>BSDF01000001.1:104364554-105614554 GCA_027925045.1 Hypotaenidia okinawae | reverse complement strand
TTTATACAGCTATCTGTGCTTTCATTTGCATCTCTCTGTTCCCAATAGTGACTTCTGCACTAGAGAGTTTTCTATTAAAGGCAAGCAGCGCTGATTGATTGTTGCCTGGCTTCCCGCACCGCTCCCCATCCCAAGCCATTCACAATGGGCTCATTGCTTCCTTCCATCACCTTAGCTTGAATGCCTGAAGCGATGTATCCGTATCTAAGCTTCAGATCAGACTTTCAAGGAGCAAAGGACCTAATTAAATCAACTGGAAAAGCAGTCTAATCAATAGCAAGCTATAAACTCCCATCTTTGTTTTATCTGTAAATATATAAATTAGAAACGAAAAGTTGAATGCAGGAAAAGAGATTGAAAGAAGTGCTATCCAATCTACACTACCCAATGCTTCCATTAAATTAAGTCTCAAACTATTACAAAGAATAGCTTGAATTTTAATCAGGAAATGCAATATTCATTGTGTGCTTTAATTGAGGCAGGTGAAAAACGTATAATTTTTTTCCCCGTTTTCAGCTCTTCTTTTCAACCATCAATTTCTGCTCCTTCACAAGCCTTTCCTTCAACTATTCAAGGCACAAAATTATTTTTAATCTCCAGTATATCCTAGACAGTAGTTTAAACCTCACACTGCAATCTTTGCCTTCGCCCATTCCGTTTTGAATGCAACATAATAGATACAAAGTCTTCTCAAATATGCCTTCATTATTCACAATTTTCACTGTAGCATTTTCTTAAATACCAGGAACTCTGTGTTAGCTCAATAAGCTCCACAGCAAGCAGACTTTTCTGTTCATTTAAAAGGGGCTTTGGCAATCCAAACGGCATTGGTAACCAGAAGTACCACTTGCATTTCCTCTTTGCATGAAAGCTGCCGGTTTTCCTCCCCTGTTAACATTGTTCTTGCCATCTAGACCTTTATAAGCCATAGGCTGCGTTACTATTTTGCATACTGCTATCTTTGCACACAATGCTGAACCAGTGAGCACCTATTATAACACCTCTGAATTTCCAATCTATCCCTCTGTGCCTGCTTTTCTCATTTTAATTTGACTGCAAAGTGCTAGCCACACATTCTTCTCAAACTTCCCTTCTTTTATGGGCAGGCTGTTACATCCACATGCAAAGAGAGAGGACACCATATTTCTAACACTACATACTGCACTTATTAAAGGAATTCTTTCTCCTGCAGCTGGCTTTCCATACACGCATATGCAGATTAACTTATTGGTATCTCTCCTATCTTTCTTCGTGTAACCAGAACTCTCCTCAAACCCCATGGAAGCAGATGCATCTGAATGGAGTTCTTGCTTTTAAGCCAAACGCTAAATTGGCACAGAAATGACAATAAAAATATACTTTGTTAGATTAATATAATTTATATCTATTACAAACATTTTTTCCCCAGTAACAGCTGCCTAAACCAAAATGCATAAATCTGACTCCTTTATTCCCATTTTCCTTCAAAACAAGATATGCAATCATGCGCGATAGTCCTACATTGAATCCAAGAACATACTAGCTGTTGAATCTCTTCACAAACTCTAACTAAGTTTGGGAGGTCTCAGAAATAAACTTCTACATTTCCAGATGGTGGAAATGGGCATGTGGGCAGAGATGCCCATTAGTGCTCTCACCAAAGGGCAGTCAGCAACAGGAGATCTCCCTGCCAACCATCTCACTTGCATGGGTGAGACAGGTAATTAACACAGCTGAGCTCAGGGCAATCCACCACTCACTTGTGCTGTCAAAACTGTAGGTAGGGAAAAGCTAGACTAGGTACCTGTCAGGTAGCTAAGTGCTTCAGAGGATGAGATTCAAAAGGTAGAGCCAGCACAACTGAACTGCAACAGGATTAAAAAACCCCTGAAAGAATTTGCTTGATTTCCCTACAAAACCCATAAAGAACACGTTTGTCAAGGGAAAAGGCAAGTAATATTCTCAACGGAGCACTATTATACCAGTGACAGCAACTGATTCACTTTTCACTCCAACCTTAAATCTGCTAAGAATTTGCAATGAGTCACAAATCAAAATCTGTAACTGTCTACCACTAAAATAATTAATTTTTTTTACAATAAAAACTTTTAAAAAATCTTAATACGCTCTGGACAGTCGTTGTGTTTGTTAAAACTGATTATTCATAGAATCCCAAAATGATTTGGGTTGGAAGGGATCTCAAAGACCATCTAGTTCCAACCCCCCTGCCATCGTCAAGGTCACCCTCCACTAGCCCAGGTTGCCCAAAGCCCCATCCAAACGGTCCCTCTCCAGCTTTCCTGTAGGCCCCTGTAAATTCCCAAAAGCATGCACTACATAGCATTGAATGGGTGTTTTTTCCAGCTGCTATTCATTTTCAAAAATTCTTGGAGCCCCATTGCTCTATCTTCCCTACAAATCACTGATTTGCACTAAGTTTGCATGAGCATTTCCTCCTCTTTCCATGTTGCATTACTCATTTGATGAGTAGGCAGGGAACAGAAACTGCATTTTAAGCCTTGCTTGCTTAATTAAAAAATAAAGGATCCCACCATGTGCCCACAAAACTTACATTTTAGTTATACCCATGCCATTTGGATCTATAGGAAGAAGCAATTTGCCCTTAGTTTCTAGGTTTTTGGGGTTTTTTTTAAATTTAAGAGGAAAAGAGATGGTTTAGCAAACTGTAAGAAAATAAATGATTATTTCTAAGAAAAGTTATTTAAAATTTAAAACCAGATTTACCCAGTATCTTCAAAGCACAAGTACTTTTAAGTTATCACTTGCTTCGACTCTACGTTATGCTAATGACAGATAATTAATATCTCCAGAATGTTTAACTAACACCCCTTCCCAAAACTTACCCTATTTACGAGTATATCCATATATGCATAGACAAGGCTGTTTATAGATCAGATGATGCTGAACAGTATGAATCTCTTACTAAAGTTTTTAAGCAAAATGTAAGAATTGGAGTGTAAAATTCATCAGATTTACAACTTACAAAGGGACAAAATAATTTAAGGGAATATTATCATCTTCAGTCTATCACGAGAGTTCTGAAAACTTTGAACTATTCGAACCATGCCAAAACTGTTTCTCTTCTAAAAAAAATCCCTGGAATTTAGCACAGCTGAAACAGCCCTCCAACCCCCAGACTGGTAACTACTGAAGATTCGCTGATGTTTCACTTTGCAAGTGAAGAGTTTAAATTAATTCTTTACATATTTTCTTTCTTTGATGGGTTTGAGCTAAAAAGAAAAGCTCTATTTGCAATAAAAATGGAGGGGGAGGGTGGAGGAGGGCTAAATTTAATATTATGTACCTGCAGTACCATGTGCTGGTTTTGTGTTACAGTAAAAAAGTAACTCCATTAGTTGTCTCTCTCACAGAGTATATGATCACATTGGAAGGAATTTATCTTACATCTTGATAATTTACTCAACAGTAAAACTCAAAGAGCAACTTTATATAAGCAGTTTTTAATGTTGGGGTTTGTTTGTCAGCTTTGTCTCTTGCCTTCAGACAGAAAAGCCCAGGGAAAGGAGATTCTCTTCCACTTAGTGATTATCAGCTATTTTCATTTTGAGTCCTGTTTGCAACTAGGTTTTGTGGCACTAACAAGTTGCAAGAAACCAATTCTTATACACCACTATACTGAACATCTGTTGTGTATATCTAGTTTCAAAGCTGCAATCATTTTCAAGGAAAATAATTCTTTGGTCTTTTGATCAAGAATCAGTAATGGAAAAATCTTACAAGCACATGTCCCTAAAAAAAGGTAATTAAATGACAAAAGCTTTAAATCTAGAGAAAAAGGTCTCTGAAGAGCAGAGTGTCAAAAATTACTGTTGTATTCAGAAAAACATACTCCTTGGAAATGAATGTTTCATGGCGGTAGTTCACAAAATGCCAAAAGTGTGTAACTGTTTCCATTTATATAAATGTTGCTGCTAATTTAGAAATACAGTTCATTAAAGGCCACACAGCTAAATCAAATCTGGTTTACGCTCACTAATTTCCATGTTCTGTTAATGTATTGGCTGCGTTTTTATTTTAATGAAGTAAGTTTTTAATGTCTGTTGTTAGCTACCGTTAAATGGCCAGCTTTCTACCACATCTGGCTTCTAATTACATATAAAGAGCAGCTGCTCTAATGCGCTCCACCATTTCAGACAGGAGATGTTCTTTTTCCATACAAATACCTCAGCACTATGCATCATTTATGTTTTATAACAGTCAAAAACTCTCCAAAATTACACTTCTCCATTTCTAGCAGCTGGGTTGGGTTTGCATTAACCTGATGCGGCAAACAGCAAAATGAATCTATGCAGATAAAAATTAAACTCCTTGAAGCACCAGTCTGAAGCCAACAAACACTGAAAGCTTACAAAGCCTGTTGAAGTCAAATGGATGTACAGATGCTCAGCAGTGCTAATTATGAGGCTTTGTGGCCTTGGGTCATTAAGAAACGATAAAGTAGACTAATTTGAGACAAATCTGAAGCCTTAAAATAAATCTTAACCTACTTAGTATCTATGATTGCTGTGGTTTGAGGAATTGCAGGTAGTGTCAAATTCCCAAAGCCTTCAAGTAATCAGACAGATGACAACGGTGACCGGAACAGACGACAGTATTTTTCACTTTGTATTTCAAAATCAGTAACACATTTCCAAATCAAAGATTAGAAAATGGACCAGAACTGTAACATTGCTGACACACATATAAGTACTATCTAGGCCTGCTTTTCCTCATTTGAAGTAGTATCTAACTTTGATATTTATGAAGTACCTTATTGAATTGAAAAACATTGTTATTAATAATAATTTTAATAACAATAATAATGCATACTAGTGTTTTCTCACTTAAGAGCTCAGACGTATCTTCCCAGTTGTTGTTTTGGGGGTTTTTTAAATCTTCCAAAATCAAGTCATAAAAATTTTGGTGCCTTCAATTAGTAGGTTTTTTCTGCTTATTAAAGTCTAAATCCATAAATCCTAATATAAATATTCTTCTGTGTTCAACAGATACATATACATAGGCATGTATCTCTTTTACTATTTTAGGCACAGCAAAGTAAAAATGTGATAGTTTATTATCATGACCACTGTACTTACAAAAATACCACACCTATTTAAGTGTGATTTTAACTTTCATTAGTGGATACAATGGCATAACCTAAGAATTTTAGAAGCTGCCACTTGGAATATATACCATCAAGGAGTCTACCTATTTTAGGGTTATGAATTCAAAGGAAACCTATTCCTGCAGTTTGTTTTTCTAATTTTTAATCTGTTTTTCAAAATCAGTTTGGAATTACTACTCTGTATTTACTCACTGAAACTTGCAGTAAAGCTCATTTAAGGAAATGGTCTGTGTTGTCTGATGCTGATCATCTTTATTTCCCGTAACGAATTCTGCAAGGAATTCAGCACTGCCAATAGCACAGGTAGGTGGCACCTCTCCCTCTCTCATGGTGCCTTTCCAGTATCCATCCACTTTGTTCCACAGAGTGATACACTAAGAATGAGAAAGTTGAAGTGGTTTTTTATTGTAATACTCCGACGTCTGCAAGAGTAAACCAAGTTATTAATAAGCCTGTGCAAGTTCTGTCTGTAGGATGTGGTCATTTAGAGATCTAGATGCCAGAGAAACTAGACTGCGACAATTTATCCATTTCTCATGGATTATGGAACAGCTGTCAGACGGTAACAACTTACACTAACTATTAAGCTAGTCTGCATTTGAACTGGTGACCTAGAAGTGAAATATTCTCTCTCTCATGATCTTTCATTCTCTCATTAACAAGACCCCTGAGCCTTTTGCTTCCCACCAAATAGATCTACTTCACACACACACACACACACAGAGCTTTTAAGTCAAAGGCATGTGTTTTCTTGATTACCCAAGTAAGATAGCCCTGATTGGTGCATCTCTCAGACCCCCATGACCAGGGACAGAACAATTGCTGGCTACCTAGAGACTTAATTACAACATGGAAAACGTAAAAGGCAATAAAGAGCATGCACATTCTACCACATAGCTAAGATACAGATTGTAAATAATTTTAAGACTACAAGTCAAAATGAAGACAAGAATTTAAAGCATAATGCCACATTTTTTATAAGTGTGCATATACATGCACACATGAACCACAAATACCTAGATTGCTAGTGCAGAGACTAAAGAAGCATAGAGTTCCTCCCAACAGAAAAGCATTAAGTTCAAAGGAAATATATATCAATATATCTGCCAAAATGCCACAGTGAATGAACTCCTCCCACTATAAATATTACTTTTTTTTTCCTTGCTTTCCCAGTCCAGTAACAATATGAAGAAACTGATTCATCTTAAAGACTCAAACTCCTGCAGGATTTTACTGAACGTACCCTGAGGCTATGGATGTTGCAGAACTATAAAAATCACAGGATATACTAGAGAGTAAAAAACCAACTAAAAACACCCCCACCCAAAAACTCAACTCACCCAACAAAAACTACCAACCCCATCCACCACCAAAGGACAGAAAATGGTTGAGGTGGCTATATATTTACACTGTAGAGATACAGAACACTAGAAACAACATAAAAGAGGAAAAGGTAGCAACCACTTAATCGTCAACGCAATGAAGGGTGGATGACAGCCAAACATCTAGGACCAAGAAACATAACCTATCATTAAGGAAGGATAGAAAAGATGTCAAGCATTTAGCAGTCCTAAACCAAACTGTTTTGCTCCATTATTCACAATGGTCAAGTAGGGAAGTGGAAAGGTAAGAAGAGAAAGAAAACTCATTCATATTTAAAAGATTTGGCATAGATAATTCCATGGATATGCAAGACTAAACAGGAGTCAGCAGTCAGCAAAAGAAGAAAGTTTTTTTTTTTACAAAGACAACTGAAATAAAGAACCAGTTAGTGCTCTCTTATTTTTATAGTCATTATTTTTAAAAGGAGAATAAAAAGTTCACAACCAATAGACCACAACTACATATATAAATATATACACACACAGCTCAAAGGGTCTGACAGGAACAAGTCATGTTCTTCAGTCAACTAAGCAATTAAAGTTAAATCTGATTTCCCTTACAAGAAAAGGTACTACCTTCTGTGTTTTAATGTTTAAGTAGGAATTCTAAGTGCTTGGATACTTCTGCAAGCTAGGGGTTAAATTGCTCTCTTCTCTGTTTAAGCCATAACCAAAAAGCTTTTTAAGAGTACAGTAATACACTTCAATAAAGGGAGCTCACAATGGATACTCACTTTTCTCTGGAGAATGAAGAAAACTTGTGTTCTCTTTCTGCCTCGCAACACATTGGCAGTCCAAGGTATCCTCTGTAGCACACAGCTTGTCATATATTATTGGATATATTTCACTTATATAGATGCAGGAAGTGGTTAAGTGCAGTCCCTCACCTAAGGTATAACTATATCACTCTCTCAAACTGTTACCTTCCTTACTTGTGCAGCAACGAAATTAGACAGTTTCTTAACTCCCAAGTTTCTATTTCAATTTAAGGAAAAAATGGTGAAGTAATCATAGAAAAGGACCATAAAGTTACACCCCATTATTAAAATTCTTATATTGATAATACAATGGCAATTCTATTACCATAATAATAGGTATGTGAATATAAATAAATGCTTCACTTCATTTGTGTCAGCATTTGCAGAAAATAATATGACAGAGAGCAGGGCTCCAGGGATTCATTTGACATTACTGAACAACCTCTTAGCCTAGGATATGCCTTTCCCTGCCCACTACAGGCGGATTACACAAAGAAAGATTTACTCTGGGCTTGTGAATGGAAGTCTCAGAGATTGATCTGTGCAACACAAAGAATTCGCTAATAGCAATGCAAATAGCGGCACCTTTATAAAACAAAGAAAGAAAAAACCCACCACAGACCAAGGGAATCCTATCACTTAAGCACCCTGATAAATACTTTCTTAAGAATGCTTCTCTGAAAGGGCCTTAGGTAACGCTCCTGCAGGCACCTCAAGCCCCCGGAGCCATGGCTGAGATTTTGGATATAAAATTTAGATTAACATTTTATTATTCCATTTCAAAAGTAATGAAATACGAGTGAGGTGTTTTAGCTTCAGAGGACATAAAACTTAACAATAGCAAAACGTCCCCTAAAATATAAGGGTTTAGTAGTACTGAGTACCACGTTACCAGATAAAACTCTCAGAACTCATTTCTGAAAAGCTAATAGCAACCTGCATGTGGTAAGACTGCCGAACTAATTTTGAACAAATATTTTTTATCTAAATGCACAACATATTATAGAGAGACTCATCAGTTCAACACTTCAAGTGATTTGGGGTATTCTGTTGCAATAGGATTTCCAGCATCACAGTTGGGGAACACCCTACACCAGCAAGAGGGATGATGCTTCAGAGAAGAACTGGTTTCCACTTTGAACTGCAGAAGGAAAAGGGGTGTGGGGGGAAATAAAGCATCTCACTGGGGCTCCTTTAAGGATAGACGCCTGCTGCTTCTGTGCATATTGGATAGTACCTCATACCATGAGAAAAGTCAGGAAGGTCAGAGTCGTTATTCATAGCAGAAAGCTACTAAAGTAAAGATTTAGAAGGGCAGTAAAGATCGTTTTAACAATAGTCTTTAGTTTGTTCAGCAAAATAAACGGCAATCTTACTTTCACATGTAGCGACTTGCAGACAGATTTAGCCTCACAGTTCACAAGTTGGGTTTTTCCCTTCTTTTTAATGAAACGTGGCCAATGATCTGCTTTCGGTATTTTGTGATTCATACATATCTGAACGTAGAAAATCCACAAATTTCCAGTTCTTATAGCATCATGTAGAATTTTGACTTCTACAATATTTACAGCTTGGCCCATAAAATTGTTTAAAATTAATGTCCCCAAAAACCTACAGATCCAATGGTACACCTGCAGCCTTCTAGCTAGAACTGCAACACAAAGGTGCTCTGCAAACTTTACCTGAGCGAACCAAGGTAGAATCACAACTCTGAAGGGATAACAATTTTTTTTTTCAGTTAATACCTTAATACAAATAATTCATTTAAATCCATATTGCTACAAAAGAGGCTTTATATTGTTCCATTGCTGAACTTCCATAGATTTTTAGCTGTGCATTAATTGAGGAAGAATTTGGAATGGAATAGAAGGGGACTAGAAAGCTATATGGCTGTATAAAACAGCAATATAAGATAGCCATTTGCAAATATATTTGGCCTGACCTTAAACAGGTAGAAATCTACAATGCTTCACTTTATACCAGCTGAGAATCTGACCTATTGAATCTAAGGTGACATTTCCCATCAATCTTTTATCTATTTCACATTCATCGCCTGTTTTCTGTATGCTGTATGAACGAATGTCAACTATATCTATTAGCTGCTGTATTCAAGAGTCAGCATGGTGACATTAAAAATAAAGAGGATCAAGTTCTACTTTTTCTTCCCTTTTATCCTCTGTTTTGTACAACTCACAATTCTCTTTCAGAATTTGGCAATTATTCACCTCAGCACCAATCAGGCTACTGTATCTTATTTCAGTAAATAAAACAATCTGAAAATTAAAGTGGAGAGTGCAGAAAGTAAGTTAGCAACTAAGGATAAGCTGAAGATGATCTAAAGCTGTGAAAAGGAATTGATTAATATTGCAGTGAAACCACTTCAGTAATCTGGCACCATGTGGTAGAGGTCTGACCTGCCCTACACATCAAAGCAAAGGCAGCAAGACCCACTGCAAGGCCAGTTCTCAGCTGAGGTCCACCCTCTGCACAGGTGGTAGGAGACCTGACTCCTTCCCCCAGCATATCTTACTCACTCAGTCAGGCTGGTATAGAGTTTGTACTCCCTTGGAAAAGCAAAAGACAAGCAGGAAGTGAACTGTATTTAGTTTTTACTTTTATTTCCCTGAGTATTGCAGATGCTGCCTTTTATTTGGGGTGAGATGACTTGCATGCAGAGATCTCACATGTGGAATAGAGGAGCAGGGAAAGACGAAAGTAACAAGGTAAAGAGTTTAAAACAAGAAAATTAAACAGCAACTGCTGAAGAAGAATAAAATGAACATAGCAAGCGAAACAGCATCTTCAGTAATGGGTACAACCAGCACCCATTTATTCTCCAAAGAGTTCAATTGAAAATGACTAGGCAGCACATGGCTTTGCAGCAGCAGTACAGTGCTGATGTCCTAGATGGGTGCTTGCCACGGAAGCATGGGTAAAATAACAGGTAAGTAATCCTTGCATGATGCCACAGGAGATTGCTACATGCAGTTAATTTGACAATGGCTCTACATTTTGGGTGCACTTAAAGCTGTGGAATAGTGTACTTTGGAAGTATCACAGAATGTGGTGGAGGGAAGTTGGATATTTTTGGCACCTGTGAAGGAAGCAGTTCAGATACGCATTTGGGAGGCAGCAACAATACAAAGTAGCTAACTGATTGTCCAGAGTCCCTTCTCATGTCTTGGCTAGTAAGCAAAGCTGATTACAGCATAAAATTAATCTCAATCTTCTATATAGCACTTGGACATCCACAACACCTGTTAGAAATAAATCAACCCCACTTTTTCATGAAGTTTATCCTCTTTCCCTCAATAGCACACAAAAATATTCTTGGGATATAGGAAAATAGAGTACAAGTTCTTTCATTTTCTATATCCTGTTCCCAATCCGTGAACTCCAGCCACAACTTTTCAGGTAGAGATATTATAAACTTGTCATTCAAATTCAAATGATTCATATCCTTGGTAAATACTTTAATTTCAAGAAAACATCGTGCTTGTTGTACAAGTATTGTTGTTGAAACAAGATTCCTCTTCCTGAGAGCATTAATTCATTTAAGTTCACAGCTGTATTTACCCACACCTGAAAATGCCATTTTCTCTCTGTGGAAACCAAACAGCACTTAAAACCACAAGAAAAATGACCCGGATGCACATCAGCACCCGCATCTTGGAAAAATAATTCTACAGGCATGGAACATTCAGGTAAGGCTGCAGAGCTTGAAACCCCATCTTCTGCATTTCTTTGAGCACAAGTGGCTTCTAACCAGACTTAATGTGTCTACAACCAATAAAGAAGCACAGGTACTTTCATGTAAATGACTCACTTCATATACCTTTTTTGTAGGAGGAAGTCACCTTGTGCAGACGGTCACTGCTCCCCACTATTTGGTCAGGCTGTCAGAACTTATAGTACAAATCTAACCTGAAGATGACTAATACAGGATGGCTGAATACTTCCCATTATGGATACTTGGTTAACATTTTAGTGTAATTGAAAACTGGAAGGAAATAAAACCTTTCTTCTCAAAACTTCTAGAAGGCCATTTCTGATACACAGCTTGCAGAGGAGTCCGTCAGAAAGCTGTTAAAACAGACTGTTTTCTCCTCCCTTCTCTGCATATCAAAGGCTTTGCTCATTCCCAGTCTCTTCCTCATTGTCACTCATCTGCGACTTCACTCTCCATCTGTACTGCCGTATGCTGAGTGATAAGGTCATATCAAAATCCTACCCATCATTAAATATTTTTTTAAAGTTGCCTAGCAGCTTCAGCGAGAGAGATAAGATTTAACAGCAGCATATATATATTTAAAAAACAATTCTCTAACCCCCTTCACCCATCACCGAATAGGAATACAGTTACTCTACAAGTATGTAAATGTTACATACACATTTTTTCTGTTTCCAAGTTCTTGGTTCTCAAACATCAAGACTTTGGATTTTTTTAGGGTGTTTTTGTCACATCTGATGAGGAACCTTTTCTCTTTGTTATATACTACTATACAAAGAAATATCAGATTATAAGGCATTCTTTATAGTTGTCAAATTTAGACAGACAAACTCACAAAGTGGCTAAAGAAAGCTATTTCAAAACAAAAGGGTTCTTTCTCCCTCTGTCTTGTGTTGCTGCCTCACTTATCTTGCATCCTAGATTACCCAACAAAATGGTGGCAAAATTTATGTTCATGTGAAGACCTCCAATGCCCTGAAAATTGCTGAGTCAATATCCATTGCTCAGGATGTTACTTCTAATGGGTGATGAAGCAAAGAACACCTTAATCTGCACACATCAAGAAAAGTAAAATTCACGTCAGTCCTCACAAAACAAAACTACTGGTGCATAAGGTCACTAAATCCTTAAGGCCAATTACTGAACCATGATCCTGCAAACTTTCCCTTGACAACACAAAGTCAGCCCATACATTCTGAATGTTCTGAAAACAAGTGAGGATAAGCCCTTGTTTGGGGCCTTTTACATGAACAGGGAGTATTATCCTGTAAATTTACTGTTGCTCTGGAATGCTGAAATTGGGTTACATATTAAAAACCATTAGTTTTTTCCTCTAACAACCTAGGGAGAACATATGTGTGCACATAGACAGTGGAATACTGGTTCAGCAAAGGATTTAACCTTGTGCTCTACACATTTCTACTCAGCAAACTTCTTTGCCTCAGATTAAAACTTTAAATCCTCTAGGTAATAAGCAGTAACAGCAAACACCACCAGGTACTGAAATGACAAGCCTGGGGGGATAGTTTTGATGTCTACACAGACTAATGGTAATATATGAAATGGTATTGACCCACCTAGTCCATCAACAGCTATATAATTGCAAAATAAGAGTCGAGAAACAGCTAAAGTAATATTTATATATAAAAAAAAAATCACAAGCCACCTAGAATGTGTCAAACAAGTGGATTATCTAGCTTAGTCCCCTCTCTGAGCACATCAGTCAATGAGGACAGAGGGACAAAAACAGTGCAGGCACACAGAGCTGCTCTCTCCCAGCTACTAGGAACCTGCTCAGCCAGGAACTGATAAGTCCAAGATCAAACCTGCAACTTAGCTCTTTATTTTAGGTATAGATTTTTCTTTTTCCAAATTTATTTAATTGATGCTTTGATCCATTTTGGCCATTGCAGCATTTGCCAACGTGGCCTGTGTACTACAAGAAGCAATTCTTTGCATTTCATAAATGTAATACTTAAAACACAGAAATATTAGATTCTGCTAATCAAAACCATGTTTGGTTATTGTGATGTTCCTTATGGACAGAAAAACCTGAGGATGACGACTCCTGATGCATGAAGGCTGGTATGGATGGAGAAGCTGGTGTGCTAGCACGGGCAGGTTGGGGTACCAAAGGCATTATGATGCTGTTCCTGGTGTTTTGTAAAGCTTCCTATGAGAAGCACAAAACCCTACACTTAGGATATTTGCAAATGCTTTGTTCACCCGCTTCTAACACAAATCTAAAGCATTCTCTTAGCAGGTGGATCTAAAGGACAGTATGGTCATTTTTTGTTAATCACCCTCCTGCTGCTTTCAATGTAAAGGGCTCGCCTCAGATCTATAAATGGAGACAGTAAAGCAGGTGTCCCTGCACCACTCTGTCTCCACAGCTGCACACTAGGCAGCAAGAAAGCATTGATATTGATTACTTTTTTTGTTTGTTTTTTCCCATGGGAAACAACTTCTTCCAAGAAATACTTGGTTTGCATTTGTTATCACAAGCTATAGCTCTCCAAGATAGATGAAATATTCTAGAGATTAAAAAAAATAATAATAATTTTGTCTTCACTCTGTTTGCTCTCAGTATCTCTTGTGAGTTGCAGTTTAGATATAATAAGAGAGACAACCTGTAATCACCATAAAATTGGAGAAAAATACCTTCCAGACTTCCCTGTATTAAGTAGCATAAGTTTAGCTTAAAAAACTGGGGCAGGGAGCAAAGAATAGGAAACAAAACCACAAATGCAAATTTAAAATTAAGAAGTCACCTTCAAGTCTTCATCTGCAGAGTCTATTAATCACCAAAAAGCTGGCTACAGTCTGCTCTACACTGGATACATTTCCTGGCATGTCTATAGTATAGGTTTAATTTTCTTGGGGTTTTGTTGTTTGTTTGGTTTTTTTAAAACATGATTTCAAACACCAGAGCTGGCTAATACAAAACAAAAGCTTGAGGAGAAAAGAAAAATAACAGGTTGCAGAGCATTGGAATCATAAAAAGCCACATTACATCTTTTGAGAACAGTTTGTATTAATATGATCAGGAATAACAAAAATTTGGAAAGAAAAAAGCCTAAAAGTTATTCTCAGTGTTAATCCTTTAATTGAGAAACTTCAGTTGACATCTTAAATTTCTGTGAAGCATGCTATTACACTTAAATTCCAGCTTAAAAAGTTTCAAAAATGGTAAGCATTGATTTGTGAATGAGCCTTACTTAGCTTCATGAGCAGCAAGAAATGAACAAGACGACTGATTGTGTCTTAAGGTTTGATCCACATTAGTTAGTTTCTTTAAGCAGAACCCTACACATCCTGCAATTTCAGGGTAATCAGGTAGAAATCTAATTAGAGTTTTTAATTGAATTTTACCTTCTGTACATTCAAGTAGTAATGTATTTGTATGGGGGACAGGGAAGATTGCAAAGGCAGTGGAAGGGGGTAGGATTCTCCTCCTCTTGCAGGGATTTTCAGCAGCAGTTGGTCCAAATTCACTCCAAAAATCCCTTTGTATGCAGATTATCACTCTTTCATTTGCATAAGGAAATCTTTCCCTCAAATCTCACAGTTGTCATGCACAGTAGCACTCTGGGCTATACTTTTGATTGCATTTTAAATTAATATTTGTCCTCAGTTTCCAATCAATAGGAAGGAATATTTTGTCAAAAAGGCACACCATTGGCAACACTTGAGCATATTCATGAGGGCTTAGCAGTGATTGCGGTGCTCAGGCACACGCAGCAGCAGAGCTTCTCTCGCCCCTGCTTTGTGCATGCTGCACCTTGCATCTTGCCTGGAGATTTTCCATAGGCTCTAATAGCTCCCAGTAGGCCTCCCCACGGCAGACCCCCACACAGCTGGGAAGCTGACGTTGCTATGGAGCACCACCACCATTACTGAATAAAGGTGCAAAACAGTGCATTACAGCTGACACGCAGCTATGGAAGGCATTAAGCGTCTTTACCGAGCTGTCACTTACAGCCCTGTGGGAGATGAGAGGCAAGTCACGGGTCCGGGAAAATAATATAGTGCATTAGCAATAACTGTGACAGAAAGCTGAAGGGGTTACACAGAATTAGTTATACCACATATGGTTGTACTTGGCAAAGGATGACTAAACTAATATTGACTGTATTAAAGCATACGAGTGTGATCTGGCCTTTCAGAAACTTGAAGGTATCACTAGAGTGATAATCTGACAAGGAGCTATTACCTGTATTAAAGAAATGTATACCTATATTAGACCTTATATGTATACATAAAATAGATATATATGCATATATTTCTATTAATTTTGTCTGTATGGGAGTTGAGCCAAAGTCTCTTTTCAGACTTAGACATGACAGACTTATTTACTGCCCTACGAGTTATGAATACATCTCTCAACATCACACCTTATGTCTTATGAGCATATATAAGCAGGCTATGTAGTGCTCTTCATTATTTTACATAGCTGACACTCACTCCTTCAACTTGCAAAGATTTCCATACAGTCAGATACAATAAATTAGGCATCATTATAATCCATCAAGTGTCCCTGATGCTGTCAACATCTTTAGTTCTTGGAGTCACTCATTATAAAATAGACTTATTCATATGTATTTTTAACAGCAGATCTACCCGAGTCAGGAAACACAGACTTTGTTCTCTCTCCTCCAGATTTTTCAAAGGCACTATATCAACAGGCAGGTGGCCATATGATATCCATCAGTTGTTGCTTGGTATAAAAGCAAAGTCTGCTATTGTGTTAAAATATAACTTACGGACTTCATGTAACTCCTTCCACTTAAACTCTCATAATCCCTTTACATAAATTGGCAAGTCTCTCTCTAAATAAATTGCTCCACTGGGATGCAAGTTAACATGCATCATGCTCATACACATGTTAAATCCTGATCTTCACATGACATTCTGTGAATTTAGTGACTATAAACATATTAGGGTCAGAGAATTAGTGATTTTTAATTTACAATTACAACTGTAGTACAGGTTACATTTGCTTAATATATCAGATCCAGAGCTCGATCTGGTATGAGTTCAGCTCACTAGTCACAATGCTACAGTAAAAGTCACTCACTTTTGGGCACACTTTCATCAAGATAACTGCCCGTTTCCCAGCATTTCCAAGAGCAACACTGTCCATACCGATTCACTAATGATAACTACTCTAGATTGCAACAGAGTACTATATTGGCTTATCCATTAAGGATTTTATTGTATTCTGGTCATATTTAAAGGTTCACCTGCAGCAGGACCTTTATCACTGCAACACATGCGGCGGAAGTAAAAGTTTCATTTCCCAAAGATCCCAAGACCTTTTCTTTTTTTAAAAAAGATGTGTTGTTTATTTTCGTTATGGCTGGATACTACTTTATGTCGCCATTCCTGAGAGCATTTTCTGAAAATGCAAAGCAATTCTTTGCTCTATCTTTTGACAAGAATCAAGGAGTTCAGGAGCTTATTTTAAGCTTCAGTAAAGAGGGGATATTTGCTTTTACAAGAAATCACTTCCATCTTATGGGTCAACTGGATAAAGCTTTGCAGATCTATGCAACATAGCCCAATTCCACATTTCTTAGCTATCAAAACACACAAATTTTATCTCCACTATGAAAACAGCAAGTTAGATCAGACTGATTTAAATCTATGATGAGCTTAATTTGATCTTCAGCTAAGTTACTGTAAGAACAAGCATATGCAGAAGAGTTTTAGAGGAAAAAGTAGTGCTAAGTAAAACTCAAACACGTAAATCATGTTTAGTCAATAAAGCCTGGTCCAAACAAAGGCAGAATTCTTAGTTAAAAAGGAATTCTTACACTCAAATAAAAGCACAGTATGGGAGGAATCATAAAGTATTACATCTTTAACAGAGGATGAAGCAAGAAAGCTCTTCCCTTCTCCAGGAAAATGCACAGTTCCTTTCAGCATCCTTACCAGAGACGTATAGGTGTTGTTTCACATCTATAGCTGTCTGAACATAAAAAGACACTTTGATGCATCCTGGCCAAGCTTTCCTCTGCTATTTTTATTTTTGTCCATTGTTTGGCTCTTCTACAAACTGACCTGCTAATGAAACTGTACACATATGATTCATGGAGTGCTGTGTTCCAAACCACAGAGACAAGGACCTTGTCAACTGCTACTGAAATCAGATAACTTTTTGACTTTTCAAATATTTATCAGATCAGCACAGCCTGTGATACAAATGCTTGATACTATACATAACAAATTTGCATACAAGAAAGGAGAGCTGGGATTAATATTAGCTGTGAAGGTTCAGTTGGTTTGACACCATTATATTCATTTTGTTTTCTCCATGTGAGAAAGACAATAGCATGGACAAGAAAAGTATTTCCATAGAAACAATTTTTGATAATTCAGTAATTTTAGTACATGCTTTGAAGTTGGTATGTATTTGACTATCAACAATGAATATTTTTTATCAATTTTAAAGTGATTGGGAAGATGTATTTTGAGAATTTTAAACTGAGAGTTTCTAAAATATTCCAAGGATATGTCAACATGTCTCCTAAAGTAAGTCTTCCTGCTAACAAAATAATTGCTAGCTAACTAAGTTTTTTTGTTCAATTTTGTTTATTAATTGCAACATACCTTTACGGCAAGGCTTTCCCATATAACTCAAATAAGTACTGGTGAAAAAATGACAGATGCCCATTAGCATAACTGACTGCTCGAAAAATAACATTAATGCCTTATTACTTATAACATATTCATCCAAATGTTTCATTAACTTCTTAATGCAATATTAATGAGAAAGATAACTAAAATTTTCTGGACCCAGCAACTGCAAACTGCCAGCTAATCATTAAATCCCAGCTCTCCTTTCACTTAGTTTCATCTGCACAGGTTCCTCAGAAATTCCCATTCACAGATCACAAAAGAACAATTTGGGTTACTTCAAGAATTAATTAGACATTTGTATGAAAGCCACTAGAACAACTGCTCCTCCTGCGAGTTCATAAAGCTGTTTAATTTGCTCTTGTATTTTCATTCAGAGAAGCTGGCAACACCACAATAAAACACAGCATGCAGAGATAGCAAGCCAAATTTCTTACTTAATTGTTCACTTTCATTTACTATGCTCATTTAAAAGATGCAAGCACTAACACCTTTTAACCTCAGCAGTGACACAGCTGGGGCACTCTTCACACATAATACGGACTGACTTAGAATAATGCACCCCTTGTCAATCTGTAAAGAGTATTCAGGTTGAGATTTAGAGTCTGTACTTGCATTAGCAAATGGATGAAAACCCCTCTCTTGTACAGTTTAGCTTTTATTATGTTTATATCTTAGCAGCTAATTGCCCTAAGAAAGGAAAAGAACCGCTGAGGAGGAAGTCTTGAAATGCATATTAAATGCTGCAGAATAAGACAGCATATTCACCGATTTCTTTTTCTTAACATCTCAGCTTCTTCACTTAGGAGTTAAGTAGCCATTAGAAAGATGCTCTTTTGCCAAAGCTGTCTTTATAAAAGCTTCTGTTGAGCAGAGCAGTAGACAAGACTCCTGTATGGGACGCAGGACAGATCAGATTTCTGTATTCACCAGATGCATTCCCCCAAGAAACTTGGCTTGGCCATGAAAATAATGTCACCAAGAAGTCAGAGCGTGCCCCATGGAGAGCTAATCAAGGGTGGAGATGAAGATAATCCTCCCTCTGAACAGTAGCCCTGACCAACCAGAGCTAAACATCTGTTTCATACCACCACAAGATTTTTTCCTATCCTCCAACCACGGAGTTGGAAAGCGCTAGTGCACCCTTGTCACCTTAAACATGAAAGCCCTTCTAAGATTTTCAGATTCACTATCTGCAAAGCAATACGTAGGCACTCAGACTTAAATGAAATGTGAAAACTGGCTCTCTAACATACCAGCACTGATGTCCATCTGTCAGCATGGCACTTAGCCCACACGCAAGGTGGAACGCCAGTTTCAATAGGGCGTAGGTGCCAATTAAATACAAATTTAGAGTGATAGCCTGCAGAAGGCAGAAAATAGCATATATTCTGTGAAGAGGAATTTCTGATGGTAAATAGTGCCAAATGTTTTATTATAAGGGATCGCTGATGTCTATGATAGCAGGCATTATGAGTCAGATCTAAATCCCATGGAAGTCAAAGTAGCCTTTCAAACACTGCAGAAAGTATACATATGTAATATGTGTCAAAGCCTGCTCTTACTAACTTGAATAGCAAGACTATTTAATTCATCAGAAGGGAGGCCGTAGAGAACATGCCTTTTTCCAATCAATCTACATGACAGTGAAAACTCTCTGTGCACAGAAAGTACTAATTACATGTGATTGACAAGGTAAAAAGAAAGACACCAGTGCTTACCCCCCAAAAAAAAACCCAAAACCCACACAACAATCCCACAACACAAAACAAAAAAAGAGCTTGGCTCTCCATAACTCTGTCTTCATCCTCACTCCATGGCAAACAGGTTGCAATTAAATAATATTAATTCTAGCTACTTCCCAAATAAATTATTCCTGAAATAAACACACCACCAAGATAAACAAAATCTGAAACCTGGCATTTGCTCGGCACAGAATAGTGTTCAAGGAATAATTAAAAAAATAACATTACAGGATTATTGTTTATTTATGAAAAGGACTCTCAAATTTCCTTGTCATTTCCGTTCTCCTTTGTTCGACCACCTCCCTCCCTTCCAACCACTGCCACTCCAGCCTTTCAGGGCACTTTCTCTCCTGTGGAATGTATTTCCTGGGATAAAGCAGGATGGAAAAAAACACAACATAGACCCCAAGGATCTGTAAACTGTGAGAGGTGAGAAGGGAAGCACTGCAAAGGCAGGAGGAAGACCAGCGGACATCAAACAGGTCTGACCTTAGAGGTGTGAAATCCAAATTGAATACCATAGGAAACTGCCAAGTGTGGAAAGGACAGAGATGGCAGTGAGGCAGATATGTCAAAACCAGAGCAGTTACAGCTCCTCAGAGTTACACACCATCATGCTGTACGGGGTCTACACCTGCTTTCAGTGCTCTTCAGAACCAGAATTGGCAGAGAAGCCGATGGAGCCTATATTCCTTCCTGGGAATATAGGCTACTTCACACCAGGCTTTCAGAGACACAGTGATACCTCCAAATGCAACCAGCTTTTACCCATTTATGGTTTCCCCCTCACCCACAGCTCCGCACCTAACACCCTGCACATCTCATCCATGGTTGTCATCTTCAGATGTTTACAAATGCTGCTGAACACACAGAAAAGATATTCTGAAAGTTTACAAGAGATATTACTGTGTTTTATGTAGCACGTAAATGCATCCTGACACTTTAAATGGAAGGATTTTGCATAGGCACTCTATTCCAGTATGGGAGTCAAACATCTTCGTATTAATATTGTTCTTATCACTTGTTTTTGTGAGGTATGTCACAAGCTTTATTTAAAGCTTTGTCTGAACAGGAAATAAGGTGATACTTCCCAATGCCAGCCTTTCTTCTTCTGTCAAAATTACAGCATTTCAAAGTGTCAAATTCAGCTATCCAGCAGATTTTTGCCACTGCAACATTTTTTTTTTAATAAGGAGCTGAGAGTATTATTCAGAGATATAAGTAAAAAAGCCAATCAAAAATAATTTATGTGTTGTCTTCATAGCACATTTGATAAAGTGCCTAACATTTATTTTCATTAATTCACGCTGGATATGTAGCTAGTGCCTGTGGTACAAGGAAATATAAGCACCTGCCTTAACTTAGAATGATACAGGAAGGATTTTCTAGAATCCTTGGCATCAAGCACTCGTAATACCTAATATTTGTAGGTGTAAGCTGGGATTGGAGTGCTTTTTCTAGTCAAATTTGAGCTTAAAGAAGCCTTGAACAGTGCATTTTATATAAAAAAAAAAAAAGCCCAGACAATTTCATATCTCTGCGTTTGTTTTCCATTTTCTTTCTCTCCTGGAACAACCTTATCATGCTCCTTTCCACTCTGAAAAACGTTAACTGTTGCACACTTTCTCTATCCTGTAAAATACAATCTCATTTAGTGAAAACAGTTTGGGGGAGAGTAGCTTCTGAAAGGTTTAGGGGTGAAGGAATTGCAATCCAACTGCCAATTTCTGCAGAAGACCTTGGTAAAGTCATTTTAGCTCAATTAATCACTGAGAACCACAGAACGAGTTACACCCAACAACAATACAGAACCTAAGGTAATATTCCAAGTAATTCTGAGCACAGAATAAAATTAATCATGCTTCAGACCACACAAGAGCTTCACAAAAAAAACCCAAAACAAAAAACAAGAAGAGAAGCTGTCAAACACTGGAGTAAACCCAAACCAATGATGGGGACCAGAAACAGTAACCAGTTCGCAACAAAGAACTATAAAGACACACTGCCGTCCTCAAGTCTGGCATAAACAGGGTATGTCTTCAAATCTGGCAGTGAATTGTAAAGTCAGTGATTCATTATTGAAATTATCTGGCAAGTGGGTCTATCTTTGCATTCCTCTTAATACACAGCAGACGTGGCTTAATAGGTTTAATCTGCTACGACCTGAGACTGGAGAAAAACTGTGTTCCCGTTTAATAGGTTCCAAAAATCATTAAACTATAATGGCAGAAAACTTCAGATGAATCTACACTGTTAATGTACAGGGGTATAGAATTTTATTAGAGAATACATTTTTGCCTTTACCTTGCCTAAATGAGAGAAACACGGTTGGAAAATATACATAACTTTCAGCATTCCAATGTTTATATCTTCCCCCTCCCTCCCCCTCCTCCGCCTTTTCTTTTTTATTCTTCACCAAAAATCAAAGCCTGAAAGTGAAGGAAAAGTCTCTTGTCATATAGCAGAACCCCTGTGCATCGGGTACACTGCCTGTTGGAAAGCTGCAGCAAGGACAGCCCTTTCCTGCCATGTGACAGGGCGTGAGCACAATTTTCCTGGTAAAGGCTCACAGAGCCTTCCCTAGAGTTTAAAGAACATCTGCCACACTTTTCTGTAAGTAGATGAGTTAAGAGGGGAATATTAAATGGTATCAAATCAGAGTACCCTAATTTGGCTGCCTTCAAAACAGACAAAGGGCAATCTCTCAAAGAACATTTAAAGCACAGAGGCAAATTAATAATAATAATACGGAGATAGGTTAATAATAATAATAATTATTATGATTCTTTTTACATATTAAGGCAATACAGAGTCTTTTTGTCACAGATGAGTAAATTGGATTCTCTAAAAGCTAATTTGGCCAGAAATATGCACATGCTGAGGTGATCACAAACCAGAGTTGCCTATCTCAGTGTTGGAGCTAAAAAAAGTAATAATCAAGGCTCGTTACCTGAAGGGCTACAACTGGAGAACGTTGTTACTGAAGTGATAGACAAATCCATGACTTGTGGGGCAAATGTCATGATCTCTGAATGCAAGACTCCTAGATGAAGGGTGCTTTACAAATTGAGTTCAGGTAGTCTAACGCCATAGCCTTACCTCTAGCTTCACAGACTACACTGCATCATTCTCTCCCCACCCTGACTTCTGACCACACAGCAGCCTGACAGTGCTATCGCCATCCATACGGTCTGCTGAAGTGTCAGACAGCTACAAAATGAATGCATTAATTCCACCATAACCACTTGCTTGTGCTTCTATGTCACAAGTAGAAGAAAATCATGCTAGGCATTTGGAAAGAACCGCTGTGCATTACCAGGGCCTTTCTGAATGTCAGCTGCAGCAGAAGCCCTTAAAACCAAGTTCTGCGCAGACAAAAATAAACATGTTTTGATTGCTTAAACCTTCACCTTCTAAAATACCCTGACTGCTCAGAGAAACCTGAAAGAAATACAGCCTTTCCAAAATCTCAGCCTTGTCACCACTTCTTGTGGCCCCAGTTACACAGCTGCTGTAGCATGGACACAGGACTATTGTTTATATAAAATCTCTCTAGTACTGAATTACCAACTTTTTTCCTGAGCACTTAATAATTCCTTTGAGAAAGCTGCCTAAGCAGAGACCCTTCCTGACTAAGATGGTGCTGGTGCAATGGGTTCACGTTTCTTTTGCTCCCCTCCCCTCTGCTTTGGGCAGAAGGAGCCATATCAACAGTGCGAGGTTCTGGGGCTTTTCCTCTATCCTCCCTGCTCTTTGACTCCTAACCTTAGAACTCTTTGACTCCTAACCTTAGAAACTCTTCTTCACAGCTTTAAAAAACAAGTTAACCCTGGGCATGCCTGTGGTCATTACCCTCTTCCTACCTCATTGTTGATCTACAGAAAAGAAAAGAGTTAACTGAGGATCAAACACTTCACCTTTTGAAGTAAAACAGATCTCCTTCAAGCTGTAACTCCGGAAACTTGTTCTTGGCATCAGAAATCAGGAAGGAGTAAATTCATCAGCCATTTCCTACTTTGTGAGTTGCTGCATCATTTTAGAAGCACGATGTGAATACTCTAACCTGCCTGAACCATATCCAAGCTGAGCCAAGGAAATTCCTATTGTTCATTAAACCTTATAAAGAAGAAAATATTCAGTCAGCTTATGCATGGTACTGAAAAGAGGTAAAAGGAGGAAAAAAATACCACCGTGTTTTGCAATTAGAAGGAAAGTTTTACCAACAGGCCCCATAATGGATCATTAACCAAAACATCCATATTCAGAAGCCCAGCAGATTTAGCGAGGAACCGTACAGATCATTAGCACTAGAGATAATAGCCATTGATTAAAAACTGACACATTGATCATTTGTTCTGGCTTCTGATTTGCCTAAGGCTTCCACCCAATTTCTTACAGCCTCCTGCAGCATTCTATCCCCTAGATCATGAAAACTGTAGTTTCAGCTTCATGAACATACATCCTCAGTCCATCTGTTTACGGTATTTATGCAGCATGTCCATTGATAAGTTCCTGCCCATATAATTTAGTCATAAAATCTTGCCAGGCCCATGACATGATTTGCTTCAAATTATTAAACCACTTTGTTCATTATTTATTATTGCAATATTGTTTGCCCTGTAACAGCTAAGGTTATGTTAGCATTTCCATTACAAACACAGATACATCAAGGGATTTAAAACTTGACTGTAAAAATCTTGCTCTAGGCTGGGACTCTGCAGACAAGGTTTCAGCTGACAACATGATTATTTTTTTAAAAACCACTTTGTACTAAGAATAAAACCAAAATCCATCTACTACCAATTTGGTTATAGCAATACGGAAGAAAATAATTACCATTTGCTATCAAATCATTTCCACATACACGTTTTCCTAAATTAAGATTTTTATAGCATGCCATGGGTCATTTTGTTGTATTTCAAAATTACAAGGCAGTTCAACTCGGTTAGGCTGGCCACTATATCTTCATAATAGTTTCATATTTTACGTATGGAACTCAGAATTTGTATAACAGCATCGTTTCCTGCCTACGTAAATGTAACAAATTACTATTTAAGGACAGATAATGGGCATTTCTCAACCTCAGTAACCATAGAGATGGTTTGAATACAACTTTACAACCAAACTGAAAGACGTAAATTAATATTAACATTTCTCAATCCTGAATAATGTATTGCTACTCTGTAAAGGGCTGATCCTATTGCCTGTGCCTACTTCATCAGCATTTATTGGACTAGTGCGTATTTTTTAAAAGTGAAACTATTATTCCTTTGGGGAGGGTGTGTAGATGTAAAAAGCCGCTACGAGTGTGAAACAACAGTTCTTACCAGCATTAGGATTTAACATGCTACTTTTGCAAATAAAGACTTCAATTTGACAGTGCATTTGCTTGTAGTTCAGATGCAGACAGCATCCTGTTCTGATGGATTAAAGAGATTGACAATTCACCTTCAAAGAAGGTGGAAGAAATCTTTGCTTGAGGCACAACAAATTCCAATACAGCTCGCTTTCTCTATTAATACATAACCAGATATACGATAAGGATTAATAATAAGGTTATATGGATTCCTCCACCAGGTTGTCTCAGAAATCTTAAGCAGAATTTCTCCATTTACTTGTTTGCACAGGTCTATCCATAAGTAGCTCATGCATTACCCAAATTCAATATTTTGGTATGTCAAATATTTTCAGTTGTAATGATTTAATGAACCTATCCCAGAGATGGGAAATTGGAAATGTAAGTAATTGTTTGTTTTAGACTTCCAAGTTCTGCTACTTTATAACCAAAATGATTCTGTAGAGCACCGGATTGGGGTTTGTGGAGTGTGAATTTGAAACTGAAACAGAGACAAAGGAACAGGTTCAAACTCACATTCAGTCACATTTCGATGTGAAATTCGTGTTTATGACAGCTATATGATATAACCAAAAGACCACTAGCTTTACTTCTGGAAAAAATACAGCAAAATTTAAAGTAAAATTTTGGAACTCCATCTCTAAAAAAATAAATTGTGCTTCCTAGATATTTTGTTTGGGAGATTTTTAGAACAATATAATATTTTAATCTTGCAACAGCAAAAAGAAACATGAAGACTATATATTGCAAAGTCATTTGAGTCACACCTCAGAATTCTTTTTAATTTGGTTAAATTTGCATGACAACATATTATGTACTCGTCATTGACTCATATAAAGTCCATTATGCTTGCACGTGAATAGATTTAAAGTATTTTTACAGTTAGGTATAGATATTTTACAGTCACTGCAGATAGATTTGTGAACCTATCCCTTCTCTGTTCTCCCTAGAACCTTTATCTAAATTTGTATTTTTGATTAAAATACTATCTTTTGTCTTTAATGCACTTGTTCCCAAAATCTTTTCTGCATCCCCTCTCCTACAACTTTCCTTTAGACTTCATACTACATACAATTCTATGATACTCACACAGGAAAGCAGCAGTCGCTGAGAAACGATCCAGTATAGCCCTCTGATCAAAGTCTGCACCAAATATACATCACACCATTTCTCACAGACGCATTCCCAAACTATTCTTGAGGCTATAATACAATGGACACTCCACAGTTTCCCCAACTAATTTATTTCACTGCTTTGCCATCTCTATCATTGGAAAGACTTGCCTGACAGAGAGAATCTATCCATGTTGTCATGGAGAAGAGTTTATTTGCATCTATCTGCATATACAAAGATTGATCACGACTCAAGTTTTCTTACCTCAGCAGTTAACAGTCCAGTTACTTCCCTCTTTACTTTGAAACCCTGCTTTTAAGATAATCTTATTGCTTTCCTCAGCATAATACCTATTCCTTGGAAGTGTATTTTCATACATTTGGCCAGCAGATTTCTCAGGCTCATTCTGAACAATAGAATTTAATCCTGGTGTGCCAAAAAGCCTTATCCTCCTCCCACAAAGCTCTCTCTCCTTTCCATTCCTTTCCGAGGCAACACAATACCAAGCAAGTCCTAAATAAGGCAAGTCCTTTGCCGACACTTGTATGACTATATTAAGGTCCCTACTAATCTTCTCCTTATTAAGCAGGACATAAACATGAGTGGGTATAGATTTACATTTTTTGCAATGGGGAAACAGAAAAAAAAGTCTGAGTTTGTTTCCCTTAAGTACTCAAGTACAGTGCTACAGTTGTGTCCAAAAAGCTTTTATAGATATTTAACACAATTAAAAGCAAATGGTTTATCAAACTATGCAGTTCATTGAAAGATGCTTACCTATTAGCTTGCTTCACCATCCAGCAAAGTTTAAGTGATGTCATCTATGACTAGAGGGCAGTGATCCAGGCAAGGATGAGCAATATTTTGCTGAAAGCATGGTTAATACTGGGGGCGTTAAGCATGTATCGTCAAATAACCTCAAATTGATTTGCAGGTCACCTTTAAGTAACCAATATACTCTATCCCTGTCCTCCTACCTTTCCTAGTGAACTTCCTCTTTCAAACACTCCACTGTGTGAGGAGAGGCAGAGAATATCAGTTCATCTCAATCATGCAGCTCCATGAAAGACAGTAACTGGTATCTGTTTGCTTTAGATGAGAAATTTGTTCTTACCCTGCAGAAGAGACCGACAGTTTTCCAGACCTGCCAGTTTTACTTTTTATTGTTTCTATTTTTTTCCTCCTCCCTCACAATGTCTTTTAATTGGTTTTAATTGTTTTACGTATTCTACCACTCAAAAACTGTTTCTACCAAAAAAACCCCAAAACTTTTAGAGGGTGAACAGTGAGGTGCAGGACAGGCAAAATTCACAGACACGTGAATTCTCTCACAGAAAGAATCTAGCTCAGCTAGGTAATCCACAGGAAAGATTCTTTCACCTTCTCCACAGTCACTGCCCCTGCCCTGTTGCATTTCAAAGTCAGCACAACACCACATATGCTCAGCTGCTGCCAACAGACTGGGCTTTTCCCTTGGAAGACAGAAAGGGCAAGCTGGTGCTCGAGGCACTTGTTTGCAGCTCTAGAAACTCCCACACCTGGGACTTTCCTGTTCTGTCTTACTGCAAGTCAATCCAGTTCCTTTGGAGAAATCAGTCCATGGATATACATGGAATGGGGGAGGGAAATCTAAGGGCTAGTGTGACTTTCAAAGTGCATCATTAAAGCCCGGATCACTAATCAGGTGCTCTGAAAACTCTCATTAAGTGTCTTCAAGCCACTAAAAATCTGAAATCCAAAAAGGCATCAATAACTATTTTTGCTTCAGCCACACTTCCTGCCGCACAGCGGAGGTGACAGATACTCTACAGTAGCTATTGATCCGGGGAATTTAGTGTCCATTCCTTTGCTGGGCTTAACCCCTTTGACTGATTTAGAGAAGGACATTTCCACTATGTCCCTTGCCAACAGGTTGCTATGTTATTAAAGGAGCGGTTATTGATTGAAAGCCACAACACTCTGGGCATCCCAGTAAATTTTCATTTAAAAGTCTTTAAATCACTTAGTAAATTTATTTCAAGCTGAAAATAAAAAATTTAACATGTCCAAAATCATTAGGCAGATTTAAAATTAAGATTCTGAACAGTTTGTTGCCAGCAACAGAAATCTGGTTCCTAATAAGTTCTTTTTATATCTTTTTGTTTGTTTTAAGTTGTTGGGTTTTTTTAACGTGTTGTCTGTGCCTGTTAGCTAAGGAACAAAGGAACAGCCTGGAGACTTTGGGAGTGAAATTCAAACTCATTTTGTGAGGCAGCATCTATTTCCCTGTCAGAAGAAACTACCACAGGACCTCCTTCATGCCTCTCTGCACAGCCATGAGATTAAAGTTTTCTCTACAACACCCGGGGGAACACTCTAGAAAGCAGTTTAAAATTTAAACTGATAGTTCAAAAAGGAAGCCGCACTGCAATACCAGGGTCCACACCTGTGCTGAGGGGGAAGTAGGTTAGCCAGGGCTTAAAAAACCTTCCCCCTTTGGAGTACAGCTTGTGGACACTCCTGTGCTGCTCCTGAGATACAGGGATGTGATTCAGGAAAGACCTTAATTAATCCCAGAGCTGGATGGCCTCTTGGCCCAGAGGACATAGAAGTGGGACTACAGAAGAGAGGCATAGATAGGCAGAGCATTAAAAAACATTAGTTTTTAAGAATGACCAAAACTGGGATTACTTACTGTTAGTGATTACCTGAAAAGCTACAGACATCTAGGAAACTGAAGAGTTCCCCGTTTTCCAAAACGACTTAAAAAAGACACTTCTTTTAAAAGTTTTAAATATCTTCATCATTCAGAACACAGTGAGATGGTTGTGTTTGCAGGACACAGAGCAGAAGGTGAGAACTGCTTAGCTTGTACAGCCACTGACATTCGTCTCTCCTCCAGCCACAGCTTGGGCAGTCACTCCTGATACCACATAGACACTAGCACAATCAAGTACAAGCACTAGCTTTTGGGTAGTTTGAAAGTAAACTCCAGCTTCACAACTACCCTTTTTTCCTTATCACCATCACATTCAGACCCAAACCAGAAAGGGTCTAGTCTGCACAAAATCATCAGTTCTCTACAAGCATAGAGTTAGACAAATCCAAGCCTCTAGGTGATACCCTTCATTTCATTCAGATGAAGGTCATATTGATTTACTTCTTATTGATAAATTGACAGTCATAAGCTATAACCATTCAAAAACTGACACTTTAGTCATTCAACTAAACTGCTATTCAAACCCATTTTAGGTCATGTTTTTAGACAAAATAGATTCACAATTTGAAACAAAAGGAACTGCTATTTTTATGTCAGAATCAGATCTTTTTTTGAAACCCATTTGTCTGCCCTTGATTCCCTTTTTCTGTTTTCATTTCTTGCCCAATACTGTTTTATGTATTCCTCCCTAAGGAATGTAAACATATCATATGCCATGTGTGAACCTGTAAACTCTTTTGAGATACAAGGATAATAAATTCTGAACAGTATCATTTCAAATGTTTGAATAACTCTACTGAGCAAACCATCTATCAAAGACACAAGAAAACGTCCTCCCACAAGGCAAGAATTAGATGGAGAAATAGCAGTATAAAGCTTGTCTTATTTACCTAGCAATCAGAACTTATAACCAATACACCTATTCACTTGTAATAACATGAGAATAGTATTTACATTTATATTTAGTATAGTGACATAGTCATCATGGTACGACAGCCATGGGCAAACCCACAGGGCAGCATTTGTGGAGGAACACAATACCAGTAACTGGACCAACACCACAAAACCCATGTAGAGAAACCAAGTCTAAATCTTTATATTTCGGTGTTATTCTTAAATACAAGAACAGCACTCTTACAGCCAAACTAAAATTATTTCTACAGAAGATAAATGTTGCTTCTCAATTACACTGGGATAAGAAAATTTCAGTTTGGTTACTTTGATACAGTCAGAAATGCATATTTGAACTACTCAGAATGAAAGATACCACTTAAAAAGAACTTAAAAAACACAGAATGTTAGGGACTGGAAGAGATCTTGAAAGTTCAAAATAAGTACTTTTAATTCACAGTTGGTTGGACTAACTTATCACAAATTTACAAAGAAGCACCTTCAAACCATAAGTGCTTCATCACATTTTATATCGTTAAGGTTATTATGTACAGCTATTGCTCTGGTTGGTAAATCAGGACACCAATAATTTCCATTGCTTTCATCAGTATATGTGAGAGTCAGATAGTAGGATCTTTACAGCTCATTACTTTCTAGATGTTTATTCAACTAATTATAATCATCCTTTAAATAGATGTAATCCATCATTTTAATAGGTCAAAATCTCTTTTTTTCCTGTAGTGTAAACAAGTTTGATGAAACATTAAGTTTCAATTTCACACAGAGATCTTTGTTTTAGAATAAATGTACCTATTGCAGAAGCACTTGCCTACAAGTATTTGTTATCTGGCAATCACAGTGATTTCAGTGAATGACCCCTGTGACTACTTTGCCCATGGAGATACCTTGATAGGATTGAAAAACCTTGTGGGCTTGGCAGGCTGGGTGACCTTAGCCCCTGACAGATTTTGAAAGGACTCTGAGGCAGTTCTTTTGCCTTACCTACTCAGATGAGGCGCTGTGGGTACACACTGTGTTCCCCACATAAATAACACCTGTAAGGAAATACCTCCCTTGTAACACCGTATTAACTCAAGACTTTGCCCAGGCTTCATCACACTCACCTTAACTCACAACTGGAGCAGAATAGAAGAAAAGCTACTCACATTTACCAGCCCACCAGTGGAGTGGAAGATCGAAAGAATTCTCTGAACTCTGCTCCCACCCATGTGATGGGCAGGGGAGGAGTTAAGCTCCAGCTGTGGCTGGGAGAGGGAGAGTAGAGGTGTTTGCTGCAGTGCTTAATTGTTTGTGCTCCCTTTTTCCTCCTCAATGCCCAAATGGACTGTTAGAAGTTTGTGTTAATTGGCAACAAATTAAGTAAAATATCCCTGGGCTGAGACCATTTTGCCCTCACCAGTATGTTTGATAGATACTTTTATAGCTAGTTTAGAATTAAGTACTGAAGGAGGGAACCATGTCACAGAAGACTTCTCCTTCCTAGTCTTCAGCTTGTTACAGTCGGCCCTGTTTGTGCCCCATAACCTAGGAAGATGCATGAATTATAATCTGATGACTGATACCTTTCTGCAACAAGGAACATGCAGAAACAGCAAAGAATAACTGTACGCATTCACATCACATGCACCAGTCAGACCCCCTCCCTCAGCTCGTCTCCTGAGGAATAGAGTATGCAATTTGCCCTCACAGCAGTTGAAGAAATAAGAGTGATAAGAAGTGGTAGCGTAGAAAATTTTAAGAGGAAACTGGCTGAAAGAAAAAGACAAAAATGACTCTAGAATACTTTAATTTTCTTTTCCTTCTATGATTTTTTTTCCCAGCTAAATTATGAGTTCTGTTAAAGAGAGCATTTTACAAGTAGAGGTTCAAAAGTATTACCATTCTCTTTACTGAGATAAATTAATAAGAAGTGTTCTCTAATTCTAGGTCACTGACAAGTTGGTTAAAGTCCATTTAGTGCAACTGATGTTTAAAGAAAAGACCAAAACACCCCCCAACATCTTCACAAAATAGAAAAAATGTTCAATGAATCACATGGTTCCAAAAGCACCAATCCCAAAAAGTTCCCTGTCCCTCTTCAAAAACAGGGACTATATAGCCAGAACATAATCTTTTGTCAGTATATCTTTTGAGACTTTCAAGGATCTCAATATAGCGTAGAATTACAATTCTTATGCAATAAGAAAGGACAAAGAACTAACAAGTTAACCTCACCACAAATAAGCATCCTTAATATTTTCATTAAGTTACAGAGAATCACAAAATGCAACACTGGTAATTCCCAAATCCTATTGAAAATCAAATGCCCTGCAAATATTTTATATTTCTAACTACACATTAGGTAATTTTCAGATCTCATTAGCCCTACTGAAATCAACAGGATAACTGCTGTGCTTTCAAGTCCAGGTCTTGCACAACTTCTGTTCAAGCAGAAATAGGAAGTTAGGGCCAATTGAAAAATCACACTGGTGTGTGAGAAAGCAGTGCTGTTAATCCATGAAAAGACTTTGGGTACTTCCTCAAAAAACAGATTCTTGAAACAGCCTCACAACTAAAACTTCTCTCTTCCATTGACAAGATTTTTATATCAATAGCCTCACCATACCTTAATATTGGTGCTTGAGAATGCTCAGCAGCACTGAAACTTGCAGCTTGCTACCTACCCCACCTGCAGTAACTCAAGACTCACAGAAATGTTCCAGCTCCTTGTTGGGGACAGATAGGGACACTGACAAAAGTCCCTTTTCTGGTTTTTTTTGAAAAAATTACCTCATCTCTCATGAGCCTTGTTTGCAACTCATTCTGGATTACAGAGAGGACTCTGAAACACCTCTACAACTAGGGCTGTTTCCTACAGCTGTCTGTTACTAAGTACCTGAAACAGTAGAGAAAAACTTGACCATCTATAGCTCCTCATCATCTGCAGAAGCATCCTTTGCTAAATGGAGCAGCTTCCATGGGTGATGCTATGCCTGAGCTCTCAGCAGAAACACACCAGGGAAGCCAGGCACACCTTTTTACACCTAGCCCATGGTGACCTCAACATTGCCAGAGCTGTAGCAATAATGGAGCCCAACCCACGCAGCTGAAAGCTAGATGGCATTTCTCAAGTAGCTAGATTTTCGTCTTTCCATACAATGTAATTCTTCCCCTCCCCCAAAAAATTGGTGCAGGCACAAATCCTATCAACAGTGCTACTGAGTTTCAGATATGTATCATTAGGATGAAGAAATCCTGTCATGTTGCTTGTTTTGGGTTATTCTGGCTATAATCCACGCCCATAGCAACTGAGTCCCCAATGCTACAGAGGTTTCAATCAGAAAAGGAGGATTTTATGGGTTTGGGAATCTCTTTCATTTAGAAAATATCAAAAAGGAACCACCCTAAGTTTACTGTTCATGCAATATTAATATGAATAATAAAATAAGACAAGCCCCTCCCCCCCCCCCAGCTTTTAATATTACAGCTAGAAGAGTAAGCACAGTAGGCTCAAAGCATTTGTTTAAATGTCAATATTCTGTCTGCTTCAGCAGTGACGCAGGTTTTTGTGTCACTTCACCTTCCCGCTATCGATTAAACAATCATGATTGCTAATGAGGAAGCAAAAGGTGCTATTTTTAATTCTGTTTTTTAACCGTGTTATTTCAAATGTGAAATTACATTTGTTGTTTTAAAAATCAGTAAGTTCTTTATTACACACTCTGAGAATTATAAATTTCTTAATAATTCACTCTTGTGTCCAAAGATATATTTTTTCCTCCCTTCAGAACTCAATTAACCTTAATGAATCCCTCTACCACAAACTGTCAGTCAAGCAGAACATATAACCATTATGAATTAAGTTCTCAAACAAAGCGGGACCTGAATATTCACGTGCAGTCTGTTAAGCTTCACATAAGCAGGGGTAAGGAAAAGACTGTGTAGCTGAAACCTATAGAAATCATGTTCTGGGAGCACCAGCAACTGTCAGCACGCAGAGCTCTTACTGTCTGTTTCTGTGGGAGAGCTGCATTCATCTTTTAATACAGACAATTAAGGTATTTAACCGTTTCACCCTGCAACAAAAGTACCGTGCTGAAGAGATGACACTGAACTGGTGCCCTAGGGTATGGAAGGCTAACAGTTTCTCTTTGTACTCAAACATTACCTGTATACCCAATGGTGTCTGGTTTCTAATGAATGTTACCAAAAAGATCTAAGTTATGACTTCTGCACATGATTAATTTAGCAAGGCAATGCTTTCTAGAAACTTCCTAAAAATAACCAAAGTGGGCATGTAAGTTGTAAAACATTTCCTTTTACTTTAAATATAGGAGTTGGGTTTATCAGGGTTTACTGTGTTCCTAAGTGATTAATTTTCAAATAAATGTGGCTATTGCAAAGGATTTTATTAAGCTATAGTAGTTTCTAGATTCACTATAGGATCTTACTTCTTGATTCCCACTTCCCAATGATTTAAAAATGCTTTATATGTAATATATCAAGTGGTTTGCTTCTTCATGTCAGGGGGATGATTTCTTAATGGTTTATTTCAAGTGCTGGCGTTAGTATACCCATACTTAGGTCCCAGATGCCTTAAAAAGACTTTGTAGTACATGAAAAGCATATTCGGTAGGATGAATTGACATGGATGCTCAAAAAAGTCAGCCAGACAGTGATTATTTGCTGTAGAGCCCACATGCTTGGGCCTATAGAGGATAAATTAATGCAGTTCAGTTTTTCTTCTAAGCTCTTGACAGAAGGTTCAAGAGAGAAGTTGGATGAAGAACAGTTGCAAAGTTGAATTATGTGATTTATTACCAGAAATTTCAGTCTCTGTCCACTAATATAGTCTATAAAAAATATAGACATGCAAAATAAACATACTCACCTTGAGCAGTTCAATGAGAAAAAATTATTAACTGACTAGTAAATAATTCCCTCCAGCCATAAACAACTGTCTTGCACAAGGGCTCTGAAGGTGGCATTGGTAATTCAAAGGTGACACATTCTAGGGAGTAAAAGTCTACTTAGATGGGGTCACCTGCTCTGAAACAAGCTCTAGCCTCTAACATTTGTTTCTGTCATTATCTGCTTTTAGACATAGGTATAAAACACAGGCAGTTGTGTAGCACAAGACTCTTGCCTAGATTTTCTAGTGTCTTGAGTACTCTAAAGTTGCTAACAGGGATGTTCAGGCATGTACAGGAGCAGCAAACATGTAGGGTTTCATTTCTTCTTTCAATACATGGTGTTGGTTTTCAAAGCAGAGGGCACAGTCACCCACCTCTCTGCAGAGGATGAGACAGTGCAGTGTTGAAGAGCTGCTGGAAGGTGAGCAAAAGATTGCCACTAGTGAGTGGAGAGCACCATGGGGTTGCATTAAAAAGCTTTCTCATGGACAAGTGGACAAGAAGGCACTACGTCAGTTTCTCAGCTCTTTACCAGAATTCTTATATCTCAATATCTCCTGGTGGATCGGCTCCAGGCATCCATAGCTGCTCTTTGCTAGACATACTTCCTACCCGGAGACATGTCTTCTATTGATCTCTTCTGCAAATCTCTCCCAGCTGCAGATAAGGACTCATGTTGCACTTGCCAATTTCCTGCAAATCCCCGATCCCCTTCTAAACAACATAGCTCCCAAAGTGGTTTAATATGGCATGTGGTGTACTACTGAAAACTGCCACTAGAAGCCCTTCACAGTATGAAAATGTTCCTCTTTAAACAAAAAATATTAATGCAATATGGTAAAAGAAAATGCAGTGTCATGAACATTGAAGAAACAGCTGGAAGGCTGTTCATGAGGAAGTACACAATTCCTGTCCCCAGTTTTGCTGTTCTTCCCCAAAAATGCTGTAAGTCATTGGCAAAGACACTTCTCCATTACCACCTCCACAGGTTTGACAGAGGATAGGTAAACCAAAGATCCATAAACATCTAGTCAGACTGATTACATTTCACTGGGGGACAGAGCTTTTAAAAAAACTGTGTCTATGCCATACACATAAAAGATTAATTAAAACCAGAACATTTTAAAGAGCTTAACATTTCTACCATAAATTGTTACCAGGAATGCAGGAGCTTTTAGTTTTTCACCTAGTGAAGCTTGGTCATTTTTCTCATCTGTCATAGCCTGTGCCTTGTTTAATTCCCTACAAGTTATAGTTTAACTTTGGAAAAGAAATAATTTATGAAAACAATTTTCTCAGAATTGCTCAAGAGAAAAAAAGTCTCTGCTAGAGTTTCATGACTTACTCCTAACAACTTAAATGCTTCAAAGCAAATCCACTCTTCTAAAGCTGCTTGACACAGTTAGTTCAGCTTATCTGTACAACCCTGCACCATATTTCACACGGAGATATATACCTTCCTATCATATTTGCAATGAACAAATCTGCCTGTGCTCTGTGCTTCATTGAGTCACCTGTTACTCATCCTGATAATGCATTTTACAACATCATCCTATTTGGTAATCATTTAATTCCGGTCACTAAATCACTTCCAATTGCTTGTGTTATAACACAGCTTAAAAATATATTTCTAGATTCTTATCTAGAATTTTTTATTCTATTATCAAGAATATCAGCTATGATTAAAACCATCAAAAGATGATAGGGCTGTTAGCTTGATACTACATTCAGACATAGCAGCAATAGATATAAAATTATATGCATAAAATCATGTAGAAAAAAGGATGAATAATATTTTTAATTTCCTAATGATTCCATACTGATAACCCTTCATGTACAGTAGGTTCCACTACACAGAAGGTGTTCATCAGCAGATTATGCCCAATGACAGCTTGCTGGTTGTGCAGAAACTTTGAACAAGGCATTTGTGCAACACCTCCTCTGTAACTGCAACAGGAAAAGGCAGGGGTAGGGTGGGGAACTGCAAGCCCAGCTATCAGAAAATACGGTACTGCGTGAGTGCCTGTAGGAGAGCACAGGTGGTAATGCTACTGAAGAGTATAAACTCATGAGGACTCTGGGGAAGTAGTTCATGTTGAGCCCAGTTAACCAGATTCTTGCCATGATCCATGTTATCTGTGGAAGCTAGTACGTAGCACAGATGCTATAGTCACAGGTATTCTGTCTGTATGTCAGTTATTCTGCTCAAGATCACTTTGAAGTTCTTTAAAGACAGCAGTGAAAAAACACAGTTCCATCACACCAGCCAAGCAAGCTGGCAGGAAAGTTTTGCAGGTTTTTTTGCATTTTTTGTTTGGTTGGTTTTGTTTTTAAATCAGTTGCAAGCAGCAGCACTGAGGTACTGACAGGCTTACTCCTGTTCTCACCTCTGCCATCAGAGTGGTTCCAAAGAATGTTTATCAATACAGTGATAGGCGCTTTATATATATAAATATATATATTTATATGTATTTTTAGAGCCAAAGCAACCAAAAAATCATGCTGCTTTTATAGTCTTCCTATTACATATACATTTTTCCCCACTTCTTTAGAAATGAAACTTCTGGAATTTTTCTCTTTAAAATTATGTGTCCCTGTATGCAGACATATCTTGCTGTTAAGACTTAGACCCAAACTATGACTAGAAGACAATTCTTCCTCACTTCAAATGATTTCATGAAGTGCAGTTTTGCACTTGTGAAAAAAAAGTATGTGTTATGTATTTAAATAGCAACTCCCTCCCACCAATATCAAGTTCAGGGTGAAATATCTGATTATTGCTATTATGATGGTGGTTATTAAATATTGATCTTGACTCTGACCCAAAAGTATCTGGTACAACTCAGTGTGGAATAATGATTAGAATGTGCTCATGTGTTGTTAACGGGAATTTAATCTGAGGAAGAGACGGGCTGGTAACCATGTCAGTTGTTACTCTACAAGGAGAGGAGGTGGAACATAGGAATCGTAACAAACTCCCCAACCTTGATACACATTATTAAATAAAAACGTGAAGCTGCTCTATTAACAGTGCATGCAGGCTAGAGCTGGTCTTTAGGAGTGCTGTCTTGTGCCTTAAGTGCATTAAAATGTCATTATCCGTAGTCACAAAAGTACCATTCTCACTTCCTTTCTTTAAGCTTTTTTGTAAGCTATAATTACAATTAAGCAAAGACATGTTTATTGTCACGGAATGTATGCCAACGGTTCACACTAATGCAATCCAAACATTAGTATGAAACATTTTTCCAATTACTGCACAGACTCCCTATAGTGTTTCAAGCTGCTTTATGACATTTTAAACTCTGTATATAATACAGTCCTTTAAAAAGCTGCAAAATCTTTCTATTTCTTCCTTATGACCTGAGAAAACCTAAATCTATTAAAAGCACATTTTCATAGCAGCAGGATAAAAATGCTTTTACTACATTTATCTTCAAAATTGGTGGTGTTAAATAGTGCCAGGGGATAAATAACCATAAAATATAACATTAGTGTACAGGGTACTGTTCTAACTAGGCATGATGGGATGTCTTTCTACCCTTTCATTTCTTCTTTCTATTTGTCCCATTAGAGCTATGCAATCGCTCATCAGTCACTGTGGCAAGCAGTGTTGCTCCATCCCGACTCCTGCCTAAAACGAGACCTAAGGAAGCAAGCCACAGAGAGAAAATACAGTCCACAGAAGTCCAGAGATGTCCACACCTATCTGCTGAAACACTTTTTCTATTTATGGAAAGAGCAGTTTAATATCTTCACATAAGAGTTTTGAAATTGTATTAGAGAAACATCCGTTTAGCACATTAAACAGAACCGGCAAAAAAGTCTGAGTAATTAACAGCCACACACATACACAAAAGCAACTTTCAGCTTTGATTTAAAAAACGTATGTTACAATCAGCTTCCTCTAATCTAACTCTGTTTCTCTGTACTGGGACTTCCAGCAAACTTATGATAACTTAGTACACCTGAAATTATCCATAGCAAAGCACAATTATTATTTTTTTTACAAAGAAAATTGAGAGAACAATATGGGTTGTGGAAAAGGTAGAAGATGGTTTCTTGACATAGCTTTTGATGTAAATGCATTTAGTCATTCTTTACCTATTGTGCATAATTCACCGGCTAAACCAAGAGAAGCAACTCACAAGAAAATCTGATGCTTTTTAAATATACATAGCTAATCTTGCAGAATTCAACAAGAATGTTTAACTTCACATTGAAGATTATTTTTCAGCAAAAAGTATGGAAGACAACTCCCTGAATTCAGGGTCAAAGCTAGAATATTTGCTACGTGCCCTACATAAAAGCACCATGTTATAGTTCAAACACTGTCCTTTTTTTGGTCAGTTGATAACATGTATGCTCTAAATAACTTATAAATAGTAAAACTGATATTCAGATCAAGCTTCTTCAGGAAATCTTGCACTTAATCTCCTGGAAGGACTGAAAATTGCATATTCATATCACGCATTCCATCAGACATTCGTTAAGCACATTGTCATTACTTCCAAGTATACCCTGTTACAGATGTCTCATAGACTTTTCTAAAAGAACAAGACAACAAACAAAAGGGAATTGTAGAGGTCTGAATAAAATGCAAGAACCGGAAAAGTATGGAGTCTTTCATTCAAAGGGTAAATAATTTCCTGAACTTGCAGATACTGAGAGCTCTAAACAATCTAGATTTTGTTAATCATCTGAATTATTTATGAAGTCCAGGAAAAGAAATATCATACTTCAAACTCATGATGTCTGAAGCGTAGAGATCAGTAGACATGCATATTTAAATCACTCTAGCAGGACTGTGAGCCCTTTACTCATAAAATTAGTATTTTATTTCACTGAAATGAATAAGTGATCTTGTAAGACAAATAAACAGTAGAAGGCCAACAATGATGATGTTACCCATTTTCATTTTAAGGCTAGAAGTCAACATACCTGTGGCTTTGATGACCTCATTGGACACTGTATATGCTTGAAATTTTTTACTTGCTAAGTGATTCTGAGTCAAAGCCTAAATCCACAAACACAATGAGCCTAATAAGGTCAGGGGCTTATTATAAATTAATTTATTTTTTTTATTTTTAAACTAGCATGGGCCAGAAGCCTTACTTTGTTGTGGAGACATACAAATTAGTGATAATGGGAAATCTCCAGCATGCAGATCAGTGGCAGTAAGGGATAAAGGAAATTCAAGAACAAAGATAAAAGGACACTCTGATCTGAAGTATCATTAACATCCGCAGATTCAGACAGGCATCTTGTACTGACACCACATCTGTTGCTGCACCAGATTTTATCAAGTGTCTCAAAGCAACTTGGAGATGGAACTTCTGTCATAGAAAGTGCCACGTAAAACTGAGAGCTGAAATTACGGACAGTCACTTTGTAGCACAGAACAACACACCCTCCTTGTTTTCTCCCGAGCCTGACAGACGAGCTTCACTGAAATTTCTAGCTGTACAGCTGTAGGATTTTACTGCATTCCACAGTTCAGATGTTTGGATAGAAAGAAAGGCAGAACATGTAACTGAACTTGTTTAAAAGAGCAACAGATCTCTAGGAAGCTATGAAATTTATGGTGTGTTGAACATGAAGAATACAATACACTAAAATCTTTGACTACTCCATCCTAAAAAAAAAGTGGCAGAACAAAAATAAAAATTGACATCAGCCTCAGAGAAGGAGAATTACATTAATATCACCAAAAGACAAAGCCCATTTCCCAAATTTCTTTTGAGAGCAGTTATTCCAGTTATTATGCTATCAAATACAGCCATAACAAAATAAAAAATTCAAGGCGTTTGACCCAATTGCACGTGCATGACATTCTCTCAGTCCAGAATTTAGCCAGTACACTGACTTTGAACATATATATTTAGAATATTTCCAGCAGCAAAGCTAAATTAGAAACAAATAGACCTACGTTGTGTTTGTTTGGTTTTTTTTTAGTTTCATCCTTCACTTCATAATTAAGCAACCCACTGAAATACTTCTTGCCTCCAGTATGCCTAAAGTCTCAGACAGCAACACCAGTATGGGAAGTCCAGAGACCAACCTGTTGACAACATCTAAGAAACACATGGTTGCACATATTTGAAAAGTTTGCTTTAAAGTTACAGTAACACTGTGCGCCAAACAAAAATAAACTCTCCTATGGAAAGAAATTTCAGCACTGGTTGGCTCGGATAACTACAGTTGGTAAATTGCCATTCAAACTGGTTTCTCTTTAGCTTTATTTTATATTCTGCTGATCTAAGTGCTCTATGACTCACAAAGAAAAAAAGATTGCTATAGGGTGTTCAAATCAATGGCATATCTCCAAAAGGTCTGCTGGTTTAAAGTCCAGGAGGAACTATTCCTGACTTTAATTGTGCCTCAAACATTTCTATTAGCACATAAATATTCTGTACCAGAGGGAAAATGTCAGGACTCTTCCCAGAAAACTATTCCATACATTCACAGTCAAAAAGGACATCTCTGCTACTGGCTTTTCCACATTCCTTAATTTTTTATAAGGACATAAAATAAAATAATGCCTCCATATAAATATTCTGTAAGGGATTTTTGACCGGCTGAACTGAGACACAGCAGGTTCATTCTTTAATCGGAGCCCCATAATGACGGTAACCTTTCATCTTTGGGAGGGGAGTGTTTGTCACTGAACAACAAATGCTCCAGTGAGAAGACAAAGCTTTTCAACTGACTTCAATGAGAATTTGGAGATGGGGCCAACTGATTCAAGGGACAGTACTGTCCACAGCGGTATCAGATTTTGGTAGGGGAAAAGGGAGTTGTTTAGGCTTTTTATTTGTTGGCAGTGAGAAGGGTAAATGAAATGTCATATTGAATTCTTTGCAGAACCTTTGCAACCTTAAGAGACTCCAAGTTTTTACAAAAATCATGACATGACAGCACCCGAATAGAAGCAAGACCAACCCCATTTGGGGTTTCAACAGAAGTAGAAATCCTGTATATTTCATGTTTCAAATGTAATAGTAAACAAAGTCTTCCTCTACACTGAGCAAAAGCCTGAAGAGTTGCTGGAATACAGTTCTTGCTATAAGGGATCCCAAGGGAATTCTTGGTGTTGAATTCTTTTTCACATGCTTTGAGGTTATGAAGAAACGATGATTCCCATGATACATCTACAAGTTATACTCTGTCATGGTAATCATACAATTTTAGTTGCTGGATAAGAAATATGATCTAATATGAAGAGCAAAACATTACATCAACTAGCACATTGCTTATAAACCTTAGGAGAACTTATAGGCTTTATATGACAAGGCATACAAAACTTTAAATGATAGAATGGATGAAACTATTGCTAGTTCAAAACAAATAGCTTAAAGTTCTGTATATTAAAATATTTTTTAAAATATTTAAAACTTTTGTTATATACTTTCTCCTGTAAAGAACTAGACGCTGTACAGATTTATGATGAAAATCTGTGGAAATTACAATATTTTAATAGAGCTCTAATCAGCATCTGTATTGGTAGAACCTTTTTCTATCTTTATTTAACCTTCAAAAATTTTCAGGGACAGGAACATGCAAAGAACAGCTAGTTCTATCTAATTTTAGATCAGGATCAGAGGTCACTGTCTGATGTTGCCTCGTATTTTCAAACAGCATTTAACACCTCATGTAACTATAAAATGATCCCTTTTATTTCATTCATAGTTAATTCATGACCATGAGGAGCAATACCACAGTTTTGCTACTTGCTCTGTAGATCAATTACAAGCTGAATGTAAAAGAAATCCATTTCATGGACAAACTGCATACCTACTTGAAAAATTTCCTAACATTGTCTCAGCCAACAGTAATTCATATTTGTGTACTATAGAAATTAAGGCTTCTTTTCCTTATTACGTAGGTGGCTTCTCTGCAACTATTGAGCTCATCTTAAAATAAATTTTTAAAAAGACAAAAACATTGAGTTATTTCTTGATATTTTATAGGCACTAGAGATTAAAGTGATTCTTTCTGGAGAAACAACATTATTTTGTGTAACTCTTATACACAAGTTCTACATACAGAAATCTGTCAATAAAAAAATAATAAATAAATTCCCTTTGCCTGATTCTCTCATTGCTGCTTCTGTCTCCCTTTTTCCTTAACACATTTGTGAAAATGTCAATGTGTTTCTATCAAATTGTCTTTGACAATGTTTATGTTTTTGCAGTCACTTGGAGCCCAAATTAGGAGAGAACTGATTTACTTTTTAATTACTCCTGGCTTATGTCAGCCAGAAATACTATCTGCACTATTTGATGACATACAGGTGTGTGTTATCCAGACTACAACATGGTGTTATAGAATGATGGCAATGTATCCTCCTTGCCAAAAACAGGGGAAATGTGCAAGAAATTACACTACTCCTGATACTACTACTACTACTGCTATTCTTATTCTTATTCTTTTTCTTATTCTTAAACTCTAACCCAGAATTTAGTGTAGAACAGTATTTTTATTGTTTCTGTGATTCGTGTCACTGCTGTCTTCAGAAGATTGGACTCCCTCTCTGGGATTCATTTTTCTGATTACATAATTTTTTCTTTTTGTCCAAACACTGTGGTTCTTAGAACAACATCCTAGTAAAGATGCTTTATGAAATATATAGGTTAGCTGAAGAATCAAATACTATATTGCCCCAAACAGTATAACTTCTTAGGCAAATCAGCACTTTATCAAGTGTTGTGGTTGGTTTTGTAAAATCTTTTAATGGTCCTATGGTTTTAGCAAACTAATTGCATGGATGGATGGATGGATGGATGAATGGATAAGAATTTCACAAATCATGATCAGACATCATGTGCTGTTTTTTTAAGAAAACTTATTTTTCTCAATATACATAAAACACAAGCTTAGCAACACACTATTGGGAGATACAATGACATATATGCAGTACCGATCTCAGAAATCTAAGAAAAACTAGTGTATTTTTGTCTTATATCACAGCTATTTAACATCTTGATTAAATTAAACATGAAATACAACACACATGTCCTTAATATACATACTCTGGTCCTGAGGCTCTGTTTCGTAAACCAGCTTTCTCCTGAGATGTATCCATTTAGGTCATGAATAGATAGAGATTAACTGGGGATTATTCTGAGGTTAATTCATTCAGTAGAAATCCCCAGATATTCAGCTTTATGATTCTGGCATGCTTTGTAGCCAAATTTTTCCTTTCTAACTAGTCTTATAAAAGGCTGAGAGCCAGAAGTTATCATGACCCCATTTAAACAAATGAAAGTCCCAAAATGAAGTTTGTAAGTATAATATATAGTAGAAAGTAGAATGAAGGAAAGTGATTTCATGACATTCAAAGATCTGATTTGGATCACATAGTGAGAGAAAAGAAAAAAGAAAAAAAAAAAAAGCCGCAAGAAAAAATATATTTCCTTCTATTGTATCAGACCAGTTTTTTTCTCATTAGGCTGCCTCAGGCCACTGATTCTGCCTATTCTGTTCTATTTCATATTCCTTAACAGCAGTTGCATCTTCCTTGTCTGGCTTTCACTTTTCCTATCAACAAGAACAGGGGAAGCAAAACCAAACAAAAATCAAGTGCTAAACCAGAATAACTACAAATTGGCCCAGAAAACAAAATAAACCAAAATAAAATCCATGTAACGTTAAAACCCAGTAATACTGATTACAAAATGAGACAATATGGCAAACAGAAGTCACTAAAGGTAAATACATTTATCATCCTTGGGAGACCACAGTTTTGTAGAAGCAGTGTCTTTTGGAAACTTACTTTTTAAAGATGTAATGCTGTTCTCATTTTAAATGATTACCTTATATCTGAACTGGATATCCAAGACTAGAGATGTGTGTGCTCCTGCAACTTAAACTAGTGAATCAGAGAAAGTCATAAGAAATACTTTTTCCTACTGCTGAGGCCCACTAAGTTACCCTTCACACAGATCAAGTGAAGCACGCAAGCAGGTTTTTCAGAATATGGGAGTAGCTGAATAATTTCATTTTAAGGATATAAGGAATAGCATAATTTATTATACATTTCTGAAAAGCTCAGATTTCAGTGCTCTTGTGGCAAGCATTTGAATGTTTGGTGTTGGAGCAGATGGAACATTTTACAGCAAGGCTTTAATTCTCAAGCCAAAAGGCATCGCTTTTGCTCCTGGTCAAAGGTGAATCTATTCCCTCTGCTAGCTCTGTCCTGGGGCTCTCCCTAAGCAGGCTCTGTCAACTGTGCTATGCTTCTGCCAAATTACGTGATGATTTTGTCATGTGGGCTAATATTCCCCCATGGTTCTGTTTTAATCAAATGCATAAAGGTGAAGCATTGTTGAACAGCACAGTAACAAAACCAACTGTTTTAAAGAGATATGAAAGAAGTGCATTTGGGTTTTATAATTTGTGCACATGTAAATGTAAAACCCCCACCACATCTCAGAAAGGCTCTGCTTTTTCTTCCTGAAAAGAAGTTACTACATGCTCTCATAACCACATTTGAATCTGTAACATTTCTCCTTGTATTGATAGGAAATATTCTTTACATTGGAATTTATTCTTCGGAGCAAGGATTTGACTTCAGTAGGGGTGGCTTTCAGGGCTGTTAGACGTACTCCAACAGTGTTCATAGTAACTACATAGTAACTTGGATAATAAGCTGCACAGAATTCAGGAAAAACTTTTAAAACTGAATGACAGAAGCAAAAGGTGGCTCAGATCCACAGGTCCTCAGCTTCTGCTGAGGGATCCAGATCCTGAAGGTTTTGCAAAAAATTAATATATACATTAATTAAGTTGCTGTAACTGTGCTGAACTATAGAAGTGCTTGCTATAGTCATGTAGAAATAGTGTCTTATCCTTTACAGAGAATCATAAAATTATTAACATACAAGAATTCAGAGGCTATGCCTAGGTTAGCAGATGGTTTCTGGATGGATAGCAGCAACCCTGTAGAGAGAAATAGTTGATGCTGACAACACGTGTCCATAATGCACACTTTTCAAAGCCTTTTATTTCAGATTAGCTCTAGTCCAGCCCTATGGACTGAATGCCCATTTGCAGCTGGAGTGCATTAGTTACACTCCTGAAGTGTGCTAAATCTTCCAAATCTGAATCCTAGTTTCATCTGAAAGGAATCAAGTTGAGGCACTGCAAAAGCTCCACATGACATCAACCAAAGCACAATATGAAAAAAAGAAAGATATGCACTTCAAAGGCACCCTCATGATTCAAACCAACACACTAGCAAAGATGTGTCCTGAAAATACATATGCATATCTCAGCCCACACACATATGCACATAAACATATATGTATTGCTAGTATAAATAAAAAAGTGCTTCTAGCACAAACAGGTGGATATCATTTATCTGTCTTCACGAGTTCATTTCTGTTTACTACAAGCTAGCATAGCTCTGTCAGGATTAATTTGCCCGCAATTCTTTTTTTCAAATTCAGTCTAATTAATTTTTAAAATATTTTAATGAGCCTTATCATACAATTTTTTCCTCTGTTAAAATTTTATCTCCAAATAGCAATTCAGTAACTTGAAACTACTTAAAGTTGTTCACTAGCATGGAATCCTGAATTAGATGTGGCACATACTTGTAAAATAAATGTTGTACATTAAACAAGTTGGTGCTCTGTAATACCACATAATATATCAGGGAAGCTATCTGTCTGCATTTAGCTTATAATCTTGCCAAATACCACAGTTGATTTGCCTTGACAATACATTCCCCATGTAATTAACAAGTGTGTTTTATTTCTCAGCAGCAATGGTAGAATTAGCCTCAAATCAGGATTCTTTGATGATATAAAAAAACAAAGGTGAATGTCTGAAAATACCGGTTTGAGAATAAGAGTATTCACCCACAAAACATTTTGAGAACATTTGAGAAACAAAATTTTTCATAGATAAGGATGGAAGCACACAAAAAAAGAAAAAAACATTAAAAAAGAAGAAAAAAAGAGTGAGCTCATATATTCAGCCATTGACTCACACTACAGTAGAGATAGAAGATGGGATTTAGGGAGATGAAGTGCTCCGTATTCAAGATTTCTGTGTGAGTTTAGAAGACCCTGTGCTCAATTCTAACCAGCAGATATCTGGACTTTGTGAATTGTTTTTTTAACTCTGGTTCATTGCTCATTTCCTAAAAAAGACTTTATGCATCTGTAACCCCTACTAACTAAAAAGTACTGCATTCCTGAGTATGCATTGTTTCCTCTCCATGACTTGTGAACACATGCTCACATTCGGTCACCGACTCCTCCACTTTATGTCTATGCGTACCAAAGTGCTTATGCTCGGCTCATACAGGACTGTACACTGAGGAACAATGGATTTCTGCTGTGCTATAGCAGATACTCCGGGAAATACCTGCTTCCCAGAGACTGCAGTGTGTAGCCACTTTTTATAGAAAGCACTGTAGTTTATCCCAAAGGAGTTCAGCTGGCTGATGCAGAGTAAGACCACGTCTTGTCAGGATGTCTTCATTGTGTAAGTATCCCAGAAAAATTAGGGCCTGGCTTTAAATTCTCTCCAACTTAAAAACCCCAGACGCTTTCATTTCTGTATGTACGTATAGATTGTGCCCACCACAGTAGTATTTATATATGTATCCCATATATGCTGCACTAGCTGAATATTTTGGATACTTAGATGTTCTGATGTTACAGATGCTCAGAATCATCTGATGCTTACCAGTAATTAATGACACGAGGCATATGGTGATAGGTGACAAGGAGCTTTGAAAAACTCCTGTTCACAGTGCAAGACCGCAAGTCTTTTCAGCTGACAGCAGTGTTGAAAATGAAGGCAGGCAATTTTAGCATGGAAAATGTTTTACATGGAATCCCAAATGAAGAATTGGAATGAAAATGCATTATTTATGTATACCAAAGAAATACAACAACGACAAAAGCCAACATTTAAAATGCAAATCTGCTAGTGTTGTGTGACACAGTGTGAGATATATCTCAAAGTCTTAAGGTTGACTAATTGAATTGCCATTGATAAGATGTCACTTAAAGAGACATCTCTGCAGTGAAACATGGGTTTGCTGTAAATGACCTGTTATTAGAGCCATGGGTAACGTCCGTGTCCAGACTGAAAAATACCATAGCTCCCAGCAACATGCTCAGTAGGAGTTAAAACAGCAAGAACGGTAAGAAGTCAGTGTACGCAAACCACCAGAGAATTATGCCTCAGGTGCTACGTTAATTTACTTGTTGGCATACATTAATTGAAACCAATCAATAAAGCTGGTGGTACAACAGAGGGAATGCAAAAGAAGTAATCAACTGCCACACTTATTCATTTTAAACTTGGAAAACAGGAATAATTTGGTCCAAGATTTTTCATTTCTGTCAATACAGATAATGGGATTATTTATTTATTTTCTATTCTTTCAGCAGTAATTGTAATAACTATGAAGCCTTTCAACAGCCCTTGTGTAAACCCCAGTATTCTGATTAGTAGCTGATATCTTGCATATAATGGGAGTGACTTATTTAAACTGAGAAGCTAGAAAATATATGGGTTTGCTACTACAAATAGTGTTAATAATTTGTCACACTGAAATCAATTATATATTTTAATAAATTTACAGTTGGGCTTTTCTTTCCATCTGTGGTATAAAAGCTTTTAAAATTTTTCATTCCCAAGGTAAACATTTCAAAGTAATTGCCTAAGAAGCACATAAAGAGCTGCTACTGTTCTTTTGAATCTTTTGCATTAAATTTGCTTAATGTATTCTTTCTATGTGGCCAGTATTGACTGGTATGGACTTTAATTTTTAGTCTAGGTTATTGGATTTTTTCCCTTATATTGCTCTTTTGTGTCTTCATTTGCTGTTGTCTCGTTTACTACAATTAGCTCCATGAGCTCCAGCAGTCTGTTCTCAAGACCACACCACACCTTAAAAAAAAAAAAGAGCTACTTTTTCATATGTGGAGAAATGCATTCACTATTATCACCCTTATTTCATGGAAACTGTTTGTCCTTACTGAACTTCTGTTTCCAGAGAAATCAATGGAAATCTGAGCACTGTTATTTATAATGGCTTGACAGAAGGAATGGGCATTTACATGATAGTAAGCATGGTGCCATACACAATCATTATATCTTTGGTTGCATTGAATTTTCTCAAAAGTCATCCAGAAGTGAAAAAATCTAAAAATTTGGCCTCTATCAAGTAAGAAACACTTCCTTCTGTGTTTGTAGCAGCAATACTTTCCTCCTGATCATGCTGAAAGCATACGTTTTCCCTAGCATGTCTTATTTTTTCCTAGTCTGTTAAACTCCATGTAACTGTTAAATTCAACCTCCAGACAAAGGACTAGATCTGCAACTGTTGTCTTTCGGCACAGGTTCATTAAATCCATGTACTTACACAGATTTGTATCAGGTGGGATGTTGGCAAACTGACTTTCTAATGTTGTTTTCCCTGGTTTTTGGAGGTGTGTGGACAAGGCATGAAAGATGCTATACAGAGAAAAAAAAAGGACAAATTTGCAGACCATGACTACTGGGCAGGATGCTTATTACGAGATTGTCCACGCCTGGCAAATTTTTCCCATGCAGACATGTGTTTTTCTTGTAAGTGAACTGAACCATCCAGTTACCATTTCTACGTACATATATATATTCGTCTCCAGACTCTTGCTTAATTTGGTTCTAAAACATCAGTTCTACATGACTATTTTCTAATGCACTCTAATTACTTTTGACTCTTAGGGAAAAAAATAATAAAAAATAGTTGAGCACTAGAAGCATATACAGTGAGGGGCTGCTAACAGTGGTGCTGTTTCTTGACAAGCCTGAAAGCGAAATAGTAATTTGCATCTGACTGGAAAGCCAGTTTTCTGTGGACTGAGGTAAGTTTAATGCAGGCCTGTTGAATTACTTCTCGATTACTAATGGGGCAGAGAAGATTTGTGAAACACTGAGCAACACTATCAAACTTGCTTAGGTCCTTTTCCATCACAATGCCATACAACAATATGGTATTATGGATTATACATTTTTCAACAGGAGTTCTCCAGCCAAAGGTTAATTCAATTCCCAGAAAGGAGAAAGTCCTGAGTGCCAATTACTATGTAATGTGTGAGACTGAATCCAAGGACTGAATCCCAGGTAGCTGCTACAGGAATTAAGCCAAAGAGTTAGGCTGAAGCCTGTTTTCCATCTCTCATATTCTCTAAATCGTATTCAAACTTAGAAGTTTCAATAGTTTGAAATAGCTTGAAGCCTGGAAGGAACAATATTCAGTCATAAGACACTTAGGATTGGAAAGTAAAAGTGGAAGTGCATACTACCATTCCAAACTTTTTTTTTTAAACACTGGCAAAAGAAAAGGTTTTATGGCAGGCAAAAGAAATGTAACATTCTACATCAGACTGTTCAAAGTTTACGCCTTTTATTTGCAGTTACAAAGCAGGATTCAGAACCATCTATTAAATACATTTATCAAAGTGAAAAATCACCTTTATCCATTTATATACTATTCATTTAAGATACTATCAATGAATGATAATAGCTAAAGACATTATAATTCTCCTTTGTTGCTGTGAAAAAGGCTAAATACTCCACATTTTATTCAATCCCACCAAGTTGATCAACTTCCAAAGTCAAATTGTTTCAAATAACTTCTTTTATTGGAATAGAGGGGTTTACTAGCTGTATGCTTGAGGGACAGAACAGGAGCCAGTTTATGGGTTTCTTTCATAACAGTAAATCTAGGCAATGTTCTCACATTTTCAGGAACTGCTATTGATAGTGACTACACCCTATTTGATTTTATTATTGTCTTTCTCTCCCTCCTTCCCCGTCCTTGGAAAACTGTGCTGCTCAGCTTCTTCTGGAAAATGTAATAGGTGGACCCTTTGGATGGCTACAATGAACAGCCTGTCCTGTTGAACATCCCTCCCCATAGATTCAGGTCCTAAATCCCTCCTCCAGTTCTAGTAAAATAACCCAGTTACAATTCATTCCCCTTCCAATCACAGCAGAGCAGATGCTCAACTCAACATTTGCCTGTTTCTCACCAGCACATGCCAAAGTCACTCAGACAAAACAGGAAAGGATCTGGGACTGATCTGGAGCAGCTCACTTCTCATTAGCCAGCCAAGAAGTACACATTGATAATCATTCAGCAAGACAAGCAGAACAGATAAATACTGTTGCAATATGGACATTAATCTGGGTCTCTCTCTTCTCCCATGTTACCTGTGGGAAATTAGGTATCTTTGAGGCCTCAACCTCTCTAGTAAATTTAACTGAGTAGTTGGGTAGCAGACATTGAGATTAGCTATGAAGAGAGAATGACGGTCACTGTAATTGATCAAGCTTTTTTCTTCTACCTGTTGGAAGCATGTGAGATGATGTCAAATTATTCCAATTACAGGTACTAGACCCTGTGTATGTTGGTCAACCCCACTGTGAAACCTCACACAAGTAACGCATGACTGAGTCATTGGTATTGTATTCTCCTCTTCTGAAACAAGTTTTATCTTAAAGACTGTGGCTTTGTCAAATATGTATTCAATAAAATAACTTCGCAAAGAAGCAAGAAAAATGCCTCCTACCTGGAGCTGTAAGGTGTCCAACAATAAACAACAATGTAAGAACAGAGTTCTTATCAAAAGGAGACAGAATGGACAGACAAGGGACAAAAGGATAATAATAGTATTAAAGGTTTATTGCGGCAGCATTTGCCAAGTCACCCTTACTAAATATATATATATATATATACACAAGCAGCTTTGTAAAGAGACAAAGAAGGCCAGAATGGATCCAGAGCAATTTGACTGTATTTTTTTGCTTGTCTTTTAATATACAATAAGACATTGAAACCTCACTTGGGAAGCGAAAGAAAACACTGCCTATTAGCAAGTATGCTGTTTCTGTAAGGCATATAAACTAGAATATCCTCAGCCTAATGTGTGAAGTTTGGACGCAAAGATTCACTTTTAAAGCACTGTATAAATGGCTTCAGAATTTAATTAAAGCCTTATGAGCTTTATTAAATGTACTCTTCCACATGTTCTGTTTACCAGCTTATGACTACAAAGACATTACTTAGGGAATATTAACGTCAATCTTGCATTTGAATTAAAACTTATAATTTTAAACTTTTAAAGGCGAGTTATATTCCAACTAAAATTACAAACAAAAAATAGATCTCAAACACAATATGAAATAACTGCCTATCAATCTTTTCTAGCAGACCTTCCACATCCGTACTATCTTAGCCTCCAGATCCAATTATCCTCCAACATTTGCTGCTCAACCATGTTGAGATTATTCACCGGCCCTCCAGTTAGACTGTAATAAAAGGTCTGTAGGTGCATTTACACTTAGAGGAATAAGGTATAAATGCTAACATTACAGATATCTCTTTTTGAGATAAATGCATAGCCATAAACAGGGCAGTCATGAATCCAACTATTTCCAGCCACTTTATCCATTCATTTGAATGATATTTGGACTTGCTAATTAAAAAAACAAAAAGAAAAAATAAAAAGAAAGACATCTAGATGCAGCATACATTCAAGACAAAAAAAAAATCTTGATCCAAAAGCATTACAAAATAAGAGTACTAATATCGCATGGAATAATATTCCTCCTGTGCCCAGGCAGTCAAAGTGTGGCTCCAGTGTGGATATGTGATTACCCTCTGTAATGGCAATCTCAGCTTCCTCACACTTATTTTTTTTAAGCTTGACATTTTAAGAAAGTAATCATACATGCTGAAACTTCATTGACCTCTAAGATTGTGTTCTGCATGAAATTTGGCAGAATTTCTGCTTCTCAGCAAAAAAAATTAACAGCAGATTAATGATAAAATGGCTTCTGATATTCCAGTCTTCATGGTCTTTGCTCACTGCAGTAGTTGTACATCATGACAAAACAAAACCCCTTTGCCATAGGACACTGGTACATGCTGCCAAAAATGTCAGAACTATAGTTTTAAGCCCAAAGCTGCAACTACTTGAACTGCAGGAGTCATTTCATTAGCTGACAGCTGCAATAAGCTGTTCTTTCTCTATGTGGAGAAGCTACTGGTGGGAGGTACAATTCACACAGGCATACTCCATAAATCATATACCACTTAAAGAAAAATATACTTAAGAAAACATTTACAAAGACCTGTGCAATATCTTTTTTATTATCTTTACTTTCTTACTGTATTCATGCCTTAACATTTTGTAATTCAGAAGCTCACAATAGACTTTAAAGACATGGGCAAAATTCAGAAAAATGTGAAATTTTTTGTTATCATATGTACTATTTCTGTTGATCTAGGAAATGTAGATCCTTGGTGTTCCTTTATGATTTATTTCTAGTGAGTGTATTCCTACTGGCATAGAGAAAATTAAATTAGGTTTTTTAGTTGCAGGTTGAAACCATGATGACAGTATTTATTTACTATGATACGGCTATGTAAGGTAACATAAAATTGTACCTTGGTATGTGATTAGCTGAAAAGGACACTAACACCTTTCAAAATCATAAGGTACTGGTAAAATGCAGTATACCAGTGAACAACATTAACATACATAGAAATTTTTGAGCCTTTAATGCTGTGATAACCTTCAGCATTCTAATTGTCTACAGAAAACAGTGGCCTGATACTAGCAATGAAAATGGTGGGAGTAGACTTCAGTGTCACAAGCAAGCGCTTGCCAGCCATTACTGAGCCAGGCAAGTAACAGGCCTTCAATTCGCCTTTTCAAGTTACATATTACTCAAACAGCATTAATGGAAACCACTGAAAATTGCTGGTGGGCAGTAGCACAGCCATGTACCTAGCTTTGGTTTGTGTTTTGTTTTGGTTTTTTCTTTAAATGCACCTTACATTCTACATGTGAAGCCAAGACAGGTGTATAGTCTCCATTCTCATAGCAAACCTTCTCCAGTCTTCATCAGTGGCCTATTGCTAAACAACAGAAATGTTATGTTTGAACAGAAGTTACATGAGTAGAAAGATGGCGTATGTAATATTTAAAATTTGATTTCCCGGGTTATTTCTGAATTTATTAGTTTTTTGAATTACAAAGCATTTTCTCCTAAAATGTTCTCTCTGGTTTAACACACTTTTTATTTGATTGTCATTTCTTTCTGTTTCCTTTAACTTTTTTTTTCTTTTTTTATTTTTAAGCTGGAACAGATCACACTGAAAAGGACTGATACAGGTATATCACTCCTGAACTACCTTGATTTCACCTTAGGTGATCAGCACGAAACAATTAAAAACCTACCACTGTTTCAACCAGAGAAGGGTGACGCATCTCTGCTACAAACTCAAAATTAGCTGTTGCACATCCAGAATAGTCCCTAGTACCGAAGACTGTCAAAAGCAAAGCAGGGCAAAACAGGCACCATAGCCCTGCACTCCAGCAATGGCTCTATCCAGTGGGTGATCAAGATGAAGCAGCATTTAAGTTGATTAAACTGCCTCCAGAGGCAATCCTTAGCTATTCAGTTTATAAGAAGTCATGGAGAGGAAGAAATATGTGTTGCCAAGCTGAGGTATTTCCAACACTTTTCTCCAGAATTACTCAGGAGAACAGTATCTGTTCCACTAGAGGGAGGAGCAGGCCTGGGAACAGAATTTCCAACTAGTGTTCCAGGGCCACCTACAAAACAGCCTTAACCCTACGTGAAGGGCTGTCTGTTGTCACAAAGAGATGAAAGGGCAAAACTGGAACACGAAGGTCTATTTATGCAGAAAAGTTTTATAACAAGAACAACAACAAACTAAAAGGTATCTCATCAGAGATACATTTGATTTAATGGGTTTGTTCCTGTTTTTCTTAAAAATGGGGTGCATTTTTTAATTATAAATCATGTCTTTCAGATTACATTGAGGTTTCTAAACCATGCTTCCCTTTCACCTTGGCATAAAATACCTAGAACAGATAATCAAGTTTTAGCTTATTTTGTCTCTTGTAAAGGACTTTATGCAGATGTTTTTCATTTATTCTTTCTTAGTGATTCTTATTTGTTCAATAACAGGATACCATCTTCATCTAAAAGCAGATATATTTGAGCACTTACATATTATGAATACTTTGCAAAGTACAAAGATATTAGTATTTCTAAATTCAGTATCTTCCCAAAAAATATGTTTGAGATAGACCTAGAGATTTGAAATGTTAACATTTTTTTTTCTTAAGAAAAGTCAAGGCTACAAAGGCCCCATGTCTATATAACTATGCAACAACCCACTGTAATGAGAAGATTAAGACCACTGGCTACCGAAACTATTTCCAGCAACTCCAGCTGCAACAAGTCCCATGACTAGTTATTGCAGCACAAAGGAAACAGGCTCATTAGAACATCTGTATCTTATGCAGACGAGCAAAGCTGCAAGGAGACATGGCTTTAGTCCAACCTATCCATCTCACCTGCCAGAGAATAGCTGTACCAGAAAGGGAGGATATTTATGGAAGAGCTAGAACCTGGCATGTATTCCTCTTCTCCTTGCCCTCTGAAGCGGTCAGCGGACTGATGTACAGTCTCCCCTCTATGGTAGTCTGTAATAGCATCCTCGTTAGCAACTATAATATGCTAAGCATAGTGGAGTGTTACTGCCTTCTGCTTGGGTTTGACGAGCAGCTGTCACACATGAATCTTCTACCTGATGTCTGAGAGTCAGTCTGAAACAAACTCCCTCTGTGTTGTTTAATCAAGCGAGACAAGACCCCAACAAAGAGGAGCACAGTGTTTGAAGAGGAGGATGCAGTTTAATGTTGTTTCTTAACTCCTTAGGCAAATAGTTTCATAGCACTTCAGTGTATACCCCGTGGAAATTCTGCCTTAGATTTTGCCATAGCACATTCCACCAGGCCAGAAAGGCAGAAACATATAAAGAGCTAGAAAAATCTCTGGTTATCCTGGGCCAACAATGTCAAGTTCCCTGGATATTTAAACAGAAGCCTTGAACTTGATGTGATGCAGAGACTAGGGTCAATATGCTTACAGTAGCCCCAGCAGGATATGTGCTGCATGATTTTACATAGCCTAGTGTTTTCTAAATATTTCTAAATATTATATAAATATTTCTTCTTACTGTAGCTCTGCCAAGAACCAATGAAAATTTGAGTAACTGAGGTCAGCTGAAATTTTCCTGCCTTCACAGAGGTGTGTGAGGGATTGAACTGTTCTCTCAAGCAACGTGTTTTATTACAGCCAGCGTAAGACCAGGACAAGTTTTACAGTCATCCACAATCATCTTAGTGCAACAGGACAAGGGCAGGATGGTCTTGTACCAAACTGCAAGAAACGTTTAGTGGTTGCCTCTACTGTAGGTTTTTCCTGTCGTCAGGATAAGAAGCCATGTGTAGACTGTGATTAGAAGTGCACTGCAGAGCTGTACAGAGGTCACTGAGAAGAAACCTGAATTATTCCACTATTCCTAAAGTACACTGGTTCCCCTTCTGAATCTCTTGATCTGCTACAATAAGCAGATAGCAAAAAAAAAAAAAGCTGTAGGATCCAGGCGTGGTTCCTGCTGTCAGGAAAAAATCACCCTAAATAACATCATTCCACCCATGGCTGGACTCTTTCTGGATCAATGCAAGGTTAAAGTCACCACCTCTTTTGATCTCTGCTGGTTAGCACAGAACTTGTGGTCTCATTAATCAGACGTGGGTGATGCTGGGCATATAGGGTACTTCAGCAATAGCAGGTTGTCACCTATATTGTCTTCCAAAAACTATCAAACTAGAATTGATGTATTTTGCTTTACAGTATCATGTGCATCTTGACACAGATGGAGATGGGTTTCACTTGTTTTCAACTTTCAAAGCACTGCTTGTTGCTGTCAGTTGCATACAATGGAATCATTTCATTGTAACAAAATCAACGGGAATAGGTACAAAAGAATTACTGCTATTTATCTAGTGAAACAAACACATAACCATTATGACTTGTCCTAAAATAACCAAGAAAGGACTGCTACCATTTTTCATCTGGGGAAAATCAAGGAGGTGCTTTGAGCCTACAGGCAAATTAGGCACTTTTCCCATACAAATATATAGCTGTGACCTCAAATAATAAGAGATTTACTGCAATGACAGTAGAAATCTAGTCTAGCAGATTTAGGATAACCTTTCCTAAAAAAGAGTTTCAGTATTCATATTAATAATATTTCAAAGTTTGGGGATTTTTTTTTACAGAAATACCCTTGTGAACTATGCTGTCATTGTGAACAGACAGTTTAATAGCTGCACATTGGCTCTCTCACACATGACATTAAGGAATGATAGTTGAGAGAGGCAGTATGGCCCCAAGTCAAGATCATTCAGATCACCAACTTCAACCTTCTCCTACCAAAGGTTTTTCGATAAATGTTCCTTATTGGAAAGAGTTGATGAGCAGGATGGTTGCTCATATTACAACATAATGTGAGAAATTAAAAAAGAAAAAAAGAAGAAAAGAAATCACACATTGGCAATTCATATGCAAACAAAAGCAAAAATATTTTAGCTATATAAGCTACATCAGTAAGCTGGAGAAACACAACATCCCCCTCCAATCACGTAATACTAAATGTAGATGATGTTTAAGTATGAAAAGGCACAAAAATACCCATCCTTCTCTTGGACATTTATGCTTAGTACCAGAACTTTCAGGAGGAAAAAATAATCCCACTGTCTCAAAACATGCCCCAGAGCTAAACTTTGTGTCTTTGACCTTACACATATGTTTCAAAATGGGAAGTTTTGCATTTCTAAAGTGAAAATGTTCATTTGCTTTAAGTATTTCATTTATTTATTTTTTTTAATTTTCCACTGAGATAATGCTTTGAGGTACAGAAATGCCAGTTATTCTACACAGTGTTCAGGAGCTAGGAAACGAAAATTCTTGTTTGGATAATATATCAAAGACAACTCAAATGAGGTAACACTCTTCATTCCATGACAGACCATGACCGTAAAATTTTGGAAAATGTACTTTTTTTTCCCCTCAGAGGAAAAGAGGAATGCTTCTTGCTTTTGCTTGCCATCTAGTTGCTATCATTATTTAAATACATAGTTTTCATATGTTGATCCTCTCCTTACTATGACTCTTTTCTGTACTAAGATTTGTTAATGCAGAGGCAGTAAGCTATGTGTTACTCCAAAATATATTTCAATGAAGAAAGATAAAATTAACTTGTAGTGTCAAATTTCCATGCAAGATGAAGTGTATTTGGACCCTCTCATTCCTTCTGCCATACTTCCCATGCTCTCATTCCTCTCCTATTACACTCAGAGGAAGTGTTCCTATCTTTTCATAACATGGTGTAGATAGTTCAAAAGCGTGCCTTGCTTTCATCCATATATAGCACACCCCAGCTAAAAGAAATTATTTGAGTTTTTTCAATGCTTCATTTCAATGCCGTGGGCAAACTTGATTACACTACCACGGATGTAAGAAATAGTGATATATTTTAACTTTCTTTAGACTTTATCCGTGCAGTGTTTTCAATAGCAGCTTTTTTTCTTAAATTTAAAAACATTCTGAAGTACTATTAGCTAAAAAGTACTTAACTGCATCAGGGGCTTGTCTGGAGACTGAAGTTGGCTTTATTTTATTCAAATGTTTCAGTCAAAATTGTCTGCAGTCCTGTCTGCCTGCAGGCAACTTGTTTAATTTTTCTGTTTAATTTTTAACAAAGACAGGACTCTTTTTTTTTTTTTTTTTCCCTCCCCGCAGTTGTCAGATATGAAAACTCCAACATGGGTTCAATGAGCCAAGTCATATCCTTAAATGCATTTATCACTAATAAAATTCTTGACACAACTGGGGTGGATTCAAGACATAAACTTGCAGGGTAATTCCTTCGAGTCGCAGCTAACTACAACTGATGATAAATGAGAATGAAAGAAAAGCATTTCACTTTCAGATATTAAGTTGGGTGTGTCAGAACTTGCAGTTAGAAGTTGTTTAGTAAATTTGGAAAGTTTTATAAGGAATTAAAATGAGCCGACACTTCTTTTGTCCAGCTGCTCTCAGTAAAATCCCACCCTAAACCCATTGTGTTCCCATGACAAGGGAAGTTACAAACACTGCTGTCATTTGTTTAGATTTCCATGTTTGCTAAGGACGGCACCATATGCAGTGCATCTCCTCCTGTAGTTAAGTGGTTCATTCTTAGATGTATACTATTTTGGAGGACAACTTTACTTTTCATGCTTTGTTTTTTTGTGATTTCTAGCACTAAATTATTTTGAGCGTGGAAGTAGTCGTGAAGACAGTAATGAAGTTCCTTGAGTCTTGTGGAGGGTTTTTTTCTGGAATGTACTGCAGAACATTAAAATAGTACGCTCACAGACAGTGCTTTGTATTAACATTTTTTCAGTTACCTTTCCATGGGTAAAAGAGACAAAAGAACAAAAAAGAAGCTAAGTGTTTGATTGACTATTGCTTTTGAGGTAAGACAGGCACCTTAACTGTTAGAAGCATCAAAGTCCAATATATTAGATGACATATTCAAATACAGTTATTTTCAAATATATGTATTAACCATTGTGGCAAACTTGTTAGTGTGAAAAGTTGCCATTCCTGTCAACGGAATCCTAGCTTACCAGAAGAGTCAGATTCTTCTTCATGCTGTTTTTCAGAGTGGAACAGACTTACTTTTTGGGAGTAACAAAGACATACACTTAAATTCACTCCTTGTGCTCCCCATAAAACTTTTTCTTTCACCAACAGGAGCTAGGAGAGGAAAATCCAGCATGCAAGGGAATTTATGGAGAATCATTTCCCCTAAATCGAAGGAAGTGATACAGAATAAACCATATTCTAACTGGTACTTAAGGGGTGTCTCTCTTCAGCCTAAGAACTCCAGATGATGCAGAACTTCCTCAACTAGGGAATTTAGATTACCACCACAGAAATACAGAAACAAAATGAAAGTGCTTTTGAACCCAGTGCCACTCTCTGGTTGGAAAAGAACCCTGTGCTCTGAGCAAGGTGAAGGTTCAGGCAGCATGAACTGCAATACAAACCACGGCAGCCACTTTACTTCAAAAGACTGAGAAGAAAAAATAAGGAATGAGGTATTCGTCAGGAATTGCTTCATGTGGAATAAATGGACCTCAATTCCAGCTACATTCTTGTGAGAAATTCAGACCTCATGGCTCTTGTCTTCCCAGTGGAAATACCTCACCATCCCTAACTTAGACTATTCTATGTTATGGTTCAAGGAAGCTCCAAGGAGGATGGGCAAGTAGCATCTTCCCTCCCTATTGTGTCGGACTGCAAGGAGAAAGGAATATCAGTTGGGGTAAAAATAGTGTGTAAGAAAAGTCTGTGGCCCAGAAACTGAAGCACTTGATCGAAGATAAAATTTTCTGGGCTCTGGATGCTACTCCTTAGATCAATTTTGAACATTAGAGCCACGTGGTATTTGTCTGAAGCCAGCTGTATTATAGAGAAGTCAAACCAGAATTAGCAACATCTCCCCTATGCTGAAGGCAAGCAGTAAGCTACCAAGTGACATTGCTGTTTCCTGCCTACTCTCATTTTCTCTCTCCTGCCACACTCTTTTTATTGGTGTAAGCATCAACGTACACAGACTCTGAGGAGCAAGAGATGAGCTGAGTAGGGAAAGAGGACAAACATGCTCAATGTATTCATTACTGAGAGAGGAAAAAGTTAAAGGACATCTGGGGAAAAAAAAACTACTATAAGAAAACATGAGAAATTCTCTCGACTTGGCAGATCTGTAGGACAGACTGGGAGCGGGCTAAGGAAAGACAGATGATACAGGACTGTAAAGAAGCACACACAATTGCCTTTATGGAAATTACACAGAGCTGACCAGGGAAAGCAGGAGGGTTGTACACACTCAAGATGGACGAGGACAGATTAATGATTGAAGAAGTTTGGAGGAGAGAGAGAGTTAATTGAGGCAAAGGATTGATGTGTTTGGCAGACTATAAATTGATGGTGGTGAGCGAATTGATGGGACTGATGATTAGAAGATGGATAGGGAATGAAAGATTTATTGACTGAGCACTTTAGACAGAGTATTACAGGTGAAATACCAGATAGCTGTTAAGTCTCTTGCAAATTGGAGGGAATATTTCATTACACCCTATGTTGAGTCTTCTGAGAACTTACAGTGTTGCTGCATGTTTAACTCACATGCTCGCTTGCCTTATGCTTCTTGCAATCGCTACAGGCTTATTCAGTTTCTCCTTTCTACACTTTTGGGTTTTTTCTTAAGGCTATCATATAATTGTAGAGAATGTACAATGTTTGTCTTAATTATCCTGTTTCATGCTGTATTACCTCAATGAGTCCAGAAATTTGAAACTGTCTAAGCTTTTCTCAAAGAGGCATTTTCCCTATCATACAAGCAAATGCATATGCAAATCCTCTCAAACTGTGAGTTACAATAGTATGGAACCCAGGGATGGAAAAAACTCTAGACCACAAGCTCCTCTAGAACCTAGAACCAAGCAGGTCTTGGCTAATAATTGTAAAGATGTCTTCACAAATAATGTTATGAAGAAACTTCATTCCTGAGCTGCAATTCCAATATTTTCCTCACAGATTTAAAGTTCATGATCTTGTTTGTTAACAAAGATGTAGCTAGGAAAGTAACAGGGACATAAAGAATCATTAGTGCAAGGACATACACTACACTAAAAAAGGGATAATTTGTATTTTTATTTTATTTTTAAGCCACAGAAGAGGCTATCCAGCGAAGATATGCAGGTGAACAAAATAAAATTAAGTCCATGTTACTTTATTCTTCATCTCTTTCCTTTCACAAAGACAGGTGTGTAGCCCCCAGTGGATGAACAAGTTATACATGTAGCTTGTCACCTGCTATCTGGGAGTCCAGGACTAGCTATAAGCAAAATAGCATGAGATTGCCAGATGCTTCTGAGGACACAGAAACCACTTAACGAAGCAAGTGCAAAATTTGGACAAATAAAATAAAGGTTCCCCAATCATTTTCACTTTTTCACCTAAGGACTTCTTTGCTTGAAAGCTGATTTCACCCCACGAGTATCACAGAACTCTTCTCATATAAAAGGTCAAGAGAAGTTAAATCCCTTGCTCCTTCCTTTTGTTTTCTTTCCTTACCTGTTGAACACTTACCTGTTGAACTATACAAGTCTGCTAAATTTATACCTGGCCATATGCCACAACAAACAGGATAGGGATACTCAGACATAAGAAGAAAGATTTCTCTACTCTAATTTCTATTTGTTACTCTACCAGTTTCCTCAAAAAAACCAACAAAAAACCTGAGTCTCTTATGACTAACACTGTTTAGGCTGAAGTTCAGATATGCACATAGACCTCGAAAAGCTACTTGAAGGAAATCCACGTGGACATTGCACTTATGAAGTATTATGTTGCTTATTGTGGTCCAAAACCAGTTACAGCAAAAGAAAATATGAAAAGCCCACAAAGTAAAACAAACACTAAAATTCACATAAATCACAGAAATAGATGAAATAACATCAAAAAAAGGAAAGCAACAGAACTCAAATATCCTTCCCTCTTGTTAAGAATTTAATTCCTTTCAAAATCCTATTGAGGGTCTAATAAACTTTTTGTTTATGCCTTCGTGAGGACATTTGCAGATACCTCACTGCAAAAAGGAGTCAAGTCCTCCTCCTTTCTCCCATATATTACTGGTCAATATCCAATATTGAGGATTTAATATTACACAAGAAAGCAAAAGGGATGGCTTGAAATTTCCTTTCACTGGAATCAACAATCAACCACCACCAAGCTGTCTGAGTTGCCACAATGGCTTTTTTTGTTTGTTTTGGGGGTTTTTTTTGTTTAAACGAGGACTCTTATAGAAATCAGTGCAGCTTCTTGGCAAGTGTCAGTCATGGTATCAAAAATGCTTGCAGGAATCCATTATTGCAGGGGCTTGGGACACAATTGCCATACAATTTGCAGAAGTTTGGCGGTGTTTGCTGAAAGACTGAAAAGCAATGGACTAGTCTGAAAAGCACTGGAATAATTTTAGTAGCTTTCTGCCTTCCTTTCTTGTTCCTCATCACCAAAAACAAAGTCTGTCCACACGCTTATAGCCTGTTTATGCCAGTGTAATGCCCCTGGAATTTACAGCAGTGTGAGATACAAGCACAAAACGTGCATACAGACAAATATGAAATGAATTGTGCTTCTCCAAACAAGTCAGAGATTATGTTTGGAGATGAGCCTTTTACTCCATAATATATAAAAGGATATTCTTAGCCTGTTTTACCTACAGACTGCATCCAACAAAGGCTTCTTCCATTAATGAAGAATATGAACTTCTGTTTAATAAAAGCCCTTCTCAAATGCAAGATCTTGACTATCAGTTGAACCTCAACATGTATCTACAGCACAATAGTCTAGGGTGAGAGAACTGTCCCTTCTATCAACACATCCCTAAAAGAAGTATGCCTCAAAACATTTTTCCTCAAAACAAAACGAAACAAAAAAACCCACCCAAACCCTAAAAAGCCTCTGAAGTTCTTCGGTGTACCTGCAATAACCAGTAATTTTAAGGATTTCCTTTTTGTAAGTACCATGAGAAACACGCGCAAGTGAAATTAAAAAAAACAACACCTTAAATCTGTTTAAATCCGTTTTCGAGTCGTCGGTCACTAATTAATCTTAACACATCCCAGTGATGATGGAGACAAAAAAAAAAATACATTAACCTACACCACTTTGCAAAGGAGACGGATACCGATCGCGTTAACGGCGAACTTAATTCCAGCCTTATTTTCGCACATGTCCGTGCCCTGCACTCCTCCCTCCTCGCTGCATTTCTTTACTAGCCTGCCGCTCAGGTGCGGCAGCACCCCTGCCGCTGAGCAGGCACCGAGGAGCGCCCGCCGCCCGGCCGCGCACCCGCGCCGCCCCCCGCACCGCCCGCGACCCCGCGCCGGGGGGTTGGGGGGGGGGCCGGTCCTAGGGAGGGGGCGCATGGTTCGATACCCACCCCACGCCCCCCTCCCCCTCTCAGGGGGGTCACGTCAACGCGCCGGCTGCGCAGCGCCGAGCATCCTCCGCGGGGGCGCTGCCCCTCGGGGCGGGGGCGGTGCGGGTTTGCGGCACTGCAGCAGCAGCAGCTGCTGCGGCGGAGCCGGAGACCTCCCTCCTCTTCTTCCTCCCACCACCCCCCCACCCCCAGCCCCGCCGCTCCGGGGGCCCTCCATTGTGCGGGGAGGCGGCCGCACACCCGCAGTCTGCACCCGCCCCCCCCCCTCCCCCGCCAGAGCCCGAGGAGAGGGGCGCCCACCTCCCCTCACCCCAGGCGGAGAGCTGGCGGGTGCGCTAACGCGTCCCCTATCCCAGGGCTGCCGCTTTCCGTTTCTAAACATATTTATACACAGATATGCATCCATATATATGCACACATATATTCCACCCCTTCCCGTTGAATTTCGGTCTCCGCCCGTCCACCCTGCGGGGGACCGGGCGCCGGCGGGCTGGGGGAGAGGATGGCTGCTCCCCGGCGGCGGCATCCCCACGAGAAGAGAAAAGGTTATTGCCAGCGCGGCGAAAACAAAGCCGGCGCTTCTCGCCCCAGCCGCCCGACCGCGGCCGGGCCAGGAGGGTTGCGGGGACCGCCCCGCCAGAAGTTGCGGCGCGGATCTCCCCCCTCCTCCACGACCGCGGCGGCAGGCCGGCCCCAAGAAGCACCCGGAGATCGCCTCGGGGGCCGGCGGGCACAGCGAGGGATGCCGACTGAGCAGCGGTAAAACTTCTTTGTTAATAGCGACCGGGCCAAAGGAATGGCAGTGAAGCGGGGGACGGCGTCCCGCGGAAACCCCGGCAACTTTACAGACAATAAGCGCGCCTTCGGTACCTGCAAAGAAACTTGTTGGACCGCTGCCTCCGCTAGCCCTGCGCACTAGCTGCTCTCGAGTCCCCCTCTCCCGCTGTGACCTCTCCCGGCGCCTGCGGGAAACTGTTGCCTCGCCCGGGGCCGGGGCGGCGGGGCGACCACCCCCCTCCCTCTGGCTGCCGGAGAGACCCTCGCACCAGCCGCTACTTCGGTAGTTGGGGGGGGCGGGGGTGGGGAAGGTGGGGAAAGGAGGAGCGGGAGAAACTTACCCTCCGAGATCAGAAGGCTCTCAGAAAACTAGCAGTTCCATCATCCACAGACAGTCCTTCGCAACTTTCCTTGCATAGAGCGAGAAAATATATATATATATAATATATATATATATTTTATATGTAGTGAGAGAAGGAGAGCGCGCTTAAGACGACAGGCTGTTCAGGAGACTTTTGAATAAAAAGGGGGTGAAACCGGATTTCTTCCCAATATCAGGACCCTGGAAAATCAAATCCTTCTTCAGAAGAGAATTCTTTCAGTCCCGTTATCTGTATTACTATTAATGCGCCGAGCAGGAGGCATTGCATACAAATAGATCCAAGTAGCAGCGTCTATTGGTGGCTGCGGAGGGCCCCTGGGTCCTACTGCTCCGGCGCCGGGAAACTACAAAGCCGAGCAGCAGCGAGCGGCTCCGGAGAGGGCACGGTCTGGGGGGACGGAAGGGCGAGGGAGGAGGGGGCGGCTGCAGGGGCCGAGTCCCGTTTAATTGATTCGTTACCTCGGGTATTGTAATACGTGTTGCGATGTTAAAGCGGGAGAAAGCCGCATTATGAACCGATGTCATGCGATCTCCCCTTTCAGAGCTGCTCTTGCAGGGCTATTGTGCGGTCTGGTATGAAAAATGTGTCTGATTTTTTAAAACAGGGGTTTATTTGTCTACAGCGGTTTTCTTTTTTCTTTTTCTTTTCTTTTTTTTTTTTATTCCCCCTCCCCTCCCTCCCCCCCCCCCCCCGCACTGTCAAAATTATCCGTCATGTGCCCTAATAATTACGTAGTTACTTCAGAAGTCAATTATTCATTGAATTTCCCTTACCTATGCTTTTCCTTTCTCAAGTTATGGCTTTCCAAGGACACATCTGCTCCTCTGTGCAAGGAGGGTGAACAAGCATTCAAAAAAATTTTTTTAAAGTAAAAAAAAATAACCTAGATCAAAGCAAGTTTTCTCCATTACAGAATGTGCAGACATCTAGTTTGCAACGTTTAAATTACGGTCCTTACTGGATGTAAGAAATCACTTGAAAGGAAAAAACACTGAAAGAAAATAGTCCATCTGAAAATTCAGGCAGTGAAAAGAACAAAAACCAGATACAGCATTTATGTATTGGTTGCTAAATGGGGAGTAAATGTGAGATAATGACAACATTGGGCAATGTAACTGAGAGCTGGAAACAATGTAAGCACTTACATATGCAAGAGTATCACTTAAACTTCTATTACTCTCTTACAGGTAATACACCTTATATGCTAAGCATACATCTAGATAATAAACACTAATAGGCTGAAAACTGTAAGTTTTTAATGGAATCTTTTAAATAGTGTATGAGCATTATTTAGAAATAAAGCCTGCAGTATGTTGCAATGCATGGTGCTATTAAAGGTCTAAACATACCCATTGCCCCTACACAGAGGAAAGGAAATCAGTAACACGGGGACATTGTCCAAAAGGGCCCGTGGGGAAGGCATTGTTGGTACGGCAAGGTCCTTCAGCTCTAGTTGGGAGCTACCAATGTAAATACAGGCTTTGTGACAAAGGCATTTTTACATATATTCTTGTACAGCCATTCCAACACAAGGTTACTTACCTCTAGCCCATTATTTTACCAGTTATATAGATAGAAAAACACAAAAGAGTTTAAAACAACACATGGAGGAAAACAATAGCATTTAAACAACTCACACTCTGAGAATCAACAGCAGTACTTGAACCATTCTTTGAACTAAGTACTCTGCACAGCCTGGAGGAGAACAAGAAGAGGTGGCAGGAGGAAAGGGTCATTTTTGTGCATAAGTAGCCTATGACAACAGAAATGCTACAGTAGGAAGTCAAAATCAGGTCTTCAGTGCTGCACTTTAGACCTACCTTATAGCATGCACCTCTAAGGCCTTGCACCTTCTTGTAGGAAGTTTCTAAGTTTTTGTTCTTTTAATTCTGTTGTTGCTTTTGTTTGTGTAATTTGTCTCTTAGGTAACAAGTACATCCCAAAGCAGTACCATTTTTGTTGTCAGAGTAAGTATACTAGAACAAATAATTAATTAGTTAAACACGATAGTTACATGCACACTTTTTTTTTCTTAAATAGGAAAAATGTTTCTGTTAAGTTAGCTTGAGAGCAGTTGACTATTACATCAGTAAATACAAGTTGCAAAAGAAGATAATCATAGGCATTCTCAGTTTGGACCAAATTTTGGTTTGCTCTTCTTTTTTTGTTTCTCTCTAGGTCTACTCAGGACAAACACTACTTACCTGAGAGTTGAGCATATACCTCTCACCTCTTCTATTTTATTTCTTCCACAGGACCTGTGCTTGCCATCATAACCTTAAGAATATTCCTCATTAACATCAATTTAAAAGATTGTATTCCACAAAATAATGTAAAATCCTTGGCATCATCTGCAAATTAAAAAAAACCAAACCACAAACAAAACAAACAAGATTAGTATAAGTGCAAATTAAAGAGGCAATAACCAACACCATCACAAATAAGAAATTACCCTGTGAACCATGCCTACTGTAGAGCCTACAGAGATTAATGAAATATGGCTGTGAAACTGTTTTAATAGATAAATTGGGTGGGTGGTTAAACATCTGAGCTAAGATGATTACTTTGTAGTGAAACAAAACAAAGAGGAATAAATCACAAAGCTGCTCTCTTACCACAATTAAAATGCAATTGCTTGATCAATTATCACTAGCTAATAGCTTGATGGAGGACAAGAAAATAAATAAAACATTATGCTAACCAAAGTTGCTTGAAGTATAATAATAATAATATCTGTATTCATATATGTTCCTTATTTGTGTGCATTTATGCCTGATACATATACACAGCTTTACATAACATAAGCAAGACTGTATATAATGTGTTTAGCTATTTATTTGTAGTACACAAGTAAATACCAATTATACATAATCACGATAATGCATGCAGTGGGTAAATAGCTAACACATGTTTAGATTACTGATATAATACATTTCAGTGTTTTCTAGATCTCTAAGGATCTCTTGATTTTACATATTTACCAGCCAAAGGTGTTTTGGAATAATTTCCCCTTGGAATAGTTGCCAAGGTCAATACATGTGACGAGGCGCGTTGGTTTCCAACTTGCCCTTGGAAAATGATGGCCACTTACTGGAGTTCGTGTGGACACAGGGCATTTCAGGGAGGTAGTAAAGCAAACCGTGACTGTCATATATCAGCGTTACATTTTTATATCCAGTAACCAGCAAAGCGTGCATTCTTATATAGGAAGGTAAGTGGTAACATATACGTTTGCATGAAATAAAATGTAGGGCATAAAGAGAAATAACTTGCTTATTTGAGCACCGGATCCAAAGTCAGTAGCAATGAGCAGACTTGTCCCCTTGTTCCAAAGTCCTGGTCAAATATATTATTTATTTCCTCCGTGGAAATATTCATACAGAATAGATTGAGTATGTAGGGAACAACTTCATTACATGTATTTATGTTACCTAAGGGCAACACAGATTCTGTTAAAAGTTGAGTAAGATTTGAGAAGAAAGCTCTGAACTTCAGTGAGCTTCTCAGGCATCAAAATGCAAATAAAGGGCTATTGGAATATATTCAATTGTAGAGAGGTATGACTAGGATTTCGTTTTAACATTTTAATGCTTTGTTCTATGCAAAGAGATTACATGTGTTCTACAAACTTCTTTTCCCTTTTGTTTTACCTTTCCCAGGGTAAATGTAATTGGAATGCATACACATTTGAACGTATTTAAAGGGAGCAATGTATATGTCGTCATTATGTAGGTATTACTGCAGTGTACTAATGAAACATCAGAATTTGTGCTCTTGCAAAAGTAGTATGAGCCTTCACCAAATCTCTTGTGTCTTTTTATTCCCTCAGATGCAGGTAGCATCCATACTAAATCTCTTCACTTAGGTATTTGCAGTTAATTTTTACTCTTGCTTTGATGCATTCGGTAGGCTATTTGAAGGAAAGTCTGAGAAACTATTGGCATTTCATCACTTGTGGATCAAAAGATTTAAAAAATGTGGTGTCCTCCCTTTCCACCTTTCCCATTTATAAAAGGAAGTGTGCCTTCTGACATAATTTATGAAGACAGAAATTGAACATTTTGCAAGGAAAACGGTAGAACGGTCTCTGAAGAACAACATCTGAATGAGAAACTGGATTTTAAAGTTCTGCTAGAATAATGGGCTAGACTTTTCTCAAGTACCCTCTTTACCCAAAATCCAGTACATCCAGTAACGGCTTGCCAGAAAATGTAGGGTGAAATAATGGGCATAGAAAAGGAAAACTAAGAAACATTGTAATGGCACTTCAAAAACAATGTGAAGAGAAGAAGTCCAAAGCTACATATATACAATAATAATGCTACATTGAACAGAAACGCTGCTATATAATTAATAGCAGACAATAATAAAGAATAACAATCTTTCTTAGAATGGAGATATAAGGCAAAGTTAGGATGAAATAATGATTTCGTGAAATTCAAGCTGATAGTTGCCTTTGCTGCAGTGCATGAAGGAGTAAAATTGAAGAGGAACCATCACCCTGCACGCCGTTCCCTTCTGCAGTCATATAATTTGGCCTCCATGCAATCACTTTATTTCAAAGCCCAAGACACTTTCAGTTCGATTGACAGCTGTTGTCAACAGGTAGGAACAGTTGCAGATCACAATGCTGCTGGCTCTCAGCTGTTACCATTTTTTAATTTTTTTTTCCCCCAGATGCTATATCGGGCTTGCAGTTAGTAGAGAGGTGAGGTATTTTCCGTAGGCTGATAAGACCGCTTTGCCCATTCTTACAGTACAGTCACACTCATGTTTAAGAATGTCTGGGGTGGAACTGAGAGAGAGAGAGAGGAAAGCGTTTTGGATGAAATTCTGTTGTGTAAGGAGGCTGGGGAAATGCGGTTAACTGAAGGGGAATCTTTAGCTCCATAAACATCTTCTGTAGCCAAAGTAGTGGCATCTCAAGGGGGTTTTAGCTCCTATGCTCCTGCTTGGTCCCACGGCACAAGTATGATGAAGCCACTGGATGTGTGCACACTAGTGTGACTCTACAAACCCACTGCGCATGACCTGCAGATCTGATGCATCTGTCAGTGGAGCTTGTGCATTTATGCTTTGAGATGGACCAAAATCTGCAGTTTCAGGATCTGTGTTCTTCTCTTTGCTCCTGGATTAGCAAATTGCATCAGGGCCAAAGTCATGCAGACTTGAAGCACGGGTGTCTTGAGTTCAGCTAGGATAAAGTTAATTCAAGTGCAGGTAAACCATGACAGTAGGAAAACGGGATTTCTGTGTTTTGGCAAAATGAGGGCTTTCTGTTCCTGCTTTTTGAATGCAAGGGAGAGATTCAGAATATTGGTGGTATCTACTGTAGTTCTCCAGTATTATCTTTTTTAATCTACTGTGGAATTGAGGACCTGAGCATTGTATGGCCATTGCATATAGTGTATGCTTAGGGTTTTTTTCAGCACTTAATAATATCTAAATACATATATAAAAAACAAAAAGTATCCCATGTGCTGTAGTGGGGCATGCACAAAGACTGAAAGTTAAAAGGAGGTTGAAGAAATTGTGAAAAATGGGAAAGCATCATACATCTACCTAGTGAGGCCTGCAGGGAAAAGATAATGTCAGGAGAAAGCAAAATGAGTTAATGTCATCCAAAGAGTGTAGGAGAGCAGAAGAACTTAAAAAGTATTTATCAGGGGAAAGCAAAGTGCCAGAAAGAAACTTTTCCTATTAGCAAATGAGAAGGAAAATGAAGATTGAAAAAAAATTGATTCAGGCGCTGAAGTAATTAATTTTCTGTATTCTTTTTCCTTCTGTTAAAGAAAAGTAAAAGGTCATTATGAAAATATTTTTGATGGAACTGCTACCAAAATTGAAAAAGCATGCCTAAAAATTTAAATCAGTGGGAGACATCAGTTCAACATTATAACACAGTTGGTCTTAAGCAAATCAACACATGGTATCTTCAACTAGATCCACTGATGCAGCAGGGGGAGTGGGAAGATGAGACTGATGACCGTATGAGCTCTCTCAGTCAGTTTATCTCATTTACATCCCTAGACTATTACAGCTACACCAGCATGACAACTTGCAATTTAATTTGAAACTTAGGACTTGCAAAAGTCCAGCTTCTAATCATAGAATCATAGAATGGTCTGGGTTGGAAGGGACCCCAAGGATCATAGAGTTCCAAACCCCCTGAAACAGGCAGGACCACCAACCTCCAGGCCTGGATCTACACAAGGTTACCCAGGGCCCCATCCAACCTGGCCTTGAATACCTCCAGGGACGGGGCATCCACCACCTCTCTGGGCAGCCTGTTCCAGCATCTCACCACTCTCTCTGTAAAGAACATTCCCCTAATCTAATCTAAAATTTCCCTCCTTTAGTTTCAATTCATTCCCCCTTGTCCTGCCATTATCTACCCTTTTAAGAAGTTGATTCCCCTCCTGTTTATATGCTCCCTTCAGGTACCAGAAGGCTGCAATGAGGTTCCTCCACAGCTTTCTCTTCTCTAGGCTGAACAAGCCCAGCTCCCTCAGTCTCTTTTTATAGGGGAGGTGCTCCAGCCCTCTAATCATCTTCATGACCTCCTCTGAACCCTCTCCAACAGTTCCATGTATTTCTTGTAGTGGGGGCCCCAGATCTGGACACAGTACTCCAGATGGGGCCTCACAAGGGCAGAGAGGGGCAATCACCTCCCTGTCCCTGCTGGTCACCCCCTCTTTTGATGGAGCCCAGGATACCATTGGCCTTCTGAGCTGCAAGAGCACACTGCTGGCTCATGTTAAGTTTCTCATCTACCATGACACCCAAGTCCTTCTCAGCAGGGCTACTCTCAAGGAGCTCTTCTCCCATTCTGTATCTATGTCTGGGATTCTTCTGGCCCAAGTGCAACACTTACTCTTGGCAGTGTTGAACCTTATTAGGTTCACCTAGGCCCACCTTTCCAGTCTGTCAAGACCCCTCTGGATGGCTTCCGTTCCTTCTTTTGTGTCAACCACACCACTCAGCTTGGTGTCATCTGCAAACCTGCTGCTGGTGCACTCAATTCCATCATCGATGTCATTGATAAAGATGTTCAAGAGCACCGGTCCCAAGACAGACCCCTGGGGGACTCTGCTTGTCACTGGCATCCACCTGGACATAGACCCATTGACCACCACCCTTTTTCGGTGTCTCTTTAACCAGTTCCTTATCCACTGAACAGTCCACCCGTCAAATCCGCATCTCTCCAGTTTAGAGATAAGGATGTAGTGGGGACTGTGTCAAAGGCCTTGCACAAGTTCAGGTAGATGACATCGGTTGCCTTCCCTTTGTCTACCAATGCTGTCACTCCATCATAGAAGGTCACCCAATTGGTTAGGCACGACCTTCCCTTAGTGAAGCTGTGCTGGCAGTCCCAGATCACGCATTCATCCCTCATGTGCTCCAACATGTCGTCCAGGAGGATCTGTTCCATGATCTTCCCAGGCACAGAGGTGACACTCACCAGCCTGTAGTTCCCTGGGTCCTCCTTGGTCCCTTTCTTATAAAAGGGAGTGATGCGACCCTTTTTCCAGTCCCTGGGGACCTCGCCTGATGAAACTGACAATTGGTCTCCAAACTAAGGCAAGTTGAAATATGAAACTAGAATGGTGCAAATATTTTTTTTTCAGGACATAGATACTGCTGGGTTTAATATGAACTGAAACAACAGTATAGAAAGCATACAGAATATTCACTATAATGATACAGGTCTTCAGGTTTCAACTGTTACAGAGCTCTGAACCTCAGGATTAGGTTCTCTAGAGGGCAGGGAGTAGATACTGTCTAGACCTGGAGCGGCTAATAACAAATTTCTAGTCACTCAATCCTCTACAGGAATGTACGACTCTCCCGCTGCCACTGCTAACAAGTAAATGTGGTCCTTCAGCTCAACCTCTGCTCTTGCTGGAGCAGTAAGGGTTAAGAAAGGAGTGGCAACTCGTGCTCTTCCCCCACTGCTATTTCTGTGCTTGCTAGGATCCAGTTGGGTACACCAGTCTTGAGATGAAGTTAATGGAGAGTAAGCAGGCTGTGTTGTTTTCACTTGTACACCTTGTTATTCAATTATTCGTATAGAATGACTCATCCCAGTGACACTTGATCATTTTTGAAAGGCCTCAAAGTGTGTGTGGCAGAAAAGATTTGGCCAGAAACTCAACACAAGCTTAAAAAGATGGTGGGGTAGTGCGTGGACTCACTAAGGGACTATAATGCAGAGTAATCTTGTCAGCAAGTTTACTGCTGGGCATAAAATAATGTCCTATCTTATTTTGTATCTTTGTTGTTTGGAAGTAGAAAAAGAGCAGGAAGATTTTATTAAAACTATGATAAAGTTAGAAGCCAATTCTTTCTTCATCAATGTATGGATTTAGGTGTTGGTTGATAATGGTTTGTTAAGACATTATTTTTGGGAGGGAACTGAGTACTTAAAAAAAAGGCAGATCTTTTTAATGGAAATTCTAACTTTCTATATAACAGTTGAACTGAATGCCTAAATTCAGAAATACTACCTTTGTACCTCCCTAATAAAGCTATAATGCTTCTGCTTCATTTTGGTCTTTGTTTCTAGGCTGTGCTTCATCATGGCTTTTATATTTCTTATGTACTGAAAAAAATTTTTGAATAGTAAGGATTTTTATATTATCTACAGGGTCTGTACACATCAGAGAGGAAAAAGGTTGTTTTATTTTTTTAAAAAAACAAAGTACTACTCTGTGCTTTATCAGGTGGGAATTATTTGTCATAGGTAAGAGGGAAGGCAGGTGAAGATGGGAGGTTTTTGTAGGGAGCTAGCATTAAGGTGCACTATTTTTCTTTCAAAACCCAGAATTTATTTTCTCTATACCATATGAGATACAGGAAGAATAAAACCAGAGCTATAAGACAGCAAAGTGTCTGCCTTTTCTTAACCAAAATCCTGAGATGAGTCACCAACAGCAAATGCTGATTAAGTCACTGCCAATGTGTGCAGGTGTTTCCTTTTTGTTTGGGAAACTTTGAGTGAGACCCATGAAACTGAAGAGACAGGAGGGATGGGCTGAGGGAGGGGGGTGTTCCTATGTAAGGAGTGCTATATCTACAGAAGGGAAAGGGGCATTCTTTTGGCATCTGGAAAGAAAGAAATATGAATGGCAAGGCTGAAATTTGTGTTTTACATTTAATGTCTTTTCATATATGTGCTCTAATAATTAAAAAAAAAGTTCTTTGTATGGAGAAAACCATGTATGTGTAATCCCTCCAGGGCCAGCTATCTGTACTTAGGTGGTGTACTTGTAAATAATCAGGGGCAGCGGCATGTAGGCTTGTGCCAAGCACAGGCCATAAAATAGTACCAAAAAGACTGTTGGAGATATCTTTGCAGTTGGGAGACTCCTACATGTGGTCTTGACAGGGAACATAAGCTCTTGGCAGAGCTACAGCCATTAACCAGAGCAAGCAGTGTAAAAAGAGCATCGAATTGTGGCAAGTGGTGAAGCAGGGAGAACTAAGAGAACTTGACCTTGAATGGTATGAGAAGCAGTTCAGCTACCCTAAAAAGTCAGTAGCGGTTTGGTGAAAATGGACTTGCTAAGGTAGGAGTTTCTTTGCTGTCCACTTGAGGAGGGTGTTAGTGTGGGAGGAAAGGAGCAGCTTTTTACCTTTTCATATTTCCTACTGTGACAAGTGATGTTTTAAATAGAGCTTGCCTTAAGAAAATAAGTGTTCAATTATTCTGCATTACTCCGTTTATTCTCCTGCTGCTATTTTGTCTTCCTTTTTGAATTAACTACTGCTTGTTAAGCCTCCTCATTTTCTAGTTACGTGAAAATACTAGGTCCTTGAGTCCAGTAGATTTATTTTATCAACTTGCTAAAATTTGAAGCTATTGCTGCCAGTTGATTTTTGGTAGAAGAATGATGATTGGTTTTGCCAATTCTTCTTTGTAATTACAAATGGTTGGTTGACTGTTTTTGGGGATGAGGAAAACATGAATAACAAGCCTCAGTGATTATATAAAAGAGGGGGAAAAAAAGAATATTTCTGAATAGTGCCACTAGATAGTCACTTATTCTGATAGCTTTTCTTCCATTACCTTGTGGTTTTCTCTAGAAAATGAATATAAAATTCTCATTTCTGTATTTTTCTCTGTTTGAATCTAACAGTATTTGCTTCTAGTGGGGACAGAAGACAAATAGCATGAAAATGAGATGCAACTGTATCTGAGTAAATAATCAGTGATTAATATTCTGTTGTCTTTCTTTTTCTGCCACTTTTAGTCTTTTTGGAACTTAAAGTCACCTGGTGTAATAATGAAATCTGAAGGTAAAGGGGCAAATTGCCTAAAAGGCTTCAGGAAACACTGTAGAAACTAGGCTTGTCTGAAACTCAGAACCACACATATTTCCTAACTCTGAAAGCATCTTGCATTCTCTGTTTCGGTAAAGCACGTATCACCCATGTAGACCTTTCATTAGTAAGGATATAGTCTGGCTCATCTGTTCGTGAGCCAGATAAATACATAGCTGTTTCTGTAGTGAAGACATACAAGAAATCTATGTCCCAAGACTGTACAAAACTGATGCATGTTTTTCTCACTGAGAGCTAATACCACTGATACGTACTCTGTTATGAGAGAGACTTGACAGTTCCGGAAGATGAAGGAAGCTATTTTTATAGTCAAGATCTGAAACTCTAGCTTGTGTATGAGGAGATTTTAAGGGTGCTTTTGAAAGTTTCTAAAAGCAGCACATGACTTTCAAGAAAGAAATGGATGTGTACCAAGCAGTGAGTAATAGGCAGAAGGTTGAAAGGAAAAAAAAATAGAAAAAGGCAAACATCAGTCTATGACAATGAGAAAGCTGTGCTGGAGAGGCAGGCCATTGGACTGACTGCTCTCAGAGGTCAAACTGAAGTAGAGAAAGAGCACAGACTGAAGAGATGAATAATGACTAGTGAGACTCCAACATGAGCTCTCTGGGCTTCAGCAGGAAAACCTAACAGTGAGGAACACTGACAACCGGAATCCCAGAGGCTGATGTGGTAAGAAATGATAAAGTCCAGACCAAGGAAGAAAATAAAGTGTGATGTGAAGCCGATGGTAATATGCAAAATATAAATAAGATTAATTTTTAAGACCACAGACACAACAAATTATGAAAATGCTAATCCTAATGATGACTTCTCCCCTCGCATACAAAGTATTCACTAGAGTAGTAATATTTTTTTGTGTCTTGGAACAGAGGTTCAAGTTTTTAAATGGGTGTTGTGGTTTTGCGTGGCAAGGTTCTGGTGGAGGAGAGGGGCTCCAGGGGTGGCTTCTATGGGAGGTGGCTGGAGGCTTCCCCTCCACCGGCCTGACAGCAAACACCAGCTGACTCAAGGCTAGACCTGCCACTGAACAAGGCTGAGGCCATCAGTGGTGGTCACAGTGCCTCTGAGAATCGCATTTAGGGGAAAAAAACATAAGCAGCTGCTTTTTGTCACCAGAAAAAGGAGTGAGAAGATAAAAGAAATTGCAGACACCAAGGTGAGTGAAGAAGGTGGGGGGAGGAGGTGCTCCTGTCTCCAGAGAGAAAGATTCCTCTGCAGCCTGTGGAGACGATGATGGTGGAAGGGGTTTTTCCCCTACAGCCCATGGAAGATGATGAGAAGCAGAGATCCCACCTGCAGCCCATGGAGAAACCCACACTGGAGCAGGAGGAGACATGAAAGATGCTGTGACCAGCATTGGAGAAAGCCTTTGGCAGAACCTGCAGCCAATGGGGAGAGAGAGAGACACACACCCATGCGAGAACAGGTTTGCTAGGGGAACTTATGACTCCATGGGGGACCAGGCTGGAGCAGCCTGGGCCTGAGAGATTCCATAAAAGTGATCCACGCTGAGGCACCTGATGAGGAGATGAAGCCCCATGGGAAAGGACTCCCATGGAGGACTGTCTCCCATGGGTGGGATCCCATGCTGGAGCAGGGGAAGGATGTGTGGAATGCCCCCCCAACCTGGCTAAGAAGGAAAACAGCTAGTGAGGAACTGACTGAAATCCCCATTTCCCTCCCACCCCATGCAGAGGGGAAGAAGGGAGAGAATAAATCATGAATAAAGTTAAGTCTGAGAAGAAGGGAGGGATGGGAGGAGGAAAGATCTGGTTTTACTTCTCATTATCCTACTCTGTTTTCACTCTATATATATTACACAGTATAGTGTAATAATTTAGATGCTTTTCCTTTTTAGTTTATGATGAGTCTGGTTTGCCCATGACGCTAATTGAGGTATGATCTCTCCCTGTCCTTATCTTGACTCCTGAGCCTCTCAATATATATTTTCTCCCCTGTCCAGCTGAAAAGGGGAGTGATAGAGCGGCTTTGGTGGGTGTCTGGCCTCCAGCCAGGGTCAAACCACCCCAATGTAGAATAAATGCAGCATAACACTGCAGTGTCTGAGCAGTGGGTTATCTTGAAGAACCATCGTGTGCTGTAGAAGGACAATGACTGAAAACTTGAATTAGTGGAGTCTCCTCAAAGGAATACGTCAATAGAAGTATTTTGATCAATAACATCTTCTCTTTTTTTAAGTAACATGAATACAGTTCCTACTCACTTACTGAATTTAAGGCTTCTGCCCATGTAAATATATCAAAAGCCTCATTGAGTTGTCTGAGAGAGGTCTTTTTAGCTCACTCCTTTCCCTCTGCATGAAACCATGGAAGTCAAGTCAGCTAAAACAAGTGTATATGGCTAATGCTGCTCCTGACATAATAGCACTTAAGCTATTGTTAAACCTGTATGCAAGAATTGGCAGCTAAACATAAATGCTTATAAAAAAAAAAAAATTGACATTAAATGATTGGCATATCCACTATTACAAAAGAGAAGTATGAATACTGCAAATGCTAACATTTTAATTAACTTTTTTTTCCAAAACTTTTCTAATTTTAATTTTAGTAATTCTTTCAGCATTGAAGTAAATGTGCTTTAGTGAAAACCATATCTACCTATTCTACAAGCTTCAAACTGATTTTACCTAATCTGTCTATGTTGCTGGAAGTGATGGAATGACTGATGAATAAAGCAACTGCAGAATCCCTAAATTAAATGTTAAATTAAGATCCACAATAGAACTTTGAGTTATGATGTGTGTTGAAACTATCTCAAAGGATTTGAAATCTCCATTTGAATAGAAATTTTGGCAGAAGAGGAAAAACCCTTCTGGAAAGTCAAATGCTCACAGTTTTTAAGTGCACTTTATAAGAACAGGTGTCCCATTTTAATGTATAACCTGAGACCACTGTTATCAATGATGCTACTTCCATTGCCTGGTGGAACAGCACTGATTTGTCTGTCTTTTAAGTCAGTTCTCAGATCCTTGGAAGGTGCATTTTCTTTATGCTTATTGCAATCTGAAACTTCATTTTATTCTGTAAATAGAGATTTTTAATGGATCTAGAGGAAAAAAAAAAAGGGGGGGGGCTTTGATTTTAAGTGAGAAGGTTAGTACTGTGCACCACTTCAGCAATGGTATCTTCTCTAGAATGAAAAAGCAGCAGCTTCATGCTGAATGTGCTGTAGCAGAGCTGCTGTAAAGTGAGTTGAATCATAGCTAAGGCGTATCATCCTCTATACTTGCTGCTTCATGAGAGCTCCCTGGAGAGCTCTACAGCTATTTTTGATGTGGATTAGAGGTGTTATTATTTACATAGCAATGCACCGTATCTGAGTATGGATAAAAGTATCTCTTGAAGAGCCAGATATTTTGAAAACCTAGATTAACAAAGAAGATACAGAAGCATATTTGGTAGCATAATTTTATGTTTAATCTTCCCTAAAACAGATTAATCTTTGTCACTCACAAACTTCAGTTGTTAAGTTTACAAACACTAGAAATAAACTTGCCAAGATTGGAACTTATGAAAGCTTTAATATGTAGTTTTGTATACTTTAACTGTATACAATGAAACTTTTTTGGCTGCCCCTTTTTTTTTTTTTTTTTAAAGTTTACATCAGCTGATTCAATTCAAAGTAAATTTCAATCTTAAACATAGATTATTTTTTTTACCTCAATGATTTTAATATTTTTCAATAAACAACCGTAAAAATAAACGTAACATATATAGGAATTATCCAAGATCTGCAGGCTTTAGAACTCAAGGCTTCAGTGTTAATTTTGGTTAAATCCATTAAAATGTCTAATTGCATAGTTTACTTGTGAACACTGAGTAGTTTCAATTAATAGATGTTAATGGATTATTGCATGCCTTAATAACTTGTGTGGGTCATGAGCACATGGCACATACTAACCTCTAATCACCTAGGAATTTCTGCAACAAAAATAAAGAACTGAAACAAAGCAAGATAATGAGTTGGGCTTTGTTTTCTTCAGTTCATTGATATGACCAAACTTCTATTGGATTTTCATGAAAATTGCCTCAGTCTGCATTTGCATTACAAATTTTTATTCTTACTGTTGTTAAATGGATATATAATACTCACATGCCTGTAACAATGAGCTTAGAGCCTCACTTATTTTGTTTTATAATTCAGTATTGTAGGGGAATGAAAAGCAAATATTTTGCTATAATGGTTATGCTAATTGACTTTTAATGTTTTATTTTCAAGCTACTCACCACCAGTCTCCAAAGTTTAATAAAGCTCAAAACATTTAATTTTATTGCCTTGGACTATTGATTATCTGTTTAACACCAAGAACAATGTGATCTGTTGTCTTTGCCTTGCTGATTGCCTGAATTATCTTGAAGAAATAAGAGATGTGCATGAGGAGAATCTCATGCAATAAAAAATGTCACTCTTATGCATTACTCATGACTATAGTACAAAACCCACGAGCCTTTAATCTCAGACTTGCAAAGGAAAGAAATTTTATTGTTTCACAACTAAACCAAATATTCCCTCAGGCATTACATCGCCATTTACGTTTTCCTTTCTTGATTTTTATTGCCAACATAAGCTTATTTAAAGGAATGAATAGCATGCTATCTACTTTGAGACAAGTATTAAAATAATACTTTAAAAACCCTGCTAGATTTATTAGGGAATGTTTATTTCCATCTTCAAAGCTAAAATATTAAGAAATACAGAAAGAAAAAATACCTCCAAGTAATGGCTATAGCCATTTCACCACTATGAATAAATTTTCACTTATAATGTGGTTATGAAAACTTTGGGAGAAGGAAGACTGAAACAAACCATTCAGAGGAATTAATAGGTGAGTTTTTAGGAATCATAGCAAAATGCTATTTTGCAGCAGTTTGTCAGTGCAGTGTTTTATTACGCTCTTGAAAACATTTCTTTGTGTGGAAGTATATTTTCTCTATCTGCTAATCACATGGTTAGAACTAGTAACTTCTGTCAAATGTATAGAGCTCCTGTCTTACTGTACAATTCATACTTTTGAAAGCTGCCATGGTATTGACTGTGCTGCATTGGTTTTCTGTTTGTGAAGTAGAATTGCCAGGTGTTGCGGCACCAGATGTTTTACTAGAAATAAGCTCAAAGAAACTAGCATTCTAGTACATCAATAAGTGCAATCATTTACTTGGTGAGGTGGAAAAAAATCACGTCTTTTATGCTAACTTTATTTTAAAGTATACTCATGTCCTGTGTCTCCAAATTTTCAGAGAAATATATAGCACACTTGATACAGACCCGTAATTTTTCTATGCATCTAACTTCAATGCTGCACTGGGGATGTCAGCTGCATTCACTGGAGAGAGGAAGAAGAATAAGATAGCAAATCACCCAGAGATATTACTTCTGATGAAGTAAATGTAGGTAGATGTGTACAGGATGCATTGGGTGTTGCTATTAGATTCTCACTCTAATAGAGATTTTCATAAAGAAAATCTCTATGGGTTTTTTCCATATGTTCTAGAATTTTAATATTTGCTTGTGACTTGCGTCATAAATATGTGCTTTTTAACCTGAAGAGAGTTAAAAACTGACTGAAACTCAGTTTTAGCAACTGCAGAGTCTTTAAGGTTAAGAAATAGGAAGTGTTATTGATTCCATTCTAAAGATCCCCTCCTCCTACCCAGTTACATTTTACCTTTATACTGTCAGGAAAATTGAACATACAATCACATGGTTTGGGTTGGAGGGGATCTTTAAAGGTCATCTGGTCCAATCTTGCAATGAGTAGGGGCATCTTCAACTAGATCAGGTTGCTCAGAGTCCCATGCAACCTGACCTGGAATTTTTCCAGGGATGGAGCATCTACAACCTCTCTGAGCAACCTGTACCAGTGTTTCACCTGACATAACATATAAGGTTATATATAGAAGTGTCAGTATGCTGAGGATTTGGGATAGACTTATCCTGGCTGGGATTATTTATTTATATGAAAAAAAGCCTTAGTAGAGGTCACAGTATTTTGTTGGTCAAAAAAGATTGCATGCTTTCATTTTGTGATAAACTTCTGACCATTTCTAGTAAAGGCTTTTAGCTTCTGAACAGGATAGGTTTAAAATTGAGGTTTGGGTTTGACCCTCCTTGTCAGTAAACTGTTGTATGTTCTGTCTCAGAAACTACAAAAAGACATACAATTGCATTACCTACTGTTTAAATACTGGCGGGTTGAACTAATCTTCTTTCTCAGTAAAGACCATTTTCTAGTTCCACCTCCCCAGTTCTTTCTAGTATTAAGCAAAGTGAAAGGTTATTTCTTCTTTGTCTGCCTTTACAACCATGAGTTTTCATCCATACACCTTCCTTGGCCTAGATCACCAATTTCACTGCCAGCATGGAGCGAGCTAGGACCTAGGAGGGATGAGCAATGAAACAGAGAAATTCAACATCCTGGACTTACACTTGAATAAAATGTAACCATGGTATAAAATCCCTCAGCTAAGCACTTTTCCTTTAGATAAACTATTTGGGGCAGACAAGTTAGCCCCAGAGAACAGAGATTCTGGCCACTGTGGCCCTTAAGCATTGGGTAGTCTATGGTGGACACCCTGTCAGCTTCTCTCCTGGGCAGCGTCTGAAATGTGTTACCTCTCCAGAAATCACTATTTTCAAATCCTTTGTGCACCAGAGTTTTGAATGTGTGTGGCATATCAAGCAATTGCTATAAAGGAGCATTGGGACATTTTATTAATGTAGAAAATAATCAGAAGGTGTCTTTGCTTAAGCTTTTGAACTATGTGAAAATATTTGCAAAGTTGTTTACCCTCTTCTACTTTAAAATAAAGTTTCAATCTAAAAAAGGTCAATAAGTGACTGGACTGTTTTGCAGTTTGATATAATCTTTTCTTTTTAAAGGCAAAATTTAAATGTGGATAATGTAATTTTTTATTCTTCTGGAGAAAAATATTTTATCAGATTTTATATTTTTTTCTTTTTCCTGTTACGTATTAGAACCAGTTTAATTGAGAACCTGTTGGTAGCATCAGTCTTGATACCTAGACATTTCTCTGCAAGGTTGTAAATTCTAACATTCTTGGTGAAGCCCATTAAAAGTTTTTCAGGAAATCTTGTTTTCAGTACATATTAAAATACATGAGTTCAGTAGGAGACAATTTATATCTAAGTGCTTGGTTTCCTTCTTTGGAGAATAAGCAAATTAATAATTGCAGTCTGTGCCTTATTGATTTCAAGTTTTTTCACTGTGTTATCATACTGTAATAGTTTTTAATGTGTAAATGTTGTGACCATGAAATGGTTGAGTTCAAGATCCTGGGTGAAAGAAGCAAGCCAAAAAGTAGGATAGCTACCCTGAATTTTGGAAAAGCTAATTTTGATCTCCTCCGTGACTTAATAGGGGCTATCCCGTGGGCTACGCTGTTTGAAGGAATGGGAGCCTGTGAGAGCTGGCTAGCATTCAAACAGCACTTCTTCCAAGCACAGGAACGATGCATCCCTTTGTGCAGGAAATCGGGAAGGAGAGGCAGAAGACCTGCGTGGATGAACACGGAGCTGCTGAGTAAACTCAAAGAGAAGAGGAAGATCTATGAATTGTGGAAGAAGGGTCTGAGCACATGGGGAGAATACAGGAATGTAGTCAGGGCCTGTAGGGTCGCAACTAGGAAGGCTAAAGCCCTCTTGGAAACGAAGCTGGCAAGGGACATAAAGGATAATAAAAAGGGTTTTTTTAGATACGTGAATAGCAAAAGGATGACCAGGGATAATGTAGGTCCCTTGCTGAATGAGGAGGGTGTCCTGGTAACGGGGGATACTGAGAAGGTGGAGATACTGAATGCCTTCTTTGCTTCGGTCTTCACCTCAAAGGCCCCCGGGACCCACAGGCACTGGATGTAAATAGGAGTGTTTGGGATATGAAGAATTTCCATCTGGTTGAGGTAGGGGAGGTCCAGGAGCGGCTCAAAGGGATAAATGCACACAAATCCATGGGACCGGATGGGATACATCCACGTGTGCTAAGGGAGCTGGCGGAGGTGATTGCTGAGCCGCTCTCTATCATCTTCAACAGGTCCTGGAGAACAGGAGAAGTGCCTGAGGACTGGAGGATAGCCAATGTCACTCCAGTCTTTAAAAAGGGCAAGAAGGAGGATCCCAGCAACTATAGGCCAGTCAGCCTCACCTCTGTCCCTGGAAAGGTAATGGAACAGCTTGCTCTGGATGCCATCTCCAAGCAATTGGAAGAGAAGAAGGTCATGAGGAGTAGTCAGCATGGATTCACCAAGGGGAAATCGTGCTCGACCAATCTCATAGCCTTCTACGATCTCATCACCGGCTGGGTAGATGGAGGGAGAGCAGTAGATGTCATCTACCTTGACTTCAGCAAGGCTTTTGATACTGTCTCCCATGACATCCTGATAGCAAAGCTGAGAAAGCATGGGATTGATGAGTGGACAGTGAGGTGGGTTGAGAATTGGCTGTCGGACCGAGCCCAGAGGGTCGTGATTCGTGGAGTGGAATCTGACTGGAGGCCTGTGACTAGCGGTGTTCCCCAGGGCTCGGTGTTGGGTCCAGTCCTGTTTAACATCTTCATTGACGACCTTGATGAGGGAATAGCCTCGACCCTCAGCAAATACGCCGATGACGCAAAGCTGGGAGGAGTGGCTGACACGCAGGAACACTGCGCTGCCATCCAGCGAGACCTGGACAGGCTGGAGAGCTGGGCAGTAAGAAACCAGATGAGGTTTAACAAAAGCAAGTGTAAAGTCTTGCACCTGGGAAGGAACAACCGTTTCTATCAGTACAGGCTGGGGGATGACCTGCTGGAGAAGAGCTCTGTGGAGAAGGACCTGGGGGTCCTGGTGGATGACAGGTTGGCCATGAGCCAGCAGTGTGCCTCGGTGGCTAAGAGAGCCAATGGGATCCTGGGGTGCATCCGGAGGAGTGTAGCCAGCAGGTCAAGGGAGGTGATCCTCCCCCTCTACTCTGCCCTGGTCAGGCCCCACCTGGAGTATTGTGTCCAGTTCTGGGCTCCCTGGTATAAAAAGGACAGGGATCTCCTGGAGAGAGTCCAGAGAAGGGCTACGAAGATGATTAAGGGCCTGGAGCATCTCCCCTATGAGGAAAGGCTGAGAAGATTGGGACTGTTCAGCCTTGAGAAGAGAAGACTAAGGGGGGACCTAATTAATGTTTACAATTATCTTAAGCAAGGGATGCAGGGGGAATCAGCCAGCCCCTTTTCAGTGGTCTGTGGAGACAGGACAAGGGGCAATGGCTGCAAGTTGGAGCACAGGAAGTTCCGCACCAACATGCGGAGAAACTTTTTCACAGTGAGGGTGACAGAGCACTGGAATAGGCTGCCCAGGGAGGTGGTGGAGTCTCCTTCTCTGGAGATATTCAAGACCCGTCTGGATGCCTATCTCAGTGAAATGTCCTAGGGAGCCTGCTTCGGCAGGGGGTTGGACCCGATGATCTCTCGAGGTCCCTTCCAACCCCTACAATTCTATGATTCTATGATTCTATGAAAAGCAGATTTCCATCAGATATAATTACTTCTTGCAAAAAATTTGTTTAGAAACTTTAGTAAAAATAGTATGTTGATATAAAATATATAGGAAATAGGAATTTCAAGATACTCTTTGTTGTAGCTGAAAGTTGACTAGTATTTTCTTAGTTAGAAAATTATATTTTAGTTTTGGGTTTTTTTAATTATTTTTAAGTAATTACAAGCTCACAGAGAAAAAGGTTAATCCATGCTCTGGAAAAAAAAAAGGCACTAAATCTAACATTCCCCTCCCTCCCCCCTTTAATAAAGTAAGAGAGATATAAACATGAAAGGATTTGGGAAAGAAAGAGGAAAGATTTCAATGTTAAAGTACTTAGCCTGCTACAGAATTTAGGACTTTTAAATTTTAATGGAATATCTAATGGACCACCAAATGTAACTGTATATTTTCATGTGTTAGCTGCAGTAATAACTTAAGATTTTCTAACTAATGTGTATAAATTATTTTAATGTAGCACATAAGATAGAAACAGAACAAAATTTAGTATCGTGTGACAAAACAGTCTGTTAAACACCTGCAAAACCAGGAGATTTGAGCTAAATAATTTGCCAAGTTTTTTTTTTACCCTGTGAGAGTTGGAAAAGGAAAATTATCTCTTGGTGGCTCTGCTTCCCTATTTGTAAAATATATAAAATTATGCTTTTAAGAAAGTATTCTGTGTGACTGTTACATTACCCTAATTGTCAATGTAAATCTGTGTTGTTCCTGTAATACCCGTATCCATCCCAGCAGTAGCTGTTCTCTCACACTTGTGTGACACGCTGAAGTGTTTGAGAAGAAGGTGAAATATAAACACAGAGCAGAACTTCCAACCATCATTTTGTGGTAGGAGTATGTGTATCCCAGCACACAGGTGTTGTGGTTCACGCTCTGTCTCCTTTTATTCAGAGGCTGTGAAGAGACTGAAGGGTAAAGTGAGGGCAGGAAAAAGAAAGGAATGAGATCCTCCTGTCTTCTGGTTGTGCTAAGGCAGAGGGCTAGAGAAGTAGGTGTCCATGATGTGGAAAAGGTTAGGTGTAAAAACTGGTTGGTTGACTCTGGGGACATGGACTCTGGTGCTGGGGTTGAGTGGACCTTCAGGCCTACAAGACCAGGCTTTGAAGAACCTTCATGTTATGTCCTTACTTTAGGATCATCAGTGTTTTAGACCATTTCTGAGACCTCCTTCACCTGTGTTGTCTTCTGGCTGTGGCCTATGAGCTCTGAGAAGCCCAGGAATAAAAATCACCCCATACTTTGAACTGGAGAGAATAAGCAGTTGTAAGCATAAAGAAGGCGGAAATATGAAAAACTAGACTTGTTCAGTTTATTTAATGCATCTATGGTCTTTTTTGTGTAAGTAGTACTAATTAATAATATGAAAAACTAGACTTGTTCAGTTTATTTAATGGATCTATGGTCCTTTTTTGTGTACGTAGTACTAATTAATAACAGCTAGCTTCTATCACATCTCAAAAAACTTGTAGAAAAGGTACTACTTTCTTCCACTGGGAAACTGAATTGCAAGGTGATTAAGTGATTTTTCTGAGTTCATTAACAGCAGAGCCAGGGATAAAGATTGCATTTATGAGACCCTGAACTCTATTCACTAGCTCACAGTGCTATCAGAAATATGATAAAATTCTGAGATATCATTCCCATTACAATGTTAATTCTAACATTTCCATGAACTTCCTCCTTTCCAGGTTCACTGGGAAAAGCGCATCAGTAAGGATTGTATGGTATTCCCTAACACATGTGTTCCACAAGTGCTTTGGTCCTTCTTTTGCCTTGTAATAGTTTTGCCATCAGTTAAAGCAATCACTATAGGAAACAGCACAGTGAACTTTGTCTCTGTGTTAGTAGCACCTTTCTTCAAGATTTATCTGCTTTAAATAATTATTCACATCTAAACAGGTTACCATCAGACTTTCAGGTCTGACTTGCTCTGAGCTGACTCGCGGTTTAAATTCAGGGCTTCTTTTCTCCTTGCTCTTTCTTATGCATGCTTTTGCTCTCTCTTTGTGTGATTCTTAAATCTGAAAGAACAAATGTGATTGCTTTGCAGACTAAAACTGAAAATCGGTTATCTCATGAAATAAATAGACAGCTATGCTCGATGTTTTTATGCTTGGAAGGATGACATTTAAATTGCTATTGATCAGTAAAAAAAAGTTCAGATTGAGCAAGAGAATAAGGATAAACTCAAAATTATTTGTTGAGTATTTCAAATAATTCAGATATATAACAGGCTTAACAGAAAAATCTATGTCTGCTGAAAGTCATCAGGTTTTGTTAACTCTGTAATGCTCTCAACTTTATTTTTTAAAGGAGAATTTTGAATACTACTTAATTAAAAGTTAAAATTGTAGAAGAGAGCTAAGGCTTTGAAGTTGAATTTTGAAATATTTATTTCTAAATTATGAATATGCAGTTGGGTGAGAGGTCTTTGGTGGTGGTTTTGTGTTAGGTTTTGGGGTTTTTTTTGGTTTTGCTACTTGGTTGGGTCGGTTGAGTTTTTTTGTTGTTTTTTTTTAATGTTTGGGTGGATTTTGTGGGCTTCAGGGTTTCTGATTAAGTATAAAACCTAGAGAACCTTCCAGTTCTGCAGAATATCTGGCTTTATGTCTGTTTTGGATCCTCTTGCGCTGCTGGCCAGCAGGTGAGTAGAATGCTCTGAAGCAACTGCTAGCACCTTGGGTAGGTGTTAGTGCCCTTTGCTGCTGTGCCGTGACATGGTAGTGACACTTTCAGACAGTTAAAGAGTAGTTCTTAAATATTTTTATCCCGGAGGCTTATAGTGATGTTGACCTTGCTGTGTGTAAAAAAATTCAGGCTAACAAACAAATAAAAAAACCCCTCTCTATTAATAGCAATTTCAAAAGTCTGATATTTGCCTATCATCCTTTTTGATTCAAAAACACCATCCCCTGGTTTTTGATGTCTAGAATGTGTTCTTCGTGGTAACTACGGTTTTCTCTTCCCATTGTAATCTGTGTAGTTTATTTATGTAGGATCTGAATACCTTTCAATAATTTTTAAATATTAATAATAGTGCTGTTTTATTTCTAGTGCATATAACAAGCAATCTTGAAATTCTGTTGTTTTGGTTGTGGCATGTATTTCTGTGCTAAGTTGTCTCTCTGAAGTACTTGAAGAAAGGTACAAAGAAGCTCACACTAGGGACTTCAGTGTTCTTATGCTGATTTTGAATGTCCACTTCTCTATTTTACTTTTTCTTTTATTTTTTTCTGAACATGGCTCATCTGAGTGGTTTTTTTTTTCATCCACCTCTATTTTACCTTTCCCACTGTGCTACTAACCCACTGTGAGTTTGTGTTACGAGTCCCTTATTGCTTCCTCTGAAGCACCTGGAGTAGGTTAGTGCTAGGGTCAGGCTGCTGGAAAGGATGAATTTGTGCTCTGCTTAAATTACAGGCAGAGAACCAATGTTCATCAGTGATTCTATTTGAAACAGATAAAATTCAGTACTTTTCAGCATGTCATTGGTCTACTAGTGTGCAAGTTCTTATGTATATACATATTTATATAAAAAGAAGAGTGCTCAAGGTGCATGGTATAGTGTGGTCTTTGAGACTGAACGTTTCAGCTGTAAAACTTATGATTTTCATGAAAAAAGGAAGAAATAAGGGAAAAAGAAAGAAGTGAAAAAGACATGCTAATGAATTGTGAGGTTTGGGTATGTAGATCAGTTCTTTAAGACTACTCATGATTGGTAGTACAGAAGGATCTGGACTGATCCCTCTTCATGCATAAATTAAGAGTAGGGATAGGCTGCTGGGTTTCAAACAGACGTTTTGCTCCTGTCCTTTTAAATTCTTCTGTTTCTTTGGATACTGATAGCTACCCCAAAGGGCCTGAAATATTGTATAATCAAATTTGATGGACACCAAAGTTGCAATTTCAAAGCAAAATGACCTCGCTTTAATGGAGTTCTCCACAACATGCACTGTGAAGTCTGAGCTGTTATTCATCAGAGGGTATGAAGTGTACTATTGCAAAGATACACTGGTACAAATGAACGGTTATGAGAATTTTATGACCTGCTCATTTCTTTAATATCTTAAGTAGGATGAGGCAATTGGCTGACTAATGAGATCTTAATGGGAGTAGTGGTCTGAGTGAGGGGAGTATAGCTGTCTTCATTTAGTCTAAATCTGTCCTGCTTAGAAATTTACTGTCCTGAGAATTTTTTCTTTTAATACTGAAGAACTGGCACTGACAACATTACCAGTTGGTAATGGAATTACCAATGGTTTTGAAAGGACAATGACAGAAACAGCAAAAGTAATCTTAGCAAACATGAACATTGCTTGTGAGTGTTTGGAGGGGACCTGCATGTTTTCAGGGACCAACTAGACATTTCTTTTTATCAAACCCCAGGAATTTAAGTGTCTGTGGCTCAAAAGACAAATTTCATAAATAATTTCCAGCAGTTAGGGTACATAATTTTAATTTCCTACCAGAGATACAGGGCATAATGTAGGAGTGTAGGGAAATAAATCTTAGTCACACAGGCTTTTGTTTCTGTCCTCTAATTTTGTATGTTAATTCACTCAGGTTTCTTCCTATAATTTATTTTCCTCCCTTCTGAGAGTAAGAGCTCTTCATTTCAAGAGTTTACTTTTAGCTGATACATCTTTTATTTCTACATATACAAAATTTTTTGTCTCTCCCTCTTTCCTTCTCACCTGCTGCCACCCGATGCTTCCTAGTCTGTTAGCAGACCAGTGTAGCCACTACGAGTCTCACATTTTATATTTACTTTCATCCTCTTTTTGGTCTAAATCTGCTTTTGCAGGTGTCTCTCTCTTAGTGTTTTATATTTTGAAGTCTAACATCTTCAGGTCAATTAGGTCTCTTTAAATTTATGTAGCATTTTGTATACTACTCTAGCTTTTAAGGTCTACAATATTTTGTCTGGATGTAACATCTCAGATCAACCAATATAGTCTGGAAGAAAACCTGCAGCTTGTAGAGAGAGATGCTCTTCCTGGCTGAAAGAGAAACAGTAATCTTTAAAACTAAATGCCAGCTGAAAACAATTATTCTAACTTAATTAGCTGTGTTACTTAGACCATGGGATAATAGATAATTTGCATCTGTGCTTGTATGGAGGTGTTAACCATGTCTTTACCTCTTTTCCCAGCTTACAAGAAAGGGAGAGAGTGAATTCATCATTTGTGGGATGTTGTTGGTTAACTGAGGGAGATTGCAGTGTTCCATCGAAGCAGTGTCTCTGATGCGAACGTAATTGTGAGTATCCTCTAGTGGTATGAATTCTGTTTTGTAGTCCCTGTGGGAATTAGTCAATATTTTAGAGATTTTTTTGGGACTGTCTCTGGAAGGGGAGAAGATGAGACAGGGGTCAAAGCTGACGAGATAAATGCCCTTCCCTCTGTGGCTGTGCCCTTTATCAAGTGGCTCTGAGAGGCTGTTCTTTCACCCAAGCAATTTGGTGCTTTGCTCAGTGTGTCCTACATTTTGGAAAGGGGGTGGACTGGATATGGTACACATTTTTTCTGCTGTGTGAAACAGCACCTGCTGGGGTTGTCTATATTTGTGCTTTTTCCCTAGATGTGGACAGGTCACATGTGATGTGTTCCATATAGTAGGAAGTTTCATGATGACCAGGGACTGTTTGAAAAGTAGGCATTTCTGGGAAATATCTTTTAAGTTTGAAATTTCTTTTAGCCTTGGTTGTAACTTTTGAATCAAGGGGTTTATTTTTGTAAAAAAAAAAAAGTGTATAGGAGATATTTTTCCAGAACACTGTTCTAGTCAGGCAGAAATCCTCTTTAGGTAGCTGAGTGGTATTACAGCAGGTCTCAGAAAATATGGTGATATTTAAAGGGATCTCTCATATTATTTATATTGTAGTAGAAAAATTAATTTATAATGACTAATTCATGTAATTACTATTGCTACTTTCATAGTAATAGTATCAACACGTAATAATTCTTGGCTCATATGTATTGAACATTCTTTCATGTGGTTGGAAAGATTGCTGGGGTTTTGGGGGTAGTAATTGGTCCCAATAAACTAATTGATTTGGTTTTGGCTAAAGCTTGTCATTTAAAGAGGACAAGAGCCTACAGGGTGCTCGGTCCTTCTCAGCCTAAACTGGTTGGGGTTTTTTTCTGTCTTCAAAACAGTAGTTTGAGTATAGACTACTACTACTACTGTACAAGGGAGAGAGATATATCACCTTTTTAAAGTTTATTGTAGTGGATAATCTTAGAGCTGCTTGTCAGCCTCAATGATGTAGTCTTCTTTCAGGATCACTATCTCCTTTCTTTCACCTGCTACTTTAATTACAATTTGATGGTTATGGACAGTATGGATTTTCTCTCTGAAATATAACAATCTTTTTCCCTTCTACAGCACTTTCTGCTCCATAGTCAGAAAATATCTTTCTTTCAGGTAGTCTAATATATTCAATTAAATTTAATTGTTTGCAACTTATACGTGACTTTGAAATTTCCTGTTTCAAATCTGAATGGCTTTGTACCTGAAAGTCTATTTTTCTTTCCTACTAAAGGATGTTATCTTTTTCCATAGATCTGGTCTTATCTTGGGTGGAAATATGTTTATAATGTGGGTCATTATCCTAAATAATATATTAAAGTGTGATTGAAATAGAATGCAGGGACAGCCTGGCCATAATTAGTCCACTAAATTTTTTAGCACAGCTTTCTGGCCCATATAATTCAAAATAAGATAGCAAAAATTCAGTATAACAAAAAAAGCTTTTAAACCAGTGGATCTAGGAAACCATTTTATTAATATATTATAGAATATAAAATTTTCTTAATAAACCAGCATCTCTGCATAGGCATCTAAATATTAACATCATCATTTATTAAGCTTCGATAAAAGTGCTGAGCTCAGCTATCTGAGTAGCACCCAAGCAATGCTCTTAACAGTGTACTCTACATTGAATTATTCTGTTTTCTGTTTCTTGAATAAGGGCCAGGAAGCAGAGAAGCTCTGTGTGAGAAGGGAAGACAGCAGGAGTGTGGATTGTGCTAGCCTACTGCTCTGGTGGACCTGCTGATATGGAAGATGAAGGTGGCAGTGCTGCTAGGAGGAGCAGCCTGACAAGGTTCCTACAGCATCTCCCAGACCTCTGGGGCTGCCCAAGCCTTTGGTACTGTCGTGGCTTCACCCCAGCTGTGGGCTGAGATCCACGCAGCTGCCTGCTCCTTAAAGTAAAAGAGCAGGGGAAGAGGGAAAAGGAGGGGGGAAACAAGGGAAGGGAAAGGAAGGGGTAAATAACTCCAAAACCAAGAAACTAAGAGGCCCGTGGGTTGGGATAAAGATAGTTTACTAAGATAACAGAAAGATAAAATATAACAATGCTAACAGGGCTTTAGAGCAAAAGAATATGAAACTATTGATACCCAATGCAGTTTCTCCCCGAACCACACAACTCAGGCCGTACCACCCAGAGCTGTCCTGGAACCTGACTGTCCCCCCTAGAAGCACGCGTCCCGCGACCGCCCCTCTTCTTCCTCCCCTCAGCCCCCCGTTATCCTGGGCAGGACATAATTGGCATGGAATACTCTCTTTGGCCCATCTGGGTCACCTGTCCTGGCTTCACCCCTCCTTTCTCATCAATAGAGAAATACAAAGAAGCTGAGAAAAGTCCTTGACTGTCTGACTGCAACTAAGAACATCAGGGTGTTATCAGCACTGCTTTCATTTTAACTCCCAAACACAGCATTCCATCAGCTGCTACAAATGAAGTTAACTCTATCCTGACTGAAACCAGGACAGGTACCATGAAAGCAGGGCCAGTGTGGTTTGACACAGAGAAATTTTGAGCTATAGGCCAGCACACATCTTTCCTTCACCCAGAGCTCTCAGCTCAGTCCAAAATACACATTTTGGGCAGCAGCAGAAAGTGAGGAGAGGGAATTGCTGGTGGTACGCTTTCTGCGTGAATAGATATTGGCTTAAGTACATAAATTAGCCTTTGGAGTAGGCTTTCAATTGCAATCTTCCTCTCCCAACAGGATGAATGTACCAATTATGGAAATAAAGGGTTATGAACTGTTTCCTTACAGCAAGGTCAGGGCATTACATTACCAGTGGGGCATGATCACTATAATTGAGCAGAAGTCTGGGAGATGCAAAGTAACAGAATAAGGGTCACGAAGTCTGTGGTGCTGTGTTGTAATATTTCCTTTTATAGTAAATTAAGAAGTTTTACATAGTAAGTGCCAACACACAGACAAAAACACCTCAGCATGTCTGGAGAAATGGCAACTATTTGAAGATAGACAGACATCAACACTTACTTTTCCGAAGACAGTTCTTGATCTTAATGATAGTATTTTGAAACAGAAATAGTATTTCCCTATGCAGCGGGTGCATAAAAAACCAGAATCAAAACCACTCCCAAATTAAAGATGTCAGATTTGCTGTAGTTGCTAAATGCAAGAATAGAAGACTCTGACAGCACCATATCTTCATGTGGTCAGAAAGCCATCAAGATGCAGAGTTAGCAGTTATGGATAGGTATCCACCAGGAGAGAAAGTGACTTTATTTTTCAGGAAGTTTAGGCCACTTACAATAATGTCATCTGCTGGTGTGGCCTTCAACCCTTTCTTCCCATTCAAAGCAAGAGAACTCTTTAGATTCTTCTTGATGAAGTTCAAAATTATGTGGTGGGTTTTTTTTTTAATCTCTCTCCCTTGGAATAATAGATTAAGAACTAGAAAGTATTTAAAAATAATGGATTTATATTGTTTAAAGCTTAAATTCTAATTTCCCATTTTAAATTAATTTTACTTTAAAGTAAATTTACTTTACTTTTTTTACTTTTATCCTAGTGTATCTCTAGGATATATGACTGATCTGGTCCTACTCCTGTTGGTGGGATCAGAAATCTGCTTTTGTTTCAGTGCTCAATTCATTGCTCTATTAAGTCTGTCAAACCTTTTGACAGCAAACTCTCAGGGTTTGTCAAGCTGGCTATCTTTAATTTGAGGAAGAAAACACTGACAGAGATGGCTTTTTCTACAAGTGTTGATGATTTTCTTTAAAAGGACATGTTCCAGACAATGACTCATGCATGTTTTTGGGAAACAGTTTATATATTGCATTAGACAATAGGAGTTCCTTCATTAGCAGAAATAGGATGAAACCCAATGCTGCTAAACAGTTTTTGGAAATTTTTTCTTTCACTCTGGTGAGCAATAGTCTTAATTGTATATAAAGTACTATGGCTAATGACATACGTCACCTTGCTTTAGATACATTTCTTTCATGTTAGAATCTTGATGGTTTAGTTGATGTAAACTGGTTTAGGTTCAATGAAGTAACTTTCTATTTGTTCAGGATCTTGTCAATTATATTCTGTTTATGTCATTGTGTAAGATCAAAATAACAAGGAGCAAATTCATAACTTCAGCAAATAAAAAAAAATCACTGAATAATAATTCTATATAACTAAGCAAGATTTGCCGTGGTTGAAGATATGGATTGCATAATTGACAAGATAGGAAAACAAATTACAAAAAGGCCAAATTCAGCATCGGCTCAATAACGTGTCAAAATACATTCAAATACACTGTTGGAAGTTTTGGGGGAGTGCCTTCATTTTTATCTCAGAAGTAAACACAGTATGAGGAAATTATGATTAAAATGACTAAGCCAATACACAAGTACTCTGACAAATGAGCGTTCAAATAACCATATACACCATCCATAAATGTTTGCTTGGTGTGGTTCTGCTTCTCACTCTAAATATTTCTGTATTGGTGTACTGTTTAATGTCTAATAAAAGGAATAATTAATTAGAATATGCCTTCTTTTTAACCACAAATTATGAGAAAGCAATGTTTTATTGGAGATGAACCAACATAGACTTGTGATTATTTTGTGTGTTTATTATGATAAATTTCAACTCTTTTGTGAATAGGAGTAGGACTAATTGGGGGCTTAAAATCAAGAACATTTTCTACCTTTTCTTAACTGTGTTCTGGAACTACACAGATATAATAACTGATAGAATTCCTGTACTTTGTGGAAGTTCAAGTTCTGTATCCTTGGGCGTCATTTTTTGATTGAGTTCAATCACATTATTTCTGCATTCTGCATAATGTTTGAAAACATTTTCATATAGCATTGATAATTTTATTTAAAAATTCTAATTACAAGTTGTTATTCAAGAAAGCAAATTTATTATTTTTAAGAATTATAATCCAGCTATTTTCTGGCTCATTCTCCCTTGTAGGTGTGTATTACAAATTCTTCCCCATCGTAAAATTTGCCAATGCGGCATTCTGGTTTATGAGCAATATTGTTTCTACTCTACTTACTGTGGTGCCATAGATGAAGCTTTGTTTGGGTTGACAGGTCTGGTCTAATTCAGCCTGTATTATTCTAACCTTTGACTTTTGTCTACTTGATTATGTTTACAGAAAATAACACAGAGAATTACGTCATTTTGCTAGATCATTTAAAAGCGTGAAACCCAGCATAATAAAATGGCTAAAGTTTTAAAGACCCATATGCTTGATTCTATATGTCACAAAGAACAGATGGGTTTATCTGTTTGCTAATTATAAAACAAGTAAACTTAAATTTCAGCTGCAGTGGCTAATCTTTTTATCTGAATAGATATAGGGGTACATACTCTCTAAGGCAGTGTCCTCCTGAGGTGAACCCCAAATCCTCTCTAACATTCTCAGGTAAATGACAGGTGGTTTGTTTGGTATTTTTTCCTTCTTGGATCTATTTTTCTCATTAACATGTCTATTTTCTAGTCTTTTTTTAATTTCTCTCTCCTTTTTTACCACTACAGATTAAATTATTCAATAATACCTGTGTTGATCAAAATAATGAGCAGCTGTTAATTTTAATATAGATAACTTTACTTTTGATTTTCTAATCAAACTAAACGGAGAATTAAACAATGATTAAATTTTGGGGAAAGAATTGTAACAGCTATATTTTAAACTGGCTTTTAATAATATATTGCTGGTAGCACTTTCTAAAGTGTGTCTAAAAGTTTTCAGGCATGTTGGAATATTCTGAATAACCTAAAATGATATTTCATGTGTCTATGGCAATTCAGATCACTGAACTTTACAATATTGCTTCTTAAATAAACTGTGAGGTTTTGGTTTGAGTTTACTTTGTATTTTTTCTGCCATAATCTCTGCTGAAGAAGCCACGAATTTTTAGATAAAAATTATAACCTACTGGCCTCTCCATAAGATTGCAATTTGGAAAATCCTGACATCATATCTGTCTGTTTTTTGACGTTTTTCCATAGCCTCACTTAAAAACAGAGGAACATTTTTTTACTGTATACCCTGAAACTTTTCCCTAAGACTGTGGATTTATGTATATTTTTATTTGATGGAGCTGCACTGGTTTAACTAGCAGTTACCTGAGGAAATAGAAATGGATGCCTGGTTAAAAGATCTCGTAGTTAAAGAAAAGTGGAGTTGTTCAAGAACACAAGTTGTGTGATAGAACTTTGTATGGAAGATGTTTGTGGGGTTTTTTGTTTGGTTGGCGTCATGTTTTTTCCTAAGCATTAACTGAAACAGTATAAAGCTGGAATTTAGGGTTGTTATCTTTCCCATTTACAGATGGGAATACTGAAGCATAAGTAAGTCCAGTGACTGGCCCACTGCCACTAGCTGTGTCAGTCACTGCCACTGATAGAGGTGTTGTATGTGAGAGCCAGACAAGGTATCTGCTTGGCCAGAATGCCATTGAGCTGAACAATGTTTGCAGCTTGAATGAAGCCTGACTCCTTTATTCTTTTGTTCGATCATGCAGACAAATTCCTAATGATCTTACCTAGCCTATGGTCTTGTTGGTATCAAGGAACACTAAAAATATGTAGCCTTATATGCTCATCATCCTTCTTGAGAAAGAAACTAGGTACAGTAAAAGCGAGAAGATTTAAAGACATCTGGAGTATGCCAACTTTGGGAGATGGGGACAGCATGTAAATTGGATGGATGTAGGAAAAAGACCTGTGAAGGGTTAATAAAGGTTTGCTGAAGCACAATAGGAGGATAGGGTGAAAGCAGGTAGCACATAAATTATTCTGGAGTTAAGTCTCTAAAACATTTAACTATGAACTGTTAATATAGATATTTAATATTTCCAATAAACCAAAGTAGAACACTGGTAATCAGATAATGAAAATCTGAGAAATCACCAGGCTATAAAGTGAGCAATGCCCTTCCAAATTAAAAAAAAAAAAAAGATTTTGTGTCACATTTGTCATTAAAGGCAGACACATTCTTTTTACTCCCACTTGCAAAGCCCAGTGGATAGAAAAGATTAGCAGTAAGCAGCAAAAGCTTGGGGGGGAGGGGGCGGGGCAGGGGGAGGGAGGATTGACCAATGTCACCTTTCAAGCCACAAAAGCTGCAGCAACTGAATTTTTATGTTGCTTCCCAGCTCACCATGATGACTTACAGCTAACATTTGCAGCATGGAGCTGCTGAGAACTAAAGGCTTACTCAGCAGAAGTAACGTAAGGTGAATGCTCATTGCTTGCTCATATGGGGTCAGTGTGAACTGAAGATGCTTAGTACTATACCATCATCAATATTACCAGATAGGGAATGCAACGAAATGATAACAGGGCTAGCTATGACCTTGGTGTAAGTGACAAACACCTTACATTATAGCAGTTCACAAGTGGCAATAAGTAACAGGGCTCGCAGAGGTGGCCGTCAAATATAAGTAATTAACTGAAGTAATGTAGAGAGAATACATGAGCCTGGGAAATGGTCCAAGAAAGAAGTAGGAAAAACCCAGACAAACTGGAGGAAAATGACATTTTTGTTTTAAGATGGGACACTTATGAAGGTTGCTGATAGCATCCTCGACAGGCTGGAAAGTGGAGATAAGTTGGATGAATGCTATATAAAAAAAAATAAATATCTTGTATGCCTTGGATAATATCACATTAGCAGAACTGGCATTTTCTTTCTCACTCACATGTGAAGCGTATACCAAACTAATACATATATCATGGGAGGGGGAAGGAAGGGCACATCCAGACTAAGGTTTAAAATGTAAATTTATCCAGGGCCAACATCCTAGACTGCTAGACTAAAAAAAACGGATAAACTTAGCTTTTTTTTTTCTCTGTTCTCACCACTGTGGAGGGGAGGGAATGACGCTTGAAAACATCTCTAGAACGCAGCTGAAGTAGTGATGTCTTCTCGAGTCAGCAGCTGGGAGGTGGTGGTGGGAAATAAAATTAAGACTATTCTGGTGCAGAGGCTTGTTGGAACTACAGGAGACACAAAGGCATGAAGCATTTCTAGCAATGAAGTCTATTTTGTAGACTTTGCAAGAGCATTCAGCCTTATTAAACATACAAATGGAGACAAAAGCCATTTCTGCTAGCTTTGCCTCTAAGCCTATTACTTTCAAAAGGTTTGAAATCTGTGCGGTTGGAAGCTCAACCTCCAAACTGGTTCAGTCTCTCACTGTGAGAGGAGCATGCTATCTTGTAAATATCAAAAACCTTTTATATTGTTTTATCATCTGTCTCTATATCTTGCTCCCCATCTTTTCTGAAAACCGGGCGTTACAAAGTGAACGAAGAATGCTTTCAATTTCTTGCAACAGGGAAGACAAACATACACAAAATGTACAGCTGTTAAACCCAAGGCTTTATACCTCCTTTTTGTTGAAAAGGCTTATGTTGAAATATGGAAGGAAAATATGGCATACCTTTTTTCCCTCTCTTTGTGCTTTCCAGGGATGGTTGCAAAATAGATCACATTACTTCAGCCCTTTGGGTAATCAAGGGCTGGAGCAAATGATCCAAAAGTTTAAGTGGGTCATTTATTTGCAACACTCTTTTCCCTTGTTTTTCTTCTTTCTTTGGTTGATGAATCTCATTTTTATAGAAGGCATTAAGAACCTCTTTATGCAGAGGGAATGTTCATTGAACTCTTATTCTTCTCTTCTGAGAATCCCATAACTAGGCAAAAAAGCAGGCAATATTCCCTCTTTTTTATGCTTATCCCCTTTCAGTTTAGTAAACAGGGGCAGTCTTGAGCAGGTGCTATAGAAAAGAAACAATTGGTTAAGATTGCCCTGTGGCTCATATCAAAAGTGCTTCTGAAACTACATGACAAGCAAGGAGATTTGAGGGGGAGACAGAAATAGAACTTCTCTCAAACTGTAGCCTCTGAAGAAGTTGAGTTCTCTTGAAAGTTGAACCCAGATGCTATCAAAAAGTGAAGACAATTTTAGCTTATATGTGCTAGCAGCACCATGACTTCAAATCTTACAAACAAGTGGAGCTTTGGTGGTCTTCAGCCTGGGGTGCGTCTTGCACAATGTAGATAAATGTAATAGGGAGGTTTACAGAACTTTTAGGTCTGACTGGGAGGGTATTTACATACTTTGTTTGCTCTTGAAATAGGTCTAAAACTATTTGGGAGCTGGAAATAATTCTACAATTGACTTGAAAATCTTCAGTTTAGGTTTCTATATGTTTTAGCAGTCTATCTGTTACAAAAATCAATATGCGCTGCTGAAGAGCTTTGAATACTGATTGTTCAAAGATGATTTGTCAATGAGTCAGATACTTTTTGGTGATACCCAATTCCTGCAGTGAACAACAAGTGTACAAAATCACTGAAAGATTTCAATAACTCACTTCTAATGCACTCCAGAAATTAGGATGTTTATAGGTGTTTCTGTGCTTTTAAAAATAGCCTCCTGAATATCACTGTTTAGATATGTATAAAACACCTAAAGAAATTAATTATATGCAGTATACCACATGAAATTTTAAGGTAAATTTCATGAACAATTCTTTAGTGTTATCTACTTGCAGAATTATAAAAAAATCAAATTATTAGTGCTGTATTTTTTATATTTTTTTAATGAGTATTCTTTGATAGTTACAAACTGTTACTCCCATGTTTTTCCAGGAAGGTACCATTTTTGAAAGAGTTAAGTAAACTTTTTTCTTGAACACAATCCTATCTGGAAACCATGTTGAAAACAATATAGTTGTCCTTGTTCACATCATATGTGTAGTCATTCCTCTCTGCTTAGGGTTAGATATTAGCTTATGTTGAGTATTATTCCAGTAAAATTCTGTGAGGAAACTTTGGAAAACGCCTAGGTATTCTCTAAGTGAGAGCTGGTCAGTTTGCTGCAAACACATAGTTTTCACTAGGTGCTTATGATTTCCTGAGTTCATGATGATTTCTTCATTTTATCCAGTCTTCCTAAAATGTAAGTTTCCCTCAAAATGGTTAGATTATTGTGGATGCATACATATGGTTCTTCCTAAGACAGGCACCTTTTTAGAAGAGAGAAGACACAACTTCAGTATGAAACCACCCAGAACAGTTGTTAGAACATATTTCTGTCTGTAGTTGATAGCCAGCTGGCAATGTCTCCTCGCTGGCTGCAGATGCTTGCCAGAACTAAACATGGTTTTGTTCTCCCTGCCTTCCAATTCTGCTCTATTTTAATATTTTATTTCTTTCTAATACTTCAGGTTCATCTAACTTGTGGCCTCATATAATTTTCCACTGACTTTTTTTTCTAGTCAATATTTACCAGTGACTTAATTGATGGTCAGAATTGTCACACCAGATAATTTCCTCTACATTTGCATTTGATTTACCCTTTCAAAGACATGATGTCTTCATTGAATGACCTTTTGTGAGGCAGCTGCAAGGTCACCCTGCTGTTTTCTTGAAAACATATTACTGGGGCCAAACAAGTATTCTTCAACTAGATTGGCATATATGACAAAATTGAAATTTATTTTGCACTTCCTAGATATTTAATTTGGGCATATTCCATGAAGAATGTTATACATAACACCTCGTTTATCTCAATAATATTGTTTAAAATATGTTATTTATCCATGCTTTGGTGCATATTCATAATAAAATTAAAAAAACCTGTTGTATCTTTCAGAATGATGGAGATTACTATTACCATTAATTAGAGCAAGAAGCGTGAAAGAATTTACTGGGCAATTAATTTATTTATTTTTTCCCCGTGATAAAAAGCAGAAGTCTGCCTGCTACTAGAAACTACAACTTTATGGCTTTTTGTAGGGAAGTAAGGGTTAATACATGCTGACATTAGAATAAATTTCAGTGTTTTGGTGGGATTTTTTGAGTATTTTAATTCAAAAGAGCTAAATAGCACTGCTGTACTAAATAGGAATTTTATGTAATGCAAAAAGATGCAGTTGTACTTCATCCCTATATTATTCATTTCAATTAAACCCAGAAGTTTTCAATGTAGTATACAAATTATTTTAGTAAATGATGACTTCTTGTATTTTGCAGTGTGCTAATTGAAGAAAATAAGAGTGAGTGTTCCATGCGTTGGATATTTTTTCACCTGGTGACACTTTTATCATTCTAAGTTTATTAAAATTTTTCTTTTCAGTCCGATGCCCAATTATCATAATAGTAGTTTCATAAATGTTTATATATAACAGAAATAAAAAAACCCAACCCAACAAAACCAACAGAAACTTAGGAAGAGCAGCTTCAGAAAACTTACCATTCATTTGCATTATATATAGTTCTGGATTCTAACAATTATTCCCTGTACCTGACTGTTTTTGTACTTTTGTTTTTGGTCTTGGTTTGTTTTTTATTTTCTTGGCTAGACTTTACCGTTCCTATGTGTTCTCACATGTATTTGGTTGAAAACAGGAGAAAAGGAGAAAACTGCTTTTATTTAAAAATCCCACAGTATTTTCTATAGTGCCTTTACACGTGGACTACAAATTGGTGCAGCTCCACTGCATCGTGAGCGGCACAAGGAAGTACTCACTTCAGAGTACACTTGATGTTTACTTGTCAGGAATTATTTCTGTTTTGTCTTCTGTTAATATGCAAATCAATTTTAAAATTGTTATATTTCTACTGTCCTTCATGGAGTTGTCAAGGATATAATTGGTGAACCTTCCCTTTCCCTGCTCTGCTTTCTTCCAGTAGTGTGCTTTAAAAAATGGAAATTCTCTGTAGATATTATGAAAAACAAATAATGCAGTGTGCCAAACCTGGTCTTTGAAGCATGTTTCTTGTTACCTTTCAAATCAGTAGAAACATTGTATTTCAGATTAATCCACTGAAATTTATTCCAGAAAACTGAACCAAAATGGCAGTAAAGAACTGCCTCATGCAAACTAGCAGTAGGGCGACTGTACTCTATAAAATAAAGGTTTTAATTGCATATTAATTTATTTGAAATAATCATAAAATCAAAGCAGCAGTAGTTCCAGAAATTGCCATGGCTGATCAATGTTTATTATTTATAATTACTTTAAACAGTGTCTTGCCCTAAGTGCAGAGTACGCAAATATCTTTCCAAGTTCTCTAATCTTTTTCATGCATAAAATGTTATCTAGATTATTAAAGATATTGGGTATGGTGTGGTTAACCATGATTAACATTCACTGTCTTAATCTAAATCTGGGTAGCAGTTTTACAACAGACTAGAAATTTTGAAGTGTTTTTTTACGTGCATATGATTGTCTGAGTCATTAAAGCCACAAGTTTTAGACCTTCTCATACTATAAAAACTTATCCACAAGATTATTCACAGACAGAACTTCTCTCTACACTAGTTAATGATACAATGAAATAAGTTTATTCATCAGCAGAATTTGTCACTGGTAAGAAATAAGGCTGGGTTTGATTACATTTTTTTCAGACCCAGTGTGAAAACTATTTTTTCAGAATTCAGGAGTGGTTTTTTGTGGTTTTATCTAATTATTGTGGGTTTTTTCTAATTATTAATATTTCATTTTTCTATTTATTTTATAATTTGCTTGAAGAGGTACACCTAAAGTGTTTTAAATTCTGAATATGTTTAATGTATTTATGGTGTCTGGAAAATAGTGAAAGAAATCTTGTTAGTTTGTAAAGAAATGAACATAGTAACAGATGAACTAATTAGAAGCATTTAATGAAAAATATTTTTAAAAAAGCATTTCATAGAAGGCCAAATCCCCAAACTGCTTGCTCACTCCAGAGGAGAAACAGGCAGAGCCTCCGGGGGCTGGGATAAGCACAATTTACTGCCAAATACCAAAGTGAATACAGAATAATAATGGGTAGTTACACTTACACCCAGTGCTAACACAGATTACCTTATTGACCCAATGATCACAGAGGGCTGCTCGACAGTAAGGACTGACCTGCCCGACGTGACGTCCCGGCCGCACTCTGGCTGTCCTAGAGGCAAAACAGCTCCTCCCCTTCCCCAGCCTGCTGCTTTTATGGGGAAGTTGTGTCAGGTGGTGTGGAAAACACTCCCAGCTAACTCAGCACACCTGGGCTGACTCAGCTCACCTGTGTTGGCTGATTGGAGAGGTTAACACTGGCCTGGCCAGAACCAGGACAAAGAAGAAAACCTCAAAAAATATAAAGCCAGATCAATAAAATCTAAGATCTTATTCCTTGTTCTTTTCCTTATTAACAGTTTGAAGAAGTCAGTATCGTTACAAATAGAATGATGATTGGAATCTTTAATAAGTATCCACTCTGTGTTCTTAACAAAATGTAATAATAGGGAAATACATAACAAAATGTAATGATAGGGAAAGGCTAGAATTTGTATCACGCTCCAACACTTACTGAATAGAAAATGTACTGATTTGAAATAGTGAATACCCAGAGGAAAGTGTAATAGATAACCTGATTCATTAAACCACATTACTAAGAGAGATTTATTTATTTATGTTATCTCCTCTTATTTTTAGAGGCAGAGGTGTTTCTATAGACTTGTGATTTTGTCTTGTGCCAGGCAATTTCTGTCTCAAATGTGTTAGCCTTCCTTTCTCTTCAAATGAACACCGTTGAGTACTGTCTATCGCAACTGTACATAGTAAACTAATACAGGTTTTTTTATTGATTATAATTATGGTGAAGCATTTTGTATTTCTTGTGATATTATTAAATTATGCAGCATAGTTCCCTTTTGCATTATATATAGTTCTGGATTCTAACAATTATTCCCTGTACCTGACTGTTTTTGTACTTTTGTTTTTGGTCTTGGTTTGTTTTTTATTTTCTTGGCTAGACTTTACCGTTCCTATGTGTTCTCACATGTATTTGGTTGAAAACAGGAGAAAAGGAGAAAACTGCTTTTATTTAAAAATCCCACAGTATTTTCTATAGTGCCTTTACACGTGGACTACAAATTGGTGCAGCTCCACTGCATCGTGAGCGGCACAAGGAAGTACTCACTTCAGAGTACACTTGATGTTTACTTGTCAGGAATTATTTCTGTTTTGTCTTCTGTTAATATGCAAATCAATTTTAAAATTGTTATATTTCTACTGTCCTTCATGGAGTTGTCAAGGATATAATTGGTGAACCTTCCCTTTCCCTGCTCTGCTTTCTTCCAGTAGTGTGCTTTAAAAAATGGAAATTCTCTGTAGATATTATGAAAAACAAATAATGCAGTGTGCCAAACCTGGTCTTTGAAGCATGTTTCTTGTTACCTTTCAAATCAGTAGAAACATTGTATTTCAGATTAATCCACTGAAATTTATTCCAGAAAACTGAACCAAAATGGCAGTAAAGAACTGCCTCATGCAAACTAGCAGTAGGGCGACTGTACTCTATAAAATAAAGGTTTTAATTGCATATTAATTTATTTGAAATAATCATAAAATCAAAGCAGCAGTAGTTCCAGAAATTGCCATGGCTGATCAATGTTTATTATTTATAATTACTTTAAACAGTGTCTTGCCCTAAGTGCAGAGTACGCAAATATCTTTCCAAGTTCTCTAATCTTTTTCATGCATAAAATGTTATCTAGATTATTAAAGATATTGGGTATGGTGTGGTTAACCATGATTAACATTCACTGTCTTAATCTAAATCTGGGTAGCAGTTTTACAACAGACTAGAAATTTTGAAGTGTTTTTTTACGTGCATATGATTGTCTGAGTCATTAAAGCCACAAGTTTTAGACCTTCTCATACTATAAAAACTTATCCATGGATGAGTTTTGAGATATTGCACTTGCAAATAGAGAAACTACAAGGCTGTCAGCCCTTTTTAACCTCTGAGGTGAAAATTAAATAGAGAAAAAAAAAAGGGAATATTGATTCTGAAACTTATCTGTGCAGCAGGGCAATAGAATTCCTTTTGAAGGGAAGCAGGTAGGTAATGATCTTACAAATTTACTCTTTGCATGAATAAGGAGATATGAAAAAGCAGTAATGACAGGTGAGGAAAAAGTGGAGGAAGAAAGTTTATTACAAAATTAATCATAAATGAACAGTGAATACTGATAATGACATGAAACATGTAGAATGTTGAAATAACTCAAAGTATGATCATGAAGGAGGAAAGAAAGAAGAGTCCAGACAGCTTCTTCATTAATGGAAAGCAAACATAGTCCAGGTTACAGGTAAGAATTCAGACAAAATCAATGTAGTTTTACCTGTCTTTAAACATCTGACAACTTCTGCCCTGAGGCATGTTCTCAGTGCATTTGCCCTGCCAACAGTGAGTCTGATCAACCTCTCTCAATGTTAGACCTTTTAGGAAATCAGTAGGAGATATGCTTACTTGGCAACTTAACCAACTTGACCTTTGTCTGTGCATCCTCAGACGAAGACCTCTAGATTAAGGAAGAATTTTTTCACTCTGTGTGTGTATGTGTGTTGAGACACTGGAACAGGTTGCCCAGGGAAGTGTGGATGGCCTGTGTCTGGAGGGGTTCAAGGCTGGATGGGGCTTTGAGCAACCTGGTTGAGTGGGAGGTGCCTGTGCCCATAGCAGGGGTATTGGAACAACATGATCTCTAAGGTCCCTTCCAACATAAACCATTCTGTTGTGGCATGTGAACATGCACCAACAAGCTCAGCACTCCCTGCAATGTCTGTTAACTGAGCCAGGGATGGTCAAGGCTTCCTACTCTCTCCCACAGTGCACATCCCATGAGCCCTGGCCTCTTTTTCTGTCCCCTACAAGCCATTGGGAAATACAGTCTTTATCAGAGCTTTGTATTTGTCCTGATCTGGAGACTTCAGCCAGAGCTCCTTTTTCTCCACTTTTCATGTACAAATGCTTCACATTGCCCCACATTTGCTGAGGTATGGCACCATGACACATAATAGACACCTAACTGGCAAAAATTGCACCATTTATTAGGCTGACATCCCTAGTCTCTGATTAGGATCTCTGACAGGCTGATTTAAACTTTTCAAAGTGGCTATGCAAAGGTACCATAATATTTGTGTATGACCTACTTGAAAAATTATTCAAGACAAATTCTTCAAGCAGTGGCTGACTTCATGGCAACTCTTAATTGCCCAGGGGGTGTTTTTCAATAGTTCTGTTGTTGCTACTGTCCTGTATATTGAATAAGGAGAGGACAGCTTCACAAATCCACCTTCACCTTATTATGACACTGAACATGTGTTGTCCTTGCACAGAAGCATGAAGTGATGACAAAAGATAGGAACAGAGGGAGAGTATCAAACTTGGTATAGTCAGCTTCTGGACAATTTGAAAGTGGCAGATTAAACAAAACAGGGACCAAAACAAATTTGTGATGTAAACACATATTGGGAGCATTCACCTGTGTACCCACTGTAGTCCAACATAATGCCTAGGCCCAAACATTTGCCCTGCAATTTCTTATAGGCTTGTGAAACTTTGGTGCTCACCAATGAGGGTATTCTACAGGTATCCACTCAAAAAAAAAGAAAATAATTCTAACCACTTAAAATCTCCTTGCAAAACATGGAGCTGAAAGTGTGCTTACTATAAAGGCTTCATACTGTGTTATTGAAATTAAAGCTAAGGTCTAGTCAACTCTCATCCATTATGTTTGGCTTGTGTTGAGTAGAGATGATTACATGACACTGATGCATGGTCTAATATTATAATAGGTTTTTAATTGAACTGCAGAAAATACTTCTGGGGTCAAAGTTTTTAATAAATGAACAGATTAAATGTCCCATGAAAGGTACCATATGTTTTTTTAAAATCTGGAAATTAGTTGCAAAGTCACAGTTAATTTAATTATAGGGTCTCCCTGTCTTGGGATAATAAAGTAGACTGAGAATTATTAGACTGAAAGAACAAAACCTTTGCTGCTGAGAGGCATTTTGAAAATGAAATGTTTGCCTAACTGCTGTTAAATGACTCCATATTCATAAGGATACTACTTTAAAGATAACACTGTATTTATGTCATAATGTAATAACGGTTGGTGGTGTGTCATCTTCTGATTTGTGCCTCCTTGTTATGCTGGGTATCTCAATCTTTATGCATGCAAACTTTGCTCACAGAAAGGTGAGGATACTGTTATAAATGCATGGGAAGAAAATATCTTGGGACACTGATAGGGCTTCCTGTTTACAAGTACACTGACCAACCTTCATGGTCAGTACTACAAATATAACTATTACAGAACATCTAAGAAAGCTAATGTCTTCCAATGCATCTGCATCTGTCATTAAAATAATTAACACACACTAAAAAAAATAGCTTATGTGTAATAACCCCCAGACTGCCATATTCTCTTCTTGACCAATGAAGTATTCTGATAATACATCAGCATCTCTCTGTAACTTATGGTCATAAACTTTGAAATTTTTGACTGTCTATTCTTCTTTCCAACATAGTGATATTTACTAGCTGAGATCGCCACCAACATATCTCTTCCCTCATTTTTTTTGGTGTGTGCAAATGCTATACCTGCATTGACTTTCTTCTTTCCAGGTGAATGATATATAAAGTCAAGTATTCGATTCATTAATGTAGTTAATTATAAATATCATGGACTAAAGTTTATCTTGTGGTTAACACAGAAGATAGGACTTGTGTAAGGAATTAGAAGTTAAACAAGATTATTCACAGACAGAACTTCTCTCTACACTAGTTAATGATACAATGAAATAAGTTTATTCATCAGCAGAATTTGTCACTGGTAAGAAATAAGGCTGGGTTTGATTACATTTTTTTCAGACCCAGTGTGAAAACTATTTTTTCAGAATTCAGGAGTGGTTTTTTGTGGTTTTATCTAATTATTGTGGGTTTTTTCTAATTATTAATATTTCATTTTTCTATTTATTTTATAATTTGCTTGAAGAGGTACACCTAAAGTGTTTTAAATTCTGAATATGTTTAATGTATTTATGGTGTCTGGAAAATAGTGAAAGAAATCTTGTTAGTTTGTAAAGAAATGAACATAGTAACAGATGAACTAATTAGAAGCATTTAATGAAAAATATTTTTAAAAAAGCATTTCATAGAAGGCCAAATCCCCAAACTGCTTGCTCACTCCAGAGGAGAAACAGGCAGAGCCTCCGGGGGCTGGGATAAGCACAATTTACTGCCAAATACCAAAGTGAATACAGAATAATAATGGGTAGTTACACTTACACCCAGTGCTAACACAGATTACCTTATTGACCCAATGATCACAGAGGGCTGCTCGACAGTAAGGACTGACCTGCCCGACGTGACGTCCCGGCCGCACTCTGGCTGTCCTAGAGGCAAAACAGCTCCTCCCCTTCCCCAGCCTGCTGCTTTTATGGGGAAGTTGTGTCAGGTGGTGTGGAAAACACTCCCAGCTAACTCAGCACACCTGGGCTGACTCAGCTCACCTGTGTTGGCTGATTGGAGAGGTTAACACTGGCCTGGCCAGAACCAGGACAAAGAAGAAAACCTCAAAAAATATAAAGCCAGATCAATAAAATCTAAGATCTTATTCCTTGTTCTTTTCCTTATTAACAGTTTGAAGAAGTCAGTATCGTTACAAATAGAATGATGATTGGAATCTTTAATAAGTATCCACTCTGTGTTCTTAACAAAATGTAATAATAGGGAAATACATAACAAAATGTAATGATAGGGAAAGGCTAGAATTTGTATCACGCTCCAACACTTACTGAATAGAAAATGTACTGATTTGAAATAGTGAATACCCAGAGGAAAGTGTAATAGATAACCTGATTCATTAAACCACATTACTAAGAGAGATTTATTTATTTATGTTATCTCCTCTTATTTTTAGAGGCAGAGGTGTTTCTATAGACTTGTGATTTTGTCTTGTGCCAGGCAATTTCTGTCTCAAATGTGTTAGCCTTCCTTTCTCTTCAAATGAACACCGTTGAGTACTGTCTATCGCAACTGTACATAGTAAACTAATACAGGTTTTTTTATTGATTATAATTATGGTGAAGCATTTTGTATTTCTTGTGATATTATTAAATTATGCAGCATAGTTCCCTTTTGCATTATATATAGTTCTGGATTCTAACAATTATTCCCTGTACCTGACTGTTTTTGTACTTTTGTTTTTGGTCTTGGTTTGTTTTTTATTTTCTTGGCTAGACTTTACCGTTCCTATGTGTTCTCACATGTATTTGGTTGAAAACAGGAGAAAAGGAGAAAACTGCTTTTATTTAAAAATCCCACAGTATTTTCTATAGTGCCTTTACACGTGGACTACAAATTGGTGCAGCTCCACTGCATCGTGAGCGGCACAAGGAAGTACTCACTTCAGAGTACACTTGATGTTTACTTGTCAGGAATTATTTCTGTTTTGTCTTCTGTTAATATGCAAATCAATTTTAAAATTGTTATATTTCTACTGTCCTTCATGGAGTTGTCAAGGATATAATTGGTGAACCTTCCCTTTCCCTGCTCTGCTTTCTTCCAGTAGTGTGCTTTAAAAAATGGAAATTCTCTGTAGATATTATGAAAAACAAATAATGCAGTGTGCCAAACCTGGTCTTTGAAGCATGTTTCTTGTTACCTTTCAAATCAGTAGAAACATTGTATTTCAGATTAATCCACTGAAATTTATTCCAGAAAACTGAACCAAAATGGCAGTAAAGAACTGCCTCATGCAAACTAGCAGTAGGGCGACTGTACTCTATAAAATAAAGGTTTTAATTGCATATTAATTTATTTGAAATAATCATAAAATCAAAGCAGCAGTAGTTCCAGAAATTGCCATGGCTGATCAATGTTTATTATTTATAATTACTTTAAACAGTGTCTTGCCCTAAGTGCAGAGTACGCAAATATCTTTCCAAGTTCTCTAATCTTTTTCATGCATAAAATGTTATCTAGATTATTAAAGATATTGGGTATGGTGTGGTTAACCATGATTAACATTCACTGTCTTAATCTAAATCTGGGTAGCAGTTTTACAACAGACTAGAAATTTTGAAGTGTTTTTTTACGTGCATATGATTGTCTGAGTCATTAAAGCCACAAGTTTTAGACCTTCTCATACTATAAAAACTTATCCATGGATGAGTTTTGAGATATTGCACTTGCAAATAGAGAAACTACAAGGCTGTCAGCCCTTTTTAACCTCTGAGGTGAAAATTAAATAGAGAAAAAAAAAAGGGAATATTGATTCTGAAACTTATCTGTGCAGCAGGGCAATAGAATTCCTTTTGAAGGGAAGCAGGTAGGTAATGATCTTACAAATTTACTCTTTGCATGAATAAGGAGATATGAAAAAGCAGTAATGACAGGTGAGGAAAAAGTGGAGGAAGAAAGTTTATTACAAAATTAATCATAAATGAGCAGTGAATACTGATAATGACATGAAACATGTAGAATGTTGAAATAACTCAAAGTATGATCATGAAGGAGGAAAGAAAGAAGAGTCCAGACAGCTTCTTCATTAATGGAAAGCAAACATAGTCCAGGTTACAGGTAAGAATTCAGACAAAATCAATGTAGTTTTACCTGTCTTTAAACATCTGACAACTTCTGCCCTGAGGCATGTTCTCAGTGCATTTGCCCTGCCAACAGTGAGTCTGATCAACCTCTCTCAATGTTAGACCTTTTAGGAAATCAGTAGGAGATATGCTTACTTGGCAACTTAACCAACTTGACCTTTGTCTGTGCATCCTCAGACGAAGACCTCTAGATTAAGGAAGAATTTTTTCACTCTGTGTGTGTATGTGTGTTGAGACACTGGAACAGGTTGCCCAGGGAAGTGTGGATGGCCTGTGTCTGGAGGGGTTCAAGGCTGGATGGGGCTTTGAGCAACCTGGTTGAGTGGGAGGTGCCTGTGCCCATAGCAGGGGTATTGGAACAACATGATCTCTAAGGTCCCTTCCAACATAAACCATTCTGTTGTGGCATGTGAACATGCACCAACAAGCTCAGCACTCCCTGCAATGTCTGTTAACTGAGCCAGGGATGGTCAAGGCTTCCTACTCTCTCCCACAGTGCACATCCCATGAGCCCTGGCCTCTTTTTCTGTCCCCTACAAGCCATTGGGAAATACAGTCTTTATCAGAGCTTTGTATTTGTCCTGATCTGGAGACTTCAGCCAGAGCTCCTTTTTCTCCACTTTTCATGTACAAATGCTTCACATTGCCCCACATTTGCTGAGGTATGGCACCATGACACATAATAGACACCTAACTGGCAAAAATTGCACCATTTATTAGGCTGACATCCCTAGTCTCTGATTAGGATCTCTGACAGGCTGATTTAAACTTTTCAAAGTGGCTATGCAAAGGTACCATAATATTTGTGTATGACCTACTTGAAAAATTATTCAAGACAAATTCTTCAAGCAGTGGCTGACTTCATGGCAACTCTTAATTGCCCAGGGGGTGTTTTTCAATAGTTCTGTTGTTGCTACTGTCCTGTATATTGAATAAGGAGAGGACAGCTTCACAAATCCACCTTCACCTTATTATGACACTGAACATGTGTTGTCCTTGCACAGAAGCATGAAGTGATGACAAAAGATAGGAACAGAGGGAGAGTATCAAACTTGGTATAGTCAGCTTCTGGACAATTTGAAAGTGGCAGATTAAACAAAACAGGGACCAAAACAAATTTGTGATGTAAACACATATTGGGAGCATTCACCTGTGTACCCACTGTAGTCCAACATAATGCCTAGGCCCAAACATTTGCCCTGCAATTTCTTATAGGCTTGTGAAACTTTGGTGCTCACCAATGAGGGTATTCTACAGGTATCCACTCAAAAAAAAAGAAAATAATTCTAACCACTTAAAATCTCCTTGCAAAACATGGAGCTGAAAGTGTGCTTACTATAAAGGCTTCATACTGTGTTATTGAAATTAAAGCTAAGGTCTAGTCAACTCTCATCCATTATGTTTGGCTTGTGTTGAGTAGAGATGATTACATGACACTGATGCATGGTCTAATATTATAATAGGTTTTTAATTGAACTGCAGAAAATACTTCTGGGGTCAAAGTTTTTAATAAATGAACAGATTAAATGTCCCATGAAAGGTACCATATGTTTTTTTAAAATCTGGAAATTAGTTGCAAAGTCACAGTTAATTTAATTATAGGGTCTCCCTGTCTTGGGATAATAAAGTAGACTGAGAATTATTAGACTGAAAGAACAAAACCTTTGCTGCTGAGAGGCATTTTGAAAATGAAATGTTTGCCTAACTGCTGTTAAATGACTCCATATTCATAAGGATACTACTTTAAAGATAACACTGTATTTATGTCATAATGTAATAACGGTTGGTGGTGTGTCATCTTCTGATTTGTGCCTCCTTGTTATGCTGGGTATCTCAATCTTTATGCATGCAAACTTTGCTCACAGAAAGGTGAGGATACTGTTATAAATGCATGGGAAGAAAATATCTTGGGACACTGATAGGGCTTCCTGTTTACAAGTACACTGACCAACCTTCATGGTCAGTACTACAAATATAACTATTACAGAACATCTAAGAAAGCTAATGTCTTCCAATGCATCTGCATCTGTCATTAAAATAATTAACACACACTAAAAAAAATAGCTTATGTGTAATAACCCCCAGACTGCCATATTCTCTTCTTGACCAATGAAGTATTCTGATAATACATCAGCATCTCTCTGTAACTTATGGTCATAAACTTTGAAATTTTTGACTGTCTATTCTTCTTTCCAACATAGTGATATTTACTAGCTGAGATCGCCACCAACATATCTCTTCCCTCATTTTTTTTGGTGTGTGCAAATGCTATACCTGCATTGACTTTCTTCTTTCCAGGTGAATGATATATAAAGTCAAGTATTCGATTCATTAATGTAGTTAATTATAAATATCATGGACTAAAGTTTATCTTGTGGTTAACACAGAAGATAGGACTTGTGTAAGGAATTAGAAGTTAAACAAGATTATTCACAGACAGAACTTCTCTCTACACTAGTTAATGATACAATGAAATAAGTTTATTCATCAGCAGAATTTGTCACTGGTAAGAAATAAGGCTGGGTTTGATTACATTTTTTTCAGACCCAGTGTGAAAACTATTTTTTCAGAATTCAGGAGTGGTTTTTTGTGGTTTTATCTAATTATTGTGGGTTTTTTCTAATTATTAATATTTCATTTTTCTATTTATTTTATAATTTGCTTGAAGAGGTACACCTAAAGTGTTTTAAATTCTGAATATGTTTAATGTATTTATGGTGTCTGGAAAATAGTGAAAGAAATCTTGTTAGTTTGTAAAGAAATGAACATAGTAACAGATGAACTAATTAGAAGCATTTAATGAAAAATATTTTTAAAAAAGCATTTCATAGAAGGCCAAATCCCCAAACTGCTTGCTCACTCCAGAGGAGAAACAGGCAGAGCCTCCGGGGGCTGGGATAAGCACAATTTACTGCCAAATACCAAAGTGAATACAGAATAATAATGGGTAGTTACACTTACACCCAGTGCTAACACAGATTACCTTATTGACCCAATGATCACAGAGGGCTGCTCGACAGTAAGGACTGACCTGCCCGACGTGACGTCCCGGCCGCACTCTGGCTGTCCTAGAGGCAAAACAGCTCCTCCCCTTCCCCAGCCTGCTGCTTTTATGGGGAAGTTGTGTCAGGTGGTGTGGAAAACACTCCCAGCTAACTCAGCACACCTGGGCTGACTCAGCTCACCTGTGTTGGCTGATTGGAGAGGTTAACACTGGCCTGGCCAGAACCAGGACAAAGAAGAAAACCTCAAAAAATATAAAGCCAGATCAATAAAATCTAAGATCTTATTCCTTGTTCTTTTCCTTATTAACAGTTTGAAGAAGTCAGTATCGTTACAAATAGAATGATGATTGGAATCTTTAATAAGTATCCACTCTGTGTTCTTAACAAAATGTAATAATAGGGAAATACATAACAAAATGTAATGATAGGGAAAGGCTAGAATTTGTATCACGCTCCAACACTTACTGAATAGAAAATGTACTGATTTGAAATAGTGAATACCCAGAGGAAAGTGTAATAGATAACCTGATTCATTAAACCACATTACTAAGAGAGATTTATTTATTTATGTTATCTCCTCTTATTTTTAGAGGCAGAGGTGTTTCTATAGACTTGTGATTTTGTCTTGTGCCAGGCAATTTCTGTCTCAAATGTGTTAGCCTTCCTTTCTCTTCAAATGAACACCGTTGAGTACTGTCTATCGCAACTGTACATAGTAAACTAATACAGGTTTTTTTATTGATTATAATTATGGTGAAGCATTTTGTATTTCTTGTGATATTATTAAATTATGCAGCATAGTTCCCTTTTGCATTATATATAGTTCTGGATTCTAACAATTATTCCCTGTACCTGACTGTTTTTGTACTTTTGTTTTTGGTCTTGGTTTGTTTTTTATTTTCTTGGCTAGACTTTACCGTTCCTATGTGTTCTCACATGTATTTGGTTGAAAACAGGAGAAAAGGAGAAAACTGCTTTTATTTAAAAATCCCACAGTATTTTCTATAGTGCCTTTACACGTGGACTACAAATTGGTGCAGCTCCACTGCATCGTGAGCGGCACAAGGAAGTACTCACTTCAGAGTACACTTGATGTTTACTTGTCAGGAATTATTTCTGTTTTGTCTTCTGTTAATATGCAAATCAATTTTAAAATTGTTATATTTCTACTGTCCTTCATGGAGTTGTCAAGGATATAATTGGTGAACCTTCCCTTTCCCTGCTCTGCTTTCTTCCAGTAGTGTGCTTTAAAAAATGGAAATTCTCTGTAGATATTATGAAAAACAAATAATGCAGTGTGCCAAACCTGGTCTTTGAAGCATGTTTCTTGTTACCTTTCAAATCAGTAGAAACATTGTATTTCAGATTAATCCACTGAAATTTATTCCAGAAAACTGAACCAAAATGGCAGTAAAGAACTGCCTCATGCAAACTAGCAGTAGGGCGACTGTACTCTATAAAATAAAGGTTTTAATTGCATATTAATTTATTTGAAATAATCATAAAATCAAAGCAGCAGTAGTTCCAGAAATTGCCATGGCTGATCAATGTTTATTATTTATAATTACTTTAAACAGTGTCTTGCCCTAAGTGCAGAGTACGCAAATATCTTTCCAAGTTCTCTAATCTTTTTCATGCATAAAATGTTATCTAGATTATTAAAGATATTGGGTATGGTGTGGTTAACCATGATTAACATTCACTGTCTTAATCTAAATCTGGGTAGCAGTTTTACAACAGACTAGAAATTTTGAAGTGTTTTTTTACGTGCATATGATTGTCTGAGTCATTAAAGCCACAAGTTTTAGACCTTCTCATACTATAAAAACTTATCCATGGATGAGTTTTGAGATATTGCACTTGCAAATAGAGAAACTACAAGGCTGTCAGCCCTTTTTAACCTCTGAGGTGAAAATTAAATAGAGAAAAAAAAAAAGGGAATATTGATTCTGAAACTTATCTGTGCAGCAGGGCAATAGAATTCCTTTTGAAGGGAAGCAGGTAGGTAATGATCTTACAAATTTACTCTTTGCATGAATAAGGAGATATGAAAAAGCAGTAATGACAGGTGAGGAAAAAGTGGAGGAAGAAAGTTTATTACAAAATTAATCATAAATGAGCAGTGAATACTGATAATGACATGAAACATGTAGAATGTTGAAATAACTCAAAGTATGATCATGAAGGAGGAAAGAAAGAAGAGTCCAGACAGCTTCTTCATTAATGGAAAGCAAACATAGTCCAGGTTACAGGTAAGAATTCAGACAAAATCAATGTAGTTTTACCTGTCTTTAAACATCTGACAACTTCTGCCCTGAGGCATGTTCTCAGTGCATTTGCCCTGCCAACAGTGAGTCTGATCAACCTCTCTCAATGTTAGACCTTTTAGGAAATCAGTAGGAGATATGCTTACTTGGCAACTTAACCAACTTGACCTTTGTCTGTGCATCCTCAGACGAAGACCTCTAGATTAAGGAAGAATTTTTTCACTCTGTGTGTGTATGTGTGTTGAGACACTGGAACAGGTTGCCCAGGGAAGTGTGGATGGCCTGTGTCTGGAGGGGTTCAAGGCTGGATGGGGCTTTGAGCAACCTGGTTGAGTGGGAGGTGCCTGTGCCCATAGCAGGGGTATTGGAACAACATGATCTCTAAGGTCCCTTCCAACATAAACCATTCTGTTGTGGCATGTGAACATGCACCAACAAGCTCAGCACTCCCTGCAATGTCTGTTAACTGAGCCAGGGATGGTCAAGGCTTCCTACTCTCTCCCACAGTGCACATCCCATGAGCCCTGGCCTCTTTTTCTGTCCCCTACAAGCCATTGGGAAATACAGTCTTTATCAGAGCTTTGTATTTGTCCTGATCTGGAGACTTCAGCCAGAGCTCCTTTTTCTCCACTTTTCATGTACAAATGCTTCACATTGCCCCACATTTGCTGAGGTATGGCACCATGACACATAATAGACACCTAACTGGCAAAAATTGCACCATTTATTAGGCTGACATCCCTAGTCTCTGATTAGGATCTCTGACAGGCTGATTTAAACTTTTCAAAGTGGCTATGCAAAGGTACCATAATATTTGTGTATGACCTACTTGAAAAATTATTCAAGACAAATTCTTCAAGCAGTGGCTGACTTCATGGCAACTCTTAATTGCCCAGGGGGTGTTTTTCAATAGTTCTGTTGTTGCTACTGTCCTGTATATTGAATAAGGAGAGGACAGCTTCACAAATCCACCTTCACCTTATTATGACACTGAACATGTGTTGTCCTTGCACAGAAGCATGAAGTGATGACAAAAGATAGGAACAGAGGGAGAGTATCAAACTTGGTATAGTCAGCTTCTGGACAATTTGAAAGTGGCAGATTAAACAAAACAGGGACCAAAACAAATTTGTGATGTAAACACATATTGGGAGCATTCACCTGTGTACCCACTGTAGTCCAACATAATGCCTAGGCCCAAACATTTGCCCTGCAATTTCTTATAGGCTTGTGAAACTTTGGTGCTCACCAATGAGGGTATTCTACAGGTATCCACTCAAAAAAAAAGAAAATAATTCTAACCACTTAAAATCTCCTTGCAAAACATGGAGCTGAAAGTGTGCTTACTATAAAGGCTTCATACTGTGTTATTGAAATTAAAGCTAAGGTCTAGTCAACTCTCATCCATTATGTTTGGCTTGTGTTGAGTAGAGATGATTACATGACACTGATGCATGGTCTAATATTATAATAGGTTTTTAATTGAACTGCAGAAAATACTTCTGGGGTCAAAGTTTTTAATAAATGAACAGATTAAATGTCCCATGAAAGGTACCATATGTTTTTTTAAAATCTGGAAATTAGTTGCAAAGTCACAGTTAATTTAATTATAGGGTCTCCCTGTCTTGGGATAATAAAGTAGACTGAGAATTATTAGACTGAAAGAACAAAACCTTTGCTGCTGAGAGGCATTTTGAAAATGAAATGTTTGCCTAACTGCTGTTAAATGACTCCATATTCATAAGGATACTACTTTAAAGATAACACTGTATTTATGTCATAATGTAATAACGGTTGGTGGTGTGTCATCTTCTGATTTGTGCCTCCTTGTTATGCTGGGTATCTCAATCTTTATGCATGCAAACTTTGCTCACAGAAAGGTGAGGATACTGTTATAAATGCATGGGAAGAAAATATCTTGGGACACTGATAGGGCTTCCTGTTTACAAGTACACTGACCAACCTTCATGGTCAGTACTACAAATATAACTATTACAGAACATCTAAGAAAGCTAATGTCTTCCAATGCATCTGCATCTGTCATTAAAATAATTAACACACACTAAAAAAAATAGCTTATGTGTAATAACCCCCAGACTGCCATATTCTCTTCTTGACCAATGAAGTATTCTGATAATACATCAGCATCTCTCTGTAACTTATGGTCATAAACTTTGAAATTTTTGACTGTCTATTCTTCTTTCCAACATAGTGATATTTACTAGCTGAGATCGCCACCAACATATCTCTTCCCTCATTTTTTTTGGTGTGTGCAAATGCTATACCTGCATTGACTTTCTTCTTTCCAGGTGAATGATATATAAAGTCAAGTATTCGATTCATTAATGTAGTTAATTATAAATATCATGGACTAAAGTTTATCTTGTGGTTAACACAGAAGATAGGACTTGTGTAAGGAATTAGAAGTTAAACAAGATTATTCACAGACAGAACTTCTCTCTACACTAGTTAATGATACAATGAAATAAGTTTATTCATCAGCAGAATTTGTCACTGGTAAGAAATAAGGCTGGGTTTGATTACATTTTTTTCAGACCCAGTGTGAAAACTATTTTTTCAGAATTCAGGAGTGGTTTTTTGTGGTTTTATCTAATTATTGTGGGTTTTTTCTAATTATTAATATTTCATTTTTCTATTTATTTTATAATTTGCTTGAAGAGGTACACCTAAAGTGTTTTAAATTCTGAATATGTTTAATGTATTTATGGTGTCTGGAAAATAGTGAAAGAAATCTTGTTAGTTTGTAAAGAAATGAACATAGTAACAGATGAACTAATTAGAAGCATTTAATGAAAAATATTTTTAAAAAAGCATTTCATAGAAGGCCAAATCCCCAAACTGCTTGCTCACTCCAGAGGAGAAACAGGCAGAGCCTCCGGGGGCTGGGATAAGCACAATTTACTGCCAAATACCAAAGTGAATACAGAATAATAATGGGTAGTTACACTTACACCCAGTGCTAACACAGATTACCTTATTGACCCAATGATCACAGAGGGCTGCTCGACAGTAAGGACTGACCTGCCCGACGTGACGTCCCGGCCGCACTCTGGCTGTCCTAGAGGCAAAACAGCTCCTCCCCTTCCCCAGCCTGCTGCTTTTATGGGGAAGTTGTGTCAGGTGGTGTGGAAAACACTCCCAGCTAACTCAGCACACCTGGGCTGACTCAGCTCACCTGTGTTGGCTGATTGGAGAGGTTAACACTGGCCTGGCCAGAACCAGGACAAAGAAGAAAACCTCAAAAAATATAAAGCCAGATCAATAAAATCTAAGATCTTATTCCTTGTTCTTTTCCTTATTAACAGTTTGAAGAAGTCAGTATCGTTACAAATAGAATGATGATTGGAATCTTTAATAAGTATCCACTCTGTGTTCTTAACAAAATGTAATAATAGGGAAATACATAACAAAATGTAATGATAGGGAAAGGCTAGAATTTGTATCACGCTCCAACACTTACTGAATAGAAAATGTACTGATTTGAAATAGTGAATACCCAGAGGAAAGTGTAATAGATAACCTGATTCATTAAACCACATTACTAAGAGAGATTTATTTATTTATGTTATCTCCTCTTATTTTTAGAGGCAGAGGTGTTTCTATAGACTTGTGATTTTGTCTTGTGCCAGGCAATTTCTGTCTCAAATGTGTTAGCCTTCCTTTCTCTTCAAATGAACACCGTTGAGTACTGTCTATCGCAACTGTACATAGTAAACTAATACAGGTTTTTTTATTGATTATAATTATGGTGAAGCATTTTGTATTTCTTGTGATATTATTAAATTATGCAGCATAGTTCCCTTTTGCATTATATATAGTTCTGGATTCTAACAATTATTCCCTGTACCTGACTGTTTTTGTACTTTTGTTTTTGGTCTTGGTTTGTTTTTTATTTTCTTGGCTAGACTTTACCGTTCCTATGTGTTCTCACATGTATTTGGTTGAAAACAGGAGAAAAGGAGAAAACTGCTTTTATTTAAAAATCCCACAGTATTTTCTATAGTGCCTTTACACGTGGACTACAAATTGGTGCAGCTCCACTGCATCGTGAGCGGCACAAGGAAGTACTCACTTCAGAGTACACTTGATGTTTACTTGTCAGGAATTATTTCTGTTTTGTCTTCTGTTAATATGCAAATCAATTTTAAAATTGTTATATTTCTACTGTCCTTCATGGAGTTGTCAAGGATATAATTGGTGAACCTTCCCTTTCCCTGCTCTGCTTTCTTCCAGTAGTGTGCTTTAAAAAATGGAAATTCTCTGTAGATATTATGAAAAACAAATAATGCAGTGTGCCAAACCTGGTCTTTGAAGCATGTTTCTTGTTACCTTTCAAATCAGTAGAAACATTGTATTTCAGATTAATCCACTGAAATTTATTCCAGAAAACTGAACCAAAATGGCAGTAAAGAACTGCCTCATGCAAACTAGCAGTAGGGCGACTGTACTCTATAAAATAAAGGTTTTAATTGCATATTAATTTATTTGAAATAATCATAAAATCAAAGCAGCAGTAGTTCCAGAAATTGCCATGGCTGATCAATGTTTATTATTTATAATTACTTTAAACAGTGTCTTGCCCTAAGTGCAGAGTACGCAAATATCTTTCCAAGTTCTCTAATCTTTTTCATGCATAAAATGTTATCTAGATTATTAAAGATATTGGGTATGGTGTGGTTAACCATGATTAACATTCACTGTCTTAATCTAAATCTGGGTAGCAGTTTTACAACAGACTAGAAATTTTGAAGTGTTTTTTTACGTGCATATGATTGTCTGAGTCATTAAAGCCACAAGTTTTAGACCTTCTCATACTATAAAAACTTATCCATGGATGAGTTTTGAGATATTGCACTTGCAAATAGAGAAACTACAAGGCTGTCAGCCCTTTTTAACCTCTGAGGTGAAAATTAAATAGAGAAAAAAAAAAAGGGAATATTGATTCTGAAACTTATCTGTGCAGCAGGGCAATAGAATTCCTTTTGAAGGGAAGCAGGTAGGTAATGATCTTACAAATTTACTCTTTGCATGAATAAGGAGATATGAAAAAGCAGTAATGACAGGTGAGGAAAAAGTGGAGGAAGAAAGTTTATTACAAAATTAATCATAAATGAGCAGTGAATACTGATAATGACATGAAACATGTAGAATGTTGAAATAACTCAAAGTATGATCATGAAGGAGGAAAGAAAGAAGAGTCCAGACAGCTTCTTCATTAATGGAAAGCAAACATAGTCCAGGTTACAGGTAAGAATTCAGACAAAATCAATGTAGTTTTACCTGTCTTTAAACATCTGACAACTTCTGCCCTGAGGCATGTTCTCAGTGCATTTGCCCTGCCAACAGTGAGTCTGATCAACCTCTCTCAATGTTAGACCTTTTAGGAAATCAGTAGGAGATATGCTTACTTGGCAACTTAACCAACTTGACCTTTGTCTGTGCATCCTCAGACGAAGACCTCTAGATTAAGGAAGAATTTTTTCACTCTGTGTGTGTATGTGTGTTGAGACACTGGAACAGGTTGCCCAGGGAAGTGTGGATGGCCTGTGTCTGGAGGGGTTCAAGGCTGGATGGGGCTTTGAGCAACCTGGTTGAGTGGGAGGTGCCTGTGCCCATAGCAGGGGTATTGGAACAACATGATCTCTAAGGTCCCTTCCAACATAAACCATTCTGTTGTGGCATGTGAACATGCACCAACAAGCTCAGCACTCCCTGCAATGTCTGTTAACTGAGCCAGGGATGGTCAAGGCTTCCTACTCTCTCCCACAGTGCACATCCCATGAGCCCTGGCCTCTTTTTCTGTCCCCTACAAGCCATTGGGAAATACAGTCTTTATCAGAGCTTTGTATTTGTCCTGATCTGGAGACTTCAGCCAGAGCTCCTTTTTCTCCACTTTTCATGTACAAATGCTTCACATTGCCCCACATTTGCTGAGGTATGGCACCATGACACATAATAGACACCTAACTGGCAAAAATTGCACCATTTATTAGGCTGACATCCCTAGTCTCTGATTAGGATCTCTGACAGGCTGATTTAAACTTTTCAAAGTGGCTATGCAAAGGTACCATAATATTTGTGTATGACCTACTTGAAAAATTATTCAAGACAAATTCTTCAAGCAGTGGCTGACTTCATGGCAACTCTTAATTGCCCAGGGGGTGTTTTTCAATAGTTCTGTTGTTGCTACTGTCCTGTATATTGAATAAGGAGAGGACAGCTTCACAAATCCACCTTCACCTTATTATGACACTGAACATGTGTTGTCCTTGCACAGAAGCATGAAGTGATGACAAAAGATAGGAACAGAGGGAGAGTATCAAACTTGGTATAGTCAGCTTCTGGACAATTTGAAAGTGGCAGATTAAACAAAACAGGGACCAAAACAAATTTGTGATGTAAACACATATTGGGAGCATTCACCTGTGTACCCACTGTAGTCCAACATAATGCCTAGGCCCAAACATTTGCCCTGCAATTTCTTATAGGCTTGTGAAACTTTGGTGCTCACCAATGAGGGTATTCTACAGGTATCCACTCAAAAAAAAAGAAAATAATTCTAACCACTTAAAATCTCCTTGCAAAACATGGAGCTGAAAGTGTGCTTACTATAAAGGCTTCATACTGTGTTATTGAAATTAAAGCTAAGGTCTAGTCAACTCTCATCCATTATGTTTGGCTTGTGTTGAGTAGAGATGATTACATGACACTGATGCATGGTCTAATATTATAATAGGTTTTTAATTGAACTGCAGAAAATACTTCTGGGGTCAAAGTTTTTAATAAATGAACAGATTAAATGTCCCATGAAAGGTACCATATGTTTTTTTAAAATCTGGAAATTAGTTGCAAAGTCACAGTTAATTTAATTATAGGGTCTCCCTGTCTTGGGATAATAAAGTAGACTGAGAATTATTAGACTGAAAGAACAAAACCTTTGCTGCTGAGAGGCATTTTGAAAATGAAATGTTTGCCTAACTGCTGTTAAATGACTCCATATTCATAAGGATACTACTTTAAAGATAACACTGTATTTATGTCATAATGTAATAACGGTTGGTGGTGTGTCATCTTCTGATTTGTGCCTCCTTGTTATGCTGGGTATCTCAATCTTTATGCATGCAAACTTTGCTCACAGAAAGGTGAGGATACTGTTATAAATGCATGGGAAGAAAATATCTTGGGACACTGATAGGGCTTCCTGTTTACAAGTACACTGACCAACCTTCATGGTCAGTACTACAAATATAACTATTACAGAACATCTAAGAAAGCTAATGTCTTCCAATGCATCTGCATCTGTCATTAAAATAATTAACACACACTAAAAAAAATAGCTTATGTGTAATAACCCCCAGACTGCCATATTCTCTTCTTGACCAATGAAGTATTCTGATAATACATCAGCATCTCTCTGTAACTTATGGTCATAAACTTTGAAATTTTTGACTGTCTATTCTTCTTTCCAACATAGTGATATTTACTAGCTGAGATCGCCACCAACATATCTCTTCCCTCATTTTTTTTGGTGTGTGCAAATGCTATACCTGCATTGACTTTCTTCTTTCCAGGTGAATGATATATAAAGTCAAGTATTCGATTCATTAATGTAGTTAATTATAAATATCATGGACTAAAGTTTATCTTGTGGTTAACACAGAAGATAGGACTTGTGTAAGGAATTAGAAGTTAAACAAGATTATTCACAGACAGAACTTCTCTCTACACTAGTTAATGATACAATGAAATAAGTTTATTCATCAGCAGAATTTGTCACTGGTAAGAAATAAGGCTGGGTTTGATTACATTTTTTTCAGACCCAGTGTGAAAACTATTTTTTCAGAATTCAGGAGTGGTTTTTTGTGGTTTTATCTAATTATTGTGGGTTTTTTCTAATTATTAATATTTCATTTTTCTATTTATTTTATAATTTGCTTGAAGAGGTACACCTAAAGTGTTTTAAATTCTGAATATGTTTAATGTATTTATGGTGTCTGGAAAATAGTGAAAGAAATCTTGTTAGTTTGTAAAGAAATGAACATAGTAACAGATGAACTAATTAGAAGCATTTAATGAAAAATATTTTTAAAAAAGCATTTCATAGAAGGCCAAATCCCCAAACTGCTTGCTCACTCCAGAGGAGAAACAGGCAGAGCCTCCGGGGGCTGGGATAAGCACAATTTACTGCCAAATACCAAAGTGAATACAGAATAATAATGGGTAGTTACACTTACACCCAGTGCTAACACAGATTACCTTATTGACCCAATGATCACAGAGGGCTGCTCGACAGTAAGGACTGACCTGCCCGACGTGACGTCCCGGCCGCACTCTGGCTGTCCTAGAGGCAAAACAGCTCCTCCCCTTCCCCAGCCTGCTGCTTTTATGGGGAAGTTGTGTCAGGTGGTGTGGAAAACACTCCCAGCTAACTCAGCACACCTGGGCTGACTCAGCTCACCTGTGTTGGCTGATTGGAGAGGTTAACACTGGCCTGGCCAGAACCAGGACAAAGAAGAAAACCTCAAAAAATATAAAGCCAGATCAATAAAATCTAAGATCTTATTCCTTGTTCTTTTCCTTATTAACAGTTTGAAGAAGTCAGTATCGTTACAAATAGAATGATGATTGGAATCTTTAATAAGTATCCACTCTGTGTTCTTAACAAAATGTAATAATAGGGAAATACATAACAAAATGTAATGATAGGGAAAGGCTAGAATTTGTATCACGCTCCAACACTTACTGAATAGAAAATGTACTGATTTGAAATAGTGAATACCCAGAGGAAAGTGTAATAGATAACCTGATTCATTAAACCACATTACTAAGAGAGATTTATTTATTTATGTTATCTCCTCTTATTTTTAGAGGCAGAGGTGTTTCTATAGACTTGTGATTTTGTCTTGTGCCAGGCAATTTCTGTCTCAAATGTGTTAGCCTTCCTTTCTCTTCAAATGAACACCGTTGAGTACTGTCTATCGCAACTGTACATAGTAAACTAATACAGGTTTTTTTATTGATTATAATTATGGTGAAGCATTTTGTATTTCTTGTGATATTATTAAATTATGCAGCATAGTTCCCTTTTATATCATGAAAGTTTCTATGTATACAAACAACTCCTGCTGAGATCAATAACTACACTACTGAGTATTGAAGTATTGCATAGGAGGGAAAGGAATTGGAATGCTTCTCTGTGGAAAATGCTTTTGTCAGATAGGTAATATTTCCTTTTTCCTCCTCCAAAAATTTCTCACTGAAGACAAAATTTACAGACAGACAAGACTAGCACAAGACTAGCATAGGAAAACGTTTTTATTTACTTCTGCACTTACCGTTTACTTGAATCTCAGTTCCTTGAAACCTCTACTCCAAAAAACGTTAATATGAAACCCATGGAAATCAAAAGATGAAGTTAAAATTTTCAAATTTACATTAAGCAAATTGGATAGAAACCTAGGGAAATTACTTTAAAAGATGATAGCTTTAAAGAAGTATTTCCACCATTGTGACATGGCTGATAGAGCATTGTGTTAAGAGTTAAGGTAAAAAAAAACATAATAGAAGACTCCTGTGTACCATTGCTCTGAAACATAGGTGTATCCAGCCCAGTTATGTCGTGTAAGTGGAAGGCACAAATTTCCCAGGACTTGTAAAGGCTGGAGAGTATAAAAATCTGACCTCACTTACTAAGCAGACTGTGAACATAGCCTTGTGTCAGTGAACCTGGCTTCATGACTTCAATGTTTGGTCTTGCTCAGAGAGTGCAGCATGTGTTATGTACATTTGCTTTGTAAACACCTTTAACTTTTTTTTTAACACTAAAACTGGAAGAAAAGTAATTTTATAGACAGTGTCTCTTCAGGTCTGCACATCTTTTAATGTTATGGGTAATGACTGTGACCTTTCTTACATTAAATAGTCTTTGATTGATGCATGTCATTTCCAGTAGCTAGAAAGCTGAAAGTAGATTTAAATCAACCAAAAATAGTCAAATGAGTTTTTCTTTGTGAAACACTATTTTTTTATAGTAGCTGAAATCAGACAGAAATGGGAATCAGACAGAAATGTGGGCACTTGATTCTGTTCCTGGGTTGTCCCTGTCTTGCAGTAAGAAGGAAAGAAAGTTCCAATTCTACTTAGAAGCAGGTAAAATGTGATGGAAAAAATTAAAAAATCAGTAGAAAAGAAGTGGAAAAAGTATATTTTTTTAAGATACTAGGTGTCAATAATGTAAAAATCTGTGATTTTTATTACACCACTAAGAAAAAAATTTTTTTGATTACTAATTATATAATAATTTTGTATTACATTTAATGTAAATCATGTCTAAATATTGAGTTTATAATTAAACAAAATGAACCAACAATCTAAAAGTAATACTTTATCAGAAAGAAAAAAAGCTTTCTTTCATTCCATATTAATTTTTGTATTTATTACCTGTGACTGTAATTCTTGATAGCAGTATGGGAGATCACCCTTTCTGATATTATGTTATTACAGCTACTGCTTCTTTATACTCCTGGTTTTTGCTGTACTTAAATTAGACTGTGTGATGATTCAGACTATAGATCTCTGCAACAGAATAATTCTAATTAAGTCTGTAGGGTCCATATGTGTTTCTTAAAGTGTAGTACGTGACAGCAAGTGCTCTGCTTATTACACAGCACTACTACCGAGCAAAAAATATCCTGTACTGGACAGCAATTAAAAGAAAGACATAATTGATATTTTAAATAATTGTTGAAGAAGGGAAGTGTGGTGTGGAAAATATCAGGTCTGGAACAGTCCAGTTTCCACAACTAGTGAGGAAAGAGGAGGGAAGTTTATTCAAGTGGAAGTTTCTCAGCTGAAGAGCAAAACAAAATGAGCTGTTGAGAGAGAGAATGAAGGGGCAAGTATTTATTCCTTGATAAAGATACATAATCTTGACTCAAGAAGAAGTAATGGTGAAAGAAACTTAGCATACAAGTCAGAGGTTCTGATTTCTGAGCTCTTGCATGTGATTTCTGGTGTCTTGGATACACAGACACTGAGGGATCTGGTCTCTGACTGGACACACGTATGAAAGTACGTGGGGAGTGAGTGGCTGACAGGGGTGATGGTACCATTTTCATCCACACTGTTGATCTTTCCATGCTACAGGGAGACTTCATTAGACTTTTCATGTAGCAGGTCTGTTTGATAGCTTTGAACCTTCTATTACTAGAGTGAGAATTTATGCTGATGCACCTTCTCTTTTAGTGTCTGATCCTGAAAATATGGGTGCAAGAGTAACTTTCAACATGAGGCCTGTTCCACTGAATTAGTGTTTTGAAAGGAGTTACATGCCTAGAATTGGTCTTGTGAACACATATTTGTGAGTAAAAAGGAGGTATTATTTTTGTGTAATTCCAAGATAAAGCCCCATTAATCTGCATGAGGTAAAAATGCTTCCATTTCCTTTTGTCTGCATATGTAGATGTTTACATGCCCCAACAGCGAAGGTTCCAATCCTAAGAAACTTGCAGTCTTTTATTTTTGCTCTCTTAGCATTTCAGTTAAAATCTTCCCTTTACAAATATCAGGAGAGGAAGGCAATGACAGATTACATAGAAAACCAAAAAGCTATCCATATAAAAACATGCTTTGACTAGTTAAGCGAACAAGTGTGACTAAGCACCTTATATTTTGTGATTTCTTTTTCTTTAGTTTTTTATGTCTTTCCCTTTAAATCCTCTCTGGTTTTTATTCATTGTCTGTTCCTAGTTAGTGGATGGTTATGATAAGAGAGCACTTCATGTATTAACTGTTATTACACTTAGTGTTTAATGTACACTATTCATACAGTCCTTCAAATGCAGAACAATGAAGAACTTCACACAGAGGTCTGTTGTGCTTCAAAGTATTTTAATATTGCCCTTCTATCACTTGAAAGTGTAGTGCTTTGATTAGGCATGCTATTAGCAGTGGATCTAGGATTTTCTACTTTTTTTTTTTCTTAAATACAGCTAAGTTTTATGGAGAGAGGGTTCAGTTTAATGGGTCTACTGAAAAAAAAACCCCACAAACAATAAACCAAACCCAAACCAAAACCACCAAAAAACCAAGAAATAGCATCCCATAGGTCACCTGCATGGAAGGAACATACAAAAGCCACTTTATGGATGTTTGCTACCTGCCCTAAGAGGGTAACTAATAACAGTAGGAGCTCAACATTTGGTGTACAGACTGTTACTGGAGTACTTGGACATACTCAGATGGTGCATTTCATAAACATTTGCTGACAGCTTGTTCTAGTAGTAGCACAGTTCAAATCCTGCAGTAAGGCTAAAATGCATTGCATAAGAAATTGCCTGCTAGAGGATACTAATAATTTTTACACTCCTCTTCCCTTTTATGTAACTTTTCTTTCATGAATTCTCTATGCTGATTTTGCAGAGGATCCTGTATTCACTCAGACTCTCCATGCCAAGAAACTGAGGTTGGACTGCTGTTCTTGGTGCATTTAGTAGTCATGGTCCCTCTGCTGTTGAGGATTGACTATGTTGTGCATGCTAGGGTTTCCTCCAGACCCATACACTCCAGTTTTCTTCCATATTCTGCTTCTGTCCAGTTGCTGGCTGGGATGCATCTGGGTTACATACTTCTAGTAGGAACTAGAAATTGATCCTAGCATAGCAATTCAAACATATGGGGGAAGTTCAGTGTTTCATTCCAAGTACTGGGATGGGCTACACTGTTGTGATCACCTATTTGCTAAATGAGACCCATTATGCCTCTGCATATTCCAGCCACCTTCCATTTCCATCACTTCCCAGCCTAATAGGTCCTGATAGGTCAAATTTTTATTTGTTTAAAGTTGAGACAATCACCTCCCCCCTCCTCCCCCCACTTCTCACCAGAATGCAACTTTTGCAAATGAGGCTGTTAGTTTACCTTGCATTAGGATATTAATTTCTTAAATGCATTGGAGATGCAGATAACTTAAGAAAATCCCTCCAAAATATCATATTGTTTCCTTTTTATGCCATTTATCATGTTTCAGTCACGTCAAATGCTATTACTCATGAAGAAAGTAACAACTTCCTAAGTTTGAAGCAACTGGTACAAGTATATTGCTTGCTATTTCTGTTTCATATCATTGTATGTGATCATCCGAAATGCATCAGTTTTTCTTTCCAAGTGTAGAGGATTGATGGTAGTAGCTCCAGATTTGCTAGCATTAGGGCAACAGGCTCAGCAGTGCTAGGAGGCTGAGGCAGCTTTCCTATGCATTTCCAATTAATCCCAGCGGGTTGTCTTTTTGTGGCAGGATAATGTATGAAGTGCACCGTAAGATTGTGGCACTTTCTCTTCTACAGATGGAAAGGAAAATACTTGTGTCTGTATTTCAGTTACATAGCTAGAGAGACCTTGCCTCTAGTCTTTTATATATGCATGTATTTTGAATATTCTGGAGTGCACAGTGCAGTGAAGCAGGTGCTCGTTCTCAGCTGAAGATCCCATTACTTGTTCTGAAAACCAAAAAGAAAACCTGTGCATGTACTGGCAGAATAGTGAGATCCTAAGGATCAAAGCAGACTAAATGATTAAGCCTAAAGCAACCACAGCAGAGTGGCTTCTTTTTTGTTTGGCACATCTATTATTGGTATGCTTTGTGTGCAGGATGTTATTCACGTGTATACTGAGGTACTGGAATTGCTGGTACTTGTCCTACCACTGATGATGAGTAAATGAAAACATGGACTCCTGTTACTGCTAAAGAAGGGCTAGAAGATGTACTCACGCAGTCTGTTACAGTGTCTGCAAATTATTAACTATCATGATCTGATTTTTTTGTTTTTTAGACAGAAGGCTTCATTAATTAGTACTCCTAAACTATCAAAGTCATTTTTGAATGGTAATTTATCATAGTTTATGATAATAATAATAATGCTTATAGAGTGAAACTGTTACGCAGACATTTTGAATTGCAAATGAATAGCTGCACATCTTTCAGATCTGCTAATGCATGCCAGATCAGAGCCAAATAGCCAGTAGCTACACAGATATGGTGTGACATTTCTGAATCCTCTTGTTTTCTTCTTGAATCATATTTGCACAAGTAGAAGCAAACATTGTTCTTAATGATTTTGGCAGCTGTACCGAAGCCCTTTTTACATAAAGGCACAAGTATTTTACTTAAATTTCATATGATGTTCAGAAAAATGCATAATTGCACTTGTTAAATGATCTAAAATTAAGGTGTTCTTACATGTTTGTGTTCTGTATGTTCTTTCATATATGATTCAACCCTTTTCATAATACTTACTTGCCTATCATTTTTCTTTTTTAAATCATATTTCCCCCTAAAACTGTTCTTTTGCATAAAATATATATTTATCTCATGGAATAAAATAGGGAATTGCATAATGTTTAACATATCAGTGTTCCAACAGATTTTAAAAAGTAAGTCCCAGATGAGAATGTTACTTTCAGTCATATTTAAAAATATTTTAGAACTTTCTCTGTTTTTAACAAGTGAGTACTTACTGCATGTGGTTGGGAAAAACTAATTTCTATGTGTCACTGCATACTCCTTGTCTACAGATGAGCCTGAGGTCTCATTTTGCAGTCAAAGTGTATAGTAGGTGATTAAGCTTTAAAAGTGAAAATGAGAAATTCCATTCAATAGGTAAACTCCAGGCTCCAGTACAGTAGCAAGACAGATATTCTTGCTGGTAACAGCAGGAAACATTCTTTGATGTGTTCTCTGGCACTTCAGTACAAATGATCCTTACATGAACGTTGACATAATAGAAAACTAACTAGAGGAGGCAGCCTCCAAGACATATCTCTTTACAATCCTGTTTTGGCAATCGAAGTACAGTATTTTAGAAGTAAGTAAATAAGTCAAAGCAGCCAATTTTATTTTATGGGTGTATACAACAAATACTTTTTCAGAAAATGTTATTAAGATATTTTGAGAAGAAGTGTTTACTTTAAAGATAAACATCAGGAAATCTTTTGAATCTTGACATTATAGTCTAACTAAAAACTAGTTTTTCAAAAGGAGAGTGTTGCTTTTTTTTCAGAGGACAAGAAATCAAGAATAATAATTTCTTTCAAAATATAAAGAATTCTTAAAATTATATTCATAATATTTTGTTTCCGTGATTCTTAGGAAAAAAACCCAACAAACATGCATTTCAAATTAGCACAAATTTAGTATTTTTTTGTGTTAACTTTCTAAAACTAATTGAAAGATTTTGGTTTTCTCTATCGTAATGTTAACCTGTGGCTCCATGTACTTCCCTGGTATTTCACAACACAGACTGAGCATCCCTTGTGCACATCACTTTCTGTATGCCATGCGCAATCCAAATAAGTTTTCCAATATTTGCAATGGCCAGCTTCTTCCTTTCATGCAGACCAAGGAAAGGACTCCCTGGCACTGTGTGATTCATCTAAGGAGAAGCCAAACAATACTTTCTAAAAGATAAATGAAAAAACTAGATATCTGGCTGTAGCTGAAATCTTTCTTCAACTTACAAAATAGTGTTTTCAAACAGAAAAGCTATACACGTGATCATACTTATTTCAGTACCTGATTCCCTGCCCCAGTTAACTGATGGGAAGATTCAAGTTAAGAAATGGGATTTGGATCTGAATTGAAAGCCAGACAAGGAGGAAAGAGAGTTTCTGGTCTCCAGAGACCTCAACTGCAGTGTGTGGATAAACTGGTCATCTGTATCCCTGCAGAGCTGTGCTGCTGTGGTGTGTTTAGACGTGCATGCACAAGCAGGGTCTGAGCAAGAAACAGCATCATCTGGGCTTCTTATCCCAAAGGCAGGGCGGAAAGAGGGAGATAGCAGAAGCCTCCTGTCTGTTGCCTGCTGAGCCAGAGAATGTAACAGCGCTGGGGAGCTGCCAGATCCCTGCAGCATGAGGGGTCTCAAGAGGAAACATCCCTGCTGGCAGGACTCAAGGGCAGATTAAAAGGACCCAGGTGGAGAATGGTTTGTGGGTTGTAATGCTTTTGTTTGCCATTATACAAGTTGACCAATACAGGGGTGAGAGATAGCTTTCTGTGCCCAGCCATAAGCTGAGCTGCAGCAAAAGAAATGTGGCCAGCAGGTCAAGGGAGATGATATTCCACCTCTACTCTGCTCTAGTGTACAGTGTCCAGCTCTGGGGTCCTCAGCACAGGAAAGGTATGGGCCTGGAAATGAGTCCAGAGGTGAGCCACAAAGATGATCAGAAGGCTAGAGCACCTCTCCTGTGAAGACAGGCTGAGAGAGTTGGGCTTGTTCAGCTGGAGAAGGCTCTGGGGAGATCTTATTGCAGCATTTCAGTGCATAAAGGGGGGCTATAATGAAGATGAGGGCAAACTTTTTAGTGGGGCCTGTTGCAATAGAACAAAGGGTAATGGTTTTAAAATGAAAGAGGGCAGGTTTAGACTAGATATAAAGAAAAAACCCTCATTTATAGTGATGGGAGGGTGGTGAAACTGTGGAACAGGTTGCCCAGAGAGGTTGCAGATGCAACCATCTCTGGAAACATTGAAGGTCAGGTTGGACAGGGCTCTGAGCAGCCTGATCTAGTTGAAGATATCCCTGTTCATTTCAGAGGGGGTTTGGACTAGGTGGCATTTAAAGGTCCTTTACAAACATATTCTATACTTCTATGATTCCATCCAAATTCAAATGCCAGCTTGAGTCAGAGCAATATATTTCACATCCTGTGTAGAATACATTATTTTTATTTATGTACTTTTCTGGCTGCATAACCATACAAATGGAATGGCTTGAAATAATTTATTTGAAAGATAACATATATACACTATTCCTAATTTATAAATTATTACATTGTACAGATAGCAAAAAAGGGCATAACCTAGCTGCTTGCAATGAAAATTGAACCTGGAAATAGAATACAGATGGACCCTTATCCTCAGGGAAAGCCTTGCTTCTCATGAATGCTGTAATGCTTAAGAATGTTTTACTGAGAAATACAGAAATGATCATTTTTGGGGAAGTATCACAAGATTCCAGCCTTCCTGTTTTATAAAATTCTATGTTGAAGGGAGGGAGCAAAAAGATACTGCTGTGATTTCCACTAATTCTTGAAATAACCACTGCCCCTAAATTGAAGTGTTTCAAAGAAACATAAAAGAATGCTCCTCATTGCCAGTGGTGAGGCATTCTCAATTATCTCAAGTGCTACTAACCTACACAGCAAAAATAGGAAGTCTTGGTTTTGATAACCACTAAGGAAGGAGTTGTATCAGAGATGGGAGAGTGATCCTGTCTTTGAAATTTACAGATATTTAAGACAAATTGCCCCCATTGGATGGAAGAGTAATATTGGTTAATTTTAGGGTTTTTTAAAAAATTGTTATATGGTTAATATTTGAACTAGAGTAGCCAGAAGAATAATTGGTACTAGACAACAGAATTTGTTTTCTTAACTAAAATCCTTTCTTTGGTTTTGTATTTTGGCTCTGAAATGGTTCAAGCTATTAAATAAGATGCAACCTACATCTATTCTGAAGAAAAAAAATATTGAAACATGGCACATAGTGATAGTAAAGAGGAAGAGATTTAACTGTTCTTTTTATTTTACTAAGGATTTCACAACCAGTTACTAAATTTGTTCATTAAATTAGTAATTCTTACAAATTACCGGAGAGGAGAATGAGCAAGTACAATATGCAGTGAGAAGTTTGGAGGCTTATCTAATAACAAACTCATGCGTCAGCAGTTCTGAATGATCAAGAATTTTTACAGCTATATATTTTAATGTAGCACTATTAATACAATTAATGTTCTCCTGACTGTGGAGAAGTTAGAGCAAAAAGCTTTCCTATATTAATTTGTTGTGATGCTTTGCCAGCAGGAATCTGCTTAAGTATATCTTAATTTTTAGTTTTAATGGAGGCCATGAAGATGTTTCTTTTTTCTTTTTTTTATATAGTGCTCATTATTACAAGAAATGGAGTTACATGTGTGATACAAAATCCATTTTTTAAAAAGAAATAATTATAGTATGTTGGCAAATAGTATGTGATCATGAAACTATGCTTTAAAAAAAGTTCTAAAGAAATCAATGAGGTTGCAGTTTAAAGACTCGATTTCAAGTACAGATTAAAATTTGGTCTGTTTGAAGTTGAGAATCAAATTCAAGTTTTCTTCAGGGAGTGCAGTAGAATAAAAAAAAAAACCCTAAACCAAAACACCTTACATTAAAAGAAATAGAGAAAATAAAATCAGTGCATTTCATATACTTCTAATAATTTTAAAGTTATATAGCTATATACATTGCACATATTTGTAAAAAGTTTTATAATGTATTGTTATTTAATTATGTATCTGCTGTGGTTTTACAAAACAGAAGTTGTTTTAGCAATTTGAGGTTTTTTTGTACCTAATGATTCAGAAAATATTTCTCTTTTGCTGTTTTCCTGTTCTCCCTTTATGAGAAAGTAACAGCGATAAGGTTATGTAGTTCTTATCAGATGCACTTACCTCTCTGATTAACGTCACTGAAATCAGTCCATGATAAGATGGTGTTCAGTGTAAGAAAACCAGTGAGAATAAACAAGACTAACTTAGACCACTCTGTTATTTTCATATAGCAATTTATACTCTAGAAAAAAGTATCAAGGCACAAGAATGTAGTTCAAAGAAAAAGGAAATAATTCTTCTGGTTGATATCTTCTATTTCCTGATACTCTTTGATGAAAGAGAATATAGTTCTTTACTATAAAAAATGTGTAATGTTAATTCACAGAGTAAATGCCTTCCAGATTATTATTTAAGCCAAACAAGACTTCACAGTCACCGGGGAGTGGCAAGCAGGAAGATCTTGGGATTTGCGTGATAATTGGTTTGAAACAAGTGATATTCCATACAGTGTTATGTATACAGAGAGTAATGAATATGGTAGCCACAGTCTGTGAGATCAGTATCAGGACTGTAATAAAAGCAGAATATTTTTCTGTCTTTGGAGGTTTTCAAACATCCATACAAGCTAATGGGCAAATTTAGATAAGCATTAAACATGAATTTAATCACACTACTGGTAATTATTAGCATACACACAATATGATGGCCTTTTAGTTTCCTTCAAAAGTTTTAATTAACCATAAAAACTCCAAATAGTTTGACCTCATGAACTGCATATAAATGACTCAACTAAAGACTTTTAGATTTAATAGAATGCCTCGTTTGGAGTAATTTTTCCTTATATTTTATTTAGCTGAAAGTAAAAGTGTGGGTGTTTTGCCACGTTATCTTAAGAGCAAAATCAGATTATATCTCTGAAAACATTACTCACTTGAAATGAACCTGAAAACCAAACAGATTTCCTAAAAGTATACAGCATGTGTTATCTGACAGGTATCCTCATCCCAGTGACATCTCCCACACTGGCTGTGGGCTAACATGTAAGCATAGCCTTCCAGTAACCTCCCCAGCTCCTCTGAAATGTTTCAGGTTAAGCATGCAGGCAAGGGTCTTGGGGATTAGAGCAAAATAAGACTCAATGTTTTCCTTGGCAAGCATCACGCAGACAGGCGTACCTGGCCCAAAAAGCATGAGAGAGCAAGATTTCCTTCCTGACTACTTGCACCAGGCAGGGGTCTGTGCTCTCCATGGGCTTCAAGGACAAAAATTACTGGATGGAGTATAAAGAGAAGTATATAAAGAATTTTATAACAGGATTTTGAGAAGAAGTTTTTCAATCCTAGACATATGTGACCAAAGAAATATTTTGAGTTTGCTTGCTTTTAAAGGAAAAGTAGCTGTTATACAAAGTCTTAGGGCTGATGTGTATAGAGATTGATCCCTGAAGTTATGATTCTGGAAAGACATGCTTAATAATCTAATTTCAAATAATGGAAGTGAACTGTTTTTTGAAAGTTGGCAAATGGCTATGACTGTTCAATTTCTCTCGGGCAGTGAGGGAGAGTGGTTTCTTATTTAACAGAGTGGTGAGCTCATCCACTTTTTCATTTATCAATGGACCATTGCTCAAGAGTGCATCTTCCATGTCTTTACTCACGTTACTCAGAAGTTACGCTTTTCTAGCATCACTGAAAAATGAAGATTTATATGAAAATAGATAAAATGCCTTTTTTCCAATGGATTGTCACCGATATAAAATGATCACCTTTTAAGAGGCTTGTTGAAAGAAATTCTTTCACTGTAAAAATTGGTGGAGAAGCCATTTTCCGTATAATTAATTTTTCAGCAGAAAATGTTCAGCCAGCTCTGAACTAGCTGTTCAGAGCTGTGACCAACCATGTTATTTGTGCCTGTGATTAAGCCAAAGACTGTCTTCAGGCTCTAGCAAGTCAATTGTCAACCTAAGCTAGAATGTGCTTTTGTACACAACACAGGTGAAGGGTAATCATGCCAAAGCTACCTTTTTCCCATCTCAGAAATGGGCCAGAACTTCCCTCCAGCATGCTTAAATTCCATGTGGCCTTACTATGAATATTCACTTCCAACCCCCAAGCCCCACAATATTTGGGATACGAATAAGCAAAAGTCATCAGACAAGTTTAGGTAATCACCTATAAGGATGTTGGTGTCAACAAGAAGACAGAGTAATCAACGGGGTTTGGGTGCTTTCTTCTGTTGTGCAAATTATTTTTTTCTTCTTCCAACTGTTTCTCCTTCCTGTCTTCCACCCAACTTTGTTCTTCAGCTCTACTTTGTTTTGCTCTCCTCCCTCCTCTCTCTTCCTCTGAGGTAGACACCCTTTCTTCCATTGTTGCTTTTCCAACTGGGTAATCCTTGCTAAATAGAGCATTTCTGAAATACTGTGGGGCTGTGAGGGATCCTGCAATTGAATTCTTCAGTTTATTTATGGGATATATCTTTCTCTTATGTTTATATAAGCAGTTACAACAGAGGAGTGTGCTATCTATAGACTAATTAGAATTTACCATAATAAACACAAGTATTAATCATGACTTTCATTATTTTTGCTCCAATAAACACTTGATATAATCCAGGACAGTGAAAAGAGAATGATCATTAATAACAAACACTTAGTATTTACTAATTAATTAAAGCTGCTCACTAATTTATTTGAAGGATAAGGATTAAAGGAACGTGTTACTCATATAATGTACTGTAAATAAAGAACACAAATATCATCCCTTGGAATGAAAATTTTCATGAACTTTGTAAAGTGCATCAAGGACCTTGTGAGTGGAAAGCTATACCTGTTTTAAGAAAATTCTGCACACCCACAAGCTGTATGGTGTATGTATGAAATTACATTAGGTAAGAAAGACAAAGTATTCTGTTTTGCAGACTCTGTGTGGGAAGAATATCTCTTTCTATGCTTTTTGTGGTCTGTCTATTTGCAAATGGAGATGTGACCTTGTCCCCAAGTGTCACTTGTTTCTGTTGTGTTTAACTAACATAATAAAACAACCCCGGGAATTCTCAACTTCCTGCAAGAATATAAAATCTGACTGAGAAAGGGAATTAAGCTTTTTTTGTTATTGCCTCAGGTACATCTTGAATTCAGTTACACCTATCTCTATGAAACTGATTTTTCCATCCTATCTACTGGACTTACCTTACACAACCACTAATGTCTTCCTTTGTTTATACCTTTAACAGTTTGGTTTTTGTAATACTCTAATTGCACTTAGATGTCCTGTGATGCTTACCATTTTTCCTCCTCCTTATCATCAAAATGAAGATATTAAAAAAACCTAAAAAACCAAACCCAGACTAACTTTGACCCATGTAGCTCCTTCAGCCAGTCAAATTTAAAAAAGTATATCTTGCTGAATGAGTAAAAAAAAAAAAAAAAAAAAAGTCTACATATCTATGGAAGCAGAGGTTTCCAGTGGGATCTTGTTCATTCTGTGACCTCTGAATGAGCAGAAAGTTTTGCATGAATATATGTAGGCAAGTACCAGCAAGGCAGATGTTACACTTGCCGACCTTCACTCGCTGAAACCGATAACCAGCTTGGCTGTCATTCATTGTCCTTTTGAGGCTTTCTCACAGCAAACAAATGCCAAGGAGACATATTTGATCCTGCAAGTCTTGCCAGAAATTAGGTTTGGACTTGGATATTTTGGAATGATTCTGAGTCGAGTTTGACAACAAAGAAAAGGCTGCTGTGGTAACACGTGTGGGTGGTACATTTCTCAATCTGTTTGCATCCTCCAGTGCAGGGAGGCACTGGGGCACTTTCCTGCCTTTCTTTCAGCAGTGAGTATGAAGGCAAAATAGGCAATAATGTCAAAACATGTCATTCATGGCAGCCAAACAGGCCATTGAAGTTGCACCCCTGTAGCCTAACGAATGGGGCAGTTATAGCATTTCACTCCACAACAGGTAAATCATTAATGATTGGAGCAGAAGTCTTCTGCTTTGTAATATGGAAATAAGAATAGGATGAGAACATGCATATTAAATAGGAAGATTAACATTTTCTCACACAGCTAATGATATATTTTATACTTTAGTCACCCACTAGCTAAACTGTATTTGATAAAAAGCAAATTTTCTGTATTTCTTAGTCAGATTTTTTTCATAACATTTCATTAGTGGTTTTCAGAGGTGTTACAATGGCATATTTGGATGAAAAACACTGCAGGTCTGTGTACTGGGTAGAAGGAATGCAACAACAGAAATGCAATAATGTCCAAGGTCCAGAGCTTATGAAGGTTTATAAGACTTTAGAAGCTGCAGTGGGATAGTAATAGAAGGTAGGTTCATGGAGAAGTAAAGGTTGGAGACAACAAAGGAAAAGGTACAAATACTGATGAAATCAGTATTATTTAGAAAGATGCAACATATTCCATATGACAAGGAAACACATTGTTTGTCCCCTTCCTGAATAAAGAGGAGGTAGATACTCCTTAACTAATGTTACTTTTTGTCAACTGATTGCAGTTTCCCAGCTTTTGGATCAGTCACCTTATCAGCATATAAAGCAGGAGAAATAATGTGAAACCCAGTTTACTGCTTGCCTGGTTTCTATATCCCTTCAGACTCCCTCATGTGCAATCTGTACCATCTTGCTTATCTCTGATGTTTTCCATCATCTTCTAGAGTTTAATAAAATTTTAAAGAATATACAAAGTGGTAATGACAAACTGTATTGTCTTCAACAAAGACAGGATAAAACATAATGCTAATAGTACAACAAAGAAAAGTTTCCACGAACACTGCAACATTCAGAAGCACATTTGGTCATTTGGTATGTAATGTAAAACCTATTTTGTGCACACTGTATGAAATAGAGATCTCAGTGTTTCCCTACAAATTTTGGTACAGCTGCTATTTCACACCACTGTATGCATACATGCCAAGTACAAATTGTATTTTAGAATTTATTTTTATATTTTAAAGTAGAATTTATTGAGTGATACTGAGATATAGGACTGCATTGCTAGTCCTCTCTTTTTTCCCCCTTCGTGATAGAAATCTGCTTATTTCAAACTACTTCTACTGTTCCTGTTTTCCCTATACTTAAGTTCATTGATAACCATAGCACATTATCTTCCCTATGTGCTTTCTGAGAAGTCATTCACCAGCCTGCCTCTGTTTCTAGTGCAAAGTCCTTTCCTATATGCCTTTTGTTGCTGTTGGTACTTTTCCCTGCAGCAGCCTGGATTTAGGTGCAGTTACAGTCGACATGCTTCTATAAAAAAGGAATAAAAAAAAACCCTGCTGGGATGGCAACAGCCAGGATCTTTTGAAGTTCAAACATGAGTGGCCTTGAGGCCTGTGTAAGCAGATGTTGCATCCTGCTACTGCTCCTTGACTGAGCTCTCCTGTGGCTGCTCTAAACTTCTCCAGTGCTTTGTGTCACATGGGCCTGTGCCTCACAGCTGCTCAGAAACTCCGTGAAGGGAAATATCCTGAGTGTAAGCTGAAAATGCAGTGAAACAAAACATATGCATGAAGGAAAAGAGGGAATCTTAGTTATTGGTGTATGACAAAGATGATGTTGGTATGTGCTGGAACTGGAGCTTGCATCCAATGGGCATCAGGGCCAGCTCATCAGGAGAGTCAGCTTGGCCCTTTATCAGTCTCCAGTTTTGTATGTGTTGATATATTCTTTCAGCATACCTGGACTTCACTGGGCTGGGGGTGGGGAGTGGGGGAGCTGTGGTGTGCTTCTCAAGCAGTTATTCCCCTGTTCAGGTCTGTATTGGCCATCAGGTTTGGCAAAGAAGCCTGGGCAAGCAAACCCCCTCCCTTTGCCTCATTATTACATAGAGGAGAGTAATTTGAAAGTGATATTACCTCAATACTATTACAGTGATACCTTGATTATTTTTGGTCTTCCACTGCCTTTCCATTACCATCAGTGGACCAGTAAAATACAGGATTGAGGAAAAGATGCACAATCCTATATCTAAAATACTGCAGTATGTTTCTAAGTTGCTAGATGTCCTTTATAGCTGTGCTGACCAGTTTGACCCTTCAGTGTTACCAAGTCTCTGGGGTGTTTTTTGCTTTGCCATGAGAGGTTTACACCTCAGAGCAGAGCTACAGTTGGCAATGACCTGGGCTGCTAACAGTGCAGCATGCAATATTTGATGTCCTAGTTTGAGTTTGGGAGCACTCTCCAGTCATAGGAGTTTCAGCACCATTTGCTAACCCAGGCTATTCCTTATTCCAAAGCTTTTAGCCTCTGTTTTCATGTCACTGCTGAGTGCAGATGTGATCTGTGCTGGTTAAAAAGGTATTCAGAAAGGAAAGGAGTTGAAAGGAAATATCTTTTAGACAAAGGTGAGATAATGTCTCACTCATATCAACAAATATGTTTTTGACTCTGAGATACAAGGAAAATTTTTAAAGAAGAAGATTTTTAGGATATGTAAAAATGAGCATTATTAATAATAAAGGTATTCACATTATAAAAACACCATGCAAATTATCATATGGATATAAACAAGTCAATTTTCTTTTTACCCTAGTGATTCCATTTAAGAAGTTCAATTTCTCCCATTCTATTTTCTCTTTATCCAATTGTGTGTTCAGATTAGAAAAACCTGCTGTCTTCATGGCAACTAAAATCTTATCAGCAGCACAGAACCAGCCCAGAGTTATACGCAGCCACTGAATCCTCTAAATCCTGCCCTACCTGAGACCTTAACCTTGGCTTCAGATTGAAGACGTTTTTAAACATGGAACACAATTCACTCTCTGAAAAATCATGATTCTAGGGTTTGCTGCAGCATGGACTCTTGGTTCTGAAGGGAAAAGGAAAAAAAATAGGAAAACATATCGGACTGTGTGCACCTGAAGATTAGAAACCAGGTAGGGTAGTATCAGAAGATTCTAGGATTGCAGTTTAGACAATTCATGAAAAAAAGCCCAATGTTGCCTTGTTACTTTTCCAGGCTCTTTGGCTAAAAAAACCCCAAAAATCATTCAGTGTTTATTTATTCTCTATATATTATGTTTTTCAGACTTCCAGACATTCACCCATTCACCACTGGTCACAATGAGTTGTGGGGGTTTCGCTTGGTTTTGTTTATTTTGTCTGGGTAAAAGTATTAGTCAGGTTGTACTTTACACAAGAAATGTTATTATTGGACCTATGCATGCAATTAAAAACAGAAATTAGTGAAGAATTGTTTATTTCTTCCACTATGAACTTTAACTCTATGCGGTAAGGAAGGTATAAGATGGCACAAAAGTATCTACCAGCCAATTCCAGTTTATTTCATAAACTAATGTCATTAGTGGCTGTGAATGGATCTCATTCTGCTGGTGTCAATGATTAGAGCTTAGTCCTGTGAGCTTGAAAGCATTGGTTATGGTTGAGAAGAATGCTAAATAACAGGACTTGATGCAGTGTTCTACAGTTTCCAATGCACTGGTATTAGCTATTTGTTTTGCTCTGGAAAGGGGGACTGTTGTCCAAGCAGAAATGTCAGAGAAGCATCCACCATCCTCAAAAGTGAATGTACAGGTCTGTTTCTGTATGAGGTAGGCTGGGAGCTACAGAGCTAGTTCGGCGGTGATGTGCTGTTTCTAAATTTGTGCTTCTGAGTCTTCACTGAACTGTGTGCTTTCAATATACTTGGGTCTCATCCAGTCTCAGTACCTGCTTTACTTGTGCTTCCCAAATACACAGATCCTATATATCTCTGGATGTGCCACAAGTGGTATGGATGTACTTCAGCAGAAGAGCTCTCAAATCCTCTGCTGAAGAACTATTATCAAATAGATGGTACTTTAATTAATATTAAACAGATGGACATGGAAGTCACTCTCTGATAAACATGTGGCATTAAGGCAGCGGTGCCATATCAGCCATTGGTAGATCAAAAACTGTTGTGATGCTGGGACCTTAGCCAGTGATGGGAAGGAGGAATTCATTCACTCGAGCTGCCAAAGAGAGCCTCAGAAGTACAAGACATTTGTCCTGCCTAGGCAGAAGGTGATCCTGGCCTTGGGACTGTTTTTTTTTCCTCTGTCCTGGCTGTTCCCTCGGGGCAGAAGAGCACAGAGGAGGAATCCAGAGTCTGCAGTTTTCTTGCTGGATGCACAGACGATGTAAACAACTGCATTGCAGTTGAAAGGGATCATATGGTAGGAAACTGCACCCTGGAGTGCCTCTTTCTCTCTTTACTGGGACAGAGAACATCAGCAGGATGTACATTTTCCTTTGTTATCAGCAGCACGCTGTTTCTACTTAAGCTAATTATAATGTACTGTAATGAGGTACTGGGGTTTTCGTTGCCTGTCATGGGTGGTGAGGAAGAAAGTATCTCTAAGAAGGAATCGGGAAAGGCCAGGAGGAAAGCTGTAGAACGACACGTAAACAGGACTGGAATGGTTTGAGTTACAGAACATGTCACCTGGTATTACTACTGAAAAAATGGTAATTAGGTACATCAGTATGGGAAGCAACATCTTTTGTTTCAGTGCAAAGTGTATTCTGGACACAGAAGAAACATATGGGAAGGTGAAAAGGCTCTTATTTCCTGGCTGCTTTGGGATCTCATAGAAAATACCATCTAGGGCAATACAGGATCACAGTCACTACAGCAAACCAATACCATAACAACCTAGGAAAAGACTAATCTTCATACCTGTGGTGGGCCTTGCTGAAAAGGCAGCACTGCTTTAAAAGCATATTGGAGTCATGTGAACTCAAAGGGACCAATTATTTTTTTTCAGCTGTGCTGGTCTCTCAGCCTAAAGGTGCCTACCCAACTATTCCTACCCTCATTTCAATCCAGAAAATTCACAGGTGGTTCATGTTAGTTTATGGGGACCTTCATGATCATCATTTTGATGTTACCACTCCTCTGTTCACTGTATTTCAGTGCTTTGATCAGGGGACTGGTTTTCCTTATAGTCACAGATGGTTGCTGTTTGACAGGCTGACAGGCAGACAAAGTAAATGGGCATGAAAATAAAATATTCCCTTGTTTTGATGAGTCAGGCCAATGTCATGTGGGTAGACACTGCTCCAAAATACTTCTAGCTGCATTACAATGGGGAGAGGATATTATGCATAATGGTACACAGGAATCTTACATCATTCTTTCCTGGACTGTCTCATTGAGAGAACAGATCTGAGTTTATAATAAAATTTCACTGATACTTTTTCAGTTAAGGTGGTAAGTGTTGCTATTACATAGTACTGTGAAATTTCAAGGGAAAAATCCCACCTGGCAAAGATGTGCCTGATCCTGCATACCGATGGGTGTTTTGAGTACAGATCTATTGCAGGATGAAATGCTACATAATAATTGTGTGTCTGCTACTATCTACTTACCTGCATTCACAATGCAGAAGAGAAATAAAAAAAAAACCAAAAATTTGCAAAAAAACCAAACCCCTCACAAGCAAACTCTTGGTCTCACCAAAGAGATGGATCCTCATACAACAGCAAAACAGTTACCTAGGCAGTATAAATGTTTTTATGACAAATTTCTCTCTTATGAAAAGAGAAATCAAATAAATCAATACTAATTTTGAAATTGATGAAATACTTTGGAATAAGGACTGCTTTATGACATTTGTGGCTACTCTTGAAGAAAAGTGACATCTGTTCAGTGAACTCTCCTGGGGTAATTTTGTTGGATTGGAAATCTGGTTTCCCATAAAGAAATTGTTACTGATTTATTGATGTGATATGACATTGCTTCGTTTCTGGCAGGTTATTCAGTAATACAGAAAGTTAGTCCTACCAGCCCTTAGAGTGATCTTCTGGCAGTTAAAGGGGAGGGGGTGGTCAAATAGTGAACTGGCCGACTGGCCCCAGGGAAGGGTGGTAGCATGACAAATTTCTCTTTGTGTATCAATTAAAGTGAGCCTGAAGGTATGTTTTTTGTCATTACCTTTATTTTAATTAAAAATAATGATGCTTCCAAGAAAATAGATTTTGTTTTACTGACACATTACCTAGCTAATGACCAGCTCTTTATATTAGGTACTTAAAATAAATGATTTGGTTAATGTAAATAGTTGAAAAGATCCAGGGAACTTTTGTATACAGTTCTCTCTTTTCTGTTCCTGAATAGTTTTGCTGGATCAGGTTTAACTGATCAATAAGGCAGTTTGTCAGATACTCCTGCTGAAAAGGAAAATCAAGCCTGTTCTTCCTAAGGGCGCTGGGGGAGGAAGGGGGCGGAGGGGGGAAGGAAAATAAAAAGTGTTATTTTTTTATTTAGGATTTAACCCTTTTGAGAGTCTAGTGATCCATAAGTACCTACAGCGCTCAGACCGTAATTCCAGATTAGGGCCTTTGAGTGAGCTCTCTCTACGAAGACCGCGTCTCCCATCAATCCGTAATCAATAGAACAAAACATACTGCAGGCGCTCATCTTTTGCCCGATGACGCCCCGTGGCGATCCAGAAGCCCGGCGCCTGAAATTCTCAAGATGGGTCGATGAGCAGATGGGAAACGTGGCAAGAGGCGGCGGCGGCGGCATCATCGGCATCGGCGGCAGCAGCAGCGGCGGCGGCAGCAGCGGAGTTTGCGGGGGGTGGTGGTGGGGGGGAATGAATGGCTCGGTACCCACTGGTGGCGAGTGCCCCTGTGCGGCGGAGCTCCGCCGGCGGCGGGGCCGGGATGCTCCAGGTCAGCCCGCGGCTCGGGCGGCGCTTGGCTTCAGCTCCGGGACCGGCAGCCCCGGGGCCCTGTGGGAAAGAGGAAAACAAGCCGGCTGAAAAAAACATCTTGCTCACTTGTTGAACTTAGTCCTAAAAATTTTCGTGGTGTGCCGGGCACCCGAATATTTCTAAAACTCTGTTTGTGTGGGAGGAGTCACAGAGCAACCTGGAGTTCTGCCACCGCTTTTGGACATGTCTGTCTTTTGGCTTGGTTTGGTAGCTGGGATTTGTTGCCCCTCGTTTTCTAAGACGGTTTGGTGGTTCTTACAGCAACTGGGGAAAAAATAAGGGGGGCGGGGCCGTATTTTTAAGGAAGATACTTTAAACCATTCTGTTTCTTACGGATTGTAAATACCATAATCTTTAATTTGAATTTGCTTTGCTCGACATGCATAGAATCCCACCAGACTATATTTCATTAAGAAAAAAGACCAGGTAAGAAATTGCAGACCATTGATTTAAAAATTTTGGCTGATGTCGGTACAACCTGGAAATTAACACTGTAAATTTGTATTGATACCTTGCCTTCAGCTGGGTAAATGTGTACCTCTGGGTTAGTAAAATTATGTCTATCAGTGGAAACAACCATAAATACAGTCAGAAAAACAAGTGTTTTCACAGAACAATGGATTTTCTGGGTTTGAAATGGGTTGCCTAGGGAGGTGGTGGAGTCACCATCCCTCTGGGTGTTAAAGAAAGGTTGGATGCGGTACTGAGGGACATGGTTTAGTGAGTAATATAGGTGGTAGGGGGACGGTTGGACTGGATGATCTTGGAGGTCTTTTCCGACCTTAATGATTCTATGATTCTAGAACAAATTGCTTGCTGGTTATTTGCAAATTCTTTCCCAAGTTGAGATAAACTAAGGTCAGGGAAGACTTTTTTTTTTAAAGTGCAAAAAGAGAACAGGGATCTCATGAAGAAATAACCAGCAATTATATTGTAAAAGCATACAGAATCACATGTGAAATATATCCATTGAGATTCATAGATTATTTCCTATATATTCAGAGCAAATGTTAATGCTCAAATTCTTTTTGATCTCAGGTATTCAAAAACAAAAAAAAAGTTAAAGACATCTCTGTGTAGCAACAGGTATCTGAAATAATGGTTTGACCATGACTAAGGCAGTCTGTATTGGAAACATTTCTCTTTTTATTTATACCTGTGCTAGATTCTGGTTTTTTGTTTGTTTGTTTGTTTGTTTTTTCTCATCAAGTTTTCTTGCTTCTCCCAGAATCTGCAAGAGGATGGGGTTTTTTTTCTCATTTTTCCAGCCCTATGTCATGAATCAAAACATAATTTAGAAAATAATTGAAAATGTTAATGGCTTTATTATTGAGTCATGCTACAAAGTATGAGGCTTGAGGCTTTTCTGTGAGGTATGTGAAGGTGGAAGCGGTTACACAATCATTCATGGAGTCTCAGGCTTCGTTTCTGAGCAACTTCAAAGCTTTAATTTTTTGTCGCAGCATAATTGTTGTCTTTCTCTTACGGCAATGGCATTTCTTCAATCTGCCTTCTGAAGAATCCTAGAGGACCTCTACACCGCCAGTCTCACTTAGGTCTGTGAGAGAAACCTGCTGACAGAAATATTGGTTGAACATGTCCCATGGTATAAGTTTTGTAAATTATTTTTTGTTTTCAGTGCTGGAACAACTTCAGTTAGTTTTCTCTCTTTCACCTTCCATAAAATTTATATATCGCTTTTTATAAAATGTAAATAAACTCAAATGACTAAAGCACTTTTATTATTAACATTTAAGTTTAAATATTATGACTAAGTTGTTAACTGCAGTTACTACTGGCAAGAGTTACACCGTCCATCTACAGTTCCTCTGTACTGAGTTAATAGTCGAGCTTTTTAATCATCTTAGATAATTTTATTTTATTTTTTTCCCCACTTTTCTCCATGTGTCTGTTACTTTGGGAAAATTCATGAGTCAACACTGTCCCTTGTTTTAGGGAACAGAAAATGAGAAAAATAATTCAGCTTGTTCAGCTTGTGTCTTTGCATTAAATCAATCTTGAAATAATTTATCTTTCCCATGAGACTTTCAGATACACAGATCTCATTTATGCAGCTTCTGTGCAACTTTCTTCAGATTTTTCATTTGATTTGCTCATCCATGTGCTTCTGCATGCTCACGTTGGATCTTGGGCTTAATAGGAAGTGCATCAGGTCTTTGTGATGTTTCGGGTACTCTGGGTAAATTAGATCCTTAAAATACAGCTTAATCTAATAGGTCACCCTGGAGTTTAAATAAATAACTAAAATTCTTCTCCATATTAAAATGAAAAAAACTGTTTAACAACTTCCACAGCACTGGAGAATAATCATTAAAGTGTATGTGGAAAACCAGTATGAAACATTTAACATCTTATCCCCTAAAGATCACAGTTTTGACTCTTCCCTCTGCATCTTCCTCTGGGATTTCACTTGAGGGAGAAACCATCTTTTTGTATTTTGTTTGCACAGTGCCCTGATGCAGGTTGGGGGCTCCTTGTTGGTACTGGTAGATGAATAGACTCTCTTTGGAATCAGAAACACCATTAAAATGTTTTATTATGCTGTATTCCATTCTCACCAGGTTTACATATGCTAAGATCCTCATCATGAATCTAAATGCATTAAGGAAGGAAACAGAAATTTGTGTGCTTGATAAAGCGTGCTTGAATAGATGTACTTTGTCAGGCAGGTGATATTATCTCATAATTCATTTGAGCATGGACTGCAATGGCTGAAGCATCTCTCTGGGCCAAAGCCACTGCAGACCCACTCTGGCCTCAGATCCAGAGCCCCCAGCATGTCCCGCACCTCATGGAAGCTCTCTGTTAAAGCACACTACCTGCTTGCTCAAGTGGCTGGTGAGGTCCCTTGCCAGCCAGAGAGAACACAGGCATCACCTTTTTGTAACAAAGGCAATGCAGAGCTCCCCAGTTTTTGCTGGAAAGAAGGGCTACTGCTGACCTACATTACCCCAGCATGGTAACGCTCCCTCCCTTTATGGTGGGGAAGGCTCGCTCCCGCCAAGAACATGACAGAGTAAGGACTCAGATGACAGAGCTTGCTGCAGAACGTTTTAGGGTCCTGATTCCTTGCTCTCTGGATGAGGCTCTAGTCTCCCATTCAGCCTGTGTGTGCTCTTTTGGCTTACCTCTTTATTTCATTTTGTAGGAATCGGGGTATATATGTAGTGACTGATGCCAAACTGGCTCTTGCCCAGGATAACACAGGTGCAGGTCTCGAAACCTGTGAGTTAAGAAGTTCTCCCAGGCCAAATTAAATGGCAGGGAGACTTCATTTGAGGAGGACTGACTGGGCGGAAAGACAGAGGTAAGAAGATGTTCTGTTAACTTCACTATGTCAGAGGTATTACATTGTAATTCTAGGAAAGAAATGTCATCGTGCAGGGTTGGGACACCACTAAATGTGCATTTCAAGCACAAAATTAATGAATCCTTCCAAGGACCTTAAAAATTTGTTATAAATTGACGCCAGCACTAGATATTTCTTATTTGAGCTACTAGCTTTCAGAAGGCTGAAAACCAGTTCAGCTGCCTATTCTGCTGCCACTTGATGCAGTTCATGTCCCACCTTCCTCTGTTGCTGTTCCTCTGTTGATCACTGGTCAAGACTTTAACCCCTTAATGGAGACCTGAACTACTTTAACCCCCTAATAGTGACCTGAACTCCTCCTCCTCCACTCAGAGACTGCTGTGATCTGCCGCTGCTTTATCAATGCGAACAGTGCCTTGCTCCCTGACCCTTAGGCCAGCCTGTGAAGATATACGATATGGATGCTCATGTACCACCTACAAGCGGTTTGTGCAGAATAGCAAGCACTAGACACTACCCCTGAGGTTGCTAGTGAAGCAAATAGAAACATCCGTGTGAAGGAACAAGAACCGGATCTGCTGCTTCCCAGGGTATAGAATTGGTACTTCTGGTTTAAAGATAATCACATATCCTACATAGATTAAATGGCTGGGCCAATCCAGTGATGGAGAGGAATTTTAGCACAGAAAGTACAGTTAAGAAAAAGACTAGATAAAAAGGCAAACAATAATTTGTCAGAGTTTTATTAAGTGTCAAGCAAATAAGTAGCATAAGCATGAAGAATTAAGGTAAATGATAAAGATATAAAATCTGTACTTTATCACTGTGACTTCTTTCAGGTCTAGCAGCCTGACACTAAGACACCATCAGGCTTCAAAAAGGATTCATGAATCTAGGAGTAGAAGGGCTGCTTTCTTTAACAGCTGAAGAAAATATATAATCAGAGTAGAATTCACAGGCTTTAATGGTAAATTCATTAGGAGAGAGGCAGGAAAAAAATCAAACCTGAAAACCTGCTCTGGATAAAATATTTTAGGTTTTTTTTGTTTTGTTTCTGCTGTGGGATTTTGGTGGTGTTGTCATTTTAAATTATGCATCAGAGAATAGACTATCAGTTTTCAAAAATGTAGAAATGGCCTGGAATTGGCAATGCCTTTTTGAAAGAAGAGAAGGTCTGATTTGAAATGTTTCCCATCTGTTGGTTTAATGCCAGAAGCAGTTCCTCTGGATCTCAAACTTTGCATACCTGTGCAGGAAGGCTCACCAGGTTCCCTTCAGAAAAGCCAATTCCAGGAAGAATTTCATGGTGCAATCTGATTAACCTTTTGTAGCTACAAAAATCTTCACAAAAATAGATCACAGAGTTCTTGTGCGTTGAGGAGTTCAAGTGAAAAGCCATCAGCAGAACTGAATTAAAACCATAGAGCCAAGGTCTCTCCTGGTATAAATCATGAGCATTGCTACAATAAACCAACATGTAACAGAAGTAATTCTTCACACCACTGAATTTTTGGCCTGGGAGCTGTTCCCAGAATCCAAGTCTTATTGCTTTATCTTCCATATTTCTTAGTATGTAGGAAAACCTAAACTACAATATGCTGTAATAATTTTGTGACATATGAGAATAGAATATATGTGACCTAGAGTCTAAAAACCCCTGTAAAATATGTTGGGATTTATCTTATTTTTTCTTTTTTAATGGTCTTGGTCACGCTAGTAAATGGCATTTTCTTATCTGTAGAATGTAGTGGAGGTATTGTACCATGTCCTGATTTTACCAGTCGAAGCCTCTTTCTCTTTTCATAGTCATAAAATATATGTCAAGCACTGTGAGCAACTCCTTTATGCCTTGCTTGCAGTGCTGCAATTAGGATCATACTGTGTCATATTCGAAGAGCAGTGACTGTTAAATGTGCTACGCCTGCATCACACTAACTACTATATCAGTCATTTTCGATGACCCTCTTGAAAATTGCTGCCAAAAGGTTATATGTCAGAAATCACTTTCAAAATGCTTATGAAGTGAAGAATTTTCACAGCTCTTTACCTACTCAAATACTAAAAACTGTCAGTCAATGAAATCGGGCTCGACAGTTTATATTCCAAGACTCACTATTCAAAGATTTGCTTGAAAAATTATTCCTATTATCTGTCAGCAATTGGGCTCTGTGTTAAGTCAGTTGCTCACTTTTATATTGTGATAACCACTGGAAGTTGCTACAAAAGATCTGCCAGAACCCTTGGCATTATTTTTAAATGAGATGAACTGGGGATGTGGTTGTGTACTTCAGCACTGCAGTACTTGAATGAATGTTGCCTGTTGTGTGAGCTGGAAATTTGACCCTTTTGCCCAAGAGTCCAGTTGTTTTCATTCAGAACTCTGTACTGTTTCATTGGCATCTTCAGTCCCAAGTTACAGCAAAAATATGACCCAGGCACTGGACCCAGGAAATGCTTTTACAAAGCAGTTAACAATTTATAATATTTTCTGAGAAGATAATTTAAGTTTTTAATTTTTTGTGAATTTGAACTGTAAACTTATCCTGAAAGTCCAGTATTGAGGATGATGCTTGATTTATGATTGAAACTCTATTTTAACTTTTTAATTTTCTGCAAAAATAAATCGCTAATCTGCTGTGCTGTAGGTGGGGCTTTAGTATTAGGGTTTAGGTCCAAGCCTAAGCCTACTGAATCTATAGGCTGTTTGTTTATTTGATAACAGCTGTATGGCCATAGATATAATGCTTTGAGTCATTGGCTAAAATGACCTGTTACTAATTAAAAGTGAATCACTCTTATTCAGAAGTTCAAGGCTGGATCGTCATCCCGTTACAATGAGTGGCAAAAATGCAGTGTGCCCTGTTGTCAGCCTGTACCAAACCATTTCATGGAGGAGTTTCCTCAGAGTGCCATCAGTCCTTTTGCTTAGCCTCAGCAGGCAGGGGATCTGGTTACTGGGGATGCAGAAAGCAAGCTCATCGGTGCTGAAGGCTGTCAACAAGACCTATCCAACACACCTGCTCAGAGCATAATACATGTCTATCTATATGACTGGGCCCTTCACAAAGCGAAGTCATAGAAAAATTCTATTGCAGTCATCTCTCTTTGACATAGTAAAAGGTTCATGCTCTCCTTGTTCTCAAAGGATTTAATTTCCTTTTTTTTGGCTTTCTAGGAGATGACTCAAGCTCTAGGCCAAGGGCATGTCTTTGTGTCCTCTCCTAGGAGTAAGATTCCAACAGAAAAGGGGAGAGATCTGTGTTCTTGCCTTTTGATTGCATTTTGCATTAAACTCTCACTGGATAAACACAGATGATACTGAAACCAAGACACAACCGCAACCTAGCCACTATGTGTTAACCAAAGAGATTTTTAGATCTCTTGTAAGGATACAGGCTAATTTTTCCTACTGGGCTAACAACCACTAAAATAGTGAGGCTTCCTCCTCATTTAAAGCTGAATCTCTTTCTCTTGTGAAACAGTCTCTGTAGCCCAAGGATGGGTGACCAGGTGGTTCTGTGTGGTGCTGCCTCTCATTCTGCAGGAAGGACACCTGTCCCTGCCAAACGCCCAGTAGCAATCAAGTCTTTTTATGCAAAGTGTAAGGTATGTCATCGTGCTTCCTCTTCATATGGTGTGTCTGTATGGCAGTTATAAGCATGTGGGTGTTTTTTCTAAAGATATATATAGGTGTATAAATATTTATGGCTATAGCAACATAGATACAAAAAAATGAATGTAGCTGGTGTTAAATGAATGCATAAACCATGCATAGGAGTGTCAGTGGAAACATCTTCTCTGAATTTCATGGGCATTCAACTATGCTCTCCCCAGAAAAAGAAATTTCTCTACTGGGTACAGAGAGTTCTGGGAATCTGATTGCTCTTGGACAGGAGGAGAGACAAAAGCATTTCTAACAGTCTGCTCTTGTTTTTCTGCAGTCTGATGAGGAGCCTTTTTGCTGTCTGGCCTAGCCATTTTAAACACCAAGCTTTTGGATGGTATTTCTTTGACTTTGGCCCTCATTTTCCTGGCCTGTCACAGAGTGTTAACTGTCAGAAAGACTTTAGAACACAGGCATTCAGCAGAGAAATTTCTTCAAGAATTGAGCCAGCATATTTTTAATTACATGATATGAAAATCTATTGTGTCTATTGTTCAATGTAGATACTCCTCCCTTGGCATCAAAGATGTGTCTGACCTTTTATTACAGGCAAGAGAAAGTATGAGTTAGACAGAAATAAATACGTTGTAAGGGAGTGTCACCTTTCATATCTGTTACGTATATACACAAAAAAAATCTAAAATAGATGACTGCTAAATTAAGACACTAAAGGAGATGAGATTAGGATTAGCGACAGTACTGCTTAGGTTTTTGGTCAAATATATTGCTGAATCCAACACCTCAGTTTGACTATCATGACCTTCTTTAAAAATTTTTTTTCCTCAATGAATGCTATAAACCACCTCAAGAGGCCTGCAACAGTGGGCTTCCCTACAAAGCTTTTGAGGCTCACGGCTATCTCTGTTGGACTTACCTGTCAAGAAAATGGCAAGTCAAATTGGAAGGTTTAATCTAAATAGAACAGGACTCCTTAACTGCTTGTTGTATTATCTATGGCTGCTGGAGTGATAAATCTGTTTGAGAATGCAAGAATCATTTAACCTTTTTTAGATGCTTTTCAAAGAGTTATGTGCCAAGTACACAATGGAAATATGTGATGGTCTCTGTATATCCCCAAATTATACAAAGTGATGCTAACTGCAGTATGAAGACCATTAATGCCCTAATCTTAAGGCTAAAGCAGATTTTCTTGAGAACACATCTTACTAGGTTGACCAAAGAAGGTCAGTGATGTTGGTGAGGAATTATACTGTGAGTAGTGCAGTAGTGAGTCGTCCTGTTCTGACAAGTCATTTTTTTCTGTATTCAATTACACAACATAAAAAAGCAAGCCTTAAATAAGCAGGGCTAATTTAAGGATAGGATCAGTGGGGATTAGGTCTGGGCTGTCACTGATCTTGGTAGACAATGCAATTCTGCTTGTAATTCCTATGGCCGTTTGGCGGGTGAAATCCCTGGATCAGTTCAAACTCCCACCACTCCTTTTGGAATTCAGGACCAGTGACAAAAATGGGGACCAGACAGGCGTCTCAAAGTGCTGTTTAATGGTGGGAGTGCAATACACTAACAAAGGGTAGTTTGCAACCACAGAAATGTCAACACTCAAGATTACTTGAGTCAGTCCCCACCCTGGCTTGGAACCTAGGAATCTGGGTTTCTTTATAAACTCTAGGAGTGGTCTTCATCTGAGTGCAATTTGTTAAGAGTTACTGCTTTTGTTCCCCGAAAGATGGACTTTTAAATTTGAAATCCTTTGCTTTCTCATTTTCACTGTGCCTCTCCTCTTTGACAACCTGGTTGGGTGGGTTCAACAGCGGGTCAGCACTTATTTTGCCTCTCAAGTGTTGCTAGATAGGTAGTTATCTGAAGGTGTTGCATTCTTTTCTGCTCATGGGAACTAGCCCTCTGTTAAGTTAATGCTAGATATTTGGGCTAATTATATATATATAAAATATTCTTGCACTATTTCAAAATAACTCTTGAACCAATGTTTACCTGCTGCTACTTACAAGCACTGGAAAACATTGTTATTGCAGTTTAGGTTTTTAACTCCAGATTTGCAAGAGTTTACTGTCTCTCAGCAATGTGTTAGCAGGAGAAAACACACATATGGTTTTACCTCTATCACTTATAGTTTCTCCTTACTCTCTTGTGATAACAGTAAACTCTGGCAAAGAAGAGTGGGAAGGTGTTGATTTCTCCGGCACAGTTTTCTAGAATTTAGCTCTTAATCCCAAAACATCAGAAGTCTTGTACAGGATAAAAGAAATATTTCTGTGGTCTGTTTTAGATCTAACAGTCAGGCTGGTCTCTCTACTTAAAGTGTTATGTTATTCCTTCTTGTTAAGAGCACTGAATGTTATTTAAAAGTAAATAAACCACCTTCCCCCTAAAGTTTGCAAACCTATGTTTTATTTAATATCACCTTCTTTTGGCTAGATCCTGTAACTGAGACAAAATTCAGGATCTTTATCCAGAGGAAAAAGACATTCTTTTGCAAAATAGTGAATGAAGATACAGCATATAAACCAATTTCTTTTTCTTTGAGAGTATTAGTTGAATAACAAACTGTACAGATGGCTGTTGGCAAAAATATGCACAAGAAAAGCCTTATCCAGAGAAGAGGGAGACCATGATTAGGTAAAAGTGCATATGGCAGTGATCCTTTAATGGTGCAAGAATTGCAAGGCACAACTGCAATTGCTCAAGCACAGTAATGTCATATACAATTACGATCGATATGTGAGCCAGCATATAGCTCTGCTAAATTTTAGCATCACATTAGCATAAACTGTGACAAGCACCCTCAAATTGCTAAGTTCTCCCAGCTTGCCAAGGGTCTGCAAGACCCCTCCTTTGGCTCGGTGAGGTCATGCTCCCAGTAATTTGGCTGTATCACCTGGCATGTTGGGCTGGCCTGGAGGAGAGGCAGAGACACCCTCCTAGAAATCAGTTCACTGTTGCTGGGGTCTCCAACACTGGTTATCTCTGGTTCATCTGCTTAGTCTTAGAGTTACCTTTGTGTACCCTCAAATCTCCATGATTGGGGGTCTTCTGTATTCCCTCTCTCCTCACAGTTTGACTGCTGTCTCTAGGGAGTTTACTCCAGAACTGCTACAACTCCAGCACTATTAATCTATTTAACATATGTCTTCCTAAATGTTAAATCAGTATTTTGCTAAATATGTTTAAGTCAAACATTTGTTTATTGCCTACGTCCTTCAGTCAGCAGTTTGTTTAGTTCCTGTCTTGCCACCAGAAAAGTTAAAGATATTTGTGTGTGGATGGCAATTTAGTTGCTGATGCACCTTGCTGCAACAGTTCCATTCCCCCTATTGCTGATTCATGATCTTTTGATGTCCTAGAGAGAAAAAAACATGGTGGAAATCTTCTTTTTGTTTTCTTCACCTCCCTATCCCTCATCCCCCTCCTTCCTGGTTGTTCTGGGGGTTTCTTTTTGGTTGTTGCTTTCCCCCCGCCCACCCCTTTTTATTTTTTTTCCTTTTTCCTGTTGTGTTATTAATCCTTCTGCTCCAGAACTTGAAGGATGTTGGATTTCATGTAAGGAAAATATGGAATGTTCCTAGTTGGCCAGAGAAAAGTGCTTTTTACACTGTCGGCCTCTGCAAGAAGCAGAGCAATTTCTGAAAGTTCTTTTTGGAGTCCCCTTAACATCCAGCCGTGTCATACCTAGCCCTCTGTGCGCTTCCTGGAGAAACTAGCCTTTTGGTGGATCCATTCTCTTTTGCCTTGACTGAGGGATAAGCGAAGGGCAACCAGTGAAGCAAATGTTCTCTTTCCTGTACACCTTCCCTTCTCTTTCCAGTTTAGCCTTCCTGGGTTTTGTTTGCAGGCCAAACCAAAGAAGGCACTCCTCTGTGGCAAAAGGAAGCAGGCCTATATTGCTTCCTAGAGTAATTGTGAATTGAAACAAGCAGTAGTTGAGAACAGACTGGAATCAAATCCCTTAACACTGATATAGGTTAAGTGATTTATGTGATAGCATTGCTCCAAGTACCTCATAAGGCAATTTAGTTGTGTCCTCCCTCAATGGAATGTTTAAGAAAATATTTAAATTGGTCATAAAACTGAAAAAGCTAGTGTTTTACTAAGTGCTTAGCTAGCTCAGCTATTGCTTGTGATACTTTCTTCATGCTATAGCTCAAATTTCATTAGAAGCTGCTTTTCCTTCAACTTAAATAATCCTTTAAAATCGTTATAAAAATGGAAGACACAGATGCCTGAACTGTTTTTCTTCTACTAAAGCGCACATTGCACAAATGAAACTGACTTTCAGGTTATGATTTGCACAGTACTATATAATATAAATGCATCTGAAATTTATAGCGCACCACGAACTGTTTAATACTCAGCACTTAAACTGCTGTGTTTCCACAGCAAGCTGTAATAACTGAGGATTTAATACAGAACCTGATATCTGGACAGTTATTAACATTGTTTTCTCGATATTTTACTGCCTGCTTGTAAACACTGGTTTATTGAAATGTAATAGTATGTACATGGTCATATAAACTGTGAAAAAGAACAGGTTGTTTTCTTTGCCAGAGGTACTGCAAATGTAAATGAAAAAATCGAGACTGTGAACTTAAGCATCCATTCCTATATACAGAAAAAGTAAATCCATTCCTACCACACTGTTTTGACCTGGTGTAGCTGTTGAGGCTTTTTAACAAACAGCCAAAGGAAGTTCCTGCTCTGGTGATTTGTTTTGTTTGTGTTTCAAACTCTGCTATTCCCTTTAAAGAAATAGCGTTCCCTCCCTTCTCCCTCTCTAATCTCTAAGAAGGAGGAAGGACACTTCAATGAAGAGTGTTATTTTTACCACTGGCTTTTGTGCCAACAGAAATGTAAGGTTTAATTCTATTAGACTGCAGAATTCTATTAGATTACAGAGGTTAAAAATACCCAAATAATCTTAGTAAATGGTTATGACTTGATACTTTCATGTTCCAAAGAAAGTACCTTCTCTGATCTTAAGTATTTTTTTAAGATTTCGCCTCTCACTCTTTGTCACTTTTGATAGATATTTTAGGGTTAAAACCTTAGCAACTGTACAAAACGAAACTAACCACGCAACCAAAAAAACTCCTTTATGCATAGATGGGAAAATAGGTGTTGAAGCCAGTGAGGTGTACTATTAACTGGCATGAGGAACTACTGGTCATCCAATAGATTTAAAAAATAGGATAGGATGTTAAAGGACCTACCTTCATTCAGGTAAGTGAGAAAATCCTATCTGAACTGTCAGAGATAACCCACATCAGCCCTCATAATGACTTGTGTGAAAGAAATCTATTTTGTTCATTAGGAAGGGAAATACAAAGAAAATCAGTAGCTGTTTTGGGAAGGAGGAAGTCATACTTTAAGCTGCAGAATTAAGTCCAGAATCTGTACAAATAAAACCAGCTTTCATGTACCTCTTGTCCAGACCTTCACTTTCTAAGACTGGTGCTATGTTTTGAGACTTAAAGATATATCTTCTGCTGCTTCCTCTGTAATCCATGACACATGACTTCCTACTCTCTAGCTACTGTTCTTTGGCTAGATGCTATGTTTCAGAGCCCCTTTATGGATGTTTTTTTCTTGCTTTGTCTACAAAGATAAGTAGATGAGAAATGGAGCCAGACTTTAATTTGATGAAGGATACTTCCCAGTTGCTGAGTCTGCATCAATTTTGCTCTAAAAAGAGAAATTTCTAATTAAATTTGGTCTACAGCTAACTTCAAACACCACACAGCTGCTTCATATATATAGTTATGTTGGAATTTTAGACACCTGACGAGTACAATTTATTTGATGGGGTTTTAGATCTAGATATTAGCATATTACAGATATGGCTGAGAAGGCATCTGGCATCTGTGATACCTTCTGAAATGTTCAGACACACAGAGGTATTACCAATACTTTGTGTGTATTTAATCTTGGAGAAAGAAATATATTAAAACAAAGGAGTAGTAAGTGAAACATTATCTTCATAAGAGAAGAAGTGAAAAGACCTACCAGGACAGCCATTACTTCGACAGAAAACCCAGACTAACACTGAAGTGTTTCGTGTATGTTAATATTGCATAGATGGAAAAGAATTTCCAAAGAGTTCTTACTGGTCCTATTTTATTTTTTTTTTTTATATATTTAAGTATACAGTACTAAAAATATACATTCCAGTATTAGAAAAGAAATCTAAAAAAGAATAAACAGAAATTCCTGTGGCAGAGAAGTGATTTATTTTTAGCATTATGGAACTCAGCTAGTCTTTAAAATGGCAACTGGTTGGGTGTTTTGTTTCTTTAAGTGTAAGAAGGCCCTCTCTACGATTACAGGTAGAATAGACAGTCAACAAAGGAAATACCTGCCACCAGTCCATTTTACTACTAGCTTGGGATTCATTCACTCGCAAACAAGAAAAATGAACAGAATGATTCTTTGATTCAGGCTGTAGCTATGCTTAACTACAGTGATTGTATCAATCACATACTATGAGTTTTAACCGAATGCAGATTCCAGAGGAGCTGTAACTGAAAGACTATAGATTATGCAACAAAGATACAGAGTGCTTCATTCACTGGTCAACAGCACCACTGGCCTTTTACCCTTTAGAATGATATTTTAATAATCCTAACACGATCCAACAGGGCTTCAGTAACTATGGTTTGTTTGGGGTGGTTTTTTTGGTTTTTTTTTTTTGGGGGGGTGGAAGGGTTGGGGTGGATTCCAGTACAGAATAGAAATATCAGACAAAAAAAAAAAAATTAAATATGAAGTTGCCAGATTTTTTTTTTTTAAATGAAGTTTTCACTTTCAAATACCTCCTCCCTGTCTAAATAAATCAGTTGATATACATATTATATTAATATGGTGGCTATGTTTCACAAACAGATGTTCATTCACTATATTCTAGCATGAGATGGGATCTCTGTACATACAGTGTATAAAAGAATCTGGAGGGGCTTTGAGAGGAATCCAAGCATTTTAATACTCCTCAGTTGCTCTCCAGCACTGCAGCTCATTTCCTTTCACTCTCAGATTCCCAACCTGTGAATGTACAGCCAGTGTGGGATTGTTTTCCGCCAAGACGGCTTTTGTTCCAACAGAATTGTGAGAACTGTGACCAAATGTCTGATAGCTCCAGTACATCTTTTAACATCAGGGGTGAGTTTTGCAAACCTTGGTTGCTAGCCTAAGGCATTATGGAATCATCATTTTGACCATGCCATTTTAAAATGACTGAAGGAGCAAAGACTTGAATATACCCTAGAGTTTGAGTTATGGTTTCTGACACTCTAGGCTCAGGGTAAATAAAGCTTGTGCTTTTGGTAGGCTGGCTGTGTGTCATCATCTGGCACTAATAAGCTAATCTGTATCATGAAATTAAAATTTCAGGTACTTTTTTTTTTTTTTCCCCTGCACGTATATATTTAATGCAAAAAAAAGCATTTAGAGATTTCATTAACATAAGTGACAACAGTACATGAAAAAATAGGGCTTGTTGTCTAGGTAAAGACAATACTGCAGAGAGACATCTTTTTCAAATCTGTCTGTATAGAATTAAAGTTTAAAAACCTCTCATAATTACATTCAATGTGAACTTGTTTTTCATATCAGCATCTTATTTTAAAATCTACAGGCATGCCTGAGAAATAAATCCAAGTAAAGTATGCAAAATATATATTATTATGGCTCATTAGAGCTCGATGCACTCTCCAAGTACAGAAGATGCTATCATCCTGCTCATGAATTTCTGAGGGAGTTTGGGAAAGAAAGAGATGTAACGTTGAAGCAGAGTAGTCTGTGGAAGAGTCGGCATCTCCTTGACCATTACCATACTACCATCATTTACACCTTGAACCTCAGAGATTAAAGATTTATCAAGCAAGAGAAGCTGTGTTTTGTGCTGCTCTACCACAACTGTAAAATTTGCCCAAACTGTAAGGCAGTAGGGATCAGTTGAGTGGTCCGTATAAAGCATTGCAGTTCTGGTACTGAAGTGGTATCAATACCTGCCCTGTGTGGTATTGATGGTTACTCAGGCTAACAAGCAGTCTAAAACTGGCCACAGTAGATTACTCTTTGTTCAAATCCAGCCCTTGTAGCTCTTCCCATTGCTAATTCTCTGCTTCAGCCTTAAGCCTTGTCATGGAGCACATAAGAAACCAGAATCTTTCTTGGCTGACAAACACATCTGTATCTGAGAGTAAAGTGGTAGTAACCATCAAAAGGTGAGACTTAACACTATATTAGCATGTATGCTGATATAACAACAGGCTTCAATTTTCTTTCTTCTAGCCTTGTTATTTTTCTTTTAAAATTTGTTGTAATTATTAAAATAGTACTCCACTAACAGTATGCTATTTGTTATATTTTAAGGCCAGAACTTCTCTTGACCTTGCTGTCATGTCTAAAAAAAGTTGGAGCTTACTCAGTGATGATTCCTTTGGTGTCAAGAAAGTCTGACCTGGAAGTGAGTATGTTAAACTTAGCCCAGGTGTTTGTGTATGTATCTCAAGGATGGCTGAGAGAATATATATCTTGAAGAGAGTATGCCTCAGTCCACTAAGGAACAAATTCCATGTTCAAAGAGGCCCCAAAAACTCATAGTCCTTATTCATTTATGCTAGCACAGATTTCTGAGTTATTTTGAAAGCTTAAGACTGTACAAAGGTCTTAAATCTCAAAAGTATTTGCATTGAACATCACCATATAACCACTGAATTAAAGTAGAAAGGATACATAAGTCAAGCTCAATAAAGCTGTGAGTAGACCTGAGTTTTATCCATCCACATTTCTTATTTTATCTTTCATGTTGATATTTTCAAGTTGGAATGAAGTTGTACAACATAAAATTAATTATTTCCCCCATATATTTAGGTACAATAGCATTCCTAAACATGTCTATTCCTAAAGAAGTATAATAACTTGCCAAGGCATCGCTGTCTATCTATCTATTTGTCTATCTAATAAGCTACGAAATTATTCAGTGAAATCAAATTTATAAAAATATTTTGATATCTCTAAAGACTTACTACATTTTTTTTCAGACTGTTCTTACTGTCTTCCTACCTAATATTTTCTTGAAGGCTGAAAGGACAAGAGAAAACATACTGTAAATCAGTTGCCTCTTGCTTGATAGATTATAAAAAACTTTTGATCTTTTCATCTTGAAACAACATTACCTAAAAGCTCTTTCTTTTTGGCTAGCATCCCAGACTCCAAATGTCATTCAAAGGATACATTCTCATGATATATTGTCTGATACTCTATATCCTTGTATAAATTTGTATTTTGGGGGTATTTTTTTAGTTATACTTTGGTGCTCCTCATAAGCTTTCTCATACTCAATTTCTTTGGTGGTATTAAAGTTCAGACATTTTAAATAGCATTGGAAAGAAATCTTTCAGTATAGAAATATCAGAACTTAGAGAAGCAGAAATTTAACATGGAGCAAACATGATCTTTCTCCATTCCTAGATGAAACCAAAGAATTTTACACTAAACCTGTGTCACCATACTACAAAGAGAGAGATGGACAACAGAGAGACAGCCAGAACTGTTAAGAATCAGTATTAGAAAAAACATATAAGAATCATAAAACCATATAAGTTGGAAATACCCTTTAAGGTCCAACTGTTAACTGAGCACTGCCAAGTCCACCACTAAACCCTATCCCTAATTGCCACATCTACATGTTGTTTAAATACTTCCAGGGGTGGTGACTCAAGCACTTCCCTGGACCGCTCATTCCAATTCCTGGCAACTCTTTTGGTGAAGTAACTCCCTTTGGTGCAATTTGAGGCCACTTGCTCTTTTCCTAATGCTTCTTACTTGGGAAAAGTGACTGACACTCACCTTGCTACAGCTTCCTTTCATGTAGCTGTGGAGAGCAAGATGGGCTCCCTCAGACTCCTTTTCTCCAGTCTAAACAACCCCACTTTCCTCAGCTGCTCCTCAGAAGACTTGTGCTCCAGAGCCCTTTACCAGCTTCATTGCCCTTTGGACATGCTCCAACACCTCAATGTCTTTGTTTTAACATGGGGCCCCAAACTGAACACAGGACTCAAGATGCAGCATCACCAGTGACAAGTACAGGGGAACCATCTCTTCCCTGGTCCTGCTAGTCACACTATTAATGTGTCATACTGTTTCTGATACAGGGCAGGATGCTGCTGGCTTTCTTGGCCACCTGGGCACACTACTGGCTCTTCTTCAGCTGGCTGTTGACCAGCACCGCAGGGCTTTTTCTGCCGTACAGCTCTTCAGCCTGTAGTATTTTCTGGGGTTGTTGTGACCCAGGGAAAGGACCTGGCACAGACCCTTGTTGAAGCTCATACATCTGGCCTTGACCCATTAATCCAGCTTGGACAGATCCCTCTGCAGAGCCTTCCTACCCAAGTATTCTTGCTCAAGTTTACTTGGGCAGAGCTGCCTAATCAACCCATAGATTTTCATTTTCTTTGCTCTTTGTGGCTTATTATCAGCATCTAATTCTCTCTTTTAAAACATGGCTTATGGTTGAAGGCAAATTCCTTTGGCAATACTGAAACACATACTGTGGATAGACAAGGTCTTAGGTATATGTAAGAAATGTGATCCAGTATTTCAGTAAGTGCAAATCCTAAAAATATTCTGCTTCAACCAAATTTAATTTAATGTGCAGAGTAGGAAACTGATTTACTGCAAATTGTTTTAATATTACTGCATAATACAGCCTTGCAAAATTTTCATGAAAATTTACCAGCACAGATGCAAATGTCTGTTTGTCTGACTTTTTTTTTCACAGTAATCAATCATCATGGTGAATTAATCATTTTTATTCACCGCATTGCAAAATATTACTCATTCCAGTCAGTTTCATGAGCAAAAATTTGCAAACTGTTATACTATAAATACATATTTCTGTATACTTGTCTTTTGTAAATAAATTGTATGTTATAACTTTGTAGCTTGCTCATGTGTTTGGGTTATACTCAATGCTGAAACATAAATTTACAATTATAAACTATACTTTTGAATAAAAAACACACTTAGGAATGTTATAGGCATGAATAATATTGTTAGATACATGATAGAGCTAATTGGTAGGGTTTTTTTGATCATAGAGAAATATCCTTAGAGCTTTAATAACAGATGTTCAGTGTTTTTCCTCACAAATCAAAATTATCATACTTAAGCACCAGGTTATGTCATATTTGTGGTGCAGTACTAATGATTCACCACACCTCTTTGTATGTGTGCTTGAATAGGGGGGATAGGATTAACAGACAGGCCTGAATGGATTTCACAGACAAGGGGATTGATGATTTCAGTGATCTAACAATGTATCTGGAGTGCACAGCATAGAGAGAGATGCAAATAAATATATTGTGTTGCAACAGGCATAGTGAGTAGGCTCTGAGAAGGCTGAAACACCTCCATAGCTCAGTGTATTATTTTGGGTCCCAGGAACAAACATGGTATCTTGATAAATTTGCTTTCTAACCCACCTCTGGGGTTTTTATGTTTCAGTTGGAGACTTGAATCGTAACTTCCTTACAATGTCTGTATGTAGGTATTTAAAGGAAAGGATCGAAAAACCGTGTTGGAATTTTTGGAAGGAGACCAAATATCCAAAGATTTCTTGGGATATGATAAAGCTCTAAAATGAATTTGAATTGATAACATTAACCTTTTTTTTTGTTTATTTTTATATTGATGTAATGATTTGAGCTGGGTGTAGATTTAGTAAAGTTTTTTTTAAGATTTGGGTTTTAGTACAGAGTTTAGCACAATTTGAAATGGAGTTTCTGGTCTCTATCATGCATTTCTGTGCACTTGAATGGGTTCAGCTCTGTGGTCCCCTGGATTTGGGGTGGCATGTGACAGGTAAGACAGAAATTACAACTTATCATAAAATTCCAAGACTTCTTTTTACACCGTAAAGAATCAGAGGCCTAAAAAATTAGGTCTTTGTTCATATCCACTTTGTCTTTATTCTGTAATGATGGTATTGGTGTTGACAAAATCAAACAGGTTTCCCTGGATCTGTAATAACTTTTCCAAAGTTAAACTGTTCTCATTCAAGACCATAGCTATACAGAAAAAAGGCTTTTTTTTTTCCTTTTTCCAGCTACATGTAGTAGCTATCTATATGCTAGTAAACATCTACTTTGGCATTGGTTGTATGAAGATAATCAGTTTCAAGAATATTGAAAGTGTTCTGTATATTACCAAAATTAATGTGAAAAATCTGTTTTGATTTTAAGAAACCCATATTTTTGGTGAATTTGTCATTTTGTGGTGCAGAGTTGGTCGAGAAGATGGAGAGGGATTATGTTGCATGAAGATCCCTGTCAATGATGACGCTTTAAGGTGTGTGAGAAGAGAGACTAACAGTAAGAAAACTGGGCTGGAGGCAACAGAGGGGCAAGTTTCAACAAATACCTGTTGGCCCCGTAGTTCATGAAAAGGTTTAGGGTTGTTTGAATTACTAATGAAAATCAAATTATTGTAAGTAATATACTATGTAAGACAAGAAGCTAGTTTTACAAATGAAGGGGCAGGAAGGGGGTCAGTGACAAAACCAACCACTTATTTGCACAAACAACAAGCAATTTTTGTTGCAGAATGAAAGACAATGACTGAGGAGATAACAAAGGCATCTATATGAGTTTCTATGACAGCAATTGCCTCTGCCAAAGGATGAAGTATTTTTCCACATTCAGGTGCGTGATGCCAGAACTAAAGATTAACTTTAGTTCTGGGGTATACTGTATATTGTTCTTTTGAGCATCCTGGATTTAAATATAGGGATTGAGCTATGCAAGAGTGGGAAGCAGATAAACTATCATTAGCATCATTCTAGTAACACCAGCTGCAGTGAATACCAAAGAGGTTTATACTTAGCAGGGGAAAGTGAATGTAACTGTACTGAGATTTGAATACCTATTAACAGCTTTGTCCAGTGGTTGAGATTAGACTAGTTTCATGTCAGTTGATATGTTTTACTCACAGTGTTCTGCTTAACATTAAGCTAATCACTGTTTATGATTTAAAAAAAATTATAAATATCTACAATAAATCAGACTGACCTATAGCATGCTAGGTCCATGCCTGAGCATATATAGAATTTATTTCCTTCCTCTAGTATTACCACAGAGATGAACTTTCAACATTTCTGCCATTTAAATCTAAAATTTAGAGTTTGATTTTGTTCTAGGATCTTCTAGGTTTGTTTTTTAAAAAAATATAAATCTGTACTTTGTCTGCATTTTTTTCTTCATTATTTGTAGAAAAATAGCTAACAAATAGTCATTTGCTCCTGTAAGAAGCACTTCAGTCCATTCTACAGACGATTTCAACTCTTCTGAATTCCTACCCCCCCAAAAAAAAGTACATTTTTCAGATGTTTCAACCAGAGTAGATCATCCATATATTTTTCAATATGAATCAGTGTACACAGGAGTTACTAATATAATATAGTTTTTTATATATATAATATATATGTATGTTATATAATATACATAATATATGCATTATGAAGTTATTTGGATTAGTTTCTTTTAGGCTTCAGCCACTACTTGAGGCGTTGCCTTTTTAAATCTATGGTAACTGCACAGGCAGTGTCACCAGAAAGGCTGGTTTGGGCTTTAGTGGTTAGATTCAGGATAGAGTCTCTGTTTACTGCTACCATCTAATGTATGACTGCAGGACAGTGTCACTATCCATTCACTTCTGAACAGCTATGATAACTCAGAGTGGAGCATGACCTGGTTTTTATCACGATTTTGCTAGTGCAAGTCACTCTAGACTGGAATGTAGGTGAGTGCCACCGATTACGAGCCATATTGCGTAGTGCAAAATGGTCTATGATATTCTCGCAGGTCCTGGCCCAAGTAAGTCCTGAGACCAGGATGTGCACAAAAATTGTTTTCTTGTAACATCACAGTTTTGACTAATGAAAGTAGTAGTAGTAAGAAATACCTCTCATGACATATAAATGTGGCAATTCATGCTAGATCATATATTTTTCATCTTTCAAGAAAACCTGTTACAGAAGAATAACAAGAGATAAAAAAAATTATAATGCCATCAGTGACTGATGGAGATAGGAACATAAAAACTTTCTCTCATCTTTACAAAAATGAGGGGAGCTACTTATCCTCTAGTGCTAAATTTGACATTGGAAACACTGCTAAAACTAGTCTATTGTGCCTGAAAAATGGCTCAAACTTATGTTTCTTCATGAAATTTTATGTCTTCTTCAGTCCCCAGTTCACTTGTGTTTGGACACAGGATTAAGTCAGGAATATAAAAGAAAAATTGTTTCTCTGATCATTCTTCATGTATTTTTTGTTCATTACCTCTCACTGCCTGCAAAATAGGTCAAAAACAACACTGGGACTTGTCACCTGTAGGTAAACTGTGGAGGCTGGAGAAGTCGGGTGATGAAACAGGATTTTGTGATTTGCCTTGTGCATGGCTTTAACAGTAGCTGAGCCCCAAGGGTCCTCTGGACCTGGTGGATTCAAAGCTTCTGCAGTTCTACGTCCCCAGCCGTGGCTAGTGGTGATGCTGAGCACATGTTTCTGTGTACACATTTAGTATGAAATGGACCTAAACATCTGGATTGGAGAAATTGTACCACAACAGTGAGTATTCACATAATTTAAAGAACTGTTTACCTGTGCTTCACAAAGATAATTTATGAATGTGGGTGCTAGGTATTAATATGGGAAAATTAATGTGGATGCTAGATATTAATTATAGATTATTTGACCCATGACTACAGGACCCAATACTTCTTTGTTGGTGACATGGACAGTGGGATAGAGTGCACCCTTGCCTATGACAGCAAGTGGTGTGGTGAGGTTGACACATTGGAGGGAAGGGTTACCATCCATCCAGAAGGACCTTGTCAGGCTGGAGAGATGGATCCATATGAGCTGCATAAAGTTCAAGAAGTCCAAGTGCAAGGTCCTGGATGTGGGTTGGTGAAATCCCAAGCACAACTACAGTCTGGGTGGAAAAAGGATTGACAGCAGCTGTGAGGAGACAGCCTTGGACATGCTGATCAATGACAAGCTCAACATGAGTTGGCAGCATGCGCCAGCAGCTCAGAAAGCCAACCATGTCCTGGGCTGCATCAAGAACACCATGGCCAGCAGGTTGAAGGTAGTTATTCTCCCCCTCTGCTCTGGTGAGACCCCCACATGGAGTCCTGTGTCCATCTCTGGGGTTACCAGTACAGGAAAGACAGAGGTGTTGGACTGAGTCCAGAGGAGGGCCATGAAGATCATCAGGGTCCTGAACCATCTTTCCTATGGAGACAGGCTGCAAGAGTTGGGCTTGTTCAGCCTGGAGAAGAGAAAGCTCCAGGGAGAACAATTTACAGCCTACAAATATGTAAACAAAAGTGGGAGAGGGACTGTTCACAAGGGAGTGCAGTGATAGAACAAGGGTTAATGGCTTCTAGCTCAGAGAGGGTAGGTTTAGGTTAAATGTTAGGAAGAAATTCTTTACTTTGAGGGTGGTGAGGCACTGGCGACCCAAAGAGGTTGTGGAAGCCCTACCCCTGAAAGTGTTTAAGGCCAAGTTGGATTGAGCTTTGGGCAACCTGGTCTAGTAGAGGGTGTCCCTGCCCATGGCAGGGGAGTTGGAACTAGATGATCTTGAGGTCTCTTCCAACCCAAACCATTCTATGATTCGAAGGACAGCAAGCAAAAGTCAGCGGGGGCTGGGGGGTTGGAGTGGGGGGGAAGATGTTCCAGAGCTGGCTTGTATCATGCTGCTAAGTTACAGACTTCACCCCCATCACACCTCAGAGTAGTCCCTTCTTGTCATGATCATCTATATAGGTGGGAAGACATTGACATTCAGGAGAATAAATGTAGTGAGATTGACTTAAATGTGACAATTGTTTGTATCGTTTGGTTTGGGGTTTTTTTGTTGTTGTTGGGTTTGGGTTTTTTTGTCTCAGCATCCGAGCACTGACAGACATTTATATTCTAAGGCTGAACAAACTTATGCTGTAGAACTAAAGAGTAGAAAGGCTCTATTAAGATTTTCAGTTGTAAAATAAAATACCTTTAAAAAAAGTTATAGGAAATAGCTAAGCTGTATGATATGAAATAAAAGCAATTTCTCCATTAGAAAAGAATAAACAATTGCCTATAAAGGTCTAACAGGCAAGGTGAAAGCATAGCAATGTAGGCTTTCTTCATTAAAATAAAACAACAGCAACAAAACCCTCAAAATAAAACACTCAGCATAAATTATTTCTAGAATCTATTTTCTCTGATGGCAGATGACAGTGATTGTACTAATTATAGTTATATTTTCTGCAGAAGTTTATGGATAATGTATGAAATTAAAATATTGCTTTAGATTTTGTTTGTCAGATGTTAAAATTACAGAGAGAAAAACTTTATGTGAACTTTTTGAGAGCAGTAATCTCAGGAAATGGGCAATCCAAGTTTAGCATTGTTTTGGCATTACATTCTCTTTGCAGCAAAATGCTGAACAGATGTATCTGATAGCAGTTGTAACCTATTCAGAAGGAAGAATGCCAATGTTAACCTACCACTGGTAGAAAGCAATAAAGTGTCTCTGGAACCTGTTCGCTACATATGGTTTGCCTGAGGTTACTGTCTTGCCTCTCGTACGATGTTACCCAATAAATCACAGAAAATATGGATTCAGTTTGAGCTTAAATGAAATAAGACAAAAACTTAAAAAAATAAAGAGCAGATTGTGAGGACTGCTAAATATTTTCATTTCAGATGCGAAATAAGCCATTTATAATGCTAAATTATTTTTAAAACCCCCAAACTGAAAGAATTCCCCTAAAATGTCTTTGTTGTTGCTTAATATACTTATTTTCCTTTCAGAAAGAAATGCTACACAGCCAAGACTTATACAACATCTGCTGTGTTAATTATCAATATATTACTAAGCCCTCAATTTCCTTACTGAAACATAATTCTTAAAAACATTACGAGAAACAATGGATTTAGGAGTGTATCACTTGGGGATTTGGTGTGCTTAGATTCTTTCATACTGGCCAGATGGAGTTCATAAGAAGTTGTGGGGGAGGAAGTCTCTAAACTATTGCCAAAAAAATCTCTACAGCACATGCAAGATTTGCAACAATGGTGAAGGAACAGGTTATCCAATGATGGTTTATAGGGAGGAAAAGCATAATTTTATATAAAATCAGTTATGTTCTTCGTGCAAATTCAAAGGTAATTCTGCTTCAGACTGGAGCAATATGTTTTGCATACACTGCAGCTTCTATTTGAATGAACCATTTGCTTAATCCATTCCCATATCAGTTTCTACAATGGTTGTAGTTAAAACGCCATGGAGCAGCAGGTAAGGAGTCACACTCTTCCTCTATTATGTAACAAAGACTAGGACTTTGGAAGATATACCAAAGAAAGGAGATAAAAGTCAAAAAACTGTGTATTTGATTACAAATTTTTAGTTTGGCTGTAGTTTCGTTTACTTAAGGTGGGATTTCTATCCTCTACATGTGACCTCAGCACCTTGACCTGCCTTTTTCAGTCCAGAGAGAGGGGCTGACAGTTTTAGTAAGCCAACTATCATGTTTCTGACAATTACTGTGCATGAGAAGAAGTGCTAATGTTCATATTTTTCCCTTGATGCTACAGGCAAGCTCAGATTTTGATGTTTACATTGGCCAGGTGAATCTTTCCCATGCAGCTACTAGTATGTCATACCATTGAGTTTATGCTGTGAACACAAATGAGCTGAGGGACAGTGCAGCATGATTGTTCTCTTAATTTATTTTTTCATTTATTGGACACACAGTCCTCTTCAGAGAGCATAGAATCATAGAATCATAGAATTGTAGGGGTTGGAAGGGACCTCAAGAGATCATCGGGTCCAACCCCCTGCCGAAGCAGGCTCCCTAGGACATTTCACTGAGATAGGCATCCAGACGGGTCTTGAATATCTCCAGAGAAGGAGACTCCACCACCCCCTGGGCAGCCTATTCCAGTGCTCTGTCACCCTCACTGTGAAAAAGTTTCTCCGCATGTTGGTGCGGAACTTCCTGTGCTCCAACTTGCAGCCATTGCCCCTTGTCCTGTCTCCACAGACCACTGAAAAGGGGCTGGCTGATTCCCCTGCATCCCTTGCTTAAGATAATTGTAAACATTAATTAGGTCCCCCCTTAGTCTTCTCTTCTCAAGGCTGAACAGTCCCAGTCTTCTCAGCCTTTCCTCATAGGGGAGATGCTCCAGGCCCTTTATCATCTTCGTAGCCCTTCTCTGGACTCTCTCCAGGAGATCCCTGTCCTTTTTATACCAGGGAGCCCAGAACTGGACACAATACTCCAGGTGGGGCCTGACCAGGGCAGAGTAGAGGGGGAGGATCACCTCCCTTGACCTGCTGGCTACACTCCTCCGGATGCACCCCAGGATCCCATTGGCTCTCCTAGCCACCGAGGCACACTGCTGGCTCATGGCCAACCTGTCATCCACCAGGACCCCCAGGTCCTTCTCCACTGAGCTCTTCTCCAGCAGGTCATCCCCCAGCCTGTACTGATAGAAACGGTTGTTCCTTCCCAGGTGCAAGACTTTACACTTGCTTTTGTTAAACCTCATCTGGTTTCTTACTGCCCAGCTCTCCAGCCTGTCCAGGTCTCTCTGGATGGCAGCGCAGTGTTCCTGCGTGTCAGCCACTCCTCCCAGCTTTGTGTCATCGGCGTACTTGCTGAGGGTCGATGCTATTCCCTCATCAAGGTTGTCAATGAAGATGTTAAACAGGACTGGACCCAACACCGAGCCCTGGGGAACACCGCTAGTCACAGGCCTCCAGTCAGATTCCACTCCACGAATCACGACCCTCTGGGCTCGGTCCGACAGCATAAATGATCTTGGAATTCAAGCCCAGGCCAAATGGCATTTATGTTCATTTGGGGAATGGGATGAGCTGCACAGAGATTCATCTTTGGGTGTTGGTACGCTCTGGGTAGGTGAACCTCAGACTGTCTTATTAGACTTGCCTGCTTATTAGACACGCCTCATGTGGATGAGTCCTTTAGGCTATGAAGAGATTTGATGTGAATGAATTTGCTTTGAGGTCAAAGAGGTATTTCCTCAAGAACTATATTAACTTATTACATTCTATTTTAACTATCTGTTTATAAATTAAAAAAAATATGTATATAATTCTTTAAGCTTTTTCTTCAGAAAATGTTTATTAAAAAAAGGACTGATTGTGTAAATAAATTTAGAGAAAATATGCATTTCTCAAGTGTTACAATTAAAATTCCTTTACCTTTCATCTTAGCAGTTCTTCTTGAAGAACAAAAATTTTGCTCTTTAGGCACAATGGGCCTCATTCCTGGTGGTCATAAATCAAGTCAAAGTAGCTCAGGGGGATTTATATCAGAGATGGATCTGCACCACTGGGTAAAATTATTCCCAAAGGAAGATTCTTGGTGTAATTCCAATAAATTAATTGAATAAATGTGTTCCTTTAATCATGTGATTACAATTTAAAAAAAACCCTATTTTCCTCATATGTGATCTTACTGCATTGTAGAAAGATATTTCTAATATGCTCTTTCCTATCTACTTGCTGGATGAATTAGAACTAATAAGATGCTTTCAGATGTTTTTCTTCTCCTACACAGCCAATATTATTACCTTGTTAATTTACCTTATTAAAATGGTGAAATACGTTACCAGTAAATAAAAATTGGTTATCTCAATACACTTAAAATCTCTATGAGTTTTTATTAGAAAAAATATATGCCTGTACCAAAAAATTTAAAACACAATCTGAAGAGTAGCTCAACAAAGCTATATTTTTTACAATTTTAAATTACCATCCCTGTGTGTTAACCTGATATCTACAAAAAGATGGGCAAACGATATGTGTTTGGAACAAAATAATAAGTTACAAGGAGCGAAGTACATGCTAGGAATTAACTTGTATTGTTTTTTCTGTTCTCTGAACAGAACAAAATATATTATAAATATTCTTTAGGTTTTGTAGTCCTTTGAATCTGCTGATATTTGTAAGCAAATTTCCTCCACTTCTGAAACTTTGAAATGATGCAACAGTAATATTTGTTGCTTCAAAATTAGTCTTATTTATACAAGAAATCTGAGGCCCATGCAGAGCATTTAGAGTCAGATGTTGAACTCCATAGAGACAGTTACTATCGTCTTTTTACCCAGGAAATAAAAATATTAATTTGAGATGGATCTACAGATGCATTAAATAACAATTATGATAAAGAAATATGGTTACTCTCCTGGAAACAGATTTTTCTATTTTAGAGATTTATTTGGATCACATGCAGTTTATAAATGAAATAACTGGCTTTGAAACCAGAAATGTTTGTTTTCATGATTTAATAGAAAAATTAATATTTTACCAAAGTTTCATTGGAAGAAATTATGTAGTGAAGGTCAAATGCAAAGCTTGGACAACTTTAAACTCATACAGAGGTGTTTTTTTTTTCAAAAAACAGGTCCTGATTTATTGAAATGTGAATCAGCAGTAAAAAGGGTAATATACAAATAAATGCACAAACCCTCTGTTTAAATAAAATTAAGGTTGTGACACAAGCTGACAAAAGACAGGAAATTTAAAGTTAAGGCTGTAACTCTGGCTTTATGTCATGTCATGGAAAAACAGAGACCATTATAGATAGGGTGTCAGACTTAGCTTTCAATTTCCTGGCTTTTGTCGGTTTATGTCACAATGTTAATTATGTTTAACATAACTTTGAGATTTAATTTCCTTGTCTGTTTTCTGTAGCTTCTTCTTGTTGTTGCTGTTAGGTTCATGCTATTTAGTAGAGTGCTTCTTTTTACAGTTGTACTTTTCTGGCTGAAATAGAGTTATATTTCTTCATAGTAGCTACCATGGGCCCGTCTTTTGGATTTATGCTGAAAACAGTGTTGATTTCACAGAGCCAAGGCCTTTGCTGCTGCTCACACCACCAGTGGGCTAGGAGTGCACAGGGAGCTGTGAGGGGAACACAGATGGGACAGCTGACCCCAACTGACCAAAGGGATATTCCATGTCATATGACATCCTGCTCAGTATATGAAGTTGGGGGAGGAGGACAAAGAGTACAACATTTGGGGTTACGGTCTTTTTCTTCCCGAGTCACACATGATGGAGCCCTCTTTTCCTGGGGGTGGCTGAACACCTGCCTGCCTGTGGGGAGCGGGGAACGAAGTCCTTGTCTTGCTTTGCTTTGTTTTTGCTTTACTTAATAAACTGTATCAGCCCACAAGTTTTCTGATTCTCTCCCCCATCTCAATGACAACAAAAGTGTATAAGGTATCTCTCAAAGTCATAATACCTAACTTGGAAAGTCTATCTTTGAATATCCCACTGTATGAATTAAGAATTGCTATCACTGAAAATGTATTGAAGACAAGGTCCTATGTATTTTTGCAAAAGCCTTTTGCATTAAAAAAAAAAGAGAGAAAAGCACTAAAGCTGTGTATACCGATTCTTAGCCTATCACAGTTTTACAGCTGGAACAGGTATACTAGATAAAGGAAAACTATGGTTTCTTATGTGTTATAACCAGTGAGTCATGTTCTACTACATAAAAGCTTAGCAATTCCAGCCAAAGCAGTCTCATTGCACTAGATAGAAAGCTTAACCTTGAGAGGAGGTGACTAGCTTTACTGTCCCTGCCAAAGCCCCTGTCAAAGTGGGTGGAGATGTTAGGCATCTACTTGCTCTGCTCTGAGTGAAAACTGCAGAACAAAGCCTGCAATTTCAATATTTGTATGTATTATAATCTCTGCAACAATATTGCTATGGTGGTCAGCGTGAGATATTACCTGGACTGGTTATCACTTCTAAACACTGATGTATGCATGGCGTGGTTTATCTATGCCTCCTTAAAGTACAAAGTTCTTAGTATCAAAGGCACTTGGGTCACTGCCTTGTTACCAGAAATGCCACTGTATTGTGGACCAAAATAAGACTTTACAGATATTTATGAGGAGAATAGGGCAGGGCAGGGATCTGTATCAGTCATCTGATGTATTTGGCAATACGATATTTTCCATGGGTAGTTCATATTGTTTAATATTACAAACTTGTAAGTTGCCCAGAGAAAACAAAGCTAAAATAATTTTATGCCATCAAAGCTGCTTCCCTTGGAAATTCTTAGCCTCCACAATACTGGTGACCAAATTATTTCCTTGTGAGTTGGTGCTATTATAAGGAAATCCTTCCACATTTTGCTAGCATAATTCTGCCCTCTACTCTTGTGTTGAATTCCCTGTTGGTTCCCATATTTCAGTGAAAATGGAACCATTAATTTTAGAGTACTTTAACAAAAAAATAAATATACTTCTGTATTTATTTAATTTATGCAGACAAAAGGACATTTATGTTAAGGACAATTATTTTTTACGTAAAGCAGGAGCCCCTAGGTACTAGCCATAAATTTACCTTGGACCTGAGGTTTTGTGTTATGCTATCTTTACAAACCCAAATGCAGCACAGTGAATTTCAAAGTGCTTATTCCCCGGCTTGCTGGTTCTTGGGGAGCTTATGGTTGGCACGGTTAATGAGAAGCCTTTAAATACAAGTTTGATTTTAGAATAAGAATCTTTTAGGTGCATAAATAAATAAATTTCCAAATAGCAAAACTGACAACAGACTTTTGTCTCTTCTAGCTTGATATTTCATTACAACTAAATAGGACAGCTTTTTTACTTTGGTCACTGGAACTAGACAAGACAAATGAGCATTCCTTGAAGAGTGCCAGATCTGGGATCCTTCGTCTTGCTTGGAGATTTTGCCTCCTGATGATTGTTTGTGTCTGCTTTTGCTTTCCCTGTTCAACAGAAAAATTCATCAAGTCTCAATGACTTGCAAATAGGTCAAGCTTATATGGCCAGCTTTTCATGTGACTAATACAGATTTTTTAAAAATAGCAGAGGTTTCAGAAATAATCTCTGTGTACTTTAAAGCTGCATTTTTGTAGCTTATAGCTTTCCTGAAACAGGAAAAAAATATCCCCCAATAGTGGAAACAGCGATGTAGTAAATCAGGAACAAATATGCAAAACCAGTAAAAGTAGATGACTTAAAGGACTTAACTTCCTGGCAAAAATCCGTGGAATTGAGTGTACTTGAAGATCTTGGAAACAATCTGTTTTCTATAAGAGGTCAAGTAGCTTAATTGGTCTCTACTATTAAATACCTTTCAATATATATGTTTTTATAGCTAAAGTATGAGTTTAAGAAAAGAGTTTTCTAAAATCTTACATACAATATATTTTTGTTTTGGATACTGTCTTGTAATGCTGCTCAATTTCAATTTAGTGAAATAGCTTTGAGTGATATATTCAGAATAAGATCCCCACCACTCTCTATACTATGATTTTGTGTATATGACCATTGAGGTCAAAGAAAGTCTTTCTGCAGATGGCAATATGCTTTAGCCTAGGTCCCAACTCAATATTTTGTCTGTTGTTTATTTTTCCGCTTTTTTGCACACACTAATTTAATCTGTTGCCACAGTTTTGGGTTGGGGGTTGTTTTGAGTTTTTTCATACACTGCCACTTAGATTCATTTCCTTGTGCCTCTAGGGTTTATATTTCTGATTGCCATTTAAATGTTCCCAGGAATCTTAAAATACAAAAAGCATGACTTTTATAGGGAATACAAATTTGACTTGCAAGCTCATGTGCATATATCATTACATTAAAAAATAGATGTATCTATATCTCTATATCTCTATATCTATATCTATACCTATACCTATATTTATATCTATATCTATATAAAACTGATAATAATAAGACTCTCTGATGAACTATGAAGTACTGGTATGGAAAACAACTTCTTAGTCACCACTACACTGGATTACTAGAGAGTGATTCACCAAAATAGTTTGGTTTTTTTTTTCCAAAAACCTAAGACCTGTATATTTAAAAACTAAGCATTTCTCAATACATGTTTTAGAATGTGATCTTCCATGTTCTAGACTACATTTATTTTACAGTTTCTTTTTATTGTCAAGGTAATACCAAGGCTCAAAAGGGGAAGCCATGCTGGTTAACAGTTTTTTATATCACCAACATTTCTGATTATTAGTCCTTCTTTTAAAATTCCTTTTTTACCATGTTCAGCAGGACAGGGAACAGCTGCAATGAAAGCTAAATCTGTTTCTCCTTTTTTTTTTTTTCTTCCTTATTTTGCCTTCTGTTAAATATGTCCCAAATATGGCCAAAAATGACCTAAGAAACAAGTATTGAAAATATCTTTTGGTTTGGTTTTTGTTGCATTCCTCCCTTGCTGCGCCTAGAAGAGTGGGTTTTATAGCACATACAGTAAGTCAGCAGCAGCACTCATGAGGAAGACTGTAGGTCATAATTTCCTGTTAATGCTCCTAACCAGAAGCTCTCTGGGGTGACTCTAGACCCTTGCACCAGTTGCTCCAGCATCCATGAGGGCTGGTTTCTGCCCTTTTAGCACTTTTATTAGGGAGTTGCTGTTGGGACAAGAGGTCATGAGGTGCCCCCAAGCTGTCCTGGTGCATTGTGTCCAGAATGAAAAAGGGGCAATCACTCTTGTTGGCCAGATCCTACCAGTTCACGGCTGTGGGTATGACCTCCAACCTGCGATTTGACTCTGGGGATGCACCCGCCTCTTAAATTGTTTGGAAATACACTTTTGTTCATCTCGTTCTGACTTGGTGGACTTCAGGTGCATTTCTGATATAAACAAGAAAAAGGCCTGGTTTTGGGAGTCAGTAAAGCCCCAGCTGCTCTTCTTTGTTTGTAATGTTACCTGTTTTATACTGACAGCTATACAGGAAAGGGTAATTTTAAAGCATGGCTTCCCTTTGAGCACCCAAGAATGAACTATTAAAATAACAGTTTGTGAACTATACATTCTGTCTTATCTGTCTTACATATATTTTGTCTCAAAATGATCAGCCTTTTTGTATTGTGACATGAGAGGAAAAAAGTTGCTTTGATTCTGGAGGAAATGCAAATTACCTAAAAAAAAAAAAAGGAGAAAAAAGAAAAAAGAGCAAGCTAGCACTCTCTTTGTTCTATAGATAAGAATTGAATGAGACAAATGAGTCCACTTTCTACTCATGCGATCTTGATGTGGCCAATTGATAGTTTTGCCATCACTCCTTCCACCACAAAGCCTGACAGAGGTCTGTCTGTTCCTGTGCCTGAGACTGAAGTCTCATCCCTACTTTTTACTAGCCAAAGCATGTTGCATAATTAAAGGTGGCTGCACATTTCTGCTATTTCTCTGTATGCATAATGAGCTGGGGCAAAGAAATAATGACTTATTCGGAAAAAAAAAAGTTTTCATCGAGGCAAATGTCCTGTTTAAGTGCCAAGGCTTTATTGAAGAAGCTGGGAATGCATAGCTGAAGTGAAAAAAAGACAAGGAAAGCTTTAAGGTCTCATTTTAGAGGCGAGAATTTTTTGATTTAATGTAATCTTGAGATTGTATTTGCAGCTCCAGTTGACTCAAATACATAGTGAGATGAGCCATGGTTTATCATACCAAGATTTCTAAGGAGGTCCCATGCTTACACCCAAATAAGACCCACAGAACTGGAGCCGTAGCATGGGTATGTGTGTTTCAATTTGTAACATGTGCCTTGTACTAAAATTATTAGATAGTACAAAATTCTCAGTATTTTTCAAGATGAACCTTTTTGATAATATAATAAAATGTACTCAGTCAACTGAAATGTCTGATTCTGGATGGTAACTGAAACTGAAGAAATGAAAAGCAAACTTCTGTTGATTTCCAGAAAATCACTCACTATTGCCCACGCTGACAATTCACCCCTAAAAGATGGTGCCATAGTTAGTCTTAAGTACAGTGACCTACTCCAGACTGAATACATAAATGTGTAATTTAATGAATAGCTAGTAAACAAAACCATAGAAATGACAGCTTTTGTAAGTTAAAATGAAGAAAAAACTACATTCTCTTCATTTGACTTCTCATTTTGGTTGTGTTAGTAAAAAGTATTATTTGTTTAATTATCAGTAGTCCTCCAAGAGAAAACACTAATAACTACCCTTAAGTAAAATGTTCTGTGCTGTATTAGTGTTTTTCTTAACATAAATTTAAAGTTATGAAATATAGCTCATCTAAAAATATTGCTTGTGAAATTTCCCATATTCCTGATGGAGAGAACCCCATGCCCTAAAATTTGGGAGATTTTAAACTGTTGTGTTTATTAATTTGCAGTCTTAATGAGAAGATTAGTATAGTCAATCATGTAAACATGTGATGTTTATTAAACTGGTAAATGTTACTTAGATTCATAACAATTAGTAAATACAGCATTACTTGTACAACATAATAAGTTTACACTTAAATTTAGGCATGAATTGGTGCATAAAGAGGGACTTGCAAGAAATTATGTACCATTATCTGTTCATGGAGTTCCTTATAAAAAGGATAAATTTTTGTGCAGGTTTTCTTATATATGTGTGGTGATTTAACCCAGAATACTTTTGTATGAAGAGTGCAATGGAATAGTTTAATAAATATTAAGAAAAAGAGAAGAATATGGGTAATTCTTAGGTATAAATATGTATTTTAATTTGTAAGCTGTTGGAATTTGATGACATAATTGGGGAAAGGTGGGGGGAAGTATCTAAAGTCTTCACCAGAGAAAAACATCCACTCTTTGATTTCACCAAGTCTCCTCCATTCCAGAATGTTCAGACTCACTGTGGGGAAATCTCATCAAAACTTGTGCTGTGATAAATTTATAAATGGCTTACTATTCTGCCTGCTACTTTTAACCACTTATCAGATGTAATGAAGTAATGAGTCAAATTCTGGATAAATTCTAGAACCGAGTTGCTTTGCTTTTTGGTATTGGGAACATCTTAAGCATTGCAATTAAGCTGAAAAATTTTTCCCGCAAGCTTCAGCTTTCAAGATTAGCCATTTGGCATCATTTTCTTTGTTTATAACATGTATGTCACTACAGTGAATCTTTCAGTAAATTTCTCTTAAATCTTTATGACCTCCTCTGTGCCATGAGATTCACAGAATGGGCCCACTTTTCCCTTTTAAAAATGTAAAGTCAAACCCAAGAACTTGGGAAAAGCTATGGAATTTTAAAAGCATGTAATGCCACTGCCTTATATTATTTTATTTTTAAGTCACTCCCAGTCACTCCTACTTGTATGAACACTATTAGGACAATTGTCTTGTATGAACTGATCAAGGAGAATTGCATTCTAGTATTCTAAGCAGGAATAACAATTGACACTTGCCAAAGCAAAGGAGGGGAGGGGGAGAGGAGTGTGATAGTAAATGATGGCTAATAGCCCTATCATGTAAAACTGAAAGATTGGAACGGAAATTAAATTGATAACCTTGCTATGGTAAAAGAGAGCATACTTTATATATGGAGATAAAAATTTATTATAAATCTAATTAAAATCTTAGCAGCTTGATCAAAAAATTTCCAATAGTTACTTTCAGTCCAGTTGTTAGTAGTACTAATGTCTGCAGCCATAATATCTCCTTAATGCAGAAAAACAATCCTCTTTTGTAATTCAGTTTAAATTTTCATGCAAGAACATGCTAATAGCTGCCCTTTTTCCTCTTGTGTTTTGATTACCCTCACACTTTCCTCCTGCCCCCAAAGGTCAAAGGTTCGGCAGGACGGGAGACAAGGGATTGCAGTGTCCTGAGTCCTTTTCTGCTGGGAACAAATGCCATCCATGGCAGTCAAGAAGAGCCCATTCAAGTCCTGTGGCCCCATGCTGTTAGGTCAATAAAAAGTCTGGGGCTTTTTATTAGTAAGTGTAAGAAATTTCATCTAGTAGGCTACAAGAAGGCTGCAAAATCTCCAGGCTTTGGCTTAATATCTAAATATTTTAGTATTGACAGATAGGGGGAGGTCAAATGGCAGGGGCCTTTGGTGTGCCATTTGTAGAAGAGTTTCAATTTAGAGAAAAAGGGGATTGTAATGATTTTTTGCTGATCTCTAGCTGATATCCTTCCCCTCTTTTGAAAGCTCCCGTTTCATTCATGCATTTGGCACGAAAATCAATCTAGTGTGAGATGCAGCAAGGTTTCGTAAACAGCTGTTACAAACCAGGAAGATTGAGCCTGGTATCAAAGAAAAAAGGAATTTCACCATGGTCTGCAATGTAACTGGACACTGCAGGTTGCTCCTCAAATATTAGTTGTCTGGTTATGGTGCCCCTCTGCTCTCACTTTTCCTGTGTTGCACTCTAGCAGCTAATATGTAGTCATACAATGGGAAAAAAAATACAGAACACTATTCTTTAATTGTCTTGTTTCTTTCTACTCTTTGCACATTTGAAAGACCTAGTCTGATTAAAAACCCACAATGACAAGCAGGAAAATATTAAAGACCAGTGAAATTCTCAGTTTATATTGATTCAAAAAAATTAAAAAAAAAATCAACAAAGCTCTCCTCTTTACCTCTAATGATTTTTTTTTGGTAGGCATATATGCCTGATTTATACCTTAGTGAAGTCAACTCCTATCTGTTTAAATAACTCTTCTGTGAAACTGAAACAAGACTGAGATTTTTTCCTTCCAATTTTGGTTAAACCAATGCATAATTTAAAAGACACAGGTGCTATCTGGGTTTGCTTTTTCCCCTCCATCACATTAATGATAACCTGTGTACACTCTAAATTTCATTAGCAGTGAGTAGGTGTGAGCTAAAACCTGGTAAAAAAATCTTAGCTACCACAGGATGAATTTAAAATCTGTGTTTTGTTTGCAAAAATAACTGTGTGTTGCTGTGCTTAGCACTGACAGCTTGACTACTGTGGCTAGAATTTCACAAGAGGTAAAGGTCTTGCAAACAGCAATGAGTAGCAGCAATAATCCTAGACTGACTTTGGTTCAGTTTATTGGTTATTTATGTAAAGATATAAAAATGAGAACTGATGACCATATTATAACAATGTCTGGTTATGAACTCTCACTTAATGGAGTTTTGTATTACTAAGATCAGTATTTAAGTGAGGAAGTAATGACCATAGATGTCTATGTGTAAAGCTGCAGGTGGGTAATGGGTGATACTGCCTACTGGAAACCCTGATGATGTTGAAAGGCTGAAATCTTTCAGGTATACAAGTTACTCTGGGGTCTGTAATTTGAAAACTGTTGCATACGTCTAATTTGAACATGTTATTCAGGCAATGTGAGAAGAAGGCCTGTGGATTCAACTGGGATAGTCACAAGGGGTAAGAGGGTGGCCTCAGTAGGGCAACCCTTAGAGTATACTTACTGCTGAGAAGTCAGCAAGGCTGATATTTTGGAAGCATAATGATGTGATATAAACCCATTATCTCATGCAATAGTTATGCAATTGTTGCAAAATTATATCAATGCTGAAGAAACTAAAGGTATCTTCTGGAGGTACTTTAAAGGCTTTTTCTAATATTCAAGGCTCCATAAAACTCACGATGATGTGGTTGCTGGACTACATTAATTGGTGAAATCAAAGTGAGATCGGTATTATGGTATTAAACTGATCTTGAAATATTTTGGTGTCTGAAGCACATTTGAAGGAGACAGATGAGGTGCAAGCGATTATTTTACACCTCATTTTTGTTTGCTAGAGGAGAAAAGTTTTGAAACATTAGGAAATTTAGTCTTCCAAAATCTCTATTGCACACGTTTTAACAATCACTGTGGGGCTTTTTGGGGGTTTATTTTTTGGATTTTTTTTGTTTGTTTGTTTGGGGTTTTTTTAGGGAGCCATCATGACTTCCTAAAATATTTCATTTAAAGCAGTCCTTGATCTGTGGACACCAGTGCCACTTGCAGAACCTTCCTTGTTACTGTGTCAGCAAGCATTGGCATATGTATGAGGGACCAAACATCTACACCATAGCAAATTTCTGCAGATAATAGTCCAAGACTTTCAGGAGTCACATAGGAAAAAATAATAACAGCAAATGAATCTTTGTAATTAATCTAGTTCTTCTGCTTTACACTCTGTCTTAATCTCCCTCTCAAGAAAAAAAAAAAGCAAAAAAAGCTAAATGGCTTTTTCAGTGACCGTTTTGGCACGATTATGTCTTCTCTTCACCCCTTAGGAGAGCTTTTACCTTTAATTTTGGTGCATCCTGCTGTGGCCATGCTATTACTTAGCTATGACAAGAGTTTTAAAATTGCAAACATGTGGGGCTAGGGTTGCTGCATTTTGCCTTAGCCTTTCAAAGTGGCTTGTTGATGCTAATATGCAGCATCCCTGCTGTGCTTTTTTTTTCTTATTCTGACTTTCTTTTTTGTTACATTTTGCATGTGGAGCCTGAGTGATTAATATTTCACCAGTTCTTCAGTGCTGCATGACACAAGGATGTGTTGCATTTGGCTTTTCTAGAGGTCTGTTGCCACTGAATTGTGACTGATAGCTGGAGCTGGACTTCTAATGGTTTCATGGGATCACCATCAAATAGAAACAAACAACTGCTTGCCATATTAATATATAAGAAGTTAATGAAATATTTTCCTCCACATTCTAAAGAGGTTATTTTCTCTAGAGTATGTCAGAAATGAGAGAGTGCTATTCTGGTCGTGTATACCACGGACTTAGTTCAATGTTTAATGTAAAATTCAATACACAATAGCATAGTTTCATTAATGAAAAGATTTACCACAGAAATGGAAGCATTAAAAAATTCTATTTTGACTAAAGATGACATAATAGAATGCATTTTTAAAACTTAAAATTTTTAGAATTTTAGGACTCCTAAATAAAAAGTATATATGTTTGTGTGTGTGCGCACATATATACATAAATACCAGATGTCAATAACCCAACCATTTAAACTACAATATATATTTATTTTCATAAATTAAGCTGGATATGTTTTCATATTTACCTTGAAATCATCTTGTATTTGTAAAAGTAACATCAGGAAAAAAATGTTGTAGAAGATTGAGTATATGACCATAGAAACCATAATATAATTTTTTTCTTTTTTTTTTCCTCCCTCTCTTTCCCCTAAAATTCACTCATGCTTTATGGATGCATGTATTGTATGATTCCTAAAACCATTTTTGCACAAGCACATCAGATTGCGTGCCTGGGCTAGCCTTGTAAACTCATGATGGTGTTGGTGGGTGTCAATCCAGAATGCTAAGATTACATCAGGAAAAATACGAGTTAAAAATGTAGAAAAAAAATCAGCTTAGCTAAATCTGCAGAAAACTCAGGCTGGAGGGCTCTTTGATTATATTCCTATTAGATAACCTATTTGAGCTACAGTATAAATGGATAATCCACATAAGTGCTCTTATCAGAAGCCTTTAGCTCTTTGTAGTGATCTCAGTAGGCTATAATTCTTCTACCAAATCCTCAGTGATCATATTAACAATTAAAAAAAATTCCAAAACAAACCAGTTAACACTGTCTTATTAAGTTATAGGTAGAATTTTTTTATTATTATTATTCACTTTTCCACTGTTGCAGCTACCTTTGTGAGCAGTTTCACAGATCTTCCTGCTTATTTTTTTCAAAACATAAGGGAGTGTTTAACAGCAGACGAGTACCCAGGCTTGGCTGTGGAGGATAGACTTAAAGAAAAAAAAAACTTTATCTCATATAAATTATTGAACACAGATATTTGAAAATAATATACTGTATATTTATCTTTTAGAAAAACAAAGGACACTGGAAAATAATGAAAAAGTATATGATGTGTTTCATCACAAACTGTAATGAAACTTAATGCTAATGCAATGAGCTACCCTAGAGGTTTATTTCTTTTCTATGATTTATCAAAGCAGAATGAAAAAGCTTCTTTCAACTGTTGTTCCTCTGAAGCCATTTCTAGTATTACAAAGTTTTCCCCCCAAATTAACAAAGGAAAATATATTGTGGCAAAGGAAGGAGAAAATGTTATTGTATTGACAGCTTATTGGATCTGAACAGAAACGGAGCCATGTCTCTGATGTGTTGGATATTCCCTAGTGTATGGTTGCCTGTTGGTAAGATCACTTCTACTTCCTACTGCCTCACACACTTGACCATGTAGTAGGCCATTGGAGAAGAAACTCCACATTCACTATTGCCTATTGACATTTGTGTCATTATTTTCTTTACAGGCTCTACAACATTTGGGTGTTTTTTTTTTAAAGAACTATCAAGGAAAATGAAGAAATGGCTTGACAGCTTTAGCTGACAAATACAGAAATTCCCAAATCTTTTACTATTCATTGAAAATGTAACTTGAAAGTGCTGAAGGCCGGTTTGGATGGGTGTTTGAGCAACCAAGTTGAGAGGAGGGTGTCCTTGCCTCTGGCAGGGGTTGTAACTAATATCCTTTAAGGTTCCTTTCAAACCAAATCGGTCTATGATTCTATGATAACCTTAAAAGAACAAACCAGAAATACAGCAGACATAACATGAAAACTGCTATGATGCTTCAGGAGAGGGGAACAGGTTGTTATTTTTGAATGCTTAAAAGCTATGTTACTATGTATTGTAACTTGGTGTCTCTGTTTCTATAATATCGCGGTACACCAGCTGCCAAAAAGCATATGCTGAAGGAACACAGTAACTTAAACCACTCTTCTGTAGCCCAGGGGAGTGCTCTAGCTGTCAGGCTGTGGGTGTTCAGCAATGTGGATATCTCAGTATGCCCTAAAGAAATCACTCCAGCCCACAGCTGCAATGTCTCCAGCCTTAATCTCTTATGCATTGCTGTGTAAGAGGCCTACAGAGTCATGATGATGAAAATTTTCTTATTAGGAAAAGGAAAAAAAAAAAAAAAAAGCGCTTCAAAGATGAAATTTCTGTGTTCTTGCTGGAATAAATGAATCTTGTTGGCAAGGAGATGCTTCCGTGAAGTATACAATTAGGGTTTAATTCCTTGGTCTGAATCATATACAGAACACTAATTGTTTTGGAAAGCAGGTAGTCTCTTACCTTCCTTTTCAATAGTCTTTCTTGGTTTGCTTTGGTGGAACAGAAGAATAAACCCTTCTGAAGCTGAGGAAGCATAGCCAGCTTATATCCCCTTTCATTGATGAGACTTGTTGTGAATAGGTGGGTATAGCATTTCCCTGTGGAGCTCTTTATCTGATAACTCTGCCCACTAGCACAGATGTGAGCATGCCAGAGTCCTGCCTCGAGCTCTTGGCAATATTGTTTTGTGCCAAGGAATGCAGTGCTGATGAAGTGGGTGATGGAACTGATATCCAAAGACATAGGAGTGGCAGTCGCAAGCTTCCCTTTGCTGTTTCAGCCGCATTCCTTACCCTTTCTCTGCCACAGCCACGATCATAAAGTTCTTAGGCGGGCTTCATTTCCATTCAGTGTTTGGCCTGCTGAGAGCATCAATTAAAGTCAATCACAATGGAGTTTCAAGTTTGGGGAGCTGCTTACAAGAAAGGTGTTGAGACACACATTTTATTAGAGGCAGAAGAATCTAATCTTGTGTAATGTAGTCTGCCATCACCTTGCTGTACTACAGCTGCAAGATTAAGTTTCAGATCTGTCTTGCTCCCGACCTAGGCTTAATCTGAACATTGAGTATAAATGTGTATAAAACTCCATATCTCATTACTAATCTCCTGGGTTCCCCCTAAACAAATTCAGTGGATTAAAATGCAAGTTCATTAGGTTAAAGTGCTTAATTATCTTAAAACTCTTAGTGTTAGAGTCAGATGTCAGGACTTGATTAACACTGCAGGGAGGCTCTGTAAGAAGCAAAATGGAAATAGCCATTGTCCTAGTATAGTTAAAATGCTATAAATATGTAAATAAGGACACAAATATGGGTCTAGATACATATGCAATATTTCTTAACTCTCAAATGAAATAATTAGCATAAGTTATTTTGATGTATCCATATCTCTGATCCTTAATTATATCAATGCCACATTATTTAATATTCCATGACAAGTTGTCATAATCACATTCCTTTCAGTCTTGTTCATTGCTTCCTCTACTTATTAAAGTGCCTTTTATTTGTGTGAAGGATAGAGGAAAAATTAATAGCACTTATTATTGACCTTTAATGCACCGAGTTACTGAGTTCTGGGACTCTCCCACAAGGTGTGATATAGCGATGAATTTTAATTTACAAAGATTACTTTAAAAAGATTAGTGAGCTACCACCCAGGGAAGAAATGGAAACACCGTACCTTGCTATATGACAGCACAATTGTGTTAAAGCAGTCAAGGGATCCATATTTTCACCTTCATTGTTTCATTTGCTTTCTTTATTACTCAAGAAGAGTTGGTGTATGAAAGAAAGCAGAAGCCGATTTCCAGGTGAGAAAGACCTATGGTCAGTGTACTGCAGGAGTTTCTTTACCAGGTGCACATGGGAGGAAACGGAAATGGGTTTCAGTGTGCTGAGAGAGGAAAGGGCCATGAAAACTACCAAGCCTCCCATTCAGTTTCATTATTCTCTTCATGTTCTTGAGAAAGAACAGGAATCCAGCTACTTAATAGCAGCAAACAGGAAATGAAACTGAAAATGATCATTGGATTAATTTTCAGCTTCCATGTCCGTGAAGTTCTTTTACCTGGCTATTCTTAGCTTCAAAAGGTAGCCGAGTCAGCCAGCAGCTGTATTTCTTATGTGTTAGGACTCTTTCTTCCCAGGTTGTCTCTCCCCACACACATCTGTATTTTATTCTTAGGGTGTGGTTATTTTCTCCTTAGGGCTTCAAATACTGTTTTTTCTAACTCAGGGTGAAACCCACCTCATAGCATTGCATTGAAAGGTTTCTAACAGATGCAGTTCCAGATGTGTAAGTTGTTGCGGATGAGAAAAGCTGAGGCCATGGGAACTAAGCATACCTTTGGTACATGTGGCAGTGCCTGTTGCAAAAGGCAGCGTTGCATAAGAATTTGATGTGGCTTTGAGACGAAGCATCTCATCTCTTCCCTGTGGATGCCCGGTGTGTTACATAATATTCATGATGGGTCTGCTCCACTGAGGCTGAGGTATTTAATCTGCAGTGTGCTGCAGGGTTTTGAGTCCTGTTAACGGGGTGAGGTTCAGGGAGCAGCCTTCCAGCCTGTTTCGGTCCCAAGTGTGACAGCTTTGCTGTAGGAATATTTCACTTGCATGCCTCTCTCTCTTAAATGACACTGTAATCAGATTTTTTACATGGCATCAAAATGGTTCTGTAAATAGCTAGTACAAAACCCTGCCCCAGGGAAGGAAATAGCAGTGCCTTCGGAGGGAGTGACAGCCGGATGCAAGTGTCTGACTCGGTGGTCTCCAGGGCAGAATTCAGAAGGCAGAGATGAGCCTGAACATGCTCCCTTATACAAATCACCTGTATCCACATGCATTTTCCTCAGGAGAGAGAGAAGAGTCCTCAGCTGCACAGTGGTTGTAGCAGTGAGCATTTCATTCTTTGGATAATAATGGCTCTGTATAGAGATATATGAAAGTCAAAATAGTCACAGTAGGAAGACCTTTTTTTTTTATTTCCTTCCTTTTACAGTATCAATGTTATGTCTAGTAAAAAGAACAACAAAATATTTTCTCTCAAAACCTGTAGTTTGAGAGAAAAGGCAGAGATTGCATGTTCAATTTTATCAGCAACATCTTGTAGTTAGTGCTTCCTGAAAGCATATTTAAAATATTATAAAAGGTAATGTTGAGGATGTGAAATGACATCTGATGTTGCCCTTTTCTCATTTTTCCTCAGCATTTTTGCTTGCTTCTAACTTTTTTCAGGCTTTGGTTTCTATGTTGAGACCCTGCATCCTCAGGTTTTATCTTGCTCTGATGACTGCCTGAGTTGTCTCTCACTGACATACCACTGTAAATGTATTAACCTTTGGGTTTCCGTGGATGTTTTTAATCTCCTCTAAGGGAGGAAAGGAAAAAGCAGAGAACTCCAAGCAGTGAGATGGTTAACTGGCTCCAAGACAGATGTTCATGTTGCTCTAATTTTGACAAAAGTACATTGGCTTCCTGTGAAGCAAGGGATTGATTTTTAAACATAGTATTTGCAGACCAAGCACTATGTGGCTCAAGTCCAGCTCTCTTGAAAGACTTATTAACAGCCCCTCACATTGCCTTTGTTCTTTTGAAAACCATCAACTGCTTCAGACACCTACTGTAGCTTCCTGTGGTTCATACACTAGCATTCTTTTAATGACTGCTTCTCTTATCTAATGAACATTTATGCTCTAATTTTAGACATTTTTAGAAAAATTTTAAATTTTTTTCTTAGTGAATTTCAAGAAGCCACCATATTTTTTCTGTAAACACGAATTTGCTCACAATTTCTTGGATCATGCATTTTCTATTATACAATCATTAGATTTTTTTTTCTTCTACCCCAAGACATACTCTAAAGAAATATTTTCTTGATAATTTTTTAATGTTTTTTAATTCTGTTATTTTTATTTTACAATACTTTTTATGTATTTATACTTATTTTTACTAGTTTATTTTTGAACAGGTTTATATCATGATCAGGAATTTTAGTGTTAATATTTGCCAACTTGCTCTGATACGTGCTGTGGGTTTACAACTAATAATAAATCAAAACCATCGGGAATAGGTTTTAATGGGCTACTACAGGCTGTTGCAAGGTGACACTTGGACTATCCTTGCAAGACAGTGGCTTACAGTTCGTTGGGTCACAGTGCGTGCCAGGTTGCAGGCCTGAGGCAGTGGGATCAGGACTGTTGAAAAGCTATTCTAGAGGTAATATTTAAGCCAGCCTTCATTTTTAACAGGGTATCGAATTCCACAGGAGTTTGACTCTATTTATAGAAATTCTGGGGAGAATACAGGAATGTAGTCAGGGCCTGTAGGGATGCAACTATAAAGGCTAAAGCCCTCTTGGAAATGAAGCTGGCAAGGGACATAAAGGACAATAAAAAGGTTTTTTTTAGATACGTGAATAGTAAGAGGATGACCAGGGATAATGTAGGTCCCTTGCTGAATGAGGAGGATGTCCTGGTAACGGGGGATACTGAGAAGGTGAAGATACTGAATGCCTTCTTTGCTTCGGTCTTCACCTCAAAGGCCCCCCGGGACCCACAGGCACTGGATGTAAGTAGGAGTGTTTGGGAAATGAAGAATTTCCCTCTGGTTGAGGTAGGGGAGGTCCAGGAGCAGCTCAAAGGGATAAATGCACACAAATCCATGGGACCGGATGGGATACATCCACGTGTGCTGAGGGAGCTGGTGGAGGTGATTGCTGAGCTCTATCATCTTCAACAGGTCCTGGAGAACAGGAGAAGTGCCTGAAGACTGGAGGATAGCCAATGTCACTCCAGTCTTTAAAAAGGGCAAGAAGGAGGAACCTAGAAACTATAGGCCAGTCAGCCTCACCTCTGTCCCTGGAAAGGTAATGGAACAGCTTGTTCTGGATGCCATCTCCAAGCAATTGGAAGAGAAGAAGGTCATGAGGAGTGGTCAGCATGGATTCACCAAGGGGAGATCGTGCTTGACCAATCTCATAGCCTTCTACAATCTCATGCCAGGCTGGGTAGATGGAGGGAGAGCAGTGGATGTCATCTACCTTGACTTCAGCAAAGCTTTTGATACTGTCTCCCATGACATCCTGATAGCAAAGCTGAGAAAGCATGGGATAGATGAGTGGACAGTGAGGTGGGTTGAGAATTGGCTGTTGGACCAAGCCCAGAGGGTCGTGATTCGTGGAGCGGAATCTGACTGGAGGCCTGTGACTAGCGGTGTTCCCCAGGGCTCGGTGTTGGGTCCAGTCCTGTTTAACATCTTCATTGACGACCTTGATGAGGGAATAGCATCGACCCTCAGCAAGTACGCCGATGACACAAAGCTGGGAGGAGTGGCTGACACGCAGGAACACTGCGCTGCCATCCAGCGAGACCTGGACAGGCTGGAGAGCTGGGCAGGGAGAAACCAGATGAGGTTCAGCAAAAGCAAGTGTAAAGTCTTGCACCTGGGAAGGAACAACCGTTTCTATCAGTACAGGCTGGGGGATGACCTGCTGGAGAAGAGCTCAGTGGAGAAGGACCTGGGGGTGCTGGTGGATGACAGGTTGGCCATGAGCCAGCAGTGTGCCTCGGTGGCTAGGAGAGCCAATGGGATCCTGGGGTGCATCCGGAGGAGTGTAGCCAGCAGGTCAAGGGAGGTGATCCTCCCCCTCTACTCTGCCCTGGTCAGGCCCCACCTGGAGTATTGTGCCCAGTTCTGGGCTCCCTGGTATAAAAAGGACAGGGATCTCCTGGAGAGAGTCCAAAGAAGGGCTACGAAGATGATTAAGGGCCTGGAACATCCCCTCTATGAGGAAAGGCTGAGTAAGTTGGGACTGTTCAGCCTTGAGAAGAGAAGACTAAGGGGGGACCTAATTAATGTTTGCAATTATCTTAAGCAGGGGATGCAGGGGGAATCAGCCAGCCCCTTTTCAGTGGTCTGTGGAGACAGGACCAGGGGCAATGGCTGCAAGTTGGAGCACAGGAAGTTCCGCACCAACATGCGGAAAAACTTTTTCACAGTGAGGGTGACAGAGCCCTGGGACAGGCTGCCCAGGGAGGTGGTGGAGTCTCCTTCTCTGGAGATATTCAAGACCCGTCTGGATGCCTATCTCAGTAAAATGTCCTAGGGAGCCTGCTTCGGCAGGGGGTTGGACCCGATGATCTCTCGAGGTCCCTTCCAACCCCTACAATTCTATGATTCTATGAAATGTTTGGATGTGTTTCTGTATGTACAGATTTATGTAAAAAAACCCCTAGGTATAATGATATTACAGACATGAGAGAATAGGTCTACAAATAGTTCTTACAATAACACATTTCCTTATGTTTGCATATGTGTTTATATATCTATTGCTTAGTTATTTATTTACTGATTATGTATTTAGTGATTTTTTTCCTTTATTTATACATAAAATGGATTCTTCTTCCTTCGTTGTGATGTGTACTAAATGGGTGCAACTGTCATCAAGTGCAACAGTGTAAACACAGAATAAATCCTTTTAGTGTTCTATTTCTAAAATATTCTAAAAATAATCTAACATTCCAATTGTATTCACTTCTTATTCACTTTCATTTACAGGGCTCCTTATGTTTTCGCTTGTAACATGCTTTAAGCAAATTGACTGTAGTGTACAGATGCTGAGACAGTCTTTGAGAAGGGATCACCTAGAGGAAAATGTGGGAGTGTCATGTTGACATTCACTTTCAAATCCAGTCTTAGGAGTGAATGTGGGGTCTTTTATAAGGTCCTCCAAAATAAAATTGTTGTTATGCTGATGAAAGAAGCGATGTTAAATTTCCAGGGCAATTAACCATTTTTTTTCTAAATAGTTTTCTTAGCTGTACAATATTTTTCTCTAATTCTTTTACTTTTTCTTTTTCTTTGATTTCCATACACAGTGCTGTAAAACATGAAGAAAAAGCATCTGTGAAGCCAAAAACTGTAATGACTGATTCAAGACTCTAGTGTTGGTTTCAGAAAGAAAGTAATTTTCAGGGTGATTTCTCTCTCTCTTCACAGCCCACCCCTCCCCCCGCCCCGCTCTTCACACCCCCTTTCTTTTTTTGTTCCAGAAAGTAACTTTTCTTCTTTATAAGCAGTGAAATTGATCCCATTTTATCACAATTTAGATCTTCTAATTCCCTGCAGCAGACTCAATCTGCAGTATGTTATGTTTGACATACTTGAGTCAGGGCTTAAATTCAAACTTTCATCCCTGTTTAAGAAGGCAGAAAAATCTTTTGGCATAAATTGACTGAACTTCACTTTTCAGATAAAAAAATGTCACTTCTTAAAACTCAGTAGCATCAATGTGCAAAATACCACCCTGATGGACATTAAGAGAACAAGAAGTCCCTGAAGTTCCTAGCTTTCTTATCAGTTTTATAGCTCTTCATCTTTTACTGAATTCTAAAATACTGCTTATGATTCAGTTTATTTCAAAGCAGGATTTACTGGATTTCTTTTTATTGTTTTAAAGTAAAATGGCTTAAAAATAAACAGTAGGAGAGGTGTGGACAAATGCCACAGATGTGTTGCATATCAAACCCATTATGTTTATACTTCTGTTGAAATAAAGAAAGGAAAGGACAGTTATGTGTCAGCCTATAAACATTTTTTTTTGCAGTGACTAATTGTTATGAAAAATAGATTGGCATAATTTTCATAACAGTGCTGTTAACCATCATTCTTTTAGGGAAAATGGCAAATGAAATGTAAGTCCCCTTTTAAGTATGATGGGATGTATTGTACCCTTTTCTAACATCTGATGAGGCTCTCCAAGAATCATTATGTTGGAGAATAGTAGAGGCATGCAGAAAGTACTTTGAAGCATATATTTATGGCAAACTATGAAGGCGGCAAAACAGATTCATTCACATAGTAAAAAGCTTGGGCTTTGGTTAGGGAGGTATTTCTGCAGGGTGTACAGTGGCTACGACTCTGCCAAAAAATATCACCTGCAGAAAATCACACTTTGAGAGTTCTCAAAGGAGTAGAACATATTTTGCCCTGCAGCTTTTTTTCTTTCATGAGGAAGAGACCGTTTCATGAAGCATAGATCATTTTTGTGTGTGAATACTTGTTAAAGGTAAAATATCCCCCAACACTTAAATCCCAGGGCTAGGCTGTGAAAGATACAGCCATCTGTCTGAGTGCTGCAACATCCACCAGTTAGGTACTTGGCCTCAATGGTACCTGAAGTTGAGGATCAAATGCCTGTGCAGTGTAGCCCAGACAGATTCATGATGGGTAGGTCTATCTGCGTGTCTCGGGCACCACAGTCCAATGGCACCCTCAGTAACATCTGATCCTCAGTGCTGGACAGGGGATCCTAGAGAAAGGAAATCCTTGTCCAGAGTCAATATTCCATATTCATGGTCGGAACTGTTACTTTGTTTGTGTGGCCATTCCCATAAACAGAGAATGACATCCCCAAGAAACCCCCTTAAAATAATAAAGAATATAATTAGTTCAATACAAATAATTGAACTTTACATTCTCTGTCCTGGGTATCCAAACTCATCCCAGCCCTCTTTCTCCATGCAATATCCGCAGCTATAACCATGTATCACATTTCCCTTTAGAATGAATCCACTGATAAAAAAATGTGGTGGTTGTGATTACAAACTTACATATTTTGCACTGATAAAGTAGTCTTTATCTATTTTCAGAATGATTAGAATATTTGCACAGGAACTGGAAAGTTTTATTTACCTTGGAGTTACTCTCTTCTGTTTCAAATTTTAAAGTAGCTCTAGCAGATAGGGGACAAGTCATGGGAGCATTCCCCATGTTCTCTCCTCTGGTGCTAGGAAGAGTGTCAACTTAAACATGATTTCTAGCCAGTGATCAGAATTCTTGGGAGGAAGGATTTTTGGAAGCCAATGGCTAAAAAACACCTGCTTTGCAATGACTAATGAGATTTGTTCCCTGCCACCATCACTCCAGAAAATATTTTATTGTCTCAATCACATATTCACATGTTGATTTCTTGGGAGAAAATGTGACTCCTCCCAATAAATATTTTCCAGTGAATGATTGTAGTGGATTTTGAAGAGCTATGTAAGCTTTAGGCTTTACTTTTAATTTGAATTTCAGTTACCAGAATAATAAAAATATTAATCTCCTAGGCAGTTTAAAATATATCCATTTTTGATCTCTCAGAACTTAAATAAAAATTATAAAAAAGGTTCAGCTTGCTAAGCAGAAGTCTTACTTAGCCTGTATCACTTGAAAGAAACAGCAAATCTGTAAGTTCCTAAACTAAAACTGAAGAGTTGTGTATACCAAGTATATGTATGTACAGACATATGTACACATGTGTATATAAATGGTGGACAATATAGATTCTTTTGCTTAAAACATTTTATTTTACCTCATAAGAATATTTTGGTGCAACACATTTAGTTAAAAGTATCTCAGAAGTTTTAGGTAACTCAGAAGATTTAAGTATCTACATCCACAAGGCAAAGAAAGCATTTGGAGAAAACCATTTCTAAGCTCAGTTCTTTATAAACAGAGTTCCTGTGGGTAGCATTGTCTTCTGTCATGTAAAAGCAGAAAGCTTGCAAAATGAGCAGATGTTGCAAAAATTACTCCAGACCAGAAGATAATAAAGTATGAACCAATGTCCCATCAAATCTGTTAGCTTTGTACAAAAGTAGGAAGACTTCGAATACAGAAATAAATGAGAAATTAGGAAAACACAATATTTAGCTAATGTTTGGGAAAGGGATTTTAATTTGAATCTCTTGAGAGCAGAGTAAAAAGGAATTCACATATATTCATAGGAATTAGCATGATACAAGACATATAGAATGAATGAAGCATAGAAGTATCATGCAGATGTTTTTCAAGCTCAGGGAAGTTGCATCAGCAGTGAAGTGGTAAGAAAAAACACCGTACATTAAAGAGTGAGAGGAATGGTTCTTACACCAGTTTCAGAAGACAGAAAACAAGCAGCAAGGAAGAAAACAGCACAGGACTCAGGGGTTTGTCCCCAAAACCTTTCAGAAGTCACTGGTATTGTTTTGAGCAGCATTTTGAGACCTTCATCAAAGATCCCTATTTCTAAATTGAAGCCACTGGCAGCAAAGGGAGGTTGTTTCCACTCGCTGGATTGACATTATGGAAGTTGTATGGAGTGAGCAATTTCCAGCCTAAATAGAGCGTTCCTGCTCTTTCATGCAGGAGACAGAAGAGATATCACTGGCAGCACTGTGTGCAATTCTTGTTGCCTGTGTTCGGGAAGATTAAGTGAAAGTGTAACAGAATGATTGAGGAAGTGGGAGCCTAGCTTATAGGGGCAGTGAAGGGACCTAGCAAAATAAAAGCTGTGCCTAGAGGTATAAAAAACAAGCATAGAGCAGAGAGAAATTCTTCTCACCTAGATGACAACACTTGTCAAAGGACAGATAGAGATAACCTCAGCATATATGTATTTATGCTGAAAATTAAAAGCAGCTTTCAAACCCTCAGAGCAATAAGGCAGGAAAAGGTTGGTGCTGGGAATCTAACTGGCTGCAATATTGATCTTGCTGCAGGAGTGCAGAAGGGAGTCTTTAATGTACCCCCTAAAACCAGAGAACATCCCTTCCAGCCTGTTTCCAGTTTTCTTGGGAGTTTGAACTTGCAGTAGAGTATTTCAAGTAAATACTTTGGAAATCAACTTCCAGCAAAAAGTGTTTTCTTTCCCAAAGTCTGAATAGTGTATATTTATATCTAGGTGTGTAGACTTGTCGCAGTTTTGTGTAGCTGGGTATTGGTAGAGAATGGGGGGCTGCAGAGATGGCTGCTGTAAGAAGCAGCCAGAAGCTCTCTGGAGGCCCCAGAAAGTAAACATTGGCCTATTCAAGGCCAGAGTTGCTGCTCACCAAGGCCAAGCCAATCGGCAATGGTCACAGCACCTCTGTGAATCATGTATAGGAGAAAAAAAACCCTGCAAGCAGTTGCATTTTGCCACTAGACAAGGGAGTCATAAGATACAAGGAGCTATGCAGACACCAAGGCCAGGGAGGGAGAGGCAAGGAGGAGGTGCCCCAGGTGCCGGAGAGAAAGATGCCCCTACAGCCTGTGGAGAAACCCATGGTGGAGCAGGTGTCCCCCCGCAGCCCATGGAAAAGGCCAAGACCCCACCTGCAGCCCCACACTGGAGCATGTGGAGACATACAGGAGATGCTGTTACTGCATTGGAGCAAGCCCCTGCCAGCACCTGCAGCCCATGGAGAGAGAGAGACACAGAGATGAGCGAGAGAGATTTACACTGGAGCAGGTTTGCTGGGGGAGGCTGGTGGCCCCGTGGAGGACTGGGACTGAGAGACTGAGAGACATTGTGATTTATGACTGTCTGCCATAACAGTGACTCACGCTGGGGCAGCTGGTGAAGAGCTGAAGCCTTGTGGGAAAGGATTAACTTTGGAGAAGTTTGTGAAGGACTGTCTTCTGTGGGTGGGACCCCATGGTGCAGCAGGGGAAGGGTGTGTGGAATGAATGCCCTCTCCCCGACCCCAGCCAAGAAGGAAAACAACTTGTGAGGATCTGATTGAAGCCCCCATTTTCCCAGTCCCTGCCCCTCCCTGTGCCAGAATGGGGGGGGAGAAGGGAGAAAAATCATGACTAAAGTGAAGTCTACAAAGAAGGGAGAGGTGGGGGGAGGTGCTTTAAGATCTGGTTGTACTTCTCATTGTCCGGCTCTGGTTTCACTGTGTGTGCAGTGCAGGGTCATCAATTAGAGAATTTTCTTTCCTTCACTCTGTGTTGAGTCTGTTTTGCCCATGACTTTGATTATGGGATGATCTCTCCCAGTCCTTATCTCGACTCCTAAGCCTCTCAATATATGTTTTCTCCCCTGTCCAACTAAAAAAGGGAGTGATAGACTGACTTTGGTGGGTGTCTGGCCTCCAGCCAGGCCTAAACCACCTCAATGGCTTTAACCACTTCCATGTAAATAAATCAGTGCACTAAATGTAGTTGCATGTAGACACACAGGTGGCACTAATAAACATACTTTCTTTGCATGGATTACAAGCATGTTCTCTAAGAAGGTCTTTGAAACATTCAATGGGCATTTAGAAGTTTAAAGGCTATTTTCAGGAGAATCTTTAGTCTTTAAAATAACGTGTTATCCAAACCTAAACTTTGATTAATTCTGGTTCTTATAGGTTGTTAGTTGTAAAAATTAAGATCATTAAGGGCTTTGAAAATATTTACATAATTTCTTTCCACTGACATGTTAATTGAATTACAGGGCTACTAACATACTTGCTATGTCCTCCGAAGTTGTTCATTCTGCCCAGTGTATTTGTGATTTCATTGGAATGATGTTGATTACAATGGTTACAAATTAATTTATGCATTGCAGTGAGGTTTATTCACAGGGAATTGCAATGACAACTATATTACTGATGCACTGTCTTTCTATAAAGCTTTTCATTCACCCTTTAATGAAGTAGCCACATGCTTTAAATAAACAGTTATTGTCAATTATTAACATTAAAGCGATAAGTATGGGAGAAAAGCAATATTGCTATTGCTTAAAGAAGCACAAGGTCAGACCTTCGTTATCACTACATTGCTAGTAAGATAATTAGCATTACAAAAAGATTTATGTATTTCTAAACTGATTTTTATTCTGACAATTTATTTCCACACCTGACACTATAGAAAGTGACTTGTCACTTAATATTCTAACACATTTTTATTACACATGTTTTTGTTTTCATAAACAGACTATAACGATAAAAATGGAACAATAGTCAGTTCATGTTTTTGAGTGTTGACTGGACTGCAAATTAACTTAAATTTCTGAGAAGTGTCTAAAAATTTTAAAAATTAATTGTTGAAAATCTGTTTCTTGAAGTCTTAGGAGCATAGTGGAAACAGAAAATTAATTTCTCTCTGCAGCAACCTTAATTCCCTAGACTTACGGACTTCTCCAGGTGTTGTTTTTCTTGCACAGCTTTATGCCTTTGTTTATTCTGCATTTTTAGTCTGTATTTACATGGCTTTTGTTGTTTAAGTGCTCAAGTTAACAAACACCTGACAGCTGTAGAGTAGGTATTGCAACCCCCTTCAGTGCCCAGAAACACATAGTGTAGTGCACATCCATCAAACTGGCACCTGAAGAACCCTGGGAAGGATTCAGTGTCTTAATGAAACTTTGACAACATTGGAAGTGCCTTCAGAGGTTTGTCTCCGAGTGTAACATGGGAAAAGTTAACAGATTGGTTCTCTTTCTAATTTATCATTTGTCAGGCCTTCAGGTATATATAATTTAATCCTAAATTTTTCATTGTCTGATATTCTGGACTTAATTTCCACATTGTGTTACATGAAAACAAGAATAAATTATTACAAGGGAGCAGAAAAATGTTTTTGTAGGAATAGTATAACAGAGTGGGCTTTTTTTTTAAAAAAAAAACTCAGGTAATTATGAATATAATTCATACATTTTTAGTTTTCTAAGTAAATGGGCTAGATTAAGGAAAATCACATGCATTTTGTTTTTATCCTTGTTTTAAATTTTAATTAATTTACTGTTGTAAATTAATACAGCCTGTAATTTCAGATTATTTTAATTTTTAAAAAAATTGTTCTTATGACACTGCAATACAAATAAAAGGTATGAAAGTTCTGAAAAAAATCACCAGTCTGGAAAAAACTGCCCTGAGAGTCTTTCCATATTAAAAAGTAAAATAACTGTAACCTCTTCTTTTCCCCAAAAATCTGCAGGCAACTTGTAAAAGAAAAGCCAACAAGTCTTTTAATTATCACATAATTTTCAAAAGTGTAAGAGTAGATGTAAGAGTAAGATAAAAATTATAAGAAAGATAATGTTTATTAACAACAAAAAAGCTAAGGTAGCATATTTATTTAGTTATGTAAAATGTGCCTGTCCTATTTTATGTTCGCTAAGAACTATCCATGTAAGGATTGATTAGACTTGAACTTTAGAAAAAAGCAAACACACCCCCCAGATCAAATATAATATTTTTAGATATTTAAATAAACAAACAGAATTTTAAGACTCCTGTTCTTGTTGTCAATTCCTATTGTAGTTCTTGCAATACCTGAAGAGCTGACCAGGTGCATAGTACCTGAACATGTGTTTAACGTTTTAATCTCAGGCCCCTGGTTTGTTTGGGTTTTACTTTAAATGATGGACCACCCATGGGCAAACACATAAAATAGAATTGGGAGACTTGGGTACATATAATATAAAATATGGACAAATAATTTTCCAGGAATAAAAAGCATGGTTAAATTTTGCAGACTCTTCTTATTGTGCATTTAATACTAGTGTGTTTAATAGTACTTTAAAAAATATAGCTTTGTTATTAATAATTTTAAAAAGCAAATATATCTGGCATTTACGCCTTCAAAATATGGGTTCTGCAGCTTCCTGAGTAAGTCAGGTGGTTCTACATTGCCTCTTAAATCTTGCCATTTCCTTCTCCGTTTTTCTTCTCCCTAACTCATTTTCCATCACATTCTCCTAGGGATTTTTTCCTTGTTATTCTCATATCTGCTTTTCCTCTTTCTGTTCATTTTCCTACACTGCCTCTCATTTTTCTGTTCCCCATTCAAATCTGTTTTCTCTACTTTTATTTTTCTTGCTGCTGTTTGTCATCTTCCACTCTCCCTTCAGTTCTTGCTTGCATTTCTTTCCACTTCATTCAAAATTTCTGCAGTTTCTCATTCTTTTGTCTCTTTTTTTTCTTCTACTCTTGGCTTTTGCCTCATTTATATATATACTACATTTTCCCGCCTTACTCATATATATCCTCTGTATGGACTCTCGGTGAAGGTTTTCTTTTTTTCCCCATTTGTACTCTGCTTTGGAGTCAGTCACTGTAAACAGAGTAGATATCATGAAGAGCAATTTTAGAGGCAATCCCATCATCATTTTAGGAAGTAATCCCAGTATGCCAGCTTCCCATGCATAGTTATATGTGTCTTCATTCAAGACACAGACATGATTATATGTCTATTTCTGTGGCGTTGTCCCATTTCTATGGTAACACTGCATATCTGCTATTTGTGTCTGGTGGAGATTCTGGCGAGTGGGCCCCTTTAGCAGATCAAAGTACCTATAATATATAGAATGCTTTGAAGAACTTAGTATCAGGAACTCCTCCAATTAGCCCATAAACTATATGGAATCAAACCAGCATTTTCTTTGCCTTGTTTGTTGAGGTTGGGTTTTTTAATTTGTGTTTTTTTGTTTGGGTTTTTTTTTTCATCTATCTGTTTGAATATAATCAAAGAAAAGAATAAATAAATGTATTGTTTCTTTCTATTTTAAATTATAATTTTGTCCTCAGGAAAGTTCTTGAGGACTTATGTTCTGTGCATACCAGTGAAATATTTTCTGATGCTTAACTAACTGGTAACACAAGACTTCCCCTGGAAAGGGGGACTGTGATTTTATAAGTAATGCAAGAACTACAGTTCAAATCTGTGTTCCAGGCTCTAATCCAGACTTCAAAACATTTTAAAAAGTTCAGCCATAAACACTTAAACATTGACAAATACATCAGAACCATACACTCTGGGAAGGGAGAAAGTTCTGAGCTTTCTTGACTGAGAGCAAACTCTTTCAGCAGTGCACAGCATAAAAAAGATGACGTCTTTGGAACTGTTGAGGGTGAATCCAACTTGCTGTGAAAAAACATCAAAAGAAAGTCAGGAATGACCTGGCTGGCTAATGAGCAAAGAGCTCATCTGTGGTAAGGAGACTCTGGGCCAGTAACAATGCAAAACTTCTGTCCAAGGTGCAGAGTTAAAATGATGGCTCTTAGAAAACTAGACATCCTTTAAAAAAATTAGGACTAGAATACAAGCAGGTTTGTGTGGCAAGCTTTTACTGATATGATGTTTTTTGTAATTTTACTAGGGAAATGCTTAAGTGGGAACCATGGGGCAATATGTACATGATTTCACTCTGAAAGAGCAAAATTCACTAGGCTAGCTATGTTTACTTTGGCTGTTACCTTTTATAAAGGCTTTATTCTTAACATGTGTTACACCACCAACATACAATATAGCCGAATATCAAGCTAGACGTAAGATTTAGATATCCCACTTGGGATTTAGGAAGAATGTAGGTATATGGCTCCTGAGTGAAGTGCTGGAGAGGCTTACATGGGGAGAGAGATCCTGACTTTATCTCCCTTGCTCTCTTTTAATGATAGGCTGTGTAGTATCAAAGGACACTCTGATGCTAAGTGCACAGGACAGCCCAGGGGAACAGTGTCGCCTAGGTCACACAAAAGCATAATGCCTGTCTTTGGCCCAATTAGCCTTCCTCGCTTCATCTTAAATAAAAGCTTTAATGGGAAAGGAGGGAACTCCTCCCTTTTAGATTGCCCTTTAAATTTGAGGTGAGGTGCTGCCTGTGGGAGTCAGTGAGTTTGTGCAGTCTGAGGAATGCAACAAGTCCAGCTTTTTCACTTCCTGGGGTTAGAAAAGACCCCAAACAAACACTCACCTCCCCAAAACCCTCCCAAAATAACCCTCCACCCCCAAAGCCTATCCCATGAGCTTCTGCTTCTAGTGACTGGATTGTTAGTCTTGGTTATTACGATACACTGAAATCTTTGACACAAAAGACACATACATCCTTCTTTAGCATTTTGAGAGGTGAGTGTGTGAAGCGCTCCAAGTCACTCAGAGGTGGCTTCAGTAACTGCCGCACTTCTGGATCTGGGTCAGCAGCAACAGGCACCGGGCTGCTCAGATTGTGGTGGTACAAATGTCACCCCGCATGGAGATTTCTCAATCAGTTTCCATGCTTGCTAATCACTGACTTTGGGGTCTAAGTCATTAACTTGGTGCCTGCTGTTTGCTTCATGTGTTTTTTTGGTTGCTAGTGTGTTTGAGGTCTGATTCTATGACTCTCTTACATGAGTAATGGACAGCTCATTAACTTACATGAGTAAATGTTAAAATCTTACACCCTGTACACACACCCCACACCCCCCCGCCCCCCAGTAAAAAATAAAAAATCCACACCTAATTTCTTCTACCAAAACCAACAGCGTTAAAATCAAACATTTGTTTTAGTTTTGGCTATGGTATAGATAGATGTCACAAAGTCATAGTATCTTCAACTAGTTTTTGCTTTCACATTCGTCTTCATTAAGATCTTTAGAAGTATTTAAACTTATCATGTGTGTTTAATAACACTGTCTCATGTGGTTCACCTCTCTAAGTTGAATCATGGGGTTGACCATAGATCTCTGGGCTAGGAAAAGACCTGAGAAAAAAAATATTCTAAAGTGAACATCTGAAGGCCACTAGTTTTAGATTTTCAGTTTATGATCTTCATAATTTTATAACCAGATTCAACTTTATACTGCAAATATAAATAAATATAAAATATAAATCCAACTATAAATTCAACTGCAAATTACAATGTTTGCAGGTTCTTGCAATAAATAGTGTTCTTCAGATTTGGAAGATACATTTTTATCTGGCTTCCTCTGTCTGGACTAGGTGCTCATTGCTTCTGACCATAAAAACTCACAGGCAGTTTAGGAAGGCAATTGCGGCAATAAAATCCTTTATTTAAAAAAAAAAATCATTAGGGAAATAGACAATTTTCAGCTGCCATTATGTACAATATTTAATTTACTTTTCCAAAGAGGAGAGACACTACATTTTTTGTAACCAAACTAGACAGAAAATTGTAGAAGAAAGAACCGATGCAATGTCTTATTTTTCATTTTACTAGTTATTGCTACTCCTATATTACTACTATCACTCTGGAAAACATAGAAGCTTCTAAAATTAAGATATTTCTAGGAAAAAATTCCCTCTACCTTACATAGAATTGCTAATATTAAATAATTTGAGACAGTGTAATTTTCATATAGGGTAGTAGAATGGGCAGAATCTCCCCACAGTCTTTTATTTTTACCCTTTCTCCATCCCTCTCATCCTCTGTCTCTCCCTCCCTCTTTTTTTTTTTTTTATTCTCTTGAGAAAATCAATGTTATTAGAGACATGCTATTTTTATAGATGTCAATAACCAGGTTCTTGTATTTCTTTTCTTCAGAGTTCTATACGTCTGGGTTTTTTTTAATTAAAATTTTAAAGCTTTGTTATATATTTATAGCGTTCTGTATAACTTTATTTTATCCCAGTCTACTATAATCTCCCCACCTATAATTTCAGACCAGTTTTCCTGATGAGAGGGAAAAGGGCTTGTTGGGTTTTTTTCACTGCATGAAATATTTTTTACATGTCAGTGGATAAATTCAAGAATGGGGTGGACTTGACCACAGTGGAATATGCATCAGGATGGTCAGCATTTGAACAGCTGTACAATATCCTTCCAGATGTTGTACTCACAGTGCAATTCTAAAATTAGCAGGCTCCTCTAAATCAAAGGTAAATGAAAGAATGTCTCTCACAGGTACTCAAGCTAATCTACAGGTAATAGATATTGAATTGTGTCAGACTGTAGTCTCTTAAGAAACATGGGTGAAAAGTCAAACAATTCAGTAGAGTGTACCAGGTACTTGTGAAGAGTCTATTCGATATCCACAGAGATATCAAATATAGCACCAGTAATGAAAATAGAGCTATGTATGAAACCTTTGATAACAGAATTAATGAATAACTGAGATTTAATGGCTTTTGTTGCACTGCATTCAAGTTATTATAGAGGAACTCCTGAAGCAGTATTGATCCGGGAAAAAGGTATACCACTATAATGAATGTATTTGTGGCTATAGCCAAATTCCCTGTGTGTTATTTGTACTGGCATTGTGCAGATGGCAGAATAATTGTGTAGTGCACTGAATCATATTTCAGCTGAAAGAGCAGTGCACTCAGGTGATACAACTGCATTTCCACTTAATGAAAAGAAATATTTAGCTTTATCATATTCTTATGCAGTCCCTACGCCAGTCCTGTGGTCTCTGGACCAACAGCTCATCCTGTCTGTCCTGAGGTATGTGTCTATTCAGCTTGGCTGATTTGGGTTAAACTAGCAATGAGGACAAGGTAAGCTTGGCTTAAACTCTGTGGTAAGTGGATTCCTTCCAAAGTGAAAGCATCAATCGGAACAGAAGATGATGATTCTACACATACTTAGTAGTCAGAGGTATGGAATTGATCTTAACCTATGTGATGACCTTAATCAAAGCAAGTGCCCATGAGACATGTGCCACACAACAATTTGAACAATCATAGATGCCTTATCTCATCTCTCAGACCTGGGGGGATGGCTTCCATAAATCTTCTTCTGCTGCTTATCCATTGATCTGATAAATTGGCATTTTTTTAAGTACCATTACATTACACGTGTGATTTGATATGCCCCAAAAATTCAGGCCTTCTGTCTTGTTGGGGTAAACTCGATGAAGTCACTGGCACTTTATCAAGTTGCATGCTCATTTACTGTTTTGTTTAGTGGGTTTTATGGTGTAACAGCACCATAAAAAGAATGAGTTTTTAGCTAGATAGTCACAGCCATATGCTTAACACAGTTTTATATAAGTATTATGCCATTTATAACAAAGATTTCCACATATCAAATAATGGATTAATAGGAATAAAATTTTGGTCATCTAGAAATCAAGAGGGACTTTGCCATGAAATCTAAGAGGGCTGGGCATTTCCTAAAGAGTTAGGAAAAGTACAATAGCAGTTTCTAAGTGTTAACCTTTGATGTATGCCTCAGAAAATAAGGGTGCTCCTTTTTTATTTTCCTGTTTTCTGTTGCAGACTGAATTACATTGTGTTTTACCTCCAAGTATCAATTACAACTTCCTTCACAAATCTAAGCATTAAGACAGTCCCCTGTGAGAGTGAAATTTGCACAACAAATTTGTTCTGCTATTATTGTCTGGCTAGTTTCATACAGTTCTCCTGATGGGCAAAAAGAGTTGTACCAGGCAGGAGGTGTTTTTGTGTGCATTAGCAAATATTTCTGACTAGTATTCTGTATCGCTGAATGCAAAGAAATGATTAATCAATGAATGATACAGTAAATAAATTAGATGGGGATATTCCAGCTGTTAAAGCCACAGGCATTGTTGCACACAAAGAGCAGGATCTTTCTTCCAGAAGGGATGTGGAGTTCTACAAGCTCATCTCCATTCAGCCCCAGGCACCCACGCTCCCTACTGGCAGCTGAGTATTTAATCTCCTAGAGCATTTCTATTATTAATTTGTCTAACAGAAACAATCATCATAGAATTATTAGGTCTGCTCTCATAATCAGCACTACATTATTAAAATCTATAAAATCAATCAGATTGATGCCGATTTGTTCTAAGTGAGAATTTAACCCTGCCAGAAGGGAAAGTAAAGGAAATACATTCCTTTCAGTGCATGCATATGTTGACTATCTCTAGTTGGAAGTATACATTTGAATCAAAAAGATTGTAACCAGTTACAGTCTTGTGTAACAAACCTTGCTATGGGCTTCGTATGAGCATGCTGCAGAACAGGCATATTCTATTACACAGGGCTTTAAAACTTGTTGCTGAAATCAGCCATGAAACAAGAAGGGATTTTTTTAATGATAAGAAAACATGGATTAAAACCTCTGGGGATATACAGCAGAATCTACAATAGCAACTCCCCCCGCCCCTGCCTGAGCTGGATAAGAAAGCCTATTAGGCAGATGGTATCACACATGAAAAAAGTGATCAAGCTGTGAGCAAGAGAGCCAGATCTACTTAGTGTGATAATTAGAAAAGAAAGAGCCCCAAAGGAAGTGCAGAATAGTAAAATATAATATCGCTGCTAGAAAAAAGTGGTGGAGATTGTATTTTGGACCCAGGAACAGGTTAGACAAAAGAAGGAAGTCCTATGAAATTAGGGGGAAGAATCTGGGAAGAATGTGCCTATCAGATAATGAGATTGCAGTTCAGATTGCAGTTCAGCATCTCATTGAAAATAGGATTGCTCTGATTCCTCTCTGGGGCCAGGAGAAGTTCAGGAATTTCAGCTGCAACACCCCTACACTTTTTTTTTTTTTTAAAATTATGGTCTGTCCTGCAAGTCAGATTCTGTATTTGCCTGTCATGTGCATACATGTAAGTAAAGACAGCCATTTACTGCAATCAGCTTCAACTCAGTTCATAACCACACCGTAAAGTGGTTCTGCGAATTTGTGTGTCTTAGAACTCAAAAAGGTACCTGCTAAGTTAGATCCAAGCTGTTACCTCATAGAATAATTGTATTTCATATTTCCATTGGGTTTGTGAGGGAAGAAGGGAAGACCCAGAAATTTTAGGCATGTTTTTGTTTTGGTTCCTTTTTTTTCCCCATGATGCTGCATTAAGGATGGAGACATTTTTGGACCAGTTCACACCAGTTCTGACCAGGGTTGAGAGCAGTATCCCTTGTTTCCAAGGTTACTAGAGAAAAAAACATAGTGGACAATGGTAACTCTTCCTCATGGGAACTCCTTTCAGTCACTGTAATCCTTTTGTTTTCTTTAATAGAGGAGACTTGTGTTCTTTCATAAAAGACATAGTAAAGCCTCAACCACTTTGTGTGGTGGGGTTTGGCCTTATTTATTTTTATTCTGGAAAGAGATAGAAGCAGGTATAATGAATAAAGGCTAATTATGTTTTATAAAAGGACAATTGCTATCAGTTTTTATGTCTTCCCTTTGTTTTCATTTAATTTACTGTTCCTTCTGAGGATATTAGAAGAGGTAAATACTATCTCTGTTCCTATCTTGTCACCACATACTTGTATAAGTACTTCCTATAATTTCTTATTTAACCCTTATTACATAAAATTATTTTATTGTTTTGTTTTGTTTTGCTTTTTGTTTTCATGTATGCTTTTATTTCCCTCATCTTTGAATGTCCTGTACTTCTGCTTTGTCTCATTTTTGGTCTCCTTGTATGGGAAAAATCCCTAAAGAGGGCAAGTGGAATGTTGTTGCTTATTTTTCTCTTACATATTTTTGTTTTGGTTGGTTGTCTATAAAGGAACAGGAGTTTGGGGAATTCTCAATACAGTTATTCCTTTTCCATGTTTTGTTCATTTTGTTTAGTTTTTAAACCAAATTCTACTTGCTCCAAGCAGAATGTTGTACAGGTTCGTATTCCAGACCAAACAGAAGACCTTCAAAATCCATTTCCAGGGAATACATAGGATATTTGATGGGAAAAAATTTAAATCTTCTTCCACATCTCCTTTAAAATCTTTAGTGTTTGTCACACACTCTATGTACTTGGTAACATTGACATTAAAACTGAACAGAGGATAATATTTATTAATACTCATTAAGCCCTCTGAGTTCTAGAGCAGAGGAAAAAACAAGGCAGGACTTCCCAGTACTTGTAAATATGAATTCAGACCCTGCTATTGACCCAAAGAATAACACTTGCACTTTAATTTTATATTGGCTTGAGCATTTGGCTTAATCAATTCATATTTGTTGGATTTTTGTAGCCTCTGAGACACCGAAATTCCATTTATTTCACTAGAACATAAACATCTAGACAGCCTCTGAAATGTTCTGGATTGACAAATCTGTTTAAGTGTTTTTTACTTTGGATGTTGCCCAAAGAGCAGATTACCAAAAGAGTTGCTGCATGAGGAACCGTGCTAACTATGCCTGAACATACACTCACAGACCAAATTCATTCATTCGCCCAATTCAGGGAAGGGCTCAGTTACTAATATGTGTGGTTCGCTCAGGGTCAGAGCTGGAATCATGCCCTGAGGAATCAGAAGGTGCATCTTCCTTCTACTGTGGACCATGGTAACACAGAGCAGAGAGGGGAAATAGCATCATGTTACTCTCATGGCATCATAGCATCATTTTACTCTCATTTATCTCTTGTCACTTGGATATGTGAGGTTTAGGTTCTCTAAGGCTGAATGGAAGCAAAGATAAAGTAAACCTGTGGCTTTTTCAGCTCACAGAATAAACTGTGGCGCTTTCAGGCAAGTCTTTAAGTAATTTTTGCAATGATTATTTGAATGCTTATTGGGCTAGACTGAAACAGGCTTGCTTAGTTGTCTAGTGATTAGAGCAATTACATGGGAAGCCTGAAGGAGAGAAATTGGCTGCCTTTCACTTCTTTGGTTCCTCAGTATTTATTTTATCTAGAAACCATGAAACAACTAGATCCCAATGGAGGTGCTCAGTGATGCTGTTTCTTCTACTTACTTCAGAGCAGGTGAATCTTTTTCAGTGGTCTTGCTGTATACAAAGACCTTATGAATAAAGATATATCATGGTCACAGAAGGTAACAGTTTAATATGTAACCACCTGAAAAAATAGCAAAATGACCAAGGCTGTTGGACTGTACTTAAATTAAATTAGATGATAATATAATAATATTCAGCTAAATTAAGTATTTTTTTCAATTGTCAGAGATTATAATACTGTTTAAAATGTTATTAACTTTTTGGAAGAAAGTGGCACGTAGAAATGCTAGCAGCAACTTTCAAATTATGTAAAACATCCATTTAAACTGTTTTCTTGTGACACTCAAAGGTTCTGTTTTTGCTGACACATCAAAAATAGGAAAAACAATTATTGGACTTTTTTTTTCACCCTAGAGAAATAAAGAAAAATTTCCACTGTGTTCTTGATGTTCATGTAATACATGTTTCTATATCTTTAGAAAAAAAACAACTTAATGTAATGGAGGTATAAAAGCAGCATAAAATAAACATTCTCCAACATTTATTTGTACTGAAACAGTTACAGTTTTTGCTTTGTGCTCCTTGTGGATGGCCAGACACATACACCTCTGCTGAAGTTGAATACAACCTTTGGAGTGGTTTCGTTGAAGTTTGTGGCATCAGTAATCTGTATTATTCTGTAGAAACAGAGCTCTTTGCATCAAATATGGATTACTTTTCAAGTAATCATTTTGATATTTACTTAAGAAGAATTAGTAATAAAAACTTAACAATAATTCAGTAATGACTGTAGCAGTAGAAGAAACCTTTACATCTTTATTACCAAAGTAGACATCACTCACATCTCAAAGGTAGCGTCTTTATTGCAGCCTTTGATCATCTTCATATTTTTAATCTACGGTAAAAATTAGCAACTTCATTGTCATCACCTTAAATTGGGCTTGTGTTAGATTTCTGAATGTTGTCCAAAGGGAGCTTTAAATCCCACAGACAACAGCAAGAAGATCTACTGTGTATATGTTTATGCACATAATATTTGAAGAAAAGTGAACAGGGCTGAGACCTCCTCATTGTCCCTTGAGGGAGGTGGTGGTTCATGTCAGGAGATACAACAGGCAATAGGTTTGTGTGTGTTTCTTGTGCTGTAAGCCTTAAAGGATCCCTTCCTGTAACGTGTAACACATAAAATATTTCCCTTTAATACTCCTCCTCCAATGGGAAATGTTTATGTATCCCATTCATACAAGAGTACAAAACGCTACTCCAAGTTACAGAATGCAGAGCTGCAGCCTCAGTGGTCAAAACACAGCATAGGCACTTCTACTGGAATTAACACAGGACTGCTATTTCTCCCCTTGCTAGTGCCTTCTAGACTAATGATACCTTTCTGCTTTGTCATATTTCAACTCTCTGCAGTCTCCAAGGTTCACCTGACTGATGGGTTTTTTTGTGGGTTTTTTTTTTTTTTTTTTTCTGGAAGCTCTGTTTTTCTCAATTTACAGTGTTTTTACATTGTTTTATTCACTACATATTATTCTTGGCTAAAATTCCTGCTTGTTAAAGACTTGCCAAAGTTAGTCTTGCAAAGTTGAGACATTTCCACCAGGAATCACTCACTGCTGACATTTCCAGCCTCGTGTTCATCAATGACAGACTGAGGCATACATACCCTTGTTTCAGTTTGCTCTTTTTCTGCTCATTTCTCATACTGCATGATGTGTGAAAAACTGTGATAAAGGCTCATCAAAGTCATCAGAACTCTTCATTTATCAAAATTAAATGGCTTTTGTCATGCAGTAGTCCTGAAGAAGTTAATTTTTCAAGACATACCACAACACAATTTGTGAATGTCACAGCTGCATATGCCTGCTGCACACAGTTTTGGGGTTTCTTTGAACATATAAAGTAACATGTTCTGTGTATTTCTAGGTAAAGCCAGAACCTCAACTGTTCTAAACCAACTATATAACTCTGTTGATGTTTTTCCATGGCTTACTGGCCTTTCTTTTATTGTTTACAGTATTTCAGCAAGCACTTTCTCTGGGCCATCATCACATCAACAGGAGAACATAGTGAATTATCTCTTCAACATGCAGAATTAATGAAAGTTCTGTTGCATTGTATTGGGCTTTTTTTTAACTGCCTATTTTTTAACAAAGAAAAATTGGGGTGGTTTGTTCATTTGTTTTGCTGGTTTTGCAGCTCCTGCCACACCCACTTGACTGGAAGTTTGGGACTCTTTTAATATTGAACTGTAGCTTCTGTCTCTTTCTCCTAATAGGTAACAAATATTTAGTCTTCTCATTGTTAAGCTGCAGAGTTGATATCATGCTTGCCAATTGTTTTAAAGCTTTTTAAGATTTTAGTATGTTACTCATTTAACATCTACACATGTCCACAACAGCTGCTGAACTCTACTTTCTGCTAGATTTTATTTTTTTTCTTTTTTTTGTTATCTGGGCTGATCAGATCAGTAATTTTTTTTGTCAAGTCCCTGAACCTTTACTTATGGCCTGTCTGCACATTTTACTCAATGGTTTTCTTCTAAAAGGTGTTGATTTCCATCCTGTCAGTAGTGCAACCCTAAACAGTTCAGAGCACATGAAACTTGATAGAAATATTTGGTATCTTGCAGTATTAATTTCCAGGTTAAATCATTATAAATATATTGCTTTTCTATCATCATTTTCTGGTTAGAATTGCTTCCCTTTCTTTATTATTTTTTTATTTAGATATTCTTCGGCTTATTTCTCTCTATTCCACAAATCCTAGTAAATTTGATCATAGAGAGCAATGCTAAAATATTACCAGAAGTAACTTGGCTATGTTAGATTATTTAAACCAGACAGTGCTAAAATCTACTGAACCTATAAAATATATTCTTTATATCCATCTGTGTCTGTTTTTTCTATCACTTTTCTTACCAATATATAGTCAGAGAAAATAGGTGCTCCAAGTTTATGTTCCAAAAGTACAAAAATGTTTTAAATGTATTATTATAGGCTTTTGGAATTTGTGTCCCAAGTGTCACATTCCTGTCAAGAGTTCTTCAGGTTTGTGTCAACTTCTGATTACAGCAGACTAAATGAAGATCATGTCCCTGGCAGTTAGAGAAATATCGCTACTGCATAAGTGCACTGATATCAAAAGGCTCCTTCCCTTTCCTAGATCCTTTGTCAGCTCAGCCTCTATGTGTGAGATCACATGTTCATATCATTGCACATCTGGAAGAAAATGTGACTAAATGCCATTTTGCTAACTCTAGAACATTTAAGCACCAAAACAATTCTCAGCATCTCACGGGCTGCTCCCAGGAGAACCAGGTGGCCCCGACAGATGCTGGTGCTAACTGCTCCTAGAGTCCTCCTGTTTATAACAGTCTGGCTGTGTAGAAGTGGAAGAAAGGTTTGAGAAAGACTTCTGCAGTAGATTTACAGTAAGAACTTTGTGCTTTTAAGAAATTCCCTGATGTACTTTTAGCATTTCTGAGGGTTTCCTTTGTTCTTAATTTCCTTCTATTCATATGTCTTGTGGGTAACATGCAATAACAGCTTTCAGGCTCAGCCCTTAGAAGTCCCCATACATGAGGGGAAAAGAAAAGGTTTACTTTCACTTACACACTTTCATCTACTATGTGCTGGTTTTGACTGAAGTACAGTTCATTTTCTTCATACTATTTAGTATGGGTCTGTGTTTTGGATTTCTGCTGAAAACATTATTGATAACACTGGGATGTTTTAGCTGTCACTGAGCAGTGCTCACGCAGAGCAAAGGCCTTTGCTGTTTCTCACACCACCCCACCGGCCAGTACACAGCTGGGGGTTGCACAAGAAGCTGGGAGGGACACAGCGGGGACAGCTGACCCCAACTGACCAAGGGGATATTCCATACCATATGACACAATGCTCAGCATATTAAGCTGGGGAAGAAGCAAAAAGGAGGGAACTTAGAAGGTTATGGTGTTTCTCTTCCCAAGTCACTGTCACACATGATGGACCTCTGCTTGCCTGGTGATAGATAAACACCTGCCAGCCCCTGGGAAGTGGTGAAAGAATACCAGGTTTTGCTTTGGTGGAACACATGTCTCTTGCTTTCCCTATTATACTGTCTTTATCTCAACCCACAAATTTTAGTGCTGAAAATAGTGAAAACAAATGAAACTTTTTATCTTAATCTTGTCTTCTCTTGTATCTTGTGGAAACATTTCTCATTTACTAGTCTGAGCAACTCCAAGAGTAGTTTAATTTTATTTGGTGTGTGTGCTACAATGAAAAACAAAAGGAACATGTCACTAAAGCTATTCACAAGTATGCTTGGGCACTAATTCCACTGCTCAGCCAGGTTACTGTTGTGGATTTGGTGTAGTACAGCAACCTTTCCTCTGTGCCCTCTACTGTTTCCAACTAGATGTTAGGATTGTGTGTCATCACCCAACCTCATAAATGCCTTCCTCTGCATATTCCATTTAGTGCTATGAATAAAGTCATTGAAGATGGCAAATACATAGTATTTCTTTCTGCATAGTTGGTGAAGAGTAAAGTGCCCTGGTACAGCAAGTGAAACTGTTGTAGCTAAGGAAGTCACACTGTCTTACAAAGCGAAATGTTAAGTGCCTTGCATCAACATTTTCTTGTTAAAACAGTCAAGCCATAAATTCTAAAATTTCAATGAACATCAATCATATCAGAGATAATAATGTGTGGATATTAATGCACTCTCCATCTGTTCCTGCTTTCTTTCATTTTTATGACAAATGATTCATTCCAGTAGGTAACTTGACCCATAGGCTACCTGTGCTCTGCTTTGCATGTACTCTCCACATGCAGTGGTCAAAAACTTCACAGTACGTGACACTGGATTTATGATGGTGCAAATTTGGAGAGTTTTTCACTAGTTATAACTCCATGGAAATTCATTAATGTAATCCTGGAGTGATGAACTGAGGAATTAAGCCCTTTATTTTTTAATAAAACTTGTATTATTACCAGAGTACTTTTCTCTATTGAAATCTCATTCGCAAATATAAAGCTTTATCTTGAAAATCTATGCAAACATATCCACCACCAGGACTAGATCTTCTGAAGTTATGGATTTTATTGAAGTTAGTGGGAACCCTACATTTTGTTATGCCAGGCCAGTGCCACTGGGAACTCAGGCTCTGTCTGGTTTGCTGAGGGAAGACAAGACCATGAAGGCAATGTGCCCAAAACTTCCCTTTTGGCTGAGCAGCATCTCTGCAGCCATTTCCCAGTTTCTGCTGTCCTGCGCAGAATCATACCTGCTCAGGTCTGACGGCTTGGCTGGTTGCTGCAGAGGAACATTTACATCTCACCCTTCTGCTGCTGCTCAGAGACAAAGATGACATTTTGTCAACCCATTAATGGGAACTGCCTCCTAACTCAGGCAGCTTCAAGGTCATGTGATCGGTTCATAACTCAGGATTGTGAAATTGCTGCTTCAGAGTGTGAATCTTGGTACGTTTCAAGGAGAAATACATTCTCCATTTCTCCTCCTACGACTAATTGCCTGGCAGCAGAGTAACAGGAAAGAAAGAAGGACCTTCAGACTTCCACAGCGTTGTCCTTGAAAATGTGAATCGTACCTCTCATAAATAGATAGGGTACTATATTAGCTAAGGGAATCTAAAATAACAAAAGTGAAATACATACAGCACAGCATCCTTTTTTTTTTTTTTTTCCAATCTTCCACATTATTTTAGACCAACACTTATATTTCCTATGTGTGTTTTACATTTTTCTTTTAATACTATTATGGAAGAAAACTTTAGATCAATTTATTTGGAAACCATTAACTCAACCAAGGTGACATGTATAAAGCACTCAGTATTGTAGATCTGTTTGGCCTCTTTCCATCTGTTTGTACAGTCTGCCCTTCAGGTTATTTTTATTAGTTTTGTTTGTATTTTTTTCAGTGTGTCCTCTCCCTATAATCATAAGTTGCTAATAAGTGAGAAAAAGCCCACAGAAAGCAGAACAAATGTCAAAAGTAGGATGTTTAAAGAACCAAGAATATCTCTTCAGGAGATTAATTTTACCATTTCTTTGTGGGGTTTTTGTATATTAGATCCTTCAGTCTTTTGCCTTTTATATTTTTCTAAGTTCCTTACAATCAGACTTTGATTAGCCTCTGCAATTATTTGACACCATTCCAAGAAATGTAAATGTTGACTTGGTAATAGTGAATTTTCCTCTTAGTCTGGTTTATTTTCTTGTCCCATTGAAGATCTTATACTCTGGGATGGTTTGTAACACAGAGGGGCCATTAACTACCACCTGTGCTGCAGGCAGAAAAACTTACAAGACCTTTGTCATCCAGTCCATTAAGGCAAAAAAATAGCTTTCAAATCAGCACCACTTACATGCAGCCCTTCTTACTTTTTGGCTGCATTTCATAAGTATCAGACAGGTAATTTTAAAGTTAATAGATCTGCAGATTTGTGTAATCCACAGTTTTTCAGACATTCTCTTTCCTGAGCATTTCATACACTGCAGATTGCTTTCATATATTCATGTTTGTATAAACCACATATTATACGATGCATTATGTTACATAGTGGCATATATGGAAGTCTAAAATATGAGGGGTTTCATATATATAATCTGGAGCATTTTAACACAAAATTGAAGACTGAAGCCTATTTTCCTTGAGAATTGAAGGAGGAATAAGTGAAATAATGGTTCAAATCTTGTTCAAGGTCTATCCAAGAAAATAGAATATTACATCTCATAACCCAGTTTCCCACTGGTAAAATGGAGGACAAAAGACTGTTAAAAAACAGATATACTTCCAGGACACTGAAAACGAATCAGTACATGAAAAACAGGTTACAATTGCCATCTGGAACTATTTCAAGAGATATCTTAGACAATGTCTTATATGATTGTGTAGGTGCACTGTGTTGGATCAGACTTGGAACCCTGACTGTAAGTGAACACATGGGTCCTTTTAATCTCTTAGTACGGAAAATGTTGGTGGGCTGAGGGATTAAGCCCATGAATATCACCTTTGGGCAATCCTTTCCATTACATCATTAAATGTGAAGTTGGCCAAAGAGAAACACTTTTCAGGCAAAGGTAATTCCCACACTATTTTTTTCACAGATCACTTTGAAAAGTCAAGATGTCGGTAACAAGAAAATATGTATTTTTGACAAATGTAAATTTTTTTCTGCGGAAAAGAAATTATTTTCTTGGCATTAACTTTTTCCCTAATAGTTTTATATGAAGCTGAATCAGAAACACAAGGTTTAAAATGGCACTTCAGATAATACTTTAAAATTTCCAGCAAAGGACATTCTCCTTTGCAGTAGATGCTGATAATATATCTTGTAATGCAATAGCCATCCAACCACAGTGATCAAAACCTGATCCTGTCTGATCCTGCTATTATTTATGAGGGAAAGTCATCTCTCCAATACAAGTAGTCTCGCTGTTATGATTAAAGTTCCCCATGTATACCATTGTTTCTAGATGAGGGGAGTAAAGAGAAATTTTTAAAAAAATATTTTGCACATAACCACATGAAGAGTCTAAAAAGACATAATTCACACCAGACTGTTTTTCTTGGAAAAGAGACAGATCTATCTTTTCTTTCATGTTTTTCCAAACTCATCATGGTCTCTGTTAAGTAGAGGAAAAAAAATCACATAAGAATTTACAAGTACCAGTTGGCTAGTCCAGTATAACTCTTTCTGTGGATTAAATGAGGCTGGAAAGTTGCACTGTTTATACTTTTTTCTAGTTGCATCCAATGAGAATCAGTATCAGTTGTAAATTAAAATATTGCATTTGGTTTAAGGCAACCATAAACATCTTCATTAGTATCTCAGCAGAGTCTGTGATTATTTGAAATATCACAAAAGTACAGAAAGACAGCTAAAGGGCAAGCCTCATGGTGGGAATATTGTTTTCACACATCCATCAATCACTGTCTTACTGTAAGCTTGGAAACAAATAGAGATGGAAAAGCATGCACATAATGACATTCATATTTGTTACAGATTTTTTTATTTAGTTATATTTGATTCAGCAATAACACAAAAAAGTTGTCTTTTGTGCAAATGCTACCCTCTATGTAACACAAAATAGAGATTTCTTTTTTAAAATATCCTGAAGTGATATACTAGAATTCCATTTTAAGCACGCAAACAAAAATATGCAAGACAATTTAACTTTAAAACATCATTAACACACATACCTCACAATTCACAGCTACTGCTGCTATAACTATTATTTGAAATGTCACCTTCAGAATTTCAAATTAACAGGCACAATGACTTTGCAGGTTGTATTCTGCCTCCTACCTTTCATAGGAATGCTTTTTTTTTCTCTGCACAGTAATTAATGGAGCTACTGGTTGAACAAAGTACTGAAATGTTTCAATGTGAAATATTTCGAAGACTGATGGCCACCGGGAATGTATTTATGTGTATATGTAATAATGACAGGTGCTAAATTACTTTGAGTAATGAACAGTGTCCTGATTTCAGTTTAGATTGAGTTAATTTTCTTTTTAGAAGCTGGTATAGTTCTGTGTTTTGTATTTAGGATGAGAATAATGTTGATAACACACTGATATTTTTAGTTCTCATATTTGCCTGCCAACAAGAGAGGACATGGCCATGACAGCTGACCCCAAATGGGCAAAGGGATATTCAGTACATCATGCTCATTATATAGCTGGGGGTGAGCTGGGAGTGGTTTGACTGGAGAACTAGCTGGACATCAGTTTCAGGTTGTAAGTGATTGCTCTGTGTATTACTTGTTTTGTATATACTTTCATCATTATTAGTATTAATTATTATTAGATTTTATGCCCTATTAAACTTTGTCTCAACCCACAAGTTTTATCCGTATTTCTTTTTTCTTTTTGATTCTGTCTCCTACCCACTGGGAGCGGGGAAGTGAGTAAATGTTTGTGTGGTTGTTTTATCTGCCTTCCGGGTTAAACCACAGCAAACAGAAACGCTTTTGATGAAGACCTTACACTAGAGAGCCTCATAGGAGAGTTCAGGTGACTTCTATTGGTCATTAGTAAAGAAAGGACTGGAGAAAAAGGAGTGTGGATAACTAGAGGAGGAAGGAATCCATGTGTAATATGGAGTTCTTGCACTGGAATTAGAAACTCTAGTTCAGCCTAGAGGGAGAGATTTATTTGGATGACAATTTTGGGTTGCCTAAATGGCTTCTATTTGGATCTAAGTGTTACTTTGTGATGATGATAACTACTGGTAAAGATAATTGCACCAGCTAGGGTAACAGCTTATTTTGGTGCTTGTAGCTCAGCTAGGGAGGGCTAAGCATAATGGCCTATGAGAGCTGGAATGTTGAAATTGTAGTATGCAGATTATTAGCATTTTGATATATGAAAGTTAAGTGAAAGCAATTAAAATGAAGTAAATGAAGAGGAAGCTGGAGTTCAGAAGAAAGGCACGTAACTTGAGGATGTTCTTCAAAGCAAATTTTTTTCCAAATAGAAAATGTATGTAGCACTAAGCAAGTTGGTGTTATGTGCAAGATAAATGCACATTTCTCATAATCATAGACCTACATCTAGAAAGACATAATTGAAACATATAAAACAGAGACAGTTGTTATTGTTAGCTATGCATTAACTTAACATTTTGGGGTATTACTTACATATGAACAAACATAGAAAAAAATTTGCTAGAGGAAAAAAAAAGTAAAAAAGCAAAAGAACATGCTTACCAAGAAGGTAAGCTTAGCTTGAGCTCAGGGGTCATTCTAGCACCATGTGCTATGCACTAGGCAACACTGGTGGAAAATTAGTGAAACTAGATGAAAGGGCATTATTATAGTAGAGAGAGTGAGATTCAGGGATATAACAGCCAGTTTGCATACCGATGGTCATTTGAACTGCTGCATTGACATCAAGGCAGAAACTATCAGCAGCGGAGTAGTTGTTGCTTTCTTTCCTGGAGAGGTTACTTAAAATAATTCTGTCCTGTAATTTCTGTTGCCGCAAGAGAAGTGGTATACAAACATGCATGGCTAGCTGCAGATGGTGACAGATTCACCTGCATCCCAAGAACAAACTACAGAGCCATCTGGGCATGAACCTGGCACATCACACTCCTGCTGCCTTCTCAGGAAGTGTTCATTAAGAATTATTTCTCGATGTTCCTGGTATCTTCGATCTTTAGTATATATATTTTATTTTATTTTATTTTTAGTGTGGCTGGAGCTCCCAGTGCATGTAAAAATGACAAAGCAATTTTCCTCTGTGAGGTTTTACCAGCCTTGCAGAAGTTAAACAAATTTTAAAATAAATATATATATAAATATATATGTCATTAAGACATTGTGCCAAATAAACCAGTCTGTGATGTGGGTAGTTTTTTCCCACTGTTAGGGTGTGTTTCTGATGACTAGGATTGATCAGTCTCTTGGGCTACTTTCTATGTTTGTACTTATATAATTTATTGAAGCCATTTAAGGACTTAAGTTACCCTAGAAAAACAGTTGTTTTTTCAGTGCCTTTGGTTTTTCCTTATTGGAAGCCTGAAAACCATTGAGCTCTCCTCCTCTCATCTGCTCTAGTATGATTATGACCTTAAGCAGGCAGAAATCCCCTTGAATTCTTATTAAAAAGCACCAAACCCTCAATACTTACTGGGTACTATGTAAACAGCTTGAGATAAACAGTCTTGTTACTCTGAAGTCTGACAAGAAAAAAAAACCTTCTGTAGGATGGAGAATCACAGAGGCATCTGGTGAGTGCTTCATGCCTAGAATTATTGAGAGCTGCTCCTTGTGGGTTTTTTTGGGTTTTTTTTTTCCCTATTGGACTCATTTGAGGAAGCCAGAGATAACAGGAAGACTCAGTTGATCATGCTATGATATAGTTCAGCTATGAACAGCAGTAGCAAAACTCAGCCTTTGCCTAGCTCTAGTGTAGATCACAGTGACAGAGAGATATACCGAATATCCAGTGAAGCTTCAGAGTGGGATTTAAGAACTGTCTGAAAGTCCATCAGATTCTTGGCTAGTTTTGCTTCTGTGTGCAGGAGGAAAGGAACGATTTGAAGTCAGAAGCAGGGAACAGCAAGTTTCTTCAACTCCTGCCCATGTTTTCTGTGTTAAATCACAGAATCACAGAATCACAGAATTTTTAAGGTTGGAAAAGACCTAGAAGATCATCCAGTCCAACCATTCACCTAGCTCCCACTAAACCATATCCCTCAATACAACATCCAGTCTTTCCTTGAACACCCCCAGGGATGGTGACTCTACCACCTCCCTGGGCAGTGCATTCCAGTGCCTGACTACCCTTTCTGAGAAGTAGTATTTCCTAATGTCCAGCCTGAATCTCCCCTGGCGCAGCTTGATACCATTCCCTCTAGTTCTGTCACTGCCTACACGGGAGAAGAGGCTGACCCCCAGCCCACTACAACCTCCCTTCAGGAAGTTATAGAGAGCTATAAGGTCTCCCCTGAGCCTCCTCTTCTCCAGGCTGAACAATCCCAGCTCCCTCAGCCGCTCCTCGTAAGGCCTGTGTTCCAGACCCCTCACCATCTTAGTAGCCCTCCTCTGAACGCGCTCCAGGGCCTCAATGTCTTTCCTATAGTGAGGGGCCCAAAACTGAACACAGTACTCGAGATGCGGCCTCACAAGTGCTGAGTACAGGGGGACAATTACCTCCCTGCTCCTACCAGTAACACTATTTTTGATGCAAGCCAGGATGCCGTTGGCCTTCTTGGCCACCCACGCACACTGTCGGCTCATGTTCAGCCGTGCATCAATTAGTACCCCCAGGTCCATTTCCTCCACACAGTCCTCCAGCCACTCCGCCCCAAGCCTATAGCGCTGCCTGGGGTTGTTGTGGCCAAAGTGCAGGACTCGGCATTTGCTCTTGTTGAACCTCATGCCATTGGCTTCAGCCCAGCTCTCCAGCCTGTCCAGATCCCTCTGTAGGGCCTCACTACCCCCAGGCAGATCCACACTCCCAGCCAATTTAGTGTCATCTGCAAACTTACTGAGGGTGCACTCAATGCCCTCATCTAGGTCATCAATAAAGATATTGAAGAGGACAGGCCCCAGCACTGACCCCTGGGGAACACCACTCGTGACCGGTCGCCAGCTGGATTTAACTCCATTTACTACCACTCTCTGAGCCCGGCCCTCCAGCCAGCTCCTTACCCAGCCGAGGGTGTACCCATCCAAGCCACGGTCTGCCAGCTTCTTCAGGAGAATACTGTGGGAGACAGTGTCAAAGGCTTTGCTGAAGTCTAGGTAGACCACATCAACAGCCTTTCCCTCATCCAGCAGATGGGTCACTAGATCATAGAAGGAGATCAGGTTGGTCAAACAGGACCTGCCCTTCATGAACCCATGCTGGCTAGGCCTGATCCCCTGGCCATCCCGCACATACCGCATGATCTCCCTCAAGACTATCTGTTCCATAACCTTCCCTGGAACCGAGGTCAGGCTAACAGGCCTGTAGTTCCCCGGATCCTCCTTACAACCTTAAAAAAGACTAACACTTCCTTCTAATTTGCTGTGTCAATGTTTACATCTCTGACCTCCCTGTTGCAATAATGTGGTTGCTGTCTGATTATTTCATCCTTATATATCTTATTTATAAGGCACCTAAAAATCCAGGCTTAGGTTTTCTGCTTCCGTCTGCACCAATGGAATCAAAAGTTACTTTCTCTTCTAACATCAGCAATTCATGATTTGTGTAAATGCTTTGGCAGCCTAGCTGATATTGGCCTATTTATAGGGTTTACTTTTTCAGTCACTAAATTAGGTTTTTTGCATTCCAAGATAGCAATATACAGTAAAAACAAAATGCAGAAGTGTAATGTGACTTCAACGGTAATTTTGAGAAAACCCTCCAAATGACACCAACCATATAACCTGGCAGCATAGTAAGACTGCTCAGCTTCAAAGTATGTTAGTTCATTTGAATAGGGAAAAGGTTGATCATGTTTTCAGGGAGGCTAACAAACAATTTGGAAAGATTCAGTTAATTAGCAGAAACAAAAGTGAAAATCCAACCTATTAAATGGAGAAGCTATTGAGGTGCCAGATGGATAAACAAAGCTGTTTTTCTCTTTGGCTCTGGGTTCAGTTATTAAGGGTGGAGGAATCAACATAAACCTTTCATTTGCTCCAAATTCCAGGTCAATATTCAAAGCTGTGTGTGGGCAGTGCAAGAGTTTTGAAAATTTTGCTTTTGACACTCTTACCATCTGGATTCTTGATTATAGCTGCATACACAGGCCACTAGGACAGCTGTCAGAATAGGTAATGGGTTGTGACTCCTTTTGCAGTGCCTCTCTCTTCACATGTCACCCTCCTTCCTATCCCTCCCATGCTCTGAAACCTCAGTTCTAGAACAGAAACAGAAAAAACCTTTAGTGTCTATTTTGTCACTCGTGTGTCACTACATCAGCAAGTTACAACGGTATTGGCCAGTGATCATCAAGGTATATACTGCTTGCCTGAATGGGGAGAATTGATCATGAAAAAAACAGTTTTGGAACAATACTACAGAAAAAACTACAAAAGTCTGGGTTCTCTATGGTTCCCTGGTCTACATAAGCCATTGCAGCAGCAATGTCACTGTCTACTTGTACAGTGTTCTTGGAAGGAATACCTACTTTTCAAATTGATCGTTATGGTCTCTCACGTTTCCTTTTCTTCACCCAGTTTGCTATTTGGACACATCCGGGTCTAATGCTGGTTTTATGTTATTTCTTGTGTCTCCATTAAGAAACACGCCTCCTTTCCTATCATTAACCTTGAACTCTATTTCCTTGGAAATCTCTTCTGTATTGGGTTTGCATGGCAAGGTTTTGGTAGCCAGGGTCTACAGGGGTGGCTTCTGTGAGAAGCGGCCAGAAGCATTCCCCAAGATTGACAGAGCCAATTCCAGCTGGCTCTGAGACGGACCTGCTGCTAGATAAAGCTGAGCCCACCAGCAACAACAGTAGTGCCTCTGGGATAGCATAGTTAAGAATGGATGAAAAAAGCCACCAAGATCAATTGCAGCCAGAGAGAGAATATGTGAGAAAGGTATTTTCAGGTAGGTGAAGGAGGGGGAGGAGATGCTCCAGGCTCTGGAGCAGAGGTCCCCCAGCAGCCCCTGAAGAAGACCATGGTGATGCAGGCTGTCCCTCTGTAGCCCATGGAAGTTAATGGTGAAGCATATATCCGCCTGCAGACTGTGGGGGATGCCATGCTGGAGCAGGTGGAGACATCCAAAGGATGCTGTGACTCTGTGGTGGACCATGCTTGGAGCAGTTTGGGAAGAACTGCAGCCTCTGGGAAGGACTCATGCTAGAGAGGTTGTTGGAGGACAGTCTTACGTGGAGCAGGGGAAGAGTGTTAAGAGTCCTCTTAAGGAGGAAGGAGCAGCAGAGACAATTTGTGATGAACTGACCATAATCCTCATTCCTTGTCCCCCTGTGCTACTGAGGAGGTAGACAAATCAAAAATGAAGTTGAGCCCAGGAAGAAGGTGAGGTGGAGGAAGGTGTTTTATGATTTGTTTTTATTGCTCATTATCTTAGTCTGATTTTGATTTGCAATGAAATAAACTAATTTTCCCAAGATGAGCCTATTTTGAGACAGTAATTGGTGAGTGATCTTTATCCATCCTTATCTCAACCCATGAGCCTTTTGTTATATTTTTTCTCCCCTGTGCATCTGAGGAAGGCAGTGATTGAGTGGTTTTGATGGGCACCTGGTCTTCAGCCATGGTCAACACATCACACCTTAGAAACATACACTAACATCCAGATAGAGAAAACAAACTTCTGTTTTGCCAGGCTTTATAGAAAATGTGCAGTATGTTGGTAGAATAGCTGGAAAAGTACATTTCAAACATAGTCATGTAGCTCAATAGAAGAGCACACATTGTAGTGCTTCCTAACAATATGTGTAAACATGAAAGGCTGGATACATTAATTATTCTGTTGCTTCTGCAGCACTGTGGAAAAACTCTTTACACTCTTTTAAATTAAATTAATCCCAGAGTAGTAACTAAACACATTATATGCTCAAAATATCATAAATGTTCTCTGCCTCATATGCAGACTTATAGATTGATTTATGTATACATTGACTACTTGGCTTTGATATTACTAGCTAGCTGTACATTTTATGCATGCTCAATGTTTCCTTAATTTCTTCAAAATTTATACAAAGTACTAATATGTGGATTGGGAGAGTTTAGTTTGTTAACTATAAATTAATAGTCAGCATTCATTATTTAGTAGCTAAATTCTGGTTTCCAGTTTTTCTGCTCTTTGCTGTTCTAATTATTCTTTTCCTAGTGGAAGTAATAATATACTGCTACACATCAGGTCAAAAAAAATCTCCCCAATGTTTAAAAAGAAGCTTAAGTATCTTTACTTAGAAGGTGATCCCAGTGTACAATGGTCACTTAACCCTGTGAGGGTGGAAGTACTAAATTTTATATCTTTAGTTTTTTAATTTCTAATTAGATGGGCATTCATGGTGACAGTTGCAAAAGTAATACATACCTGCACTATTGAATTCATCTGAGTGAAATATGTAAACAAGCTTCTTCCTTAACTTGATCACACTGTAAAGTCATGTATTTCTAGAATAATTCTTCTAAAGCTTGTAGGAGTATTTATGGATGAAGATTATGCTTAATGGATTGCATAAATTGTTGCAGATCCAGTGAAATCAAGAGAATCACAGAGAATAAATTTGCCTATCTAATATAAAGTAAGACATATTGAAAACAAAATTAATTAATTTTTAGGATGAAGGACCTGATCCAAGATAAATTTGTTATTTTCTTTAAAAAGATAGTTTAGATATTTACAGTGCAGGACCTACATGTGAGCCAGTTATATCAGACTTCTCATAAAGGAGAAACAAACTATTTTCAAGCATAACTCTTATCCTAAGATAGTTTTCTATTTGGGGTATAAGGAACTGAACCTTAAAGTAGGAGTTTTTATCTGCTGAGGAAACCTGAAGTGACTCAGGTACATGTGTCTGCATAAAGGAATGCTAATCCCTTTGTTTGGATGGATCCCATCCACGCTCCTGTAATTTTCCCTCTCCAAAAGAGGAAATCACACAAAATAATAAAGCAAGTGTATCAAAGGCCTGAATGGACCAAGCTGCTTCTACAGTTTCTAATTGTATCTGAAATATTGTTGACAAGTAATGAATGTGAAAGGAGTAGACATAAGGGCAAAATAGCCAAAAGAGCACTTGTTTAGATTTCTCAAATAATTTTTTTTTCTTCTGCTGGTTGTGATATAAGTAAGTAAAGTAAGAAGGAAATGACAAAAACTTAGAAAAAAGTCTTAAACACTGATTTGGAAATGACAAAAAATTTGGAAAGTTATAGTTCCCACCCACCTTTAGAATTCTCCCTCTTATTCTTCATTGTTTAAAGAATGAATGTTCTTAATTATTTTTTATATATTTATAAAATGTAAAGGAATGTGCTGATAGCAATATAAAAGGTGAGATTTATCATTCAGGCTTCACTCTAGCATCTTTATGGACACAGAATTGTTGGTATGTTCCCAAAAATGGAAAAAGGGGGAAAAATAAAACAACTGTCTTAAAGAGATGAGGGGAGGGAAATGAAGTCTGATGGCAGCTGTTTTTCCAGAAACTGACATGGGTGCTTGGAGGGCAAGAGCAGACATTGCAGAATGTTCTTGGGGAAGCATCACGCCATCTCGTAACACCTAAATGTCTCCTTTATTTGATACTAATAACACTATGCTGTGGTCAAGTATGTAATAAAAAACCCATCAGTAGCAGCTGGGTTACTCATGCATGACTGACTAATTCCTCCAGTGTCAACAGATAGCATTTAAAATACCCTGTGGCATAAAAGGTTAGTTCTGCTGTCACTTCCTCAGTGGAAAGAAGTGCATCTTGTCTTTCTTGGGTCAGTATGATCCTGCGCCTGATTACTGATATAAATCATAAACTGCAGATGTGTTATGATGTCAGTGATAAATAGTATTAAAGTCCATTTTCAACAGGCTATTCACTAGTTATGGCTTCTTCACAAAAATGAGCAGAAATATTAAACTCAGTCATATTTATTGAACCGACACACCACAGCATGATTTTAAAAGTTATTACCAAATTACTTGCTATTTCACAAACCTCAAATGCAATGAACTGCTCAGATTTCTGCATGGGTGTACAGCAGAGAGACACCGTCAGATCCGTGGCATGCAGCAAAACCCAAAAGCTCTTCATCTAAGCAATTGTTAGGCTTTTCTTAAACTGCCTCATTTTGAATAATTACAAATTAACAACATTTTATGATTTGAAAGAATATGATGGTAGCAATATGTCTTTCAATTACGTCTTTATGACCACAGCAAGTGGACTCTGATTCTCATCTACAGCTATTAAGGTGCATTTGCTATAACCTCAGGCCTTTATTTTATCCTAGATGGACTTCATAAAATGATGGTTCCCACCTTTGGGATTTATTAAACAGATATGTTGTCCTTCACAGTTCTGACAAAGGTCAACTTCAGAATGTTGCTCTTCCCTACAAGCAATTACCAGAAAATACTGGTATTGGAAATGCTTGGTATCTTAAACCTCAAGATAATGGTGCTGGGACTTAGCAGCTCCAGAGCAGGCTCAATCTAAATTCTGTACTGTTGACTCCAGAAATGTGTTGAGCAACTGCCATCTCTTTTAATACAGCCAAAGCATTCTGGTTTTAACAATGGGCTTAATTTAATCAGCATACTTGGTATTTTGGATATGATGAGGGAAAGGACTGCCATTATCTCATTTATTTAAGGTGCCCCATTTCTCCAATGTGAATGCTGTTGCTGAGCAGAAAAAACCTCACAGAAATTGCCAAATCTAAGTTACTGTTTTGGGTCTAGTCAGAAATCTGCTGCATCGTACGTCATTTGGAATATAAAGAATAAAGGGCAATGCACTCCAGCAACATAACAATAGCAACTTCAGAATAATTGAATTGCAGCATATTAGATGCCACTTTCTGGCCTTGAGATCTGTGAATAGCAAAGTAAGAATGTGAGGAAGTGAAGAGGAATAACAACACTGCTTCTAATAATGGAGAAAGAAACATAATAATCCTCCAAAGTACTGATACCAGAGTTGCAATGCTTTTAATAAATTCTGATGAATATTCTAGGCCTTGGGAGGATTCAGATATACAAAAGTCTGACTTATTTGTGTTACTGTGCTTAACGATTTATACACAGGGAAAGGAAGAGGTCCTCTCCCTATTTCAAAGTAGATTAAACCAAAAAAAAATCCAAAGCCTTCATGTTTTTCTAACCTATTTTTCCAAGTAGCTATTTCTACCTGGAATTAGCTTTCTTGCCTAAATGAAATTAGCATTTGACAAGTCCCTAATATCTTTTAAGGCTGAGAATAATTGAAGAATATTTGAGCCTCCTTCTCAGACTATTGCAGACCAGTCCAGCTTGTAGCCCTTTCACTCTGCGTACAGTAGCTTTAGCAAACTTACATGGAATACATCAGAAAGACTAAAAAAACCCCAAACAACAAACCAACAGGCATGGGAATTTTATTGCTTATTCTACCATAATCTCCAACAGAGCCTTGAGAACTGTGGTGTACTTATAACACCCATCAACCAAAACACTAAATTTAGGTCTTTATATCACTTCTTGCAAAAGCACTAACCTGGAATTGAAGTCAGAAAATAAGCTTAAATGATTTCTGAACTAAGAAAAAATTTGATGGATCACCACTGATGTACCTACAGATTGGCTGGTGCAAAGTTGATGTGCAAGTAGGAAGAAAATTATAAGAATAATTTTTAAATATCAGTGCAATATGTGCTGTATGGAAAGGCATGATCTTGCTGCAGAACACAACACATATAATTATATTTTTATGTTTCATGTAGAATTTTCTGTGAGGATTTATCACACATGAGTCCTTTCTTTCCATTAATGACAGTTGGAAACTGTAGTGCATCAGTACTGTGTTCAGATCTGGGGCTCGCAATAGATGTAGAACTGTTGGAGAGGATTCAGAGGAAGGCCATGAAGATGAATAGAGGGCTGGAGCACCTCCCCTACGAAGAGAGGCTGAGGGAGCTGGGCTTGTTCAGCCTGGAGAAGAGAAGGCTGTGGGGGGACCTCATTGCAGCCTTCCAGTACCTGAAGGGAGCACACAAACAGGAGGGGATTCAACTTTTAAAAGGGCAGACAATGGCAGGACAAGGGGGAATGGATTAAAGCTAAAGGAAGGAAGGTTTAGATTAAATGTTAGGGGGAAGTTTTTTACAGAGAGAGTAGTGAGGTGCTGGAACAGGCTGCCCAGAGAGGTGGTGGATGCCCCATCCCTGGAGGTGTTCAAGGCCAGGTTGGATGGGGCCCTGGGCAACCTTGTGTAGGTCCAGGCCTGAGGTTGGTGGCCCTGCCTGCGGCAAAGGGGTTGGAGTTCTATGATCCTTGGGGTCCCTTCCAACCCATGATATTCTATGATTCTGTGATCAGAAAACTGAGGAGCATCAATTCCAAATTGCTTCTAGGGTATGGTGTGCATGAATAAATATCTTCTGTTCTGACAGAAACTTGCAGGCTACAGTTGTTAGAGGGATAAGCTGGTATAATTGTAGAATATGCAATATGTATTGATGACTATTCTAAAAGGAATATAGAGATAATTATACACAACTATACTTATAATAAAACAAAATCAATGTTATTTTCTACTGAACTTCACAGAGGCATAAAATAGATTCAATGCTAATAGTTCTGCTAATTGCACACATCCTTATGCATATTTATGAGTACAAGATAACTAGACTACCTCAGAATAAAAAGCACAGCTCTTCTTAGTAGGACATTTACTATGTAAATCTTTTAGAAAAATAAGTTAGTTTATAAAGAAAACAAGAAAAGACCACCACAGAAAGCTGCCTGGCCTGACTTAATAATTCAAACACTTTCTTCTAATAGATCTAAACCACATATTGTCCTATTTTACCATCAGTGTTGTGGGTTCTTTTTTGGGTTTTTCTGAAGAAGACAATATAAAGTATTTTATTTAAATATTTAAATATCTTCAACTGTATGAGCTCTTTGTTTCATGTAGCAAGCATTTCTTCATAAACTGGAGAAATCTAGTTATATCCAAACATGATATTTTAGAAATAATATTTTCTGGATGTCAATGCTGACAAAAATTTTGCTTGGAAAATTTACTTTAACTCAGTTAATTTAATTATTAATTTTCTCTTCTATTTCCTCTTGCTCAGGTCACTGGAGTGTTTTCCATCACTTCTCCTACCTTTGTGAGTCTATCTTGCTCCTTCTCTTCTCTACATGTTCCTGCCCCAGGAAGTGCACTGAGCAGAAGACTCCTACTTGTGTATTTTCTAACTTAAATGTTTTCTCCACCTTTTAACCCATGGAGTCTCTTTCGTCTCCTGAGATGAAATGTCAGCCCACAGCCTCTCTTCCCATGAGGGGTGAGAGAAGGAGGCTGGTGTGCTGTTGGAGCAACCTGTTGCTCTCACTGTGGCATGGGACTGGTGACTGGCAATCATGGTGTTGCCTGGGAAGAGGTGGTGCCCAGTTACAGCTCCTCTGGTGTCTGTATCAAAGATGGCATCCACTAACCTGCAGCCCAAGCTCTCCAAAACTTGTACATATGCAAAGTAAAAAACACAGGCATGACAAGACTTCATTGTGTTGCTCACATACAGCATCTCTTAAACAGTAACAAGTGTCATTTTACTTTAATTTTTGATATAAAGTATCACTGTCAATATTGGTTAAAATATAAATATGGTTTCTTGAATTAATTTCTGCTAAATCATAAAGGTGAAGAGAACATCTCCTGAGTGAATGTTGAAGAAACAAGTAGTAAAACTGGAAGGCTTCTCTTGTAGTTGTTGGGAAGGCAAACATCTGAGAGCTGAATTGTCAGAGGTGCTCTGCTTGTAGCAGCCTCACCAGAAAAGCAGCAAGGGAAACCATTTTTAGAATGAACACACCTGTGACCTAAAACAGCTGGAATAAAAGAAAGCAGCCAGGTAGTGAGACACTGTGGGCTCCTTAGAAAGGAATCAGGTTCTTTACAGTGCAGTCTGACACCTTGAAAGGGGACAATATGGGTGAGTAATATAACTTGAGTCAATATAGTTTCTGTAAAGGTAAGCCATGGCTTAGAAATGTCTGAGGTCTTTGAAGGACTCAACCAGCACTAGAATAACATATCAGTTGTCAGTGTAGTGCCCTGAATTTAATTAAAATTAAATTAAACTAAGCCTTTTATGTTTGGAAAAAAAAATATTTCTATTGTGGATAAGAAGTGAGGGTTTGGGGTTTTTTTAAAAATTAGTGGTTAAAAGAAATTAGTGGTTAAAAGAAAAATAGAAACAGCAGTACAAAACTGAACTGAATGAGAGAAAACCCAACTGAATATTTATGTCACTGGAAATTGTTGAGTGAAAACTAAAAATTGCCATAGCTTACTCATGACTGCCTCAATGTTTATAGAAAATGGATAGCTGTTGGCAGAGTGGCTAAAGAGGAAAATCAAAGCTGTGTGAAAAAGAAAAGTGGTTTATCTTTGACAGGAGAGGCTGTATGTAAAACAATTACTGTAGACATTATATCATATTGCTGCAAAGTACCAATGTTTAGGAATAGTCTGTGTAGCCAATTAGGTCACTTGGAAACTATTCTCAAAGATTTTACTTTCTGTGTCTACTGAGTTATCTAAGTCTTTATTGCATACATTATCTCTTGAATACTTCCAGTGAGTTAAATTTCACTGTTTTGGGATCATTTGGGAGCTTCTATACATTTACTCTGCTGAATTGTGTATCCTTGGGATTGTTCTTGACTCCATTTTGCATATTTTGTCATACCTTTCTTACATTGCAAATCTCTCTTAACACTTAAATATAGCATGTTTGGAAAAAGAAAACAAAGGAATGGAATAGCACAGCTGAAAGGAACCAAGAAAAGAAGTTGGATGGACATATTCTGGTTAGAGCTACATGCAGTTTTGCCAGGGAGGAATCTGGTAGTGTATTCTCCTTGAGAGCTCAACATACCTGTGTAAGGATTGCTGCTGCCCTTGTAGCTAGAGCCTCAAGCAATTTGAGGATTTAAAGCATTATTCTGCTCTTTGCTGAGAATTTCCTGATTTATTTTCCCTTCATTTTTCCACTCTAGATTCCATTGCTTGGGATGAGGAAGTACAAGTGCTTTATAGGATTTGGCTTTGTTCTCTTTCAACAGTACTGCAACCATGTTCTGAAAGCTATTGGCTTTGTACTCTACTTCCCTGGCTTTGGCAACCCAGCACTGTGAGGCATTTCCTTAATTACTTCCCTAATGCACACTGCTCCAAACAGCCTGCACCTGTAGAATATATGGTTTCTGTTGTCAGGCTTCATTCTGACTGCATGGAAGAAAAATTTACATCCCATTCAATTTACCTTGGATTAGAGTACACAATGCAGACCTTTTAAGGTACTGACAATTTCCAATGTGATATTTCAGCAGATTTCCAGCACTAATGATTTATGTAGCTAATTTTATAAACTGCAGTTTTATAGAAGAAGTATTAAATTAAGTCTTCATCATATAAATTAGTGGATTTCCTTCTGCCTCTATAAATGAAAAATTTGAATCCAATACTGCAACCAAACAAAATTGTCATTTTATTAAATCTAGCTTATGACTCAGTAATTCTGTTGAACTGCTATTCTTATGTAGATATCAATCTTCTGCATGCCCTTTAAGAAGTATATAAAGTCTTAGGCTGTAGAAATGAGGAAGAAAGTCAGGCTTATAAAGCTCCAACTTGCATACAGGAAGGGCAGTGATTTAACCAAGGGGAAGATAAAACCAAAGCTTGAGAAATAGCCTATTTCAGAAAATAGTCATTTCATGAAAGTTGGCCTTTAATACTACTATCCAGACAGCTGCAGTACGCTGGTGGGTTGACCATGGCTGGCTGACAGATGCCCACCCAGGTGCTCTCTTGGTCTTCCTCAGCAAGGCAGGGGGAGAAAATAAGTAGAAAAAACTCAGGTCAAGATAAAGACAAGGAAGTCACTTTCTAGTTATCATTATGGGCAAAACAGACCTAGCTTAGGGAAAATTAAATTAATTTATTGTCAGTTAAAATAGTATTGGATAGTGAGAAAGAAAAGTAATTAAAACAAAATCCTCACCCACACCCCATTTTTTTTCCAGGGTCAACTTTGCTTCTTCACCCCCAATTCTTCTTCCTCCCCAAGCCACCAACCTGAGTGGGGAGATGGTCAATGGGGGCTGTTTTCAGTCCATAACAGCATATCTCTGCTGCTCCTTCCTCCTTGCACTTCGCTCCTGTTCCAGTGTGGGCTGGGCTTCCCAAGGGCTTCAGTCCCTTCAGGGTACAGTTCCTTCAGGACACATCCATCTGCTCCAGAAGGAAGGAAAATACAATATAGTTTATTGAGGGAGGGGGTGAGAGGGGGGAAAGAAAGATGAATTCATGCTCTTTTTCATGTCACGGATATTCACAAGTAGTATTTGACCTTTAGGGACTGGGAAAAATTTTCATCTTCTTTGGAGTAATGATATCTAACCCTCTTATAACCTCAGTTTTCTGTTCATACTGTTCTGGAAGATGAGTTATCTGTTTGGAGATAAGCCTTATGACAGCTTTCTGTAACATTCTTCTGCTCATTTTTTCATACCTGTGGACACTTTTCAACTTTATTTTTTTCTTGGAGATGAACAAGGCACTAAGCTACACAGTTTAAGCTTTACAAGCCTGGATCTCAGTGATGAACTTTTTCTCCATGAGTCACTTACAGAAGGAAATGGAAGTTTATATAGTAAAATCATGAGACAAAATGTCCGCCTTTCAAGACCAAAAAATTTTATTAAGACTGGAAAAATAAACTGTACACAAATAATTTTACAACAGCTTTAGGAATATTCTTATTTTAATTTCATGACGATTTCTTGAAACAGTGCATTTGAAACATTACTAGAGCAACAAACACCATCTCATCAAAGCAAGTCCCACTAATGTGTATGTTAAACTTGTATGTTTATAAGATGGGATCTTGTGCTGGGAAGGGGCAGGGGTAAAGAAGGAAATCAGAAGGGAACCATGAAATACTGAAGTCCATAGTTTTATGCTATCTGATTAATGCCTGTGAGTTAACAGTGCTGAATGGCATATTTCATGCTACATTGAATGTACTAGTGTGTAATGTTTTAATATTTAGATTAATGAGGTAAAACTCTTCAATGGTCTGCTAACAAACACTGGAACAAGCAGAACTTTTTTTGATACAGGGATACAGAGGCAGGAAGAGACTTTCAACTGGTGGGGGGTGGGGAGAAAGCAACCAACACTGTCTTCATCCCAAAGCCCATATACAGCACCATTAAGGAGCAAACCAGAAAGAACAGACTGTGATTACAAACCTAAGAAGAAAGGAATTAAAAGGCAAAAGAGCAGCTAGGGACAAGTCATATAAAATCCATTCTTTTTAGGGGGGAAAATCCCACAAAACACCTTCCTAATAATATTCAGAAGAGAAAGACCACTTTCCATTTATACCATCAAGCCCCTGGAGTAAGAACTTGATGGAAAAACTTTCACCTGCTGATATTTCACTCGTCTCAATCCAGTGGGTAGGATAGTAAATGTATTATACAAATTGCATATGTGCAAGGAGTTCAAGATTAGATCTTACAAACCTTATTCCCTGAAGGTACAGTAGAAAAAATGAAGCTCTTCTTGCTTGCATAGAAAGCCAGAGGAAAAGAAATATACAGTCTTCTACTGATAATCTAGCATTCAAATAGCTTTTTCTTGAAAGGCAAATGGATATTTGCCCAATAGTGGAAAACAAATGCCAAAGTCTACATGTGGGTGACATTTCTAGTGCAGTGAGCTTAGTTAACTGGTTCGTGTATCCCTCACATTTCAAAAGACCACTCAAAACCTTCAGCCATTCGATTTTTTGGAAGCATTGACAAATTGGCAGAAGTAGTTCAATAAGAAAACCTTACTATTTTAGAAAGCAAAAATATGGTGAAAAGGAAGTTTTGCTTAAATGAGTACTTCAAAGCTGGTTCCCCTGCTTAGGATACCAGCATGCAATCCACATCAAGAGTGAAAAAGAGGTCAGCAGTCAATTTAACTAACTAAAATAAGTCTTGCACAGAAACCCCAAGAGCAAAAAATTTGGCTACTTAAGTTACAACTTTATGTATGTATTATGAAGCTAATCTTTATAAAAGAAGCAAAATTAGATTAAATCCACTGTCAATACTATTTTGGATTTCTGAGGTATGTAGATAATAAACAAAGTCCTTATTTGTTTACTATTTAAGTTCTCAATTCCTGTATCAGAATTATTCTTGTTTTCCCATGTCAGGTTTCAAAAGACATAATATTTTATCTGGGACTCCCAGCTAAAATCCAGTTCCCCAGCCAAATAATCCATGTAATTTTTTTTTTCGGTGTGGAAGGTAATTCTCACTCTTGCAACTAAAAGTCTTTTGGAGCAATGTTGCCACATGTAAGCAGTTGCCGTCCTCCATTCTAGACGTGATTATTTCCACACATAATTGGAGTAATTCCTGCATGTTCATAATTTATAATTACATAAAGTGCTTTGAGGATACAGAAGACTATGTTCCACCCATGATTGAATAGGCAGCCATTGTCCTTTATTTCTCTACTGAATCTGAACATTAGAAGTTGGAATCAATTTTAGTAGCAGCTCTCTTAAAAGTGAGATTAGCCCCCTTTTCCCACCTTTCTGCTCTCTCCTGACCTGTGGTATGGAGCTGGGTCCTGATAGTGTCCGTTGTAATTACAAACCCGACTCAGCTTAGAAAGCTATAATTTGCTAGCAACTAGTCAAGATACGCAAATCTGCTCTCTCCCGCATTGTCCTCCAAAGCCTTGAATATCTGCTTTGAGCACCGATATTGAACACCAGTTTTCAGCTGGCACAGTTGTATTAGGTCTGTGTCTCTGAGCCAAGTTAAAGTAATTTAATTTTTTCCTTTTAAAATAAGCAATTAAAAGATAAACCCTATTAGACTCATAAAGTACTTATAATGCTTTTAAAGGTTGATCTTAACTTGGTTATCAGTTTTATTTCTTCATTTGAGATGCTGGCTGTGTTGTTGGAGTTCAATGTAAGGAAGAACAATAGTTACATTTTAAAAGCGCCATTCAGATGAATCTCAGCACCAAAGCGGTTTCTAAAGTGATTTTACTTATGCAAGTTTGATTTTTTTAGATGCTGAATACTGATGTTTTAGCACAAAAATTACTTACCTTGGGAGGTTTGAAAATCATACTGTTTCACTGACAATACATAGAGAAATAGACAGCGGGGGAAAAGCAGTGCATTACCACAGCCTGTTAGGCTGTAGGGTAAAACAGTGAATTGAAAATCAGGGGAAAAAAAACCCAAAGCAAAGCACAGACAGGTGGGTGGAAAAAAAATGCTAGAGGGAACAGAAACTGCTGCAAGCAAGATTTACCATAATCATTCACGGAAGGTTTACAAAAGGATATTACAGCTACCTGGGAGACCGGAGCCCAGGGCCATTTTGGCACACAAACTAGAGAGAAACTGTAATACAGTAATTCACTGTTCCAGAATCCAATCATAACACAAGCATTTGCAAGGCAGAAGGCAGCAAAAATGGTCAGAATGTGAAAGTCAACCGATTTTCTTTAAGTAAAGGATATTGATGTGATGACACTGTCAGAGGTTTTTGTCTTCCACGAGCAGTGTGGGAACTGTCATATGCTCCATAAAAAGTAAATATCCTGCAGACAGAGGGTGAGCATTCTTTATGTTAGTTTAATCCTGGAGATTTGCACTGGCAGAAAAAAAAAGCAAACATTGACATCAGGAATAATTCCTGTCACAATAAGGAGGTCCCAGTATATGGGCTCTGACAATAAAACACCTTTGTGTAGATAAATCTCCTGGATTTTAACAGCTCTTCACAACTTTATGCTAGTAATGCAGTACATATCTTCATTGTTTTGGTAGCAGAAAATATATAATTTTTTTCTCTTCTGTTAACGGCAGCTTCACTGTGGCTGCTACTGATGGCTGTTGACATGTCTTGTAAATTACTGTGATTTTGTGCGTGAGATTTTCCATTTTTGCATCTTGTCTCTTTCTCTAGTCCTTTATTTATTTATTGAAAAGAATGGGGGAAATAAGCTTTAATGGAAACGTGTTCTTTCTGTACTGGCTTTAGTGTTGACAAACTGTGACAAGAGGGAATGTAGAAGAGCTAGCTACTCTGTCACCTGAGATGACTTTATTCAAAAGGCTTCTCAACTACTGATGTGGCAGATCTGTAATTGCAAGCATCTAAGAGCTAGGCATTTCATCACTCGGGTGCAACGTCTTCTCTGTAGAACTACAGCTTCATAGCCTGCTTATGCTATACAACTAGACCAGTATGAAAAGGGATGGACCTGCCTGTCTTCTCCTTTCTTTTCTATGAGGCATTTCATCCTTATCTCTCTGTCAGTGTTAATTACGCAGTGAATTAGATCACCTTGCCAACCTCACAATGTGTTTGCTCTCTTTTGGTATTGCTGTCTGCCTGATCAGCTCCTTGAACCAGCTTACCACATAGCCACCTGGTTGCAAGGGATGAGGAAGGGAACATGCCCTCCACTAGCGCAAAGGAAGGGGCAGCAGTCTGGGGTAAAACCATCTCACAGTGCAATGGAGCAGCAGCTGATGTATAGAGGGTGCACATCTGCATGACTCTGACTACAGCATGTGACTGAGGTATGGTTTATGGGTTGTCCCCAGTGGTGAGAACTGGAATCCTGTAGCTTCCTAAAACACTTGTTAAACTTGCATCCGAAGGCACCTGGTTCCTGGTCCCTCAGCTCTCCTTGCTTGGTTTCCCCCTCTCTGAGCTGAGAGGGACAACAGTCCCCTTGTCCTGTGCATTGTATGGCTTCTGGATTTCTGTAGCCAGGTTTTCAGGTGACACGCTACTTTCTGCACGTCTGTGTGCAGTGCCTGGTACAACAGCACTGTGACCCCAGGGGAGGAGGGGAGAGGAAAGAGTCGGGGATGTCTGTCACTATTACAGTGATACAAATAACAAATAACAATGTATTTACCAGGCTTGGAATCTGGCCAACTGTAACTCGTTCTGATTTCTAGTGGCTATCTGTAAATCGAGAGTGGGTCCTGGTTGATGTAGTCAATTAACACTTCCATTTTATTGAACACTTCTATAAATAATTACATAAAACCTATGTAAATCGTCACAAATGTGTTATAATTATCTTCACAATTATTCTGTATCTCAGTGGGGAGGGGGAAAATGAAACCTGTTCCTAGAGCATATCTGGTTGCTAAGAAACAGATACTTCAGTCACAGAAATTGTCTCTCACACCAGATACATTATTCTGGCAAATTGGACTTTCAGATTGAGCACCAAGGGAAAGGGGAACAATCAGAAATAGAGACAATTGCTATTACAAGGCTGCAAGTATATGTGTGTCAAAGATTCTGCTCTTATATCTGCCTCTGTTTCTATTTTCATGAACTCTTTTTTTTTTTTTTTTTTTGGGGGGGGGGTGCTGTGTGGGGTCAGAGTTGTGATGTTTGTTTTAATTCTCCTCTTCACCCCCTCTTGGTGGGGGAGGGATGGTAAATATGATGTCTCCTCACCTTTAAAAAAAATTTAAATCTACATTATGGAATTGAAGACAGGTTTCAGCAAAAGCATGTGCAGCAAGGGTTTCTGTTTTTTACAATATGTGAAGCAGATGGGAAAGGTAATAAAGTCTGTTCTGTGTCTGTTGCTCTGTTAGGTGACCCAAATTCTTTCCAAGCCAGGGTTGTGATCCAGCATGGTGTGGAGGTCTCCGGGGAGGGCAGAGCATTTCCCCTGAGGTGCCCTTGTGGGGGCTCCCGAGCCCTAGGTGGGACAGAGCCTCCCGTCCAGGACTGAACAGGGGAGGGGACAGGGTTTCCAACCCTTGTGTGAGCCAGGGGCTGGCCTGTCAGCCAGGACTTAAGCCGATTTTAGTAAGTTTGTTGGACTGTAAGAAATTATATCCATGTGGCGCGTGAGGATGGAAACAGTTTCTGAAGGGGCAGAACAGCAAGAAATCACTGAGTTCATTCATTAGACCTCGGAGTACCTAGTGTGTGTGTGTTTATGGATCATTTACTTTTTACATACATTAAAAATTGGCCCAGGTCCTCTTCAGACTGATCTATGTTGAATTCTCCTTTGTTACAGCTTCGTATTTTGTTGACTTTGAGACAGCTTTTTTCATAATATTGCATTTATGTTATGTTACTGCTGAATAAAATAGACAACAAAACCCCAGATAGCTTTCTGTCAAAAACAATGAAAACAAAGAATCAATCTTCGCTGAACAACATATTTTAAGTTTGAAACTGTTACAAAGTCTGAATTGTGGTGTTGTGTTTAAACATCTTGGCTAATTAAATTTCTGGCTGAGTTTCTCCCGTAGCTTGCTCAAAGATTTATAACACTAAAGATCAGAAGGTTGAATCAAGGATTTAAAAAAAGGCGTTGTACAAAGAAAGACGTCGTGTAGGTGTGCAGAATAATAAGTGCTCTGTTTAGCACTACTGATGTGGTTGTAATGATAATTACTGCACATCTATTGAAATTGATTTAAGTTTCCATCTTCCTTAGAAGTTTAAACTTGTCATTAATTAATTACTTAATCTAAACAGGTTTGAGGTATTGCTGAAAACCTTGTAGGAAAAAGAAAAGGGGTTGCTATTGTCAAGTATAGCTTTTCCCACCACATTTCTGAATGTTCGTGAGGTAGTGTATCCCTGTATTAAAGCAGACGTAGTAATGTGTTTCAGTCATTCATAGATCTTAACAGAAACACACAAAGCGCTGTCTTACTGTGTGCTACTGAAATCACATTATAGTTAATGGATTTGTATTTTCTATGTTTGAGATAACAAAACTTCAAGAAATGTTTCCAAGGCTTTTTGTTCCCTGTGAGTGATGGGATGACACTTGTAAGAGCTATCTGTCTGCCACTGCAATGTACAAATAAGGCAGCTTAGAGAAGAGTAAAGGGGAAAATATGCCCAAAATCAAAATAAACTGCTGATCCTGTAAATGTTATATAGCATCGCAAAAAATTCCAAAGTTGTTTGTGCCTGATATCAATCAGAGGGTTGTGCAGGTTTGTTTTCTAGGTGTTGGATTGATCGGTCTTTTGTTGGGGTTTGGAGTTTAGGGTTTGGGGTTTTTTTTATTATTATCACATCTTTCTGAAGCTTACTCTGGTCCTTTGTATGGTTTGAAAATCAGAGTTGTAAACTGACCTTTGAGGGAAGCTGAAGTTTGACTGCTTTGTAATTCAAGTCTCAGAAGGTTTAAATTGGATTGGATCCAAATTTTTGTATTTAGAACATAACAGACGCTTTGAAAAGTAACTCAAACAATGGGGGAATTAGCTTCCTGAACTCTAATTTACTTGACATCAGAGAATGACAGAAGTGGTGCCACATGATCTTTAAATAAGCTTTCTTGGGTAAACATTCCTCAAGAGAAGGTTCAGCCCATGTTTTCATAATTCTATGCTCAAAACTGGCATTAGAAATACCTTTGAAAAATGAGTTATTGTTATTGAATGCTTCTAAGGAGCTGTAACTGAATGGACTGGGATACATAGGTTCTGTCTCGATGTGTTCCATCCAGCCCACTTATATTAGAAGTAGACTATATTAGAAGGCTTGAAAGTATTCTCTAAGAAATTTTTCGCATTCTACATTTTCTTTTTTCATAATCTAGTCATGTTTTAGTGGGTCTGATTTTGGGGATCACAGTTACCTTTTGAAAACAGTAGGATCCTAAAAGAGCTCCTACAAATCAAACCAATGATGCACATCGGTGTTAATCTGCAATTCCCTAATCTCATAACAAGAATGCTAGCTTTGGATCTGAACTTTTAATTCAGTACCACTGAGAAATGGACTAGGGTGAATCTTTGGTGCTGTCCCTCTTCCACTTTTGCTTTGCTCTGGGGGAAAAAAATCCCAAACAACTAAATAACCCAGTCTTTCAGTTGGCATTTCAAAACCTGGGAAAAATTCCATTTTGATCTGCAGAGCTCTTCAGGGTGCAGGGCCAGCATTCAGAACCCTCCATCACTCTGGGTGCTGTAGAGAAGATGTGGCTGAAAGCCTCCTGCCTTGCGTCTCTGCCTCTTTGTGCTGCTGGCAGCTACTAGGAGCTAATGTGGGGCTTGGGAGGTTGCTCTGAGGTGGGGGAATAGGATGTTCATGTCTCTCTTTATGCTGCTCAAAGTTCATCTGTGTGGTGGATTGAACTTCTTGGGTCTCTCAATCAGAGTGATGGTACACAAAGTTGAGAAATGTTCATCAGCAGATGTTGGTTGGAATTATTTCTCCTTAGTCAGATTCTCAAGAAAAATATACAGTCCAGAATGAGATTCCCTTTATAACTGCAAGTGCCATTGTTAGACAAGGAACTGCATGTATTTATTAAAATCTCTTAACAGAAGAAAAGGGAAATGAGCTGATGACAGTTCAAACATTATGTTTTTCAATACAGTATGGCTTAAGGCCATCCAAGGAAGGGAAGAAAAAACTAAATTGATATGAGGGGTAAAGGGAATATTTTATCATCTGTTTTCTTAGATAGATAAAGAAAAAAATAAAAGGAAAAATAATTGTTTGAAATAAAGTTTACTAATTCGTTTAAAAGATTACAAATAATAGATTTGAAAATTAGTGATGTACAACTGAAAAACTCAAAGATACATTTCATAAAGAGTATATATTTTATGTTTTCCAGGAGTTATATTTTGTCCATTACTTTTAATCACTCGTGTTTCATGAGATTGAATACCTATAAAATATTAAAATAGTAAAAAAGCAGATGCATAAGTAAAATACAAAATTTTACATCTAAGACTACATTACTTTGAAGTACTTGACTTATGATAGTGTATTCCCATAAATATAATGGGTTTTGTTTGGGGTTTTTGTTTGTTTGGGGAGTTTGTTTGGTTGGTTTTGTTTGTTTGATTTTCCCCTTTTATGATTGGATGTGAATTCAGATTCAGATTAGATGTTAGAAAAAAATTTTTTACTGAAAGAGTGGTCAGGGCCTGGAACAGGCTGCCCAGGGAGGGGGTTGAGTCACTATCCCTGGATGTGTTTTAAAAGATGGTAGATGAGGTACCTACAGGTATAGTTTAGCACAGGACGGGAACGGTTGGACTTGATGATCTTAAAAGTCTTTTCCAACCTAGTGATTCTGTGATTCAGAAAATGCAATAATAGTTACAGTGGCTTGGTAAATTACTTCTGTAGTATCATGAGAATCTTTTCTTATTCAGAGAAGGCAATTAGAACAGTAGACAATGCGCCCCACTGCAGACGGTAATGCAAGTCACTATAGTCAATGCTAGCATGAAGTGTAAGTAAAATAGTATCTTTGTTTCATTTAGATTCTATTTAGACAATAGCTCACCTAAGAAGGCATAAAAAATAGTATATATCCCTTCCATTGGGCCCATTCTTTGCCAGGTCCTGAGTGAAAAGCAACTTCAGAAGATAGTACATTGTGTGAAAAAGGTATGCCTTTCAGTTGATTCTGTTCTAATATAAACAATTGTTTTGATATAGTGTAAGTATATTACTGTGATAAATATGTACTCTATATGTAGGACTAAACCATCATGGTCTTATTGTTAGCATGTAAATAGCACCTTGGGAACATCTATAAATGTATTAGTCTTTATTAACATTTCTAAAGTTTTATTAAGACTAACGCAAAAATTATGCAGCAATATCAAACAAATAATTTTAAGCATGTTGTCATGATGGAGCTTCAGTAATAAATCAAATTCCAAAGCAGTTGTGCAAAGATAACACCAGCCTACCTGTTAACATATTGTCGTCTTTTAAAAAAGATTGTAGTAGGCAAATCAATGATAAATAATCAATATGTATCATATTTCAGAAGATAATGGTGATAGGGGAAACACAAACCCTGTTTTCACCAGAAACACTAATACTAATAGCTAAATATAAGTATCTAGGCAAATGCTAGATCATCATGTGAAAAATTTGGAGAAGATATTAAAGTTCTAGCCTGTATCCAGATTTTATATCCAGTCTATTATGCAAGAAGCTAAATTAAGTTCTTTAATATTGCTGTACCTTGGAATTTCAAAGTTGATGCTTGGAGATATGTGATCCTAAAATCCAGAATCCTACAATACAAATGAACAGTGAAATATTAACATTATAGGCAATCTAGACTAAAATTGCCAATGCTCCTTAAAAAAGTTAAGATTCAGATCTGAATTTACTTTATCATGGTCATGGATTTGACTGCTGTCAATCTTACACATTTCACATGCTTTCATTACAGTTTTTCCCCTGTGGTGTAATGGACAGGGTGTTCAGTTCTAGCATTATACTTTGACAACTATGAAGGTAATTTTCTTTTTTTTTGATAAACCAGGACTACAGACACTTGCATTTAAAAGATGATTTTTTTTCCTCCTTCCTCGGATTTAGCTTGATTGCAAAATTATACATTAAGTCTTTTTTCACTAGATTTATTGTAAAATTCTAGCTCAACTAAAGGACAAGAAAGTAGGGCAAAATGAGCCAGCACAATGAAACAATGGGGGAAAACACCCAATGGAACAACCACACATCTGTAAATCTTTTTGATATTGCACAGAATAAAACTTGTAGATATTGGGTAGAGCTGGAGAAATATCACTCTTCACAAATATTTTAGGTATGCCTCACAAGCATACATTTCCTTTTTGATTGTGCTATCCCCCTCATGTTAATTTCCCACAGATCCATAAAGAACTGAGATATAATTTAGTATTTCAGACATCTGTAGCGATGAAATTCTCAGTGTTGTTTCTGAAGGAAATACTGCATTTTATTTGGAAAAAGATGCTGTTCCACCAACAGAGGGATGTAGGGAAGAAAGGAAAGAAGCTTTGTCATGTGACAGTGAAGATACAACATAACTGTACAAAGTTCAGATCAGAATGAAAAATAATTAATACATAACATGTTACCTATGTAACATAGAAGGCCACACATCACTTTCAAAAGCAATTTGAGCACTTGAACCCTTTTGGGTTTTTTCCAGTTTCTGTTTTGCATCTCATAGACTTTTTATGAGGATAGACTTTGGGGGTTTTTTTGGTGTGTGTTTTTTTGTTGATGGTGGGTTTTTTGTTTTTTTTTTTTTGGGGGGGGGGGGGGGTGTTGTTGTTTTTTTTTAAATTTATGCCAGGAAAGAAGTTTTATAGTCACTAGAGTGCAGTCCTTGTTTTTATGAAGAAAAGACAAAGCTCTCGGGTGAAAAACTGGTCCATATGCACATGAACTTTCTACTGTGCCCTCAGCAAGATCATTACAGTCTATCTGGAGTGCTATGGACATGTCACTGAACAAATATTGGATTACATTATGCCTATAAACCTCAGGCATTGTGCACTTTTCTAAATTATTCACACATAATCACTCCAGGGGATTACACTTTAGGATGATGGGAGAATGCCTAAAATCAGACAGCCATGAAGTACCTTTATTCTTCTGCGTGTTCTTGGAATACATTAAACCTGTAACTTAAAATGCACAGTGATGAGTTCACCTATTTGGAAAACATGATGATGACTGCAGATCTGCCAGATAACAAGTTAATTGCTATATTTAACTTAGTTATTGGGAATGAAAGGCAGGTGGTTGTTGTTGTTTTGTTGCAGGTTTCTTGTTCGTTTTTTTTTTTCCAAAGGACACTTTTAATGACAATTATTTCTTCTGTGCAGAATGGATAGTAATTGTCAGTGGATAGGGTTGCTGCTCAGAAGTCTTGCTGTCAGAAATAACAAGTGCGTTAAATTGGAAATCTTGAACTAGTAATAGAAGATTATTGTTATTAATAAAACTATTTACTTTGTGAAAAATGTAGTATGCTTAAGGAATTTTTAAAGCATAAAACTATCAAAGCTGATGGTGTATCTGCTTTTCCTACTCGATTTTTTTACGATTATGAATACAATATAGATTAATACTGGATACAGAGAAGGATATTGGAAATACGCAGTATCTCATAAAACTTCCTTATATGACCTACATAGACATTTACAAAAATTTCATGCCATACACAGACATTTACAAACATTAACGGCTGTGGATGATACATAGAAGTAGCATATGTTGATGTTTCTTCCTTCTTATTTCTCAGACTGATCAGGGCATCTCAGTAGAAAATATTTTGTGAATGCATCTTGTCAGGTCCCATGGACATGCACACCTGCAGGTTTCTCCCATGGACATGCACACCTGCAGGTTTCTCAGATATTCTTGAACTTGATCTTGTCCTACAGCAGATGGTTCTCCCTTCTGTGTGTCCAGTAAAGGAGTTATTTGCTGCTTGATTGTGGATCCACTGGAATCTGCTTGAAACAAGATACCTAACTCCTCACACAGCCTTTTCACTGCTTCCTGCAGCTCAGCAGCTTGCTACAAGAGATCCTCCACCTGAGCACACCTTTCGCAGTAACTGTCCCTGCCCTGGGAAGAAGGTCTGGGTACTTTCTGCAACCTAAGGTCTGCACTGCTGCCTCTCCTTCCAGGAGCTCCATTCAGGAGGAGGCCTTGGCCGTGCTGGGGCAGATGGTGCAGATCCCACATCCAGTGCTGCAGCCTTTGCTCTCAGATGAGCAGCCCATCATTTTTCCCTTGAGGGACAGGTAGGATGGGTGCCCTGACCTGTGCAGTTGGCCACAGAATGGTACCTGGATGCCAGGTTATGTGTACTTCAAGTCTCCCACTTGGCCAGGGCAATGCCCCTCCTTCAAGAGGCACCCCCTCCCTGTACACCCTCCTGCGCCCACTGCCACCTTTCTCCCTGGCTGATGCGCCATGTCTCACTTGTCTGTCACGGGTCTTGGGCTGCCTTTCATGGGAACAGGGGCTGGCCAATGTTACTCCTGGTCCTGCCCACACATAATCAGCTGCTGCCTGGTCCTCATGGGTCTCTGGGGTCCCATGGGGCTTCCCTATCTCAGGAACCCACCACATACACCACTGTCCCCCTTGGAACACACTTACACTGGGCGATTGCCCTGGCTGTTGGTGGCAGTTGCACCACCCTTAAATATGCGCTGTCACTCCTGGGCCAGCCCATGTCTCATCACCTGAATATAAAGTGACACTAAAATATGTCTGTCTTTAAAGTAAGAGGCCCCAGTGCTTAAATGGAAAGAAATTTCAAGGTTATGATAATACTTTGACATTTAGGTGGGTTTTATTTATATATTTTCTGAAAAATACTGTATTTTTTTCCCATAGGAAATATATTTCTCTTTCAGAAGAAACACAAGAAAGAAAGGTCCCGAGTTATTTTCACACAGAAGTTTAAATGTAGCTAGAAAGACCCCTCAGTTTTATGGAATTCAAACAAACAGAGATACTGGGAGTGTTTCTAAGTTTTAGTAAGTTTGAACAACAAAAGAAGTTGAGACCAGAGCAGCCATTTAGACTACAGAGAGAACTGGACATGAGAGAATGGACCGCCATATGAAGCCCCATCGGCAATGGGAAGTGATTTCTGACATTTTACAAGAGATCATTATCCAAGAGTGTGAAAAGCTATCCCAATTCAGAATTTTTCAGAAGTGAGGATTCATTCATGTTTTTAAAGTAATGATACATAAAGGTCTTTGCATGTTTTCTGCGTGTGGCTCTTTCTCAAAGAATTTTTATAAATAGAGTTTTCACAAAACAATGCAATTTGAGCTTGAGATATTTTATAGGTAATGTTAGTTTTGTATATATTAAGAGCAAAACTTTAATCGGGAAATGAGGCTGTATGTATTACTAAGACCTCTCAAGTGGTTTAGCAGTCCTTGAAAGACAGGGAAAAAGTTCCTCTGTTTTTCAGTTTATGGTTCAAACATACAAAGTTGAAAAGAAATGTTACTAGAGTAAAAGTCATGAATCTGTTCTAAGTAGTTATAAATAGCTCTTGATAAAATCTCCACAAAAAAGGAGATTTAGGATTAAAGGAAATTGTTAATTAGATTAAATCTTTTAATCCTGATGTGGTTCCGGAGTGTAATCAATCTTCCTCTAAGACCAATGTAAGAGAACATTTTATCTGGGTGAACTGTGAAAATTACCCAGGAAGTTACCAAGAGAAGTTATATACATTTTTTTATTCCTAAACTTGCACAGGAGTGTGAAGTATGATTGTGGTTGTTATGACTTACAAAAGGTGGAAAACAAACTGACCCGGAGTCTTTGACTCCAGATGTTGCAACCTTACCAAAGTTTTGTTAATGTTTCATACAGCTGCCTTTTATACAGTGAGGTTTCACCGCTTCTCTGGGGAAATCTGGTATATATGAGAAGAGGAAACCTGGTTCATGTTATTTGAAGTCATAATCTAAGGGGAAAAAAATCAAGGTGGAGCAAATTTTTGTGTAACAGAATGAAGAAGTAGTACAATTTATAACTAGTAGGAGGTTTCTAATACTCTATCTGAAATGGTGTTAAGTAGGAATTTGGCCACTGACCTTCTAGGTGAGACACGGGGTAGCATAAAATAAACTTATTATGTATGTAAGGATTGTATTACATGGCAAATTACTAATGTGCTTTCTCATGATACTTGCTGATGATATGTATAATTTTCACCAATAAGCATTTCCTTCTTTGATTAGTTTCTTCATCAGTCTTCTTTCTCCTTCCGCTACTGCAGTCCAGTATTATTTTTGCCCTTTTTTCACACCACAGATGTCACCTCATCTACTAAGTTGCATTATCTTCATTAGGCTTTTCCATTAAATATCATAACAGATTAGAGATGATCCATTACCTGTAAAGACAGCAGAGCTTATTGTGTGTGTAGAATTAAAAAAAAAAACACAACAAAAGAAGAAGATATACTAGTCTGTGCATGTCCCTATTCATCTATTTAAATTCGGATTTAAAAGTGATGTATCCATTAGACAGGCAAATAATAGCAAAATTAAACTAATCAAAAGCTTGTTATAGAATGAATTTTCTATCTATACATGTAATAAATTAATTTTCCAACTTTTTTTTTCATGAAATCTGGCCACATCAGGTGTTTTATTTTATGTCTGAAAAAAAGGCCAGGTTCCATATTGGAACATGGAACAGGTCCCAGGTTGCTAATACTCTTACAGTCCAGTGTCATCCCACAGAGCAGGGATTTTACATAGCATTTACTTAACCAAATTGGGAAAAGTTACAATCAGAGTCTCTGTCATCTCCAGTGGTCACGTCAAACAAGAAGACATAAATCAATGTCCTGGTTCTGGCCAGGACAGTTACCTTCCCCAGGCACCCAGCACAGGTGAGCCGAGCTGGTCCAGGCTGTTTTCCACACCACTTAACATTACATCCCCCCATAAAAGGGGCTGGCTTGGGGGGGGGGGGATGGGTCAGTGTGACTCCAAGACAGTCCGAGTGTGGCCAGGCGCCAGGTTGGACATAGTGTCAGTGCAGTGGTCTGTGTTACCAGCTGGCTGGGCTGGTAAACAGCTCCATGTCATCACCTTGTATGTGCATTCTGCTCTGGGTTCTGCTGTTCCCTGTTGTGGTGCTGTGTGAGTAATTACCTGTATCCCACCCTGCAGGGCTCTGTCCGTTTCCCCTCCCTGGGCAGGGATGAGTGAGTGGCGTGAGGTCCTCAGCCACAGCCTGGGGCTGAACCATGGCAATCAGTGAAATCTGGTTTTGTTCATTGTAGCACTTGCAGAACTATTTGCAAAATTCAGTCTAGCTGTGACTTCTCAGAGGTGAGGTACCAGGTTGTCAGCTGCTGCAGCTGAGGGGAGCTGGCTACTCATGGAAGGTGGGCCTTAGCATTGGTATGGCAGGTCACTGATGCACCTGTGGAATTTCAGGGAGGTACTGCACTGTGAAATGGTAGCGAGTGTGAAATGTAACTGCAGCAAATGCTTGAGGGATTCAGAGGGAGAAAAGCAATAAATTTATGTACAAATGTTTACAGCCTCTGGGTGAATTGTTTTGAGAGGATTTTGCTAAAAGTTCAAGGCACAGAAAACAAAATAAATAAAAAGTCTTAAAAGGAAACAAATGTTAAATTTACTATGAGTCTGGGTATACTTTTATATGCTTACTTGCTTCTCTGGAACGTGCATTTCTCTGATTACATACTAGAAATAATATTTAACATAAATTCTCATAAGCAGCAGAACGTTTTGTTCATATTCATATAACCCTCTTAAAAAACCTCCAAAACATATAGCCTATTCCGGGAGGAAGAAAAGGTTTCTGTTTTTATTCAGTGTTCATGAATACCAAAAAAATGTGTCATTATTTTGTTAACAATAGAGAAGCTACTAAGTTAAGAATACACTTTCAAAATATATTTTCTTAGGAGATCTTTTTTTTTTATATGAAATTTTCATACATTTTCTGTCATCTACAAACTGGAGCTTGCTTTCAAAAGAGGATATCTCAATTTTCTTGGTAACAACTTTTGACAATATGCTAGTCTCATAGGAGACCATAACTTTCCAAGAATTTCACATAAAAGGTGAAGTCATTTGGAAGTTGTTTTATACAGGACCATTCTTCAAATCATCGTGTTTAGCAACAGTCTATTACAAACACTACCTCAAAGACAGTATCAAAATTGTGCCTCAGATGTAACTGAGGCTACCTAGATTATCAAAATAGAGATCTTTTCAAGTTCTGCTGACAGAATATATGGAAATAATTTTAAAAGAAATTGTATGATGCACTTGAATGAGTACCAGTTGCTGACCATCAGCGAATGTTGCTAGGTGTTACAATTTGGTATGAATTTGGCCCATTCTGTAAGTGACTGTCATATATCAGGTTATAATGAAACCTGCTGGCGAAGTGCTGAAGGCATCGATATTAGATTTAAAATTGACTTGCGGAAAATGCATGAATTCTCAGATCCAGTTGATAAGGGTCTTGTACTGTCACTGCCCTTTTGGCACCATGCTGCTTGTGGGTTTTGTGGAGGTATATCATCTAGTCAGATTTAGATAGCTTTTGCTGCAGCTTCCTTTTTAAAATAATTTTTCATAAATAACCCACATTTGAATTTCCTCAGTGAAGAAGGGATTTGTTTAAGTGAGTATGAAAAGGTGAGCAAAATGTAACCAATATTTCTTCAGCTTTTTTGTAATTGTGGCTTATGAAAGTCTTACTCCCTTATATACTCACCACCCCTCAGAGTGCCTGGTGAATGGTCATAGGAGGTGGCTGTGCCTGAGAGCAGATGGACTATTCTGGATCATATCAAAGGTCCATCAGACCCAGTATTCTGTCTGATTGTGGACAATTCCCAAAGTGTAAGAATCGGGATTTAGACACAACGGTGCATGCTTTTGGCAAAGTTAAATATTTAATGATTTCACTGAATAGTTCACAAGATAGTTGGTACTTATGGGCAGTTCATCTTGCATGTGAACATGTTAATTTTATGGTAATATACAGCAATCTTGCATCAAAGGCACCCTGGAAACATCTGATAACGCATTCTGTACTTTATGTAGCATAGGCATCTATGAAGCAACATTTGACAACTGCTGCAGTCTGAATACAAGTAGGAAAAAATGATCCCAGGATAATATTTTAACTAGGTAACATTTTGTTAATTTTCAGGCTTTGTTTTGCAAGACTTTTTTTTCTTTTTATGTGCATAAAGTTATACAAAGCCTTTTTATTTTTCTGTATTTTCTCAGGAGGTTCACTTACATTTGATGTGAAGAATGTACACACATGTAGCTATTGGATTTATTTACAGAACAATGCAGGGGTGGCATCAGAAGGTTATGTCTTAAGTCATTCTTCAAAAATGTTGATGGTCTCATTTTCTCTCACTGAAATAAATTGGTTTTATTACTGATTTTTATAAAAATATGACAATGTTGACGGCTCTGAAAACATCCATATATATACATACAGACACACATATATAGATACACACACATATACTGAATTCTATTTCTCTGTGGGACAAAACACTGTATTTCAAATGGATTTATTAGTGTCCTCATCAGGTGATAGCATACTGAAGGTTTCTGAAAGGTTCTTATGTGTCTTATCCTCTTCTGGTTGCTTAATTTAGATGTTGAAAATGTCGATTTAAACCAGAAGTTTATGTGTTCTTTGTGGAAATCATTTATGTATAATACAGCAACACTTAAAATCATAAGCCACATATTCAATACCACACTGATTTATAAGAATACTGCAGTGGTTCAGCCTGTCAGGCAGATAAAACACCACCAATGCTGTTTGCTCCCTCCCTCCCAGTGGAACGGGGGAGAGGGCTGGGGGAGAGGTAAGAGGGGAAAAAAAGAAAAAAAAAAGTAAAACTTGTGGGTTGAAATAAAGACATTTTAATAGGACAGAAAAGGCAATAATAATAATAATAATAATAATAATAATAATAATATAATGAACAAGTGAGGCACAATACAGTTGCTCACCAATTGAAGCTGATATTCTGTTACTTCTTGAGCCAAACTGCCTCCCAGTCCTCCAGTTATATAAGTATGTCATATGGTTTGGAATATTCCTTTGCCCAGTTTTGGTGTGCTGTCCTGGCTGTGTTCCTTCCCAGCTTCTTGACCCCCCAAGAGATGGTAGGTTGATAGAAGTCTTGGGGTCATTGACACTCTAATCCTGAGAAGGGTAAGACTTCTGTGGATTGTCATATGACGAGAGAGGGGAATTTTCTTTGGAAGTTTACTTTCTGTTTAAAACCAAATTCTTTTTAACAGTATTTTCTTCCTTTCCTCCTCCCATGCTTCAAAGTTTTACTTGCATCAGAAATACCTTTCATAAGCTTAAATACTAAATATTCTAACTAGTATGTTGATGTTGTGTGTGTGATGTTGCATGTTGATGCATGTAAGAAGATGTTAAGAGGTTTCATTCATATTGTTGTAAATCCAAGAACAGATAGCCAGTATAATAATCTTCGTGCTTACGTGACTATCTCAAGTAGACTAAACCTACCATGTGTTGAAAGTGTCTGCTTTTCTCTTTTTGCTTTAAAAGGGAGTAATTTCCTCAGCTCAGATGGAGGTGTCTAGAAATATGCTTGAAAATGGATGAGATGAATCTCATCGATTGGGCATTAACAAATTATACAGGCTCTTGTCCAAGTAATTTCCCAGTCCATCCAGTGTGGGATTGTTTCTTACTGTCATCAGAAATATTACTTCAGTCTTATAAGGAAGTATAGCTATCTCTGCAGCTTCCCCTTTCAGGGGACACTCCTGAATTGTAAGGTATAAACAACCTCATTTGACAGTTCCAAAATAAGACCCTATTTCAGTCTAGATACATAGTGAAACAGTCCTACACTCAGGAAGTGCTGAATCAATGTATCTTTCTGTCTAATTGCATAGAGGCAAGAAAAATACCCCAAACAAACATGGTGTTATTTTTCCATAAACTTGGTTGTTTGAAGGTAAATGGAAATTAGTATATGTCATGGTCAAATCTATCTGGATACTTATAGCTGATGTCTAAATATATTTAGATAACCTGGATCAATTAAATGAAGTGTAAGACTCCTGGAAATACTCTATAATGCATTTTACAGTGATGGAGAAGCAATTGTACTTCCAGCACGTACAGTCCCTTGATCACCTGAGTAATATTTACACAAACAGTTGAAAGCAAACCTTCTTCTCTTCTGAAATTTCTTCTCATGTGAAATTAAGTATTGTGTGGATCATAAACCAGCTTTGAGAAAACTCTACAGCAAATATTTGAGGACTTAAAACTGCTAAAAGCTAGCAAATGTCTTGGTGACGCTGCAGCAGTAACATTAAGAATGCTGTCAAGTCGAAGCCATTTGTCACTTACTCATACTGAGGGGGCAAAGTCAAGGCAAACTTAATGTATGCTGCTCCTATGTTAGTGGAATAGCTGTTTAATAAAAGAGGTTGGCCCAGAAAGAGAGAAACTTTCAGTGTAGTGTGAAGTGAAACAGCTAGTTCTGTGCTAGGAAACTCAGCTGGGGCCATTAAATAAAAATTGAAATCAACCTCTGATAAGTATATAATTTAATTTTTTTTCTTTTTTTCTTTTCTCACACCCCCTACACCCTCCATTATTCAGTTGTATGCAAATCAAATTCCAAGGAAACTACCTAGATCTCTCTTGTGCTATCTGGTTCCCCAACCATCCCTGAATAAGCTTTCAGCTGCCATCCTGTTAGCCTTATTCTAGTTCTGCCAATGTGACAGCTATTATGTTATCTGTCAGCAAGAAAAGGATTTCTTTTAGTCTTTCATTTACATTCTTAAACTATACTTCTTAAAACCGCTCTTTGTATGCAGATGTACAAGCCATCATACAAAATGCCTTATTTCTCATGTGTGTGTTTGCTACCCAGTAGATTTCTGATTAACTGAGATAAAAGAACTTTACACTACCAGCTGATTAATAAAAAGTTAAGCTCCGTACCATACTGTTTTTGATAACCTGCCATGCCCAGATGAGAGGGTGATGGGGAAGTCACTTCAGTGAGTCTGAAAGCAAACCGTATGGTCAGACTTTGCTGGTTACTGACCTGTGAGCTTTAATCCTAAAGGCATGTCTGGCTGCGCAAGCATCAATCTGCTACAGGAGCCTTTTAGGTTTGGGATTCAAATGATTTGACTATAGGCAAACCAAAGAGATGATTCCAGCTGTCTGCAAAGTAGATGGTAAAGATCTAAGTTATAGAAGGTTCATTCTCTTTTGCTCAAGTGTTGTGTTTTTCAATGTTATTATTAATCTGTGGTGATGCTATTTTGCTGAGGGGATGCCGTAGCTTATTATCCAGTGGGAAAGTGGGACTCCACCTTTCTTTTGCTTCAATATCTAATTTAGTCAGAAGAGCACAAAATGAATGGAAATTTTAAATGTCACTTGCAGAATATTTCAATGTTGCTATTTTATAAATATGCCAATACAGCTGACATAATTTAAGCCTGTGTTAACATTGCCCATGAAGCATATCGAGTGATAGCAATGCAAAAAGAACAAATAATGAGAATAAGTTACCCAAATTATTTCATTATAAAATAATTAATGTGATGGGCAATTAAAGTATGCATTTAATTGTAGTCATTACATTGTCATTTAAAATTACCTAAGCTAAGGTTAAAGGTGTTATTAAAAACATTAATTTAATTTGTTATATAAGAGGCAGATAATTATCATAAAATATTGCAAATGATAATGAGAAACACTTTAATGAAGTCTTGGTTTAATTAGAGGGGGTATCATTATGATTTGCCTGTGGGTAAAATGGCAGACTCTTAATATATTTTCTTTTCATTACGATTAGAATCTTAGAGAGTTATTTAACAACTTATATGAAGAAATATAGGCTATTTCATTTTGCTCTGTACAGATTTATGGTATTATAAAGATTTGATAAAACCAGTTTCTGAAGATAGTTTTCCAAATGTTGCTTATCCCGCTTAACCTCTCAACTGCACGCAATATCCACTGCTGAGGGTACCTTACAAAAATATCTTAGGGAACTTGGAAGAACCTGAGAAGCTTTCCTTGAAGGTTTTGGCTTTTTTCAGATCATCATGCAAAAAGTATTTTAAAAGTACTTTAAAATTGTGTTTATATTAATCTAGGCTGTATCTCTAACTCAAGCCAAGAGTTGTTCTACAGCACAAGCTAACTTAAGACAACTTTCTTGTCTTTTCTGGTTACAGCAACAGCCGGGAGGTTTTTCCCTTAGCAGCAAAAGGGCTAGTTTTCAGGGACAGCATCTCACTGTGCTGAATTTGACTTAACTGCCCATTTTATGCAGTAATGTACAGAAACCAGAGAAGATTAAACCACCTATATATATTTCCCACCTCTTTTTTCTGTTTCTCTTCCTTTTTATGTCTTTCGTATTTAATTCATAGTTAACATCAATGGATTCAATCCTCACTATTTGCTAATGCTTACAGCCCAGTAAGCACATTTCATTTGGCATAATCTTTTGTATGCATTATTATGCACACGAATTCAGGTTTTGATAGGTATCAGTAAAGGCTAAACCCTCTTTTTTATCAAAACAAAGTGCACTCTGACATGCAAGCCATTACGTGTATCCCTGAGAGATGTATTATAGCATGTCTAGGTGAAGAGAAAGACAATAGAATTTTTCAGGGAGTCAGGTTATTTGTTTATAAAATGAAACTAATATGGGTGTCTTTTCTGATTTTTGGTAACAGTTATGCTTTTCCATCAAGAACTATCCAAAAGTCAATATTCATTTCAGTCTCATATAAGAAACACCACTGAAATTCAACTCTTTTTAAGTATTCAATTTTTTTATTCAAACAAAATAGAATTATAATAGAGTACATATATGAACTGTATCTCAAACTAATTTTTATTTGATTTCTCAAATTGGTTTCATAGATGTTGCTAGGTTAACAAGAGAAGAGGTCCTCATGGCAGCCTGATAACTCTGCCATGCTCTACTTCACAAGTGGCAGACACTTTAAAATTTACTGGGCTGTAGCTTGACATACACCTGCCCAAATGCCAAAGTGATTATTTAAAACTAACAAAAGTAATTTAAATAATGCTTTTCATCTCAAAAATGGTTAGGTTACGATCATGTCAAAGCAAACATCCACATCTGTCTCATGAGAAAGTGGGGCTTGAGGGTACATTATTCAATATGTGTTAAAATTATAATATTAGATGCAACTGGATAGGTCAGAAAAAAGATTTACATGCACATAGTGACACAGCCACAGTTACTAAACTCACTGTAATTATAATTAAAATTGGTATGTTTGACAGTTATTTTCTATACAATGGAGATACTTTAAAACTGTGTTTAATTAATTTTTCTTTCTAAAGGAATAACATTTCTTGATTTTTATGAAGATGAAATAATAAATAGATGTATATTGTCAGGAGACATTCTATATAGCGCTCATAGTATATTGTCATCGTTAACACAGCCATAGAATGAGTTCTTTGATCAGATATTGTCTGATGCCAAGGCAAGGCAAGCAACACATTTTGATCTCTAAAATCAATCTCTTCAGACATAGTAACAGGTGGCTGAAGAAGGCAAATAAAAGAAGTATGTTTTCTATTAACCAACACATTCAGCATGAGTTCTGCTAAAATGCTGAATATGACTAAGGTTTCCTGTGTTTTTCTGAAAATACTTGTCTGCCTAAATTTCTGTCTTAAGTCAATGTGCTGGCAATTCCTGCAGAGCATATCAAAGCTCTGTAATATTTTATCTTTTTTTTTTTCTTATTTTCTTCACAAACAAGAACTTATATTTATTTTATTATAGTGGATGAACTTTTTCAAAGGCTCCTGCTAGTGGTTTCTAATTTAGTTGTGTATTTGTTAGTCTCTATTTTTTCCCCAAAGAACCTCACTCTATTTTAAATAGAATTAATGAAGCAAAATACACACTAAGTATAATTTCTGCATTGGATAGTTCAATTTTGTCAATTGTGTGAGTCACCTTGCTCATGAAGGAATATGGGGAGTGAGGCCACTGATAATCCAGACAAAAATGTCTGCATTTTGCCCTCAGGATTTTAGAGTTTTACAGTGCATATCTTGCAAATTGCTATGCTCTTAAAGAAGTCATGTGCCATTTGGAAAGATTTATGGGAAGGACACTAGAGATTGATAGCATTAGATTATATGAGGTTGACACCTCAGTGATATCTGAGCTGCATGTATGTGTACACTAACAGCCAGTTTAAGTACTTTGACTTTCAATGAAAGATTGCTCCTTTCCATCATTTGGTTCAGAATAATCCAAGTAGTATCTTAATAAACTGCTTATTAGCTTACTTGATATCTACCAGCAGCATTTTTCTATAGATCAAAAGTGTACTTTTGGAAGGTATCTCATGCTCATACCAAATGTCTGCTCTTTGGTTTGCATCAATACTTTGGTGAGCACATACGGTCCTCCTTTATCATAGAATCATTTAGGTTGAAAATAACTTTTAAGATCATAGAGTCCAACAGTTAACATAGCACTGCCAAGTCCACCACTAAACTATGTCCTAAGCATCACATTTGCACACACAGGGATGGTGACCCAAGCACCTCCTTGGGCAGTCTGTTCTGATGCTTGACCACTGTTTCAGTAAAGAATACTTTCCCTAATATCCAATCTAAACTTTCCCTGATGCAACTTAAAGCTATTTCCTCTTGTCCTATTACTTGTTACTTGGGACAAAAGACCAACACCCAGCTTGCTACAACCTCCTTTCAGGTAGTTATAGAGAGCAATAACGTCTCCCCTCAGACTCCTTTTCTCCAGTCTAAACAACCCCACTTCCCTCAGATGCTCCTCATAAGACTTGTTCTCTCTCTAGACCCTTCACCAGCTTTATTGTCGTTCTCTGGACATGCTCCAGCACCAAAATGTCTTTTCTGTATTGAGGAACCCAAAACTGAACACAGGGCTCGAGGTGCAGCCTCACCAGTGCCAAGTATGGGGGATGAAGACTTCCCTGATCCTGCTGGCCACACTGTTTCTGATACAAGCCAGGATGCTGTTGGCCATGCCGGTCACCTGGGCACACTCCTGGCTCGTGTTCAGTGAGCATTATGATGAAACTAACCTGAAAAATGCAGTACCAGTGGTTGTCATCCTTGAAGACTACAGGACCAGACCAGAGTCAGTCCAAAGTAAGCCCCTTGAAGCATGAGTAGTATAGGTATCAAGTCCTCAACATAGAGGTTTTTACTCTCTGTGGACCATCTTAGTTCCACATTACTTGTTTACATAGAGACAGCCTATGCTTCAGTACTACATGTGGATCACGTAGCTATTTAGAGAGATCTCTAGGTCGCTGTCTGCCAAACAGGACAAATGTACCCTGTGCTTACACACAGCTGGGTACCTTCCAGCTGGAGTTACAGTGCAGCGTAAACTCTGTTACCATATCCTTAGTTGAGTAAGCTAAAACACCTAAATTGCCTCAAAGTTGACAACATCAAGGAAAAATCTCAAAGAGTCTTGATTAGCTTTATAGTGGTAGAAATTTTCACTTTCTGATAGAGTATTTTACTTCGCCCTGATGGTGCAATTAATGAGAGAGACTGGCCCTAACGTAGTCCTCTCAGTGCAGCAGATTTTCAGGTTTTTTTAGTTGTAGATACAAACATTTTCCTAGACTGTTAATTTTTTTTTCCATGTTGCAGACTAGAACTAGATAAAGTGAATGACCTGTTGCATGAGATATAATTAACTTAGGAGCAGCTTGGCCATATCTGAAGCAATAGAAAGCAATTTTCTTGAGAAAGGTTGAAAAAATCCATATTGATCAGTACTAAGTAGTAAAAATTTATTGCAATGTTGTCAGTTGCCTTATTCCAAATCAATACAAATCTCACCAAAAGCTTCTTAAATGCAATAAGAATCTGACAAGGCCTTTTTGTCACAGATTAGTGTTAAAGCAATGAAAAGGCCCCCCAAGGAAAACTGTCTCTGACCAGAATGCCAGTTGTACTCCATTTCAGCAACAATCCTTCTGGTACAGGACATCTTTATTGGCACTTCGGAACTCTGAAGAAAAGGTTAATGTTCTATCGGTTATTCAATGTAAATGCTAAAAATTTACTAAAGATTTTTTTAAGTCCAATTATAAAAGTCCTATGCTTTCAGAAGGAAAAAGAGCCACCTGAACAAGGATGAAAAATTGGATGTAGAATTAATACACTATTTACAATTCAAAGAAAAAAAAATAATTAAAACCAGTTTTAGTCAGAGATTAAGATCTTAGCATGCACTGATATTACTAGTGCTTTTCTTAGAAAGGCATTCATGTAAACAAGAATTAGTACCACATTCAGGAAAATTTCAACTCAGCTATAATGTAGGTTGAAAAGTCGGTAAATTACCTTCCGAAATGAACAATCACAATTTAAAGTAACAAAGGAATAAAACAGCATCCCCTGTACCTTTGGAATAAAGATTTTTTAGGAATTCTGGCTTTACTAGCATTTGATCAATTAATTGGCATTACCATAGCAGTTTGCTTGAAAGAGCTATTTCAGTTATTAAGTTATCATGCCTTTCTTTTTTTCTGCAGAAAACGTACACAGAGATTCATTAAAAATTAACAAAACTAGAACTAGTGATAAGTAACTACTTAACATGTTTTGAATCAGGTGTTTTTCAAAACTTGAAACGATCCCTTGATTTCAGTGGGGGCAGGGAACCTGAATGCCTGAAAATGTATGCACACAAATAATGCAAATCCTATTGACAATGGCATTTTTGTTCCTAAATCACTTAGAAGTTGTTGCAAATGTCACAATACTTTTGTCTTTTATGTAAGATAGTGTCTGCATTGTAACATGATTTGGTGGGTTCACTTATGGCCAGTTGTGATGGTTTGAGCCCTGGCCAAAGGCCAGACGCCCACCAGAATCAGTCTGTTACTCCCCTTCTTAGTTGGACAGGGGAGAAAAAACATAATTGGGCGGCTCAAGAGACAAACTCGTTAATGACGCGGTCAAAAACAGACTCAACATAGAGAGCGAAGAGAAAAAGTTATCTAATTTATTACACCACGCTAAAGAGAAAACAGTGTAAAAGAACCAGAGTCAGGAGTGCAACCAACAATCTTGAAAACGAATGCAAACCAGGCAAACACTTTTCCTCCCCACCACTCCCTCCTTAGCAGGCTTTAGTTAGAAGTTTGCTCCCTTCTTCCCTCCTGGTCGCAGCCCAGGAGGGGCAGGGACTGGGGAAAATGGGGGTCTCGGTAACACCTTCCCCCCACCCCTCCATTCTAAAGCAGACTTCCCTTTCAGCCATGATTTTGCTCCCTTCTTCCCCTCTCCTGCTCGCAGCACAGGACAGGGGGCCAGGGACTAGGAGATGGGGGCTTTAGTCAGTCCCTTGCAAGATGGTTTCCTTCTCGGCCGGGATGGGGGCATTCATTCCACACACCCTCCCCCTGCTGCACCGTAGGATCTCACCCATAAGAGCCAGTCCTCCACGAACTTTCTCCAAGGCAAATCTCTTCCCGCCGGGCTTTATCTCTGCTATGGCTGGCAGCAACAAATCACAGTGTCTCTCAGTCCCAGTCCTCCACGGGGCTATGATGCCTCCCCCAGCAAACCTGTTTGGCTCATCTCTGTAGGTCGCTTGTGCTGGCAGGGGCTCATCCCAACGTAAGTCACCGCATCTTCTCTGTGTCTCCACCGGCTCCATCCAGCGTGGAGCCTTTCCACCGGGCAGGTGGGGTCTCTGCCTCCTCCATGGCTCTTCTCCTCCGGCTACTCCACGTGCTTCTGCTCCGGCTGCAGGGGCAAACTCGCCTGGGTACCTGGGCGCACCTACTCCTCCCCCAGCCTTCCCGGCCTTTTGTGTCTGTCAACTGCTTACATTCACAAGCAAATATAGATCACAATGCCCTTAATGGGCCAAACTTTGCGGTCTTCCTGGCACTCCAAGTTCTGGTTGGAGTCTTTGTCTCCTATATGTGATTCTAAGAGGCGCTATAAGCAGGCTTGCAGAAGATTCCAGCAGCCATTTTCTGCCGGACCTGGCCCTCTCTCAGTAGAACTGCAACACCAGTCAATCATCACTTTTATAATCAGACACTCATTTAAAGGACAGTAAAAAAAAGGAAGAAATTGCTTCCTAAACCTTCTCTTTGGTGGTTCTAATTAGACAAGTGCGGCTTCTGTGCTGCTAAGTTCCACCTGAAACTGAACGGCTTGTCTTAAATACTTGATTTCAACTGAGACAGCAACACTGCTCCACTTCCTGGGCAGAGTCTGATGAAGACCATGCACTGATTAATAAAAGATAGCTAGATATTTAAAACATGTTTACTTTCTGGTTGAGCCCCTTTAAATTATTTTGTTAAATGTTTAGTCTTTTTCTCCTTATATGCAAAGTTTTTCATGAATTATTGCTTAAAAATACGAATGACAAAAAGCAGGTGGAGCAGTACATCTATAAATGAAAATACTGCAGAATATGGAGGGAAGACCTGAAGGATAAAGGACAAACTCTCTGAAACAGAGTTCTAGAGTCACTAGATGTCTAAAGAAAAAAAAAATAACCTAATGACCTCCCCCCTTTCCTTCCCCAAACATGCAAAAGCAAGTGGACATGCTGTAAAGAAGAGATAGAAATCAGCTTTTCTTTGCCTTGGGACGGATGTGTTCAGCCTTTTGTCTGATGAGCTGGGGTTGAAAGACAGCACATTTTTGAAACCTGCTGCATACCTACAAGGAATGCAACCACTGGGGATTACTTGTTACACACAAGACCTCAAACCTCTGAATTGTTAATTGTTATGTTTTAGAGTGGTTAACACCAGAGCTGGAATTGTCTTTCCTAGTTATACAAATCTGGAAACGCTCTGAAAATTTTGGTAGATGGAGATGGCAGTCAGGAAGTATCTAAAACTGAGCATCACACTTCTAATGTGCATTTAAACATGGAAAAAAACCAGTTTCTGCTTATGAGGCTGCCAAATGTAGCTACATCAGAGCTTATATTTTCATTGACGAGAAAGATCACGTTAGAGAGTGTGAGTATTCCACAGAACATGCAGGAATGAGCTGAGGTCTGAAAGGAGGAATTAGCAAGGTGAAAACGCAAGTGTATGTCAGATAGTGAAAGAAAACCAGACTGCAGCATGGCTGGCATTTGGAGACAGGCTACATTTACAGGGACAAAGTTAATCTTCAAAAGCTCATGAGAAAGCAACAACCAGCCAACAACAAAAAACTACAGAAACCCCCAGAATTCTTAAAGTCTCTTCCTAACCGTCACATGCAGATGGCACTCATGTCTGGTTGTATGAAGACTCCTTTTTCATTTGGCTTCAGAGCCACTTTAAACACATTAGCCAAAACCCCTTGAAGTTCTCCACAGAGTTCTTGGTTGCAGAAACCACCCTCTCAGCTACCTTATGTTGGTGCCTGATGCCTGGTGGCGGGAGTCATCCTTTTCTGGCCTCTGTGCAAACTGCCAGTGGTCTAAGCTACTTAGTTGGGTTTTGCATTAGGAGTCAGCAGTTACCAGGCTTACATCAGAGACAGCAGTACTTCCTGATTGGCACTGTTTTTCAGTTTGTCAGTGTTTTTCATCTTTTGCCTAAGCTGGCAGGCTAACCTATTTATTTATGAATAGCCACTTGGTCAGACAATAGTTTAGGTGGATGAAGGAAGTACAGTAACAGCAAATTCCAAGTTTAAGTAAGTTTAGCTTAGCTTTGTCTTAGCTTTGTGATAGACATATTAGACATATCTTGGCTAGTTTTAGCTGAAAAGCAATGTAGAAAGCTGTTAAGAAACTGACAGTTAGAATTTAACATCTGAGATACTGACAATTTATCAGTGGCTTATGGGCCTCTGAATGTCTACATATTCCCATTAAAAGAGTCAGAACTAATTTTCATTCTAAATTATATGAACAATTTACAAAGGGAAAAGAGGTTGAAAGCAATTGCTACCATTCAGACTGATTGTCATGCTTTTTTTTCCATCTTTTGTCATCTTTTTTTCATAAGAGTATAATGTGTGTATCTTTGTGCTAAACAAAATCACTTCCAGACTCAGTCCTTAAGTCAAGTGCTTAGGGAAGTGCAGTGCAAATGAAGCAAAGGATATTGTGGCATTATTTCATGTATTATTTTTCTTCAGCTTGCTCAAAACAGAATTCTTACACTGAATTCAATGGCAAAATTCCCTGCAGAGCAACATGCTGCTTAGCTGGGTTTAAAATTTCTATTCTTAGCGAGCATGACAAAGTCAATGGAGGGAGGGAGACCTTGGTGTGGCTTCAGGGCTAAAATGAGAATTTGGTGGCCCTGCAGACCAATAGAGGCATGTTTCAGAGGACACTGATAGGTGAGAGCAGATCTTTTCCCTGTTCCTAGACATGACTTAGGATCTCGTTTCCAGTACTTTCTTTTGATGTTTCCAGTATGTTTGTGGGATGGTGCACATGGTTTGTAATGCTTTTAACTGTCACCATAAAAGGTGGCCATAAAGGGTCATTTTAATAGGGTGGGTAGATAGATATAGTGTAGAAATAAGTATGAAAAATAGTGATTTTTAAAGTAAATACACCAGAACATGGAAAGAAGTTACAGCTAAGATGCAGTTTAGGAGGCTGCTTCCTCTCACCTCTCAGTTGGTAGTTACTAGTCCATTGGAAAGGTCTAGGAGGAGATAGGTACAAGAATGATATTTAGCACTTTTTGGCGAAAATAACACTTTTCCCTGGATTTCCAGGAAACCCAGTCGATAGTGCATATGCAGAAATGGGCTTCAGAGAGTTATTCAGTGGAAGGATTGCAGAGACAGCTCTTTTATTGACTGCTGCTCTCATGGAACAAAACACAGAAAAGAGGATTTTTGTAAGGCATTTGTAAGCCATGACTGTCTCATTAGATGGTTTAGTTGTGTTAAAGGCTGGATTATGGAAGCATCCTTATGTTCTGTGATGAATTAAAACAAGATTTGCTGCCTTGGACAATGGGAAGTCATGCAGTCCAATACTAAGTAACATCTGCTATGTACTTTTATGCCACTTGCAGACTGCAAAACACGTAGTGGGGATCTATTGAAAAGGAGACAGCTTTCTCGGTCCAAAATATAACAACAGGTAACAGATGTTTTGATCAGATGGTTAAACTGAAATATACATTTTGTTACTGGTGTCTGAGACAGCAAATAAAATCAGGATTTATGACTTAATGGACTTCTTATACAGTAATTTGCTTAAAAACCTCCTCAGGATACAAAGCAACATTACAAAGGAATTTCATATTCCTGTCGTGGATTAATTCTATTTTAGGTGTTTGTGAATGGATCCTCAATTATAACTTGACTGACCTGAGCACTTCTGTCAGATTTCCTGACTTTTCTGCGTAAACATAAAATTAATTAAAATTGGGCACTTACAGATGGTTTGTATAATTTTACTATACATGTTGTGTATTTATAAGCATCTTCTGCTAAAGCTAGTACTTCAGTAGGGAAATGGGAATGCAGCCTGAATGTAGCCTTTTCATATTGCTAGGATATTTTTACTCCTTCACATTAAGCTACAACACAACTTTTAGCAGACTTTGTTTGACCATTCTAATTTAAGCTGCTTGTCTTTAATTGAAAAACAATTGTGGAAAGTTGTGAATGTGTTCTCCAGGGTTCACTGAAATTTCAGAGAAGTGGGAACATGAGTGTTGCGCAGCAAGGCTTTTAGAGGAAGCAGATGAGTTCAGTCAGTTGTTTTTAAGGCACCATGACTGCCTGTGAAGGGCCTCAAATGGATAGGCTAGGTACTTTGGACACTGATGTGAGAGTGTGAAAGGCTGCAGTGGAGTCCATGAAGTGGCTGCTGACTGATGGAACACACGAAGACTTTCAAAATATCCTGGATCCATGGAAAGCTTTGAGAGCAGTTGCTTCCCGCAATGCAGTTGGCCAAGTTTCCATACTGATAATCTGTGACTATAATAGGTAAAAAGTCCTAGAACTGAAAGAAAATGTGGATATTAACATAGCATACTTTCTAGTTTGTCTCATTATGATATATGGAATTTAATTCAGTTTCTTAAGTATTGCTGCACTCTTAAAACATGATTCTGTTGCCACATGCTATCCATGTTTGCCTGTTGCTGCCACTTACTTCAACTGATTCACTCGAGTTCTCCACCCCTGGCAGTAAGGAATCTGATCTCTGTCCAGCTTCCCTCCAGTGCATCCCTGAACTCCTCAACTCTCACACAGTCGTATCTTCATTCTTAACTTGGAAACAGAGAATGAGGCAGATTTTGTAATGATAAATAATAAAAATTATTATCAGAATTATTATTATTATTACTGGGTGAGACAAATTTTTTTTTTAATTCCAACTGCTTTGATTCATGTATTTTCACTTGTCAGATTCCTAAACTGACAGGGTACATAGAATTTTCAAAAATAAACATTAAGGGTTGCTTATCAGAGCCCTGCAGGTTGATCTCTATCCTTCCCCATGGTAACACTTTTTCAGCACAGTAGCAGCCAGCCGAGTAGATAATGGGGCACTTCTGAACCTGAAAATTAGATGCTGTCTGCCATGACTAAAAAGAAAAATCTCACAGTGGATGGATATGAGGAAAAGGGGATTAAGTTAATTTTCATTTATATTTTTTTAAAAAGCAGATGGAAAAATACAGGAAGACAGCTAATGGGAGAGATGTGCATGAAGTTAGGGGGATCACCAGACCAACATACGCTATTGCCTGAAAAAGGTAATACACTGTTTTCACTCAATTAACAAGTAGAAAGTTTGTTTGGATTTATTTATTGGAAATTAGTGACTGGCTAAAAAGAGAGTTTCTTGTTTCCTTTCATATAATTACCCTAACCATGTTACTTGAGTATGTAAGAAATTATCTTGTAGAGTATATATACTGATGTATGTACCAAAGTGTCAGCGTTGCCATTTCTTTTTACATTGGCAATATTTACAAATAGCAATGTGAAATAAATGAGTGAATTCTTCAAAACAGACAGACAAAATAAAATCTTATAGACAATTGTACAGTGCAAAAAGATAATAGTTATTAAAAAAAGTAATTGGGGGTTTCTATTTAATTTTTTCACATCTTCAAATTGTCAGGTTTATTTACTATTAATGAATCAGCTGATACAGAGGAGAGGAGAAAAATTAAAGCTTTTTTTTTAAAAATGGAAGCAGTTCTTTCACTTTTCTATCAGTTCAGGGATTTTATGCTTATAAAGTAAAAAGATGAATGAATTTCCTTGAGAATTTCTCAGTAGTGCTTGCTGATGTTGGGCAACAATACTCCTTTTCTGATTGACAGCTACAGCACTCTAACTCTGTCTCTTGTAATACAAACATCACACTGAATCTTTCACGAATAGATGTAGTCTCCTTCCCTTTATTAGCTTGCTCATCCCATAGAGCGCAGTCAGTACAGGCATCATTCCTGTCCTTTAGAAAGGAGTAGATTAGTCCATTTCCTCATGGGGGTTTGCAAAGTCCTTCAATAGACGTGACTGGAAGAGGAAGAGGCTGAAGATGGTGGCCTAAGGGAATAAACTGCTGACTTGATAAATCTTTGGGTCTTAAGAGGTCATCTCTTGATGTCTGAAAGAAAGATTGACTTACCAGCAAATATGAGCACTAGTCTTTATGGCTTTGTGTGGGTTTTTTTAAAGTAGTATAAAAAACATTTGTGTATGAGATACTTATAAATTTTCTACAACTAGAGAAACAGTTTTTTCCTTTCTCAGGTCTTATGAAATTCTCATAGATTTCTTTATTCTTTTTTACACTCTATGCATACTGTCCATGAGATGTGCAGGGAATTTTAATGAGTTTTTTCACTAACAAATGCAGCTATGAAACAGAACATGAAAAAAATGCAACCTCTGTGAACTTTTGTTGTATGAGACACCTCATACACCCTAAAGAGTGTAATAGCAGTGAACAACATTTTGTTAATGAAAATTCTGATGTCTCATGTCCATTGTCCTCAGATGAAGAATCAATTGCAGCTTGGAGTACATTAAATGTAATTAATTAATTGTTTTCCTGGAGTATTTAATAAATTGTAAAGTTTTAAGCTGTCACAGGGGAACATACATATTTTTGGCATATTTTTGCCATTTGACCTTTATCACTTCTTGCTACTGGTATATTCTAAAAACTCATAGCCAACCCCTTAGTTATGGAAACTGACAAGGTGTATTGGGAATCAAAGGAACAATTTGTGTTTGAATTTTTTTTTTAAATTCTTTATTTTATTTTTTCTGGTAACTATCATATAGATAGAGGCTGCAGACAAAGAATTGTAATCTGCACATCCTGTGGCTATGATTTAAGAAGGATTTGCTTTCAAGACAGGCAGACAACCATTGTTGTGACACTGTCTTTGGAGGGTTAAATGTCTGGTTTAGGAGACCTTAGCAGAGACCCTGTGCTCATTTCTGGCTGACACTAAATCTACTGGTAGATTATGCTTCCCAGATATCTTTGTTTTTGATAAACAAGATAACTTGCTTTTCACAAATTTCCTGCTGCTTTGTACCTAGAGTCCACAAAAACACTTTTGGGTACTTTTGTGAGTGTAGAAGTCTGTCTAGCCTGTAGATCGAATCTAAAAGTATTTTTTTTACTTCGGGGGGCGGGGTGAGGGGATGGGGATTATCATATTGGTACGTTTTCATGGGACATGCTCAAACTCTCATAGCTTGCAGTTGAACTTTAGTTGAAATCTGACATAAATTGCAGGCAATTTTTGGAGATGATCTTGTTTTCAATTGGACACATAGGGGCACATGCAAACATTGCACATGTAGACCATGGTTTTCTGGAAGCACAACAAATCTGTGAATAGAATCTGTGATCTGCCGTCATTAAAAGATTTTTCCTAATTCCATATTGTTAGGGTTTTATAGTCACATAGTGGTATGGTATTTTTAAGTAATAACTGTCTCTACAAGGCCCTGTATACAGTTCTGTTTAATTTTTTAAAAACATCTCTCTTCTGAGAGCTCTCTAATCTAAAGTTCAGATTGCTGCTGTCTTCCCCTGACAGGCTGGCAGAGAAGTATTGATCCATCATCAGAGGATGTGATGAAGTGACAACAGCGGGGACTTTTGTTTGCTCATCTCAGAAGAAAAGTACCAGCAGGCTTTGTTAGCTAATCTCTTATATTTAAGGAGGAAGAAGATGTGTGAAGAACAATGTGCTTGATTATTGCTTCCATTGCAACTAGTGGGCGGCTGTGTTGGTGTTAAAGTTGTCTTACTGAGAGTAAAACCACTACAATTTGTTTCAGTCTTATGTTCATATGCTTCAAGATTAAAAGAAGCACTTGGGGCCGATCCCCACAATCAAAACCAACTGCAAAAGAGATGTTTTGTTCAAAGGGCCTGCAGAACATCTTGCCCACCATCTAACAGAGGTCACAAAACAGTGCAAACTATCAGAGAAAATGTACACCATAAAACTGGGAGGGAAAAAAAATCACAACTATAAACAGGAATGCGTTGGGTTTTTTCATAAGAGAAGATACAGATTGAAATAAAAAGGAAGAGGGAGGAGTGTTTGGAGCAGTAGCAAAAGTCAGCATTGAATAAGACCTCTTGTTTCTATAAAACCTTTGTCAGAACACAGACATATCCCATGTTTTAGAAGGAAAGTAGAATAGCAAAATTAATTTGTAATAGAAAATTATAAGATTCACAAATGCAATTCACAGTTTTAGCTCAATAGTTCATTGTGTTCTAAATAAGCTGCCAAAGAAGCATAACGTCCCCAAAAAACCAGTTTGGATTAGGATTGCAGAAGTGCATGGGGAAAAAAACAAAAATCTATTAATACTTGGCAGATACATCTGAATTGTATTCCATACATATGAAGAGCAATTGCTCGGATTACTAGAAGTTGATTTTCACATTTTATTCTATGCTCTGTTATGCCCTACCCTGTGCAGCTCCAGTTCTGCGATGCTTTGTGTATGGCTGGAGCGCTGCATTCGTACAGACTGCAGTGAAGTCAGTCAGTACACAACACATTCTAAAATTTGTCCAAAATTGAAGGATATTTAATTGTAGAATAAGCACGATAACATGTTTATTTTTGCAAAAGTAAGGCCACTCATTATGGCTGTCTAGGGCAGCAAGGCATAATAGTACACAAGAGTACTGCATGTACTGCATGGTTTTCTAGATTTTTCCTCTGCCTTTTTTTTTTTTTTCTGTAAATATCTTGCTTTCTCCTGGGGAGCACTTCTTCAATATAAGGAATAATGCTTATCACATCTTGATTTTGTACTGTACACAGAGGTAAAAGAAAAAAAGCATTTTTCTATACAATGTAAAGTATCTTAACTATCCGTCTAATCCTCACCAAATAAAATTACACTGCCTTTGTTATATTTAATATCTTATGAAAATTAGGGAAGTTTTGTGACTGTATTCTGCTTAATGCCATTTATTTCCCTTAAGTTTTTATTACACTTTATTTGTAAGCTACTTGCCTCATGACTATTATTTCAGTTGTTTGAGTGTGGTCTTCACTTAGCCTTCTCTGATTTTTAAGAAAATTGAACTAAGCTGCTGGTCATATAGTAGCCCAAAGAAGAAAGAGAAGAAAGGAAAATAGGTTATTCTCCAGAAACACTCTTGACTAGCCACCTCAGCTTTGTACCTATGAAATTTATTCTCCATATCTAACATTTCTCAATGGTAAATTAGAGGTTTTTCATCTGTGTTATAATTTTATTTTTTAATAGAGTAGTTGTGCCATAAATATAGCTCAGAAATATAGCTCATAAATACTGCACTGGGTCGGTACCTAAACTAACAAATTAGGAATACTTTCAAATTGAAGAATATAATTTCAAAATTATAATATGAATGCAACAAAGCCTGATTAGTCATCTACTTGCCTGCTGACCTCTTACTGTCTGTGCTGCTATCAATGTGGAGAGTCACCCCCTTCCTTGAAACCTCTGACTTTGACAAGAAAACATTTTCCTTGTGGCAGTGTGGATGCTTTTAATTGACACACAGAGGGGTAAAAAAAAAAAAAAGAAAAAAGGAGAGGAAAGGAAACATGAACACATAAACATATGGCAACAATAAAGCAAATAGTATTTATATTAGAAAAATAGATGTATCTAATAATTCTGGTCACTAAGTTCTTTACAGAGATCCAATAGATTCACACTGAAGAGTAAATTGTAAATCCTAACATATCAAGTTTTTATTTGGTATGATTTATGGTGCACTAAAAAATGAAAAGCCGTTAAGAAATTGTTTTTTAAATCCAAAAATTTGCTTAGTTCTCTGGATAGGAGGAAAGTGTAATGTCAGCTGGAAAAAGCCTGAAACAAGAAATGAGGAAGGAATGAAAAATAGTAGCAGGATTCTACATCCTCATTTGAAAAATGGTTTTGTATATGACTACTTTATATCCGTTTTTTTGAAAGCTAAGAGAATTTAATTCTGTTCCTTCTGTGGAAAGTGTATGAAAAATGTATTTTAAGGGAGACCTTTAGGAAGCTCTATGTTCAATGCTGTTAAAACTTTAACTTTGTATGAAACAGTCTAGAATGTTGATCTTGAAATTTGCATTAGAAAAATGCAGCATTTTATGAGAAAACTAAGTTCAAAGTAGGAAGAAATTGATTCTATAATGATGACCTTTTTACTATTATTTTGTTTCTGTTATACTAAATGGTTGATGTAGATATAATCTGGTGTTGTTGCAGCAGAATGAAAATTGATCAATATATCATTATTGATCAGTTTCTTTCTGATTGGCTTAGCAAATCTGTGTGTTATTTCTAGCCTCACACAGCAAAACAAGCCTATCCAGAGTTAATCTAAATAAATGTTCGTGTCTACTATCATACAAGGTTACAAAACAAGTGGATTATATAAAAATGAGCTGAACAAGAACATAATTGCATATATATGTATATCAGAGCATTTAATATGTGCTTAAAATTAGGCATGAAATTGCAATCATACTTAAATCTAGACGTGAAAAATGTACTCTGCTTAGTCACAGTTATGGTAGTCCAATAACCTCTCTGCTCAGCTCAGTTTATGCAAAGCCGTTAAAAATTACATTTTCTAGAAACCATATGCTATAACCTTGAGCATTTCAATATTTCCCAATTGAATTCATGTAGGTGCTTTATTAATAAAGATCTTAAAATAGGTTGTAATATTTTACAGCAGTATAAAAAGGCATGTTGCAACCTGTGAGCTTAGCACAATCCAATCAGCTACCATTAGACCTATGCTATACCTACTTTTGATATATTCCTTACATACTTTGTAAACTGAATTTAATAAATGTTTTTGATTCTGTGATTGCATTCTCCATTACTTTAGGAGCCTTATTTGGCTCCTACATGTGAAGCAGTGTGTTTTGATTTTTTTCTCCCAAAGTTTAGTAAAATGATTTTTAGTATCTAGTTAATCAAGATGCTAACCAGCAGTGTGATAAATGCATCAGCTCAGAGTGCTTTTAACATCCAGTTCCAAATCTCCAGTGTATAACCTGCTGAAAATCTAGTTATTTTATCAATTGCATGTCTTTTCTGGCCTGATTTCTTTGTGGAATGTCATCTGATCAAAAAACTGTGTCACAGCACAGCTACTCTCTTTCTTTTTTGTTCTTTTTAGCATATATCCAATAGCATAGAAATGCATGGGAGGAAGGGTCAAGTAACAGTTGTGTAGCTCAACCTGAGAGGCCAGATTATGCCTCCACTACTCAGGTATCATGTGTTTGAACTAACTTCATTACAACATTATTCCATTATGTCAATAAAAAGAGGTGTCTAAAGCTGATTATCTTCTTGCTCCATTGTTAGCCTCCTTCATCTCATTTACTTTTCCTCCTCAGTAAAGTGTTTTAAGGAGAAACAAATGGCTTATCAGAGCATATCAATTTTTACTTGCGTACAGCTTAGATCTTAGCCAGTGCACACAGATTATATGTTAGAAATTATTTCAGAATAGGAATGGTGAGTTAAAGGTCATACCCTAAGGACTGATCCTTTTGGCCTCAAGGCACAGTTGAGCATTGCTCTGTGTAAAGAAGGTAATAGCAAAAAACAGATTCTTTAGGCCAGTACCCAAAAGACATTTATAACCACTTTGGGATCACTTGATCTCATGGGCAAAGACATCATCACCTGCTGAGGCACTCTGATCATTCTTCTTTAAGAAATACCTATGAAAGACAAGATTATGCTTCAGTATATGCTTTGTGTACTTCCCAAGCTCTGTTTTCCCCAGTCAGATGGATAACCGCCCTCGAAAACCTGACAGGCTGATGTACACACATTTTTCAAAGAGGTGAAATGAAATTACTGAATTGACCATTGTTCAATAGTAAATAGTCAAAAATCAGAGCAAAGAAAGTTACTGTTTTCCCAGAGATCTGGTTCCTTTCCTAGATTCTTTCCCTCCAAATAACCCCACAGTGTTATACCTCATCTTCTTGCTGATGGTATTTTATTTAGCCAAATCTTTGATTCATTTTATAGACAATAAATTGCTTTTATTTTCTTATGAGTGGTCTGCCTTCTAGGGCCAGATGTTCTCTGAGGTTGAGGATCCTCACTGCCCTTGTTGGCCTGTCCAGACATTGCCTGAAGCCACTTTTCAGTATGTATGTTCATGAGATGAGAGAGCTCACACAATATTATTTCTCCTCCAGCTAGTTCATCATGTGTTCAGAGAGAGATCAAATATGTTGTTCTATCCCAATTTAGGTTACAGATTGTGGATTCTTCCAAGTTGAACTCTGTCTTGACCACTTCAGGTGGGTTCAGTAAGATACATCCTCTCTACAACCTCTTTTCTAGCAGAGTGGAGGGATAGGATTTGAACTCCAAATGGAGTCGGACTGGCCAAATAGTGCCATGAAAAGAAGACAAATTTTCATAATAGGAAGCGAAAACCCACCTCATGTTAACATAAATTCTCTCTCCTTCTCCTTTAAACTTAGGGATCCATGTGTCAGTATAAGTGACAAGAATAAAAGAGTAAAATCAGGCTGGTAGTACCATAACATACAGGTACAGAGAAGCTAGCTTGGAGAAAAGGGAGATAAACTGGTTTTCTCCTTGTGCATCTTGAAGAAAATATTCCAGCCAGCTGAATGCAGGTAAATCTCAGGAAATTATAAAGAGCCTGGGAAAAAATCTGTCCTTTGTGAACCAACGTAAAGACAGTCAGCTTGCACACAGCTATTGTCTGCTTATTACTGGGCCTGAGGGTAAAAAAATGTTGCAACTTTCTACTCTTATATTTCCAATCTAAGGAATTTGAAAGTCAAAACTTGAGCAGCATAGCCTAATCAGACTGCTTTGAAAGCTAAATCATTCTTAAAATGGGTGTTGTTGCTTTTTAATTTTCTTTCTGGCTTCTGAGATTTTAAGGTATATCCAACTCATTTTTGCAACATAAAAAGCACATAAAAAACCCCTGAGACTTTTCCTAATTATAAACTTAAAACTCATGAATATTCATGAGAAGTATTTAAAAAATCATGTGAGGTCACAGTAAAACCATAGATTCTTTATTGTCCTTTATATACAATTGTGAGGAAAACATTTCATCTGTAAGCAAAACAAAAAAGATGACCACGTGTATTTATATCTGAACAGTTTTTTGCCAAAAAAATAGAAATCAGAATTCCCCAAGGGACCACTAAGAACACAATTGTCCACCAGTTGCCAGGCAGCAGTATCTCAGAGGTCACAACCATCTCCCATTCTGTGTTACTTTCTTTGTTCATGCAATGTGTCTGCTCAAATCTTAAGAGTCTTAATCATGAATTGTGGGCTTGATGTTCGTTCTGTCATGTACAAAAAGCTGGACATGTTTTATATTGCACCATCTTTTTGAAGAAATACATCCTTGGATATTCCCAGTTGTTCCCGGACAGCTACTTAATATTATCTGTTTCTTCTGTATTAGCCTGCTTCAGCAGCTCTTCCCTGCTATCTGTAAAGGGCCAGATGAAACAGCAACAACAGCTCTGGGAAGTAGGCACCTTTTTTGAAGGGACTGTAGGAGGAGGCAGATAGTCCCTCGTGATTGCTGCCATATAGAAGAAACTTCCTGGGTGCTGATCGTCATGTGTCATTACACAACTCTCCGATATGTTGTTTAAATTGTAGCAAAGATAAATCAGAACGAAGTTGGAAGTAAGGAAGATAAAGGAGACAGGGGCTGGATTAGATTTGGACATGGTGGTATTGGTTTTAAACTCAAAGAGGGTAGGTTTAGCCTAGATATAAGGAAGTTTTTTGCAATGAGGATTCTGAAACGCTGAAACAGGTTACCCAGTGAGGTGGCAGATGCCCCATGTGTAGAAACATACAAGATCCAGGGCATACAAGAGACAGGGCTCTGACCAACCTGATCCAGTTGAAGATATCCCTGCTTATCACAGAGTTGTTTGACTAGATGATCTTTAAAGCCCCTTTCAACCCAGCCCATTCTGTGATTCAGTAATTCTAGCAGGTCCAGGGAAGGGATTGTCCCTCTCTACACTGCGCTGGTGCGGCCTCACTTCAAGTACTGGGTGTAGTTTTGGGTGCCACAGTACAAGAGGGACATGAAAGTATTGGAGAGTGTCCAGAGGAGGGCAAAGAGGATGGTGAAGGGTCTGGAGGGGAAGTCTTATGAAGAGAGGCCAAGTCCCTTGGTTTGTACTGCCTGGAGAAGAGAAGGCTGAGGGAAGACCTTATGCTCTACAGCTTCCTGACAAGGGGGAGTTAAAGGGCCAGTATTGATCTCTCTTTGGCAGCCATCAATAGAACCCAAGGGAATGGCATGAAGCTGAGACACGGGAGGTTTAGGTTGGGTATTAGGAAGAGGCTCTTCACTGAGAGGATGGTCAGGGACTGAAACAGGCTCTCTTCCAACTCAGGAGATTCTGTGATTCTATGGATTCAGTGGGTGATACTGCGTGACTCTGGGAATTGCTAAGAGTCTGTGATCAGCAACAATACCACAGCATAAAGATAATGTGAGGTTTTCCCTGGGACCAGGAGAAGGAAACCTTAGAATCTCCATATTTTAGGATAGGAAACACTAGATACTAGACATGATCAGACCTGTAGCATCTTCTTTGTAATTGTCACTTTAATAAAAATAAAAGTTAGACAAAAAATATAGAAGAGTTGTATTTTGTATAATAAGTAATGAATAGTTTTATGTTCTTCTCCAACTTGTATAGTTGCTACTACTCAACAAGGTGGAATTAATTTGTTTAACAACCTGACACTACTGGGAGAGTTATATGAATAGTGGGTATATAATGTGATGACTGAAAGCAAAAACTGAAAGCCAAAAAGTAATCTTAAGATGAATGAAAAAAATCTATTTCCCTGTTTCTGCTTTGGGTCAGATGACATCCATGGAGTTTGAGATTGATACAAAATTTAGCCTAATTTTATTTCAATATATGAAATTGATTTATTTCCAAAATAGGGAATTTAGGAATAAGGAATAGATAATTTTTTCTCTTTTTTTGTTTTCTTTTTCAAAAGCTGTTTTCTAAATTACCGCTTACTAGTGTTTTAGATGTTTTCACTTGAATGTCAAGTGAGAACTTAAAGAAACCACTAAATTTCAGCTACCATATTAATTTTTAATTGTACAGATTCAAATTACTCCGAGTTTGGGTTAAGATGAGCAGATTGTGGAAGCTTGTTAACCACATCCTAAAAGCATTTTGCAGAATTTGGAAGCAGGTAGTGAAAATCAGACTTTCAATCTGTGTCTATATGTCTCTTTTCCAGAGTGCCCAGACTGAACAGGGTATTATCATTGAAGCAATGCAAACCCATGAACACTCATCCATCACAGCAAATGCTAGAAATACATGCTGAAATTCAGTTCACAATCTGACTTTTTTCCCTGTTTATTCCCTAAATGAATTTGTAAATCAATGTTTAGGTAATAACCCATCATTACATTTACAGGCTTCTCATCTCAGCTTGTGAGTGCTGTTTCACGGTAAATAAGGCTATTTTTTTCCAATATTATAACAATGATCTGTGCAACCGAATAGCCTTTTCCTCAATAGCATTCTACAGCAATAGAACTTTACAATTTCCACAATATATTGTTAATGCATATTTTCTTGGAATCCTTACTCCTGGCTTAGAGCAAAAACTCGCCCTCTTCAAGATTATTGTCAATAAATGTGAAGATGTAATTTGAGTGATAATGAAAGAACATTTTATTGAAAATCTCCAGAGAGTCTGTTTCACAAGATATAATTGGAGAGGGGCTAAGAGTCTCCTGCACCAATTTCCAAACTAAGCATCTCAACCATCAGGATGTGTATATTTTAAATCTGTCTAGGGAAAAAAAAAAGTAATATAATCAATAACAATATAAGATTAGAATACAGCTGTGCTGAAATGGGGACATGGCTGGAAAAAAACTCTAAAAGTGATGTGATTTGTACACTGGGATGTTGTTCATCAATGTGTTCTTAACGTTCCTTTACATCAATGTCTTTGAAACTGATGGGACAGATATTCATGTGCTGGTAGCTGCAGCTGTGCTGACCAGCTTGGTTTACAGTAATAGAAGAAACTGCTTTTTTTTTTTTGCTTTTTTTTTTCCCCCCAGATAGACAAAGTTGGTACACAGTTAGTTGGTAGTGTCAGCTTTGATTTTGAACATGGCTTCAGGCCATAATGAGAACCCCCAAAATCTCCCTCCCATTTCTGTGGATTTAAATCACAACTGGAGATTATAATGTATGTTTGAAACAACTAGCATGCCTCGACAGTGTATTTTCAAAGAGTGGTATCTTTGTTTCCTGGTAGCATTTAATTCTTTAACAATTTAGGCCTAAATTATTTGAGACTTATTTGTTTCATAGGTGGCCTCATTTCCTTCTTGATTAGTGCTTTGGTCACAAAAACTGAAGGTGGAGCTCTTCATTAGAGAAGACAACGTATTACTGGCTCTTCACTGCAAGGGAATTTTGTGGACAGAGTCTGTATTCCTCCTGCACCCAAAATAATTAAAATCAATTGACCCTTTGTCCCATTTCTTTCTTTTAGTCTAAGCTTTTGTGAAGGAGGAGAAAGATTGGTATTTGAGAGTAAGGTGTCATTTGTATTCCATTTGGTTGCTGATTTGTCATCTTATTGGTGCTTAGGAAAAGTTCTTGATTATTTTTAAAAAGCATGTCAAATATATTGAGAGATATTTTTACCCACTATCTTAATATATTAATAGCAATGTTTTGTAATTTTTGGTTCATTTCATTTCACAAAACAATGTTCCTTAAAACCCTTCCTCTAATACAGATTGAAGATAAATGAATACTCATATTGCAAGCTTAGTGTAATTTAGAAACACCAACTTTCTAAATGCTGAAAATAATATTGTATTATTTGTCTTGGACGAATCAGGTTTTCCACAGTTAGGGGTATGTCTTATTAGGACATGAATTAGCTATGATTTTCTCTTGGGTCTATTAGCATCCTTAACAGGGCCATGGTTTCCATAGTTTTAAAAGAGTGCAAGGACCAGCAAGGAACAGTTTGCATGTGTGATACAAAAAGAATTTTTATACTCATGCAATTCTCTTAAAACAAATACTTTACTTGTAAGTACAAACTTTCATGTAAGCAAAAAAAAAATAAAAATTCTAAACTACTGCAGCTGAAAATGGGGAAATGATTTTGGTATGCATTGTTACAAAATACTTACAATCTCCTTTGCATCAAAGACTGAAAGCACAGAAAATTATTTGCTTTAAAAACCTTCAGTGAGTTTCTTTTTGTATAAAACTTGGGTTTTTTTCACTTTTCTTACCTGTAGAAGGAGATAAATGGGTAAAACCTAATATTCCTAAATAGTACTGTGAAAACCCAACCACTAAATGCGAATGTAATGTTGGTGAATATTTCTGAATTTCTGTTCAGACATTGAGAAATAATTTATAGCATAGATGCTTGACATTTAACAGCTTGAGAACCACTCCGCCACTGAGCCAAAAGGCACGAAATGCACACAGTCCTAATCACCTCACTTTGAGCTGCCACTTACATGCAATATATAAAGCCACCCTTGTGAATTTCCGTAACACCCTGGTTTTCTTCTGTTGTGTTTTTTAGAGTTGTTCAGTCCTGGGGAGTGCAGGAGTGTCATTTTTCTCTCCTTTGTGAATTACCAGAAGTGCCTTGTAGTCAAAGGCTGGTGGCTGAGGTGTTGGGAGTCCCTCCCATAACCTTTGCAACCATCATGTTGGGGCAGTTCATTTTCATCTTACCTCTTATATGGTGTTATGTTAGCCTTGGAATGTCATTCCCTATTGATAAGGTACGCACAACAGAAAGTTGTGCATATTGGTTAGCGTTGCAGAGGGTTTGGTCACTTTTTTTTCCCCCTACAAACCTCAAATATTTAATGACTATGGAATATTAATATTGGCATCAAAATAACCAAAAGCAGTTTGCCAGCTGGAAAGACGGATGGAGAATGAATGTGCGTTGGCCTGATGAAATAGTGAAAAATTGGCTGGACAGACCATCTGAGTTAATGGGTAAAGAAGGACACGCAAAATTATGGATTGTAAAGGCCACCAGTGTGGTGAGGGATACAATGTTAGCCAAATACTTCAAATAAAGCCTGCTAAGCTTCGTCAAGGATTATCCACTTTAGTTCAACCTTGATCTTACTAGACTTTAACTGGTTCTGTAACAAGCCACAGTCCAGATAAATCAAATGCTGGTTACATGACATTGGTTTAAATCCTTTTTCTATAAAATGTAAAATTTTACATTAATGTGAAACACCAATGAACAAACTCTAATATGGGGAGAAAGGAAAGGAAGAAAAAGATATTGTTGTCTTACCATTCCCCTCACCTCTGACATGCTAAACTGTATCTGGAAATACCTGGATGTCACAGAAGCACACACCCTTCCCTTTTATTGTGATAGATACGCCATAACTCAGAAATGTAAAAGTAATGGTGGTGTTTCTACAAAGAATAGTGGGGTATTTTTTAACAGAGCCAAGTTTCAGCAAAATGCTAGATAATATGAAAAAGGTTTTGTTTCTTTTTGGTCAAAATATTAATTTATTCTGGAAAAAATGGCCAGTCATATACTATGCTCTGAAAACAGACAAGATGTTCACCTAGCTGGGCTGCTTAATGGAGAATTGACAGACACGACCCTGGCAAAGCCTCATACAAGAGAAAATTCTGGAATAAGAATATTGCTCTTTAGAGGGGTAATATCCTCTGTTATTCAGTCATCCTACATTATACACAGATGATCTATGTACCCTTTGTGTCTTACCTAAGAGCTGCTCCCTGTGTTCCTCTCCTGCTTTGTGAAAAAGAATGCATGAGGGCATCTCACACCTCCACAGCCCATTTTTGTAAGCTAGACATCACGGATAGGCATGCATTTTATAGAAATAGCTGCACGAGAGGACTTCTAGAGCTGAGAGCCCTGGGCAGCTGAAGGAAGTTAACATGTTATTTTCCTATTAAGATATAAACCAGAAAACATGAGTGGAGGAAGGCTGTGATGGAAACAGCCATGTCCGATCTTCCTGCCTCTGCAGATACACACACACACACCCCCCACACACGTACATGATTTGGGTATGAAGCAGTATTTTAAGTAACTTTTATCACAGAGAAACATCCATTATGATCTTAAATAGCTTTGCTTCTTGACAATTGAATTGTTTTTGGAATAGTTATACTGCAATAAAAATACTTTGCTCTTTGCCTCTATGGAATGCTCATCACTGTAGCGTATGAGCACTTGCTGAAATGGGTGAACTAACCCATTTCGCCTTTCCATCATTTCAGGAGGAGTGCTTAAATTGTGTCACTGGGTACATGAACTAGTTTCCCCATTTCTAGGGCTTTCGATACTTGGCAAAGAGAGTGTTAAAAAAGTAAGTCAAAAACCTCTCTGAACTGTCTTGCAGAGGTAATCGTGGGTTGAGTTTTTTCCCTCTATCGATTAAAATTTTATCAAGATTAAATAATTAATGCAGTGAGAGGAAAAGGTAACTAATAATGGTGGGAAGATTACCCCTTTTTTTAACACCTCCACTGAAGAATTCCTTCCTAAGGTCAAATAAGCCTTTAAACATTTGGATTATTTTCATATTTTATGTCATCAACTGCCTCCCCTCCCCCTGCCCCTGTTTCTTTCATTGTTGTTCTTCAAATATTTAAATATTTCACTTCTCCTATGAACGCCAGTATTCATTACTATTGAGACACTTTATTTCTTTGTTGTCCCACTCCGTACTTGATCACAAAGCCATACAGCATAGTGAGACATTGTTGGGACATTGTTGGGACATTGTGACAGACGGTAGCATGGGCAAGGAGGTAAAATCCCAACTCCTAAGTAAGCATGTTAGGACTGACAAAAGAAACAGCACAGAAAAAACTGTAAACTGAAATAAAACCCAAAAAATCCAAACCTGAATGAGGTAGGAGGAGAAAGACAGGATGTGACTGCTATAGCTTTTTTTATTTCTGTATAAATTTCAGCCATCAGTGGTACTCTTCAAAAGATGTCATTAGGGTTTTTATTTGTTTTCCCCAAAGAAATGAGTGATAAACGAGTTGAAGACCTATTCTCAGAATGAAATTTCATTGCCACTCTTCTTTTAATTGTTACAAACTGATACCATTATGCAATAAAGTGTTTCCACACTGTGTAGTGAGTATTTTCTCTCTTAAGAGTCTCTCTTTAGAGATGTGGCAAGTAAGGTCAGATCCCTCTTAACAGAAATAGAAATGGAAAGCACTCCCTCATTGATTTCTTCTCCACTTCCAAAAATGAGATTTTTTTTTTTTTTTTCCCTCTCTGGCTCATCATGATGATTCCAGATAAGCATCTCCATAATAACAGCCTAGTATGGAGAGGTATAATGTTTCATTTCAATGATATTCTATAGTAAGTTTATCATAGATTCAATTCACTGCCGTGAGACTGTGGCTACAGTTGCTAAGAGGAGCTCTCAATGAAAGAATTCGTCTGTGCATGGAAGACAGTGAACCAAATACATCCCTGCTCTAAATCATCCAACTTTATTGAAACTGCCTTAGAAAAAAAAAAGAAAAATCTCCCACTCCATTTATCCATCACTCTACAGAAGGATGCCTTTCATAAAAGTTATTTTCCTCTTTGTTGCTCTGGTACTTACATATTTCACTCTTTGAGCAGCAAAAGTGAATGATAAATTTAAATATTTGGCATCCCACCTCTTCTACAGAGAAGTTTCTTATGCAAAGAAATATAACTCTGAACATTTCACTCTAATTGACTTGTGAAACAAAGTATAACCTTTCCTGCAGAGACTGTAAGCTAAGCTACTACAAGCAAAACTTCACAAAAATATTACTTTAGGAATGTGATTCTGCCGATTTGACACAATGTTTACATAGCAGTTTGGTTATTAAAGTTGCTAAGGTGCTCATAAATAACTGGTCCTCACAATGTCACTGTCAATAAGGAAAACTTACCGTTCCAACATCTTACTAAAAAGAAAAGTCTTTTTGCCAATAAACTAAATGCTTTTCTTGATTTGTTTCTGATAGTTTGCTGACCATCTTGGAAAGGCCAAGGTGCAAGAGGATTTCTCATTCTTTACACAAACCAAATTAGCCAGGAATTTAACTAGGAGAGCAAAATTTGGTAGTGAGTAGGAGAAAGGATATTGGCTCCTGTTTCTTTGTTCCTAATAATAATGCTAAAAATTACAATGGATGACGAGGTCAATACTGTACTGAAGTGTAAGACAAAGTGCTAAAAAATCAAATTACTCCTTCAGAAGTCTTAATATATGTATATGTCACATTTTGAGGTATCATATGATTGTGTGCATCTCCAAAATGAGCCTATTGTATCATTTTGCATAAGAAGTATCTAAAAATTCAGGTTGTGTTGCCTTGTTTCCTAACCTAATGGCAGTTAAGAACATTTTATTCCCTTTGAAATTCTACCTTTACATAGTATTCCCCTCTGATGCACAATTTTATACTTACAGAAACCTGTCAGTTATGAAGCACTTAAATATTGTCAGAATAACAGCAAAAGATAGCAAGTGGCATTTAAAATATACTTATTGCTTGCATGCTACATAAGGAGAAAGTTTATTTAGCATTGTGCAGTTGGAATTAGCGATATATTGACAGCGTGCTGATTACATACTGAGAAAGAGCTCTCAGTCTTGCTTCAGCACTCGGCTAGCCTGACTCCCGCGTATTGCTTAGCATGAAGCACAAATCCACTCATTAGCAATGTTTCAATCTGACATTTTCTCTTCTAATGGATTGGGCCTATCTTATTGTTTAACAAATACATCATTGAAAATGAGCTGCCTAAATCAGCAATTAGATTTTCAACTGCAGATGATAATCTCTCTAATACCCAGATGAAATTTCCTTCTTTTGCCCTCTCCTCCGACACGCTGTGCATTTATCCTGTAGAGGCTGCAGGGCACAAGACCTGGGGTGTGTATTCAAGGAAAAAAGTGGACATTAGGTCTGAGAAATACGTGTGGGCTGTTGTATAATCAAGTATGATTGGTGTCACAGTGACCTTCTTCATGTAGAGCTCTGGTACCAAACATGTTCGCCCTTTCTGTGACTCTGAACTCAGCTACAGCCTCACCAGCTGCTAGAAAACCTACTGGAAAATCTATTAAACTGAAGATGAAGGTGAAGGGACTGGACCACATAAGGCAAAGCCTTTGGAAATAAGCTCACCTTTTGGAAAGGTAAATAGCTCCATCCATGTTAAAGGGGACTTTTGGGCTATTTTATGAAAAATAAATATTCAAATGCTTTGTGGAATCATACCCAATATTGCTTGCTGCATGTAAAACCAAGGTCTTTGAAAGACATAAACCCCTGACCTGGCATCGAAGTTTCAAATGACCATGTGATTCATACATGTGATGTTTCTCTATTTTTGACTGCAATTTCACATTAAAAATAATTAAATTATACTTTTTAAAAAAATCAAATATTTCATATAAGTTCAAATTGCCAGAGAAACATTGATTTCTGTGACAAGTGAACCCTGTGCCCCAAGTTTAAGGGAAGGGAGGCAGTTATTCCATCTTTGGAAGGTCTGAATCATTTAATCATTCAGCTAGAGAGTAAAAGGGATATAGACAACTTGGCTAAGGTGAACCAAAGAGAAACTCTATTTTGAATAATGACGCCACCAAAATAACAATATATAGTTTAACTAAAGAAATAATTTCAGTCAAAGCTTTCTCAGCTCAATTAGAAGTCTACTGGTGATTAAAATAAACTGTAGATCAGACCATGTTTGTGATTTCCTTTTTTATCATAGGAGAAAATGTAAACAGCCCTACTGCAAATATTTGAACTGGTAGTAGTCAGACAAAATGACCCAATTACAGAAATGATTAAAGCCAAATTATACTACCACAATGTTTGCTGGATTACTTAGTTCTGTTTGAGTGCTTTATCAAAGAATAAAAATATCACATCAGTTCATCCAAAGTATCATTGGATGAATGGAGTGGAATATATTGAGATGTTGATCATGTTGCACATTAGCAAGCTGTGTATTGACAGGGAGCTTCCATTCTCAAGGTGTTGATTTTGATTTCTTGTTAAGTGCTCTCAGTGATTTGTGACTAATCTATATCTAATTTAAAGTATTCAATAGAATCTCCCACATCTCCATTTTGAAGGCTCTCTTCTTTGATAGAAATTTTTCTGAACTTTATTACCCTCTGATTACAGTTAAACATGTTGTGCAAAAGCCTTGAGAGAGATTTTCTAATGACTCATAATTACTTTGATAGCCAGTCCTATTAGACAATCCACAGTTGTTTTTTTTACTCCCACCTATTAGTTTGATGATCTGTGAACACTTCATGGGAATTACAATATGAGATATTACAAAACATGCATTAAATGAAATGGAATAATGTTATTTACTTGAGAATGCAACTGTAATTGTTTAACTATCCTGCTTCATGCACTGGGCAGAAGCCTGACTTCTCTGCCTGTTTTGTTCAATGTCGTGCTTGCCTCACCTTGGGAATATGGTAGCAATTTTAGCAGTTCTGTTTTCCTCATTATTGAATGTGACTTTGATTAATGTAAATTATATTGGCCAAGACAAAGGAGCACTCAGTTTTGTGGGTATTTTTGTTTTAAAGCTGAAAATTTACTCCTAAAATCTTACACAAGATTTTGTTTCTTTAGAAATTTAAATCCTGTCTTTTTCCATACACAAGGCCAAAGGTTATGTATACCATCATTAAATGCAAAAAAATTATACCTGCAGCACCAATGAAATAAAGGTTGAGGAGTAGTTCACAAGATTTTCCTCATGATTTTCACAAAAATGAGGAAAATATATGAAACAGGACAAATAGCTTTTTTTCCCCCTCACTTTTCTTTGAAATAAAGATATTCATGGTATAAATTAGACACACATCACACATCACACATCACACACACACATACCAGAAATGAAATAATTGTGGCCCTTAAAGCTTAATGGCATGGATGCTGATGACAATGCAAGGGTCTGGGAGTGCCTTGATTCAGAGAAACCAATCTGAATTAATATTTTGACAGTGAATTTGTCCCTTCAGCAGTGTGTGTGTTGCACAAATATGCATGGTAGCAAGGACTAGGATCCCTTACGCTCTCAATCCTAGCTTCTGGGAACTACTAAAGCAGAGTCTCTCTTCCCCCAGTAAATGTTAATTGTTTTATGCAAAGTGAAACATATTTACAGAAGAACACTAGCAGAGACCCATCTGCTGGGCACTTCTGCAAGGGAACATCAAGACCCCCTTCCTAATAGGAAAGAGAAGAGAGAAAGGAAAGCGGTCCCTTGAAGCTCTGGGTTTAAAGATATCCTTCTTTGCTGTTTTATTTTGTTCTGCTTTTACCATATGGCCTCATACGGAATTGGTTTGGAAGCAAACCCTTAAGGCTTGCTGAGGTTTAGGCATAAAAACAGTACCATGACTCACCTGAGAAAATGTTAAGCAGTAAAAATATTGGATGCTTAAACTGCTTAATGCTGACTTCTCCAAGGTAGATCTCTGCATGGATTACAACTTGAGCACATACACTTAGTATTTAGGCAGCAGTAGGCAGCAATGCACTGAAGTCTCTGCAAATCTTACAAAGAGCAAATTATGATATACAAGATCCTCATGATAAACTAATGAACGAGAGAATACATGACATGGATTGCTTCTTACTTGCAAAGCCAAGTTAGAAAACGTTATTTTGAAACATTATTATCCATTAAGTTCCTGAGTAGTAAAACAATGAAAAAAATATCACCATCCATTGTCATTTATGTATAGCATTTTCTCCACTTAAAAATACCTTAAATTTTCATAGAAAGTGGTGATTTTAATAAGGTACTAGAAAGCTGACTATAGTAAAGAAAAGTATTTTTTAAAATGATAATTAATTCCTTTGAGAAAAGGAATTAAAAAAAAACCCCACAAAACCCCAGCCAAGCTGTAAATATCTCTTAGGCGTATGTTCAATATTTCTGTGTGTGAGCCACAGCAAGAGCACTCATAGGCATTCAGAGGAGGCTTTGAAGCCCTGTGTTCCGGGTGACTTTCCCACAGGGGACTCTGCAGGTCCCTGGTGAAGAAGTGAGCACAGATGAGAGTCAGCTCTGTGGTACTCTTAATGACTGTCTTATATAACCGTGTGGAGTATTCCTCTCAATGTACTTTGCAAACTGTTGCCAAAAGTAAGCAGAGGATTTTTGTCTTGCTGAGTAAAACGACATTCCTTATTTACATAATTATTGTTACAGAATTTCCCATATTCTTTCACAATTAAAGTTTTTTAACATAAATGCCCATGATGCCTTAGAGAAGGCAACACTCATTTCTGTGTAGCGAGGAAGCAGAGAGCTCCCAGACTCCACAAAAAGCATAGTAAATGTTGCAGTTAAACCTGTTTGATGCAAATGAAAATAAAGAAGAGACAGACCATTACTTCATCAATTTTCTATACCACTGTATTCTCATCTTTCTTCTAATGTTCCCTTCTGTTAACTGACCTACTAGGTAAAGAGGTGTTCATGGGGTTTAAAAATAAAAGTAATTAAAAGGAAAAATAAAAGGGTTCTGCACTTTGGAGAAGCAGTGATTTCAGTACTCCTAGGTTAACGTACTTGCTTAATTCTAAAGCCACAAAGTCTCAGAGGTTCAACTGGATCTTCAGAAGACAAAGTTTTAATATTACAGGACATACGAGGAGACCTGACAGCACACATCAGACCTACTGTCCTTCGCTGCCCGTGCCTAATGTTATGAGGACCCCTCCTTTCTGAAGGTTTGCCTGGGCATTCAGGCACACTTTCTTGAATCAGGAGTCAGGGCCTTCTCTGAAAGTGTCCTCTGATAAGCAGAGCCAGCTCCTCCACCTTGAGGCACATCAAGGAGATGGCTCTTGCTGTCTAGCTGGACTGTGTCCCTGGCACCGCAGAGTTCCAGTGAAGGGAAATGCTGGGAACATAAAAACATCGAGCTATACAATGATTTTATTCTCAAAAAACATGAGAGTAGAAGATGCCAGGAGAAATAAGGTTGTGTAAGAGGTTATATATACTCCTCTGGATCTAGACGTGTCAGCTAAAGATTGGCTGCCTACAGTGGTTCATGAATTTTCAGCAAGTGCTACGATTCTGCACAGCTCTGACATTTATACTACAGCTTCATAATTGAATTCAAAGTCAGAGTGATTAGGCCATGTCTGGGTTTGCCAGTGTTTTAATCTAACCTCATTGCTCTTCCTGAAGGGAGTGTTGAGACACTCCATTATCTTAGCAGGGGTATAGAGTCGGGTACCTTAAACAGAGCCACCCAGGCAAAATCTGTCAGTTTTTTCTGTGTGCAAAGGATGCTGTTGGGGGAAATAAAGAAAAAAAAAAAGGTAGACCAGTCTATAAATTGAAGTATAAAACTGAATAGTTTGGGAGGAGAATGAAAATGAGGAGTGCAGCATGAGACCAAGCATGGCATAAGTTTGCTATTTACTTTGGTCTCCTAGTACACACCAACCTTTTCCATCCATAACTTTAATTTACCTAATAAAAAAAAGAGAAAAAAATAAAAAAGGATAACCATTTATAAAAATTTCTTCAGGATTTCTAGATGTTCTAGATGCCACATGGCCTTTTTGCAGCTAAGCTGACAGATATATGGAATTTTTCCTCCAGTGAGGTACAGAAGTCCTAGGCAAAAGGCCCCTGACATCTGCGTATGTCCTATTTACTATGCACAAGCTGTTCAACTGTGTTGTGCATCCATCCATCCATCCATCCATCCATCCATCCATCTATATATATAACTATCAGAAATTTCACAGACATACAAAAGCCCAAACTTTTACTATATTCCAGGGAAAGCCAGAGTGTTACAAAAATGTATATATATTTACTCTAAAAAAATGAGAGAGGTGGTTGCAATATATTTTCTCCTCTCTAGGAATTAGCAAAGAGTGAGGTTGCTGGTATCTCCCTTGGCATTCTCCCGGTTTTCTAGCATGCTCATGGCATTGTGATGAGCATGTGTTTTGTGGATCATCTGGAGAATTGTAAGAGACAGAGTAGCTGAGTTGTTTGGGAACTAGAAAATTTCAAATGCTAACTGGAATGGATTATTCAGTAACTGTGGGGATTTAACCGTTTCCCTTCTTTTCCACTAGTCATATTCCTCGTTCTCTCTGTCTCTCTGTGAACAGATGCTTATAAAAGTGAAAGTGTAGGTTTTGTTGCTTTGCGGCTTTGCTCTGATTTTACTGACAGATACAGAGCATTGTGCTTCAACCTGGCTCACTGCCAGAGCAATAGTCATATCCAATGCCAAATTGTGGCACAAGACTGTTTTGAATGACAGACTAAAGTGTGTGTAAGGATGCAAAAACAGGTGGTCTGGGATGTCTGGTATCAACAGAGCATCTGGTCACTGGAGTGTGACTGCATTATAGTTTGTACTCCTAATCTAGAGTAGTATTAGCTGTGAGTGAAGAAGCTGGAATCTCTTCCAGACCTATCATTTTGTAACCTGTCCCAAGTACCCAAATATGGGAATATGTGTGGTTTGCCGCTAAAAATACTTCAGTCAAGCTATAATTTCTCTATATAATCTGTATTTCTGAAAAGACTGGAAGTCTGATTGTCTTCATGTACACCAGAATATTTGCACAACATGGCTTTGTTTTCTTTTGTGAAGACACACAGCTGTTGCAAAACACTTGAATGATTTTTGACCTTTTTGTTCAGTGATATCTGACTAGATAAAACACATACATTTATGTCTGCTTCATGTCACCAGATTTATTAATATTAGGCATATTAAATCAATAACATTAAATAGCCTTTGAAGGTGAGCATCCTTTCTCTCTTTGCAGTAAAATGCTTGTTAACAACAATTTATCAGCAGTTTTAAGTGGGTAGATAAGCAAAGGCCCAAAACACCTCTTAGGTGACAACAAAAAGGTGCGTGGGACAGACCCCACACAATATGTGTTATTTGTTAATGTTGCAGGCTTTGCATTCTTTGATATAAGGAGCACAACATTTTTCTTTAGCATGCAAATAAAATTTTAGATGCAGAATTGTAATAGCAGATATGTCAGTATATGGTCACATTAAACACATGAGATGTTCAATTCCATAGTGTGTGGGCTCTTCCGTGGTAACTCGTGCGAAAGTGGTTTTCTGCAGTAAAAGAAAAGTGATTCATGAGAGTTTATCCCCCACAGAAAGATGACACGTAGGCCATGGTTTAACATAGCAACATTTTTCAGTTAGGTTTCGGTTAATGACTGATTTTCTTTATAGTGTGACTTAGTGAAATCTTCATAAGAAATATTTCTGTTTTATAATAAAACTAAGAATGACTGATTTTCTTTATAGTGTGACTTAGTGAAATCTTTATAAGAACTATTTCTGTTTTATAATAAAACTAAGAAGGGCTGATGATGTCCTTTTTCTATAAGATATTTGCTAACACATTTCTCAGTATCTGTTCAGGAGAATGTAACCTTTAGGATTCCAGGAATTACCTGAAATATCCCTACTCACATTTAAACTCATATTTATTTTAAAAAGCAAAACCAAAACTCTCAAGGCATTGATGAAACAGACCTTTTTATATTCTGGCAACTCTTCGGTTACTGATGACATTGTTTGCTTTATTATTTCAAATCAAGCTTTCCATAAGAATACAGCACCACTGAGGATTCTCCAGAAAGGACTTCTGGTACTAGAATTATTCATTTGCCTTTGTGAGCAAATGGTAGTAATTGCATGGTGATATGTGCTGAATATATATCTTTGAAGGGCAAAAAAAAAAAAAGAAAACCCTAAAAAGGAACAAAAAAAGCAAAATTATTCTGTAGAATACAGCCAACTCTGATTGCATAACCACTGATTGCAGAGATTGTAGCTTTTCATTGCAAAAAGCTGATGACCTTTCCCTTAAATTTCAGAGATTCCTTAAGGAGATCCTGTACAGTTCTTTACCTAACCAGATAGCCTGTACAACCAGTGGACTGAATTCCCTAGTCTAAACATACGTTATAATTCCCAAGCTACTGTCTCACTCGTTTAATCAAAAAAAAAAAACCCAAAACAAACATCCAACCCCACCCCCATGAAAAAAAACAAACACAGGAATCATTATTTTTAGTATCTGTTTACAGTATTGTAACTTTATGTTTGCTAGATGTTGTAAATAACCTAAACAAAATGAGAAATCGAATCGTAAAGCTCTCCCTAATAATGGGCAAGATATGAATGACTGTGGTCAGCACAAAATATTATAAAGAAATAACCAATATTTATTTTTTATGATGTTTTGAGCTCCTATTAACACTGAAGTGTGTCCCTCTTTGACAGGCAGAAACCACAATTCTGTTTCTTATTCCAAAACCTCCTTCGGCCAGATTTTAAACTACCATGTCTTGTTTTGTAAGATTTCACTAAGGAATAGCTGTCAGCATTAAAAAGTCAGCCTTTTAAGATAGTACAGCATGTATGCTCTCACTCCATCAAATAGCTTTGAAATACCAAAGGTCATTACCTGCTCTAGTACCAGAACTCTTGTAACATGCTGCGGTGTCTCAAGTACATCTGCGTGTTCATGTTAACTTTCTAATTGTGACAGCTTTGTGGTGAAATGACTTGGTCTGAGGGTGTTCCAGGCATTGTCCCTTCTCTGAGGAACAGTTGCAGGCTTTGCATTCAGAACTATTAGTTATTTTTTCAAGTTTATGTATTTGTTCTCATTAGTGCAGTGCTATTAACATCACAGTTGCAGAGCATGCAGGAGGAGCACCATTGAGACAGTGTACCAACGATGAAAATAAAGGCAAATCTTAGTCAATTTATGAAGGATGTCCCCATCTCTGCAAACTGGAATCTACCGGCACATTGTAGTTTTTAACCAAAATTCTTATTTGTATTCTGCTAGAACTCTAAAAAAAAGATAAACAGTTATTTTAGGTCATATTTTAAGACATTTTTGCCTGGTTGGACTGTTGGAATGACAGAAAGAAGCAAGAGTCATCAGCTAGTGAGGAAGAGCTCTTTGCGAGTCCAGTCTGATGTGCTTCTTGGCACAGCTGCAGGCATTGCCTTACATGCTGTGGGCAACTGTAGGTACAGCAGTGGTGTGCCATACTCCTCTTACATCCAATAACTTAAAACGACCTTTGGAACCAGTTAAACACAGGCAAAGTGAGCACAGACATTCCTGCAAGCCACCCCTCCGTCCCCTGGCAGTCTAGAGGTTGACAGTGAGAGAAGCTGAAAAGACATGGGTGTGCTCACCTCCAGGCAGGACCCTACACACATGAGAAACGCATGCATGGTTCTTGTGGGGTGGGTAGTCTTAGGGTGCTTCAGACTGTACTCCATCACTGCTGACCCTCGCATTACGCTTTTTCTTTCTGCTTCAATTTTTTCTCCTCTCTGGCTGTTTGGTCAGGATCAAGTTTCTCACCAATTAATGTGGCCCTGCTTATGGCAATGAACCAGTGTCTTAATTGACTCAGGCCTGTGCTCTGTGGAGCTTTAAAAACCTACATGCCTTTGGATTGTTCTGATCAAAATGTTTCTCATCTCATTCAGGAAAAAAGCTGTCTGAAACACTCTGGGAACTCTTTCCCATCCCACCTCCACCCTCATATATAAAACTGCCTAATAAAAAAGGATGATAGAAAGGAGGAGAGGGATATTTTCAAGCCAATAACAGTAATAATATTTTTAAAATGAAAACAATTACTGATTTTGTCCAAAATTCTATTTGCTCTGTTACTTCCTAATATCTGATGAACTAGAAATAGCATCTCATAAAATGATTGAGTGAACCAAATTTCCAGCAGTTGCTATAACACTTCACTGAAACCTTATGATATTTTGAAACACTTGTAAGAACAAAACAAGAATGATAAATGTATTTTAAATATCAGAAGTGTTCTGTATTCTTTATGCATAAATATATTGCCTTACATTTTTAATCAAGAGTATAGTCTTTAATATAGTTCAATGCTGAAACCAAGATCTTAAATTATTTTAAAATATTGTTAGTTAATTTTTCTGGAGCTGTTTTATGAATTAAAACTTGCATAGAAATGTAACAGTCTGAGTAATAAGATTGGAACCAGAATTCATTTTACCTTCTAAATTAGAGTTTTATAATAAATGGTAAATTGAAATGCCATTACAAAAAGGTTACCATCTTTTATTACATGAAGTTAAGATCTTAAATTTTACTAATGGTGCAATTTTCTCTGTAATTCATCTTTTACTTAATAGCATATAATTGTTTAAATAACATTTTAGTCCCTGTAAAAAGAAAGTATTATTAGGAAGGAAACTGTGACTATTAGATAGCTCAGGAAAACCAGAGTCTCCTGTTTTTTCAGGTGTTCAGATCTAGTTCTTTGTATTTCACTAAGCCACAGGAGCATATCATTTTCTAAACTACCAATTGATTTGTATTCTGGTTGATGACCTCAATCTCTCTCCTCCCTTTTTTCTTTTTTGTAGCAAAACACTTGGGGGGGTTTGTTTAAAATTCATTTTTTTGGTATGTAGGGGTTTTTTTTTACTAATCTTAATAAGGTGCTATGAATGCAATTTACTGAAATAGATTTGTAAGTGAAAGAAAAATGTGCTCAGAATCCAAATTAAACCTGATAAGTGCCTATAGACAAGAATGTGCAATTTTAAGCTTAAAACTTTCAAACCCTCAGGTCTACTGTGCCCTCCAGGGATTCAGTCTCTCAGAATGCATAAACTTTATAGTTCTAGATGCTTTTGAAAATGCAGGTAGGGAAATCTCACCTAAATGCTAATCCACATTATCATCCTCAAAACATAGCTGCATTTCTTTCAATGCACACAAAGACTGTGTGACCTTCGTCAAGTTGCAGACTTTGCAGTCTAAAGCTGGTTTTGGACTTGTGACCCACCCATTGCCCTTCTAAGTCTCCTGAAGTGTGGGTAATGTGCCCCGACACAATAAAATTCACCACAAAACCAACCTTTTCCATTCAAACTCATGGCAGGAGTCAGGAACTGGGGAGTAAGTGTAGCAGGCCTTGCTCACTCAGATTGCCTAGTTTATACCATCCTGAGCTGCCAGGAGCTGTGTCTTAGGCCAGGTTGCTCCCACTATACTTCAGCGTCCTGGTTCCCTTGGAGCTGCCTTGGGGAGCACCGCATGGGACAGAATGCAAGGTTCATGGGGACAGGAAGGAAACAAGCAGGACACTCTCCTGCAAGAAGAAAGCTGTGTTTCTCTGCTCTGCACAACATTGTGTGTCTTAACAAAAGACTTAATGCAAATGTATAACCTGTCCCTGCAGCTGAAAAAAAAATAAAATCTGTAGTGTTTCTACTGCTACAGTATCTATGTGCCGACTGCAGACATTTTTTTGAGTTGACCTGTGGCATTTCTATCTGGCATGTTCCCCATTTAATTTCTCCTACTCTGTAGTACTTTTAAAGTTCCTTTGGTAAAGAAAAAATAACACACACACCCCAAACCAACAAAACAAAGAAACCTCTCCAAAACCCACCAAAAACCTGAAAAAAACAAACCCCTAAATTTCTTTACAATTGAGATGCAAATGAAAGAGCCTTATCTTCTGAAATATAGGTTCTAATATGGTGGCAACCCTACTGAAAAGCTAGAGGAAAGGTTTGTCTGTTGTGGTACCCCCTTCCCTCCATAGCTTGCTGTCATTCACCTCCTAAGTAGTGGATGTTCCAACTGACACATGCTTCACTGAGCAGCATGGCTCGGTGGCATCCCAATCCTGCCTTGTCACCTCAGTTGAAATTGCTATGTTGGAATGTAAATTAACCCTAGAAATTACAGGTACACTTTTGTTAACTGAATACATTTTCTTCCTGTTAGGCTTTCAGGTAACAACTAAACGATGCTTATGTTGAAAGTTACATTTTATGTGAGCAAAAAGACTCTTGCTTGCAGTTAGTTTAAATTACTAATTACTGTTTCTAGGCAGTATTCCAGTGAGAGTTCACCCCAAGTAGCTGTGAAGTGTTGCAAAGTGTCTCTACCAATTGGAGGGGTGGAGGTGGGGGAGGGGAATAGAAAGACTCTCCAGGTGTAAGAAAGGGGAATTAAGTATCACAATTTGTCACTGCATCAGCACATCGAGCTTATAAAGTAGCTTTAAGTATTGAGGGAAATTCAGTGAGATCAAAGAGTCTCCCCTGTTACTCATTGAGCCAAATGACTCAGCCAAATGACTGATTTGGCATAGTTTCTAGATTCTCCCCAGTTTCCTGTCCATTAAAGTTGGAGGAACCCTGAAATTAACACTTATAAAGAAGAATTTGGATTATTTGTGTTCGTTTAGTATTTTTACCTATTAGAATGTAAACCCTCAGGTTACAGAAACCTAAAACATTATTTCAGGATCGTTTTTCTCTATATTATATAGTTAGGTTTTTTTCATATTACCAGCGTTATGTTTTATGGCAAGCATTTGAAAGTCATTAATTTCAAATGGCTGAATAAACATTGCATATTTGACAGGTACTTATTTAAATCCACTATTTTTGGCATAAGATGTAAAATTATGTTTGCAAAAGATGGCAACGGGGTTTTTTTGGCTCTTTTCTCCCATCAGCTCATTGCAATCTGGCATAATTTTCCCGGTTTGTCTTGTTTTACTGTACTGTAGCTCAATAGTCAAACTCAAAAGGATGAAAAGTACCCCACACCTAGAAATGAGCGGTAAGGGTTTGCTTAGAACTCTTTGTTAAGCTGATATTTAGCTGTGTGGCTTTGTCTGCAGTCTCCACAGAGTAGGCTGTGCCAGCAAGCGAACATTTTTTAACTCCCCGTGTCAATAATCTAAATACTGAAGAATGGCAATTTCAACAATGGAGACCCACACAGTTTAATATTCAACAGTAGGTGTCAAATGAACAGCAGAAAACCGCTTTAACGAATTTGTAATTCTTTTATGCCGCTGTTCATTGCTCCTTATTGTAACGCTCTAATTATGTTCCTCTGTACAAGTATTTCTGAAGCTTCGGTGACTCTCTTTCCCTTCTATTGTCTGAGATCTAATTACAGGACTCATCAGTGCAGTTAGACTGTTTTGAGGAACTGAAAAAAATACTTTCTGTTGGGAAGGGTGTATTCTGAAGAGCGGAAAGTAATTTGTTGCAGAACACTTTTATGGTATTCCCTGAGTCAGTTTATTCTCTGATCTAAAAGACATCAGAAAGTGGTCTAAAAAAAGGAGCACAGGGAAGGAGATACCTCCCAAACACATTCCCTTGCAGTTGCCAGATAAGTGTTAGCACTTACTGACAGATGTACTTACAGATTGTCTGCTGTCTTCTGCCAGTACCTGCAAGCAGGCACAGTGCTTGCAAGCAGAGGTTCGTATGATATATTATATATCTATTGAAAGAAATACTTTAAATATTTAAAAGTTAATGTTTATGATGGTAAATACATTATTTCTATGCTCAATTAAATTTAAAGACATCGAAATATTATGGGGAAGTCAGTATCTTGATCTGGAGTTAATGTCTCAACTTTTATATCCTTTGAAAAGTTTATTCAATCTATAGTCATGAATTATCATCACGAGGCTGCTTCATAAGCTATTAGAAAGTGCAAGCTAATAAACAATAGTGGACACAAGAAAATTCAAGGATTGCAAAATATTGGAAGGTGTATTGAAATGGATATTTTTAAGGGGATGAACTGATGCTAGAGCGATGTACCTCACTTTACAAGGCATTTATGTATGAGTGCATGTAGTTTCCCTATACATTCTGCTACCATCTATCACTTGTGGCTTCTATAGAGCAAGAGCAACCAACGTGATATTTTAGAGGCTTGTGATCGTGTATAATCTGATTGAGCATGCAGGGTTACGCGAGTTTCTATTGATGATGCTCCTGTTTTAGGCACCTTGATTAAACTCCCAAGGATTGGTAAAATGGATTTGGGCCATATTTTATCCAGCTGACAGCTCTATCCAGAAAACAAAACCAGAACTTTATTTGTCAAGTTCTTGGCTCTACTACTTCAGGCCCTTCCAATTCAGTGGAAGGACCAAATATTCCTTTTATTGCGCTGAATATTACAGAAGCATTTGTACCATGACAAAGGGAGTAAAATACCCACTACCTTATAGGCACTGAATTAACGAAGTGATTTGGGTTCAAATATATTTTTTGAATGGAATTGTAATATAAAGTTAACTTGAAAGCAAGCTACTATATTTTCTTAATTTGAACTATATTTTCTTAATTTGATGGATATATATTTATAGATGTGCAGGCATTAAATGAGCTTTTTTCAAGAGCAATTATGAATCAGATGTCCTAAAGTAATTTTATTCTGGGAAGTTCATTGGTCCTTTTGGCTCTGATCACTTCTCAAGTTGAGATCTGATCTGGGAAGGAAACTGACACTTGAGTTTCTGTTTCTACAGATCTTCATGATTTCGTGAAAATGCACCATGGATTTATTTATTTATTTATTTAAAGGTTTCCGTTAGGAAAGAAAATCTGGCATATAAATCAAAGTCAGAAAAAGCGAGGAAGAAAGAAAAAAATAAGAGAATAAGCTGTGATGTCATGCAGAAATTGAGACATGCAAATTCCTTGGTTTTTATATAAAATGCATTCAGAAAGTTATAAAATATGCACAATAATTTTCAAATGCTTACCGATATTTTAAAGACTGCTGGAGTTGAAGAGCTTATTTCACATAATGTATGAACACCTAGAGAGTGAGAAAAGACAAGGAAACATAGAGCAAGTAATCCTGATAAAGACAGGAAATCTTCATCACGACCCAAATCCAGTAAGGAAGCAAAGTTGAGTCAGGGCAAAACTAGGTCTGGAAACAAAGCTATGACTAGGTTTGATTATCAGCTTCTTTGTTCCTGATGCCCCAGGCAAACTGTGTGCTAGAGTAGCATTTATGTTAGTTGCTACCACCATGTCTTAAAAAGCCTTCTGCCTTACAAGTTGAAGATAAATCATTACTGAAAGACTACTGAAAGGTAATAAAATATTCTAGCAGATTTTCAAGTAACGTGTAAGTTAGCAGACTGTCATTCCACAATAAATGAAAAACCAAAATGCACTGCAGAAGATTTCATAAAATAAAATATTTCATTAAATTATCTTCATTTGGTCTTAAATGTCTAAATTCTTGTTTTTCAGGAGATCTGAAATTAAAATTTCCTTCTAAGATATGAAATTCCTACTTAATGAATATTTACAGGAACTTCTCCATTCCAAACCAAGGGATATTTCTAACAGGGGCATTTTTGAGCATTAGTAGCATTCCCTCTCACTGGATGATAAATATGAAACTTCAACCTCCATTTGAACACTTCAGATATATTCATTGATTTTTGACCTCTCCCTTTTTGTTTGACCAAGTAAAACTCAGTATGAGACATTTGATACAGTAAGGAACAAATGAGCACAGGAGAGTCATCAGTAGCTTCAGATGGGGCATCCACCAGCCCTTGGAATTGATCCTCTTGCATCCTCTTACATCCAAACACTACACAGGTCTTCAAAGGAAGCTCCCTAGAAGAAGAATAGACATTGTCTGTGTGATGGTACTATGCAAAGACGATGTCCTGAGTCCACATCTTACAGAGAGACTTTAAGGAGATCCATAAGTGATTAGGCGTCTGCCAGTATCCACCACAATGTCTGCAACTGAAGCTTGTTCTCAAGAAGAAGGACTGCAGTGACACTGCTGTTGTGTTCAAAATCTACTTTATTTATGCTGGCAGATCATGCATATAGGTTATTTTTAAATTGAAAAAGAGACCAGAAACAAAGAGAAATTCTATCGCTAGGTGTTCTAGGACCTGTCACATCTGAGAAACCTGAAATACTAGTAACTGACCTGCTTTATGTGTGAAAGCTTCTAGTTTTTTATTGTAGAAGTGTACTTTCAATTTAGAAAAAAATCAATCAACAGAAACAGTAAATGGCACTGAGTTCCACATATCTCTTTGGGAGCAGCATTATAGCATTTAGCCTTGCTGAACAAGAAATTTTATATCACTTTTGTTTATATATAGGATAATATAAAGGAGATACAGGGCTTCTGTTTAGAAAGGTTATTGACACTCTCAGTGCTGTGTTGGCATTTATTCTTTGGATTTTTATTGCTTCTGATCTGTGGTATTTATGTCTCTGAGGTGAGAACTTTCATCTGTGACAAATGCTCATAATTTACAGACCGCATGGTGTGCTGATGTCTGCGGGAACAGGAAATGAAACAATTAAACAGGAAGCAGATATGAAGGGTAAAACAAGCTATTTCCCTCATTATATTTATTTTTCAATATTATTGTTTGTTGGTCAGAGAAGTCTGTAAACCATGGCTGTACCCAATGACCTCAGTGGAGGCAAGATAGATTTCAATAGACGGACATGAGAAAATGCCAAAGCACTTCAGAAGGGCAGTTAACCAGGCAGAATATGAATTCAGCCATTTGAGCTTCTATGTTCCTCCTGTGATCCAGCTCCCTCGAAACCTGTACAGCAGGGCTGAAGACATTTTTGCTGGTCTTCAACATGGACATGCACTTCCTCCAACTCCAGTGGTCTAAAGTGACCATTGCCAAGCTCCCTAGTGATTACTTTAACTGAAACAATGACAGATCACTTTATTAATTGCAAATTGCACTATCTGAAGATGGTGACAACAGATATTGGGTAAGGTACAGAATATCCTAATTTTTCATAGCATAACTAGCCTCTTTGGAGCTTCAGATAAAAATAAATTACCTCAACCTTACAATACACTTGACATATATTTATTGCAGCATTTGCTATCAGCAATTGCCATACCTACATGAGCGAACTTCTCACACATTACCCTAAAACGTGAAGGGGATTGTTAATGAGAAAGGGCAGTCAAAGTAGAGATCTGCATTCCAGCTGTTGCACGTGACCTGTACTGGACGTTGCCTTGTGGAAGCTCCTTGCACCCCACTCTGCTACAATTTGTCCACCTAGCTAGTAGGCCCAGGGGGAAGTTTACGTTAGGCGTTTTGAGGGTAAATGCATGACAGGAAAAGTCTTAGTAATCCTTCAGTGATAGAAAGCAGTTCAATAGATAATGTTGCCCAAGAATGCCAAATGCTGAAAAAGAAATTTCTCTTGGTTTGCAGAAAGAGGGAGAAGGACACTTTCAGAGACTTGAGGTGGAAAGCTGGCAACATTAGCTCAGTTTTTCAAAACAGAAGAACGTGACTACAGACCTACTGGTTATCCATTCTCAGAGCCAAAGTTTACAAGACTTTATAATGAAAGCTGACAATTTTTCAGTTCCTGTTTACTACAGCTGTTTTTGTGGTGTCTTGAGTTGTTTGATACAAAGTCTAAATTAGTCTTGAGAAACAGGATTAACCTTTCCAATCACATTTAAGGTGAAATTGCTTAACTACAGCACACAATGTCATGCTGCAGATAATCCATGTCCTTGATTAATGCTTTTATAATCAATTGCTGTCTGGAAGTGACTCCTTCCCATCACACTCTTCACAAAAAGAGCAGATGGTATTTAAAAGGTTATGGCGAAAGGGCATTCCAGAGGTCAAACAGAACATCGATCAAGTGGGCAGAAAAATTGCTTTTTTCCTTCCCCTTCTCCTTATCCTCACAATCCATGAGGGAATGTGGCCTATGAATTATAGTATGATCTATAGTTCAAGCACTAAAATGTTTTCTTGTTTCAAATTTCTATGTTGTTTTGGGTAATGAACCTGGAAATTGGATTCCTTTTGTGCCAATAAAAAATTGTGCCCACTAGATGTATCTCAGCAACATAATTCTTAGACCCATAGAGATTTGGTTACTACTACCCTCAATGGAGTCAGAACATTGGCGCTTAATAAAGGCTGTACTAATATCCACAATGTCCTCAAAAAAATTTGTAGAAATGATAATGACTAAAAAAAAAAAAAAAGAAAAAAGCATGTTCCTATGTCTGTTTTTCTTTGTACAAAGCATTACTCAAGTGAGGTTTTTGTGTGAAATTCTCTTTTGCTATTTTCCATGCACATGGTTTGTTGCCATTCTGCATTAGAGTCCAAGGAGAGCTATTCTCACCTGGAATGAAGGGGGCTGAGACGCTACTCTTACTAATGCAGTCTCAAAACCTAGAAATCGGGGTTTGATTCTTTGTAATATAGAAAGTATATCAGTACCCTTTCTCCTCCCATTTCCAACTGCTTTCATGCTAACCACACAGCATATGATGAATAGAAACAGAAGAGTACATTTATTTATGTTTTCTAGTCATTTTAAAAGTTTTATTAACGAAAATGTATTTTTTTCCCTATTTGTTTGGGCATGAATATTGCCATCTTGGCTTCCTAATATAAGTGTATTTTTTTGTCAATTGACATCTTACTAGTTATTTACTGTTACAATTCATTTTTTGTCATATAGGTTATTGTGGACAAGTGAAGTGTTTATCATGAGTAGATCTCTAAAGTAGTCTTTCATCTGAGAGGTAAAATGTGGAAATACTGTAATCCTGCTTTGTGATCAAAACCAGGACTGAATGGATAACTTCCAGCATTGCAACTTACTTTTAAGGGCCTGAGCCAACCAAACCTTTCTTGTGTGTACAGTTCACACTCAGATTGTCTAAGTAGCCACACAGGAGCCGAGGGAGCTATTATTGAGGTAGGTTTTTATTTTTGTTCAACAACATCTAATATGTAGTATATGTTGCATAAGTAAAGCTATTAAGTATGAACCTTCAAAAGGTAGGCAAAAGCAGAACCTGATGAAACCAAGCTAACTAATCCTATTCGGGTGACAGCTAGGTACCCTGCTGTCCTCGAGTGGTGGAAAAGCTATCACTGAAACTGACAGTGAATTTTAAATAGTCTTAATAACACACTGATAGACATTTCAATATTAGTTTGGTAGTTTAATTTCCTTTGATTTTTTAAGTATGCAATGAGTATCAGTTTTAAAAATTTGAAGTCTATGAGGCGATTCAACCACGCAAGAAAAACAAGTAAGAATGTGTATCGCAGGACCTTTTCTGTGATGTACTGGCCAACAGAGAGAAAATCTTTCAAAATAATCAAGATATAGCTATTTCCCTGCTTTATTACATGTTCTTAAAAGGTATAAAAAGATGTTAACATGAACATTTGCATAGTTATGAATGAAGAGCTATGAGAAATTTACTTCTAGCATTAACATAAACCATGTAGTTTTCCCAGAAAGAGTGGCTCTTGGGGACTAGCTGCACTCAAGGCATTCTTCATGGGGATTTCTGAGCCAGGAGACAGTATTGGCCCTTAGCAGACAGTTAGTGTCAATTGCCTTGTTATGACTAGGACCCAAGTGATCAGAACTGCCATATTAAATGCAAATTGATAAATGAAAGCCTTTACTACTAGTTTAAAGGCAAAAAGGGCTGTGAAAATAATGTTAGATATATTGACAGCACACAAGCATTTTTCAAAGTGTTTAATGTATGTGTTTAATCACTAATCCCTTAGAATTTTTTTAAACTAAATCTTTTGTCTTCTATTGTGTGTCCATATTGATTTGCTGCTGAAGCATTGCTTGTAACTGTGAGGTACTATTCATTGTATTTGGAAGCTGTTTGATCAGAGAAGAAAACAATCCAGCATGGTTTCAAGAGAGAGATAAAATGAAATAAGCTTAATAAGGGGAAAGAATATAGTTAAGATGCACTTCTTCAACTCGTTTTTTATTTATTTTTTCAGAGGTTTTTTTTTTCCTGAAGAGACTGGGGAACCTTTGGATAAATTGACAGTTTCTTAAGTAACTTAATAAATAGCCAAAGCCATCAGCTATTTTTTAGTAATAGCAATATCTGTAAATATAATTGTGTCATTTCAGTTTTTTCTCCCCCGTGCTTTTTGTCACCTTTTTTTTTTTTTTAAATTTCTAAATTTCTAGAGACTTACATAATATTCTGGATCAAGTAACATAGCCATAAAAGTAAACTGATTTTTTAAAATGTATTTTAGATTGTCATTGACTAGTACTTAGAATGCTAAATGTGGAACAAGAACTTCACATATACCGTCAATCACAAAAAAAGGAGGAACATACAGAAACCATTAAAAGAATGTTTCTTCATTATCTTTCCTCTAACTAAACCTATTCTACTTACTTACACTTCCAATCACTCTTCCTGCTCTGCCACTTTCCAAGCCATAGCTCCCTTTTACCTTTCATAACCAGTCACAATGAATCCTACATTCTTTTCTTTCTTTCCTTTTTTTTTTTATAGTATGAGAGTACGTAACGGTTTCCTTTTCCAGCATCTCCTATTCCTGAGCTTAGACATGGTATCAATCATCAGGGCCATCGCATATATCTGCCAGGTGATCACTCTTCTACACCCTCCGAGTATTTCCTTGGCCCAATTATATTCCTGCCTGGATGGTTTGTTTCTTTCTCAGAAATCTATAATGGGCTATCTGTTGGAAGGGGGAGGGAGGGAAATGCCCTAGGCTTTTTAGTAGTTGTTGTGTTTGTGTAGTTTACATTGCCACTCAGTCCATAAATGTAACACTAAAATGAATCCATGGTATCTGTGTTTGGATGACTATTAAGTGACAAAAGTTCTGCAGTATTCTTGTACAATCAATATCTTACATGTTAAACCTAAGGCAGCACTTTAAAGTACAAAAAAAAACCAACCCAATAAACCACCAACAAAATCCAGTATTAACAAAGTGATGTCTATAGCTGATTTTATTTGTGTATTGCTGCCTTTTCATGGCAAAATACTCTATCTCAGATACTTTCTGCAGACACTAGCATATGCTAAAGAGTGACACTGATAAATCACGTGCTATACACCCTCCACATTTGTCAGAAGTGCTTCCTTGTCCCTACCTGATTATAAGTGTTCTTGTTCCTTTATTTCTTTTTTCTTGAATGACTTCTGATTTTTAGGTGTCGCAGTTTTAAGCAAGTCTGCTTTGTTATACTTTGGACATCATCTGAGCTGCTTAATTGCATGGAGAAAAAGGGTAGAAAAAAAGGAAAGGAAAAGTAATTAGAAAAATATGGCTTTTTTGGTTGTGGTGGTAAATTGAATCAAAATACGAATGTAAAACTCTTTCCACGGAGGAACAAAACTAGTAGTACCTGAAATCGTTACACGTTTCAGGATGTAATAACAACTGTGTGTCATGACTAGAATTTTTTTAATCATTTAGGTTAGAAACCTCTACACCTATTGGCCTGTCTGCAATTCAGGGGACCTGAATTCCTCCGTATTTCTGTTCGTAGAATCTCAGAGAGAAACAGTAAATCTGCAGTAAAACATGCAAAAAGCAAATGAGCTCCGCTCAAAGAGATTACAGATTCAGATTTCTTTTGCAAACTGATTTCTCATGGACAGTCAAGCATCTTCACCTCCATAGCTTGCCTGAGGGCACTGTAGTCCCCTGGATGTCTGAAACCTAGGATGGGATGCCCACACCTCCTTTAGTCTGGACAGAAAAGAAGTGCACCCATGTAGCACAGAGAGCTGGCACATGCACGCAGTGCAAGGTGCTGAGTGATGTCACCTTGCAAGTCATTGCTCCAATGCATTACGTGTTCCAAAATGTACCACACCCACTGGACATGCCACGGAATACGAAGGCAGAAGTCCAGCTCTCCTGTAAGTCCTGCTTTGGAGAACACCAAGCCATGTGATCACGGTGACAGGTCTGGTTGGTTTCTGAAGTATTCAGACAACCCACCTATAGGATCTATTTCTTTTTTCTGTCTGGATCTAATTTCATAATAGCAAGATGGCTTCTCTAGGAGAACTTGGACATATTCCATCTTTAGGTTTTATCCAACACCATCTTTACCCTATCACAATTAAGAAAAAAACAACCAAACAGCTGATCTCTGAGCTGGAGTTAACTGATCTGACAGTTGGGAAAAGAAATGGGCACTTCGCTTCACTAGTGAACTGAGCACATATTACGTGGAATTTTTCCAGGAATTCTTTTCCAGGAATCTCTACATAGAATTTTTTTCTTTTTTTTTCAGACATGGTTATATTATTTTAAAGCAGTACTGAATTTTAATCACACAATGGGCAACTGTGAAAGAAAATCTAAACATTTCTGCATAAATTATCATTGTCTTCAAATGTATGGCATCCCTGAGCTTTTTGCTAAGGAAAACAATATATTTAGAATCATTAGAAATTTCTTGGCTTTTAAATTCAAATTTTCTGAAGCTGGAGTATGGGTATGCTGAAGTGGGGAATTTTGAAAACACGAAATCATCCTGACTGGCACAGAGTATACTTTCCTATCCTGAAGAGAGAACGGAGGAAGGAAGGAAGGAAGGAAGGAAGGAAGGAAGGAAGGAAGGAAGGAAGGAATTTGACTTATTCAGTGAATGGGAGCTGCAATGGAGATTTGCAAGAGCCATAATGTGCCTGCTCTGTATGAGACTCCTTTGAGGCTGCCCTTCTCAGGTCAACACAAAAGAGTGGGAGATGAAAATCTGTAGACATCATTAGCATCTGACAACTGGCTAAGTTCTATTCTTATTTGCAAGAGTATAAATGTAGGATGATTGCACTAAAACCAGTAGAGTTTCTCCTGATTCCCAGCTGAACAACAGAGAACACTTTACCTTCAAAACGCAAAGCTTTTTTTTCCCCCCAAATACAGAGCTGTTATATCTGAGGATAATTAATATTTTTCTTTTAACTTCATTTTTGTTCCAGTGCATTTCCCTACTTTACTTTTTCAGAGTCAGTGCATAACTCAGTATGTCAGGTCAGATTTACAAGGATGATCAGGTTTCTTTTTGTCCCTGAGGAAAAATATTATTAAACTACCCACTTGAGGAAGTGAAGTGTATAAAAATGTCTAACATGTGGGATGTTCTGGTAAAAAAAAAAAAATCTTGTAAAACACCTAATCACTGCATTGCAGTTGAAACAACATGTATTTATTTGATTATTATCTGATTGAAACAAAGTTAACACATCAAGCTGCCTACTTCACTTTTCTTTAGTCTCACTTGTTAAAGATTGACTCGGGCTGGTGGACTCTGAAAGCAAATTGGCCACGGAGATGTACATGCTTTAAGGCAGTTGCTATCGACAGATGAAAAGTGTAACGTGACTGACTCAAAAGGCATGCCGAAATCCACTGGTGGAAACAAAGGCTTGCTTCACACACTGAGTCAGATAGAAACAAAAGAAACAAAACCAGAAATGGTATGAGCTGGACTTGGTATCTTTGTGTGATAGAGATGATAATATCAGAATTTTAGGAGTGTTTTAAGAAGCAACTGCAACAAGCACAAAGGTAGCATGAAAACATTTACCCCAGAATCAGTTACCATCTAATTACAGCTCTTCATTTTACTTTTACTGTATAAACTGTGGGAAGTGCTTAAGAGTGACAGAGTCTCCAAGTAAGAAAGTAGATTCCTTCATGAATGTTTAAAATGATAACATTCAATTATTTTTCATTGAGTTAATTGAGTTCTGTTATGTATAAACATGGCTATCAGGAACTGTTCTTAGATGAACAAAATATTTTCATAGTTAAAAAGCAAGCAAACAAGCTTAAATGAAGCAAGAGGAAGTAGTGGTAGCAAACAAGGAACTAATGAGGGGTAGAGAATGCTACAAAAACAAAGAAAGAGGCACAGGCTTGAGGAATTTTGTACTTGAGAAGATTTTGAAAAGAAAGCCTTGACTCCAGAAGGAAAAAAAAAAAGTATTATTAAACCTTAATATTCTGGTACCATCTAGAGGCCAAATGGCACAGCATCCCATTTTGCTAGGAGCTGCACAAACATAGAATGACAGATACTCCTTCTTCAACCCAAGTAACGAGAATGGCAATTCTCGGCTGCTGAATGTTTAAGTTATTTCCTCTTTGTGGAATATTTTCTGCCTGTATCTATTCTTCACAAAATATCTGGATCATCTTTGCGCAGACCCTGGAAGCGCAGTACTTCCAGTCTGCCAACAGTTGTGTCATGTACATAAATCACAAGTACAGAAGGCAGAACAAGCCTGTCTGCTGCGAGAACTTCAACGGCTGCACCCACCAAAATGTTAAAATGACAAGAAATACAGCCAGCATCAGGAACAGATTGTTATTACCACCGTGGTGCCTTGGGATTAGAGTTTCCTTTCTAAGACTTCCAAAGTAGTCTTTTGCTGGCATTTGTGGTAGAATAAGGAAGGCCAAAAATACACATAACAACTGCAAATTGTCCTACTTTTCAGTTGCAGATGTTTGTAAGTGTTGCCTAAGGAAATACTCATATTTGTTTTCTGCTACTATTATGTTGATGCTGAAGTCACATAAATGAGCCAGTGAAAGAATTTTTGAGCTGCTCCTCAAGGAAAGACACATTAAAATGGCTGTTTTTCCTCCAATCCAGGGCTACTGAAGTAACCTGTGATTAAGCCACCACAAAGGCTGGAACCTGTCAGGATAGGATGACTTGAAGATCTGCCTGAGTGGACAGAATTAGGTAGTCAGGGCAAATAGATGCAGTTATCCAGGGTAGAGCAATGCGCTAATGAAGCTGTGCTGCTTCCAGCCCCCTGAAGCTGGTCCCACTCTGGTCTACAGGCTAAGCGACTGTCCATTCATTAAACAGGTCTGTTTCTTATTTGCAACTGCCTAGAAAGTCAGGAAGGGTCTGATTTCACACTCAGAGATTTCTAAAAGGGCTTTTCTCTGGTTTCAATGTGATTTGGACTGAGCTTGCTAACTGTGAGCTTCACTTTATATTTGGACTTTGGGACTTTAAACTTTTAGTTAAATTTTGCTTTACTGGTAAAATTCATGGAGTCAAATATAAAATACAGTGATACACACCTGATCATGTTTCAGTGTGTACCACAGGTGGGCTACAACATTGACAATGATCACACAGATTACTTAAATACCCTTATTAATTTTCCATATATTTAACACAGAAAAAAAATGTCATTTTTGGAGTGGAAATATAGGGCTCTTTAAGCTCGCCTACATATATTAGAGAAGGATCATGGAAGAAAAAAAATAAAATTGGGGAATTTACTAATATAAAGGTGATAACCTTCTATCCTTAGACCCTAATATTGCACAGGAATGAACAGAAATAATTGGTATTATTGCATGATCTGTTCAACTTTATGTTTCAATTTTTTATTTTACTCATTATCAGATAGGTATAAAGAATGTTTACCTCACTTGACTATCTTTAGGCATAACAGAAATTAACAGTTCACTTCCAAAAAGCCAACGATAACATCCATTTTACCTCCAGTAAGAGTATGATCAGGTGCAACATTTTGGCTCTATTGGCTTCCGTAGGAGTAAATAGCTGTGGGTTTGGTTTTTTTTTTTTGTGGTTTGGTTTTTTTTAGGGTGAGGGAGGTTGTTTGTTTGATTGTTTGTTTGTTTGTTTGTTTTCCTAAAAGTACTTTAAAAGACAAAGTAGTATTTTAATTGGAATATTTGAAGAAATTGAAGGTAGTCCAGGGGGCATGGGACAATATGCGCTGTTTAAATAGTATAGTATTCAGATCTCTCTTTTATAAATCAGAGAAAAGAACGACTCTGTCGTGTTTAATACATTATATTTGCCAGTGCTTATACTGGATACCATTCTCCCTTCTCACAAAAGCATCAGGGTGCTTCAGTGCTTCTTCTTAGAGCTGGTGCGGCAATGCCACTGCCCTGATCTTGCCTCTGGACACTGCAATGCCAGTGTCGCTGTGGCAGTCAGCAAGTATTATCAGTATAAATGGCTCATGGCCAATTTAGATGCTGTCTAGACTCTTTTAGGCCTGTTAACTGTTTCAATCTGTCATTTTAAAAGCATGATCAGTGCTTCATTGTAGGGGTTTTTTTTTGTGTCATGGAAAGATTTATGTGCTTTACGCATATCTCAGGAATTTACCAGGAGAGCTGGTAAAATTCGGACGTATTTGTCTAGCAAGTTCTGTGTGATTTTGTCCACACTTTGCAAATGTGAAAGGTAAAAAGTAAAGGTTTGTTTTAACCTTTCTTTTCTTCACAAGGTAACCCCAACAGCTGAATGGAAGGGGTCAAACGGGGTAACAACTTTAGCAGGGGGACACCAGAGAAGGAAATGCCACTAATGTGATGCCGATCATAACAAAGCCAACTGATTCCTGCCTGGAAGTTCATTGTGAAAATAAATAGTAAATTGTATTGTGAAAATAAATAGCAAATCAGCCACAAAAAACAGTTCTTTTTAAATGGTAGCACATACAAGACAAGCAAGTATGCAGGGCAGGGGGCAGGGAGGGTAAGGAGAAACCCTAGAACATCCCTAACTCCAGGCAGCTATGGGAGCTGGTGGAGAATAAACTACAGACCCTGTGGGGACACATTAGGCATTTTAGAGTGCTTCACTGTAGTTCTTTGGCATTCTTCTTCTCTCTCTCTCTCTCTCTCTCTCTTTTTTTCTTTCTGGCTGAATTATCTTTTTCAGTTGTTCGTGTATATGATCTGCAAAATGCACACGTGTTTTTCTGATTATGCTTTTGTGGTCTAGAGAAGGAGATAGATTAAGCATGCATTTAACAATAGTTCATCAGGGCCAATAATTTAAGAGGAACAGAAGTCATATTATGTATCTTTGTGATATTTCTGACATATCATCACATTCTTGTACTAGTTATAGTTCTTGTTTATACTCAGATCAATATGCTTAAATAGACAAAATTAGATGCAATTTTTCATTCTAAGTGCTATACTATCCATTCACATTGTTATTATTATCTTTCTTAAGAATTAGTTAAAAAAATTAAAACCTCTTTGCCTTCTTTCCAATGAATCAAAGCTTGAGGAAGTAAACGCTGAATGTAATTGTATTTCTGGGTATCTGTGAACATGCACAGAGATCTTCTCTTAAATTACCTCTCACACTAATGTAAAAGAAATTTGATAGTGTGTCAAACATCAAAAAGACTGTAATTTTTATAACTTCCAGAAAAATGAACAGATGGAAAAAGGTAAGAAGCTCTATATTTACCTTTAGTGAAAGTAAGTCTAATTTCCAGGTTTACATTCGTATGGGAAAGAGCCCACAAGAGCATGACCTTGAATCCATAGGAAACCAATCCTCACATGTTTGGTGCTCCTGGAATTATTTCCTTTCTAATAAAGTATCATAACCTAATGAGATATAATAATTTCCTCTCAAGCTATAATGGTACTGAATTTGATATTTATCTTATTTCCTAAAATTATATTGCATAAATTGAACAAATTTAAATTTCAGCATCTGTATGCAACATTTAAAGAGAACTTACAAGCAATATAGAAAGAGAAATATATGTATTTCTTGATCTGTCAGATGATGAGAAATCGTTTGAGAATAACCAGTAACAGTCAGTTTAAATAAACATTTCTTAGTCAGCAGTACTGTTAAAGACAATAAGGTCTGAAGTGGCATCCTTTTAAGTGAAAATGAAAGAAACAGAAAATAAATCAGGATAAGGCTGATTGACATAATTTGAGTTCTACCATATGTACTTGATGGGGAAACAAAGTGATGATGTTCATGCTGACTAGAATATTTGATTCTTCAATCTCTATTTTGTCAAAATGCATTGCTACCTTTGCTTTCTTATTATGGCCCACTGCTTCCTCCTAAATTGGTGATAGATACTGTAGAGCACAGATACTGTAGAGCATACCATTACTACTGTTGCTCCTACAATCATGTTTGCTCTCTCTTTTGACTCTCCAGGTCTAACTGAAATAAAAAACCCTCCACAACAAACAAACAACATTCATTGTAATTATTGTGGATTAAAACATATTTTCAATATTCCTCAAGCTTCAACTTTTCATATTGTCGAAATGGATTTATGTGAAATTACTGCCTGTTCAGTATCAAAGTTACGCCTTCTGTTTTTGAATTCCCATGCTTTTCACATGCTGCTTAAAAAAAAAAAAAAGTTCTAAAATTATGAGTTCAACATCAACTGTTCACACTCTAAGAATGGTCTTAAAGCCTGCTTTCAGTCCAGTGGTTATATTAGTAGACCAGATACTCAGATAATGAAATCAGCATAGTTTCCAGATTTTCATTGACTCCAATTCCTCTGTAAAGAATAATTTGAGCTGAATTACTTGTTTCAACATTTTTTACAGAATAGAGTCAATTTCTTATAGAGAGAAGATCAAAGTGACTTATTTGCTTTAGAGAAAAAAAGGAAAAAAGATTTCTAGGACTCTTATTCAGCCAGACTTTTTACTCACGGTGACTGCTGATGATCACAGCCATTCAAGCTGTCACAGATGTTGTGTTAAGAAAGCTATTGACCGTCAGTGGGTAGTTAAATTTTTCTCCTCTCTCTTTATTGCTGCTCCCATTAAACCATCCTCTCAGGTCCTATATTTGTGTAACTGGTTCTGTCCCCTACGGTCTGCAGTCATTAGCCCATTCCTCAATAGTGGACTATATAATGCTTTCTTAATTAACCCTGTGGATCTTGTTGCCCCAAATAACATTTAAATGGGAGTTTGTAGCTGTAATATCTTGATATAGATTTCCACTGGAAGAGCTTGAGTGGAATACGTAATTTCAGGGAGAAATCCTAAAAGCCCACAGGACACTTTTGAGATAATTGCAACATTGCTTGTCATTTCAAAAGAGAAGGTCTGAATTTATTGTCAAGCCAGTATTCCTCCTTTGAATACCATCTGTATTCAGCTACAAGTCATTTGAGTTTCTGCTAATCCAAATAAACTGAGAAGAATAATGCAGTATTTATGAAAATATTATCACATATGTTATATACCCTAAACCGTAACTTTTTAGAAACCTCTTCAGAATTAATACTTGCTACTTAACTCACAATGCTATCACAACCAGCACTTATATATTACTTGGGAACTGCTTACTGCTTCTTGAATTAGAAAGTAATTTCTGGTATATTTTGTTTCTCTGCCTTTTGAACCAGTTGTCTCCAAAACCTCTTTCTGTACAGCTCTTCAGATTTGGTCCCAGCTCTTTGATCACAGAATGAAACACTCTTTTGTTTAGCACATCAGGCATGTTCAGCATTTGATAAGTCTGACAATGTGAATTTCTTTGTGTGATCTGCTTTCATTTCAGTAAAATCATCAGTAGGCTTTAGTGCTTTGGATCAATTACCTTCTTTTGTGCTGAGTTTTGTTATTTTTTTCTGTGTTCTGTACCTATCCTTTCTTTCATCAATAAAAGTGCTCTTATTCTGGCTGAGACTTGCTGGGGATCCATCCTTGTGAAGCTGAGACTGGGAAGGTTTAGTCTGGATATTAGGAAGAGGCTCTTTACTGAGAGGGTGGTCAAGCACTGGAACAGACTCCACAGGAAAGTGGTCACAGCCCCGAGCTTGACTGAGCTCAAGAAGCATCTGGATGATACACTCAGACACATGTTCTGACTTGACTGGCCCTGTGTGGAGCCAGGAGTTGCACTGATGATCCTTAGGGTTCCCTTCCAACTCAGGATATTCTGTGATTCTGTTGTAAATGAAAATCCAGACCACAGATTAAGGAAGGAATAGTGAACCACTTTGTGCAGACAAGGTGGCACATAAGGTATCCTACACCATTTTATTTCTTTGTCATTTCATTTGTATTTCTTTTTTACATCTAAAGGTGTCTAACTTCAATGAATCATTCAAGGTTTTACATTACTAAGAACTGCCAAGTGCAGTGTTTGCAGTCATGGAAACTAATCATGGAAATTATCATACTAGAAGAGAGAAGTAAAACCTGTAAGCTTATATATGCAGGGTAATGACAAATAGTTGGAAAAAAAAGTTGTGTTTGACATGCATCCTGGTATTCCATAATTCTATTTTATCAATGAATGTGGATAATATAGCCTAAAACGGCAGATATTGCAGAAATGATTGATCAGATGTACGTATTTTGGGTCTCGTATCAGGCACACATCTATCCAACCCTCTGAACGACTCTATCAGACGGGATACTTAACTTCTATATAAATGTCACTAATTTCTCTGCAGTTGTGGTCCCTTGACAATGCTTTTCCATGTACTTTGTCTACTGCACCATGATCCTTCTACATCATGTACAAGTTACTGCTAAAATTACCAGTAACTTAAAACTCCAGAATTAATGTCTGTTCTGCAGAGGCTCCTTGGAGTCAAATCACACAAATGCTCAGCAGTGAAGCTGGCTTCCTGGAGAAGCATATGGGCCATGGTCTGTATTTGAATAGGAAATGAGAGAAGATAGTTGAAACTCTTTAAAGAATAAAACCTGAATAGAGTGTGAGACTAATATATTGATATTTTTCTTAAATATAAAAAAGGGATTAATTTTAAAAATCATCATTTAGTAGTCAATCTGTTTCCCATTTTGTAAATGATTATTGCCAGCTGATTCATTTACAGGTGCGTTATGTTGATCAAATGAGAACTTGAAAAATAATTAATTACAAAGTATTCACCCTTTTTCTTGGACCGAGCAAGCCATCTTATTTGTAAATAATTTTTTGATTGTAATTATGGAGAGATTTCCACTTGCTAACTAATTGTTCAATATGTCTCATTATTTTTATTTGAGAAAATCTGCTAATGAGTAATATGAACCAAATGTTTGTTGTTACTGTCTTTTGAATAAATGAGATACTGAACCAAATTTTTGGCTTGTACTTATTGGAATAGATCCCTTATGAAGGCCACTCTTACAGAATGGAGAGCTTTGCTGATCCCTGTCTTTGACAAGCCATCCTTGTATCTTTTCAGGAATAAGGAAATAATTCCTTTCTAAGTAAGGAAAAACAAACAGACAAAGTTAGGCAACTTTGACAGAGGCGTATTATAGACCAGATGACTGCAGTGATTTATTTAAAAGACTGGAAAGAGAATGGTATGCAATCATCTTTCATTTCTTTAAGAAGTGCTTAAAACTCACTGAGATTTTTAGCTAAACTGTCATTGAGTTTTCTGATTGCTCATCTCAGTTAATAAACAATGTGCCCCTTGTGTGTTCTTTCTAGCGCCTTTAGCCTCCAGCTTTTCTCAGAAATGCTGAGAGAAAGATTGAGTACTTTGCCACTACTCATTATCTGTCTTAGCTATTACATGCTAAACCCCAAAGTTATTATCCCTGATATTTTTTCCCATTAAAATGGCAAAGAGTGAGGATCAAGACAACACTGTGTGCACCTCTTCTCTGTGTTCTGCCGACAGTTTCTAAAACTGCAATGAATTTGCACATTGAACACACATGCTGAGCAAGAGATTAATATTCCCACTGGATGTGATGGGGCTTGTAAAGCCCAAGTTCCTTTTTTATGAGTCCAAAATATTATCATGGAACCAAACACTTACTCTACTGCATTTCTTGCTGTCCTTGAGAAAATGGATAGATAACTTATAACCATAATTATGCCCACTCACTGGTCTAATGAAGAGAATTAGTGAATGTGTAAACAATAGCTGTGCAGGGGAGAGTATGCATAATTGGCAACTATTAATCTAATAGTGAGAGATGGAGACGGGTGAGAATGATTAACATAGGCCACACAGAATGATCGTTTGTGATAAGGATGACTAAGAAGGCATTGACATTACTTAGCCTTCTTCCACTTAGCAAGTGGAGAATGAAGAGAAATAAAATTACACCCAGGGTGGAGTGACAGGTGTAAATTAGCAGGCTTTCAGCACCCACATTGCTCATTCTCTGTACAAAAAACACACAAGGTTTTCTTGTCATGTTATTAGTATCCTAAAAAAGTGCTGAATGGTGATGCAGAAGAGCAAACGTTTTCTACTGTCTCACACAGACTTTCATTGTCCAAACTGTCGTTTTCTGGGGCAGTCAAGTGCATTGTGAGTTATGGAAGGCAGAAGGTCAGGTTCTCATTCATATCTTCTGTCCTCTGAGCAATCCCTTCCTTGTTGCAGGCAGAGTGGTGACTGCAGGATGATGGAGAGTGATTATTAAAAAAAGAAAAAGAGAGAAGAGGTAGACAGTTAATGGAAAGGAAGAAAATAGTAGTTCACTGGAAATAAGAAAAGGAACGGTTGTAGGGTTTGTGAAAGGAAGGTGAGAGGAGCGTAATAAGGGGTGACTGGGACAAGGATGACCTGGCATTTATGGGGTGAGGAGTTAAGTAAGTGTATTGGAGATTTTTCAGTTGTGAGGATGATGTCCCTGGTGGGGAATGAATTGTATAGAGGAGTAAAACGTAGAACAGGCAAATCAGGCAAGAGACTAGGATATGGAGATAGAGGACTGTAAAAGGTGGAGCTAGACCAGGTGAAATTGACATACCCTGACTGCAACACAGGGAAAACCTCCTTGGTGTAGATACCTGAGACTTTAAGAGAATACAGCTGGATGATTGAGAAAAGGCAATATCTGAGAAATGATGGACTAAAAAAAAAGGACAGAAAAAAAAATGTTTGAAATGAGGGTGCGTGGATAAACATAATTCAAGTCTAAATAGGGAGCATATGTGTACACTGAAGGAGACTATTCTCCACCACCTAGAATAACAACCAAGACTTGTAAGTATATTATTTCTTGTGTGCAAACCCTTGGTCCCTCTCGATAGCTGCTGCATGGAGTAGATGGTCTTTCTACTAACCTTTGCTCCAAAGACAGGGTTGTTGCCATTAAATTCTAAATTAATTTTGTGTTGCTGCAGAGTTCCTCAGTACAGCTAGGAGACGGCTTGAAAAAGATAATTGAGAAAGAAGAAGTGGGAGAACATAATCACTAAAATCTCACTCTCAATTTGTATTTCTCAAAAAGACTGTCTCTGAATTGCATCCATGTGCATAAAAGAAATACCATGTGATGGTCCTGCACTTCCCCAATCACATATAGTTCTTTCTTCTGATTCCAGTAAATACAAAGAAAATCATTCACCTGGGTGGAACTAGAGGAAAGCAGTATGCATCAAAACATGTTCCAAGGAAAGCATTTATGAAATTAAAAGGCCAATTAATGCTTCTGTGAAACAAAAATAGGCTAAAAATACACCAAAAGACAAAACTATAAAAAAATTATAAAAAACAGGACCACCTAAATTTGCCTGAAAGCTAATACTTATCTAACTCAAGTTGATTCAGAGACAATCCATCTGTTCTGTTCATGCAGCAAATGCATTCTGCCTTTCCATGTGCTTCAGAGACTGAAATCTTCCAAAAATTGTCAGTGGAATAAAGTATCTCCTCCTTTCCTTTACTGTGGTTGTGATTACTTGGACCAGATTCAAGCTTTTATTATAGAACTTGTCTTCCTTTTACTGAAGCATCATGTCTTATTTAAAGAATATATATTTGCTTTACTAATGAGTCACAGACTGTGTCTATCCACTGTAGACTGTGGAATTAGGAACAAGACTGTAGGCATATTTTTCTTTTCCCATAACAGTTTACTATCAGGTTAATATTTAAATGCCCATGGGCTCAAAAACATTCATAGCTTTTTTTTTTTCCCCTTTTCTTTACAGAGTGATGGAAATCAAAGGAAAAAAGGCTATGGTAGCATTTTTTCCCCTTTCCAAGTCATCACTTGTAGGCTTCTAATCACTGAAATCCTTCTTTCTTTTATTAGTTGTGCAAGTTTATTTCAAAGATCATTGAGAATATCTGGAAAGTGAAGCATTAGGCAATGTGTGATATTTTAAATAACAGTTTCTGAACAAGACACAACACCCTTTTAAAATTAACCCTCTTGAAATAAACATCATTTTAAAATTTACAAGATTTCAAGAAAATTCCATATGCATGTAAACATAAATAAATTATCAGTATGTGGTAAGTATCTGACCTCTAACTACTGACCAATCTCCATCCTCCAGTTCTTCTTGCACAGATTAACACTTTGGAGATTTCCCCTCCCATGTGCCACTATCCCTGTCCTTGATAATGTCAATATAAAATCAATTCAGCTAGTTTGCAAAGACACTGGACTTCCAGCCACACACACATATTGTTTCAGTGTTCATGATAGTGGAGAGCTTTGAAGCTGATAACATACAGCAGCTCTCACAAGCCTCTCTGGGATACTAGGGAACTGTCATGGTCCTTACTACTCTGAAGCAGGCAATAAAACTTTTTCTTGGCTAAATGAAGTCATTAAAAGAAAATCGTGCCTACACACTTCCATTGAGAGCAAAAGTAGAACTGTCATCTTCTCCCTGTGTTTCCTGTCTTCTGCTGTAGATGGTTTCCTGTTTCAGCTCAAGGCATCTTTTCTTCCAATATATGCTGTCTCTGAATCTATATTTTGCTTTTCAGGTACAATTCCTTCCTGATGAAACTCATAAAATTTTAAAAATTCTACTCTGAGTATTTCCTGTAGTCTTACCATTGCATTTATCTTCCCAAAGCTTACCTGTATCGAATGTATTCAGGGGAAATCTTTGCCAAACAACTTTGGAATGCCAAAACTTAGGTGTTTAAAATATATAAATAAATAATTTGAATTCATTTATAGAACCTTAACCTGCACTACTTAATGCAAAGAAACAACCTCTGATTCAAGAAGTCATTCAGTCATTCATATCTTGATACTGCGATACATACCTGCTAAAGTCCTTCCTGGGACCTGTTCCATGGGGTTGGAACCCAATTTTTAACTCTGAGAGATACTGCCACAGTGGGCTGTAAGATCCACACATCCCTAGCAAAGCTCAGAAAAGAGAGGGCTGTTTTCTTGCCCTGATGGTAATCCTTCATGGCATCCTTCACTTGCTCCTCAGTGTGCATAGAAAACACTTTCAAAACTTGGTGAGATACTATATTCTTAGCTGATACCAGTCTGCTACTAATATCTTTGTTCATTTTCAGCCAATTCAGTTGCCATTATACCAAAGCAGATTCTTCTTTGGAAACAACAGCTGATACAAACATTTCAGAAAGAATATGTAAGTCTTGTTAGTTAGAAAGGTGAAAAATTTTATAAACCAGAGGAGACATGAGCCTCACCTTCTATTAAAAAGATAGAACCTCCATTTATTTAAATGATGTGAAACCTCATGGTCTCTTCTAACCACATTTACTTTTTAAATTAATACACCAAGCTTTTAATAACAAACTATTGAAATTTCATTTTTGCTGCAAAATTGGTAATTCCTCACAAAAATGGATTTTTCAAATCATTAGTAATACATATGTTTGCCAGTTGCCTGGTGAATTTTAATTCACTGTACTCATGAATTAAATTTTAAGTAAATGACTAGGAACACATCGGAATACATCTGACTCCTTTCCCGTGGCTCTGGCTGACAGAAACCTAGAAATGTTTTATCTAAGTTTCTCCAATAGCTTCCCAAGACAGTTGAGGCCAAGGGTTTCAATTTTCAAAGCAATACATTTTCCAAGTCCAGCTCTGTTAAAAATCGAGTTACAGTCTGAATCTCTGTCATATTTCAGCGCTGTTGGGAGAAAGTGTAATTAGAGCCTTTCATCTCAGGAGAAAGACATTTCTTGAAGTAAAAGGAGAATCTAGAATCCCAGTTCCTCGATTCACAGAAAATCTTACTCTTAAAAAGCTATTTCCTAATAAGGATACACATTAGCATATGCAGATGCCGTTCCCAGAAACAAAGAGTTAAAAACAAAATCAGAAGAGAGTAAATTAATTCTATGTCAAAGAAAAATCAAAATAACTAGCATTAAATAGATACTTCACACCAGAAAAGGATTTTGCAAATTAACTTTGTGATGGTCTCTGTGGGTTTCCAAGTCACTCCTGGTTTGTGGAAATGAGTAGTTACAACACCAGGAGGAAGCCCACTGGCAGTCAGATGCCTGCAGGATTTGAAACAGGGTTTGTCTTGCTCATGAAGCACAGTTGGATAGAAGACAAATAACGGAAAGAGTTTTAAGATATGACTGTATTAGTTTGCCACATAATGAGGTTAATATAAAACTATCGTCTCCCTCACTGGTCATTTAACATGTGCTGTTACGGGCAAGTGGGCAATTAACTTGCCCAGGGCACTGCTCAGGTAGTAATGTGGGAGACCTCCCTTTGAAAGCAAAAGGCCTACTGAGTAATATCCCAAAGTTTTTTTGTACCTCAAGGGGTCTGCAAGTTACCTTTAATCTGCACTAGAAATTCACCACCTCCTACATTTCATTTAAACATCGAGACGCTAAACTTTGGTTTTCTTTACTTCAACAGGGCCTCTCCATGCTTTAAAGAAGAGAGAAAAGCTTTACTGCAGCCAATTTGGCCCAGTGGGAATAATTCAGTTTTAGTCTTTCAAAGCAGGAAAGTGGTCAAACTCACAGTACTCTGGAAATTTCTCTCACTGGAACATACGAAAAGGAGCGAGGTGGAGAGGGGCTTGGTAGCTGTTAAGACACGAAGCCACAGTGGCCTGGGGACAGTTTCCATTTGGGCAGGGGCAAAGGAGAGAGCAGGAAAGCCAAGTGCTACCAGTTAGCTTTCAGTGTTGCCATGGGTTGCAGCATGATGAAGGAGGTTCAGCCTTTCAGCTTCTCTCATCATTGCTGTGCATTTATTTGCCACATTACTTATGGGTTTCTGAAGGATTGCAGCTTGGGCTAAGCTTTTCTTACTTTTAATATATATTTTAAAAGACACAATCAAGCAAATACATTACCCCTTTCCCCCTCCCCCCCAAAATAATCCCAAAGACTCCTCTAAAATGTGATGACAAATTTCTAACTTTTAAAAGTTATAATGTTTCATAGTTTCACAGCCTCCCCAATGCAGTGTGGGAAGAACTCAGGTCATGTTAACAAATATTAAAATAAAATATAAAATATATTCAGTGTTATCCCAAAATCTAAATTTTGGCCCTGAGAAAGAAAAGTCCCAAACCATATTTTTACAGAAGAGACTCTTCAGCCATTCCAATTCTTCCCGTGTTTTATCTTACTGACAAACTTTTTTAAAAAAAGCATGGGAAAATCCCTTCTTTTTCATTTTGATGAGACCAGAAATGTAAACAGAATTAAAAAATGTACAATAAGTGAGATTTTTCTTTGGTTTTGTGGGCGTTATTTTTGTCCATAGGGAAAGAAAGAAATGCACTGAGGGATTTAACAGTCTTTCCGTATCAATACTGTAAGAAAGTTAAATTGCTCCTAAAATTCCTATTATGTTAAAAAACAAAGTGTAGGAGAAAAATGTGTGGCTGAGGCAGTGAATGGTATAATGCTGTTAAATTAAAATTTATGTCAAGCAATTAAATGCATACAATGTGTACATGACATATGCCTTAGGCATTTTACATTTTGAGGCCATATTAAAATAATAATTTTTAGAATAATGAAACTCTTTAAGGTAATGGGACAGTCATCAGGATACCTTCTGGTATTTATTAGAACATGAATCATGCTGAACTCACACGACACCAAGATAAATCATCCCCCTTGAACAATTGTAAATAGATCATGGACAGAAACAGATTTTTGAGATGAAAATGCAAGTAAGAGCTTTCAAACTGGAATAAAACTAATTCCCCAAGCCAATTAAGTAAATTTGAATTTCCTGGGATGTAAAATATTTTCCAAAGAAAGGCATCAGGTCAGGCCAAGTAAATATCTCTGCACAGCATGTCACGCATATCTTTTGGATTCTAGTGCTCTGAAGATGTAAACCAGAACCTCACAGGACTTGAACTTTTGGGAAGAGGTAGCTTTGCAACCAGTATGCTTCAGGACCTTTGGACCAAAAGGTTATTTTCCTGTAGAGCCTAACACTGCAGGGGCCTTAAGAGTAGTCACACACTTCTCTTCTTCCCCCCAAGAATCTTCTTCAACATCCCCAGAAAAAGCCATCAGCCAGGACTAGTTATATTAAAATTAAAATCCATAGGTCCAGTGTAGCAGGATGCAGATGAGGCATTACAATTACTGTTCACTGGGGCAAACTTAGCTTCCTTTGTCAGTCAATTATTATATGACAGTACTATAAATACCTCTCTGCAGAGCACAGAGAAAGAATTTTCTAGTTACAACTGTTTGTACAGCCTCCAACAATCCCACGGCTCCACCACAGTCCCGGCTTTGTTAAGCTTAGGGGATTTTTCTGACTCCTCGCTGCAGAGGCTGGCTATGCTGCTTCCACCTTCACTCAGCACCCAGTTAAATAAAAGTCATCTCTTGAAATACAAACAAAATATGCCTGTAAAAGCAAAGCTATAAGCTATTTCTGTAATTCATGGCTTTCAGGGATCTCTGGTTAGTATTTTTCTAATTTAATTATTACCCGATCGCAATCACATTCTGTTCAAGATGTCATGAACTGTGCCTTTGCTTCAGACTACACAAGATAAAGTTATGCTTGAGCATGTTCTGGCTTTGCTTTCTTCCCTCAGCTGTCATAGAAGTGACAAACACTGTGAATTCAGTAATCACTTAGATTTGTCTTTTTCATTGAAATCTGGCCATTTCCTGAAAAAGTTCTCACAGATTGGCACCACGTTGCACGGTTTAAAGATGACAGCAACTTCACTATCCTAACGTATCATTTGCATATTTTAACATAAAGTATTCCTCCTTGATTGGCATTCTCATTAACTTGACATTATAAAAGACGGCCTGTTAAACAATGTAAGCAGTATTTAAATGTAACCGCTATTAATTCCTCTGCTTTACAGGGAGGAACATTTAATGGCTCTTTCTTTTTTTGAGGGTGCTCGGGAGATGAATACTGAAAGTTGGGCTGTTCGTGCTGAGGGATATGCTTTTTTTTTTCTCCTCTGCTCAGTGTCATAGGGATCAGGCATTGACTTCATGTGAAAAATTGCTATCTAGACATGAAAAGTACACATACGCTTTCAAAACTATAGAGGCTACTAGGTTTTCAGCATTTGTATATAACTGTATGCAACTGAATAACAGCTTTTTCTGATTTCAGCTGGGAAAAGGCCAACCCTCTAATTAAATGGACTGCTCTGTAATATTATTTGGGAATTAGCTTTTCCTTCCTGATTAAAACCAGATCTCTAGGTACACAGAAGAACAAATTACGCTTCTAAAATTTAAAGCCAGTGCCTTTATTTGTGTCTTCTTTTCTGAAAAAGAGGCTTAATACAGTCTTGCATTCTTGCTTTTTGAAACTTTCAATATCTTTGGTATCTCTAGTACCAATATTTACTCTGATTCCTATCACAAGTACCCCTTTTACGTAAAGCTCAGGACAAAATAACTAGTTGATTAGAGTATTTGTGGCTTGATTCCTCAAATAATCATGAAATCATCATCAAATGCAATATAACCCTCCGGGTTCCCAGCTCCCATAGGATCCTGTTGATAACATGATGGCATGCATCAGCCAAAGCCAGTAATAATGTAGCAGTCAATAGCACCTTGTAGGTACAACTTGCTGTGACTCTTTCAGAAGTCTGAAAGCTGCTCGGTTCTCAAAAAGCCCAAGTTTAGTAAAATCCTAACAAGGTGGTGGTGTTCTGCATTCTTGACATGACTCAATCCGTGAAAGAGCTAACATTTCTAGCTTGTCTCTAATTCATCACACTGAAAGTGAAAATATTTTAATGGTATTTTTTTGACACTATGTCCCAAAGGATTTGTCTCCCAGGCAGGAAAGCTTTTGGATTAAAGCCAACATTTGAACAAAAATATTTCTCATCTACCTGTCCGACAGAGAGATGTCTTTTTGGGGTGATGGGCATGGAGGGAAAAAGCTGAAAATTGCATTGCTTGGAAGGAAGTCTTATACCCTTTTGATTTTCATTTTTCTGGGTGAATTCCTGGATTCCTTGGGGCCCAATTAATATCGAATTTTCTGTCAATTAAAACTATTAATTTAGACCATCTTAATATTCTTTTCAGAGGATGACTACTTCTTAAAATCTCAAAGCTTCCAAATACTTTTTTTTACCAAATAAAAGACAAGGATTGTTTTGTTAAAAGACATGTTCCCCTCTCCATTATAATAGCCTGGCACATTTTCTTCAAATTCAATTGAAATTCACCATTGACCAATTCTGCAGTTTCTGCTAGAGTGGTGGTGATGCAGCACATTTTCAAGCTCCGAGGTCTCTGAAATTACTAGCATTTAGTTGATGGAAGATACCCCGATTTAAGAAAATGGACACCCTGTGGAAGCTTGGGTGCTCACCTGTCTTTTCTTCCCAGCAATTAGTTCTGTTTCCTAATCTAGATCAACCTTCTCTGCACAGAACTGTAGTAATTGTCACCTATTATTTCTGCCTACTTCTCAGTACAAACAGATTCACAGAATGGTTTGGGTTGGAAGGGACCTCAAAGATCACCTAGTTCCAAGCCCTATCCCACTTTCCTCCTATTATGGAGCCTCTCAAACAGACCACTAGGTTTGTAGCTCCACCTGCTTTGTGTTCCTACTGGAAAATGCAGTTTTGTCCTTTCAGACTGAGGATTATCCTTTTCCCTTCCCTGGAAACTGCAGGAGCATTTCAATAATGTACTCCTCTCCCCGCACCTTCTACACCGCAGACCAGAGACAGGAGAAGGAGCAGAACAGCTGTGAAACTGCTTGTATTTTAATGGCAAATGGGAAGAAGTAAAGCTGTATGGTTTTTAATGTTTCCTTCTAAGAAAGTTGTCAGGTTGTGGATGGGATAGAAAGACAGCAGTCCCTGCTTCTTACATGTCTGTCCCTGGAAAATTTTTTTTTGTTTTTTTTTGGGGGTGTTTGGTGGGGTTTGGCTTGTTGTTGTTGGCTATGTTTGGTTTTTTTTTCCCACATCATTCCAGCTAATCAAATGCTTTTGGGAGATCCTTGTTTTCCACTGAAGCATCCTGGCTCTTGTCCCAGCCATAAGTCCACTGTGATATTGAGTAACACTGGTATAATATTTCTTTATGCAGTGCTTTCTTATTGTAGAAGTGTTGAATAAGGTCTGTGAAATAAATTAGTTAATGTTGGCCAAACCAATAAAAGTCTTCCAAGGCCACAAAACTTTAAGTGCAAAGTGACAATCTGCAAAGCAGCTACCTTGACTTTAGAAATACCAAAGTAAAGCTTAAATCTTTCTGATTACTGAATCTTAGAAGCAAGTTATGCAACAGCCAGAGGAAGAGGAGAAATTGAATGCCCACACTTGGGCAACCTAAACTATAAGCTAATAAAGGAACAGCTTTTTTTTTTTTATATGTTGACTGAAGTGAGAAATGGAAAGTGGGTGCCAATTTACAACTGTTATAGCACTGTGTGCATGATATTGAAGTTCAGGGTCAGTTGTTTCCATTATAAACCTGCTTTTTCAGGGTTTGTAACTTGGCTGCCTTACATTCTATCTAGGTGAAACTTGCATGAAGCTTGCCAGGACAACTACAGGAGATTTTTTTCCCATTTCTTTGATTTAAAAAAAAATATTCTTCCATCAGTTCATGACTTGCATTTTTAATGCAGTTAAAAGCTTTTTAGTCATTACAGGCACTTTAAGGGAACAGGAAAGTTCTCAGACATAGGGAAATACCAAAACTTTGCATTCAGTGTATCCTGGACTCTAGGAAAAGTGAGTCTAGGAATTCAAAATTTGCAGCTCATGTCAACTCCGTACTTGTTAAGTTGGTGTCAAGCTTCAGCCATACAGATAGATGAAAATGCATTTCTCACTGCTGTTTTTTTGTTTCCATTTGTCCATGACATGAAATCCAGAGGTAGTGAGCTACCTGACTCAAGAAACTTTGTGATGTCTTCAGTGCTGAGATCAGTAGAACTGAGATCCCTGCATGTCTGTGCAAAGATGACTATATTCTTTTCTTAGATCAATGATAAATTACATGCAACACCTAGCAAGAGAAGAGTGGAGAGGAGAGATGAGAGAGTGTGGTGGTTGAGCCCTGGCTAGAGGCCAGACGCCCACCAAAATCAGTCTGTTACTCCCCTTCTTAGTTGGACAGGGGAGAAAACATATAACTGGGCGGCTCAAGAGACAAACTCGTTAATGATGGGGGCAAAACAGACCCAACACAGAGTGCTGAAGAGAAAGTTATCTAATTTATTACACTACGCTTAAGAGAAAACAGTGAAAAAACAAAGTCAGGAGTGCAACCAACAATCTTGAAACAAATGCAAACCAGGCAAACACTTTTCCCCCACCACTCCCTCCTTAGCAGGCTTTAGTTAAAAGTTTGCTCCCTTCTTCCCTCCTGGTCGCAGCCCAGGAGGGGCAGGGACTGGGGAAAATGGGGGTCTGGGTAACACCTTCCCCCCACCCCTCCATTCTAAAGCAGACTTCCCGTTCAGCCATGATTTTGCTCCCTTCTTCCCCTCTCCTGCTTGCAGCACAGGATGGGGGGGACAGGGACTAGGAGATGGAGGCTTCGGTCAGTCCCTTGCAAGATGGTTTCCTTCTCGGCCAGGATGGGGCATCCATTCCACACACCCTCCCCCTGCTGCACCGTAGGATCTCACCCATAAGAGCCAGTCCTCCACAAACTTTCTCCAAGGCAAATCTCTTCCTACCAGGCTTCATCTCTGCTATGGCTGGCAGCAACAAATCACAGTGTCTCTCAGTCCCAGTCCTCCACGGGGCTATGATGCCTCCTCCAGCAAACCTGTTTGGCTCATCTCTGTAGGTCGCTTGTGCTGGCAGGGGCTCATCCCAACGTAAGTCACGGCATCTTCTCTGTGTCTCCACCGGCTCCATCCAGCGTGGAGCCTCTCCACCGGGCAGGTGGGGTCTCTGCCTCTTCCATGGGTCTTCTCCTTCGGCTGCTCCACGTGCTTCAGCTCGGGCTGCAGCGGGATCTCTCCCCAGGTACCTGGGCATCTCCTCCCTAGCCTTCCCGGCCTTTTGTGTCTGTGAACTGCTTACATTTATAAAACAAATAGACATCCCAAAGCCCTTAAGGGGCCAAACTTTGCAGCCTTCCTGGCACTCCGTGTTCTGGTGGAGTCTTTGTCTCCTCTATGTGATTCTCAGAGGCACTATAAGCAGGCTGGCAGAAGATTCCAGCAGCCATTTTCTGCAGTCCCTGGCCCTCTCTCTCTCTCTCTCTCTCAGTAGCCAACTATGCAAAACTGCGACAGAGAGAGAAAAAAAAAAAAGGATGAAACACAATTTATGAGATGAGGTATATGAAATCAGACTCTTTATTCCAGGCCTCCCAAGTAAAAGTAATATTGACAGTAAATACCATTTCTTTCTGATGCTTCTTCTGCAAACATCAGCTCACTTAAGTGTATTTGAGGTCCTCCTGAAGCTGCCACAGCCTCCTCTGCACATGACTTCCTTCCTGATAAACAGGTCTATTATGGACACTGAGGTGGGGACTGTGATCTCACACCCATCTTTAGACAACCTCCACTTCGCTATGTGATGAATGAATGTACATCAGAGATAAATTCAGAAAGTGTTTACACCACCTGGACTATATAGTTGATCTTTTACCTTTTGGAAGAAGTTTGAGAAGAATATAGTAGTAAGACACATGGTACGGTGTAGAAGTCACTTAGGTGTTGAGGGAGTGTCATGGCACATTTCTTGGGATATGAAAGAAACATCATTTGAAATTCACAGTTTGAATACCCTTTCTCTAAAGTCATCTGAATCTACAGTTCCCTCATTCAGTGAGAATGAGATACTATCAAGTGGGGTGGAAAAGAGTCACATTCCTTTGTTCTTGCTACTTTTCTGATTATGCCTTTTCAGAAGGAAAGATTCCACTCTTGCTGGCTAGTCTGCACAGAGTGTACTAGTCATTGGCTCCAACCCTCTTCAAGTTTCCTCTGTAGCTCATTTCATACTTAAGTATGAAGTAGCAGGGAAATTTCATCTCAGACCCTGAAACAGAAACAAATCTCTGAAAAAGCCCATGCAAGGAGAGGCAAGCAATATCTTATTCAGCTCAGGCATTTGACCCAAGTTGCCTTGCCCTCAAATAGCTATCATAAGAAATAGGCTTCAGAGTATTTAGGACAGCTGCAACATTTCCTGCTGGAGATGTATCATAATACACAATATGCCTATGTGTTAATTGAACCCATGAGCAAATAGGTTAGCATTACTCCTTAACCTTGTAACTGAAATTCTCACCTGGGAGTATAACTATTTATGTTGAATTATCGTGTCAGCAGGAAAGGTTGAGAGCAGCTGACCTAGGATATGCTGTGGCTAGAGGGTAAGAACATGTTTTTGGCAAGTCTGGGAATGATAGTCTTGGTTTTATATCCACAAAATTCAAATGCTTCCAGTCGAACATATATTCTGATTGTCCTAACCTGTGATGCCACATTGTTTTTCCTCCTCCTTTTTGTGACTAGTTCTTTGGTTTTTTTCACTTTTTAAAAAATTGCCTGGAGATTAAAAGTTTCATTTTTAGTCAAAGGAGATATGTTTTCAGTACAGTAGGGTTTTTGTTTCTGATTTTGTTTGCTTTTTTTAGGTTTTGCTTTCTTTGTTTTTTGTGAGTGAAGGGGGGACAAAAAGGAATAGAGAAATGTATCAGTTCAGTTACTGATTTTATTCAACAAAACATACTTTAATATACCTAGGAATGTTTTTGTGCTTTCTCTTGGAAGGTAAAATCTATTCTTCAGCTTCGGGCATCTTGTAAGCACTTCGCCTGTGTTGGTTAGAATGATAATTGCAGTGACCTGTGTTGAGTTTCTGCTGAGCTTTAAGTGATTTCATTGGGGTTTACTAGACTATCATCCATTTTGATTCTTTTGCAAAGGAAGCTTGCAGTTTCTGCCAGGACAGATATATTGTATTTTTGTGAAAGAAAATAATAGAAAAAACTCAACAAAACAACACTGACAGCTTTTGAGGGAGAGGAAAGGATGTTAGTTGGCAATTATTCTGTACGTGTGTAAAAGCTTGCATAGAAGTAATTTATTCTAGGTAGAAGTACAACTCAGAACAGACCCGTAATCTTAGTTTATAAAGCGAGGCACATGTTGTATAAGAGAGCGCACTTGAGTTCCCTGGGGGAATCTAGACACACAATTAGAGGTAAACACAAAAAACATCCCCAAGGAAAAAAATAATAATAAAAAAGTTTTTTATAATAAAGAACTATATTAAAAAAAAAAAAAAGTTAAGCATTTTATAATAAAAGCACAGAACCCAAGGCGAAAAAGATGCAGTCAATCTTCCAAATGATCTTTATGAGGGTTAGGGGAGAGTTGGTGATTTCATGAGAGACCTTGCAGAGCGAGGTACATATAGTCTCATTACGCAGCACTGTCTGGGCAATAATGTCAGGGGCAGGGAGAGGGTAAATACAAAGACTATTATTTGGCTTGTCATACATAACTAATAAAGCAGAACTGGAGACTAGTTGTCACTGCCTGTTCATACGGGGCCAATTTCTGGCAACCACTGACTACAGGCACCTGCCAATAACCTCAGGCAGAAGGATGAGAGCAGGCATCTTCTCCCGGCTCACCAAGCTGGAGTGGCTGTGATGCTAACCCACTGTGACGTGCCAAAGAGGAACATCCCAAGATATTGCTGTGATCCGCCAAGTTACTCTCCCCATTTCCCTCGTATGTGTGCATATCTCTCAGCAAACAGCAGCCTTAATCCACTTTTCAGGTTCACACCGAAGGCGTTTGCTGCCTCCTCCCATGAAATGAAAGGAGTGATTCACGGTGAGTGTGCATCCTAGGCAAATTTCAGAATTAGAAAGCTTAATACAGAATGGCATTCTCTTTGTGTTAATTTTAAAAATTAGAGCAACCATCAATAGTGCTAGACTAGTATGGGCAGAATTTGACCAGTAACTTTCTCTTACACTAGTCAATCAAAAGACAAAGGTGACTCCAAAAATGGTTTCATATCTCAAAGTTCTTGTTTTATACGCTGTAGTTCTTAGGAGCAAAATGCTGTCTGAGATTGACAGGTTTGCCCGCCCTAGGAGTGTAGAAACAAAAGCAGTGAATTTCATATTTAGTAGGTCCCAAGTCTGACACATTTTGTAATTGCAGGGGAAATGGATCCATCAGATAGCTCTCTAAATTACATAGCCAACAAATTATAATTTCAGGACTCCGGAATTCTTAATCATAATAAAAAAGTACAGCAAGTGGCCATGTATGTTATTAATTTACAGATAGAACTAGATGTAAGAGACAACATTCAGTTGCAATCTGTTTATGGAGACAGTCAGGCAATTATATCAGACAAGGGAACTCATTTTGCAGAGTAAGATTTAGTGATTAGCCACTGTGCCCTCATTTTATCTTTAAAGCCATAAAATTCAGTGGTCTGAAGTCTATCTAGTGTATCGAACATGCCATTCAGATACCTGTGGCATTATTTCAGGACTGATTGAATAACCTCAGATAGAACTGGTCCCTAAAGTACGCTGAAAAAAGCTATTAATATTTTTAGTTCAACTCTTTCCCCTCTAAAGACAATTTCTGGAAGTTATTCAGGCTGGTTCTTGCCTAACTGGTTATCTATTCCACCCCATACAGATATTTTTCAGAAATGTTGTTACATTCCATGCCCATAAAACATACAGTACGTGTAGCATATATATATTGTAATTAAAAAGAGATACTTGTGTAGATAAAAAGACAGTTGTTCCCACATAAGTGTGAAGACTGTCTTCTCTACCAATTAAACATCAGCAGAATATGGGCTTTAATAGTCCTCTAGGGGAACTTGTCTTTTGTATCTGTGATAAATACATGATTATAAGGACAAATTATATGAGCAGCAATAATTTTCTAGTAATGCGATCATTAAAAACCTTCACAACTGCAATACATCAATATTAATTGGGGACAAATGATTATTTTACTGACATGTTCAAGTCATTATCCATATTTCAGTACTTCATGAATACCTGAACAGTCTTAATGATGTGGTTTTTTAAAGATTCTTTCTTCAGTGGTCCTAACATGATTGTTTATCTAAAAATTATGAAAAGAAGGAGGAGAGGAGAGAATGAATTACAAGTAATGCAGGCAGTTGTGGGCTAAAGGTAGGTAAGGTTCAGCAAAATTTTAGTTTCTTTTCAGATATGAGAATAATCGATCACACCTATTGTGGTGAAACAGCAGAATAAACCCTGCCTGCTGGGCCTAGGTCATATTAAGACTATGGTAAACGTTAGCGGACATAGAGGACACTGTCACTCACAGTAAGTAGTCTACTACAGCAACCTGCTGAGTTGTATACCTTAATAATATTCATCACCCTGCCTGTCTGCTTCAAAGACCATTTCTTATGTGGGCAATGAATGCTGATTCTCTGTTTGCATAGGTCTGTCCTTTTATTTCCATCCCCCATGGCAGTGGGCTGGTAAATAATCCCATTGGCTACCATAGACAGAGTGTTGAAAAAGACACACCAACTTGCAGACAACTTGTTTGCAAGAAGAATGACAAACCTTATATGACAATCTTCTGAAAGCTGAAAGTGAAATAACAGAATATAACTGCAGATTACATTTGGTGTCTGAAGGTGTGTTATGAACCCAAACTACCACTAATGGAGATGTGAATGTCAGGTGTTAGTAAAGTATTGATCTGTTCCATGATATCATACTGCTCATTTCTCATCCACTTTAGACTCATGTCGTGATCTGATGCAAGCCAAAGATTGTCCTAACTGTGCAGTGATTTATAACTACAGAACAAAGATATAAATATATTAGCTAAAGGTTCATGAATAAAAATGTAAATTATGTTTTGCGTAAGAGTAACTGGACACATTAATCACATTTATACACTCATTAAAAAGCCTTGAAGAGTTACTTTTCACTGCAGTTGTTTAATAAGAAATCAGGTGTCATCATTAGGGCTGCAATTGAGAACATTTGTCTTGCCTAAGCAGAAGTCAGGGCCTATTGAAAAAATAACTTTTGCTGTCTAGATTTCACTGTGATCATAGTGGTCTCCTTCCAGTAGCCATGACTGTCAAGGTGAGTTATCCTAACGTAAAAATAACCAAGAAAACTAACAAAAACATGCTGACGAGTTCATGTGCAAAATGATACATGTACTAACTTGTAATATTAGGAAAAAAAAACCCTACAATAATGTGCCACTACATTAACAGAATTGTACATTCACCTGTAAAAAAGGTATAATGTGGCTGTTTGTTTAACTCTGCATTGCAAAACAGAACTCAGAATGGGATGTTTATATACATAAACAAGTATTATTTCAACATTAAGATTTACAGTTAAATTTTAATTAACATTCTTTACACATAAATATAAGTTTAGGATTCACACAGCAAAGCTAAAAATAATTTTCCCAATTTTTATAGAGAAAAAAGAATAGAATTCTTTTCTTTAGTGATTGGGACATTTTTTTAATGATTTAAATAGGTCAGATGAAGTAGAAAACCTCCAGGAGAGCCAGTGGGAGATACATGTCTCCAGAGTCTGCGATACAGCCATTCAAGTGGTGAAAGGAATTCTTGGTCCAAGAGCAACAGCTGCATGATTTATTTAATCTGCCTCTTTTAACTAATTCTTTCACAGCCTTGGTAGGACTTTGAACATATGAATTATCTGGTTTTGAAAATTATGCTCTTTTTGTACGTGGGAAACATAATAAGTGGGTATTTTTATCTTTTGTATACAGTGCACTAACTGGATAATCACATGTGGTCAAAATGTGTAAATGGTGTATCAGAGGCATAAACTGATGTTCTTTAGAGTAATGGAACTATTTTATTAACAAAGAATGTGTGATTTCTCCACTATTATGAACGCTAGTGTATTAGGTATTTACTACACTGTTATTCTGTGGTTTTTATTCAATTAATTAAAAAGATGCTAACAGCTACAAAAATAAATGTAGGCCGAATATTCATACAAGATGCAATTATATTAAACCATTCAAGTAATTACGCTTATTCTCTGAAGAAAGAACAAAAGTGACAGATAGAAAACACCGGGTCCAAGAGCTTAATAAATCTATAACATAATTTGGTATAAAACCAAAAACTGTTTTCATGGTACATTCAGTGCATTGGCAAAACTTCTTAATTACTAACTTCTTCAGTTGTTATCAAGCTTTATTAGCAAGAAGTGAATCATATGTAATAAAACACAACATTCAGCTTTGACATCTGAACTTTTCTTTATGAAAGCAGAGGACGTGAATTGTATGCTTGATTATTTATTTTTTCATCTATGGGAAATACATTTGAGAACTTCGAGAAAGCCATTTTGCAAGTCATGAAAATCTTGCTTGATTTAATCTTCAGACTGGAAAATGCAACTGTGGCATTTTTTCTTTATTTTCCAATTTCCATGTCATAAATGTGGTTAATTTATCTGGAAGTCAACAACTAATTTTGCTCAACTAAACTGGATATCTCTAAGACATCCTATCTGCTCTTTTCCTCTCTTACATTCCAGTTTGATGCTGGGAGATGTACACTCATCACCATAGAGGCTCTTCAGTACTGTGATCTCACAAATTGTGGTTTGTCAAAGGACACTAAATCCAGTATGTTAGCAGCTAATCCAAGTAACTTTGCAGGCAGTAGATTTTTATTATTATTTTGGCAAAAATAAAATTGAGGGAAAGAAAGTCCAATCAAACTAAGCATAATTCAAATAGCTATGATGACATGGAATCACTTCCAGAGCTGATCATCAGTTGCCATTGTTCAAATTTCTCAGCTTCTTTTCCTCCTAGTAGACTCTTATTGAAGTGAAATTTGGAGAGAGTGGAGGCTTTTCAGATTTCTCAGCATACTGTGATCCAAGATGTAAAAAAAAAAACAAAACAGGCACTTAAAAGTTTAGCTTTTACCAGTTTTTTTATTGCAAGAAGTAAACAGAAATAGTTTTGCAGTATTTTGCATAAAGTATTTTCCTAATTAAAACTACTATCTAATGCCACAAATGTAGCACCTATCACTTACCTACTTTTTCCCATGTCTAAGTCTGTATAAGCGTAAACAATTCATAAATAAAACACCTCTAGGGATCCAAAAGGATGTTGCTTCTGTAGGAGTCCTTATAAGGAGCACATGTACTGCATGTTGCTAGGATTGTTTGAAAACTACATGTGTCCTCCTCTTAATATGAAAGTATGAAAAACTGTCAAAGAACGAGCTCTTTCACCATGGATGTCTCTATGGGATACAGTCATAGATAACTAGTTCCTGGTAAGAGGAATAGCCACCTCCTGTGTCAATCAGAATCTAATTATATTCAATACTATCGAAATCTGTTTCTCTCAGCATCGTGCCATGATGGGCTGGGATGTGGACACGTCACGCACTAATAACAATAAATTCAGATGGAGCCCAATGTCAATGATTTGATCCTGAATATCTAGACTAGGGCTGAGAGTGATGAGAATCCATTCATGTTGGAGGGCCTTCACTCTACAACTCATATGTTACCTAGAGTGACTTCAGCTGCAGAAGCATCCTGTTCAGCTATGCAGAAATCTCTGGAAGGAAGCTACTGGTAATTTGAGCCAAACCTGCTCCAAATCTCATTGTGTAGTTTCTTTCTTTTTTTTTTTTTTTTTTAATTGTCTTTTTATTCTTTTCCTTCTTGCTGGACCTAGCTACATAGGAGTCCTCCAGTTTTCTAGCCTGAAAGAGCATCAGGAAACGTTGTAACGGCATGTTCAGAACACTGCTAGAGAAGTCATCAGGTAACTTCCTGAGGAAGCGGTGTTCGTCCAGTTTACTGCTTAGTGCCCGTTAAGTCTGTTCTGAAAGCTGGGCTCTCCATATCAATTTCTTCAGGGGTGAAATAGGAGCAATGGACAATTCCACAGAAAGAGTGAAGGCTGTGAGAATATCCTTCTTAGAGCTTCTATACTTCATGCCCCCCAATTATTTTTTTTCTATACTTTTTTTTCTATACTTCATGCCCCCCAATTATTTTTTTTTTCTCAGCCTTACACTGAGATCTGGCGTTAGTCATGCTATTTTTTTAATGATGTAACTAAAGCCTTATAAGGCTAAGATTCAAAATGAGCACTTAGTGATTTCTTTGTTTATTTTAACTAATGCTAAAGTGATGAAATGACCTTCCTATATTATGGATATCACGCAGAAAAATCCCTATTTCCTCAGAATTGTAGGTATATCTAACTTCATCATGGCTGCAAATCACTTGCAATGGTACCAAAATTGGCAAGTGCACAGCCAGGTTGCCTGCAGTCTCTGTAAATGGCAATTATCCATTGACAAAACAAGTCACTACCTCACCTTTTGATGGGATGTCTTGAATATTCATAATAATTTTAATTATATTTGAAAACTTTCATTTCACAGGCTAGGACTTGGTCACATTAACTTCTTAAAAAACATACATATTGATAAAAATCCTGTTCTGCACTATGGCTGTGCTTTCATTCTTATTATCTTCTGCTGTCTTTCTCATAAGCATGTTGAAATTTCTTTTTACATAGGGTATACCCCCACTGTTCTGAAACACTGATTATGTATGCTTAGACTTCAAAGCTCAGAAGTGTAAGCTTGGTCTTGAGGCTGGAAGTATTTGTCTTTGTGCAACTGCCTCAGTAGACTTTTTCTCACAATTTCAAGAGATTTATTCATATATATATATGAATAAATCTCTTGAATATATATATATATATAAATAAAGTATGCACTTATACACCCATATGTATAAATATAAACATACCTTTATACATACCCATACCTGATTAAGACAGTTTCATTTAAAAAAAAAAAAAAAGCCATTCACAAGACATATATTTTGTCCTATCAACTGCACAGAAGATACTGAATTTTTGGATTTAAATGAACTATTATTTTTTACACTACACAATCTCTGAGTGACTCTGCCAGTGCCAGCTAGGTTCTTTCAACACTGCTGTCTTCTGTCTTTAAGATTATGGATAGTTGGAAACCTGCATATCACTAGTCATTTCTGCAAAGAGGAACATGCTCCTGGTCAACTATTGTCCTAGGACTTTTCTTTAGTTTTCAACTACAGAACACTTGACCTTTACTATGGAACAGTAAATTATTTTTAATAACATTTTAGCTAGTCCAGCCAGTAGCTCTGCTCCTTCATTTTGATGCTTTTTCTTGAGCTCTCCAGAGAGGCTTTGATCACTGTCAAAATTGCTTTTTTCGTGACCTCATTTAATATGCAGAATAAGCTTCACTACCAGGTGCCATGGTTTTCCTTCGCTAAGATTTCCCTAGGGATATCCTGGCATTTGTGTAAAACTGCTTGTGACTCCTTTGTTCTTCAAAATGTAGGCAGTGCTAGAACTCCTAATTCTGCATTTGGAAATGTTCTTTCTGGGTTTTGGGGGTTTTGTTTTGGGCGATTTTTTTTCTTTTTTTTTTTTTTTCTTTTATCTGTGACACCCAGTGCAATGCCTTTCCTGTAATTGCAGATATTTGAAATGAGGTTTCACTGGCTGTTTCCCACAGCCGCATTCTGAGCCCTGGGGCTTCCCGAAACAATTTTCTCCCACTTAGATTTTGCATCTCATTTTTTATTCTGGGTCTTTTAATTTTACATATCTAAGTGAAAAGTTGTTCTTGTACTGTATTGTGAGCTGTTTCTCTCTTGGACCTATTGTACATTGTGTTACTGTTATGGGTATATTATAGTTTGTTTTGTGTTGCTGAACATTTCTGAAATAAATTCCAATCTTCAATGTTATAACTGTCCTTTTGTCTCTCATATATCATATTGAAGCTCTGTCATAACACAGAGTGCCACACCAGCCACACAGAGCACCATAAGGTTGTGTAAAGTTTTTTTCTCAGGTCTCCAAAGTCCAAAAATCATGGTTAGGCTATCAAGCAAGGCTGCGCCATGGGGGTTCAGTACACAGGGACACTCGTTATCTCAGACACCTATATTGTGCGTGCCCATTACTCTAGGCAGGCATACTTCATGGCTCAGATTTACATAACTAATATTTGGCAATGTTATATTTTCTCTCACAAGGCAGAAAATACAGAAAATATGTCTCAAAATATTTATCCTCATATCTGAGGCTCAAAGCAATTGTTGTCACACACAATACTTAACCTGTGCTACTGAAAATATTGTGGTTAGCAATGTAATCCGTAGGTGAGGTATGGACTTGTCTCCCAAAACCATCCATACCCAGAAAGACTTCTATAAGATGGGCAGTAAAATTTTGAATACTTGAAGTATTTACCTTTATGTGCTAATACACTTTGAATCAGCAAGTCTCATATTGCCAGTCACTATAAAGCAGTTGATTCCATCTGTTTCACAGAATCACAGAATCACAGTAGGGACTGGTAGGGACCTCTGGAAATCACCTAGTCTGATCCCTCTGCTAAAACAGGATCACCCAGAACATTTCACAGCACTGCGTCCAGGTGGGATTTTAATGTCTCCAGAGAAGGAGACCCCACAGCCTCTCTGGGCAGCCTGTGCCAGTGCTCTGTCACCCTCACAGTGAAGAAGATTTTCCTCATGTTGAGGTGGAACTTCCTGTGTTCCGATTTGTTCCTGTTGCCCCTTGTTCTGTCACAGGACACCACTGAAGAGAGTCTGGCCCCTTCATCTTGATATCCACCCTCTAGATATTTGTAAGTGCTGATGAAATCTGCTCTCAGTCTTTTCCAGGCTAAACAGACCCAGCTCTCTCAGCCTTTCATCATATGAGAGATGATCCTGTCCCTTCATTATCCTCACAGACCTCCACTGGACTCTCTTCAGTAGTCCCCTGTCTTTCTTGAACTGTAGAGCCTAGAGCTGGACATGGTTTCAATTCAGTAGACCACTGTCTGCAGAATTGTATCTTCCTTAATAAATGATGTTCAGTAAGTTTTCATTCCAAAAGCAAATAGAGTAAAACATTTGTACACTATCCTAAAAATAGATACACAAAGTGAATAAACATTTCTCTCTAAAATAACCGTTGTAATGAAAAAAATTATGTCACCTGAGTAGAATGATACAATATCAAATTCGTCCTCCTGACCTACCCAATCTAGGGAATCTCTAGGAATTGGTAAGTGCATTTCAAAAGGTAAAATCTTGATGGATTTAGGACAGGACAGGTAAGAATTTATGGGTCATAAAACACAGAGTGAACTTTCCCAGAGAATCCTACAGGCATTAGCACAAGACAGTTTCAAGATGCATCTAGATCCTCAGTGAAGTACAAACCCACTAATGGCTGTCCAGGTCAGGCTTTGGTCCATGAAAGAGTTCTACCTGTCCACCCTACAAGAAAGTGCAGAGCTCACAGCATCAAGAGCTTGAGCCCCAGTGAGCTTCAGCATTTTTAGATGATACTGAGAGCAGCAAATACCACTTTGGCATTTTGGTAGGGAGTAATATTTAGGCTACATCCCATAAGGTTTGTGCTGCAACTAGGAGGCTAGCTGGGCAGTGTGCTGTGGGTCTATGGACTTAAGACCCTGCAAGGCTGCAGTGTGAACTAAAACAGCTTTCTGGGCTCTGATGCAACTTCTGTGCTGTGGGTAGTAGGGTCCCAGGGGAGCCATGTAATACCAGTGAGTTACATGTTTGCACCTTTTGAAGGTTACTCCTAGGGACTCTGTCAAAAGCAGAATAGGAAAGCTTTTCATTATACATCCTTCAGGTTCAGCACATGTCAGGGAAGAAACTGCCTTGTACTTGTGAATACATCTGCCTGCAGGTGCAAGAGATTTCCAACAGGAACAGCAAGTGAAAGAAGAAAATGTGTTTCGACCCTGTGCTGTTTCACTAGAAGGGCATAACACTGAGGTGGGAAAGTAAAGGTGGGTTGATTCTTCATCACAGCAGTGAGAAGCAGAATGACATTAAAAAAAATTAAAATGGAGATTAACTGACCTGATACCTAGCAAATCTTATGTAATTAATAGCTCATAGTCTTTCAAATAGGAAGTATCTTCCTAGATAATAGTTCTGTGGCTCTGTGGGGTTGTGGGTTTGGGTTTTTTGTTTGGTTTTCCTTTTTATTATGTTGCTACATCTTCCAAATTATCCCTCCTTCTAGCTGTTCGTTTGTTTCTTCCTTTTCAAATTAGTCTATACTATTCTGTTAAGGTTCAGAAAATGAAACAAACAAAACCAAACACGGACCATGTCCTGAATTTAAAAAGAGAAGTAGAGTCCATTTTATTAAAGCAGGCTTCTCTTTTTTTTTTTTTTTTATTTTTCCCAAAAGCTTTTTCCATGAGTATCTTAAACTTAAGATCAATCCCCGAGGCTGTGGAAAACCAGTTCCATGTCAAGAAGAGGCAGGTGAATATACGTAAATACTGTTTTCACCTCATAAAAGGCAACATGGAAGTGTCTGGGTCTTCTGTAATTCTACACCCTCATATTCTGTTTTCCCCCTAATTCTTAATATGCATGATTGTGTAGGGAATCTGATGAATCAGAGAAATCTTCTGTGTAGACTGTCCCCTGAGCTGTCCACAGTCAATAGATCCACTTATGCACACATATGTATGTATATATAGTCAACAAACCTTCAGTGATCAGAGTGGAAGAGAAGGATGGTGAGGACTTCAGGATCATTAAGCCACTAAGATTTTTGTAAAGTTAAAAGAATACATGTACCTATATAATTTTTTGCTTTCTTTTGCATTTTTAGACAGATGAAAATTCAAATCTGAAAAAAAAAATCAAAAAAGTCATTTTACTTTTCCTTGTTCCAACTAGTAAAAGAAAGTGATTCCAAGTCAGTCTGAAAAAATGATCAGGGAAAATGTGAAAGGGAGCCATCATCTCTACAAACCAAAATTAAGCTGTCACAATCAAAGTTAACACCGATGTGATATCATCTCAGTAAGATGACTGATGAATTTTTCAGCCCGCAGTGGCAAATCAAGGTAGCAGAACAATAGAATGCACCGGGTGTCGACAGAATGAATAGTGCCACATACTTCTTGCTTACTTTTACTTTCTCCAAAAGATACTGGCTAAAAACGTTCTTATTTTCCACATCTCCATCGGCGCTTTCCTATAGATGCAATGTTTTCACAGTCTGGCTGTCATGCAGAGTTATTTAATACAGGAACATTTCACTGCTCTGGTTCACGTTGCACTTCCACAAAGTGTAAGGTGTACATGTCCTGACCTTTGTGACCTCGAGGAAGGATTTGACTAGAAGATGGCCAGAGGCTCCTTGCAACCTAAATCCTGTGATTCTACAGAATTCCAGAGAGGTTTTATGATAGACTCGATTCTTCTTCCTGGGTACATCCAGTCACACTGGAGTGAATGTAGCCACAATAATTGCCCTTTGCACCCATGAAATCCTAGTCAGGGGTCAGATAGTAAGTGATTAGAAGTAAGGTGATACAAACAGTGTGTCTATCTGAAGTTTAAAAATATTCCATTAGTAGATCTAAAAATATAGTTTTAGCTGTGTTTTCTCCAAGGTTATTTAATTTGTCTTTATCTGGACTTCTACTCCTTCGTAATAATGCAGTTCTGCTATTGCTACCAAAAAGTGGTGCAAGTTACATCGCAAACTTCTCATTTTCTGCAAAATCCTCTGTGATATTTTTATAAAGTAAGTCAGTGGGACGTTCACTTCAGAAATGATCAGATGCTTGGGATACTATACCAGCAGACATGGAAAAATTAGCAACAAAATATTGTAACAATCCTGTAGAAATAATAGATAATATTTTAGTCACACGCGAATTTTCTTGTCGTTGGCTACCTTTGATTTTCCGTGTAATATAAGCTAATAAATATATTTCAGTTCATCTAAAGTCTGTTTCTATTTCTTCCAGTTTTATTTTAGGTAGCTTTAATAATGCTTTTCTTTATTAACTCTCATGTACATTGTCATGGTGATGTCATAGATGTGGTATTAATAATGTCACTGACCTGAATGATACTGTGTATCAGAAAAGCATGTATATATTTCTTGTCCACTAACAGTCTATAATGACAACAGACAAATACCATTAATTGATAAAGTCAAAGTAGGCCCCTTATCGATCTGTGCCAGTGTATTTTCTTGGAAATAATAATTTTTTTTCACATTTGCACATAATAATTTTAATGTAGGATTTTCTGATCTTGTTAAATGGGCATGTTTTCAAGAACCAGTATTGACAGTAGCAGTGTATGAGGATATCAGAAAGCAGCTGATAATGAGCTCTGACACAGTGAAGATGGAATTTTTGCTTTAAGGTGTGTGAAATTACAAGGGCTGGGATCATGTGTGGCACTCATATGCGGAAGAAGAAATACTTTTAGCTTTGAATTACCTGCTGGCCTTTGTAAAATAGGTATTTAAAAGATAGTGACATTATAAAAAATGGAAATTGTGTTTTAAAAAATATTAGAGAGCTAGGAAAATACAGTTTATCCTTTAATATCAGTGACATTAATAGTTTAGGGAGTGTTCTACCAGTGTACCACCCAGGTGTGTAGGATGTGTGATGCATTTTAGCCTGAGGAGCTCAGTTTATTATTACTGACACTGCATGCATTTTTCTCATTTTATCTGCATCACTTGGAAGAAATAAGATGTATGCAGTGCAGATAAAAGAGATAAGTGAGCTCAAAACATTACCTGCCTACCCTGCCCCCACCCCGCCACCTCCATCCTGTGTTACAGTCCTCTGGACTTACATACAGGTGAAGATGAGTCCATAAATGCAATGAAAAAAAGGGCATAACCACCTAAATGGATTATTTAAATACCTGTCTCTTTCAAAAGTGACAGTCCAAAAACAGAGGTCAGCACCTACAGGATTCTGCATGTGCACACAGTGATTAAGAATACTAGCAAGTCACAAACGTGCTACGTTAAGATGACAAAAATGTAATTAAAACCAAATATAAAACTACATAAATTTAATTAAAAAAAAAAAAAAAACCGACATAATTTCCAAGAGAATTTGAAGATACTACACAAGCACATACAGTCATTTTGTGAAAGAAGGGTTTTGTGAATGTATGATTTTAAGGAAGAAGGAACTGAGTGATACAGTTTGCAAACAGGAGGTAAAGAGGGGTGGGAGGGAAAGGAATGCAGACACAAAGCTTTCAGGGAAAATCTCAGAGCATTCTGAATGCAAAAATTAATCCAACTAGATTCTTGGAGGTGATACATGGAAATTTGAGTTTGAAGTGCTAAAAGAAGTGAACAAAAGAAATGATAGCTTAAAGCCACAGTACTCAGTCTGAAAGTCTCTTTTAAGGCAATCAGGATGCTGAAGAAGGAAGGTGTGACTTCACTGCACACTGTATAGCCCCTTCTCCATGGTAATTTAGAACCTGTGAGCCCTTAACAGTTTGAAGAGACTTAGTCCATCTTTCTCACTCCAAGATCCTGAACAGCATGGTACCTATGTGCTCTCAACTCCAGTGATGGGATCATGACTTGGAAAGGGTTTCTGACCCTCAGGTTTTGTAGCTTCCTAGAAGAGCACTACGGAGAGTCTTGATTGAATCATAGAATCATAGAATAACCTGAGTTGGAAGGGGCCCATAAGAATCATTGAGTCCAACTCCTGGCTCCACACAGGGTTGCTCCACACAGTCACACATGCACAATGTGACTGAGTGCACTAACTTTGCAGTGTGACTTGGTAACTGAGCACATTAGAAACCAGAGAAAAAAGCAACAAGGGAATAAAATAATAAAAATTGTAATGGGAGTTAACAGGTCAAGGATACAGCTACAGGAAATATGTTTATGTCTTAATTGTGATGTGTTACAGTGTCCTTAGTGAGTGCATTTCTGCCCCATAAGGTAACTGAAATTCAGATTTTTGATGCAAGATGTGCTGATACTGAATTCACATGGTTCTTGCAAGAAGGTTAATAGAATTATTGGCACCGTGTCTAGAGAGAAATAAAAAAGATGTGAAGGAGATCAAAATGGCCTGGGATTGATCCTGATATTGATTCATGGTGAATGAATTCACATGAGTGATGAGAATTGTTTAGAAATACCTGCTATACAGTTATGCTATAAATGAAGCAGATGCTAAAAGAAATAAGGTGCAAGGGCACAAGTAGAAAAGAAGACGGCTCACTTCTAAATATCACACACTTATGTGTTTGCTAGGAGCATGAAAACAGCAGGAGATGGGTGTTACCTATGCACTGGGACTAGACCAGTAGTACCTGTCCAGTGCTGGGATGCCCCTGTTGAGTGTTGGGATGCATTTGTCTTGGAATTACTTGGTAAAAATACAGCACAGGATCATACTAATTTTGTTTCTGTTTAGATTCTTGTTTAAAGAACTCGTGGTGATACATTTTAAGCAGTAATGCTGTACAATGTCATACCACAGGTATCAAATGAATATTCTCTAGGTAATGAGTGTGATGATATAAAGACTATGTGAGAGGTTTCAAGGGCTATGTGAATAACAGATAACTGGTTTAGTAGGGACCAGACTGTAGATGCACGTCCTATCCACCAGAAAGAATCTGCTCACATGTCACTGGGGTAAGTGTTTGTTGACACAACTGACTTGTGGAAGGAAGCACAAGGAGATGCATGAGCTTGGACCTAGGTCATTCCTCTGAAATACTGAAGACACTCAACTGTGAATCCCATTCCAGTGAGCATTTAACTATTTCATGAAAAAGCACCTTGAATTTGATAGGACATTTGATGTCAGTCAAGATTGAACCTCATAGAAGCACTGACAGCAAGTTTTCAAGGTAGGACCTGGTTTCCTGAGAACAGCTGATGAAGGCACTCACCTATCCAGGCCTCTCTGTATGGATGTCACATTTTTAGTTCTGATTTTTTTTTTTTGGGCAGGGGGGTATACATTGACCACTCTCAGAATATATTCCTTCCTTCCTTCCTTCCTTCCTTCCTTCCTTCCTTCCTTCCTTCCTTCCTTCCTTCCTTCCTTCCTTCCTTCCTTCCTTCCTTCCTTCCTTCCTTCCTTCCCTCTCCTTCCTTCCTCTCCTTCCTTCCTCTCCTTCCTCTCCTTCCTCTCCTTCCTTCCTCTCCTTTCTCTCCTTCCTCTCCTTCCTCTCCTTCCTTCCTCTCCTTTCTCTCCTTCTTCTCCTTCCTCTCCTTCCTTCCTCTCCTTCCTCTCCTTCCTTCCTCTCCTTCTCTCTCTCTCTCTCTCTTTTTCTCTGTTTCTCTCTTCCTCCCTTCTTTTCTTGCCTTCCCTTCCTGCCTTTCACCTTCCCCTCCCCTTCCCTTCCCTTCCCTTCCCTTCCCTTCCCTTCCCTTCCCTTCCCTTCCCTTCCCTTCCCTTCCCTTCCCTTCCCTTCCCTTCCCTTCCCTTCCCTTCCCTTCCCTTCCCTTCCCTTCCCTTCCCTTCCCTTCCCTTCCCTTCCCTTCCCTTCCCTTCCCTTCCCTTCCCTTCCCTTCCCTTCCCTTCCCTTCCCCTCTTTCTCTCTTTCTCTCTTTCTTTCTCTCTTTCATACAGAGGGAAGATAAGGTTGGGTCTGGAGGGGAACTGTTACCAGCAGAGCATGGGGATGTGGTAAATAGAAATTTCTTTTTATCTGCCTACATATTGGCAGCCTATGCAGTAGTTAATGCACAAATACTCTGGACTCATTTGCCCAGTGCTCCCATGGGATATGAAGGACACCTACAGTAGAAGAGACAAAGACAACACAGGAAGTGTACAGTTAGAAGGTAACTATCACTGGTTATATAAGCACCATACATTTGGGAAAATAATTTTGCTGATGTGGTGGTTTAGCCCTGGAGGCCAGACACCCACCAAAGCCACTCTTATCATTCCTCTTTTCATCTGGACAGGGGAAAAAAATGTATATTGAGAGGTTCAGGAGTCGAGATAAGGACAGGGAGAGATCATTCCACAATTAGTGTCATGGGCATAACAGACTCAACACAGAAAAAAAGAAAGAAAACTCTCTAATTGATGACCCTGCACTGCACACCCAGTGACACCAGAGTCAGGTAATGGGAAGTGTGACCAGATCTTAAAGCACCTCCCCCACCTCTCCCTTCTTAGCAGACTTCACTCTATAGTCATTTCTCTCCCTTCTTCCACCTCAGGTGTCACAGGGGGAGACAAGGATGGGGGTTTCGGCCAGTTCCTCACAGGTTGTTTTCCTTCATATTCAGGGGGTGGCATCCCTCACACCCTTCCCCTGCTGCACCATGGGGTCCCACCCACGGGAGACAGTCCTCCACAAACTTCTCCAATGTGAGTCCTTTCCCGTGGGGCTTCAGCTCTTCACCAGCTGCCCCAGCGTGGGTCACTTCTATGGTGTGCAGTCATAAATCATAGAATGTCTCTCAGTTTCTCAGGCCCAGACTGCTCCAGCCTGGTCCTCCAAGGAGTCACTGGCTTTGGTGTCTGTCACTCCCCTTCTTCACTGGCTTTGGTGTCTCCACAGTTTCTTACATCTTCTTACTTCCTTCTCTGGTGGCAAAAAGTGGCTGCTTGCATTTTTTTCTCCTAAATGTGATTCACAGAAGCACTGTGACCGTCGCTGATGGTCTTGGCCTTGGTCAGCAGCAGGTGTGGCCTTGAGCCAGATGGTGTTTGCTTTATTGGGCCTACAGATAGCTTCTGGCTGCTGCTTTCAGAAGTCACCCCTGCAGGGATTTGGTTTCAAAGTTTTTTTCATGACTGCTACTTTTACAAACATCTTTTACACATCAAACAGAAGATAACAGTATTTTCTTGGTTTAAAAATTTTATTACTGTGTATTTTTCAACCTGTTATTTCAAAGAAAGAACATAAAAATCCCACAAATACAAGGAGAAAGAAGTGAGGAGAAAAAAAGTAACTGATTTATTTCTTCTCTTTTATTGACCATTTCTTTAATCTTCTGTCAGAATAAATACCTCACATGAGTTAGAAACTTAATTTAAGGGGAAGGCTTGGTGAGGCAATTTTTACCTTTCCCTCAAGTTACTCTTCAGCCTAGTTTTATATTTCAAGGGCCCTGTTAGTGTACTATCACAAACTGCACATAAGCTAGAGCTCTTCAAAAAATCATACAATTAACAGTAAAATATATTATGTATAAGTAGCAGAGAAATGTTTGATCTTAAGAATTATTTTTTTCTAGACTGAAGGCTTTAATTTCCAGTCTGTGTGGTGCTATGATAGCCTGGTGTTGACTCCAGCACCTGATGTCAGCTTCAGACAAAGGACACATCATTGGGCTTTGGTGTAGGGAATGTTAACCCCTTCCCCTGTGGTCTGGACTAGCAATAATATCTCTTCCTTTATGAAGCTAGGCTGCTACCAGTGAAATGCTAGTAAGGAATACATCAGAAAATTTGCACTATCTATCCAACTGAAATACTGTGAAATTTCATCAATTTCCTTTCAGAGTGTGTCTGTGTGTGTTACAGCAATGGCTGGTATTTCACAGTAGAATGCCTGCAGAGCATGTAGCCAATTTTAATATTACAAAACAAGCTTTGTTTGGTGGACAGTGAACTGGTGCACACAAATATAGTATCATCCTCAGATCCCCATATTTCCTGGCTTACTCAGAGATGATAATAAAACAAATACTGTTTATTTGGGTTTTGTCCTCAGAGAGTATTTCAGAACCCCTGAATGTGTTAAGAGACTGGAATAATTAAAATAGATATATTAGAGCCATTAATTAGCACCATGCCTGACAATACAGCTATGAGTTTGTTAGGCTCGCTCCTGAAGAGAGGGCGATGCGCGTGTGTGAGAATTCATCTTTAAATTGCTAAACTGTGATCTTGGTTTTGGCCATTGCATTTTGTATCTGTCAAGACTCCTGCTCTGATTCGGGGGTCTGTTCATTGGCCCTGGCTGCACAGCCTCTTGGCTACATGTCATGCTTTTGACAAGGAGTCTGGGCTGCTTTATATAGGCTCATGGGGCAGCAACAGCTCAGCAGTGATGTATGGCATCATAGCCTGTGATGCCCTCTGTCACGTCGCTCCTTCTGGGAGAGACATCCAGGCAGCATCCAGCTTATGCAGCGGCATCCAGACAGGTCAAGCAGGTTTTATGCAACATCCTGTGTGCCTCATTTCTCCTGAAATGATCCCAATTTTATATAAACCAAAATGCCTCTCTGCTGTGTGGAGAGGTCCCTTAGTTGGTTACTTGTTCAAATTTTGCACAGCTATTCCTTTCAAATGCACCAGATGTCAAAGTGGCATGAACATAGCCAGCAACACAAGACGGGCTGGATAACTGGGGTTTTATGACAGGATGGTAAGTGCTAAATTAGTTAGCAGTGTTACAGTGTAAATGGTAATGGGAATAATTGGGCTTCACAAATGACATCCTATTTAAATGAATGGGTAAAGTTCATGTTTTTCTTACTACTGTTGCTGAAATATGAGACCTCTAAAGGACACGGCACATCATTTATGTGAATAAAGAGATAATTACTTTTAAAAAACAGCTAATGAAAATATACTGGGGTTTTGGTTTTTTAATTACAAAGGTTTGGTTTTTCTTTTATATGTATGGGAAATCTTAATTAAATATAGATGTGGGCTTCTTGGCTTATATTGACATAACTTTCCATAGACCTCAAAGGAGTCAGAAAGATTTTACAAGCTAAGAACATAATGGCCTTGATTTCTGCATTTTCTCTCTCCTACATTTTTATTTTCCTCAATCTGTCTTCTCTTTATGAACAGAAGCCTTAGACAGCTAGGCAGTCCCTTCTACTGGTCCATATTTATATAGACACTCCTTGCTTTTCCGTCCTTGTTCATTTCCAAGCAGCAGTATAACTAAAGACTCCTACTGAAAGCAAATTCTGTGGCTGTTATGCGTGATTTACCATTGACAATAATGAGAAAATACGGCTTGCTTTAAATAAACAACAATGAATTAGCAGTGATGATTTACTGAGGATAATTATTCTTTATTTAAAAAGTGGAGCTTGATATGTGGTGTTCTTTTCATGCGTCATCAACTTCTTTCTAAGTAGCCAGCCTTACACTTGCATGGTTAGTGTTTGCCTAGTGTTTGCTCTAAGGCTGAAAACAACCGGTGATTAAAAACAGTGTCCGCTAGTTTTTTGAAGGAGCTAATGGCCCCCTTTGGAGTTGCTAATTGGCAAGTTCTGCAACTCCAGGCTTTTGAGGTATGGTTGCCATGGAAAAAACTGCTTTGAAGTTGGCAGTTGTGAATATTTGACCATAATTTTTTCCTAGTTTGGAGACTGGATGAAAAGCACTGTCATCTCTCCCACAGGGCGAAAGATATCTGGAGAAACTGTGCAAAGTGATTACCCATCAGAGTGGGCAGAACAGCAGCAGATGATGACAAACACAGTTTTCCCAACGGATTTAATTTCCCTGTCTGTCTTGTGTGTGTGTGTTTGGAGCTTTTCCCTTTTCTGTTTTGGCTGGTTTTGGGTGGGGTTTTCTGGTCAGTCTTTAATCTGATTAGAAGATTTGTGGATAAATAAAGGTTAATAACTTCCATTTAACCTAAGCATTTGTAAAGGAAATGCGCTGTCCATCACTGGGACGTAGGTTGCTGTTCCTGAAGGACAACATATAAATATACATAAAGCAACCTTCTGAAGAGTAATTTTGAGAATTCACATCCCATCTGTAATGGAAAAGATGTAGACCAGCTTGCTCTAGTACCACAAAAGTGACTGAGAGGTATTTTTGTAAATTGTTTATGTTATATAGCAACATCAAGGAAAATGGCACATGGCTTACTCCTTCACACAGTCTATTGTCACAATTCGTGATGTTCTCCAATGATACATTAGGTTGCCTACTGTCTACCTGTCAGATTTTAATCTTTTTTTTAAATCAGTTTTCCAGTTTGCACAAAATTTAAACTGACAGTCATTGACCTTAAACAATATAAGCACTGAATGCAATAAAAAGGGAGACACAGATGTTACATATGAAAGAGCAGCTTCTTGTCTGTCTGACTTACTATTTTTTTGTCTATTACTCTCATAAAACTATGAAAGATGTTTTGATATGACTGAACTCTGGTCAGTTATCCTCAAACAGCTTTGCTGATATACCTCAGCTATATACTTTGGTTTCCTCTAAACAAAAAGTACCCATCCTGGTAAATTGTGTGTTGATATGGATACTTGGGATCAATCTCAGCAAAACAAACCTATTTTGTGTTTTGATTTAATCTTAATTTGCAGAAGTTGTTTCAAGAGAGATGAATAGTTTATTATCTGGAGAGATACTTATCCACACATCATAAAAAGATCTTTCCATAGCACAGTGACAGAGAGGCTATGATTCTAGTACATGTAGAAGATGAATTTTGAAGAACTCTTTTCCTGTAATAGTCCCTAAAACACTAACAATGAAAGAAGGATCAGAAAATAACATTTTTGGAAGACATAAATACATTGTTACAATATATAGGAAAAGCAAGATTTTTTTTTTTGAGGTGTGTAGTCTGACCTGGGACAAGTCAGACTTTCCTGAGTTTTTTTTTTCAGGTATGTAGTCTGACCTGGGACAACTCAGACTTTCCTCTTGGAAAATTAGAGGTTTGGAGGCTAGGAGGACTATGCTGAAATATGGAGTTAGAAGTTGTAAAACTGTAGCTGTTCAGAAAGTGTGAAATTTTAATGTAAGATTTGACTGGTATATATTCTTTTCTTGTCTGACGCACACAAGGTTTACTTCTGGGAAGAAAACCTAAGTTTTTCTGATATCAAAAGAAAGTACCCAAATAACTACAGTGGGGCATGGATTTGAATCATGTACTGGTATTTTGGTATCTAAAGAAATGGGTTTGTCTCTGAGAGATTTCACTGTCTTCATTAGTCATAGTGAACAATGGTTTAAAAATATCACAATCCATTTTATTTATTTTTAATGGTATCAATCTCCTCAAAAATGTTGCGTTGCATGTTAAATAAAATTATGGTTTTTTTTTTTTCTTTTAAGTCACAGGAACAAACCTTAGGTGACTTCGTGGTTAATGAATAACAAAAGCCAGGCCTTCCCAGGTCTCCAGTGCTGTCCTATTAGCTGAGCGGTTACATGTACCTTACAGTTTTAGAAATATTAGCGTGTTTATATTCTGTCCAAGAGAAGATTTATCGAAAGTACTCACAATTCAAACATAACTATATAAAGCAGAACAAGTCAACTTTTTTTTTGGTAATTATTATTTTAATGTATTTTCATTTTAAGGTACTGTTGTAAAATGATCTGAAATTGAATCCGAGATGGTCAGGATTGTTGTGTAACGCAGCAAAGAAAAAGAACAGTGTGGACACTTCTACTTCAGAAGGTAGTATGGAATAGATGTAAATTAACACTGATATGGTTTGATATGTTACACAGGAAAGAATGAGGTGACATATGAAGGAACTAGAGCCTGATCCTAAAGGCACTAAAGTCAAAGCAAAGTATTCTTGTCTGCAGGGCAACAAAGATGACCGGAAAGGGAAAGCTCAAATTCCTTCTATTTGCAAGTCCAGAGTTTTCTTGGGCGTGTTTTACATTGCACTCCATGACATAGGAAATGTCAAAAGCCACTGTTTTTGCAGAGTAGGTATTTAATGCCATGCACTTCTGTGTTTAAAAAAGGCTAAAAGATTGCCAGTGTTGATGGTAAATGTAGAATGAGACAGAGAAAAATATGTTGCTCCACAGGCAGCAGATTCAGATGGAAAACTTGCCTTATATTTTAGTCTGACAGTAAATATGCTAGATTTATGCTGTAAATAAACTGAAGGCTTCATTCCAGTTTACAGCTTCTTCATTTGTGAAGCCCGCTCAATCTGTCTTTTCTCTCCCATACACCTTTCCTCAAATGTCTCACTTATGCCAATGTAAATATTTGTAACCTGTTTTAAAGGCCTCTTTTTCTATTATTATTTGATGTGATCTACTACGTTTAGAGCACAGAGCATCTCTTGCAGCAGCGTGACTGATAAAGCACAATGGCACAGTAGGCACAAACAGGCAGAAGGCATGGCAGGGCTCTCCGTGTACTTTGGCTATGTGCATCACCCAGTGCTCATCGCTGCGAGCAAAAGCAGGAAGGAAAGTTCTCCTTTCCTCATCACCTCTGAGGACACGTTTGTATTCTGATAGGTGATTTTACTAAAATGGGGCCTCATTAAATGCTTTCATTTAAAACTCAATAGAGGCAGACTGGCCACTCCTCTACTACTCAGCTTTGCAGGACCCCCACATTTATGCCATGTGAATTTTAACCTTCTCCTATTCATACTGGGAAACTGCTTTGGGAAAAAAAAAACCTCTTATGCCAAGAAGGAGAAAATAAACATCAGTTTATAGGCTCACTTACAAGGAGTGTTCAAATATTATGGCTGATTCTATGATTCAGAAGTGTTGCATGAGCAAAGCCCATCCGTTTCCAGGAAATGTCATTATCACTAGACTACAGAATCTTATGTAGGCTTGCTCTCATGCTGGAATTAAAAAAAATATTTGGTATTTTTATTTTAAGGAAAAAAATCTTTGACATGCAAAATAGGAAGTTCCTCACCCTCCTGTAATATGTGCATGAGCACTGCTGAAAGAGCTAGTATGCTGGTAATTATGTCATGTTCTGTGGCGATGAACATTTGAGGTTATCAGATAAATCAGGGTATTGAAACTGGGACCCACATTAAGAGGAAAAGAATAATAATAAAAAAAAAGACTAAAAAAGGATCAACTATTTCTTCTTAAAGAAACCCCCAACCCTGTGATGTTTATAACCCATATAAAAATGTGTGTGATAAACAAGAAGAGACTCTGAACTGTGTATAGCAGATAAACCTACTCAACATCCTGATGTAGGATCCCTTCCTTTTAATTCTTGTCATGAGGAACATGGTTCAAATTAAGTTATCTAAATCCCTTTCCAAGACAAAGTAGCTCTTCACAAGCCTAGGAACCGTAAGAAAACACCTGGGGACTAGATATTTGAAACTTGTGTATTTCTGCACCTTTCTTAGTATATCTCTGTCTTGTGGGTTTTTTGTTCTTCATTTCTTTCACTGCTTTTTTTTTATATCTACATTTTCATTCCTGTACTAAATTATAGGCTAATCTTGCAGGGCTTTTTTTTTTTATTTAAGAAAATTTGGAGAAAAATATGTTTATTATCTTCATGATCATGTATATTTTAAAGAGTTGTTGAAAGTATCGGTATCTCTATGGGCTTGTTTTATTTCCACGGACGAAGTGGATTTGTGTATAATAGATATACTTGGCTCTGTGCCGGCAATGCATTTTGCACAGCTCTTCTTTCTCTTTGTAAATATACCCACAACACAGTCCCACTAAATTCATTAAGGAGCGATAGGCAACGTTATTCAAGTGCAATGCCAGATGAGTGCTTTCAAGATGCAATGTTTACTTTCTTTCTCCAACAGTAACTCAAGGCAAGCTAATAACAGGCTGATGAGAATTTAGCGTGCAGAAGAGGGGAGGCCTGCAAGACATCATAAGCGCTATTGATTTTTCTTAAGTGCTAGAGCTTTTAAAAGGATTCCTACAAAGACACATGCTATATGGCACAGGACGCTGTGCTCTGTCAATTTAGCTGGACAGTGAAAGGAAGATACGGGCTGGAAAAGCCCAACAAATGGAGAGACCTTTGGGGTTAATAAAAGTGAAGCTAGGTTCCTTCCAAATTGCTTTGTAGGCAATTGGAAAGGCATCACGGCCATTCAGCTTCAGTTCAGCGGAGCACCTTATGTGGGAGATGTTATCAGTCCCAGTCTTAAAAGGCTGCAGAGAGAGGCCAAGATAACTCGCAGGTTAAGTTATGCTTCAAAACTCTTCAGGCACCAGGGACACAGCAGTTCCCCAGTGATGTCCATAACCTCAGATCAACATCAACCATATGCATGACAGAAATGTCTCTCATAGCACCAAATTCACAAATAATGTCACAATGCTAAATGATCTGTTTCAACCTTCCATTACATTTGCTGTTCACTTTCTGACAGATTACTGCATGTAGCACTTGGCTTACCATAAAGAGTATACTTTTCCCAAGGCCAATTGCTGAGCAAGAGATCCATCAAGGCTCCTGAAATGCATTTTCAAAGAGGTTAAAATAATCTGGTGATGTGCTGAATGTGAAGTGTTTTTCTACTTAGGAAACCAAAGTCCAGAACGCAGGACTTTAAAATGAGGTTATAAAGCTATTTACATTATATTTATTCAGCCTATACAGGCAAATGCATGTTTTTAGCCTTTTTGTGAATGTTTTGACAATCTGAAATGAAGTATCAATAAATTAAGCTGAACCAGCTCAAAACACTTACTGACCTTTTAACTTCTCATGGCAAAAATTCCCAAAAGATATAAAAATCTCAGTATTTTGTTGTAAACAATTTACTGGGAGGTTAAAGAGATGCACTAGCAGCCCAGAAACATGGTGCTTATTTAGCCTACAAATAAATTCATCAGTTGAAAACGAGCCCAGATTTTTCGCCTCAAGCTTGCTTTTCTCTGTGTAAGAAAAGCAATTTATGTGTTGGTTTTGCATAGAATTACAGCACTACAGAAAGAGATATTGCGTGTGTATAAATATATCTTTCTTAACCTCAGAGGGTTTAGTGAAGATTTGCATGCAAAGTGAAATTGGGTATTTTCAATAAGCCAGTAAACACCAGGGAACTCTCACATTACCTCCGTTCAGTTTGCTTTCGTTTAACCAGAGCAGAACAGGGGAAAAAATATAAAAAAACCCCATCAGCACTAAAGTTTTCTAGCAAAAGCTAAATATAGGCTAAAGAGACGCTTTTCCTCCTGGATAGTTTCCCTTAGCAGCTACTGCATATTGAGAGAGGCCCTCCTGAGGTCTTCAGACTGTATGTAGCCAGGCTGCATAGGCTCAAAGGGAGATACGGCTAAATCTCATATGCTGATGAAGTGGTATTTGCCTAACTTTCAATACATAACACAGATAAAAATGAGGAGGAAGAGACCTGAAAAGACCAGTGTGCAACGAGTAACATAGAAACATGCAGGGCCATGGAGCTACCAGGCTGCACACAGGGAAATGCGTGGTGAGAACAGTAACGAAGGTGAAGAAGGAGCAGGTAAGAGAAATGTTTATATCCTGGGCTAAATATCGTGACAATTCCTCTTAGTTTTTGGGGGGTATTTTGGGGTGAGAAAATTGATTAAAGCTCACTGAATTAATAAACATCCTAAGGGAAGAAGAGTTAAAAAGTACTTCTGACTTTCAGATATATCTATTAATAAATAACCTGAATGAGAATACAAATGGTTTTTGTTCTCATATCTAGCAGGAAAGAGTCTTCAGCAGAGATTAAAAGAATACAGTGAGAGGCCTTTAAAATTTAGCAAACCAAAATAAGCCTGAAAATAGCATTCTAATAACATAAATAAGGTTTTACCTGGTCTAGCTTTTTCTTTTCGCTGAAAGCTTTGCCAACAAAATAAACCCCCCAATTGCTAAAGTCCTCTGAATTACAGAAGAGCGTGTACACATACACTTGTACACTTCCCAGTTTGGATCTTTCCAATTATCTCAGCTGTACTTTGGCTATTTGACACACCTGCCTTATTTTTCATGGGGAAAAAAATAAAGAAATTATTATTAAGAGGGCTCCAAAGAAAGGAGTGCCAATCAAAATATAACATATTGAAAAGGTCAAATATTTCCCGCTAATACATTCAGAGTCAGAGCTCTCTTTGTTCTTCAGTTTCTTCAATGCTACAATTAATTCAATTAAACTAACTTTAAAGCTAAGAAGTGTTGTCATAGATCATAACCTTTAGAAATGTCTGCATTCTCTCTTACACATTTACCTTAGTTAGCATATTTTAATGATATCTCAGGGAAGAACTGTGTTAAGTGTTCTTGGCTTCTAAAAAAAAAAAAGTAAAATTAATAAATAAGACAGCTGTCAAAAGCATACAGACAGATTTAGAGGTTTTACATTTAAAGACCAATAGCCATCCATACAGAGAAGTGGACACAGAAAGATAAAGTGATAGGAAAAAATAGAGTAATGGTAGAAAAAAAAATCGCCTTCAGTGAAATTCTTATATATGTCCCACATGTCAGCACCCTTCTGCACTCTCTGAGAAAAGGGTGATATCTGTACGATGGGTTAAAGGAGGCAATAGTGTGAAAAAAAGAGGATGAAGCATATACACAAGCCTTTGGGTGACTGTCATCTGATGAGCTGACAGCCAACCTCTTAACATTTGGTTGGATGATCTCCTTTGAAAACATCTGAGATACATAAAGTTGGGTCATTCCATCATTTTGAACAACACAGGCATGATAACAGGCACCTCCAAAATGGCAGAATATGCATTTATGAAGGCAACACGCCTATTGTAGTCTATCTAGTTGTCTAGAAAATGTTAATGTCACTGCCATCTAATTTGTGCAGTGCTATTTCCTCAATATAACAGAACAGGTGTTAAATTTGGGGATAAATAAAAAAAATAAAGATATAAAAATCCTTACTATGGTGCAAGTCCAGCACAAATGAGGGAAATAAGATTATGGTATTTATCTCTGCAGTTTCCCAGCATGAATCACAAGACAAGAGTCAGTGATACTTTAGAGGCATGGGAGAAAAGAAACAGCGTGGTAGGTCAGAACTGTATTTCCAGTAGTGTGTTCCCTAAATCCACACCTGGGATTTCCTATTTGCAAATAACTGCTAAATAATGTCGAGTAATGTATGAGTAGGGGCATTTGGCTTTGCTATATCATGTTTAAAAAAAAAAAACCCAACCCACATCCACATCTGTAACATTACTCTTACACAATTACAAATACAGAAGGGACAAGAAGAAAAGGAAACAAGCCTTAATTTAAACCCTTCTTGCAGTTCATATTCTCCTTAAAAAATATCTCTATTACTGAATTTCTCAATTTTGCTTCTTGGTCAGTACTAACTCTTTGGATATTAAAGCTTATGAAGAAGTTGAATGATTGCTAGGAGTTTTTATACTGTCTGTCTCAGTGATTATGAATTATGAATTTATCCCACTCCCCCAGTGATTTACTAACCTCCAATTCTGGCCAAAAAGCCCAGAAACCCTCTTCCCTGTCATAAAAAGGCTGAAAAACTGCCAACAGCAGAAGGAGGTTACTGGTTCCCAGGCTGGTGCAAACATTTTCAGCCAACACGTGCAGGTGCTGCTTTCCTCAGCTCCCATGTAGGAACTAAACAATTGGCAACTGATGTGACTTTTCCCCAGCATTTTATAATCTCTTTGATCCTCAGAGGGAATGATCATTTTCAGAATGAAAAACACTGCTCAAAGGAAAATTCTTTCAGATTATTTGCAAGAGGAAGTTGAGAATGACAATCAAATATATTGTTAAGTTGGGGTTTTCCCGTGTCTTGTTCAACTGTGCACATTAATGACTTGTGCTAAACACAAAAGGACAAATTAAAAACACCCTCTTCCCATCTCTTTACTCCCCTCCCTCCACCCCCAGGAGAGGGTTATGTTCAATTAGGAAGTGCAAATTTAAAACAATTTGGATTTTCAGGTTCCCTCTACCTGTGTCAACCAGTCTTCCCCCACTATCTTGAAATGTATGGGAAAAAAACCCTGAAATCTCAGAAAGTAACAATTCCTTTCATTAAAGTATTGTGGGATTTTTAGGTTTGGTTTTTTTTTCAGACAAGAATTATATGCAACTGTATTTAGATATATAAGTATCTTGTTCCTTCCCTCTTCTATGTCAAAGCCCATTAAACCCTTTAATATTGAATTAAAACAAAACAAAACAAAAGTCAGATTATTTGTGCTCATACTCTGTAATATTTAGAAGCAAAAGTTTTTCCTGAACACTTTTTTTAAGTGCAATTACCAATAAAATTTGTAATTTACACAAATATGCCACTGTTTGTTCAAACATGGCATCTCTGGGAGGCATTAGTTCAAAGATACTGTATTGATTTAAATTGAAATGAATTACCTTTCAGGGAAAATGCATTAACTTCAGTGGAGAGACATGGCAGTGAATATAAATGAAAAAAACATTATTTCACTACACTATTTTGGCCTCAGTTCACATGAATTGTTGGGGGTTTTTTATTATATTTTTTGTAAAATAAATTGAATCTGAACCAACACTAGCTTATGACATTGTGTATATATGAATTTCAACAAGGATGAAAAAAAACCCAGAGAAATGGACGATGTATGAAATATGAATCAGATGGCCTTAAGGTCCTTGCTTTCCCCAAGGAATTTACCTACCTACCTTTATTTATTGTCTGATTTAATAGACACTTGAGGAATTTTATTTTATTATTTTGGGGGAGGAAAGAGTAAATCAATTTAAGCACTTAATGGGATTTCTGGTTTAAATAGTCCTGTGAGCAGACTGATTAATGCTTTTTATTTTGTTTATCTTCCAAAGTAATGCAGCCATGTGATATTTGTCCCATATTGCTTCTCATACATAATATTTTTATGAGAGCCCCCACTAAAGAATATACAGTTCATGTCAGCATTTTTCCGTATTTACTAAAATTGCATTGTATCTTAAACTCGCAAGTAAGGCTTAGTGTACCAGAGCTAATAATTTCTATTCCAAGAATCACATGACAACAAGAACAGCAATGACAACTGCATACGCACACACATGCACACACATACATATACATACACACACACACATACACTTCTATATATAATACTTTCAGGTAAATACGATTCAGCCACAAAGGTGAAGTCTTTCGAATATACTGACAAATGCAGACTAGCCAGTTAAGATGTTCAATGTTAAAGGCTTTCATCAAACTGAAGAAAGAAGTTGACGTCTTTTCTACAACTTATGTCAGTATTACACAGCCACTGCATCATCCTGCTCCTGTATTAAACTGTATCACTGAATATAGATTCAAACAGACTCCATCCAATATTCTCTCTGTGCTTCTCAGCTACCGTTTTGGCAATATTCCGATGTAGTTCCTCTTTGGTCTACAGAAATCACAGAATCGTAGGGGTTGGAAGGGACCTCGAGAGGTCATCGGGTCCAACCCCCTGCCAAAGCAGCTCCCTAGGACAGGTCACACAGGTTGGCATCCAGACGGGTCTTGAATATCTCCAGAGAAGGAGACTCCACCACCTCCCTGGGCAGCCTGTCCCAGTGCTCTGTCACCCTCACAGTGTAAAAGTTCTTCTGCATGTTGGTGCGGAACTTCCTGTGCTCCAACTTGCAGCCATTGCCCCTTGTCCTGTCTCCACAGACCACTGAAAAGGGGCTGGCTGATTCCCCCTGCATCCCATGCTTAAGATATTTATAAACCTTCATTAGGTCCCTCCTTAGTCTTCTTTTCTCTAGGCTGAACAGTCCCAGCTCACTCAGCCTTTCCTCATAGAGGGGATGTTCCAGGCCCTTCATCATCTTCGTAGCCCTTCTTTGGACTCTCTCAAGGAGATCCCTGTCCTTTTTATGCCAAGGGGCCCAGAACTGGACACAATACTCCAGGTGGAGCCTGACCAGGGCTACCAGAGTAGAGGGGGAGGATCACCTCCTTTGACCTGCTGGCCACACTCCTCCGGATGCACCCCAGGATCCCATTGGCTCTCTTAGCCACCAGGGCACACTGCTGGCTCATGGCCAACCTGTCATCCACCAGGACCCCCAGGTCCTTCTCCGCAGAGCTCTTCTCCAGCAGGTCATCCCCCAGCCCTGTACTCATTCAAGTGGTTATTCCTTCCCAGGAAAATGAAAAGCAAGTGTAGAGCAAGAGTCTACACTTGCTTTTGTTGAACCTCATTAGGTTTCTCCCTACCCAGCTCTCCAGCCTGTCAAGGTCTGCTGGATGGCAGCACAGTGCTCCTGCATGTCAGCCACTCCTCCCAGCTTTGTATCCTCTGCACTTGCTGAGGGTGGACACTATTCCCTCATGAAGGTCATATCATATCATTCACTGTATCATATTGAGTCTTTATCCCCCAGCTAACCTCTCGTGGAGGCCATCCGAACAAGTGGGCTCAAGCAAGCCTTGGAGCAGGAAACTTTGAGGCGACATCGAAGCAGGATGGGGAATGATCAAAGTCATTGCACTGTTTTTGAAGGACTAAAGGCAACTAACAGAAGAGATATCTGACTGTAGGCAATGCAATGGAGAAGTCTTCCCATTAAGAAAGTTGCTGAAAAACAAGCTGGTGAAGAAAATGCACTTATTGGAGACTCTTAAAGTGTATACCATCTAACTCATGAACCAATCTGTAAAATTTGATAGCAGAGTATTTTAAAGAAATCAGCCCACTGTAGGTTTAATTGAACTCTCTTTTTTACCTTTATGAGCCTGTGCTGTCATTAAAGCAGAAAAAGCCATTAAAGTTGTAGATATCAACTTGTTAAACACAAAAATGCTATAAGAAAATAATTATCACCCTCTCCATTTTCCTAACAAGTGCACAACAGCTGACTGAGTAACCCAGATATGTTAGAGAGTAGTTCAGATTATTTGGCACTGAGCACTATATTTCATCTCAGTGTCAGTCCCTTGCATTTGAACTCTACCTTAGGGATGAAATATGATGGTTTTGTTTTCATTAATGACATCATTAAATGATACACAATTTGATGACACATCTAAAAACCAGATTTCAATCCATCATATGGAAATGTGTGTTCACTGATATATCAAAGAGGTAAGATATTCTTAATATCACCGTGGTAGTTCCATGTATTGGCTTCTACTCTAACATCTAGAGTATATATAGATATTATTATATTTGCAGGGATCATTTAGCTAGACACTTGATGTCACCATAACTCCACAGAAACACTGCTCTTCGTGCACTAACAGGGTGCAAATAAATGGCTGAAATACAAATGTCCCTGGAATTAATGTTTCTGTCACTAATCATATAAGCTAGGTAGTCAATGTACATCATTACATTTATACTCTTCTGTAGAAAGGAAAAGGCAGCTATAGTAAAGCTCTTTTTCATGTTTGCACCAAAGATTACATTTAATTAGGCAACTTGTCTAAGAGGAATTAGACTTTTGTAACAAAGAGAGAAAAATAACGTTGAGGAAAGAAAAACAGTAACATTGCAAGAAAGCAAAAAAGTTAAAGAGTCTTTCTTGGTTCAGAAATATCTGCCATTGTTAAAATTTTTCTTTGTTGTTATTAAAGACTGTCAAGGTATATCTTGGACTTGTTTGGAAAGCTTTTTCTATATGTGAAAAATCCAAAGGTTTAGTGTCCAATGCTATGATTCAGTTCATTGAGAGGATTAAAGCTTTTTTAATGTTGCAACAAAGGCCAAAGCCATACCTTACTTGGAAATTGCACATGCTAAAAATGCAATTCTCAAAAGTGAGATTTTTCACTACATCTTAATAACACTAATGAGAGGGCTTATTTTTTTATACATACCTAAGACCATATATAGTTGTAATGTATGACAATAAACCTTGAATTAGGAAATATGTCAGGAAAAAATATTTCCTGAGGGAAAAAAAAAAAAGACGACCATGTATTTTTATATACCAAAGCAAACTGGGATACAATTTCAAGAACTGAATTTTAGTTTTTAAAAAAATGACATATTGAAAATTAAAAAAGAAAGATCGAGTAATATTTTTTCTATGTTGGACTGAATGGAAGAATTGCTTGGGTTTGACTTGAGCTGTGTCTCTATACTATCATCTTGCAGAGAGGAAAAAAGGAAAAAAAAAACAGTCCTGTTTCACTCGGATCTTCTTTTTTTCCTACCTCATTTTACTGTGGCTCTGCACTATTTCTTCCTCTGAAAATCCCCCAAACAACTCCCACCCTTCACACAATGTGACTAACTAGCTCTAGTAAACTCTCAGAGGTATAGAATATCTTGGGGATCGAGGTAGAATGAAGACCTTAAACTCAGTTTAAGAAAAAAAGGTGGTACCTTAATCTTAAAGTATAGCTTAAATAATGAAAGTAGTGTACCTAGACTCCATACAGAGAGAGGATGAGTATTTGAAAAGGGAAAGGGAATATTTTATTTTTTCCCTCATCTTCTCATCTTCTGAGTCTAACTCTTGAAAACTTTCTTCAAAAATTGCCCCAAAGACTCATTCCATTATTAAAAATACAGATTGTGGAACTGGTAACCATTGTCTTCATCCTTCTTACCAAAATGTGGATTTAACCAGCAGACTATGCAGGAGCTAGGGTTGCTTTAATCCAAAGCATCTTGTTCAGTAATGAAAGATGGGTGAGGTGTCACCTTGAAAAAGAGGAGCTGTGAACTTTTTTCAAAGCTGAAACCTCACCTGCTAGCCTGAAAACTTTTCCAGAAATCAGGTTTTTGGATATTGTCCTACAGAAAATGAAAACGAATCTAGGAGCTCACATGCTCTAAGGAAGAAATCAAACCACTACGCCACTGTTTAAATAACTAGCAGAGAGTGAGGGAGGTGGCTTGACATGTTTCTAATTAAGTAAATTATCACTGTGAATTCTGGGACCTCAGATCTGTCAGGTACCTTTGGAGAGTCTATACAAGGGACCATTTCAGCAGCAGAAGAAGCAGAAGACCTTGTTGAGGTTTCTTAATAGCATTTAGATACTTAGCTGCTTGGAGGACTTGGGCTTTAGGAAGTCACACATGCACCCGTAAGTAGAACACAAAGCAGTAGAGTTTGTGGCTTTCAGGCCTCCAGACATGCCCCTGGTCAGATACAAACTGCTTTAAGGTTTTGCACTAAATCAGTCTAGTTACAGACTACTGAAGTATATAACCATTGGTTTAATAAGGATATGAACACTCATATGACAGCATATGAACACCTGAGTAAGTATGGCGTAATGCTGCATATCTCATGATCACCAGGGAAATGATTCTTTTTGACTGTTACTTATTTTCAGAACTGATTCTTTACCTGCTATAATTTAACAGTGCTTGATATCTTCAGTGAAGTCAGCAGTAATTTGTGGAAGTGTGGAATAGTAATCTGTGTGGAATACCCAGCTTTGGGGGCTTCGGGTACATCTTCACTGCCTACCTGAGCAATCCACTTAGCTTTGAAAAGCAATGATGTTTGGCTACTCAGCTGCCAAAGGACCAGGAAAGCTTATATTTAGATGACTGATTTGGTTGTCTGCACGTATTATCCTCTAGCAAGTGAATCATCAGTCCAAAAAACAGTCAAACTGATCAAAGTTTAGCACAGAACATACTAATCCAGATAAAAATAAATTACTGTAACCTTTCACTTGGCATATTGGCTCCCAGTAGGATCTAATTTCAGCTCCTTCACTTTGTATAAAACTTTAAGTAAGAGCTTGTGTCCAAGCTAATGAAAACATGACGGGACAAAAGCTGGCCAAACAGAAACAGATTTACAACAGCAGAATCTGAAAGGAACAAAAAGTAACTGATAAAATTGCTTTCCCTGCCCTTATCTTCAGTTCTGGCTACGGGCCTCTATAAGGTATGCTAGAAATTTTAGTATAGGAAAAAATGGTGTTTGACACCTTTGAATGTGTAATGATGCTAATCTCTTACTTTCCCTTAATCCTGCATTTTTTCCCATGAACTGCAAGTTAATGACTCAGTGATCTATACAGCAAAGAAGTTCATGCACTTTCACAACTCAGAAGAAAAAAGGAATTATTAGCCAGTAGATTTAAACTGGGGGGGGATGTCTCTGCAAAAGTAATGCATAAGACAGATCTAATGGGGTTGGTATTATTAGTTTCTCCTTAAATATTTTTTACCTGTAGGAGTACAGCTGAGTCTATTTCACTACTGTACTTTGTCTGTATATTAAATGTTTCACATTGAACACCAAACCCAGTTCAGGCTATAACAAATGCAATAGTTTAATTCTGTCTGTCCTATTCCAAAACACTAGGCTGACAGAGACGCCTGCAAATTAAAGGAAAAGTCAATTAACACTGTGTTAAAAACAAACAAAAGACACCCCCAAATATGTTTTGAAACTTGCTCTTAATTAGCACTATTCTTAATGGCCTGTCCATATTTTCATAATAAACCCCTATTATTGAGGGGTTAATAATGCAAATTAATCACTGTTTAGTGGAAATTGAAGATCTACTTTCAGTTCAAAATGCAATTTTTTGTGGAGGTACAAATTAGACGAAATCATTATATGGAAGTTGTTGGGCTTTATTTATTTTATGATTCAAAAGCACAACTGATGGTCTCAGGACAATTCATCTTCAGGTTCTTTATAAAAGAAAAGTACGATGGCCTTTTGTCCTGATTTTTTTATTGAAATAAGGATGAGCAGTGGATGCACTTGTTAATATCCAACTGTCATCCAGCATAAGATAAAGTCAATTTGAGCAATATCAGTTACTCACCTGGGAACTTGCCTTATTTTTTCTTTTCACTATTTATGTTATATGGCAGTGAGCAACTCTACACACAATATATTTAAGCAATAGAAGTAGAGGAACGGGGCTCTTTCTGAGAATTAACAACCTCCTGGGAGCCAATGATCCACAACCCTGGAAAGGGTCATTAACCCCAAAGAAATGTCCAGTGCCTAAGTTGTTATTGATATGAGCTGAAAATGTATGTATTTATGGGGCTGGGAGGGGAGGGCGGGAAGGAAGGGAAGGCAGAATGTTTAGATTTTGTTTCTACATAAAACAATATCTTCAGCAAACCAAGCAAAGGATGCTCCTCAAATAAGAAAAATGTCCTTGGCAACTGTTCGTCATATTCCAGAAATTTCAGTCACTGTGATGAAAAGTATTTCATTATAAGGGTCTTGAAAGACTCCAGTAACATGTCACCCAGGGAGAAAGGACTGATAAATAGTTGTGAGAGAAGAGAATGGACAAGCAAAACTAAATAGATGATGAAGTTACCTGATAAACTGAGAAGACAAAGGCAGAAGAAAAAAAAAATACCAGAGAGGAGAATAAAATCAGAAGCAGTGAAGAAGCTGGAGAGCAAAAAAAAAATCTGCCTGGAACTGTCTTTGCATTTTGATAGTTTTCTCTATGGACTTGAGTGCAAAACCAGAAGTACTCTGGACAGGAAGATACAGAAGTGGCTAATGGATACATTTCAGATGAAGGTGGTGGTGGTTTTTTTTTTTTTTTGGATGACTGACTCCAATCCAACATTATCCATGTGGATAAATTTAATATTTTATTTATTTATTTATTTTCCCTCCTCCCCCTCTCCTCCGCCCCCAGGAGCAGTGTTTTGTCATGGACAAGTAGAAATTCAGCAATTTCTACAAGAAATTGGAAATTACATTAGACTTCACAGACCACTGGGTTGAGCAGGCTAAGCAGAGTGACGATCTGCTTTGTAAAGGGCAGAACACCTAAGAGGTATGGCTTTCCTTCTTTCTCTGATTTATACTTCTCCCCAGCATCTGAACGAGGGGTTCAGGCATTCAGCTGCTACTTTCTCCCTACATTGGATAACAGGTTTTTTAATTCTAAATATACTAAAACTGGTTTTATAAACAGAAGTTACATCTTGAAGGGAGGATTTAATTTGAATTGGTTTTATTGAATTTCTTGATAGAGATCATGAGAGTATATTCTGGTTCAAAACCACAGGAAGCTAACATGTTTTTATGAATTAAATATCCCTTGGTAGCTATGGGATATTGCTTCACCTCTCCAGAACAGACTTAACTTCTTTGATTCTGGTATTTGCCTTAGGGCTTTCTTTCAAGTATTATGGAACTTCAAAGCCTAAGAGTTTGGGTCTTCTCTGCTGTTGAAGTATATCAGATATTGGATGCAAAGTCAAGGTACCCAATCCGAGAGAAAAGCCTGACCCTAGATTTTCCATTCAGCCTAGGGCTACCTGAAACTGAAAAAGGATGCTCTGAGACTGGATGAAGCTGCAACAAAAGCTATTTAAAAAACTGGTAGAATACTATGCTTGATATTCTGAAGCCCAAGGTTTTAACATAAAGCTTATAAAAGATGCAATAAGAAAAAGGTTATACAGATGGAAAATGTATTCCTCTCTATATTAGAAATATTGTGAGCATTGGAGGCAACTGGTTTTTTATGCATTCTATGTAGTACTGTAGCAAACCATATGATATCAGGTGTAACATATTTTACAGTCAAATCATTTTCGTTCAGCCTCATGCAGGGTTATGACCAGCACTACACATATATATGGCTATAAAAATGTCCCATAAATAAATTGTAGTTTTCATTTCTATTCATGGTAAGAGTAGCATATATTTTACCTAATATATAAAATACCAAGCCTCGGAGACACAATAAAGGAAGTTAGAAAAAGATAAGCTGTTCAAAAACCTTGTGTGTTTTATGGTTAATCATAAACCCTGAATAAGTTCATTCATGTATATTTCACGTTGCTTATTGCTGCCCCACTAGTGTTATCAGTTAGTTTCATATCAGTAAAACCCTAAATATAATTCAAAAAGAATCAGCATGAATTTATGGCCATTAATAAAAACAAAAACAAAAAAAAAGCAAAACAGAAAATGCAATTTTCTATGACGTCTCACAGGGTGCATAATTAATTTCAGATAGAAGCTGAAATTAAATTATACATTATAGTCAGTAGAGGCTTTTTGGGGAACCCATCAATAGGTCATTTTTCTGAAGGGTATATTTACAATTGCATGTTGATGAAATACGTGCATTATAATGCAAATAAAAGAAAGAGAGTCTGAAAAACTGGGGAAGAGCTTGCTTCCTCTCACAGTAAGACTACTCTGACTCTTCTGTATGGGCTTAATATTTCAGGCATCTCCTTCCTGAACACAGAATTCCAGGTGTGCTAAAGACCTTGGGAAGATTATAACTACTTTCAGTGGTTTTCAAGAAAGCCCTGAGTTAGTTCTTTTTTAGCAGGTGTGAAAGGTTGTTTCCATCTTATTTACTCTCATTTTACATAATAGTTAATAACTTGGGGTATAATAAAATATAGTTTTTCCTGATTTTACCCTTGAATCTAATTCCACTGATTGGAGCAGATCTTGATTGATGCCACTGTGAAAGAAGCTATCAGAACACAAGTTTCCAAAATTTTTGATGGGGTTTTTGCTTATGTCCCTACTGCTAATTTTCTTCTAGCAATTCTTACCATCTTTTTCTTCATCTGTCACACTGTAACTATCTATGGAAGTATTTAAGTTTATAAGAATGTTAAATATATACTTCTACCTCATTGTTTTTAGAAGATATAAACATGCTTAAAATCATGCATAAGTTGGTTTTTTTTCTAATTAGGAGTGTTTCTAAATCTGATTCTTCAAGAAGTCCTTAAATTAAATTACCCAAAATGTTTTTAAAAAGTGTTCAGAACTAAGCTTTTCTGAATTGTAACTTAGGTCCAAGCATTACAAGTAACCATGACACTCGATTTCAGTTTGTCTCTGTGCTGTGCTGTAATAACTGCTGGGGGAGGGGCCTGGGGCATGGTGTACAGCACAGTCATCCTGGAAATTCTCACTTTGGCCACATCTAGACTAGCTTTAGGGAAAAGCACTGTGTGTGCATCATCCATCTTCACAATTTGGTGTGTTACAAAAAATGGTTATTTGTCTGTGCCTCTGTGTGTGTGTGTGTGTGTGTGTGCACTTTTATCTTGGAGCAGTAGATGTCTCGAATCCCACATAATCCCCTAAAAGTTAATTTTATGGTCCAAAACATTCCCAGACCACATGCTTCCAACCCTGCAGATGAGTCTTGCCTGCTTGCTTCAAGTAGGAAGAACGGTGCTTGCTAGAAATGATGTGGGGTTTTGATAACTAGGGTAATCCCTCAGTTTGGAAGGTGTTTGACCAAATTCACAGTTCTCCAAGTTTCTGAAATTTTGAAGAGTTACAGACCCACTGCGTATTGCAGAGGAAGCACCCTTCTTTAGCAGGGAAATCCAAATGGCTCATTCTGCCCTATAATTTCTTCCTTATATTCTTTACCACTGGGCTAAACCACAACATCCCATGTAGTCAGGGCCTGTAGGGTCGCAACTAGGAAGGCTAAAGCCCTCTTGGAAACGAAGCTGGCAAGGGACATAAAGGATAATAAAAAGGGGTTTTTAGATACGTGAATAGCAAAAGGATGACCAGGGATAATGTAGGTCCCTTGCTGAATGAGGAGGGTGTACTGGTAACGGGGGATACTGAGAAGGTGGAGATACTGAATGCCTTCTTTGCTTCGGTCTTCACCTCAAAGGCCCCCGGGACCCACAGGCACTGGATGTAAATAGGAGTGTTTGGGATATGAAGAATTTCCCTCTGGTTGAGGTAGGGGAGGTCCAGGAGCAGCTCAAAGGGATAAAAGCACACAAATCCATGGGACCGGATGGGATACATCCACGTGTGTTGAGGGAGCTGGCGGAGGTGATTGCTGAGCCGCTCTCTATCATCTTCAACAGGTCCTGGAGAACAGGTGAAGTGCCTGAGGGCTGGAGGATAGCCAATGTCACTCCAGTCTTTAAAAAGGGCAAGAAGGAGGATCCCAGCAACTATAGGCCAGTCAGCCTCACCTCTGTCCCTGGAAAGGTAATGGAACAGCTTGTTCTGGATGCCATCTCCAAGCAATTGGAAGAGAAGAAGGTCATGAGGAGTAGTCAGCATGGATTCACCAAGGGGAAATCGTGCTCGACCAATCTCATAGCCTTCTACGATCTCATCACCGGCTGGGTAGATGGAGGGAGAACAGTGGATGTCATCTACCTTGACTTCAGCAAGGCTTTTGATACTGTCTCCCATGACATCCTGATAGCAAAGCTGAGAAAGCATGGGATAGATGAGTGGACAGTGAAGTGGGTGGAGAATTGGCTGTCGGACCGAGCCCAGAGGGTCGTGATTCGTGGAGTGGAATCTGACTGGAGGCCTGTGACTAGCGGTGTTCCCCAGGGCTCGGTGTTGGGTCCAGTCCTGTTTAACATCTTCATTGACGACCTTGATGAGGGAATAGCATCGACCCTCAGCAAGTACGCCGATGACACAAAGCTGGGAGGAGTGGCTGACACGCAGGAACACTGCACTGCCATCCAGCGAGACCTGGACAGGCTGGAGAGCTGGGAAGTAAGAAACCAGATGAGGTTCAACAAAAGCAAGTGTAAAGTCTTGCACCTGGGAAGGAACAACCGTTTGTATCAGTACAGGCTGGGGGATGACCTGCTGGAGAAGAGCTCAGTGGAGAAGGACCTGGGGGTCCTGGTGGATGACAGGTTGGCCATGAGCCAGCAGTGTGCCTCGGTGGCTAAGAGAGCCAATGGGATCCTGGGGTGCATCCGGAGGAGTGTAGCCAGCAGGTCAAGGGAGGTGATCCTCCCGCTCTACTCTGCCCTGGTCAGGCCCCACCTGGAGTATTGTGCCCAGTTCTGGGCTCCCTGGTATAAAAAGGACAGGGATCTCCTTGAGAGAGTCCAAAGAAGGGCTACGAAGATGATAAAGGGCCTGGAGCTTCTCCCCTATGAGGAAAGGCTGAGAAGATTGGGACTGTTCAGCCTTGAGAAGAGAAGACTAAGGGGGGACCTAATTAATGTTTATAAATATCTTAAGCAGGGGATGCAGGGGGAATCAGCCAGCCCCTTTTCAGTGGTGTGTGGAGAAAGGACAAGGGGCAATGGCTGCAAGTTGGAGCATAGGAAGTTCCGCACCAACATGCGGAGAAACTTTTTCACAGTGAGGGTGACAGAGCACTGGGACAGGCTGCCCAGGGAGGTGGTGGAGTCTCCTTCTCTGGAGATATTCAAGACCCGTCTGGATGCCTATCTCAGTGAAATGACCTAGGGAGCTGCTTTGGCAGGGGGTTGGACCCGATGATCTCTCGAGGTCCCTTCCAACCCCTACGATTCTGTGATTCTATGATTCTATGATCTTCCCCTCTGAATCTCCTCTTCTAGTATTTTACTGTTTGTTTTAATTTTCTCTTCACAAGAATACCAGGTTTGATTTTTTTTCTGCTTAGTACCAATTTTATTAATAAACCAGCTTCTAATTTTGGAGGTTTTGCTCACAATTAGATTTTGTAAGCAGGTCCTTTACTAAACTGTTGTCCAGGTTCTGATAGCAAGAATCTTGTAGAATGGAATAGTTTAACAAACATACACTTGCAATAAACAATGTTTGCAGTTATTTTTTTTAAGATTTCTAAGAATGGGCAAGTATTTATTTTGTATAGTAGGTACTACATTTTTGACATAGACATCTTTTAGGATCTTGGTAGTGAAAAATGCCATTTTCTGACAACTGTCAGGAGTAAGACTAACAGCACTGAGACTATTACCCATTCATACATATCATATTAGCATGCAGATATAGCTATGGAGCTATAGCTGTAGGAGCTTTTACATAAAAGAGGACTAAATTCCTGTCAGGTCTCCTTTTTCACTCTAACAACTCCAAATTTTTCAGCATTTTATGTTAAGCCATATTTCCTTCATCACTAATCAGTTTTTTTCCTATTCTTCCTCCATTGTTTGATGGGTCCAAATTATATTCAAATGCAATCCCAGAGCCAAGGAGACTACTTGTATTGTGTGTGGTGGAAAGGTTATGCCACATCTTTTACTGACAAATTCACATTTTAGATACCATTAGCATGTTAGCCTTTCTGAAAACGACACGACATTGCAACAATGCATTTTCAATCTATTCCCTGCTTAAAAGTCTTTTCTGGGCAACCAGTAATTCTGAGGTGGTATCCATTCACACTTTAAAAATTCATTATATGCCTATGCAAGGGGAGATTTTTTTAAATTAAACAGAGGGTGTGTGTGTGTGTGTGTGTGTAAGGCAGGGAGGAGTGTTTGACTGAACCCAACTTCTAGAGGGCCACCACCTTTCCAAAACTGATAGCATCTGTACGCTTTGAATATGGCTATTCTCTTATATTGGTGAGCTCATAAAAAAACCTGAATAGTCTAAGACTCAGAAGATAATTTTTACTAATTATTTATATATCATTTTGATTTGATCAAGCAAAATAATGTGTCCCTTGAGTATGCTTTTCCAGCTATTTTTTTAGTACTTTGTTTGGTTATGTTGTCTTTCCTTCCTAATGAATACAACCTGCAACAACACCAAAAGTCTCACATAAGTCACATAGCACATACTCCTCCATTCTTACAAGCTGCCACAGAAAGAAACTAGGTGGATTTAACATAATTTTCATTCAATAAATATGTATTGGCACATATTCATGACCTAGGTGTTATCTATGTGATTAGTTTACACATTTGTTCCAAAGTTTTACTGGATATTGAAGCTGAGCAAAATATAATTCTGATAACCTTAAATTCTTCCTCCAAAAGAGCCTGAAATTGCAATTTTTCAGTCTTTCAGAATTCCTAAAATCTCTTACATATTCCTGATTTAATGTTGCCATTTCTCATAAGTATGTCATGTTAAATAGTATCATTTGAAAAAATATCAAAAATATTGGACAGTACATTCTACCTATGCTTTTTCCTGCCTGTTTCCACATCTCATTATTTTTCCACTCTCTCCTCCGTGTTGATAGTGTAAAACACTCCATCAAAGTTGACCTTGGAAGAAGTGTTATTTATGTTTGATTGATAGTCTAATTTGGTGTTCATATTTTTCAGTCAAAACTAATACTTTTATCCTTGATTAGAATTTTGATCCATGAATTGTACCAATGAAATAGCTAGGATCATTGTGCATATGGCATTATCTAATGTCAATTTTGGCTACATAAAATAGCAGAATATTCACCTAATCTAAATTTATTGAATGGGGACAAAAAATCACACTTTTTGGATAAATGAAATTATGTACTTACTTTGGTATGGATCACTTTGGAAATTAGGTTCTGGATATATTCTTTCGGCACTTAGCAGCCTGAAAATAAATTCTGATCATCTTTTTCAGTTCCAAAAGTCATACAAATATATTCTCTACTTATCTGCATTTAAAACTGTGTTTATACATTTTATTAAACTACCAGAAAGAAGAATCTCTCTGGTCCTCATATCTGCTTAAAATATTCTACACCTGCTTTGGCTGGTACTGCCAACCATGATTCAGAGGAGAATTATCTATCATTTTTATTCAAGCAGCACATGAAACTTATAAATAATAAAATCTGATTTAAACCTGAACTTTTTCACCAGTTCTGCCATTCTAACAGAAAATATTGTAATTAATTTTTCCTTTGTCTTAGAGTCTCTAGTTCTCTTTTTCTTACACTCTCATTTCTTCTATGTCAACGTACTGCACCGTTTACAATAAAGGTTCAGAAAAAACACTGGCAACTTTTAGTGAACTCACTGGTCCCACATGTGTTTAAAAAGCAGTCCTTCAAAAGAAAATACACTCTAGTTTTGGTAAAAATAATTTCTAATATAATAAAGGCTGTTTTGATACCTTTTACTGATTTTTCACTGTCATTTGTATGATGTCTTCTGATAATTTAAGTACTGTAAATTGCATTCTCTTTCTTCCTACAACAATCAAAGCAGTGAAGCATGATAACTCATCATGATTTCTTCTGAAACTATACTGGCTATTCATTCAGCTCACTGAATGAAAAGATAGATCACATATGCTACAGAGCTGCTACAGAGCTGGGGGGGGCTCTGGGAAGTTAACAGTCAGGTAAACATAACTGTTCATTTTTGTGTTCTCAGAATTGTAGGGGTTGGAAGGGACCTCAAGAGATCATTGAGTCCAACTCCCCTCCTTGTACTGGACTTCTGCAAACTTTCCTAGATTCTAATAAAACTTCTTCAAGCAGTTCTTCGGAGAACGTAATGGAAAAATGAAAATGCAGATTATAAAATATTTTCACGTAAACTGAAAAGGGCAAGTAATCTTTAATCCAGTAAAGGCCTGACAAACTCAGAACTGAACCACCACATAGCAAACCATGAGATCTCTGTTGCTCCCTCTTTCTCTGGTGCAGCCCAAAATTTAAACTTGATAAAACTTTACTGAGGGTAACAACATGAAAGAAGATTGTTTTTTTCTAGTAGTGCTAGTCTCCTTGAGAGAGTGAAAAGTTTCTCAAATGGCTAATCTACTTGAATTAAATTATGAGAACCTAACATTAATTTAGAAATCATCTTTTGTTCTTCCTCTTGTCAGTCTTGCAAGGCAGGGAACATAACTCTTGTCTTCTGGGAGCTGTTGCTATCGATGTAATTTAGATCAGGCTAGGGGACTGTTGTTAAAATGTATAAATGAAGCTCAGCTAGCCTCAGGATTAAGGTATCAGAGTTCTCCTTTTACGAGTTTTCCTCTTTTCCCTTCCTTATCATCTTGTAAAATCTAACTTTAAAGCACCAAATGCAGTAGATTTTATCATTGCCTTTTTATGACTCAAACTCTGCTGTGTCTCACTCTAATTTTTATGTATTTACATAAATTCTCCTTTCCTCTGCTGTTTATGCTTCCAAGTCATGCACTAAACAGTCTGTCTTCTTCCATTTTGTGGTAAGTCCTTCCAAACACTGAATTTAAAGGTTTCTTCCTAACCCTGGTCCCATTTTTTCACTTGGAAGGCTGTATGTACTTTGCTGCTATGACAAGTGGCTTGCTGTGTGCATCATCATTTGCTGTAACTTATTTGTATTGTATTTCAGAGCATTATAATAGCATCAGTTACAGGAGGTTCACAGACAGCTCACAAATGCAGGTGAGCCGTGGGCAGAAGGTCTCTCCTACTGTTTCTGCCACCAGCATGGTAATATCCAGCGGAACAGACTGCGAGGTACTCACCCTAAGCTGCTGGAGAATGATGCCCTGGAATTAATTTATCAAAGTCTATTTCTAGGTGATAAGCACAAGATTTAATACTTCAGGCTTCTGCGTATAACAAGTGGGAGGACAGTTTCTGCAATGCTCTGCAAACAAAAAATTAAAAGTCACTGAAGCACCATGCAAAAGATTTTTCAAGTAAAGTAGACAGAGTTCTCAGACAGGAAACTACTTGGAATCAAGCAAAGTTTAATTTACCCGAGCAACTAATTTAAGCTGTCATAATTAAACCCTATTCTGTTAGAGAAATTACTTTGCCAAGATGGTCATATTTAAGTGCTCATACAGCACAAGTTTAAAAGAGGAAAATTTGCTTGAAAAGATTTAGAGCTAGTTCTTCAGCTGTGACAGACTGGAACAGCTCCATTATTGCTTGTGGAGTTAGCTGGATTTATATCTGGCGAGGTTTGGATCAACACATCATTTTCCAACACAAAACTGAATTGTTGTCCCTGTCTTTCACCACATTTCTTTTTTCACATATGTACTTTATGATCCAAATTTTATTTATTTTAAGCAGGTTATGTATCGCTTTTTTCTAAATCAATGTTTTCTCAAATCTTTCCAGAAAAACTGTCATATGCAGTTGCTTTCCCTTTCAGATATTTTGGAAATGCAAACGGTAGAGACTGGTAACTGTAAAAAAAAAACCCACAAAAACTCCAAAACAAAACAACAAATACACAAACCTCCTTTTGTCTGCTGTTATATGTGAGAAATAGCACAGAGCATTTTTATTAATGCAACACCATTTTATGCTATTGAACTGACTTCACTGGAAATCAATATCATCATATTGCTCATAATTTTTAGCTGGTCAGATTCTTGTCATTTTAGAGAGAGAACTTTGTAATGATAAAAAGCTGTTCCAGGTAGTGCAGCATTTCAGGGTGAGATTAGGATAGTTTGTTTATACTTTAAAAAAAAAAAAAGAGCTCAGATACTGCAGAAATATTTAACATATGAAATAAATATATGTTTGTTTATAATACATGTAAGTGTATGCATTGTATATAGATATAATTTGAAGTAAACATAATTTAATTTGTATTTTAAATATCTGAAGCATTTTGTGGTGGGAAATTTCAATACTGGAAATAATGTTTTACTCTTCAGTATTTTCTTCCAGTAATAAGAACCGAAGAATGCCTTGCTGATATGAACTTTACTTTTATAAACAAACCAAGATAAATAACTAAAAGACGAGTCATTTTGTCAGTAATGGAATGATAGTGCCATACCATGTACTTTGCAAAGATTTACAATTGATACCAGTGTATGCATGGGAAAAAATTGAATATAAACAAAGTTAAATGCAAAGACATAAATACCCATGCTTTAATTAAATCATAGAATCATAGAATGAGAGAATACCCTGAGTTGGAAGGGATCAGTAAGGATCATCATTCCAACCCCTGGCTCCACACAGGGCCAGACAAGTCAGATCATGGGACTGAATGCACCATCCAGACACTTATGGAGCTCAGTCAAGCTCGGTGCTGCGACCCCTTCCCTGGGGAGCCTGTGTCAGTGCCTGAGCACATTCTCAGGAAAGAGCCTATTCCAAATATTCAACCTAAACCTCTCCTGTCAGGGCTTCAAGTCATTCCCTTGCGCTCTATCACTGTTCAGTAAAGAGAGGAGATCAGCGCCTGTCCCTTTGCTCCCCCTCATCAGGAAGCCATAGACCACAATAAGGTCTCCTTCAGCCTCCTGTTCTCCAGGCTGTACAAACCAAAGGACTTCAGCCTCTCCTTTGTAAGACTTCCCCTCCAGAGCCTTCACCATCCTCAGGGTGATTGCACTCCTCTGGACACTCTCCAAAATTTTTATGTCCCTCTTATACTGTGGTGCCCAAAACTGCACCTAGTACTCAAGGAGATACTACACCAGCGCAGTGTAGAGCAGGACAATCCCCTCCCTGGAGCAGCTGGCAATGTCATGTTTGAAGCTCCCCAGGATGCAGTTGCCCGCCTGGCTGCCTGGGCACACTGCTGCTCATGTTTAACTTGCTGTCAACCAAGATCCCCAAATCCCTCTCAGTATGGCCAACCTCCATCATCTGATCCCGCAGTCCGTATCTGCAGACAGGGTTGCCCCTTCCCAGGTGCAGAATCCAGCATTTACCCTTGTTAAACTTCATGTTGTTGGTGACTGCCCAGCTCTCTGATCTGTCCAGATTCTCCACCCACAAGGCAGTCCCAATTTGATGTCATCTGCAAATTTACTTATGACACCTTTTAGTCCTGTGTCCAGGTCATTTATAAAAATGTTGAAAAGAACTAAGCCTAAAATGGAACCTGGGGAATCCCACTACTGTCTGGCCACTAGCCAGATGTAACCCCATCACTATCACTATTTTAAAAAAACACTATAATGAAAAAATAAAATAAAATTAGTGTCTAGCATATAAATGCATACCTCAGAAACATGAGGTTTTTTTCTTTCTTTCCTACAACAACCAAATAGTTTTATTAAGTAAATTAAACAAATGTTTTTCATAGGACAATTATTTCTGAGAATACTGAAATATATAGACAAAAATATTCTGCTCTAGTGCCTTAAAACCCAACAAGAAATATTTTTAAGAATGAAAGTCATATCTGTTTACAAATGCCAACAAGAGATAGAAAATTGATTGAATACATTTGAGGGCTTCAGTGATTCTTAATCCCTCTCAACTGAGTTTTAAATGTGTCTGTCTACATATAGCAGCCTTTTAAGTGGCTATTTTTTTGTTTTCTTTTGTGTTGTTTCTTTTTTAACAGACCAATTATCTGAGAGATAATGATGTAATTTGCAATCTGTTTGTTGTCTGCTTTTCCCCATAGAAAAATCTGCTTCGTTGATTTCTATTGTTCAAACAGCAATTTAGTATTTATTCCACTGCTTCCTAATCAAACATATCTTTTGCGATATTCATGTCCAGAGAGACATTTATCCTTCTTGTCTCCAGTTCATCAACATTAAGTCTTGGTCTTACAGCTATTTCTGTTAATGCTTTGCCATAGAGAACTCACAATCAGTGACAACTGTGGAGCTTCTTGGGTTTTTTGAATACATGTGTCAAATTGGATTTCTGACCTTGGGGTAAGTCTAGCAGAGACAATCAATTCTCCATGCTATGAAAAAGAAAAATGTGACCCTGGTCCTCTCCTCAAAAGGTAAATTTCTACCTAGTGCTTCCAGCAAGTCCCTGGGGCCACCTTAGCATGTGATTGCCAGGTGGGTCAGCTGGCCAGAGGTAGGGAAGGTGCATCCGCTTGGCTGCCAGAAAGACCTTGGGAGAAAAGTGCAGGCCAATTTTTCCACATGGAAATTCAGGCAAGTTTTGTGGGTCATCCCTGGATATCAAACCAGCAAGTGGAGACTGTACAGCTCTGCTAGCAAGTCAGTGAGTTATGCCAGATTGTAATTAACCTTAGGGGTGCTTTTTGGATTGAGAATCTGAAAGAAACCACAAAGAGGAGCTATTCCACACTGACTGATTCTTGTGGTTTTACTTTCCTTAGAGTGACAGGTTTTGAGACAGAGAGGTTGTGAAATCTCCTTCTCTGGAGACATTCAAAACCCACCTGGATGCTGTCCTGTGCAACCTGCTCTAGGTTATCATGCTCTGGGAGAGGGTGGACTAGATGATCTCCAGAGCCCGTTCCAACCCCTGTAATTGATTCTGTAATTTTATTAAATGATAACTGTTCAAAATCCTTTAATGAACACCAAGATCCTTAAAATTAAGAGGAAATTTATAATAATAATAATAATAATAATAGTCTGTAACTTATCTACTAAATTCAAGAAAAGCATGGTCCAGAATGTGCTTGCAATCTCACTCTCTGTGCTCCTGACAGTAGAATCATTAAAGAAAACAGATTTGGAAAAAATATGTGGAAACTCCCCCTAATCACACCCTTATATTGAAAATATAAAAGCCTGATTTTAAAAAAACCCTATTAATAATTACACATATTAAATACCTAGACTTGTGAAATAATTTTTAGCTTTGAACAAAGGTGTTGATGCTTATTCTTTAGCAATGTACTTCATTTTACAAAGTCATATCATACAGGTCAGGAAATGTTGGTGGAGGCTCTTACGACACCCAAGGTGGAGCTGGCATTTGTTTGGCCTTCTATTATGGATCATCTGCAGTATGGACATACCAGGCCACCTCCTGTCTGAGCCTGGGTTGTAGTTAAGATTTCCTTTCTTTCCTGTATTCTGACTTCTTTCCCTTTTGCCTAAATAGTCTATGTTCTCTAGGTTGTAGACTGAAAATATCTGCAGTCAAAGGGCCCATTGAGATGTTTGGGCCAATCACTACTAGGTATTGGACGTATATTGGACTCACTTAGCAACATACAAAAGAAGATTTGAAAATACTAGACTTATTTCTTCAAAGTGTTTACACATTTCTTAAAAATATTTAGACAGGAATGCAGCAGAATGTTAATAGAACTCAGCATCAATCTGTAGACATGGAGGATGTTAGGTGAGAAAAGCAAAGGGAGACTAAACAGTCAGACCTATCCATAGCCTTGAAAAAAATCTTTGCTAATGAATATAGATCCCTATTTTCTAGGGAATTTGTGAAGGAATTTTTAAGGTCAGGTTATCCATAAAAAAATGGAAAAATTGAATAATTTTACCTTCAACTGAAGAATTTATTCAGAGGTTTTCATCTCTGCATGGATTTTATCGAGGAATAATGAGATGTAATGCCTCATAAATTATAAAAGAAGCATGGGTTTTGAAGTGACATGACTTTTGAAACGCTTGTAAGCTGTCAACTCCCCCTAATTCAATTCATTTACAAGTAAAAAAAATAATAATCTTATCTCATACTTCAATGATCATTTATGAACAGAGAATTGTGAACCTGTGTGGAGGCACAGGTTTTCATAGATTGAGGCAAAGACTTGGGTTCTGGAGTTCTTACCTGTCAACGTCACCCATTCTAGCCCTTTAGTCCAAAATTTCCTGATGTTCAGAAACCCTATGAGATTGCTCAAAGCCCTTATGTCCTGAACAGATGTCAGAGTTTAAATATGCACAGAAATGTGACAGTGTCCTGTCCTACATGCCTTGTGCAGCGGGGAGCTAACTCTGCATGTAATACCCTGGAACTCCCTGAATTCCTTCAGTTTCACAGAAGATGATTTGTAGAGTCAATCTGTGATCAGGATATGTCAGACTCATCCTGTCTGTGCTGGCTGTTTCCTCTGTAAAGGCGCAGCATTTCTGGTATGTCTCTAAGTGTCATCAAGTGCAGAGTTTCCCAGATATGCAGGGTAGAAGATGCCAACACAGTCTCCCATCACATCGCGTAGCACTGTGGTTTTGTGCCACTGTTCAGGGCAGGGGTTGCTTGTGCCTTGGTATTTTCACTTTCACCTCGGTTTTATTGCCACTATCTCCTGACAGGGCTGCATTGTGAGAAGGTGCTGAGGTTAGAAAAACTGAAAGAAAACCCAAAAGCACCATAATAAAATTATTATGGAAGAAAGTATCATGGCGTTTATTTAACTTTTATGGAGAGTTAATAATAAACTCTTCTGAGCAGGGGTCTGAGTAGAAAACCAAACTTCCAGCCAGGGTAACAAAAAGAGCTCAGTCAGCTCAAGGAGGCCATGCTGCAACCAAAGCTGAAACCTGAGGACCAGTCTGAGTAGTTTTAAATCTGGAGCCAGTGATGATGGCTGAAGAGGCTATTGATACCTGTAAAGATAAATATTGGCTTAGGTCAGTTGTGTTTTGGCTGTTCCTGTTAAATGCTTTCAAGTGAAATACCTGGTGTTCATGTCTTGAATAAATGGATGTACCACATGCTGCTCAGAATTCCCAGTTTGGTTTCACTGTCCTGGAAAGCTTTATATTTTGTCCAGGTTTCAGCTGATGGAAAGAAGTTATTTTTGTATCTAATGCTGGAGCATTCAGCCATGGTGATGAGTGAATTATCCAGGTATGGCACACACAGATAGAGAAGACGTGTGGAATGGTCTACAATGTGCCTATTTTGAATAGCAGTGTTTATGAAAAAAACCCAAACAAACCCACAATTAACATATATGCTACTTAAACCAAAGAGAGGTCTATAATGCCAACTCTGGAAGGTGAAGAAATGTTGAGATGAAAAGACCCGGCATTTCAACAGATTAGAATGTCTAAGGTTTACCTGTTCTCTGAACTGTTGTTTCCAAGTCTACAGAAACAATCTTCGTAAGCCTATTTTGTCTAAGTAAATTAGGTATTTTTTTCAGGGACTCTTCCAGAAATTGTGAGAGAAGGCTGAAGAAAAGGCCAAAGGAGGTGGTGTTATGCATGTATTTATTATTCAGACAAAAAAATCTTGGGTACTCGCTTCTTACTGCAAAACTTTTAAATTTGTTTCCATAGACTTTTTTGTCAGTTAATGCTACTATTTTCTTGAAGTTTAAGTAAGACTATTTCCTTTACAAAAACCTCTAGGGGAAACTCTGTTTCTTTTTAATTTCCATCTAGAGTTTGACAGATTATGCAGAACAATATATCCTATGCTACTAAATCTTTCTGATTAATTATATCTGTATCAATTATATAATGCATCAGTTAATCTGGTTTAACAGATTTGTCTTTCTATTGTCCAGAAACACCTCAGAATACCTCTTCTAGGCTGTGCATATCTCTGTAAAATAGTGGGGCTTCATTTGGCAGAAATTAAATGTACAGGATAGCATCTACAAGTTCAGATAAAAATAGCACCCATGAATAATAAAGATAGTCATTCAAACCCTATCAAGCTGCAAATATCTAGAAGTCTGAAGAAGTAAATGTGGTTGAAAAGCTTTCTGACTGTGAGGTATGTAGTTCCCTTGGATGGTACGATCACACCACTGTTTTCTTCTTGCTACTGTTTGTTCCGCATGTAAATCAAACTTGCTTTTCTGCACTCACTAGATGCTCAGCCTCTGAGGTTCGTTACCTTACTAACATATTTGCATGTTACATAGCTTTCCTTTTCTGGGCTGTTTTTACTGCAGTGCAATTTCTCCCAGTTCATCCTATATGAGAGAAGGCAAAACAAGCACATCACATGCGACTTACTTTTACTAAATCATTTAGAATCACTTGGCAGTGGTTTTTTTTGTATTACCCTCTTCCAGAACATTCCTTTTCACAGTACCATAAGAAAGAAAGAAACACAAAATTACAAAATAAGTTTGTAAAATTTTAGCCTTGATAGGACACGGCTTGTTCATTTGCTAGCAAGATTTTGCTGAGCCTGCAGATGGACTATCAAGTAATTCAACAGGAAGAGGAGAGACCTAACAGGTGCCTTTCCACCTTTGACTTCAGGAGCAGCTTGAGTAATATCTAAATTAAGATTTGCTTTAGCAAGTTCCTGTTTGCTTTCTATTCTCTATCTGAAAATTACTATTTAGCTGTACAAGTCCCACTGGGTTCTGTTGTCAATGGGGTATACCATTACCAATTTTTAATTTGTGCTATCTGTCATTTTCCACACTGAGTCTACAGAAGATAGGTTTTTGGGTTTTTTAAGTAAATTTGGTAAATACAAGTCAGAAAGAGGCTTCCTTTCCTGAAACAAGGGCTATCTGCTAAACTGAGGGTGCAAACAAAAGGGCTCAGCACCTCCTGACCTCAGGTGCACACTGCACATCACCTCTAGCTGTAGATTTCCATGTCCCTGGACTCTGGGATGCCACCAGCAGCTGTCCTCCTTACACTACTCCCCCATGGGTTCCCACCCTCCAGTGTCCCCACAGAAAACCTCTAACACTTTAAGGCAGAAAGGCCTGACTGCCAAGGGCCTTATGAAGCAACTTGAAGAAAGAAAACGCTCATATACCTAGATGTAGAATCATTTCTACACAGCACTTTTTTTGAGCTCAGAATATCCCACAGTAAATATTGTCTTTTGCAACTAAACAAAAGAACAGTCCTCTAGTATCACCTTAATTAGAAAAAGCCATTGTTTAATTCTGTGTGCATTAGATAACAAGCTGTTCTGTTCACTCAATAGCCATTAAATGGCTGTAATATAGCATAATAGTTCACAACCACAGGCTGGTACTCCATGTACCAGCTTGCACTACAGCTCCTCAATTTATACTTGGCTCCGGACAATGCCTTCATCAGTCACTTGCTCGCACCATCGCAAAACATGACAACCCTCTGACTGTTACAGGCTGGGAAGAATACGTTTTTCTCTCTGGAGATTCAAAATCTGAAGTGTAAATGGTAGTGTGCAAGAGCCAGGAGAAAGCCTGACATTTGTTTATTCCATTTTATATCACTACTACATGCCACTAGTTATTTTTATTATTGATCTATTTTGTATTAATTCTATATGATTATTGTGTACTACATCTATTTTTATTACATACTTTAGATTCCAATATATGTTTAGAGACACAGGCAAGTACTGCTAAGATGAAATAGGAAACAATCTTTCAATTGCTACAGCAGGTACTGTTACCTTTAAAAAGAGCTTTATTTCATTATAAAAATAATTTCACAGGTATGTTCCAAGGCCACAGCGTGCAATAATCTTGCAGGCTCTAACCTGCTGCACCAGAGATTAATTTCTTAATGCTCTTGAGATTTGGTACTGCATAGCATATCTGCAAAAAATGACAAACTTCATAAAAGAACCATCCACCCCAGGCTATAAAATATAAACATACTGCTGGCCTTGCAAGTTTCTGAATTGCAGTTTGCTGAAGACTCTAGAGGTACCATAGTGGTCTTTGGTGCACCTGACCCCACTAACCCAACGTGGCCACCCTTCGGTTCTTCTGGCTTTATGATGATGAACAGTGACGGTTACTGTCGAGCCAGGTGGTTCTACAAACAGGGGATGAGAGACTGTGTCCCAAAGATCAAACAAGAAGGCTGTTTCCTGACATTGTCAAGCGAGGCTGGCTTTCCTTCCGCTTCTGCTTTGCGTTTGACAGCTTTCTTGAAAGAAGCAAAGATAGTCATCATAGCCTACTCTTAAAGATTAAAGGGGTGGAGGAGAATTCATCCCCTTGCTTTGTCACCAAGGCTGTCTTCTGTAGTAATGCCAGCATAATGAATCCCTCTCCTTTATCTGACGCTTCTCGTTCCTGTCGCCACAGCTCAAACTGCCAGCCACCGAGCTATGCCCAGAGCGCTGTATGGCCAAGGCAATAAATCTGATCAGAATAAAAGGTTGAAGTTAGGATCTGCGTGCTGATCCACTCTATTACATGCCTTCTCAAGCAACTAAGTTATAACCATTGCAGGGTAGAAAAAACCTAACCAGAGGCTGCAATTTTGTGAGTCAGTGTTGATGCTAGAACCAGCAGGTTATGAAACTGTCACCTAAGAAATATCACTTTACAGGTTGATACATTCTCTCTGAAAAAAAATTCGAAGGGTTTTGATAGAATTTTTCTTGGAGAATCACTCCAAGTTTTACACTTTTCTGGAGGGCTTTTTTTTTTTTATCTGCATTAGTGGTTATATCATCAAAATCTCTCATGAATTCTATTTTTCCATGGGTTTCTGATAGCCAAGTCAATACTTCAAACATCAAACCTGGTTAGGTTCCTTAGCAAGGCCTAAAGAGAGGGTTACATTAAAGACATTCAGCCATTTATTTCATCATGATTAGGATAACACTGCGTGTTTGTGTATATTCCTGAACTAAGGGCTGTTACCATGAATTGAAGTATAACGTGGCTAATAAGATAATCCAATGCTTAAAAGCTAAACCTGCATGCCAGTGCAATGCTGAACTGAGTGAGACTTTGCCAAGATGAAAGGTAGAAATGATAGGCAGAAAAAAGGTAATAGGATGAAAAAGGTGAATGATAACAATTACATTGGGAATGTAATATTAAGGAACTTGGTGTTATGCTCATTACAGAATATAGTACTTTTTTTTTTATGAGAGAAATAATTAGAGGTTAGTTTGTAATCTCCAAATCTCTCAAAATATAAATATTTTATAAGGTCTTTTTATATGGAAATGCCACAGACCGTAGTCCACTATTATGTAAATGAAAAATATACAGATCCCCGTAAAGGAAGCAGATGACTTCCATTTTGTGATTCTGTGGGGAAGAAACCCCGAAGAATTCTTTCCTGTACTTGGGAGAAGATGGCAAGCAAAGAAACAAGCAAAGAAGCTAGGAAACTGTCTCTGGATAGTAAATAAATTCTCTTAACACAAGCTACATTTATCAGTCAAAGAAAATAAGAGACTTAAATATTCTCTCAGGTGCAAATGCACCTAATTTCAGCACAAAGATAACAACTGATACGTTTCAGATAAACATCCTTGTAAAGTACATACACAATGAACAAAGTTCATATCCATATTCAGAAACTACTGCTAACTTACAACAGTTCTTTGGCTATAAGTTTCACTCAAGTCTTCGAGGTTTTATCCCTTCACAGGCAAGAGCTGGACTCTTGTCATATAAATGAGGATGCATTTAATCACACGTGCCTTTGCTTCCTCTCATCTTGTGTCCCTCTTGCACCCCCCGGGCCAGTGCTGCTTACCTAACAGCCTTCTGGGGCTGCAGAGCAAAATCGTAGCTTTCCTGCTGTGTCCCAGACCTGATTCCAGCCAGCCTTCCAACTGCTATCCAAATAGCTATGTGGTACGTGGAGGAAGGACATAGCTCCTAGCAAGGATGAACCTATATACCCACAGAGAAAAGAGTTTTCCCTTGAACTGAGGGCTTCATAATGCTGTTAGCACTATGTAGCATACATTCAGGTTCTGCAGAATCACTAGTCTGCATGTAGAGATGATTTAAGTCTGTTTTACTGCTAAGATACTTCTGCACTTGATAATGGTCTAAAAATCTAAGTCACTTGAAAATCAAAAAACATGTGTTAGATTCTGGTGGTGACATAATACACTGTGGAGTAATTTAAAATACCTCTTAACTATACCACACAGGCAACAATTACAGACGGAACAAGTACAGATACATTTGTATCCACAGAACATTGACCCTGATTCAGCAAATTACTTCAGTACCTGTAGATCTTAAACCATATGAATAAACCCTCCAGGAAACTAATTGTACCTTTGAAATTAAACATGTATTTAAACTGCCAGTTGAGTCAACTCTAGAGAATTGGAAAAAAAGAGACAGCTTTTTTTTTTTTTTTGGTCATTAATGTTTTTCTTATTTAATTACTCTGCTTACAGAACAGGATATGATCCTTTTAGAATAACATTCTCTCTCATTACTTCGTGATCATACCACATAGGTACCAACATATTTACTAAATTAAGGTTAAATCAAAACTTCCGGCATTTGCAGAACTACTTCTACCTGTATTTACTAGGATTTTTGAGCCTTTGCTAGTATTATCAAGTAAGGTAATGGGCAAGCATGTCAAATGAAGTTTTCTCTGAGCTGCAGCATTGTGTGTCAACTGAATAATTTGTTCAGGACAGCTTTACTGGAGAGCCCTTCTCATTCTGATTTTCCTCCCTAGGAAAAATGCAACTGCTTCCACTTTAAAAAAAAATAAAATAGAAGTTTCTCCTGGGTTTGTAATTTTTTTTCTGGATTTGTTACAGGAATCCCAAAGTTATTATCAGCTTTTCAAAAGCCAGGTGTTCCTGGCAAAGAAGCATGTTCTCTGAGCCCACAGAGAGTGTGCTGCAGCTGATTGAAGGCATGCTGGGACGTTATAATTTTGTATTGGCTTGCTTTCCAAGCCAAAAGAACCCTAGGGTCACTAATTTTCCTCATAAACATCTTTTCTGAACCTTTTATTATGAAAGCAAATAATAAATAAAAAAATGACCTACCATCCTAAAATACAAACCAACATGTAACAGTGCTGCTTGTGCTGCTCATTAAAAAAAAAAAAAAGAAAAAACACTTCGGGTCATATCAAATGATTAATCATTAAATAGAATTATATGACTGCATATAGATAAACAACAAAGGGAGGTATAGAAAAATTAGGGGAAATAAAAGCTTTGTTAAATATGCACTTAATATCTAAAAATGCAAGACCAAACCTTTTCCCAAATAATTCAGTAACAACAAACTTGCCTACTATGCCTCTTTTCTGAAGGCTCATATCTAGGAAATATTTTTTATAGATACAGATATATTTACATTCTAAAACAGGAATAGTAAATAATAATTACCTGTTTTCAAAAAGAAATACATCTTTTCTAAAAAGTAGGACAGTTAATCAGGGATATACCATCAGGTGTGTTTCTCATGCAAAACTATTTTGTTTGTAATTGCAATCCATGGGCCTGCTTTCATGTTCTCGTTATATTGCTGCACCTAGATGTTCAGCCAGGCTAAACACACGCAAACAGAACTTATGCATGTCCAGTTTGGGCAATATGAGTTTTTTTCACCAGTGTGAATATCAAGCAGGTTAAAAAGTGTACCCCCCTTTTTTGTTTCCCTCTGTACCAGTGGATATGATACCAGCAATTTAACTATTAATGAAAGGAAAAGATAGAATTTATACAGATAATCACGACGCCACTATTTTAACAGTCTAATAGATCTGTGAAACTACTACTGTTCCCAGACCACACGCAGGAGAAATGTAGATGCCTTAAAACTAGAAGGCCTACAGGGAAGCTTCAGAGAGTCATCGCATATCAAGTTAGTCATGTCATGTCCTTGGCACTTCAAAAATCTTAGGGTAGAACTGCTGTCCTACAAATGCCAAAGCAATAAAGGCAATACTGACCTTCTTCATAAAGCACGGCGGCGGCAGCATATCAGTGCCGTGAACATACCCCGGTGGTGCTCTCCAGTGGTGATTAATACCAAGTCAGGAGCCATAACTCTGATGAGCCTTTAACACAGTAAACCAACAGAAGCAGTTAAGGGCATGTTCTGAGAGAAATGGAGAGGAATTTAATCAAGTTGCTAATATACTTTGACCAGGACTCTCAGGTACTTGTAACAGAAAACAAAGTCTTAAGGAGACCGCGACATTTCAGCTCATGGCTCTTAAGGGGCCAGTTACTCTTACAACCCTACTGAAAACAGAGAGCAGTACCTTGTTAAGCATCCATCACTTTTGGAAGGAAAAACAATATTTTGCATTCAGTTGAGTATTCAGTTTGGGTTACATGTAAGCCATGGTTGTGGTGTGCTGAAGGATAGAGGAAAGAAAGGCTGCATTCATGAATACTAATTTAGTTTAGCAAGGTTAATTTCCCTTTCTACAGTCAGCAGTCCATGGAGGATTCTGAACAGGCAATGTTGAAGCTACAGCCTCCTCCCAGTTGTAAAAAAGGTTTTGCAACTGGACCAAAAACACTAATAAGGACTGTGCAGACAATGCATTGCCTCTAACACTGAAAGCACTGCAATCCTCAAATGTGACAGCACTGCAAATCTACAGCCCTGGCATTCATCCAGACTGCCAACAGTTTATGGACGAAAGTAATAACTGTACTCATTTATACTTATTACCTAATTGCGCTTGGGTCTTAGTGCCCAAAGATGAAATATTCACATATTACTCCACACTGGCCACTGCAAAAGAGCATAGTGGCAAAGAAAATAATTCAGATGCGTCAGGAACATTGACATATATTAAAATAGATGTATGTTGTAAATGCAGTTCTTGACCTCTCTTCACTAATTCTGTGAGAAAATATACCCAGACACATGCAAAAAAAGCCAGCAGTCATTCACTGGTACTGACAGGATACAAACAACAGGCAGAGTTAAGGACATTTTCTGGAACAGCCTAAACCTTTTGTTAGAAGATACTATCGATCCCCTTCAGACTGTAAATCAGAAGGGGATTTTAAAACAGTTCTATTTCTGTTCTCAGGGACATTTTGCTAATTAAAGTGGTACATCTTAATCAAATTCTTTCCTCTCCATTGAACACACTGTTGGTCTACACAGAGTACAAATGACTCACTTCTTGCTAAATACAACATCATCTTAAAAATAATTTTGCATATTAAACTACAAAAAGGTACTTATGTTAGCAAGTCTCAAAGTCACTGGCAAAATTATCAGCTAGGATCTATAAGAAGTGATCTCTACACAAGCAGTCTCTATGTGACTTCTACAATATTCCAATAATGTTGTAGAAAGAGCTATTCTCAATGGATTTTGGAAAATGAGATGATTGAGTTTCTATGAGGTTTTGTACAGAAAATCTACGCTATTAAACAAATAAATCAATCTACATGTCTCTACTTTCAGTGAACTCTTTCAGTGAAGGAGTTTTTGCATTGCTGAAATTTTGTGTGTCAACCATATGCCAGGGCCCCGTATCTCAGACCAGCTTTTTTAGGTATTCTGTACCAGGAGGTTGTGATGTTTAATACCAAATGTACTTATTTGAATATATTTGACGTTACACCATAACAATCACCATGCGGATGTAGTCCACATAGAGACACTTCTAGCTGCCAGTTAATGCATTCAGCTGACAGGGCTCTTTATCTCAAGCAAATGCCATCCCCAGTCCCTTCCCTTTATGTGGTCAGCAACCAGATGCTTTGGAACAGCTCTGGTCACTCACACCCTGCATCTTTCCCAAGCTCCAGGGGCACATTGTCTTAACCCAGTTCCTCTGAGTCTTCTTTCATGGTAGGGGTATATTGGTCAGTCACACAATAACTTGAAATGTGGTAGAATTAGTTGCTAATCTAAATAGCAACCTAGTAAACAGAATTAAAATAATAAAAAAACAGTTTTGAAAAACAGAACTTTTTTTCTCCCTACTTCTTCCTACTGACATGGAAGATATTTGTCATCATTTTAAGCAGTTCTTTGCCATGTTAAGTAACTGGAGATAACAGCACTTGTTCAAGGGACTTAACTGTAATCAGAACACAAGGAGAACAGCTTGCCTTACCAGGGAGACAGGCAGAGATGAGGCAACGCCACTGCTATTGGCATCTTGCCAAGGGTGCCCAACCCCATCAGACAGAGCCAGTGCTGGTAAGGTGGTCATTAGATAGCCCTGCGAAGACAAGAACTGGATCACCTGGGGAGGGCAGCCAGGAATAAACAAGACCAGTGCTGGCACTCTAGGCATGACTGACAGCTCCAGGCTAAGCTGAAATGAGGTTCTCAGTGCACGGCTCTGCTGGGATACACCAGAGGAGGCTGGGCAGCAAGGCCTGCTGGTGTCCTTAGGGCCCTGACAGGTATAATCATAAAATCACAGAACAGTTTGGGTCAGAAGGGACCTTTAAACATCATCTGTCCCAACTCATCTGCCATGGGCTGGGCAACTCTCCACTAGACCAGGTTGCCCCTACACTACCTGGCCTTCAACACATGCCAGGGATGGGGTAGTCACAACTTTCCCAGGCAAACTGTGCCTCTTTCCCACCACACTCATTATACATATAAATATTTAAAAACCCCAAAAAAACCCTGTTGCCCCTTGTCCTGTCCCTGCAGGCCTTGGCAAAAAGTCCCTCTCCACCTTATAAAGTCCCTTTATACAAAAGGCATTCAGTAAGATCTCTCTAGATCTTCTCTTCATGCTGAACAAGCTCAAGTCTCTCAGTGTTTCTTCACAGGAGAGGTGCTCCAGGTCTCTCAGCATCTTTGTGGCCCTCAGCCAAGCTCACTCTAACATGTCTCTCTTCTGCTGGAGACTCTAGAACTAGACACAGTAATTCAGGTGGTGTTTGACAAGAATGGTGTACAGATGGAGAATCACCTCCCTTGACCTGCTGAACACATAATCAAACACTTCTATTACTTAGATGGTTACAACTCTAAAGTGGTCCATTTGCTAGGCATGAAATAACAACACAATTTTTTTTTTAATACTGGTCAAACATAGCTAAATCCACCAGACTTTAAACCTTAAACTCCTGAGTTATTTTATCTGAGCCTTGCCAAAATTAGGATTATTCAGATGTCCTCCACACTGAGGATAAATATTTTCAGAGTGTTTTTTATTTAGTAATTAAAAGCCTGGATAATTCACTGGCCAGGCACAGGTCTCCTCTGCATGAGATGTGCTTCATGCTTCTTTCACTGAAGTGCCAGAGATCAAATGTGAAGAGGTAAAGTCACAAATAAAAATGCAAAGTAGAAAGTATCTGTAAAGGTTACTGACCTGGTCAGCACTCCACCTTGTCTTGTAGAAGGTAAGTAGACTAAATTACTGTACTATGCAAATTTAGTTTTGTAAAGTCAGCTTAGGTGTACAAAAGGACAACCTGTATTTGCAGGGCAAGCTGGCCACTCAGCTGCTAGTGCCTTGCACAAATTAATTGGAACTGCTAAAACTCTGAAATACTTAATATTTAACAGTGATCCATGCCTCTCATTTTTTCATCTGTCAATCTGGTCAGCAACAGCATCTGGGCTGCAAGTGCACATTTTGGCTCATGCCCAGCTTTTCATCATTTAGCTAGCCTACCTACTAGCAAGGGTAGGATAAACCTATAGTTTTTTCCTCAAAACAGTGTTTCTCATTCTCTAAATTTAAGTTAGTGAGGTACACACATGTACAGAAACCTCTTAAGCATCTTATCGCTTCCCTGTGCTTGTTGAGGAAAAGGAAGGATTTTACATTTGTTTTTTCTCATCTTGCTTTCTGAAAATTAGAGATGTGAAAAACCCTAAAAAAAAATAAAATTCTTCTTTATTGAAGAAAGTCATTAAACATAATATTAAGATCCTTCAATTTTTAAAATACTTACTGGGTCAGTAAAAACTGGATCCACATAGAAATCACAGAATAAATTAGGTTGGAAGGGACCTTTAAAGGTCATCTATTCCAACCCTCCTCCCCCCCCAGCCCTTCCCTCCCTCACACTGCAGTAAGCAAGGACATCTTTAACTAGATCAGGTTGCTCAGTGCTTCATCAAGCCTGACCTTGAATGCCTGACAGGGATGGGGCCTTCACCACCTCTCTGGGCAACCCATTCCCACGTCTCACCACCCTCACAGTGTAGAACGTCTTCCTAATGTCTAAGCTAAACCTACCCTGCTCTCATTTAAAACCATCACCCCAGATCTGGACACAGTATTCCAAGTGAGGTCTCACCAGAGCAGAGTAGAGGGGGAGAATCGCCTCTCTCAATCTGCTGGCTACACTTCTTTTGATGCAGCCCAGGGTGCGGTTGGCCTTCTGGGCTGCAAGTGCACATTGTTGGCTCACGTCCAGCTTTTCATCATTTATCTAGCCTAGCTACTAGCAAGGGTAGGATAAACCTATAGTGCAGCAAAGATGACCAATGTCATCCCAGGTTGTATTAGGAGAGTTGTTGCCCACAGGATGATAATGGATGTGATCCTTCCCCTCTATACAGCACTAGTGAGACCCACCTGGAGTGTTGGGCCCAGCATTGGGCTCCCCAGTACAAGAAAGACACAGACATTAAAGAAAGAGACCAGATGAGGGCCACTAAGAAGATTAAAGGACTGGAAAATCTCTCCTGTGAGGAGAAACTGGGAGAACTGGGACACTTACAGTGTATGTAAGTATCTGGAAGGAGGATGCAAAGAGGCCAGAGCCAGGCTCTTTTCAGGGGTGCTCAGTGACAGGAACAGAGGCAAAGAATTGCAGAAGAGCTCTTTTCCATTTTGAAATTTGTACTATTTGCTGTTTTATTTGTCGACAAACTGACAGTAGCAGCCCATTCTAGTGCAACTGGAATCGGATTACTATAATTTTGATTTTGTAGGTGTCATTTCCTTGTTTGCTGGTAGACTGGAAATGCTGTCAGCTGAAATAGACCTTATACTAGTGAGCTGCTCCACAAAAAGGGAAAATATTTTTCACATAGATCCTATAAAACCTGACCCATTAATGTAGTTCTGCCAACACTAAGAGCTTTCATTGATGTACGTACTGACAGAGGCCCTTCTTTAAGTTTCCTTCGATCTCTAATAACACCATCATAAAGCTGTAAGATTTGCCTTCATAAAAAAAAAATAAAATCCTTCTATTAAGTGTCCTTGATCATTAAAAAAAATAAAAATCACATAAAAAGTTAACTTTCCTTCTACTTACCATAACTGGATCTACATTATTTACAGTGACCTTTTATCTCTAAAACTGAAGCCAACATTTTCTTTTATCCTCTGAAATATCACTTCTATGAAATACTTTTCTTCAGACAGGAATAATGACCTGAGAAACAGTTGCTGCATGAGCAAAACTTCTCTCTAAGCTGCAATTATGGCTTTGCATCCAGCTTTTCAATATGCAGCTAATGGTGAGAAAGCAACATTTGTAATGTTTTCATAATGAAGTATTTGGGATTCAGCAGTATTAAATGGTAAATGTTTGGTCTTTCCCAAGAAGGGTGTGGACTGAAAATCCTCCTAGGTGAAGTGAGATGAAGCTTAGCGTAACAAGAATAATTGGGGATTGTGATGTATGGCCTCTTGAAGCATTGGAAGATAATGGGTTTGTTAATCACGTAAGCATGTCCAAATTCTGCAAGCACTACACCTGTGTTAGAGGAGCTGCATACTGGTAGTCTCACTTGCTGTAAAAGAGGTTTTCACTGAAGTAAATCTAGATAGAGATATAAATACTTGAGTGATTACTCTCTGATAAATATACTAAGTTTTGATTAATGTTTTCTATAGATGTGCTAGTGAGATAGATACCTGTGTTGGCTCTAATATGTGCTGACTTTTCAGTTTCAAATAATTTGTAATGATTATTTTTATGCCAAGAAATATGACACATAAAATCAAAGTATCTGTGAATGATTTACTCTCATTTTGCAGTAGGAAAAAAGAGAATGTATACATCAGGTTGGTAGGACCAGCAGTTGTGTTCTGCAAAAAATGAATGTACATATAAATAAATGTGGAAATGAATTTGGAATTAAGTTCAGTGACTCCATAAAACTTTAAAATGTCATGCAGCATCAGCAAGAGTAATTTCTGCTGAGTAGACTGCTAAGAAAATAGTAGAGATTCTAGAAACATTTCTTTTAAAATATACAGAGTGAATTGAAATCTGGTTTCTGCTGCCTGTGTAAAACTACATTCTGTGCAGAAACAAGAGCATGTCTGTTTTCAGTCACACTGAATAGGGCCATGACAATATTTCAGTTACAAATGCTTATCTTCCCACTGTCCATATCTTTATTAATTTACAGTATTTCAACATTGATTTTTCTTCTCTTGAGGCAACAGGCTAGTATACTGTATTTAAAGTGTATTATTTCTGCAGGAAAAAGTCAGGCTATTGCCAAAATTAATGGTAAGCACATCAGCTCTTAATCATGCCTACCCAGGCAAACAAATCATTTGCAGATGGGATCCTTATTAGCAACATTGGAATCCAAGATTAACATTATACATAGAGTTGTAATTCATATCTGTATATGGGATTTAAGCTTCCTGAATTACTTGGACACTTAGTTTTTGGTCCCATATCTATCACCATTAAGAACTAGGACTGACAACATTAATAACCATTCCTGAAAGGGTCCTTAAATTAAACAGTTTGGTGCCAATTCAAAAGTTTATCCATTTAAAATCAACTTCCTCTTCTGCAGTGTATCAAAGTGATTAATGTGTATCTTGAATTATTTAGTTGCACTAAAGGTGTCTCAAAAATCATTCAGAGGTTATTAAGAAAAAGGCAAAAAAAGCCTCATAAATATGCCAAGGCTTCAAGCATTTTAAGCAGGGCAGACAATAGATCCATGAAACTCAATATTTCACTAATTTGGTTTATTTTTTTAATTACAGTGTACCTATAGTCCTACGTTCTGTAGTCTTTTACAGAATAATGGTTTCTCTAAAATTTGTGAATGTGGTTGAGACTATGACCACTTGCAGCGATCACACCATTGTCAAAGTGTGCTTCTGTCTGTATCTGATGCCATTAAATCCTCCACAGTAAATTCATTTCCTTCCACCATAGAAATGCATCAGCATGACTTACCTGCAGAATCCCTGCTCATCAGAAGCAAACAGGTAAGCCTCTGGAAGGATTCCAGTCTGAAAAGCAAGCAAGTTTAAAGACTCAGCAACCACTGGTTTTGAAGTACAGAAATCCTAAGAGCGTCTGCTGGTGGTACATGGCATTATACTTCCTAAAGTTTACAAAGACATGAGCTTAAATGCTGCGGGACTCTCAAGTTGCTGAAGATACATCTGTAATCAATAACATCATCTGGAATGATTTAATGTGCTGCTTTGCCTGTGACTGTGGACCCTGCTGTGGCAGCAGCTGCTCTCTCTTGTTGAACAGATTCTGCAGCCTTACCTAGGGAAGCGTTGATAACGACAGCTCTGACCCTGCTGCCTGTCTGACCTCGTATTTCTGGATGTCCCTTGCCTGATCAATACCTGCACACCTTTACCTCTCCACATCCCTGCAGATGTCTTTCCCATTTGCCATCTGCGGCCCATGATATTGGAGACTATTGCCTGCTTAAGTCATTGGGAAGACTGATTGGAGGCAACCAAATCAATCACCTTTGATTATTAAAAATAACTGTTGCTATCCAGTAGTGTCAATGCGGATTAAGTTGCTAGTGTGATCAGGTAGAGGAACCCCAAGTTCATCACCAATCAGTTTTATAAAATTGACAGAACTGTCCTTACAGAATTTCCTTTGTGCATTGTGCACAGGCTCTGCAAAGGAAATTGGTAGCCCTGAGACCAGAAGAATAAAGGGAAAAAATGGGTTAAAATAGAAACGAAAACAAAAAAAAAAAAAAGAGAGAGAGAAAAAAGGAAAAAAAAAAACCCTGAAAGAAAGGTCCCATTATGAAGATGCAGATTCACAAGGACCAGCATGCTAGCAGTGCTCTTGGCATGCTCTAGAGCACTGACTGACTACTTGCATTTCCTCCAGAATTTTTTACTTAGAGATTCAAAAGGATATCAAAGTCTGGAAGCAAAACATCCATGACCTTGAAAAAAGCTATCGGCTTCTGATTAGTACAACATTCTTTGTGTTGTGTTTAGTAAGCAGAATAAGAAGAATCTCCTCACCAATTTTGTTCATCCCTTCAGACATGACTTGTGTGAGAAATATACTGAAAATCAAACAGATCATTTCCATTTTTTTTTCAGCTGGTTGTGGTTAAGAATTAACTCAAAAATGACTAAAGACTTAATTTTGTCAAGTAACAAGTAGTCCTAATAGGTCACACTGAAAAAGTAAAGGGTTGGAGCAGTTCAGTCCAAGATCTAATTTTGGAAGTGGGCCCTCAGACCTGTCTATGACTTGTAGAACCTTGTGAGGTTGCTGTAGGTTTTAGTTCTGGGGTTGCAAGTAGACTTTGTCAACCCTTCCCTCTTCTGGGGCCCTTAGGAAGGTATCTGGAGGGAAAGCCTCATCTACAATGGAAAGCTGAGTTGTGAGGGAGCTGTTCAGCACCACATAAGGTGAGGTACCCCTGGGCACATCCAGAATCAGGCTTTCAATGTGCTGACTTGGCTAAGAAAAACTTACGGCTTGGGAACTTCAGGTGCCTCCAGGGAATGTGATGCCCAGGAGAAGTAAAATGCATTTGCCTAAATGCAAGCATGCTATGTGAGCCTTTCTAAGCCTGCCAGGTAAATCTGTTTCATTGAGATCTTGTTAAACACTGAATTTCTGCTATTGTTTTCCATCAGTGAACTATCTTAGAGTAGTCAAAGGGAGAGCTAAGATGGAGTGTGAATGTTTAGAGGGCCCTGTATGAACATATTATCCCAGCTTATTTGTATTCCATCCAATATCCCCACTTATGAGAAGTACCAACATACCTCTGAGAAGTTCTTAAATTTATACTAATACTTAAAACACCCAATCCAAATCAGGACTTTGACTCTAGTATTGGCCATAAAATTTCATTTTAGATGCAGACTTGCCAACTGGAAAGGGAGCAACTGAGAAAGGACTAAATGCATAGCTTATCAAAACTTCTCTGATGCATGGTGTGGTTTTAATGTAAATTTCTTAGTACATTGAGATACCCTCTTAGGTGTTGCCTCACTTTCTGATTCTGAGTTCTTTGGTTTGGGTCTCAATATGGAGGAGAATCAATGGTTTTAATGTTGATAGAAGGCCAAAACTAAAAGGCATAGAAACCTAATATTTAGTAGATCACCAGGGGGATGTTTGGGGGTGTGTGGGTAGTTTGTGTGGGAGTGAATCAAGGGAAATGAGAAAAAGCAGAAGGATCGGTTCAGGAATCATAGAATCATAGGGGTTGGAAGGGACCTCGAGAGATCATCGAGTCCAACCCCTCTGCCCCCTACCTCGTATCGCACAGGTAGGCATCCACACAGGTCTTGAATATCTCCAGAGAAGGAGACTCCACACCCCTCTGGGCAGCCTGTCCCAGGGCTCTGTCACCCTCACTGTGAAAAAGTTCCTCCGCATGTTGGTGCGGAACTTCCTGTGCTCCAACTTGCAGCCATTGCCCCTTGTCCTGTCTCCACAGACCACTGAAAAGGGGCTGGCTGATTCCCCCTGCATCCCATGCTTAAGATATTTATAAACATTAATTAGGTCCCCCCTTAGTCTTCTTTTCTCTAGGCTGAACAGTCCCAGCTCACTCAGCCTTTCCTCATACAGGAGATGTTCCAGGCCCTTCATCATCTTCTTAGCCCTCCCCTGGACTATCTCAAGGAGATCCCTGTCCTTTTTATACCAGGGAGCCCAGAACTGGACACAATACTCCAGGTAGAGCCTGACCAGGGCAGAGTAGAGCGGGAGGATCACCTCCTTTGACCTGCTGGCCACACTCCTCCAGATGCACCCCAGGATCCCATTGGCTCTCTTAGCCCTGCTGGCTCATAGCCAAACTGTCATTCAGCCAGGACCCCCAGGTCCTTCTCCACTGAGCTCTTCTCCAGCAGGTCATCCCCCAGCCTGTACTGATAGAAACGGTTGTTCCTTCCCAGGTGCAAGACTCTACACTTGCTTTTGTTGAACCTCATTAGGTTTCTCCCTGCCCAGCTCTCCAGCCTGTCCAGGTCTCGCTGGATGGCAGTGCAGTGTTCCTGTGTGTCAGCCACTCCTCCCAGCTTTGTGTCATCGGCGTACTTGCTGAGGGTGGATGCTATTCCCTCATCAAGGTCGTCAATGAAGATGTTAAACAGGACTGGACCCAACACCGAGCCCTGGGGAACACCGCTAGTCACAGGCCTCCAGTCAGATTCCACTCCACAAATCACGACCCTCTGGGCTCGGTCCGACAGCCAATTCTCAACCCACCTCACTGTCCACTCATCTATCCCATGCTTTCTCAGCTTTGCTATCAGGATGTCATGGGAGACAGTACCACACAGGTCTTCTGCCTCTCTTTCTCAAATTCTTGCTCAAAGGGATGCATCGTTTCTGTACTTGGAAGAAGCGCTGTTTTAATGCTAGCCAGCTCTCACAGGCTCCCATTCCTTCAAACAGCGTAGCCCACAGGATAGCCCATATTATGTTGCAGAGGAGATCAAAGTTAGCTCTTCCAAAATTCAGGGTAGCTATCCTAAATTATGATTCTGAATGATTCTTCCTGGGAAAAATAAGTCAGTCACTCTGTCTGCAGGGAAAGATGGGGCATCTGCAGGGATAGGCAGCATGGCAGGGGACAAGCATGGCTGGAGGTGCCAGAGTGGGTGCTCCCTTGGCAGCTGTGAGGTGTGGGTGCCTGGGCAGGGTAGAGATGAGCTGGTGGCTCCTCCACAGCTTTCAGGGACTGTAGTGTTTCAAAGTCATTACCTCTGGCAGAAAGCCCAACAGCACTTCTGCTTCCCTACAGCTTCAAAATAGGCTCCGCAAGACAAAAGAAACCTTGCAAATTTAGCTAATCCCATCTCAGTAGGATGGGATTTTTAGCAGGGCAGTGGGCCTGCACTCAGCTGGCCAGAGTGTCAAGCAATAGCTCAGTTTTAAAGCCACTGTCTGCAAAAGCTACCTCTACCTTATATGTAGTACCTTCCAACCAGTGCTTGCAGCCCAAAAAAGCTATTTACTAACTCTGCCACTGCAAACCGTCAGCAACAACAGGCAGCGGTAACAGCGATTAGACTAATGCTATTTGATATGACCAATTCTGGTTATTTCTCCTGACAGCCATTACTTGATATTTCATTATGGTTATTTAGCAACTTTGCCTATAGCCTTTCCTCTGTGCAAGCACCTTGGGGAGCACTCACCATGGTTCATCATATCTTAGGCACTTAAGACTCCCTCTTGTCAGGAGAATGGCCCCTTCAGGCCCATGTCTGAGCGGGGAACCTGCTGTGTATCTTAAGACCAACCTTAAGAGTCTGCTTTCCATTGATTACTGATATAACCTAAGGATATTTTCTTCCTTGCTATCAACACATCTTATCATTGCTTAAATCTGTGATTAGGGCTTTCCTATTTCCCTGCTTCTCAAGAGCATTTTAGGAACAAATATTTTAAGATTTTAACATACTGAGGTATTAATGTAAAGAATATAAGTGTAGCTGTGAAAAATGAACATACATCTACCTGCATTTTAAAATGTATTCATACTTGTACATATATGTACGGTTATGTATGCAGACACACGCACATGATACTAGTTTTAAAATAACTGCTTTCTCAGACTAAGGGAATTTGTAGCCATTAATTAGCTCTAAAGCTCTCCTGTTTCAGAAAACATGAGAAATTATGAGCCAGGATGATCTAGATGTTGAAGCCAAAAGACAGAGAAATGTCATTGACAGGAACTATATTTTAATTTATTTTATACCATCAGTGAAATCGCTGCTTTAATTTTTTTTTATTTTTTCTTTTCCCTACACAAGTTATTTATATTAAATCATGGCTTGGTCAAGTATCAAAACAAAAAAGTGTGAGAGATCTGAAGATACTGCATTTTCAAGTGATGTGATCTAGCTACCTTATCTGGGATAATAAAGTCACTCAACACCTCAAACTCTCTCAAACATTACTGTAACCTTCCTTCTGATGAAGATTTTTGGCACAGCTGCTGTCATGTGCTGTCTCCCTTACCCTCCAGACCTAAAATACGAAATAATTAAGGATCCAAATGAGTTTGTTGTTAAGTCCAAGTTTCTGTATACTTCTAAGCTCTCCTCAATGACCATGGGCACAAGTTACCAGGAAGACAGTGACTGATGATAGCATAAGCAATATAGTGTGTATGGAAACAGCTGTGGTTTGGATTTTTACTTTCCTAAACCTGCCACTCAAGCATACAAGTACAGACTCCTATGGTGAAGCAGCACTTGAATGTCTGAAGAGTCTAAATACAGTTATACAACTGTTATATTTATATAAATATAATTTATATTTAGTTCAGTTCATAATATATTTACATTAGAAAAATGGCTCTCAAGTTAACACTGCTGGTATTTCACATACACGTCTACTCATTTTGTAACTTGGATGTTTTTCTGAAAGTCATATTTCCTCACAGTAACACTTCAGTTTCTTTTTTTTTCCTCCCCTGTGTGAAGATGTTGTGAATTGAATACAAACGTAACAAATGTACAAAGAAAGCAAGGGTGTTGTTCTTCTGACAGTTTGATCAAAATACATCTCAGACTAGAGACACTTAGCTTTCTATATGTTTAAAGGTAGGTGGACAACATTTATCTAAATGTTATAACTAGATTAGATTATCATCAGGATAATAATTATCTCTGATTACAGTGAGCTAATAAAAAGATATGGGAGCATGACATAGACCCTTTCCGGGAATAGTTCTCAGCAATATTATACAATATACCATTTTATTGTGTACAGTTCAGTGTATATACCTATCCAGTAAGCACCTAATACTTTAGGCAGCTTGCTACAACTAGATCTATTCATTTGTTGGAAATATTGATAATAAATTTGAAATTAACAGCTACTCAAATGTATTTTTGTGTAACTGTCGTTACTGTATGAATTTAAAAAATTAAACTGAATAAATGGGAAAATTTACATAGAAGAGAGGAGCAAAATTAGCATATAATTAAAGTGGACTTCTGAAGGAAGAAATATCAAAGCTTATATTTTAATCAATTCTGAAGTCTCTATCTGTGCTCTGAGACTGCATTTCAGGTCAGTAAATATACTCCTTTATGTGAAAATGCCTGATTGTTCTGATTGGTGGTATATGGTGAGCTCTGGTGTTTCCTTTTCATAAAAAATGGGGTGCCAGGATGTATGGGGCCAAAAGAGTGTCAGAGATGGGGCGGCACTGCTCAAATAGAAGAAATAAAATTTTGCCCCTGTAGAAAATAAATAATTGATATTTTTTTGGATCTAACCTCTTTGGTTACATTTCTTATTTTTACAGCTGCCTTTTCCACTGCTGAAGTGACAGTATTTTCAATCTGTATTTGAACAGTGCCTGCTTAACAACAAAATATTGCCTTTGGTTCTTCTCACACAATAATGATTAACAGCAATAAGATAATTAACAGGTCTCTTGAATTGAAATGTAGAACACAGATGTGCTTGTCTAACTTGCTAGGGACAAACTTTGGGAAGGACTTCTGGAAAAAGCCCAGAATGAAGTTTGGAAGTAAAAAGGTGCAGTTCCTATTCAGGCTCAGATATGTGGGCAACTCCTGCATGGATTCTTCACTAATGCGGAGCCTGCCCTTCCCCTTCTCCTCTCTAGGTATGAGTTAGGTAAAATTCATGTTAACACAGAAATTTACAGCTCCACTTTTACTCTGGTATGGGTCACAACAGAGATGTCACAACATGACGTGCACAAAGCATTTCAGAGAAGTAAAAAATTGCGTGTTGACTATTGAGATAGCTTAACACAAATAAAAACATACATCCGCGTCTAAACTTTGCTTTTAGGCCCACGGATGCTCCAGAATGTGACAATACATGAGAATAATATGATGAAAATGAAGAACGTGAAGAAATGGAAAAAATGATGAAACTTCATCTGCCACCTTTCCACCCCCAGTAAAAAAACGATTTTAAGTAAATGCTATGCTGACACTTGCAGAAATGTAGTTTAAGTTTCTTTCCCTGATGTGTGCGGAGAAGGGGTTAGGATGATGGGCTTTATTTTTTTTGTGTTCAAAGTGGCCATTGCAGGTCTATATGCTCTTTCCCTCTCATTTATATAAAGCAGAGATTTTTTCTATGGTTAGCAATTCATTTAGTATTCAACATTTATAATGGTAGTGAGGGATTTTGTTTATCACCTGCCACTAGATTCTACTAACTATTATTAGTCATATATAGCATTTCTGGAGCCCCAAGCTTACTATCAGCTTTGCCATTTTATTTTTTTTCATAGAATTGAGTCTTCTGTGCAGCACAGTTCAAAGCTAATCTTCCATTGTTTCTCATTTACTCCAAGATGTCCAGGGTATTTTTATTTTATTTCTAGGGCAGTATCAGACTATCAGAGTACTCCTGCATCTCACTTTTGCTCCTCAGGCCAGCTGGGCTTCTATTTAGAGCAACTGCATTTTACCTATTTGTCCTATTCAGGTACACCAGAAAAAAAACATACACGATCAGTCTTAATTACCCTTTTCAGTATGCTTGGCTTTGTTTTCCCAAACTGTACAAGAAATCCATGTGGAATGCATAAAATACTTTGACATCCTCCCACTTTCTAACTAAGACTTCAGCATCATGATTAACTAGTAACTAGACTAGCCTCAAACTTAACCTCAAATTGCATCATGGGCCCTTTAAAGAACATTTGAAAAGATTTGGGCAAATAAGGAGGAATTTGCAAAAAGCAAACCCTCCTGGTTTTCAGCAGGAGATTTGAAACGGGGAAGTTTGTTTCATTTCCCCTCCCCTCTGTGGACTGCTAATTTAATTGCAGCAAGGCATTTCCCTCCTTTTCTAACCTCCCAAAACTGCTGCAGTATTTTGTTCCAAACAGGTCCTTTCCTTCAAAGGACAAATAGATTACTTACTCACAAAGGGATCCAAGGTATTTTGGTCATCATGTCTCCTTGTTTGATGATATCTTTGTATCAGGGACAGCACTCTAAGTATTCATTTATGGATGTTCCGGTTTGAGGGGGACTGTCTACACCCTGCTGAAGCTGTCACACACTGAATGATGAACTTAATCACTGCAGAAAAAGACAGGAAAATGACTGTTACCTTACAGCCTAGCATTTACTTTCTCTTTCTTGGATAGGAAAATCTTTTCAATAAAAATTTTGCTCTTTCAAAGTAAATATTCAGGTTTTCTTAATGGAAGCAATGCTGATTTTATACAGATGAAGAAAAAGAAAGGCAGAGATTAAACACATACTTGTAGATTCAAGCCTTAGATGCAGATGGTTGAACTAGCTTTGCTCACGGAGCTGGCTGAAGCTGAGCCAGCTTTGATCCCAAAATTATTTACCCACATTAGTGTGTGGTGGTGCCTTAGCAGTAAGATGCCTATCAGCATTTAGGAAGGTGGGGATATCTGTCATGTTCTTAATCTTTCTATCTCAAACCTTATCAGCTTTTTGTTCTTAGTATTTAAAACCTTTAATTTCTTGTGCACTATATTCAATATCTATGCAGCAGAGACTGACACCTAAGTTGCATATAACTGGTCTCATAGATGAGAAGCTTGCTCTGTGTGGATCACAGAGAAAGTTGCACAGCAAGTACAATACAGAAAAGAGACAAAAAAATATCAGCATGTGGAGAAAGAGTGTATTTAGCTGAAGTCTCTGGTTCCCTGAAATTTCTTGTATTATGTTTCATGTACAGTCTCCATGAGTAGACAACAAGCCAAAGGACAAATGAAAATGTTGCACAATAGACTCCATTTCTGGTATGTAATTTGTTACAGGTTGCAAAGCCAAAAGGTTTTGACGGCATAGCTTTTGACATCTATGAAAGCAGTTATAGTTGAAATCCAGCTGTGGTAAAAAAGAACATAGAAGTAACACCCAGAAGAAACTTAAAAATCAAAGCAGGGTGATGTGACAGGTTTGAGAAAGTCTTACTAACATTCTCAAAGTATTTCAGAAACAGATGGAAATGTAAGCAAAGGACTTACAAGTACAGGAATTGTAAGTTAAAAGTGAAATTCTGAGGCTTTTTCACATGTTTTGTTGCTTTCTCAGCATTCAAAATAAACTACATACCCTCTGGATAAAATGTAAGAGAGGAACTCTCAGAGGATAAAATCTTAGTCTCATTAGTAACCTCCCATGTCCAAGGTACAGCCAGATGCATCATTTCTTCTGCATATTCAACCAAGGCTACACACAGGTTACTGCTCAGAGGTACATAGGAAAAGAGGCCCTGGAAGATTGTATTTTGTCAGTGTTTCAACTTTTTTCCAGCTTTATAACCACTTGTCAGGTTTTGCCCTAGCTGACAGCAAAGCATCACATGGATGTTCACTCCCCCTCCCCAACCCCACAAGAGTATGGGAAAGAGAATGGAAAAAACCCCAAAAGCTGTGGGTTGAGATGCAGACAGTTTAATAGGATAAGAAAGGAAGATTAATAATAACAGCAACACAAGCGATGCACAAATGCAACTGCTCATCACACACAAAAGGAAAAAAAACCAAACCTACAACCCAGTCTCTTTCTGAGCAGTGACGCCACCTCCTGGCTTGATTACCCAGTTATAGCCAGAGTATGACACTGTGTCAGGGAACATCCCTTTGGCCGGCCTGTGCCAGCTGTCCTGGCTGTGCTCTCCCAGCTTCTGGTGCTCCTCCTGGCAGGGCCTGAGAAGCTGAAAAGTCCTTCAGATAGTGTAAGCGTTACAGCTGCCTAGCAACAATAAAAACGTCACTGCGTTATCAACATTTTTCCCATCCTAAATCCAAAGCACAGAAGCACTATACTGACCACTAGAAAGAAAATAACTATCTCAACTGAAAGCAGGGCACCATTTACTCTTGTCCTTTGTTCAAATTGTACTCATACTTTCTAAATCTAAAATACACCTGACAAGTACAAAGGATGTTATTCCTCTAGGAATAATATATATATATATATAAAACACGATATCAAACTGATCCTCCTCCCTATTCTCCTCTTCCAGAGGGGCTTGCAGCCTCAACCCAGACATCTCAGGTGCCTGGAGAGTCTTCAACCAACAGTGAAATTGAAAGCTAAATGTTCACAAGTCTGCAAGCAATAGGAAAGACAAGCCTAGTTTCTGCCTAATGAGATGAGAGTGACTACACTGGCCATAATTTCAGACACCTCTCAAATCTTTACAGTGTATGTGTATACTCTTTGCAGGTCAGTGGCTTCCCTCTGTCTGTACTCTGAAAAAATAAAGGTGGGTTTTTTTCCTAATTTCTGGGTGAACCAGAAGCTTTGCTGACATAAAAATGCATCTAAGACGATAACCTGTGCAGGGCATTATGTTTAGTAATTTCAGATTAATAATCCTCTTCTGTCTTCTAGAGCAGAAAAGGCTCAGGCCTGACCAGCTTGAAGTCTGAACAGGGTAACACTGTATATCACACAAAGATCTTTCAGTGTCATGATATGCCCCCGATAGGGCCAAAGGCAACATAGTGCTGGTAGCCCATGCCAAAGGGAAACAGAATGGGCTGCAGAATTGTATGGCAGTCAGCCAAGAAATACATCGCAGCCCTGCTTTTCCAGCATGACACATTATGTGGCCCAACTCATGCTGCTTCTCATCTATATGATGCACAGCTCAAAGTCTGTAATCACTGTTATTGATTACTGGATGTTAAGAGTAAAAAGCAGCATTATGAACTCTCAGTCTGACATTCCAGAACGCACCGGCTGTCAAACACTCTAATGGTGACTCCTGCACTATGCTGGCATTAGAAAATATTTTGGGGAAAAAACAGTTTTTAGTGTGAAAATTGAGGGAGATGTTCTTTCCCTGTTGAAGCCCTTAAAACTTAGCCATTAGTTTCAGTGAGGCCAGAAATTCTGCCTTTCTTTCCCTTGTTTCTTTTGCCCCTAGCAAAATTAATTATCTCACACTGTAGAATTTTTCTATAGAATATTCTAATACACTCCTTGTTAAGAATATGTTTACACAAAATGGAGAAAAGCAAAACCTGCCCCATTTTGCACTCCAGCATCCCACATTTTCAAGAGCAGATTTAAAATGAAAGCCTACACTGCACTGAGCAAAGCCCAGAGGAGCCAAGAAACAGACACAGCCATAGGCACATCTGCATTGGCTTCCATGAAGAAAAAATTGGTGGTTTACACTCCCATTTATTATACTTATAAATCTATAATTTTACTGGAAAAGTAAAGCTGATGCCTCTGCTTTTTGTTTTCTTTTTTATGTTTGCTTGGTGATGTAAGAGCTACACCAGGGAAAATTCTGACGCCATTTTAAAAGTGAAAAATGCCCACCCCAAATAACACCTCTAAACCTCTTTTTCTTCACATCAAATTCATTTGGTCTAGTATTTCACACTGAGGAACTGATGACTTAATAAACTACTGGGATACTGATATTATGCAACACTGGAATTACAGATTTCTATGCTGATTGTTCCCTGATTTCACACCACTCTAACCAACAAAAGAATTGCTTTCACAACTCAGCAGCTGATCTATGGCAACTGTCCACTGTAAATTCTTTTAGCCCACGGCAAATGCAAAATAAATTGAGTTTTCTTAGCCTTCTTTCATGCTAACTTAAATTAAGTTGTATTTGCTACAGGCTAAGAGCACTCAGATAGATATTTATTGTGGATCTGTCAGCACTGGCTAACTTCTGCCCCGCAGTCATGTGTGTTTGATGTCTCAGGAAGAGGAGTTTTAATGTTGCAAGTTCTCACATTAAGCAATAATATTAATAAACACTTCACAATTTAGTACCAGATCACATGAAGGAAGTTGGGGAGGGGAAGACTGTGTAGATCTGAATGTGAAATTCTAAAGTCCTTTTGTGAAAAGGGTATACAGAAGCTGACAAGCCAAGATCAAATACAAATCCTCTGGATTAATGAATAAAGGGAAAACAGAGGAAAAAGTAAGTCTTGATTCTGACATCTTTTCAAAACTTTAGTCTTATTTGGATACTCCTGTAAATTTTCAATGATTATCCAAAACTCTTAATTGCATGCTTTCTGAAAGTTTGGTCATATTATTCTTACGGAGAGTACAAATTCAGCCACTGTTTTCTGATTTCACTCAAGTAGTCCTCACAGCACACCTTCACATATCACCCTTCCAGAGATCTCTAAAGCCACTAGATAATGCTTGACCTCTATGCATTTGAGAGCACAACAGCCTTCATTTTAAGATTTGAAATCCGGTAGTACAATTGAAAGCTGCAACAAAAATTTACTGATATAAATACTTCTTTGAAGAGATTTGCAATTGGGAGATTTTACGTAGACTTCTCAATCTACCATACTTCTTATATAGGATGGTTCAGCTGGAAGGGACCTACAGCCATCATCCGCTCCAGCTACCCGGCCAATTCAGTGCTAACCAAAAGTTAAAGCATGTTATTAATGGCAGTATCCAAATGCCATGACCACCTCTCTAGAGATCCTTCTCCAGTGACTGACCAACTTCTTGCCAAAGAAATCCTTCCCAATGTCCACTTTAAGCCTCTCCTGGTACAGCCTTGAACCATTCTCGAATGTCTTGTCACTGGATCCCAGGGAGAAGAGTTCAGCACCTTCCTCTCTGCTTCCCTCCTCAGAAAGTTGAAGAGAGTCAGGAGGTCATCCCTCAACCTCCTTCTCTCCAAACTAGACAAACTCAGAGTCCTTAGCCCTCCCCACAGGACATGCCTTCCATCCCTTTCACTCAATTTGTTGCCCTTCTCTGGGGAAGCTCCACATCATTCTTAAGTTGTGTGGCCCCAAAACACTCAAGGTGAGGCTGGTTATATTGTTTAATGCCCCCCAAAATTATTATTGCCTCCTGAGCAACTTTCTCCTCTGTTCCCTGACAGTAATTTTGTGTATAGGCACACTTACCCAACAGGATGGTAAAAGACTACAGGTCCCTCCACTCTCATGAAAACAGTTCAGAGAATGATTTGTTTCTTTCTTATTACCAGGCAACCTTCATATGCCACTGAAGTCACCAAATCTGTGGTTTTTTTCATAGCAGTTGGCTACAGGAAGTAAATTTATGGATTTCCATTCCCAGTTCTAAAGCCAAAAGCCCAAGGGAGTAACTGAGTTTCTCTCCAAGGTGAGGAGCAGGAAAAGAACGCACAATGAGAACTAATTCTGCTCTTCTGCTCTAAAAGCATCACAGCTTTAGTGCACAGCAAAATTTTACGTTCTAGCAGGCCAAGCTAAGAATAAATAAATAATAGGATTAATCACAGAAGAAACAAAAATATTCTAAAAGAAATAACTATTTTAAAATGCATGCTTGTATTTCACAATTTTCTTCTGAATGTGCAGCATGGATATATTTTTACTTTCTAAGGAAAATCTGCATTTCTGAAGAGTGAAAGAAGTGTTTGCTATTTTGTATCATTTTCAATAAATACTGTGAGAACAATCATGAAGAAAGCGGATTTTTCCCTTCTTTACATTTATAACCGCATGCTCAAAAATAAATGAAAGCAATGTTGTTAATAGCTTTAAGCATGATCCAGTATGTAAAGAACTATACTTAAATTCATGCTTAGTTAGCCATTGTTTAAAAATTAGTTTACAGACATTTAAAGAGTTCCAAGGTAAGACAGTCAACCTTTTTCAGTATTGTTGTCAAATCTTATCCTTTGGCTAATCTCTTTTAAATTAGGTGAGAGTAGCAAAGGACAAAGAAAACAAATCTCTGTCTCCCCCAAATGCCCAGTAAAATCCTGTGGTGAAATTCAAGCCAGTTAACAGGTCCTTTGCTAGGAGTGCTCACATTGGTATATTCTGAGTTCTGGCAGACCAAAGACTTACATTCACTCACAGAAAAACAGAGGCTTTTGAACTGTTCTTCCTGGACTATTCCTGGATTCAATCAGTAGCATCTGTCTGATGGTGAAACTAGCAGTGCATGTGCTATTTTTTTTCCCTAGAAGAGTAAATGACAGGACTTATATCATTAACCGTGTGGCTCTAAGATTTCACCTTTTAATACTGAAAATGTGGTGTTGCCTTAGCTGTACTTAATTTTAAATTCCTATTTTTATAAAAGCCAAAGCAGGATAAGGCAGGCAAGATCTTTTCCATGTTGTTTTAGCATGCTTGTATCTGGTATTTTGTATATTTTATCTGCAGCACACAAGACTCATTTCACAACTATTTCTACTCTTTTACCTAATTTTTTTTTTTTGCCAATAAATTTTTGAATGTGGGGTTCAGGGTAAGGACTACTGCCTTTAAGTCACACAGAAGTCAGCAGGGACTCAGGGTCAATCAGTTCATTTGCCCATCAAGCTTGTTATCATACAAAGGTGGATTTGTTTTCTCATAAAATACAAAATTGAAGCTCTCTTTTTCCACCTGTGCACAGTGACCTTATTAGTTTTTGACAACATAGCTTGAATTGAGTGATATAAAACAGCAAGAACCATCTAAAACTGATATTTATTCTTAATCCATAGCTAGTTGCTCTGATTTCTAAAGAATTCCATGATTTTCTACACAAGTCCTGTTCACTTTTAAAGGACACAATCAAGTGTCAAAATAAGTTTTCATAATTTAAAACCTGTATGCAATGGCCATCCATAGAATGTTCGTATATGTGATGCCTATTTCTTTTTGGGCTTTAAAATCTTGTGATATTCAGAATTTACCTAGGATTTTGCTCAAAAAAGAACAAAAATTCATCATTTCCATGTGGCATAGAGTAGCACATATCAAATGACAGGTCTATGCCAAAGAAACAAGTTCCCTTTCCTGAAAATAATCTATTGCACCAGCTACATCAGTCTCTGCCACCAATTAGTCAGCAAGGGGCTCTCCCTGCAGCTGGTCATTCAGAGTCTTATTTTACCAGCCAGGGAGCACCTTTTTTACCCCAGCTGACAAGTCAGGGCCTTAATTCACCATGTGAGCCAGGCAGAGCCTTGCCTCCTCCCTAGAAGAGTTCAAGGCGAGGCTGGATGGGGCTTTGAGCAACCTGGTCTAGGGGGAGGTGTCCTTGCCCATAGCAGAGGGGTTGAAGCAAGATGATCTCTAATGTACCTTCCAACACAAACCATTTTATGATTCTATGATATCCTCTTAACAGACAACTAGAGTCTTACTGAAGTTGGTCTGATCCTAATTCCATATGACAGCCAGAAAGAGCCTACTGCAAACCCTCTTTGACCCAAGCTGGCTAGCCAGAGCCCTAATTCCCCAGCCATCTAGCCAGGTCCTACTCAGAGCCCTCTCAGACGCCATACAGCCAGTCAGAACCTACTTAGTTCCCTGTTGAGTGCCTAGCCAGCAAAACAAAGTTCAACTTCCCTAGCCAGGCAGCACCATCTCAGACCATTCTTGGACCCCAGAATGTCAGGAAGACCCCTACTTTTTGCAGTTGTCATACCAGCACCAGACAAATATCATCCTTCTTACCATGTGAGCCCCACCTCCTTTCCCCCAGCCCCTCATATGCTGAGTATGTCAACATATAGTATGGAATATCCCTTGGGGTCAGCTGTCTCGGCTGTGTTCTCTCACAGCTTCTTGTGCACCCCCAGCCCTCTCACTGGTGGCATAGTACGAGAAGCAGCAAAGACCATGGCTCTGTGTGAGCACTACTTAACAGTAATGACAAAATCCCTGTGTTATCAATGCTGATTCCAGCACAAATCCAAAACACAGACCCATACAAGCTACTGTGAAGAAAATTAACTGTACCCCAGCCAAAACCAGGAAAAACTATAAAATGCATAATGCATCCGGAAAGCAGACTTCCCTTGTTGTACATGAAGCAAGTCTACTCACCTGAAATGCAGGGTCTGCGCTCTGCTTTTGTCTTGCCCATGCATCTCATGAACTTGAGTCCCTACTATAGTATGGTCTATAAAGCTATGGATTCCTTTTATGTCCCTGGCAAGTTCTTCCAGAAATATTCCCTGTTTGGTGTCTCTAGTACTTGTACTGCTCTGTTACATGGGTACCTTAGAGGTGCAAATAGCAAACACTTAGCATTGTTATAGACTTTCTCTAAAGCTGCTGAGGCAGCATTTCCCAGTCTGCAAAAATTCATCAGCTTTCTCATGACTTTATTTTCATACGGCCCTTCTCAAGACCTTGTGCCTGTAAACCCCAACAGTGCTGTTAATAGGAAGCTTTCACAAGAAGCAACAACTGTTGTGGTGGGGGGGTGATAGAAAACGGTGACAAAAACTCCCAGTCAGTACCTTGCTTTGCTTATCTGAGTTTACATTTAAAACAACCACATTGTTGGAGTTAACAGTAGTTATATAATCATTAGGTATTTTATCATTCTCTCATGTGCATTCTTTGCTTTACAATTATTTAGTTCACTAACTATAAATTAAAGAATTATAATTAAACTTAAAATTTTTATTAGCATTTTAATCATTTTTTTATTAGTGTATTACTGGAGTTTAACAACCAACAAACAGTATTTTCACCCAATTATCATACTCAGTCAGCGCTAATACCATCACCAACAACCAAGAGGGAGCTTAAACAAGTACTTATAAGAAGGATAGAGTACAACCATGTCATCCCACCAGAAACCATGCCCACCTTGGGGGTATCTCAGACTCTCCTAGGTAGGTCTGAGCCCAGCAGCAGGTTGCCATGATGTTACACTGTCTCAGGAGTCCTGCACACATACAGGCAAAGCTTCAAGGCACTTCAACATCCCCCTACTTCCCACACACCATCACAACTTCCCATCCCATACCTCTTCCTAGGGCTGCTGGAGGCGGCCCTTAAGTAGGTGTGGGCAACTCCACCCACATTCCAACTACCAAACACCAGCCAGCCAACCCAGAGGCAGCTGGCAGAGGCTCTGGAAGCACAGAGGAGCTGTGTTAACCCAAGTGTGGGTTAACAGGTGAATAAGCACTGACAGAATGGCTGAGGTGGCCAAGGGGTGCAAGAAACAGAAAGTAAGGCCCACATGGAGGAACAAAAGAGCCCTGGTAGCCAGCTGCTGGCATATGCTGGGCCTGCGGTGGCTCCTGGCAGACCACGCTGGGCCAGGGAGGCCCAGCGGTGCAGTGGTTTATCCCAGCCAGCAGCAGAGCATCAGCAGTTATGACAGCCTTTGGGAGTAATTTTCTGCTGAACCTGACATGGCTCCTCTGTCCCTCGTTACCAGGTGTTTGCAATAGGCTTCTTCTCCATGCTGGGGAGGAGCAACATGAAAGCCTGAGGATACCTGCACATTTCTTGCTGAATTAACTGCAAATTACTCTTGACTTTACAGCGTAAACAAATCCTTTGCAAACCAAAAAAATAGACAATTAGGCTGTTAAAAATAAACACGTAATCTTGTACTTTAAAATAGTAAAGACACACATGAAAAGTTGAGGGATTTCAGATATTAAAATTTACTGTCACTCTTTTGTTAAGAGATATGGCGTGCTTACAGCTGCTGTGCTTATACCCTCTTAACTGAATGACAGATATCTGTAAGCTTTCCTTTCCAACTAAAAGTAACCTAGCTAGAGTGTCAGACATCTAAAGCTTGCATAGTTAAACACTCAAAATTGAAGATGTAGTCAGGAATTTGCAATTTTTACTTGGCTCTCCTCTTGCAAGCCGGAAGAAAGTGGAAGCTCACCATCCATTTTGGAAACTCCTTTTCCATGACATCCTATTTGCAACTTTTAGTAGCAATTCTCAAATTCATCTAAGCTTTCTCACTCAGTTTCCATGCACTTTATACTTGTCAGATCTCAATTTTTTCAAATGACCACAAGGTTGGGTGTCTCCAGAAATGTCATTCATTGTAATCAGATCACAATATTTCTTTGTGGTGAGTTGATCTTAGCTGGCTTACAGTGGCCAACCCAGATGCTCCCTCACACCTGTCCTCAGCAAAGCGGGGAGAAAATGTGATGGAAAAGCTCATAGGGTGAGACAAGGACAGGGAGATGACATACCAATTATCATCACAAGCAAAACAGACTCCACCTGGTGAAAATAATTTATCACCAAGTAGTAACAGAGTACAGTAATAAGAAATAAACCCAAAACTAAACCACCTTCCCCTCCCCCTTCTCCTTCCCAAGCTCAACTTCACTCATAACTCTTCTACCTCCTCCCTCTGAGTGGCAGAGAGAGAGAGAATGGAAGTTGAGGTCAGTTTATAATGCTTTGTTTCTGCTGCTCTTTCTGCCTTACACTGTTCTGCTCCAAAGTGGGGTCCCTCCCACAGAAGACACTTATCCTCCACAAACTTCTCCAATGTGGGTCCTTCCCTTGGGCTGAAATTCTTTAAGAACTGCTCTAGCCTGAGTCCTTTCCACCAGGGGCAGTCCTTCAGGACCAGATTGTTCCAGTGTGGCTCTCCCATAGGTCACAAGTCTTGCCAGAAAATTTGTTCCTGCATGGGCTCCTCTCCAAGGGATGCACCTTCTGCCAGAAGCCTACTCCTGCCTGGGGTCCTCCACAGGCTGCTGTGTGGATATCTGCTTCACTGTGGTCCTCCATGGATTGCAGTACTTGGGTGCACTGGAGCTGGCTGGTACCAGCTCTGTCCAGCATGGTGCAGTCCAAGCCACTCCTCAGAGAGGCCCTGCAGGCCTGCAGTTGAAGAAAAGCCTGCTTTATAGGTTGTCCGATAGAAAATCATGGGAATACTTGTGAAATAGGTTTGGGTCTACATTTCCAGATATATTTATACTGGAGACAATACAAAGATGGATTCCTCCCTGTATATTAACAGGGAAGAGTACTTTGCTGCAAGAGAAGTACCACTTAAGACAATGTCAGTATGTCTTAGGAGAAATAAAATCAATGAAATGCAGACCTATATTAATTGAACAGTCCTCTTGAATAGATGTATAAAAATATCCTAGAGACAAATCTAGAAAACTCTGCATTTTTCATCCTCAAAGCAGATACCTGCTGTCTACCTTTGATGACCCTCAAGTATTTATTGCAACTGCTAGTAGTTCTCTAAAACACATACGATCATCTCTTTGGGACATGTGCCAGATTAGCAATATCACAAAACTTTAGTACATAAGGTTTATGAAGTGTTGTTGGCACCAGTGGCTAAGGCACTTAATTTAATGAGATGGGCTTGCTATTGCTGAAACTGCTGAATATAGTATTTTCAATTGTGCCAAGGAAATACCTAATTCATGAAACCTCTGAAACTGTGCTCAACTACAGTTATTGTATGGCAACAGTTTGAATATAAATACAAGAAGCCCATGGAAAGTATTATTTCACTCACTGAATTTACAGATATTGCTGAAGCGAAAAGTATTTTCTTCTCCTACTGATGTGTTGTGTTGCCTCCTGGCTGCCATGACTTAGCATATGATTACATACCTGATGCCTATAAACCAATGGTGAAACACACAGTTGTTATAGTGTGTAACTATTGTCCTTCATAATGACAAATGACAGTGTGCTTTTGGATTACAATGACTCTCTTCTCCAAGTATGAAAGAAAAATAAAAGCAAGAACATGGTGCCATCATTAACTGTAGTCTGAAATAGGAAGAAAATTAAAGTAGAGTCTTCAGGAAAAAAAAAATCAATCCCCTGGCACATGCTTTAACTTTATTTATTTCATAAGAGAAAATAGATGTAAAAGAAAATTACTACTAAGACAACGAGGAATTAAAATCTGAAAATTTCTAGTGCTGAATATTGGCCTGGAACGTTTGTTTAATATAAGACATTTCTTCACAATGCTGTATAGTATTTGTTAGATAATGTGAAATAAAAATATGCAGCTAGAATGAATTTCAGTACAACCTGAAATTTCTTGTACAGAATCCTGTATCCAGCCCAGTCATAACTACTTTGGTTATGATCATACCACACCAGTTTTACAGTTGTGTAACTCTACCAGAGTAGAGGATAAATTATGTGAACTGTACCTACATCTTTTTCAGTTTATCTCACATTCCAGTTGGTTACTACTGCATCTGCATTTCATCTTAAGAAAACCAAAGGCCAGAAGTTCAACATCTTGTGTAAGAGGATAAAAGATGTGTGTACCTAGCCTGCAGTCAAGTCCAACCTGAAGGCCAGCCTCCTCCCTCTTTAGCATCGGCAAAAGTACTATTCCTGGCCCTCCAATCTCTCTGATCATGGTTCTTTGCCTCCCTTGCACAAATGTGCCTTATCCTGCCAGACAGTGACAGCTCTCTTTCCAGAGAGAAAGAGTGTCTCAGGAGTGAGATGCTTCCCAGAAAGTGCCACAGAATTTTGAATTACTGTACAGCACCAAAATGTTTTTGTTATTAAAGGTGATTTCATTGCTAAGTGTGGGGAGGACTTTGTTGTTTCTCTTTTGAAGTCTTCATAAATGAATCTTGGTTTCAAAATTGCATCTGTGCAAGTACAAGAATTGTATCTCTAAGCGAAGTTCTCCTTTCTGTCTCAGACAACATGCAGGATAAGGCATATGAATATTTCATAAAGTATACTGTCCAGCTAAAATTTTTAGAACTAGTATACAGAAAAATAAAAATACATAATTCATTTCCGTGTTTCTGAGACCTCATTAATGACACCCAACTTCATTACTTGAGACTTGGAAATCTTTTCTATTTTTCAGACCAGAAAATTAACTGGTATCATTAATATTAACTTACTAGGGGATACAGGATTGATTATGGCTGCTAGAAGTGGGACTCCATAATATATTTGTGTGCTAGGGTGAACAGCCTTTTTAGAGAGGTTCAGTAACAGGTTCATACATTTACCAGCACATTATTTGCAAAAGTACCTAAAACTGATACCTCAAAGGAGATTCAGTGATCTCTAAGAGTTCCTGGCATATAAGTGGCTTCACTTACTGCTTAGCTGCTTAGAAGCAGGGTCCTACCTGGAAAGACCATTTTTTTCCCCGTTGTCACCAAAATCTGAGGTCTCCCACAGATGACACAAAGAGCCGTGAATTCTCTTATGACACCGCTAGTGAATAACTCTATGGAAACCACTGCATGGCAAGTTATATGCTTTTTCTCCCCTATTTAACATTTGCATCATATTGTCCATTATATTGCCTCCAGAATTAAAAAAATTATTGAGAATTTTACTTTTCAAAGCATTCAGGCCAAAAATACGTATGTGTGTGTATACATGAATATCCAAAAATTTTACCCTCAGAACAATATATGGAAAGACTTTCCAATTTGGTTAGATGATGAAACACCTGATACTCCAATGATATTGAAATGCTAACCTTCTCAATACCATACCATAATTTTTGTAGTGATTAAGTGTTTTGAAAATAAACTTTGTAATTCATACCATCTCTCATTTCCTGATTTAAAATATCATTGAGTTTCACTATAGTTTTTGAGATACACTAAAATGTTCTGCCGCAATTACGAGGGGCCAGAGTTGAACAGACCTACAGAATTTTAATGAGTTTGCAATGGTAATTATTTTTAATTGCCTTCCATCTCATTAGAGTACCAGGTGGCAGCTATGTAACCTCACCATGGATGCTGATTGTCTATATGGCCACATATTTCTCTGCAGACACTAATGAACAGGCATTCGGTATCCAAAGCCTCTGTAGTGGTCTACTAACTGCAACTTGTTAGTGCCTTTGAACAAGAGGGGTCTGACCGACCTCACACACACTAAAATTAACTGCAAAGGAATCACTGGGTCATACCTCTTCCCTCATACCTTTTTAAACAACAACAAAAAAGAATATACATGTGTGAATATATTATGTTTTCTACTATAAACTGTTTAAAGGCTTTTTTTGCTTTTACTTACCACTTAAGAAACAATAAGAATTGTCTCAGTTCCTAGTTCACACACAATGCAGCAAGAAACGGAATGGTCCTTTATGCTTTTGTCCATTCTGCAACAATTTTGTCTTAAAGTAATATTTATTCCTAAAGAAGTTAATTTCTCGTGCGATTGGAAGAGAAAACTTCAAAGGGACTGGAAAAAACAGTAACAACAGAGGTTTGCCTTATGTGTCTGTTGACTGCTAGAGGAACTCATACTTCACTCTTCTTCGCTGAGAAAGAAAAAACAGACCAGAACAACTTAGCTTTGGTTTAAGAAAGAAATATAACATTTTGAATTTAATGGCTATGCAAAATCATACAGGTCTGTAGGATCAGTACTTTTTAATATATGCAGATTAGAGACTCGCTAATAAAAATAAACACTACAGAGAAAAAAAAATCTAATCTATTAAAAAACCCTTTCTTTTTACTACTGGAATAATATGTTACTTGTTACACCCTGTTATTAGGACTGCTTAAGAGTTCTGGCTCCCAGATGCTTGAAATCAAAATGATCCCTATTAATTTAAATTATACATCATCAAATGACAAAAGTCTAGCTGTATGCTAAGCACAGCTTTGCAGTACATAACAACCTGTGATGAACTTGCTAAGAACAGCTTTGTAATATATAATAACCTGTGATGAACTACCTGTAACATTCAGACATTTCCTCCACTAATTTATAATAGAATGAAGCTCTAGGGCATAAAATCAGTAATGCAGTATCACTAGATTGTCTTTTTTCTGTCCAGATAGATGTTGATTTCTTTATACTTTCTTTTCTTAAAGAATTATTTTTTAAAAAATAAATTCTACAGAAAAAAATTATTTCACGTGTCCTTTATTGTTACCTGCATCTTGTACCTTCTTCACAGCTATTTATTTCAGACACTCAGCTGCAGAGTTACAAAAGGTATGCATTTTGCCTGTTCTATATTGACAATAAATATATATATGGTGTTGCTTATCTGTTCACAACTGAGCCTTAAAACCCCTGTTTCTTTTAATTAAAATACTTTCCTCCCTTGGCACAATGCAACAACATCTCAGAAAACAAATAGTTCCCACTGTAAATATCATTTAGAAAAAATGGATTTTATCATGACCTGGGGGATTTTCTCTGGCTTTAAACTGATTATCTAAAACCGAATTCTTTACCCAAAAATGCCTTGTGCCTCCAAGTTCCCACTCTGACATGACAAAGTAAACAGTGGTCTTAAAAAATGTGTAAACTAAGCTTCTTGAAATCAAGGTGTTCCAATCTGGGTCTGTTTATCAGTATTTGAAAACCTTGTCTTAGAAAAGAGGTTTTTTTCTCCATTGAAATTGTGCACTTCATATTGGTACTTTAAAAAAAAAAAACACAACCCTTTTAATTGCTGAATATGCTTATTTTTTCACAGCAGTACTCTTAGAAAACTAATGATTATAAAATGTGTTGTTTCTCAACAATGGTATATGAGAGAGAACAGTTACATACGCTCCTTTTTATCCAAAAGGCTAAATAAAGTACTGCAGATTAGATTATCTTTCACAGCAACATTTTTCCACTAATTTCAGTGGAGGTGGAGTAATTAAGAGAAAATAAGAGGAATAGGACTGTCAATCTTTAAGAGTCAAAAATGGATCAAAGCAAGAAACAGTCAAAACAGATGTTACCTAAAAAATGCAAACAAATTAGACATAATGCTGCCTGTCCCTGATGTGACATGAGAGAGGATGTTATTCAATAGGTGCCTTCATGGTCTAGGAGGACAGACTATATATACTCTGGTCTATTTTTCTGACCTTCATAATGTAGCAAAATCATTCATTCATGAAAACAGGTCAGAGTAACTCCAAACTCCATGATAGGTTGTAACACTCTTAAAGTCAATCACAAAAATTAATGATGATAGATACTTTACACTTTAAATATTAGACAGTATTAATACTCTACACTTTAAATATTATTAATACTGATATGAGACTTAAAGCTTGCCCTGGAACAGTCAATGCAAGAAGTGTGGCAAATGCAGTAAAGCTTGTATGTAAGAGGCTGTGGGTGAGCTTGCATTAATCGCAGGAGGTTTGATAGCTCAAGCAGCATTCTCTCCTTTGCAAGCGCGTACTTTTTCTGTTATTACCTTACAATTGTGTCAGGACTTTCTGTATTAGCACAGCTTGAACTCATCAGTAGCAAAGCTTGTTATGGATAATCTTATTTATTCCACCACCTCTCTGCAAGATAATCGCATTATGGTTTTCTCAAGGGTTTATCACCTTGAATCCACCCAAGATCTGAAACATGCGCAGAGGGGGAGAAGGACGTGTACAGATGTATGAATAACTTAGCTGTACATTCTTGTTTCTTTTTGCTTAGAGTGATGGCACCAAGACTCAAATTACTGCATATATTAAATCTTTCAGAAGAATAGAATTAATTGGCATAAATGCTAAATATAAATGTAATGAAATACACTTTTTATAAGGAATGAGAGTTTACTTTTTCAATTAAAAAGTACAAAATATAGTATATTAAAAAATACTCTTGTCTGTAATGAGTTAATGATAATTCCAGAGTAAAGACATGATTTCTGTAGGAAGACCAAGATAATATTTGCTTTTCAATAAGGTGCATTATAAAAGGGATACTTTCCTACAACCTTTTAATAAGTGTATAGGAAAATGGAATTCATTTTCTGAATTACTGAAAACTAGACATTGAAAGGAACTTTAAAAAGCCCCAGTAGGCATTTTGGAGAAAGCCCAGATAGTTGAAGAGGTGGATTTATAGATTTTTTCATCAACAGGATTTCTAATCTATCTTGGATTAAATGCTATTAAGTACTGCACAATAAACAGTCTTCTACTGGCAAATAAAAGTATTAATGTGTTCCTATTTAAAGCATCTAATATTATGCACAAATATATGTGGATAATAGTTACGAATATATCAGATTGTTTTCAAATGCCAACCCTAAAAATGTGTCAGAGCCTGTCCCTTAATATGTCCAGGTGATACTTCACAAACCTGGTCCAAGTTCCTTTTCATCCAGGGCTTCAAAGATGAACTTTGACTCTTTCAATTACTTGAGTCAATATGATGATTAAATCAGTAAAATTAAGGAACAGCACTATCTGTTGTGTTTACAGATTCATTTCCTCCTTACTTGTGTTGATTAAGTTTGTCTTAAACACATCAGTCTATCTGCACACAGTTCAACATGTCCATGTTTTTGTAGACTGACAGCCAGCAGAAGTTCTGTGAAACGTGGGACCAAGTTCTGCGTTCAGAAACACTCATGAATTTAGTAGAACTTTGGCATTCCTGTAGGCAGAACATGATCCTAAATGTTAGAAGCTTTCTATTTGGCTGTAGTCTTGTGCGACTCACGTGAATATTAGATTGTATTAATAAGTGTCAAATAATTCTTCATTCCCATGTATATAACTGCTCCTTAGATAAGGACAAATGTTAGCACACCCTGTGAAGTATGGGAGGTGATTAACTATGAAGTGCTATTCTGAATTTCAAGTGGATCCTTCTGCATGAAGTGCAACATGCTGTGCAAACTAAAAAGATTTGACTGTTTGATTTGGTCTTCATTTCTTTTTTCCACAGAGAAGAGTTTTCACTGTTGGGAAAGGAAGGTACTCACATGCCTTAAATCAGAAACAAAATCAAGTTACTGAGTTTTTATAAGATTTTTTGTAGTTTAGATGTAATAATTTTAAATGTTTATTTTCATAGTAGTCTTTTGTGAAATAACTCTCCTGTGATGTGCCAGAAAAAATTTACAATAATTAAATGATATTGTTAGGATTTACTTTATTTTTCTTTGCCAAATATAGAAAAAAGTATCTTAAAAAATCACAGAAAAAATAATTTATAAAGGAAGAGGTGGAATACTTATTTAATTAAGCTAACAGGAATGGGATCAGCGAAACTGTATGTTAGAGTTAAGGAGTCATAAGACACCAGCGTAGCTTTAATACATCTTCCTTGTGGATATGCATCGCTGGGCTTTAATTTCATATTTACATTTGCATTTTCCAGAAAACTCACCTTTCATTTACAATTTTTTTGGAAGGGGTTGTAAACACTGACTGAAAGGTGGTGTAAGAGGTGGTGTAGAGACCAGGTCTTATTCATGGAGCAATTTAATACATCTCCCTGGAAAGTCCTGGTATGGAATTACAAATCAATTAGCTCTCTAAATAACCTTTCTGGTTCAGAAAGCAAAGTAGGACAGGTGATGGCTAATTGGACAATCTAAGACCAAGCAGATTGTTTTGTGTGTTTACAGTGTATAACCTCCTTTTAAACACCCGGGGGAGCAGTGGATAATGATAAAAGGAAAATTGCAGAGATTAGGAAGAATGCGGGAAGTGGAGGCCAGGGAAAATGAAGTTGCTTGGAAGAAACCAGGACCTAGGAAGCCTGAGGGCTACACAGTAGGGGAAACTGCCTGGTGTAATGAAATGAGTACTACTGGATTGAGCGCTGGGAGTTATGAGGAAATTGGTAAGTACTCTTTTGAGTTCTGCTCTTGCATTTTAGTGCTGTATCTCAGTCACTCATGGATGCTTTACCCAGATTACTCACTAACTGTACCATGGACTAAGAGGTAGTCACTCAGAACTCAGTCCTTCTTAACATTGAAGGTTCCTAATTAATTCTTTATGGTCTCTGTGCATCTCACCTTACTCAAATTATAAAAGTTATTTTATTTATTTGGTGGACCCCTGCTCCTTGCTAGACCAAGCAGAGAAGAGCTGACCCACCAGCAAATCTTTACATTTACAATCAGATGTTGATCAACTTAATGGAGCAAAATGTCACCGCTCTTCCTCCATGAACAGAAATCAGTGATCCCACATCTGGGTTACTGAGCTTTTAAAATGAGGCTGATGAATTTCATAGAGTACATTCTGTGAGAACAGGAAAAGTTTGGGTATTTGAGAAGAGGGATCGTGGGTTTTCATCACAAGAGAGTGACTTCCTTTCTAGACTTTTTACTGAGAAATTAAAATGGTGATAACATTTTATCACCAGTTCCTCCAAATTCTCTCCCTGTCACAGGATCTCAGCAATTTGAACTGGGAATTTTCAAGTGATTTCAAGGATTTCTGAAGAATCTTCCATATTCTCTGCAGTGTAGTTACCATCTTCTTTCCTTGTTACTTTTTTTCCCCCTGTAGATCTCAACTTTATACTTATAAGAATCCCAACCATAATTTCAGTAAAATAAAAAGGATATGTTAGTATTTTCATATGCTATGACTCATAAACCCTATAGATATCTCCACCATGCTTCAAACTTCACTGTGACCTCCTGCTGGTCTGATACTACTTGGTGGTATAAAGACAAACAACCTTTGGCTTAGAACTAACTTAACACAATGGCTTCCTTTACTTGGCTCCATTGCTGGCTTACTATGATTTAAACAGACCTGTTAAAACAAGTGGTGTTTCAGGCCCTTAGTTCTTCATCAGTATTTTAAGAATGGTGCTTCTTCTAATCAGTAAGTGCTGTACTTAAGTAGTTTCTTTCAAAAGCTGACCTGCCTCTCTCTGCAAGATGTAAAATCTGAAATGCTAAAGTTAGGAATACATTACAGGCAGTTTGGCCTTGTACTGAAGTCTAGATTGTTGATTTTGAATCCAACATTTTCATTAGAGTCTCTTTCTCATTTTTTCCATACTGCAATCTAAATTACCACAAATCTCAAATACTACAGTTCACTATACATTGCTTACATGTTGAATACATGATTCTAGAATACAAAAGGACTAATATAATTAAAAATAAAATGGTCTATTGTCACAACACTTGACCTAAAAAGAAATTTATAAAACAAGAAGGGGAACTTTTATACAGAATATAACGTATAGTGTTCTGGTATTTCAGGCTATTTTACTTGAATATACACTTTTGTATTACGAAGACCAGAAGTTCTGCCAGTGCAATTAATAATATTTCCCATCTGCTCAAGAGTTCAGATGATTCCTTTGTGAAATTCAAAAGGCTTAATTTTTCTTGTTTCCAGAAAGAGATGTAGATGTATTTATTTGTGTGTGTGTGTGTATGTATGTGGCTGAAACATCTTCTCTGCAATTCCATACACACACATCCACCAGTGTTTACAGGAAATCTTCTCAGGAAAGACCAGTTAGAGAAATACCACTGATTTCTGGCACCCACTACTATAAGTATCTGTGGAGTAGTGCTCTGGCAATCACAGGAAACAACTGCAGTTTCTGTGCAAGAATACACCGATCAGTTAGAAGCTTCAAATGTTTCTGCCCTCTCCTACAGAAAGGACAGCCTCCTGGCTCTTTATGTAAATATTATCACATAAAAACAAGCAATATGGGTCATAGTTTAGTCTAGAGGCTGTGAATTTCTAATAGATTCTGCCTAGTAGAGTGAAAATCCTCCTTTGCATCTCTCCTCCCTTCAGACACCTTCGCATATCAATTCTAACTGAACTCACCCGTCCAACCTTGTAAGGTTACACAGCCAGGCCTCTTGCAAATTCAATGTCACCAGAATACCAGTTACATGAATAAAATAAACGAAATCCCCAGACTGCTGTTAAGGTGGACCATCCTCTGGGGCTGCCCACCTGGGCTGGTGTGACTCTCTTGGTAAAGAATGTGGGCTCTGGAGGAAGGAATCCTGTCTTTCCGTTGCATCTTTGCACAGAATTTAATATACACTTGCTACATAATTAGTACCAACATTAACTAATTAGCTTGACTCTTTAATTTTGGTACACTAAATAGATGGATAGATTGGTGGTCTTGGGTGGATGAGGAGCGAGTGATATTTCTTCTCTGCATGTTTTCACTTTCTGTCAAGGCTGCCAAAAGGTTTTCTCATCTTCAGAACTAGAAGCGCTTAGAAAAGAAGCACAGTTATGGCTTTCTAGTCAATTCATTATTAAACAGAGAGCAGGAAGTATTCCTGTACCAGTGTAAAAATGGAAAATATATTTCATATTTTTAATCTTAACCTGTACTACTCTTTTTCTCAACAAGTAAAATTTTGCTTGTTAAATAATCACATTGACTCTACGTGCCTCTCTGCAAGTTACTCAGGACATTATTTACAAATAATTAATGTATTTCTATTCATCCAAGATGAGACTAACCTTTAAAATGAGACATGTCAATAGCTTTCAATATCCCTTAAATTTCTACCCAGTAGACGGGTGAAATTTTAACTTAGCACCTAGATTTGAAGACACATGACCACATGTGTCAAAGCACACCACAAGGAAATACAAGAATGAACCATCCCTCAAGAGTGGTATGGCCTAGCTGTTCAGAGAAGGATGCAGAAGAAACCTGAGTGATTCTTTTGGCCTTTGGGTGACATTTCACTATCTCTTCTCTTTGGTTCCGCTACTCAATGCCTGCTTCAGCTACCTAATATTGATTAAAGGACTGTATGTTACTGGTCATGTCTATGGCATATGACAGAATAACTCTGTAAGCTCCACAGGGGCCTTAACAAAAATCATCAGAGGCCTGGAGCACCTCTCCTATGAAGAGAGGTTGAAAGAGTTGGGCTTGTTCAGCTTGGAGAAGGATCCGGGGACACCTTTTAGTGGCCCTTCTGTACCTGAAAGGTGCCAATAAGAAAGCTGGGGAAGAACTGTTCATGAGGGCATGTAGAACTACGATAAGGGGTATTGTTTTTAAACTAGAAAAGGGGAGATTTAGGATGGATATTAGGAAAGTTCTTCAATATGGAGGTAGTAGATCACTGGAAAGGGTTGCCCAGAGGTGTAGTGGAGGCCCCATCCCTGGAGATATTCAAAGTCAGGCTTGACGGGCTCTGAGCTATCTGATTTATTGAAGATGTTCCTGCTTACTGCAGGGGGATTGGACTAGATGACCTAACACATTCTGTGATCCTAAGTAGCCTAGAATAAACTATTTAAACATAGTAACAAAATATTATTTATATTGCTTTAAAAATAATAAAGTAAATGAAAGATCCAAATCTGCCATAATTTGGAAACAGTCTGTCCTGGTTTCAGTCAGGATAGAGTTAACTTCATTTGTAGCAGCTGATGGAATACTGTGTTTGGGAGTTAAAATGAAAACAGTGCTGATAACACCCTGATGTTCTTAGTTGCAGTCAGACAGTCAAGGACTTTCTTAGCTTCTTCTTTTTCTCTATTCTTGAGAAAGGAGGGGCGTAGCCAGGACAGGTGACCCAGATGGGCCAAAGAGAGTATTCCATGCCAATTACGTCCTGCCTAGGAAAACGGGGGGCTGTTGGGAAGAAGAAGAGGGGTGGTTTTCGGGACGCGTGCTCCTTGGGGGGACGGTCGGGTTCCGGGACAGCTCTGAGTGGTACCTGAGTTGTGTGGTTCGGTGAGAAACTGCATTGTGTATCAATAGTTTCATATTCTTTTGCTCTAAAGTCCTGTTAGCATTGTTATATTTTATCTTTCTGTTATCTTAGTAAACTATCCTTATCCCAACCCACGGGCCTCTTAGTTTCTTGGTTTTGGAGTTATCTGCCCCTTCCTTTTCCCTTCCCTTGTTTTCCCCCCTTTTTCCCTTTTCCCCTGCTCTTTTACTTTAAGAAGCAGGCAGCTGCGTGGATCTCGGCCCACAGCCGGGGTGAAACCACGACACAGTCTCAAAGCTACCTCCCTTATGGTCCAATTAGGAAAGTTTTAGGTATGCATTAAAGGGTTTACCATGAATGGTCATACCTTTTTTCTACTTTGACCCATCATTAGTACATTGTATAGGAGCTTTTCATTCTCTATGTCTCAGTCTCTGTGAAACTTCTGCTAAGGTCTACTGGATGACTGGGCTAAGACTCCAGGTATCGCCATGTGACTTGCTAGCCCGCTCAGTGGTGTTTTTAAAGGTATATTACAAGACCAAGTTTTAAATATTGTCTGTTTTGCAGTTTCTCTGTTAAATATCTTTTATGCTACAGGCAACCATATAAAGGGGGATGAAAACCTACTAAAAAAAGTATCTTTCATTAGGATTTTTTTTAATGATACCTATATTATCATGTTTCACCAGAAATGGGGAGCTGAGAGATGTATTTTCTTCTGTGAAGTTTCTACCTTTTTGACAATCAAGTACTCTGCACTACCTGAGGAGTTACAGTGGGTTTTTAGCCTTCATTTCAAAAAAGGTAGATACAATATAAATAGGATGTAATTATGTTGATTATTGAAGGCTGAGGGTTTATTTTACCAGCCTAGAGTTATTTCTTTATATTGTCAGTTGAAGACTGAAGAGGATCTGCAAACAAGCTAATAACAAACTGCTAGTTGGGCTAAGACAGAAAGCTTTGCAATATTTCAGCAGTAATTTTTTCCACCAAAATCCAGCAGGTCACAACCACCCACTCAAATCATTCAAAATCAGTTAGTAGAGTATGAAAATACACCCATCAAGTTTTTCTTGCTGTCTGTTACAGTGATTCACAGGCAGAGGTTGTATCAATGAAAACAAAAACCCAAGCAATCATTTTCACAGCCCCCTAGGAGGGATCCTTAACTGCTATAAGCTGACGTATTGCTGCTCACCAAAATGGGCACAGGGCAGGTTATATCTGCTAGAGATCAGGCCACTGGGTTTAAAAGATTAAGTATTTTCTTTGTATTTCTGTGATTTTTGGTACTGTTTAGAAACAAGCCTAGCACTTGTGAAGAATGGTGCATTTAGTTTGTTCTGCAACTTACTGTTTATCATTACTTCTGCCAGGATGTAAATTTCACATAACAAGTCTTTTGTACAGAGTCCCTAGTAGTAAAATTCCATGGTATCATTTAGTATGCCTCATTCACAGAGGTAATGCATTTAGTATATTAAGATAACCTTTTAAGGAATGACCCAATTAAAAAAATTGAATGGAGAAAAAAAACCAAATCTCTGGCACTTTAATCAAATTGTAACAGAAAACGCTATGTTAACTGCTGATCCTTGGAGAAATCCAAAACCAGCAAGAGGAAAATATTACCACTCAATAAAAGACTTGGCAACTTCCCACTGAGACCTGAAACACAATATGTACACATCAAACAACCACTAACTTATTGGATCATTAGGTAAAAGCCAGAGTCATTTGAAGAGAGTGCTGCTCTACTTAAAGCTGAAATATTTCCTGGTGCAATACATAAAGCAGGCACAAATATTTCCATGTAAAAGAAATTACTAGGAATAACAAATATTAGGAAGGAATATACTAAAAGGTCTCACTTTGAACAGGTTTACCGAGAAATTAACTTTTATTTTTTATTGTGCTCAAGAAATTTTACCAGTCCACACAATGTTACTTTCTACTTTTGCAAACACAGAAGCCAAAATGCCAGGGGCATGAGATTCAAGTGTTTCCCAGTGGAACTGGAAGAATGCAGATGGAAAGTAAAATGGCATCTGAAAATCTTCTTGCAAAGAACTCCCATTGCATAAATGTACAAATAAATGCAGGATTTTCCCTTTCTTTATCCCTACCTGTCCTTTCAGTATCATTTTTTTAATCTCTCTCCCTCCCCTCAGACTACTATTACTTCTGTCTGTCTGTCTGTCTATGTATCAGTCTATGATCCAGGAACCACCTGATTTTACTCTATCCACACTTGCTAGAGTCCCTTGTTCTTACTTGCAGTCATCACACAAGTTAGTACATCACACACCAATTCTGTCTCTGCCTTCTTATATGGCTCCTCTCTTCCCACTATTTGCCCTCCAATCTCCCTTTCTGACTAATCCCTCAGCTCAGTTTCATGAACCTTTTTCTCATGTCTCATATTCTTGCAAGTCTCCTTTCCCTCCTCTTTTACCTCCACCCTTTTCTCCTTGCTGCTTGTGACATGGAGCTGAAGATAACCTCTGCATTGACCTAAGGAAAATAATCCCTGAAGATCCTCTCCAGGAAAACAGGGATATTTCAACAAACCAGATAGTATCTCTTTGGAGAGAAAAATGCCCTTTCCCTGACAATTTTTTTTCCTTAAAGTGATTTTAATGTTCATGCTGGATAATTACATTTTTATAAAAATCATGCTGGAAACATTGTAAGAACTAGATTATTCAGGTATTACATCTCTTCACATTAGTGAAGAGATGTAAAATTTCCCTGGGTTCTACAATGCACGGTCTAGGTCAGCTGCTATAAAGAGTTGTGCTGTCTATTGACAGCCAGGGACATATGACAATTTATGTCAGCTAAAGAACTCCTGCATTTGGTATGAAAGAAAAATTGCAAGCCCACCCAAGTCCTGTGTGAAGCCAAAGTCAAATAAAGACCTTAACTGAACTGCATCCATTCATGCAGAGCAAGGAATATAGACATTCTAGCTGCAAGCAATTAACATTTTATAATTTTTTTCTCTCGGCGAACACAGGATGTGGTGCTGCCTCATAGTTCTCATTTCACCAGTTTTTAATACGTATTTGAGTAGCTTCCTTCCTACCTACAGAAGAAAAGATAAAGTATAAAAATACTACCTTGTATATATTACCTTGCATATATTTTTTCTTTGGATAACAAGAACTCTTTGCTGTTCAGTCCTGCAGCACTGGTAAACTCTGTGAAAGCCGTAAGGCACAAGAGACATGTAACCTATCTGCATTGTAGCATTTGAAATTAATTAGATTTGCAGGACTTGGATACAGAAATAACAAGGAAATGCACAATATTTTAGTTTAGCTATTAACTGGATTATCATTATATGTGACTGGGTGCAATTCTTTGCTGCCTTATGGTTTGTATTTTGCATGATGCCTTTTTCAACAAAAACACTTGTCACCTTAAAATGATGACATGCTTTTAGTTTTCTTTCACTTAATGTTGAAGCTAACGTGCTCATCATCTCATCCAGGATGATGAAGCTGATGAGACATAGGGGAGAATGATAAATTACTTGCAGAAAAAATATTTTTACAGGAAAATTTTCTTGATCTAAGTTAGAATGGTTGCATTCATGTGTTCAAGAGGGGTTGGGTTTCAGAGAACAAGAAAAGGGATTTGAGTGAGGTTTCTTTATCTCTGAATCTTGTGGTATGCACAACCTAAATTCAGAGGGCCTGACTCAAAAATGGCTGGAAAACAATATAATCTCTATGGGGAATTTTCTGTTACAGATTATATTGTTGTTTTGCTCAAGAAATCACAGAGAACACCCACTGAAGATCACCTGGGGAAAAACTGGTTTAATGTCTTTATCCAGAATATTCTAAGAAAAAACCAAAAACGACCCCAACAAATAAAAAAAACCACAACAAAAACAAAAAATGTTTTGAAAAATTATTTGTTGAGATGTTAAGTACACATGAAGATCCCGAAAATTTGGGATTTTAAGAAAAAACACGGTTTAAAAAACAATATATCTTTTCCACATTTTTTTAAATGCCACTTAGTGTTTTCTAGATGAACTTTAAGGGTTTTAACCTGAAATGCCATTGTCAGAGAACTTTGGAATAATATCATAATTTTACTCATTATTTCAAACAGCTTTTTTTTTGTTATTTAGACAAAATCAACAGTCTCCTACATTCCAAAGGCTGAGCAAGGGTGGAAAGGTCAGTGCTTGAAGTTACATTTTCTTAATATGCAAGGTGTAGTTTTCTGTCTCATTTCTGCCTGTTTTCATCTCCTCCTTGGGCAATATTGTCTTTTTAACACCCTCAGTTGCAATATATGGGCATTCTCTAGGTGTTTCAGCCTAAAGCCTTGTGGCTTTTGTTTAAAATGTGATAGAAAGTCTCCACCTCCCAGTACCTTCTCTATGTGTTTAGGGATAGTGAGGATGCTCAGCACCAGCAGAGCTACATATCAAAAAATTTCTCTGGCATGCTGTGGTTGTTGAGCCTCCAACAAGGAGATCAATAGACATGAACATTGCAGGCTCTTCGCCTCAGGGAAAAGAAAAAAAAATCACATAATCAGAATCAATGGCAATGTAATATGGATGGCATTTTATGTGACCAGGGACAGGAAGAAGAACAGTTATATTTATGAAAGCACATAGCCAACTGGATTCATTTATTCCTCCCACAGTGAAACACATAACACTTTTACTGTGCAAAGACATGATTTTGAAAAAAAAAAAAAATCCTTTTTTTTCTACCCCAGATTATCCAAAGAACATTTATCTTCCTTATCAAGTATTTCCATGTCAAAATCCCTATAAATTTATGGGATATAAAACATGAGTGTAAATTTGTAGTTTAGAAATGTTTCACATTCCTGGTACTCTTTCTAGTTCCCAACCTGCAATATAAAGTCAGACTGATCTCTCTAAATCAAAATTGCATTTTTCTGACACTTCATCTCTTTGTCATGTTGTCTCCTTGCCGTATCTGTGCTACAAAACTCTGCTTCTTTATCCATTTATAGCATCATAGGACACACATCAATTTTACAGGTAACAAGACTAATATATATAGAAAAAAGTTTATAAATCACGTTTGTGGGGAGGAAAGCTGTGTTAAACACCACAGTCATTTAAAAGAAAACCAATTTGGTTTGCAGTTTTTTTCAGTTCATGAGTAATATTTTGAAATCATGCTATGTTGGACAAATTTATTATGATGTTCTGTATGATGTACCATGCATACTAGCATAGAGCTGTGATAGTATGTTTTTCCCTTAGAAGAAAAGGCCATCCTCAAGTGCTGTAATACCTCTGACTACTGTCGTCTTTTCTTGTATTACAAAATCATGTGTCCTGCACCTCATTTGTTCCCTCTTTGCCAACAAAGGGTAAGCATCCTGCGATCCTGACCACTGCTGTCCTCTTAAAGTCGTCTTCTTGAATTTGTATTCCAACATCCTTCCAAAGTGGGAATAGCACCAGGCGTGAATCGTCTCTCCCTACACACACTGATCTCTTCCTGCTTTCTGCTATACAAAGATGAGGCAAAGGCTATCACTGTTAGTTAGCTCTAGTTATGTCTAATTAGTGAATTTTAGTAATACAAAAGACACAATAGTACTAAACATTTTTTGAGACTTGCTCACTCAGAAAAGTTTTAGCTTCTCAAGTACATTCTCTTTTGCCTTTATCATAAAGAAACCTATGAGCAGGATCAAAAAGCGCACAGTCTCCTTTACTCCTATGCTAATGACTTAACTGAGTCTGCAGAGATGGCTGCAAATTGAAGCTAGCACATGAAACAAACAATCCTTATTTTCAAAATATTTCAATTAGCTAAACTGTTTCATGTAGCCTACTGGTAGTTACATCTGGTTAATGATTCCAAAGAAATAAGCATATTTTTAGAGAAGTCCCTGGACTAATAAGAATGGGGGGGGGAACCCAAACCACCTTGAGTTTCAGCAGCCAATCCCAGGTGAGAAAGCGCAGTTCTGTCCCTTTACATTTCGACAAACAGAGATAGACTTGCATCTTGAAACACTTCATTATTCTTTTCAGAAGCAGCCATATCTTTGATTCCGTATTCATTCAGTCTGACACCCATCCTTTCATCCATTATTCCCCTAGGCTTGCCTGCTGAACCACCACAGAAAGACTAAGAGAATATCTTCCCATTCTAGGAATGGCTGGCGTAGCAATAGACATAATTCTCAGCAGCCACTATAGGAATATCAGGCTGGGTTTTGGGGTATAGCAAATTCATCTGTTTCATTTCACTGTTTATATGACCTAAGTTACCTGCTGTTTCTACTCCCGTTTCTTAGCAGCACTGCTTTGCATGAAATTATATATGCTTTTGTAATTCCTCTGATATTACACCTCTAGGAATCCTAGGTTGATGTCAATCAGTAAAATTCACATTAAAATTCAGACACTAAATCCTTTCAGAAGGTGAAGATCCAGGTTTCTGAAGTGAGAATTTTTCTGGTCCAAAGGCTTAACAAGAGGTTGCACTAACATGCAAAAAGTATGCCAGAACATTAATTTTTAAAAGATGAAAAACCAAATTTGGTTTGTTCTCTGAGTTGATAATGACATCCCAAATCTGAAGAGCCTTCTGATGTTATAATTACCCTTTAAATCTTTTTGTATAGCTGTTACATCCTGTGGAGGGGGAATCTGTTTATTTTAATACAGATGCACAGCAAAATAACACATTTAAATAACACACAGTGCTACAGTGTCATAGGGCCTTCTAAGTGATTCTTTACCCTTTTGATACTAGTCTAACTCTATTGACAGGCAGGTCATTAAAACGAAATGCACAGCGGCGCTTTTGGCCTGCACAGGACCCATGCATCACTTAAATCCTACTTAACTCTCTGAACGGGGCTTTAAAAGGATTTACGAGGTGTGCAGCCTTATGAGCCTTCTAGCCTGGGAGGTGAACATCACGTTAATTTGCTTTACCTCTGCAAATCCTTATGGCAAAGTTATAGTAACTGCAGTTGTTGCCTTCCTTGAAATAGGGTCAGACAAAGCTTGTCAGGACTCTTGTGTTCCTCTCTGCAGAGCTGTGCTTGACATTTTTTCTGGAGCCTAGCATGAAACAACAGTTCAAGTTTTATAAAAATTGCTAAAAATTCAGACCTACAGAAGCCATTAATAATATTTTTTAACTTAAATTGGATATGAACAAAAACTAATTTGTGGGTACTTATCTTGCTACAACATCCTTCAGCTTGTCAACTATTCTTATTACGACTAATTAGAGAATATGGTATTACATTTCTGTATTGTTTAGTCAGAATTTGTGGGATGTAGTAGCTTATGTAGTCTTTGTAATGGATGACTATTTGACCCCTTTTAACCTTTGAAAAATGTGGGATCTTTCAAACTCATCTTACTGTGCTTTTCATATTTTAGGTAGCTCTGAATTGCTTTGTTTAGATACGTTGGATGCTGTATTAGCTATCTCACATGAGACATCAGTAGTCCGATGGACAATCATATCTTGCTTTTCCAGTGTAAGACAGACCAGTATTTTTAAGATCTGCCTTGCCTAATTCCATTTGTCTCATCTCAAATGTGACCTGATCAAATCTTTCCTATGCAACTAAACAGCAATGCTTAACATCTGTTTGGATCATGTAAATGTGAAGCTGAGATACAGTCTGATCTGGAAAACTATGTACTTTTTATCCTTGAGACATTAATCGTCTTTTCCCACTAGCAAATGACAGATGTAAAAATTACAATAAAATCATAGGGAAAGTTAAAAAAAAAAAAAAAAAGAATTAAACCATTGGCATTTATGGTCAGATTATGACCCTTTATGCTAAGGAGCTGTTACACACCTGAGGTTATTCCTTGGAGTCATTCTACCAATCTGTCAATGCAGCACATCATCAGTAAAATGAATCAGGACTGGGCACCTTCTGAATGTGTGTATCTTCATCCATGGCATTTCATGTAGAACTCCACAGAAAATGAGCATTTACTGATGACTGAGTTTCCACAGAATTTTAAGAGAATGTGTAATACCTCTAAATGCTGGCTTCTGTATGCATTTAATGTCAAACAATTCTACCATTTATTTTCACCTCTTTCTAATGAAATGGCTGCTACAACAAGACAGAGAACATTTCAGAGCTTTTTCACTAAAAAGAGGATATTTATCAAGAGACAGATTAAAAAAGCTAATTTAATACCTTCTTTTTTAATCACTGCTACCAGGGCTCTGGACCGTATCAAGAGGGATTCTGATAGCTTAGTGTTAGTGGGAGAAGGAAGGAGAAAAATCTTTCAGCAGTGAATGATTGTATTTAAGGTTGACAATGATGAAATAGTAGAGGCCATGCTACAATTTCTGCTCCTTCATTTGTCTTTGTTGATAAAATGAGCACTGTCAGAGGCTCGAGCTCACAGCAAATTTAACGTGACTCTGTTTATCCCTGCACTGAACAAGATTTGCACATGATCGGATGATAAATGTACAAAGTTATGGGATATCCTTTCCTTCTGTTCAAAAGAAACATGCAATTTTCCTAATTTTTTTCTGTATAGAAATTAAGATGAAATACTGATACATATATTTTTTTCAAAAATAAAGTATTTCATAAAGTAGCATGGCTTATGCAAAAATAGTAGACATGTACAATATAACCATCTTTTGAGGACCATTTTTCTACAAGTCTTCTGTCCTTGTTAAAAAATACATTAATCATTCATTCCTACATTTTGATAGACTTCCTATTCCATAAGATCAGTTCCTCAACTTGTATTTCAAAGATTCCTCTTCAAACTACAGGCTGAAGTAGGTTTGCTGAGAAAACTGAAAATGATAATCAGGTGCTAAAATTAGAAGGCCACACATATGACTCAACTCGGGACAGTTTCCCCGTCATGCAACTACATTTTGCTTTGTGCAAAAGTGGTTTGTCATATACCACTCCACACAAAAATGTGTCACAGATAAAAGATACACACAGAAATGGTTGAAACAGCAACCTATGTTATATAAAACACATGCAAAAGTGCATAGGGAATGCTATCCAATTTCATTAACAAGATATGCAATCTAAAAATACAGTACTTATCAGATTTCTATGATATTCTACAAACCTCCTCTTTCATTGCTTTATATCTCACCTAATATTTAATAATCCAAAATTCACATTTCATACATGAAATTTAATTTTTAAGAATGTTTTTCAATATCAGACCATGACAAGAATACCACAGGTATTCCGCAGTACTTTGCACCTGCCTCCCAGGTGATTTCTGGATATTATTCCAGACACTAACTGGGTTCCATGTAGTGCCCACTGAAAAGTCTGTTTCAGTCTCCTAAACTCAATGCTCAATGCTTCTTTTCTGCCTTTTGAGCGGGATGTGATGATATGGGATTTAAACTGGGAAAGCTTTCAATAAAAATTACTTAACATAGACCATTACTTTTTAAGATTTAAATTCCATTATATAATTTATTTCATTTCAGTTTCAACCTGGGTGGGATCTCTGTAAGAAATTATAACTGGGTATGTACAAAGGTACGGGTAAGTAAAGAAGTATGATGCACACTATTTTCCTTCTTTTTTCACAATACATTGAATTTAGGGGATGGGGGGAGCTAGGGAGTAAAATTCATATTTTCAGAAACTTTACTGTTTTTCACACACAATAAACTTAATATCAACATTTAAAACCAAAGATTATAAAAGCCGTGTTGCGCATCACCTACCTTTTGCAGGAAGCTTATTTTTTAAATGATGAACAATGCCCATCCTAGGCTGCAATTGAAAACATGACATGCTTCTAGTTTTTATAACTGATTAATCTGTTTCCTATAAAGAATTTCAGCTATCTTGTTAAAGATTAAACATTACCATAAGTAAGAAGTCCCTTTTGAGGAGTACTTCCTGCGCTGTGTTTTCTAGCCTCATAACCACGTTCTTACCTGTAAGACTTCAGGACAAATTTATCTGTCATTACCTTTGTTTTAAGTGGATATGTAGGCCAATCTGTTTTTCCATGTGCATTCCTTGCTATAACATGCACCAAATTCATTTTAGAAAAATTAAATTAGATTAACAAGTGTGACTGATGTATATCCCTTAAAAAAACCCCTCCAGTACAAGTAGTTCATGAGAGAGTCTTTATAACTCTCTCTGAACTAATAATAAATCAAGCCAACTCGGATAAGAAGTGTTTTCATGTTGGGAGAAACAAGTATTCCTTAAAGGAATACTTTAAGGGTGAGGGGGTGGGGGGTGGGAGGGAGAAGACAAACAAACAAACCACTACCAAAATCTAAATTATTATTCTTATGACTTCCAGTACCTTCTCAGTAATCATATTCTTCCTGACGTAAAAAAAGCAATTCCTGTGCTGCTTAGCTACACAGACCTATGAGGAGGTGAAAGTCTGGGCAGACTGAAAAGGTATACCCAAACCCTTTGTTTCAATAGCATAGTACCCACCAGTATGGCCAGTGTCGCCCACCCCAGCTGGCCAGGCCTTTTGTTGTGGGAAGGGTCTAATCCCAGCCAGGTTCGCTCCAACATTTTCTCTCCATTAAGCCGAAATTTACCAGCAATGAAGCTTGCCCACATTCTCTTAGAGCCCAGAACCTATGTCACATCTCCTTCGCCATTTACTGTGCTGTAAACAAGTACAGTTTGTTCAAACGCTTGTTTTGTGGATTTTTAAAAAAAAAATAATTGTAATTAGAGGTATCGATAACCCTTTTATTTATACAGGCAGGCGAGCAGACGGAGAGGAATCGAAGGACACGCGTAGGCTTAACTGGCTTTACAGGAGGAAGGGGCAACTCGCTCAGACAGCTACAGGGTTGCTCCCTAAGGAGGTAGATACATGGGGGTCCTCGACTCCGCACCGTGAAACCGGCCTGGGGCGAGGGGGTGGGTGTGGGGTTTAAAGCAGAGAGGAGGAAGCCCAGGCCGTCCGAAGCAGACTAAGTCAAAGGCGAAACCTCACTCACGCCAACACCCCAACCCGGGCGGGCAACACGCCCGCTCCGTCCTCTGTCCCTGGCGGTCCGCCCGCACCCCAAGGGCGGCGGCGGCGGCGGCGCCGGATCGGGGGAACAGCTCCCCCTGCTGCTCTACGCCTGCCGGCGGCCGCTCCCGCCGCCCCCGGCCCGACCCGGCTCGGCCCCGGGAGGGACGTCGGACGGGGGTAAGAAGCGGCAGCCGCGGAAGCAGGGATTTAATTTCTCTTGCCTTTCCAGCCTTGGGTAGATTTTTTTCCTCGGGATGAATCTTTTGTTTGAAACAGTAATAGGCAAATTCAGTAATGCTTTTACACTGAGAGATGCAGGCATTTTTCTGCTTGTAATCGGTGGCGCGTTTCTCTGCCAGCGAAGCTGATGAAGGGAGCAAGTTTACTTCATAAAGTCTTATCCATGTAACGCTGAGGGCTCAAGATCTGTCTCTTCTGTTCTCTTAGAAGAATTTAAAGAAGTTTCTGATAGCTAGTCAAAAGGACTGAAAGCTCACATCAAATCATTCTGCGTGTGTGAAACCTCTCGGTGTTGCAAACTGACGCGCCTTTTAAAAATTCCCTCAGCAAAAGATTATTGCCAACCAACTGTGCTATGGACTGCCCATGTCAGAGAGTCAACGCCAGAAGTCAGGAGCAGCATGTCAGATGGAGGTTGTAGCAGCTTGTTGAGGTGTGAGTTTTGTTTATTTGCACGGAGTAGCTGTGGTGGTTTGACCCTGGCTGGAGGCCAGAAGCCCACCAAAGCCGCCCTATCACTCCCCTTTTTATCTGGACAGAGTAGAAAATATCTTTTGAGAGGCTCAGGAGTCGAGATAAGGACAAGGAGAGATCATTCCACAGTTAGTGTCATGGGCACAACAGACTCAACACGGAATAAATGAAAGAAAACTCTCTTAGTCACTGCACACCCAGTGACAACAGAGTCAGGTAATGAGAAGCATGACAACATCTTAAAGCATCTCCAACCCCCTTTTTAGCCGACTTCACTTTAGTCATGATTTTGCTCCCTTCTTCCACCCTAGGTGTCACAGGGGGAAATGGGGCATCAGTCAGTTACTCATGTGTTCTTTTCCTGCTTAGCTGAGGGGGCATTCCTCACACTTGTCACCTGCTGCACCATGGGATCCCACCCACGGGACACAATCCTTCATGAACTTCTCCAGCATAAGTCCTTTCCCACAGGGCTTCAGCTCTTCACCAGCTGCCCCAGCGTGGGTCACTGCTATGGGGTGCAGTCTCTCAGGCCCAGGCTGCTCCAGACTCATCCCTCAAGGAGTTACAAGTCCCCGCCCAGCAAACCTGCTCCAATGTGTGCCTCCCTCTCCACAGGGTGCAGGTCCTGCCACGAGCTTGCTTCAACACAGGTGATAGTGTCTTCCATACATCTCCACCCACTCCAGCGTGGGGTGTCTCCACAGGCTGCAGGTGGGGTCTCTGCTCCCCATCATCTTCTGTGGGCTGCAGGTAAAACCTTCTCCACCATGGTCTTCTCCACACGCTGCAGAGAAATCTTTGTCTCTGGCACCTGGAGCACCTCCTCCTCCCCCTTCTTCACTGACCTTGGTGTCTGCACAGTTTCTTACATCTCACTTCCTTCTCTGTTGGCAAAAAGCAGACGCTTGTGTTTTTTCCTCCTAAATGTGCTTCCCAGAGGCACTGTGACTGTTGCTGATGGGCCCGGTCTTGGTCAGTGACAGGTCTGGCCTTGAGCCCAGCTGGTGTTTGCTCTGTCAGGCCTGGGGGAAGCTTCTAGCTTCTTACAGAAGCCACCTCTGCAGGCCTCCCTCCTCCACCAGAACCCAGCCACACAATACCACAACAGTAGTTTACAGGGGAGAGGTGGCTAGTTCTTCCTATTTGCACACCCAAACACCCACACACCCATGTGCACAGCCCAGTCTGACATCTCCTGGGTCCCTGCAGTGCAGGAAGGAGCACCTCAGCTCTTCGGCAGCTGCATTTCATGCAATAGGCACAGGCTGGATATGCCCGGTGTAAAGGAGCAGGGTAAGGACTCCTTTTTGGTTTGCATCAATGTATATATATTAAAAAGTGATATAATCTATGCTTTTGAATAAGCAATACTCAGAAAGATATTAATAAAAATTACCATATTCCATTTGCCAGATACTGCCTTACCTATATATTAATCCTGCTTAAAGAGAGTGCAGACAAATATTCAGCATAATTAATTCTCGCCTGTCAGGTTTAAACTCTGCAAGCTACCGCATTTCATTTCCAGCATAATCAAAGGGTTGGGTTTTTTGTAAAGGATGAATTGTCTGCATGTTTGGTACTGCAGACAACTTTTCACTATAAGAGTAGCATGAGGTTTGAATTTAAAAAGCAAACACCAGACACAATCTGTGTTAAGCATCATCCTCTAAAGCAAATACAAACCTACCAGAACAAACAGCTTCAGGCAAACTAGCCGAGTAAACAACAGAAAGCAAAGAGAACAAGACATGCCCAGAAAGACGCTGTGTTGCACTTTCTTTGGAGCTAGAGGTCTTAGAGGGTTTCAGCGACTCCCAGCTCCATCTGTCTACAGGAAATCATTTTTTTTGCCACTGGCATGAGAATTAAAATTCTGCTCTGGGAATGGGAGAGACAATGTCCATGGTACTTTAAAAGTCCCTAATTAATTTATCTCCTGCTAAAGAATATAGAATCAAAATATTTTAGTACAATTACTAGTCATGATCAATTTCTCAATCATGCCTTAGGTTTTGATTCTGCAACTTGAGCCACTGATACCAGCCCCTGAACTGCTGACTTCACTAGGACTCCATGGGTGCAAGAATCATCTCCCATTGATCACTTTGCACACACAGGGCTTGCTTTTGTCTAGACTTTGCTGGTGGAGGCCTAATATTCTGCAAACAATTTAACTCCTTCCACAGATATGTTGAGTTTTGTCTTCTGTTCATTTGTGCTTACCTAGAAAATTAACCGGGAGTTAGTTTTTGCCCCGAGGCTCGGAACCATCAATCAGTACTTCATTTTTGTTACTCTTTTTTTGTCCAAATAAAATCTCAGCTGAGATGAAAATATTTTTCAAAAGATGGATTGCCTTGCAAACTACTTGTAACTACATAGTGTTAAAACATAACTGTGAGTCAAACTGGATAATTCATGTTTTTCTGTTTCTCTTTGAATACACAGTGAAACAGCCTACCTCCATTTCCATGAAATTTTGATGTAGAACCATTATATTAAAAGAAATCTTGAAACATCACTGAAGAAATCACAATTGACTATACAAATAATTTTTAACAGAAGGAACACTTATAGTAACATGTAATTTTGGGTGTATTTGTGTTTATTTGAGTAATACTACAGATGAGGATGTTCTTCAGTTTTAAAAGACATTCAGCATCTTTTAGAAACACAAGCAATCCTGCAACAAAAGCTTCCATTATTTACCCCTTTATGTATTTTCCTTTCAGATCTAATGATTTTTAGAAGTTGTTAGGGTTACTGGGGTCAATAGACAGTGTAAGAGTCCATTAGGTGTACAAGAAATCAGAGTTATGAAAAGCAGTCAGGATGAGGAACATAAAAAAAAATTATCCAACAAACACTGGAAGAAGATGTTGTTTTCTAAGGCAAGGCATCTGATACAAGGAGAAACATTCTCAGGTTCTGTGATGACCAGTCAGGATATTGTCCCTTTTAGGACTGTGGAAGAAAGCTCAGTGTATGAATACCAAAGACATCTATTTACAGTCAAAATTCAGAAGGTTTGTGTGGTCAGTTGGCTACTTCATGTTACTATTTTCCCTGGACTCTGCAGTCTGGCTTTAGAGCTTACCCAGGTGATGATGGTACATGACATTCTTCCTTAACATCTGCAGATTGTTCCATCCCTTTCCTATAGCTAGGCATTATTTCTTACAACTAGACTTAAAAACTACATCCCCGGTTGTGGTTTACTGACCTTGGCCAGCTGTTATCTCGCTCCCCTTTTTCATCAGTGGATGAAAGTAGGGAGAATATAAGATTGAAAAGGTCAAGATAAACACAGGGAGATCACTTAGCAGTAACTATCACAGGCAAAACAGACTTTATTTGGGGAAAATTTAATTTACTGCAAATTAAAATAGGGTTGGATAGTGAGAAACAAAGACAAAAACTATCACACCTTCCTCTTCACACTTTTTCCCTGTTCCAAGGTGGGCTGTGCCTAAGGGCTCCAGTACTTTGGGATAAATCTGGTCCTGCATGCAGTCTCCATAGCCTACAGTGCTGGTATTTGCTCTGGCACAGACCTCTCTACAGGCTGACAGCGAATACCTGACCCATCAAGATCTCTCCACAGATTGTTGGGGAACCCCTGACTGGATCACTTCCTCCTTCCCCCACCTCTGGACTCACAGGGCTGTTTCTCACACATTTTCACCACATTTCTCTCTCTGACTGCCCAGCACTTTGCCCTTTCTCATCCAGGCTTTGCCGGAGGTGCTGCCGTAGTGGCTGTAGGGCCTATCCCTGCCCTGTGGTGGGTGGGTTGGAGCTGGTTGGAACTGGCTATGCCCAGCACAGAGCAGCCCCGGCTGGCTCCTCATGGAGGCCCTGCAGCCCGTGACAGACCCTGGGCGCCTATACCCAGCACATAACTTCCAAGAGTTTTTCAATGATTTGTCAACTGAAAGTGGTCCTAAGCATTTTAAAGATGATAAATCAAAATTTAAGAAAACCTACTTCTCTGTAGGCAGCCATGGCTCTGTTTAGAGCCTGACATTGGACTTAGAGCACAGCCATGTCAGCCTTCAGGGCAGCAAAATGAGGCAGTAAAGGACTGCGAGGTCTGCTGGGCAGGGCATGGGCACAGAGAGGAGAAATACCCTGCTGCCTTTGTGAGGTGTCAGGGAATTCTTGACCTCTTTTGCTGTGAAAGCCACTGACCTCTGTAACTTACAAAGAATTTCAAGAGTTTCCTAAAACTTCTTCCTGGCTTAATGGGAAAGGCCACAGGGCAACAGGAAGCCATTTGGTAGCTCACTACTCCACCTCTTTCCTTTTGCTCTCCCTGCTGTGGCCGCTGCTCATCCCCACACCTCATCAAGAGTTTTCTGTGAGCTAATTTGACTCACTGAGGCACGGAAGGAATACCTGCAAACTACACTGCTTTAATACACTAATATTGAAGAAACCGATCAGTTCATCTAAGGGTCAAGGGAATGTCAGATAAGGAAATAAAAATGGGGACAGGACTTCTGTCAGGAATTGAGAGGCAGACATGACAAGAAGGGGGAGCACCTGCTCTCACAGGGTTGAGGAGCCATTAGGCTGCCCACGCTGTTCTGACACCATGCTTTTCCTTCATAACCCTCACTCTCCCAACTTTCCTTGAGGTGGCACCTGTTTTTTAAAATCACTTATTACCAACTTTGCAAACATACCAAATCATCATTTTTTGTATTAGACAAAAATAATTTCTCTGTAAGCAGACATACAGAGATATTATGGCCTATCTTCATTCATCAAGTTAGAATCACAGAATTGTAGGTGTTGGAAGTGACCTCCACACATACTAGAAGACAGGAGTTTTGCTTGGCTCTGTTTTAACCCAATTTCTCTCTTTTACTGCTTCAGGAGGTGCTGTTTTCTATTGATTTTATGAAGGTAGCATTCATTTGCAAAGCATGATATCTCAGATAAATCTGAAATCCCAGTAACATGCTTCCCAGACTGACCTCTTCAGATTTCTACTCACACACTTGTAAACATCAGTCATCCAGGAAACATTCTCTGAGGTCAAACCCAAGATGCATGACATCTCCTGCTTGTGGGTTTGCCATCATTAGCATTTCCATACATATAGTATGCTACTGTGTCAGGAGACAAGAGGCATATAGAGATAACAAAGCATCAAGACTTTCATATTAACAGATGTCCAATCTATGCAAAAAAATAATTAGACAAATAAAAATAAAGGACAAATTCCAAATTCTTTATTTTTCTTTCTTCTTTGACCATTTGTTATAATTCAAGCAAGATCTCTCTTTTTGTGAACTGATTGCCGCTTTCCCATACAATCCTCCCATGCCAAAATGACAATCAAGGGTGGATGAATCCAAAGCAGTCATATTTTTCACATGCTTTAACTTCCACAAGTCCAGATTTCTCAACATTAGGAATTAAAAATGAGGAGAAAGGAACAGACCTTGTAATTTTTGAAAAGTCATCAAATAACAAGTTTGAGACAGTCCATCCATTTAAAAAGTTTATTACAAAGTATTAGACTAATTCTCAGTTAGAACAGAGAGAACCAATGCACACCAAAAACTCACTTGGAATTCAAATCAATTATTTATTTTTAAAAAATAAATTTAGCCATTATTCTTCATTTCATTCCTACCTTTGAGGTAGTCTGTAGCTTCAAGTTCTTGATAGCTATGGAGCTTTAACACTGAAAAACTACTCATCATGGATTTGGGTTTTTTAGCCCTCTCTTTCAGGCCAGATAGATTCAGGATGCACTTGAACAAATTCCTATAAAATACTGTAAATCCCAGGAAATTTACATAGGTTGGATAAGCAAATTTACAATTTTTAGAGGATTAATGACTCCAGTGCATTATTATTATTAATGCATTCAATTACATAGTTAAATAATTTTGTGCTTTTATAATGGAAAATCCTACAATTTACTTCAATTTTGGGGCTTGGTGTCTTTAGCACAGAAGCATATATATAAGAATATATATGCATACATTTATTTAAAGCTAGCATTTGTTAATAACTGTCAAGAAGTGTTTTTTCAGACAACAGAATTAGACGTCTCCCAAGTTTGAAAAATTTTAAATCTGAAATATTGATATTAAATACTAAGATTCTCTCAAATTTTAGCTTTCTCTTTCATTCCACTTTACCAATTTCTTCCAGTCATTGGTATTGCAGGTAACTTCTCTCCAGCAAACGGCAGTGAGACTTCATGTTTGAATATTTTTGTGCTGAAAGTTATTTGAGCAAGGGATGTCTTCAAGACTTGTAGTAAGGGTGACTATTGCATTTTAAATACTATGTCTACCAAGAAAGAGTGTCCCAGTCTGTGAAATAGAGATGTATGTAAGACACTGTAGAAATTCTATGTTAGCCCCTGTATATTTACTGTGCCCTTTCTGTAACTCGAACACACATACACACACACACACACACTTATTTTACCTGGAAAAAATCTCTGGTTACTCTTGTTTGGTGATCTACAAAGGAACGAGCACATTCTGACTAGAGAGGTTATACCCTTGTGTGTCATATAGGATCTGCCATGTTGGTATGTCCAGAGCAGGGAGACAAATGGAAAAAGAATCAGTGACATTTTTAGGGGAGTCTTTGCCAAGGCTATTGAGTGATTTCAATCATAGGTTTCAGTATCTGAACTACAACAGGAAAAACTGTATAATACACCAAAATGCCTGGATGCTGATTATGTCAAACTCTTGAAAACCACAATTCTTGCCTTTGCAGCTACTTAATTAGGTCAACAGTTTACTGAATTTTCAAACTAAGCAATTTTGTAACTAGACAGTAAGAGGTAGCTTTGACTGTGAGCTGTCTTAGATCCTGTTGCCGTTCTTGAAAAGATGGGATCTGAAATCTAAATGCTTATCAGGCAGATGAGTACAGGATGCAACATATCCAGTTCAGCTTCCAAAGATTCAGGACTGCATTTGTTCAGGGTTTTTCCTCTGACAGCTTTCAGCAGTGAAAGAAAAGCAGCAAGTTAATGTTGTCCAGCAAATATTCTCAACATCTTTTGCTCTAATCTCAATGACTAACCCTCTTTTCCTTCCAACAGTAGGCACCCTGAATTACAGTGATGTTTTTTTCTCCTCGGAGATGACAGACAAAATACACACACACACACACACACACACACACACAGAGACACACACAAATGTTTTTTTCTGGATATGTTTAACTTGGTTCCCGTTTGTTACACCTGCACAAAGAATTAAAGGAAGGTGCTGTTGTACCGTAAAAGAACTAGAGGGTAGTATTGTATAGTCTAGTGGAAGCAATCCTAACTAGGATGCTTCACATCTACTTATATAGCTGCTGAACTTCAAAGAAATACATTACAAGTCAATGATTTCCAAGATTTCCATAGCAACCTAATGAAAACAAACACAAGATACAACAGAAAATTATGTTTGGATGCATCAAAAGAACAGCACTAATTATAGAAGCAACACATCCTTGGGGGAAAATGCTAAACTGTAGAAAGAATCTGCATCTGTCTAGCAGGTCCTATAAAATGCTACAATGTAAGGGGGAAATGCAACAGTCAAACCTGCAGATGTGAATCTCTGACAAACGATTTAAGTCAAGCTCATTGTGGTCTCTGAAACATTAAATGGGTTCTCTTTGGGAATATTTTCAGCTCCCAAATGTACTTATCTCCAGATGCAATATTTAGCTGCATCTCCCTGGGAGAGTGCCATTTGAGTAAAAAGGGTTGATCTTAGCACAATTCTTTTTATTTTTACCATCTTATCTCTTCCTCCCTTCATCTCTCAGTGGCTAGTTGTTCCTGTAGGAATAGGAGGAGAAATGGCAATAAACCAGGTTACATTCTGGGGCAGTAATCCTATTTTACTTAGCTTTTTAAGCAGTTATACCTTGATATGTTACAGGAGAAATAGAGGGGTACCAGGAGCTGGAGGCATGCCATTTAAATGCAGAGTGAACCAAGAAATTAGGTGAATTTAACAGAGAATTTGGATCCCAAGGACTGTCTCATTATATCTAGGACTACATTTATTGAAAAAAAAATTACACTGAAAGCCAAGGTGTAAAATATACTTTGAAACATTTGGAAGCAGGTAAAGGCCTGCATCAAAAATTCATCTCAAAGGAAAGGAAAAGGTAAAAAACTGAACAAACATTTGTCATGAGTGAATTAAATATCGGGGGGGGGGTTATGCCTTGCAGAGAGATGGACTAGAAAATTTTGAGGCTCAGGTGTTCTAAGGTTACAGTAACCAAGAGTCACTAACGTCATCTCTATCCCAGGACATATCTCATTACAAAACAGTGGTTTAAACACCAGTCTAATATGGATAGTTCTCAAGCACAACTCAGCCTCAAATGAATGTAACAATTTCCTACTCTGTTCCTCTCTAATAAACTGCATTTTGATAGCATCTCAGAAACAAGCTGGTTCACCAAACTATGTCAGATTAACAGCATGCATTAGAGTTAAAATGTTCAGAATATCAAGCCCCTATTCACAGCATTCTCCTTTTCGTAAACTAATAAATAATAAATATAGTAAAAAGTGAATGCACTTTTGCTCACAAGCCAGGTTTTAAGGCACTTCATACAGACTCAGATTAATTATGACAATTTCTCTGCCAAAACAGAAACATTTTATATTTTTGTAGCTATGCTACAACAACACACCTTTATGGTAAATTTTTGAGAGAATGTATGCATCTACATTCTGTGCTTTCTATATGCTCAGCCCCAGTTTAAGCAGGTAAAACAATAAATTGCTCATTACTATTCCAAAGCTCTTCCATGAAGTATATACAGGAAATAAGATCTGTGGTTCAAGAAGGAAGACACACGTTAATTCTTGTACAATGGAGAAATCAATATTAAAATCAGGACTGCGCTGCGTCTGAGGCTGTACTCCAGTGATAACAAAATATTGACTTACTGTTCTCAGCCTGGAGCAAAAAACTAAGAGAACATTTGAACTTTAATTAATACACATATAATGTAGTTGCAGTTTGCATCCACTGACTGCCTAAGAATGAAAAAGGTTCTGCCATACATTGACCTTTATTCAAACTTTGTGGGAATATCCAATTGACTTGATAGCTTTCTAGGGCCGGGGCCCTGTCTTACTGTCTGCCCATAAAACACATGGCATGGCCATGCCACCATATCGTATCAGTACCACAGTAAATGAAGTGGATCAAAAAAACAACCAAACAACATACTATGCAAATTACCAAATTCATTCTTTAATCAGATCAGAGGGTATTTTTATAGTTTAGCCTTTTTGAGACCCTGATGCTACTTTTATCCAACCGAGTTGTCAAGTTTTACAAACCTGTATAAAGAAAGGGTGTGTTTCTGGTTCTTTTAGACAATAGTACTCTGCTTCTATTATCCACCAAGGGGTACTGAATCAAAGCACATCTCATTGGTCTGTTACAGTGACAGGACAAAGGCTTTGGGCCACATTCATGACCAAATGCACAAAATTGTAGACAAAAACACTAAAGCAGTAGTACTTCAAGCAGCTGGATTACAGTTGATTCTGAAGATACTTCTGTTGGTACCGCTCAGTTTCATAAATATGTGACACTGCATAATCCTGTACATTCTACAAAAGTGTTAATCAAAAAAAAAATTTTTTTTTGCTAACTTTATTACTATCTGTCCTAAGTCACACCTAGCCAAAGAAAATTACAACTATAGGCCTAAGAGATCAGTCACTAACAATGATCACTACAGCAGGTTTCTGTGTGCTACAGTAGCAACTATAATCTGCTAAGAATAAGCCAACTAAGATGAATAGCAAACTTGTACAAATCACAATTTGATTGCAGTTACACTAATACTATAGAGAAAAAAAGGATAAAAATTATGAGTATATTATTCACTACATATTATTCACCCAGTTTCACTTAATCATCCAACCTCTGGAGGTGCCCAAGGCAACCCTTCAAACCCTTGATTTATATTTGGCCTCATTTAGAAGCTGTCATACAGTTGCAATGTATTGGTTCCAAACAGCAACAATTTCAGAAATACACAGAACAGAACAGAATCAATTCACTTACTTGCTACTGGAAGAAGAAAACACCTTTCACATGAATGAAGTGTTTGAAAAAGATTGAACATGTGTCCTGGTTTCAGTCAGGATAGAGTTAATTTCATTTGTAGCAGCTGATGGAATGCTGTGTTTGGGAGTTAAAATGAAAGCAGTGCTGATAACACCCTGATGTTCTTAGTTGCAGTCAGACAGTCAAGGACTTTCTTAGCTTCTTCTATTTCTCTATTCTTGAGAAAGGAGGGGCGAAGCCAGGACAGGTGACCCAGATGGGCCAAAGAGAGTATTCCATGCCAATTACGTCCTGCCTAGGAAAACGGGGGGCTGTTGGGAAGAAGAAGAGGGGCGGTCTCGGGACGCGTGCTTCTTGGGGGGACGGTCGGGTTCCGGGACAGCTCTGGGTGGTACGGCCTGAGTTGTGTGGGTCGGTGAGAAACTGCATTGTGTATCAATAGTTTCATATTCTTTTGCTCTAAAGTCCTGTTAGCATTGTTGTATTTTATCTTTCTGTTATCTTAGTAAACTATCCTTATCCCAACCCACGGGCCTCTTAGTTTCTTGGTTTTGGAGTTATTTGCCCCTTCCTTTTCCCTTCCCTTGTTTTCCCTTTCCCTTTTTCCCTTTTCCCCTGCTCTTTTACTTTAAGGAGCAGGCAACTGCGTGGATCTCAGCCCACAGCTGGGGTGAAACCACGACAACATGCCAGAAATAAATGAAATTTGGATTGAATTCTTTTAAATATTCCTACGATTCCAGCTCTTTTCTGATTACCTGTGTTGAGGGCTGCTAGGCATGAATGAGAATTCTTACAACGTGCTAAAATTTTAGTTCACTGAAAAATAGGTGTTTTTCCCCTTCATCACTAAGGCTCTACATAAGATAATTCAATAGCAATATGTAGCTTTTATCAGTTCCTTCTCCCCGCTATAATTTCCACAATCTGGTACCTAACTTATGTGGTGTACTCATTAGATGGAATCACAGACCTGATCCAAGTAATTTAAGAAACGCAGACAGTCAGGGAGTAGCAATTGGTGTCTGGGAAGCCAGACTACTAGGTGCAAATTTGTTCTAGCAACAAGGTCAGTAGATTTGGGACTTTGTTTTCCGGGTTTTTTCTGGGCTTTTTTCTTTCTTTCTTTCTTTTTTTTTTTTTTTTTGCTTGGGGATTTTGTCTTTGGAAAGTTTTATCTGAATTCCAGCCTTTATCTTTTCCTATGGGATTCTACACAGGCCATAACCCTGATTGAATTAATTCCAGAAATCTCAGCCAAATACTCAACAGGCATGTAAAGATCATATGGATGTGCAAGTGCATATCTGTTCCCTAGGCTTCAGCTCTTGTTCAGTGCCTCTAATACATCTGGGAAGCTATGAAAAAATTGCACATGTATCACACAGATGGCTTGCATATGAGCTATAACCCTGATGTGTTTGGAATGGATCAGATAATGCATTAGCACATTGTAATTCAGTAGAGAAAAATTGAAGATATCAATTCCATTCCTTCCTTCCCCTCAGTAGATTAAACTCTTATATTCAGGTTCCAGGAAAATATCTTTACCCTGCATTCTTATATTGGACAGGAGGGCAGAGAGCAACCCTTTCATCCAGTGTGCTAGCTGTTTTAATTGTCTTTTACTGATGTATCATGTGCAGGATGTAGAGCTGCGGAGACGAAGCTTGCCTAAAATGAGTATCCTTCCCCAAAAGACAGAGGAATGATACTGTTAACCTAAGTGGATGAAATCTATACCTGAGGAAAAGGGGTTTACCCAAAACCAGCACCCTGCACGGTCCCCAGCTGGAACTGCTTCACGCTGTGTAATTTACTCCAACATCACTTAGTCCTGTGAGTAGAATATTCAATTGAGAAGCAAGTTATGAGGATTATTGTCTATTTTCCCTGTGAACTTTGGTGTTACAGAAAAAAAAAGGTTCAGCTAGAGAAGTTTATGGTAGCTGGTGGAGAACAGCTGGGCTGTCAGTTGCTGGAAGAGCAGGCCCAGGCAGGGTGGGAGAAGAGGCAGGTGTAAAGCCCCTTGGACAGATGGTAGAAGTGAGTTTAACTCCAAGTATTGAGTGGCAGAGGACAATCTCAAAACAGTGTGGAGAGGCCACAGACCTTTTTGTCTCTTTATGGGGCTTTAGATTTTGAAGGGAGGAAAAGGAGAAGAAATAGGTGGGTTTGGGATGGGTTTTTTCTTTGTTTGGGGTTTTATGTTTTGGTTTTCCCCAAAAAACCTCAAGAATTATTCTTTTGTATGCAGAAGAAAATTTTTTCATACTTTCATTTCAGAGAAGTGGCAAGAGGAAGGAGAAGTAAATTCTATTTCTATTAAACTACAGTGGAATTATTTTTCCAGTGTCTGCCTTCAGCTGCTGCACAATCACCTACATGCATAGTCCTGGGATTTACTGACTTAGGGCTGAAGAAACTTTGTAAAAATAAAATTTAGTTCAGCAGCATGGAGTATAGTAGCTTGACCTGATTTTGGCTGAATTAGAAAGAAAATTAACTCTAATAGCATAGTGCTGCTGGGTGAGAATAATGCTGATAACACACTCATGTTTTAGTTGTTGTCAGGTATTTGTAGTGTTTACACTAAGACAGGGACTATGACCAGTGCTGTTTAATATCTTGATTAATGAAATTGACAGTTGGATTGAGTGCAACCTCAGCAAATTTGCTGATGACACCCAGCTGAGTGGTGAAGTTAATGTACCACAGGGATGGGATGCCATCCTAGGAGACCTGGCAAGCCTGGAGAAGTGGGCCCAGGTAAGCCTTATGAGGGGTTTAACAAATCCAATTGCAGTCCTGCACCTGCTTCGGGACAATCCCAATTATCTGTACAGGTGGTTAGGAGATGATGTGCTGGAAAGCAGACCTAAGGAAAAGAATGTGGCTGAGAAGCTAGACATGAGCCACCAATGTGCATCTGCACCCTGGAAGGCCAGCTGCGCAGCCCAGAAGGCCAACCACATCCTGGGCTACATCAAAAGCAGTGTAGACAGCAGACTGAGAGGTGATTCTGCCCCTCTCCTCTGCTCTGGGGAGACCTCCCCTGGAATCCTGTGTCCAGCTTTGGAGCCCTCAACACAAGAAGGATGTGGACCTGTTGGACTGTGTCCAGAGGAGAGCCACAAAAATGATCAAAGGCCTGGAGCACCTCTCCTGTGAAGACAGGCTGGGAGAGCTGGGTTTGTTCAGCTTGGAGAAGAGAAGGGTCTAGGGAGACCTTTTTGCAGCCTTCAAATGTCCTAAAGGTGCTTGATGGGACTCTGAGCAATCTGATCTAGTGAAGGTGTCCCTGCTTGCTGCAGGGAGGTTGGACTAGATGGCCTTTAGAGGTCCCTTCCAACCTTGCACATTCTGTGATGCTATGTTACACTCAGTTTGTATCATCAATAGCTACACAAATTTCACCCATGTCAAATCTCACACGTATCGGTTCATCGTGATGCATCAAAAAATATACAAGTAAGTGAAATTGTTTACATGGTGGTCAGAAAGAGCTCATTTCAGAGGTGAATTCCGTGCCACTTCAGTCAAGGAAAAAGTAAATTGTGGTTGGCAAGCCCCTTGCTGGCCAAACCAAACCTTTTTTTGAGGCTTGACCATCTGGAGCAAGCATGGAGATCTGGAGCAAAGCACATTTTAGAATGTGGAAAAAAGCCCATAAAGCATCAGTTCGACATTCTGGCCCATAACATATTTACTTTAAATTAATTTTCAGAAAGTAGCATGTGTGATTTTGACAGTAGAATTTTACCCATATGGTTTAACATTTGGGTGCTTCTAAAGCAGCCTGGAAAGTTTAAAGTATTTGCTAATACTTCAGCAACTTTCTCGCTCTCCCCCACTGGACCGTTATTTTGACTGGTAAGAATCACGTTCTTCTCCATTTTGTCAGTTTGAGAAGATGCATGACAATTGTTTTCCAGATATGGAAAAGTGGCTGAAAAAAATATGACTGCTGTAATGATGTGATTACAAGTAATTGGCAGCTATTTCTTAATGAAGAAAATATGTTTTGGTGGGTCAGAGCTGACAAGGACTCTAAAAGGAAAGTGATCTTTTTGACTCCAGTATGTGTGAATTTTCACTTTTTTCTGGTTTTGTGTGGTTCAGATGAGAAATATCCCCAACTGGACCTGCCATGGTAAATTTTCTAAAATTGTTAAGTTAAAACCAAGTCAGCTACACTAATATATATTCTGTAATGTTGTGTCTGTAGGGACACTGGCACACAATTTTATCCGCAACATTATTTTTCTGGCATTCGTGACAAGCCATAAACTACAGGACTGAATTTTTAAACGCAGGCTTTTCTCATTATGAATCAGTGAAAGCAGGATTTTGCTATTGTAAGCTAGCAGCAAACTTGTTCTTAAACCATATTTCTAGTGGCTCTCATTTTGCTGCAAACGTAAATTCAAAGAGATATATGTTTCTTTCATCCCAATGCTACCACTGAATTAAAATATCAGCAATACCCATGAATTAAATGGGCCTCATCAACACTTTTTACAGCAGTTGAGATAGCATTTTGTATGTTTTGTGTACAAACAGCAGTAAATACACTCATGTGTATTGATCTTTATTATTGTTAAGATTTATCAAGCAGCACTTACGCTCCTGGCCTTGCCCAAAAGGGGAAGAAAAAATAAAAAAAGAAATCCCAAAGAAAACCCCATTAATCCTCTACACGGTGTTTCTACAGTACCAACAATATATTTGAGATGTTGGAGTCATGCATTTGAGCGAAGCATATATCCAGCTGTGCATTCGTACGCGGGCGTGAGGGTGTCCCGATAAATTCAGCATTAAGGTGCCACACTATTTGCGAGCACCGAAGCTCCTGAAAGATGCTCTCTACCTAGCTACAGGCATACGTGTTGTCACTAGACTACCACGAAATGGCCTAACCTTATGCAGGAGCGAGAAACTAAGGTGGCTACCGAGTCTTTTTGAGCCTAGAAATAAGTAGCAGAGAATTTAAAAGACTCTAGGATGTGCTTAGACAGTAGGTCTGTTTTCTAAAAGAAATCAAGACCGAGCTTCAGTGAACGCATCCCGGGGGTTGGAGGGGGGAAACGCTCACTGATTGGTATGGCACACACTGGTACACTGCTGACTTGCTACCTCAGAGCTGCATCAAGTCAATGAGAAAGCACAGACCTGGTCCTGGAGCAGAGGTCGGATAAGAACTGTCAGTGCACATATGTGGTTTTCAGAACAGATGATAGAAGCAAGGCTGATTCAGGATCACTGTGGTACTTTTGAAAAACTAAATAGATTACCTATCTAAGGATTAACAGAAAAGCCAAGCAGCAGCCCAAATTGGAATGTAAATACATAGACGGTCATTATGTTTCAATCCCCACTCCCTCCTTTGGTATTTACAGATACCCACCTAGAAGTCCAGCAGCATTAAAATGAAGATCTATCTATATGTAAAATCCTAAAGCCTTCAATCATTACCTGTCGTCTGGATGAAGTTATAGCTCAAAAAAAGCAGTGTTTTTCAATAAGGTGTATCTTTGGCTGAAGTTTGTTTCCCAGATGTAGTGTAATCCTACTAATTTTAATGGACCATGACATACAAGTGACTGGAGGCAGAGTCTGGTCATTAATTTGAGATTAGAACCACTTTATTCTTACTTTTAAGTATTTTATACAGAGTTTCTTGCCCAAAATATTATACCAGCCCAAATTAAATTGGTTCAAGAATAATTTAATTAAAGTGTTGCAAAACTCCTGCGTAGACACTCTTAAATTGTTTTAAACCTGAAACATCAGCCTAGGTTAAATTGATTCCTCACAAGATTAAGCAAAATCAATATATCATCCATTTTTAACCTGTTTAAGACTATCCACTAAGTAAATTAGTTTAAAAACCTTGTAATTTAACAACACGTACTGAGACTAGCGTTTATCATGATGCTTAGCATTGTCTCCTTGTTTCCTGGTAGCTGTCTGTCTCACCCCATGTCTGTCTGCCACAGACTCCTGTCTCCTTGTGCACTAATAACTCAGAGCTTGTATGCAATTTGGCATAACGAGGGTGCTGAGATTGAGAGACTCCCAGGTACAGGCAGGGTAAACGTAGCATTAAAGCAGTGCCAGCCCACACGCCAGTGCAGCCTCACTTAAACGCTACAGCCCTAAACACCAAATTTCGCCCAGTTTGGATTTTCTGTGCAGAAATATTAAACTTTCTTTCTACATTGAAAAACTTTTTTTTTTAGACCAAAGGATTTTGTTTGGAATTGATGGGAAGAGTAAAATAACTTGCAGTCTTCTTGTCAGGGGTTTTTAATTGCTCTCTGTAAACTGCGAATCCATATGTGGTGAAATTGCGAAGAAAAAAATAAGCATGACAAGAATCAGTATGAAGACTTAAGATTCTGATGGATTAAAACAAATTACTAAAATAGGAAAAGCAAAACTATCACCATTACCAAGGGTCTTGTGTCCAGAGATAATGAAATTACAAGTAACTAACTGGTTTGCAACTTTAAATTGAACAACATTTTCCCAATTAGATGGGAGGAAACATACTGTTTCTTTTGGTTGATTCTCAAGGTCTCATTCCTTGGCAAGTGCAGGACTACACCAGACAGCATCAACTGTGAAAAAGAATCATGAGAGCTTGACAGCTCCACTAAAGCTATATAAAATTGCTTTCTGGTTGCCATGTTGTTGCTAGTATAGGGCACAAGCTTGAGAGGAGGGGAATATAATTAAATTCTTATGATAAAATCTAAATTAGATTTTACTATGGAATAAGCTGTGATTCAATTACTCTAATCTTAAAGATACCACTGTAAGCAATGTAGTATGCCTATTTATTTCGTATTTTTGCAATTAAGCCTTTTGAAGATATGCACCAATAATTTTCAATATTGAATTACGAAGCTCTTGTCTTTGATGGCCACGCAGTATGTGCAGGATACTGAATCCTTTCACAAGACTTATTCCAGTAAAAGACAGTCACCAAGAAATTCATACCATCATATTTATTTCTTGTTGAGATTTAAAAGCAACCAGCAGTTTAAGGAAAATATGGTAGCACAGGAAAATGTTAAACTAACATTTGAAGTAGAAGGGTAGCAGGAAATACTTTAGCAGCTGGGTAAATGATGGAAGAGGAAAACAGAATTTCTCAGTTAGGCAAATCTGTACTTGTAAACATTATGCAGACATTGCATTAAGATGTCTCCTGTCAAACCACAGAATGACTGATAAAAATGATTCAGGGTCTAGACAGCCATAGTATAGAGCAAAAAAAATGAGGGGGGGGACGGGGACGGGACGGGCAGAGGGCAGAAATCCTTTTAGATTGACCTTTAACTGATAAATTGATGATGTTCTCATTAGCAGCAACCCCGCTGCTTGCCCTCAATAAAAGATAATGCCCTGCTGTTAACACTATTCCTGTTTCTGTGATTTAATGCTACTATTACAGTGCAGATTCTATTTAAATGGATTAAGGTTTAAATTAAGATAAAATATTGTTGGGTCGGCAGTGTTTGTCTCCAAACCAAGCAGCATGCTTTCATTGCCTGTGACTGGAAATGGGCAAGTAACAGGGGCATTTATCAGATGACATTAGTGCCAAGGTTTTCACCAGGTAGTACCTCTACAGTACCCAATTTGTTTAGTGTACTCTCAGTAATATTTCACTGGCAGTCGGTCTGTGTATGGTAGACATAGTTACCCATTCTATCTTCCTCCCTGAGGAAGAAATACCCCAACTCTATTAGAATTCCTGTAGTATCTTAGTATGAAAAATTTGCAGGGTTCACAACGCAGGGGGATAATGAATCAGATTAACTCTTACGTGCAACAGATAACCACGCAAAATGTAAAACCACATGGTGTGTCAGGGTCATCTGCAGTGCTACAACTACAGAAAGACATGCCATTACTGATCTATGACTTAACAATTCTTTTGTAGGTTTCCAAAGAATTGTTTTAAACAAAGAAGCCTAAAACTTCCAGTTTGATCCCCAGATGTACTTATCATTCAATACCGTATCCTGGGAGTCAATTTATATTTTCAAGATAAATGGGCAAAGTTCTACAGAATAAATATGTTTAGTGATATCTCTCATTAAACATAATTATAGTTATTTTAATTATTTAAATGCATGCCAACCTAGCTTCTAAGATCCTTTATTAATGGTGTGTGCTAACACAGAATTTATCTATGTTGGTTTAAGTCTCCTGAACTATCACTACAAAACTGAAAGCAATATTGTCGCAAGAAAGAGCAGCATGATTTTAAAAATCCAATCTTCTATTATTTCAACACTCTTTGGTGTTTTCACTGGTGTATATGGTGCACCATGCAATCTACCACTCAGCTTTGATCAAATATACACCAACTGTCTTAGTGGATACAATCTCTTTCTACACAATCTATGGTAAATATGGTTTAGAAATTGAAACCATCCCAAGAGTAACTTTCCATCACAGGTGGGTTCTTGCATAAATATAAAAATATTTTTGTTACCAGCTATGTGAAAGTAAAAGATACTGTCCAGGTCTCATGAGACCAAATAGCTTGGCCTTTGTGGGCACCAACCATCAGCACAATCCTTTGTTGCTGCTAGGATCTGGGGACACCTGTAAGAAGCACACTGAGGGCAGGCAGGAGGTAGGCTCCCCCAAACCCTGCCCCTGTCACTGTGGGGCAGAGGTAAGAGCCAGGGAAAGTGGCCAGAGCAGCACAGCTCCCAAATCTTCTCTCCCAAGGGCAGGGCTGTATGCAGACAGCAGTGTACCCCTGCCCAGAACCATGTAGTGCTGAGAGAGACCAGACCAACCACCCCCAGGGTTGGGTTATGTTGTGCATGGGCTCCTCAGATCATGAGTCTCCCCAAATAGGGGACCTTCACTCCCCCTGCTTTCTCCATGTAGCACAGGAAAGAGCAAGTGATCTGCACTCTCTGGCCAGGTTTATGAACCCTCAGTCCCTCTGGTAATCAGGTCTCACGCATGCCCTTTCTCTTTCACTGTGCTAGACAAGGCTTTCATCAAAGGGTTTGCTGTTTCATCCTAGAATCTTTTCAGAGGGTTAGAAGAGAAAATAAAAATCACACACACAATTACAAGAAGTAGCTGTCACTCCAGAGAAAGGTAGGCAAGCAACACATCCAAAGGAATAAAGTCAAATTATTCAAAGTGAATACAAATGGAACTCATTTCATTTGAGCAGTTTGGGGGATTTGCCTCTTACTCTACATTAGTTTAAATAGTATCTGCACTTTCTTCTACTGCTTTGCATTCAACAGTAGAAAAAATGACATCTCTCTTATCCTGACAAAAGCTGGGCCTGAATTTGCTGCAAACACAAGGTTTTACAGGAATCATAACCCCATACCCAAAGTTTCTGAAACTTTGTTTAAACTCCATTTTGCCACTTTCTCAGCAGTGTCATATCCGCATTAAGTGATTTAGTATTGCTGCTTGATGTGGAATAAAATGCCAACAATCTGTCAAAAAACTGAAATTTAGAATCTGCAAAAGTCTAACTGTAAAGTTATCATTGAATAATCCTGGGTTAATTTTGCAATTATGTCTATGATATTTAAGTATATTTAGATTGTGACAGAATTATGTGAAATATTTTAACTTTATGATATTCCATATGAGACTGTAATTAAAAAAAAGTTACTTCATACTGGCTAGAGCTCTTACAACTGCATATTCCATCATGTGCGTTCACATTTTAAAAGACAAAGTATTTCTACTCTAAGCTGCCTAATGTTTATATAAAACATTTTAAAAAAATAAAAATTTGAGATTGCTTAATAAATTGCCCTTTGAAAAGATAATTCTGTGGATTAAAAATGTACTTACAATTATTCAGTTATATACACATGATTTATTTCACACTGTATTTAACAGTAGGAGGTTATCTTATAATTTTATGAGCTTAGTAGGAGTGAGAAAAAGTCTCTTTAAATTAATAATGTAATTACTACCTCTGTTCTATTTCTATAGTTATCCTTGATATTATTGTTCACATAAAAATCACTTCAAAACATTTGAATTTTTAAGTTAATATCTTTATAGAAGCAAAACAACTGTACTGACAGAACTGAAACGCAATCTTAAAGTCAAAAGCTATTAAAAGTTAGAAATTTCAAAGGCTGTGTGAAACAACTTTTCAGTGTTGACCCAGAGCCCAAGGGGACTTTTTTTTTTTTAAGTTGATGAATATTGTCATTCGTGAAAATTTGAGTATTGCATTGAGAAGCAGTCTCAGTGCATATTAACTTGTGTCACTAGACTCTTCAGGAAGGCTTATTGAGTTCAGCATGGGGTTTTTTGATCATCGGAGCATGCCTTACACTAGATGTACATCCCAGCCCTACAAAAATCACCGACTCCAGTTGTGTTCATGCTCTACAGTGCTTTATTTCCCCAAATGTTTTGGTGTTGGTAGTCTCTCACTGAAAGCATTACTCTTGTCCTTTCAGGCAGAGCTGGATGTTGTCTAGATGTTCCTTAGTATTTAAGAGATGCGTAGATGCAGCTCTTAGGGGCACGGTTTAGTGGTTGGACTTGGCAGTGCCAGGTTAACAGTTGGACCTAAGAATCTTAAAGGTCTTTTACAACCTAAAAGATTATTTTTACAGATGATTATTTTTACAACTGCACAAGCATGGGGTGGGTTTCCAATCCTTGGTTCAAAATGTCATCTACTCACATTGGAGCTCTAGGCTTCAGTGTGTTTAACAGGACTTGAGTGCAAAGTAAAATCAGATCTTGTGAGCAGAGCATGAAAGCTACTAAAAGTCTTTGAAGACTGTGATGCTCTTTTTTTCAGGTATTTCACATTGTGAACCTTTTCATTCTTCAGCAATTGTTTTTGTGTGCTTACAAGCAGCTTGAGAAAGCTTTGCAAGACAAAAATAGTAAGACGACATAAGCCCCCTCCAAAAGCCCTACTAGATCATACCAGAAACCCTGTAGCCATATGTATGTCTCATCTGGATTTGAAAAGTCACACTTTTAGTAAGGCAGGGTGATGCTGTGTTAACTTAGGGACACCAGTCGTTCATCAGCCCCCAGGCAGGGTATCATTGTGGCAATGTTTTCAAGAAAAACTGTGGACAGAGGAAATGCGACACTGCAAAATCCTCCTTGCTCAGCTAAGGAGCTAGTGTGCTGACAGCTAAAAAAGAGAGGAGGTGATCTCTTGGAAAGGACTTCCTATAAAATTTTGCCTACAGGACAAGGAGGCAGCTGAAGTGACTTACTACATTTAAAGAGGGCTCTGTGAGGATGGCGGAATTGGGGTGCAGCAGCACACATAAAGGAGAGATACTTATGTTTGTCAGTAGAAGGAAGATGAAGAGATATATATATTATTTTTCACTTCTTATATCTACATTCTGTGAAGACTGAGTTATTGTCCAGGAGCTGTTTGGTTTAGATACCAGACAGAGACAGTAATAGCTCCCCTTTAAAATATTAGAGAAGAGATTGAGATAAATAAGGAGTTGAAATAACTTCTCAAATGTTACAAAGCTGTCTCCTGGCAAAGAACAACATTACTGAAGTTTATAAGCCAATCCATTTCTCAACTGTATCAGATAATGTGGATCCTGAGAGCACAATGACTGTTTTTACTTCTGTGTGTTACACAAAAATAGAGAAGGAAAACACTTTCCTACTAACATCCAGCAGCACGCACCGAAATCATTACTGCATGCCCCTTATACTGCCTGCATACAGAATAAAACATGACAGCATTGCAAAGCCATCTCAACAGAGCAGAACTTCACCTAGAAGTAACCTAAAATTAGAGCAGTCTTTCAGAATCTTTCTCTCTCTGTTCAGTTTTATTATCATGCTACAACCTACTTCACCACTAAAGGGCCACGTAAGTACCATCTTAACTTCCATAAGCCATCTTGATGACAACAATAGTTAATCCTAAATGTTTTCAGGCAATTGGTCTCATTTTAGACCACTAGCTCTTTTTTTTTTTTCCCTTTCCCCACAAGTATTTGTGCTGGCTTGCAAAGTGTATTGCATTGTTTGTTTTTCTTGGGTTTTTTTTCTCTTTTTTTAAAAGATACTTTCAGTATGGAAGTTAGATTGGATTTTCCCTCTGCAAGTGTTTCGAACCCTGTCTGGATTACTCCTGTGGCATTAGTCTAGTCATCCAGCTGCAGCACTTGAATTTCTATCTAGAGGAACTCTTAAGAAAAGACAACAAAAAAATTCTCCCAAATCCCTGACAACTCTTTGTGTATGCATGTACTCTGTATACAGTATAGCAGTGTAATAGTGCTGATAAACATGAACAGAAGTTTAGTCTTTGGACACAAAGTTGTACCTTCCACCGGGCAGGGCAGCAGCGCAGAAGAATTCATCTCATCTTTGGGTTTTGTTTAAAAATCCTCAAAATGGAACCCAAAGAATATCCATAACTTGAGCAAGACTGTGAAAGAGACAGGGCCTTTTGAGAGGCCGTGTCACACAGGTGCAAGTAGGAGCTGAACAAAGGAGACAGAAAGGTGTTTGATTCTTTCAAGTTAGTTTTGGAGGTTTAATTCTGGTACTGCATGAAAAGCTTCAAAGGTCACAACACAGAAAGCAAAAGCAACAATCCATATGCAGGGGTGTTTTTTTCCCCTAACACTTGCTGCAAAATTCACACCTATGATCCACACAGGCTTGCGAACACTTATGGGAAACCCCGTGCCTCATACGTGAGCACCTCCTGAGGGAAAATTAGTCATTTCACACAGCACTAATGATAGCTTGCCAGTGTTAAATTAATGGCATCCTTGGGGAAAAAGGGTAATAACATTTTTTCTGATTAACCTAACTGGCTGCAGGACTCTGTCGGGGTTCTGCTCAAATTCATCAGCAAAACCATTTTTTGTACAGTGCCTTGAGTTGAAAATTTTGATTTTCAGAGCTGAGAGGGCAAATGGCAATTTCTGGTGTTCTGCTGGTTTCTGTAATTACCTGTGATCACAAACTACATTTATTCTCGTAAGATTTAGCTAAGATGTAAAATCCAATGATATTCCATAAATCCTGAAAATAACTTTTTCCATCAACAAATCATTCGCTTGGCCTTTTTAAGTCAATCATTCATCTCCAGTCTGAAAGACACTGTAGAAACCAGAGCTGAGTTTATAAAGCAAAGCATAGAGCAGTATGCTTCATTGCTTTATTGTTAGAGCAACACAATTCTCCAGATAAAGATTTTCCTATGCGTGTTCATTTAATATGCACTGCCTTATTTGCTACAGAGTCTTACAAGAAGAAATCAGAGTAGCAAACATCTTGTTCTAGAATACTTTCCTCATTATACAGTACTATGCTATTCATCGTGTCTTAGAAAGTAATAGAAAAAAAAATCCTGAGGAATTCTGTGAACTATTATGGGAAAATTCAGTGGAAGTGCAAGGAATATATGCTACCAAAACAGGCCAAGGTTTTCAGAATATAGTAAGGACACATTCTTTCTTTTTTTTTTTCTCTCAAGCAATTCTGTCCTAGAGTCCTTTAACACTATGAACTATATTTTGCATTTACTTATAACTGATAAAACACTTTCAGCATCAAGTGTTGCAATCTTATGTAGAAGATTCTGAAATTCTTGCATCACATGAAATATGAGTGTTATCAACAAAACAAGCAGCATTATCCACCAGAAAAGTGAAGATTAAAAGTTAAATCCTGCTCATTTTTCTCCTAAGGATCGATCCTCTGTGCCACATCCTGATTCTTTTAGATTGTGTTTGAGGATTCTTTAGGGCAAAGGCAAAATTAGAAGCCTCAGCTGTCAGCCCACTTATTTCAGTATTTGCTGCATGAATTAAGATGAGCACTTGAAAAGCAGAGGAGAAATTTACTTCGGTAAAATACAGAACCACTATCCAGGCTGGAACTTGGTAAGAGTGCCACGATGTAAGACTGTCGGCTTTGTAGAGCAACGTCAACTGTGGGAACAGAAATTACATGAGAAGGCTAATGCAAACTAATTCTGGAGAGGTGTATTTAGAAACTTAATACTCTTATTAAGCTAATTCTCTACTAAAGGACCTTGCATTTTTCTTGTTGAGTCAATAGAAGTCACTTCACATCCTATTACCCATGAGAACTTCAGAAAACTCCATTTAAAATTCATGGGAGACTATCTGATGATTGATTTCATTAATAATTTGTCTCCCTGGTTTCTAGGACAGATGCTGAAAATTTATCCCAGTTGTTCTGAGAACATTTTAATTGCCTTGCTTTTGGAAAACATGGAAGGCTTATAACAGCCTGTGAAATTCATGACAATAGGGTCAGAGAAGCCATTAAGCATGTTCAAAGAGAGTCCACATGTTGTGATGATTTGGGATTGCTCCTGCTGCCATCCACAGGAAGATACCTTTATTTTAATCTATTATCTGACTTCTTAAATATATAGCAAGAAAGCCAACAACAAAAATTTGAGAACTGCTACTAGAACTGGTAGTGGTTAAAACATGACAGAAAAAGAAGCTAAAGTCAAAAGACAAAATGAGCAAAACCTTAAATGTGAATTCTCAAAGGAATCTGTTTCCCCTTCCGTACGTACTGCTAAAAGTGGAGCTTATAGTTAGTGTGGAGGCTGTTTCAATTAATACCCAGCTACTGATATACCTAAGACCGTTCTGACTCACACCTTTCCATGTGATAAGTTGATAAATCATGGTTGCTGTATGCGGTTAATAGCTTCAGCAAGAAATCCCCAAGTGCATTTTAGTGGGTGCTCTTCAGAGCCCCGCCACAGGGAGCTCCACCTGCTGCAGCAGAACAGGTTGGGGTTTGCAAACACTTCCTACCTGGCTCAGGCCAAGGTAAGTTCATCCCTTTTACTGGTGGATGTTTAAATTAACAAGTCAGTCTTAATTATGTGTTTAAAACCATAATAACCTTAGTTTAGTGGAACATCTCCCATTTAGAGAGTAATTTCTATATCAAAGGTGGTTCAACTGCATTCTTTGCACAGCATTCACTCTAAGCTGGTTGTTGGTTTTTGGGGATTTTTTTTTGTTTTATTTTTTAAGGTACAGAAAGCAAAGTTCAGTCATATCACATCTGAAAATCTCATATTTGAACTTCTGCTGAAATCTGGACACAGAACTGCTTGTTTTCCTTGCTTAGTGGGACCCAAGCCTCTTATCAGGCCACCTAGAGACTGCCTCAGTTTGTCAAGCTGCCAGAACAACTGGCAGATCTGGTGGCACTCGACAGAAGTTTGGAGAACAGTGAAGGGCTACCCAGAAGTGCTACACCAAACATCCCTTCCATCCCTGTACTCATTTTAAAGAGGTAACAAGATCCATTTGAGGCTACAGATAGCTTTATATCTTAGAAATTGATTGAATAAGTGATGCTGTAAATTTTTCAAGTGAGCGTAATTTAGATTTTCATTGGTGCTAAACCAAGCTCCAGTACTTTGTATTTGGTCAGGAGTTAGACATGCTCCATAGGCTCCTTTGCTCTCATTTCACAGGAGTTCCTGCAGAAGATTTTTTTTTAGCTGAATATGTAAGGTGCTGTTCAAGGAAAAGCAGTTGTAACGTGCTAGAATTACATTTATGTTATGAAAATAAATTGAATAAAAAGCCTTACGTGGCGACTGCATTTGAATAACCTGGGAACAGCATGAGAAGCATTCAGCTTCATCTTACATATTCGTTTGAAGATTTGCATAGTGCTTCAGTCCCCCATAGTACCTCAGATGTGAGCCAAACCGAAGGAATTACTATGTTTCTAAACAAATCATTTCTGAAATAGACAGTCTTATAACGAGAGGAAAGTCATTAAGTTGAAAATCCATGCTGAGCCATAAAGTGCATTATATATTCCTTGATGTATTACCAGCAAAGTACTTATTAAAGCAAAGTATGGTAGAATATTCAATAAACTCCACATCCATAAAATCTACATTTTTCACTACCATTGGATGGTAACAGACTTTTAAAAACACATTTACTTTGAGAGGTTAATCTTAAAAAGAACCCAACAACAAAACAGAAAAAAACACTATGTAGGGTGACCATACTTTTTCATGGCAACAGAAGTTTTGTGGGGTTTCTTCCTCTGCCCCCCAGTAGAAAATAAAAAGTAGTGATTTCCAGCACTGCTTCCATGGGAACTGTTATGCTGGTTGACAGCAGGGTCATTGATTTTTCATTTAATTAAGAAATACAGTTTAAGGATAATTGATTTATATAAAATAAAACAAGGTATGAAAAGAAAAAATGAAAGAAAAAACCCCCCACATTTTATTCTGATTTTCATAACTTACATATCAAATATATTATTTTAGTTAAGGAATACAAAACCAATGTTACCTCACCTGGGACTTTTTCAAAAGTCCACAGAAATCTCCCCATTGCTATCTGCTGCAAAGAAGAACATTTTTCACCCACATACTATGTAGGAATGTAATGCTAATAAAGTCACAAATCACAGGTTTGAATGTCTCTTAAAACAAAGAGGAATAACAAAATTAAGATACTACTAATATTTTCTCTAAATGAAAGGCCTGTGTTTCTTTGGGAGTTTTTCTCCTCCAAGTTTTGAAAGATTATTTTTCAACTTACTAATCAAGAGCTAAACATTTTGCTCAAATAAATCTTTTTGATTTAATGTTATACCATTGAAAAATTCATCAGGTCAGGCTAACAAATCCACAGCTCAGTTGAGTGGAGGTTACAGATGCAGTTACAGGACTGGGTGGAAGTAACCTCTCATTCAGCTAATGAGCACTGGGAATCACTGCAAAATCCAGTACCTGCAAGGACGGTTCTGTCAGGAATTTTCTTAAGGAGAAGGTGAAGAGCAGGAAGGATGGGGGAAATAAAGGCACAGGTTTTAATCACTGCATAACCAGTCAGATCACCAGTAACTACAATACCAACAAGCTTCAGAACACACACAATGCGTGGCTGTGGTGCTTGCAGTCATAGGGGGCCTAGGTAAATTCAGTCCTGCATTTTTTAATTACTCCTATATGTAAATAAGACCACGAAGAGAGCCTTTTAACTATTTTTTTTAAAATCTTCTTTTTGTAAGCTTATATCTTAATCTTGTAGCTGTAGCCTTAATTTTCTCAATAAGAAAGAAACATGATTAAACATACCAGCTGATACAGCATTCTGTGCTATTCTAAAAAGAAATAAACCTCAAAACCTCCTTTGTACATGTGTTAAGATAAATATACATTTATTTCCAAATAAATATTTTAGGATACAAACTCAAGAGTTTAAAAAAATGATTTTTCTATAAATAAAGTGTGTACATTTGAGTTAATTTCTTGCTCTAAGGAAACAGGCCATCATCAAAGCTGGTTAGATAACTACATAACAGAATTTGAATGGTAGCTTAGAAATACCTAGTTATACGATTGATGTAATTGGAATAAGCAAAATGATTGTAGCCCATCTGTTCAGATACTGAAACTGACCTTTTCGCTCCAGCAGCAGGCAGCATTTGAAAAGTCACCTGTACAAAAGACCAGCAGGAGGAAAGATACTGCTGAGCCATTCCTCTTTATCCCCTTCTAGTAGGGTCAGGAGCAGAGCATCAGTGCAGAGGCTCCTCCCTTTCACAAGTGTCCACCTGAAATTTGCAGGGCACCTAATTTTGGCTCTTGTCACAGACTTATTTTGTAGTTTTGCTTGAGCTGGGGTGTCTAAACAAGACTATAATTTAGAATCTTTTACCTCTCAGAATTTAGACAAATACATCACACAAACAGAAGGGGTTGGAGAAGGAGACAGAGAGACTTACCTTGCATTTCAGGGATTGGTTCTGTTTTAAAGTATGGTGGAAAAAATAAGAAAATGTGGTACCTAAACCTGTGTCTTTGTTTTGGAAAGGTGACACAGACTAGTAGAGGTGACATTTTTGCAAGCAATGCCTGGCTCAATCCTCAGTCATAGCTGATAGTCACCTTTTCTGTGAACCCTATCTCTAAGCACAGAGGCCTGGGACCACTTGCCCGTGAAGACTGATGCACAGAAGGCCTGAGAACCTCAGCTTTTGCTCACAGCACAGGACAGGGGGGCAGGGACTAGGAGATGGGGGCTTTAGTCAGTCCCTTGCAAGGTTTCCTTCTCGGACGGGATGGGAGCATCCATTCCACACAGCCTCCCCCTGCTGCACCGTAGGATCTCACCCACAAGAGCCAGTCCTCCACAAACTTTCTCCAAGGCAAATCTCTTCCCACCGGGCTTCATCTCTGCTATGGCTGGCAGCAACAAATCACAGTGTCTCTCAGTCCCAGTCCTCCACGGGGCTATGATGCCTCCCCCAGCAAACCTGTTTGGCTCATCTCTGTAGGTCGCTTGTGCTGGCAGGGGCTCATCCCAACGTAAGTCACGGCATTTTCTCTATGTCTCCACCAGCTCTATCCAGCGTGGAGCCTCTCCACCGGGCAGGTCGGGTCTCTGCCTCCTCCGTGGGTCTTCTTCTCTGGCTACTCCACGTGCTTCAGCTCAGGCTGCAGGGGCAAACTCACCTGGGTACCTGGGCACCTCCTCCCCCAGCCTTCCCGGCCTTTTGTGTCTGTCAACTGCTTACATTTATAAAACAAATAGACATCCCAATGGCCTTAAGGGGCCGAAATTTGCAGCCTTCCTGGCACTCCGTGTTCTGGTGGAGTCTTTGTCTCCTATATGTGATTCTCAGGGGCGCTGTAAGCAGGCTTGCAGAAGATTCCAGCAGCCATTTTCTGCAGTCCCTGGCCCTCTCTCAGTAGCCAACTATGCAAAACTGCGACAGCTTTTCCAGCGGTCATTGTATTTTCTGTGTCCAAGCTTTTTGAAATGTTATTCAGAAGTAACCAAATAATGCAAGTTCATGGAACTCAAAAGAATTCTGTCTTTGCAGGAGTCTGATTCTTACTCTTTGACACTTAATTGTGGGAAATGCCACAGTCTCTTGTCCCTACATCCTGGATTTTATTAGGATGTCAAATCTATTATAAGATTACATGAATATTCAACAAATCAAATACACCTTAAAAATAACTAACAAAATAAAATGAGCAGAGATATTCAAAATTATGTCAAGCTCACTTATACATGCTGGAATTCTTTTGCTGACAGAAGTTAATGCTAATTAAATAACAGCAAATAGCATTTATGAAGCCTAGAATATAATTTGCTTTGATTTCTACCTACATCTTCAGATGTTGACTACATCAGAGCATTTTCAAAATAAATATCCACCTGCCTGCAGCTCCTGTGAAAGTTACTGTACAAATTCTGCTTACCTACAGCAGAACAGCAGAGCTTGCTCTGAGCTCCACACAAGTTTTCAGTGGCAAGATTCACAGCACCACGACTTTCCCGCTTGTGGCGATTGTATTCCTCTCACATGGCGCTAGTTCAGCGGAAACAAAAGATCTTCTGAGGAAACAAACATCTGAGCAAAACACCACGTAGCTCAGATCTCTTGAGAGCATTGTCAAATATAACAAGATTAATTATGTAAAACCTCATTGCAAGCCAAGCGCTCTTTTTCACTGAGCAGATCATGCACAAGAACTCAAACTTCCTTCTAATGTAACCAATATTCCTCAGATTGAAGGAGTTCAGAAGTTTATTCTAATTATTCACCCTTTGCATTTTATGATAAGATACTTGAAATATCTAAATTTCATGTGATTGACAAGATATGTGATTATTATTTTTAAGCAATATATCAGCAAATATTGAAGTGAATTAATTAACCTTACAGTACATGTTGTGATAACTATTTCTGTTAAAGTTATGAGGGGAACTACTGTTTGTAAATGTTTTCAGAAATATCTGAAATAACCCCACTAGGTGTTGTTACACATAAACAAGAAATAAACGACAAGTTATTTGAACTTCAAAGCACAGAAATTCATGAAAATATTTATCACAGATTTTTATTTTTTTCCGGGGCAGAAGGTAAGATATTAATTTGTTTTGAAGACAAGGTTGTAAGAATTAGTAGCAAATAGATGCTCAGACTGTCTGACAAAATTCACCAAGACATTTCAAAAAACACCTAAGCTCTTCAGAATAAGATTTACCTGGTGAAACTGTTCCTTTTTTAATAAAGTAAAATCTCCTCCATCAGTTCAGCATGACCTAGTCATGTGTTATGGTAGAATTTGGGCTGAAATGCTCTCTGGAGATTATCTGAGGAAGGAAAAGTCGTGTTCCACTGTTCAAGCTTCAGCACCCAACGGTATTGTAAAAGTTAGAAGTTTTGGCTGTATCTCATCTATCCCGGTTAACTTAGTGTATCACATTTCTTCAGTGCTCAGGTCTGGAGCTGATAAGGATTGGCAACAAAGGAAAAAAAATCTTTGGCCTCAGATAAAAAACCTTTAGTGATACCACTGAGAACACCTCATCTGCTAAATCTGTATAAGTCAAAAGAGATCTCTTTATGTCCCCCCCATGTTTGCTTCTGTCTAATTAAAAAAAATCTCACCTTCTTCAAGCATAGTGAATAAGAACTTAAAGTTGTTTCATTGAAAGACCAGGTTACCACAGGTATGTGGCAAATGATGTGATAAAGTTGTGTGACATTTTTTAAAAAAATTAGAAAATTCTGCCTCCTTTTATTGTGAATTTCAGTAAGGGCAGAGGGAGAAGTAAACTAGAGAAAAACAGTGAGAAGGACAGACGTAAGGCTTTATGCACAATTCTTGTTTACCATTTGCAGTAAGCCTGCAAATAATGGTGCTATCCAGGAGGAGGCTTTAAAAATACTAATGATGAGACAGAAAAACCCCAAAACCCTTAACACACTGGGATTAAATATTGGGGGTGGGATGGGCGGTGTGTGTGGAGGGTGGTAGTGTGCTCTAACAAGCTTCTGGCTTGTAGAAAATCTTATGGAGTTTCTACAGAAACACTGGCTTCTACCAAGAAATAGGTACTCCTGTTCCCTGTCACCGCTTAGGTGTTCACATCGTTTGCCTGTAGAAGGTGTAGCCGGGATCTTTGTAGGGTTAAGGGAGACAGGGTGACTGAGAACACCTAAGGGAATGAGATTTCACTTCACTGGTAAAAAACATAAAGTAAGTAAAATTTAACTCAATGCAGATTGGCGGTGCGGCTCATGTCCCGCCGTTGCACAAAATACACTGCAGTTCATTTTGGACCAGAGTCTTTGAATCACAAGGTGGTTTAGAAGGTGCCACAATAGCTGCCCATGAAAAAACCTTTATCTCAAGCTACAGACTAAATAACCAGCAAAAGTTGTGACAGAATAACAGATAAACTTCCTTCTTTTTTTTTTTTTTATAATTTGTTGTGGATTGTGAAAATAATATAAACGTCATTGTAGGCATGCCACTATCAGATAAATCACTGGGAATCCCCTGTGCCAGCCCTGTGCTTGGACTGGTGCTCGGGTGCTTGGTGTTGCTTGTGCCTGTTCAAACACACAGTAGATTCAGGAACAGACTCGGTGGGGGTAGGTGGCTCTCACTCTAGCGAAAACAACTTTACTACACATGCAAGTGAGCTTGTGTTCAACCTTTCAGGGTTTGCATTTACAACTAGAATGGCATGGACATCAGATACTGAATCTCTTGCACAGTAACACTGGGAATCCATTCAGACTGGCAACTCAGATTCCACCCCTGAGAAATAGATACCTAAAATACTTTCTGTGACAAGCTTAGAAAGAAAATATTCAATTATTTTCGAACTGTGGAACTGATGTGGAAAATTTTCAAAAGTAATTGCTTATTTATTAGTAATTCATAAATTCAAGGACCTGCAACTTCATCTGGAGCTGAAAAAAATCTGCCATCTTTATTTTCTTTTCTTAAATTGTGGGTTGTTTTTATAACATGCTGTAGTATATACATATATACATTATACATTAGAATGTATTGTTAAGCAGAAAAAATTAGCATAATGTATACTTATATCCTTCATATTTGTATTGATTTTTTTTTGTAAGAGGGAAAGAGAATAACAGCATTATTTTAAATGCATTTTTCCTGTATATTGAACACAAAACATTTTATTGTCGCACTTGAAGAGAATAACATATAATACACATTAATTTCAGTAGAGTCTGTTTTCATGTAAAACTACTTACATTTATTATAAATTAAAAGAATAACAAAACTTAAAGTTAAGAAGCTTAAAGCTGCTCTTGAAGGAACAGTGATTAGAAATTATTACTTTCAATCAAACATGATTCCCATCACAAGATTAAATCTATACAAATGATCTGAAAATGTAATTCAGCTGCCAGTAAGTGACAGATCAATCAAAAGACAATATAAATGAATGATCAAGCCGCAAGAAAAATATCCCAACAGAATGTGGATGATACTTTATCTAACCCATAGATTTTATTTTTTTATTTTTAAAATTAATTTCTTAAGTGGAAGGTCTGACCATTCATTTCATCTACTTTTGCTGAAATGGTAAAGGTTTAACTAATAGAACTCCTTGTCAAATAACGAATTTGAGATGAAGCAGAGCCTTAACAGTCTCTTAATATATTTGCTTTAGAATTGCACTAATAGGATTTGTGATAATCAGTAGAAAAATAAATAGACAGATAATCTTTGGCAAACACAAACCTAACTGTCCAAGAATGTATTGTAAGACACTGGAAGACCATGTCCACATTAACATCTCCTAAAGAATGTGAAGGTCTATCATGCAGTGTGAGGAAGGATTGATTTTCATTTTGTAGTTGTACAGCACAGAAGGCCAGTCCCATTATTCAGGTTACCCTAAAATCAGTAAGTTCTAGTTTTGGACCAAGGCTAGTACTAGGAAATACACAAATAGCTGCAGAGGAGTGGGAAAGCAGGGAAAATATTTCTGCTGAATAAGGCTTGCTTTAAATGCAATTGATATCTTAATTTCTTTAATTAATTTTTTTGAATGAAGGTTCTTGGTGGTGGCAGTTACTAGCAGCAGCATTGGACAGACCCATCAAGACCTGGCTATATTGTATTAAAATTTTGTGCAACACCAGCAGGAATTCTCATGAAAACTTGCTAGGGACCATGGTAAGAATTCAAGGTTAAGCACTTCATTATAAATCCCTGTTCATACTAACATCTAGGAGTTTTTTAGATCAACAGAGAACTGTCAAAATGAGACAAGCAAACTGTACAAATTTTGTATGCTTTTATTGTATTTAAAAAGCAAAAGTAAAACAAAAGGAGGGGTATTTACATTTCAATAAGACCTCCTTTTTAAAAGCATCAGTGTAAAAAAATGTAACTTTTAAAAAGTTGGATTACGTAAGTAAAAGCTGAAATAATGTGAATAATGTATTAACTAATCAGCAATAGTCCACATTTTTATATAAATATATATATTTTTATACAAATGAGCCTGTATTCATATATATGCTTTGAAATACACAACCCAAACTTCCCCAGTAAATACAAAGTGCAGCTGCGGAACCAAATATTCCCTATTCATCAAAAATTGTTAAAATTAAGTGACAAAAAAAATCACGATGTGTTTAAGGCTTGAGCTTAACAATTTTGTCAATAAGTTTGAGCAATATTATTCATGTTACAGTATAATGTGTCTGGTGGAAATCTAGCCATATGAAGCGGTTTCTTTACTTGGAGACAAAGACCAACTATAGTTATGAAATCCAGATTTTGAATCTTCTGTTGATTTCAGTCATCAGGTGTCTCTACTTAAATTAGCCACTCTGAAAGAATGCTACCAAACATGAGTCAGGGCTCACATGAGCTCAAAATAGAATCATAGGATCATAGAATCACAGAATCTTATTTGGAAGGAACCTTTTAGATCATCAAGTCTAGCCATCACCCTAACCTGCCATCCACTACTAAACAATGTCCCTCAGCACCACATCTAAACCTCTTTTAAATATCTCCAGGGATGGAGACTCCACCACATCCCTAGGCAGCCCATTCCAAGGCCTAACAACCTTCTCAGTGAAGAAGTGTTTCCTAATATCCAGTCTAAACCTCCCTGGTGTAACTTGATGCCATTTCTTCTTGTCCTATCACTTTTCACGAGGAAGTCAGTCCCCACCTCTCCACAACCTCCTTTCAGGTAGCTGTAGAGAGCAATTAGAACTCCCCTCAACCTCCTCTTCTCCAGATTAAGCAACCCCAGTTCCCTCAGGCACTCCTCATAACATTTATTCTCCAGTTCCCCCACCAGCATTGTCACCCTTCTCTGGACACGCTCCAGGACCTCAATGTCTTTTCTGTAGTGAAGGGCCCAAAACTGAACCCAGTACTCAAGGTGGGGCCTCACCAGCACTGAGTACAGGGGGACAGTTATTTCCCTAGTCCTACTCACCACACTTCTTAATACAGGCCAGGATGCCGTTGGCCTTCTTGGGCACCTGGGCACACTGATGGCTCATATTCAGCCAGCTGTCAATCAATACCCCCAGGTCCATCTTTGCCAGGCAGCTTTCCAGCCACTCTTCCCCAAGTCTATAGCATTGCTTGGGGTTACTGTGACCCAAAATGCAGGACCCAGCACTTGACTTTGTTGAACCTCATGCCACTGGCCTTGGCCCATCTATCCAACCTGTCCAGATTCCTCTGTAGGGCCTTCCTACCCTGAAGCAGATCAACACTCCCACCTAAATTAGTGTTGTCTGCGAACTTACTGAGGGTGTACTCAATCCCCTCATCCAGATCATTAAGGTATTAAAGAGAACTGAGCCCAGCACAGAGCCCTGAGGAATACCACTGCTGATTGGCTGCCAACTGGATTTGAATCCATTCATCACCACTCTGTGGGAACAGCCTTACAGCCAGTTTTTTACCCAGTGAAGAGTACACCCGTCCTAGCCAAGAGCAGCCAGTTTCTCTAGGAGAACGCTGTGGGAAACGGTGTCAAAAGCTTTGCTAAAATCCAGATAGAAAACATCCCCAGCTTTACTCTCATCCACTAAGTGGGTTGTTTTATCATAGCGGAGATCAGGTTGGTCAAACACGACCTGCCTTCATGAACCTGTGCTGACTGGGCCTGATTGCTTGTTTTCCTGCATGTGCCTCAGAATGCTAATCTGGTTGATTTGCTCCTTAGCCTTCCCAGGCACCAAGGTCAGAGCGCCAGGCCTAGAGTTCCCCAGGTCCTCCTTCTGGCCCTTCTTGTGGATAGGTGTCACATTCACTAACCTGCAGTCAGCTGGGACTGACCCAGTCAGCCAGGACTGCTCATAGATGATGGAATGGTGTCCTGGTGAGCACTTCCACCAACTCCCTCAGTACCCTCAGGGGGATGTCATCTGGCCCCACAGACTTGCATACATAAAATATCTTTTAAAGAAGAACAAAGTAAGCTTTAATATCATTGATTATTAACTCATGCATGAAAACATACATGTTGCTTTGCAATAGCATAACTATAGCCCCAGCCACTGAAAATTAATGAAAAGGATATAATTCAATTCCATTGCAGAAAAGATGGGAAAATATAATTTAATAGTAAAATTAAAAAAACAAAACAAAATGAAAAAAAAAATCCAAAAATTAAAAAACATAAACCCAACCCACAACACGCTGCTATCAGGATTTCAAAAGCTGCAAAACTAATAGGGAGTAACCTTTTCAACAGCCTCCAAGGACGCAGAGATTACAAGAGCTGTCTTTTTTTTTTTTTTTTCCCCAAAGAGTGGAAAATTCCCCAGGCTTGCCTTGATGTCACAAATTATCTAATTAGCAGATCTCTTAAAAGTGGGGTGGGGGTGTGGGGCTGTGCGTGTCTGTGTGTGTGTGTTCACAGATCAAGATTGCTTTGTACTGTTTATACAATATCTATGGAAAGACCAGTGAAAAAAACAGTATATAGTCTTATGACAAAGAAAATGAACCATTAGCAGCATTTACTACTGATGATTCCCACTGCTTGCCTGGGAAACAGAAGCTGCAATTATATGACTGATGAGTTTCATAGTACTTTCTCCTCTCTTTCTCCTCATAGACCTTTTACTCCAGAGTCAAAGAGCAGAAAATGCTCTTTGCAGTGTGTTAACTCAAATGATATTGTCTAAAAAATACAGATTGTGGGAGGTTTGTCATTGCTCCTCAGCCCACAAAGATTAACTACAAGGTCCACAGGTCACACACAATGCCTTCCAAATATGTTATGGCTTTAATCCTCTCCCCCAGTGTCCCATGGAGGAGGGCAAGTGATGTATAATGATATAGCAAGGGACTAACTTGTTGCTTGTTTTAAGCTTGAGAGTGTGTGATTGACACCACAGTGTCACAGACTAGGTCAGCAATAATTAGCAGTATTTTCATGGCACTCAGTAGTGAACGAGAAGAAATGGTCCTTGCAGCATCTCCCTCATGGAGGCACAAAGGGCATATGCTCTGGTCATGCCTTCAGCTGCATGTCATATGTACTGCAGACAGCAGAGACATTTTTTTTTGTTTAGGAAAAACAAAATAACAATTCACAAGGCAAGAAGGTATTAACTACCATATAACAAGATTTTTTCCCCCTCTTTTATATTTAATTAAGCTAATTTAAAACCAAAGCTGTACAGACCATTGAATATAGGATTATATTTTAAAATACTAAGAAAAAAATCAAAACTGGATGGTGCTAGATATATAACCTACAGAAACAAGTTAAATGAACTCTACATAAATGACGAACAGCAAATCCAAATGAGACTTCTAGGTCTGTAGAAATAAGAGCAACTCAAGGCCTTGCAAACTCTTTCAGCACAGCAGGAAGTTAAATTTTACTTTGTTACTGGATTTTTGTATACAAAGTGTCAGAAAGTCCAAGCTATGTAACTAGAAACCTAAGGTGGGAAGCAGATCTATATTGCAAAGGGAGATTGGGGCAGTTTAACTGCACAGCTCGGATCTGCTTCCCTGCTCAGCACTGGGGTCTGTTCTCATCATTCATGGCAAACAGGGGCTCATGTCTATGTTTGATTCTCAGTTTACTCAAAGGGGAACAGGTCTGCTAGCTTCTCTGTCACTGGGATGTTGTTTATAATCAAAGAATTAAGACTCTTTTTTACAACCTCACAGTTTTAAATACAAAATATGCTAGAAATCTCTTTTAAAAAAACCCAAAACAGCAAAAAACTGCTTAGGTAAATGCACAGGCAATCAAAATGCAACAAAACTGATGTTCCAATAAGAAATTTCACAGATTTCTATATCAATAAAATAGTCATCCTGTAGTTGTTTCCTTTCAATAATGGTTTTATACAAATACTCACATTTATTCACAGCAATTCCAAGGAAATTTTATTACATTCATCAAATACTAGGGAATTTCCACAGGATGTTTTAAACATCTAAATGTATTTTTACCAGAAAACCAAGATATCTGCTTGTATGAAAAGAAAAAACAAACCAACCAACCAAACAAAAGATAGTTTCTTACACTAAGCAGCACAACTCAGACACTGATTTTCTAAGAGTATGAAGGGCAGGCACTGCCACAACAATTACTTGCATAGAAATTTAAGCATAAAGACTTCTGCCTAACTTTCCCAGTTTTATCACTGTCTCAACTTTGTCTCCACCATACCAACATTAACTTCTGCTTCCTTGCTTCCTCTGGGAGCTTCTCTGGGGCAGGAACCATTCACCCCTGGTGCAGATACAACACAGGGCTCTTTCCCCTACAGACTTTTCATCGGTACAGCAGGAGTCTGAGAACTTCTGGAAGCTAAGGTAGTCAAGAAAAACAACAAAACCACTTACCAGCATGAAAACAAACAAACAGAAACCCAAGTTCTGCTTGGGAAATATTGTGTATGTCTTTTAGATTCATCTTGTTTTTTAAATTTGCATGAGGACAATCACAGAATCACAGAGTGTCAGGGGTTGGAAGGGACCTCGAACGATCATCTAGACCAACCCCCAAACATTTCTTCCTGATTTCATGTGTTTTTTCCAGCTAGCTTATATCAGGTTTTTGTGAATCATTTCTGTAAAACGAATATGCAACAAACCACTTTATGGACACATAACTGTGAGCGTAGACTTGGAGATTTTCTCTTATCTGTGATGGTGTATTGTTGGCAAGGTGGTACAGGGAACATAGTCTGCTTTCCTTCCAGACCTCCTTTCTCCCAACATATCTCAGGTGAAAAAATATAATCTATGTGGGTGCTAGCTTAACATGTAAGTTTTTGGGACAATTGAATAAATGTCCTGAAAAAGGAAAAGGAAAGATCAACATGCTTTAGCTAAGCAAACATCACAACTTTCCCTTCTTCAAATATCAAAGTGAGCATAATATTGAACTATCAGCACTGCAATTTACCCAGGATTTAAAAAAAAAACAAACAAAACCACATTTATTCCTATTGCATATTAGGAATAAAAGTTTTTTAAATTTTTTTGAAAGTTTTTTGAACTTCTGTGTTATGAACAACAGGAATGAATGGCAGGCATCTTTCAACCTCAGTGACAGATAATCTGCACGCTAATTCAGAATAATAAACATGCCATGAAAATCATGATCTGCTCAGCTGACACTGATAATCCGAAAGAGAAGGAAAGATTGCTGAATGTGTTTTTTCCATAAGTTATTTACTTAGTGAGAAAAGAGACATAACCATCACAGGGAGCCTCTCACGTTGTGGTTCATGGATGACAGCTGCTATCATGCAGAATGCCAGAGCAGTAAAATGTTTGCCTAAAGGTAGTGTTATAACAAGCACTACCCAGCAACATTATTATAATAAATACAACACAATGAGGTCATTAGTTCAGCTCCTTAAAAACTTCAGTTCACAAAGGAAAAAATTATCCAGGCCACAAAGTTTCTCTCTCGCTTGTTTTTTTAGTCAACTTTTAAATATTATTCTATCAATGATACACAAAATCTTCAGTACATAGAGTTGCATGTACCCGAACTGAAGAATATTAGTTGGGTATAACAGAGTAATTTGGAGTCCTCTTTCCTTTTTGCTGCCTAGTATTGTCTGGTAAAAGTCCTTATTCACAAGAGTTATTTACTCAGCACTTCTCACTTGCTTTATAATGATGAAGTTTCTTCACATTTTTCTTCCAATGCTAGAAATATAAAAACTACCTAGATGATCATAAGCTTTGAATGAAGTATTGATTACTTTTGACAGAAAGAAAGGAAGGCTAAATTTTGTTTGCAATAGAAAAAAAATCAAAGAAAAAACCCACAAAAGATGCTTTTCCAAAGGCAAAAAAAAAGCATTGAAGCTGCTGCTGATCTTATTGTCAAAGATTAATGATAAATGATGATCCAAGAAAGCAAAAAAGAGCTACTATTAGCACAAATCAGATTATTCTATGGACTTTCTTTCATTCTCAGTAGTTAATGGATGTTCTTGGTGCTGAAGGTCACTCTAACCTTACATAAAAACGTTAACTTATCTTTAGCCTAGGATAAGAGTATAATTTTGGAAGTCTTTTTTGTAACAAGATTATGTCTATTTCTGTAGTTCTGAAAAGAAGACAAGAAACAGGTATTGGATAAAAGCTGTGACAAAGTGATCAGCTGTTGATAGGAGGAACCACAAAACATTAAAAAACCAATAATAATAAACCACAAAAAATATAATTTAGATCTTTCCATACAGGAACATTTAACATAGCATCTATGAATAAAGCATTCAGGAAAGCGAAAGTGCAGAATTGTTCTGGCCTTGAATCTTCGCGGGATTTACAGCAGCACTTGCCTTTTAAAATAGCAATAGCAGAAATGCCTTCTGCAAAGGCAGACTTCCCTCTCTGACTTGTTACTGCTCATCTTCCTTCTTGCGTTAGTGGCCAGCCACACCTGCTTTCTTAAACAGCAGCTTTAAATGGAAACTGGTGCTCTACTTGCTCCTGAGTTATTGTCTGCTCGAGAATGAGCAGTAAATAAGCTGCAACTTTGAATATCCTCTTTTTCTCCAATCACATTTCCCTAGCATTTTACAAATTAGTATTACAGGATAGCTGCGCTAATTTCTAACATCATCTTTCCTCCTAGGCTACCATTGAGTCCTTTAAGCCCCACTGATAGTTTCACACTGGAGTATGATGCTATGTCATACCTCTAGCATGAATTAGGGACATTTACAAGAGTCCTGCCTCTGACACCGCTCAGCTGCGCAGTTCACCCTCGCCACAGGAACTGCTGCCTTCTCCTACCATGCTTCCTGTTACCCTTTCCTACTGCATCCCATAAGTTACTTGCAAGCAACTTAGAAACTGTCTTCAAAATGGAATACTGAATGGTTTCTCGGTGTGCCTCCACAGTGGAATGGCACATTATCACGGCTTTTTTCTACAAAGCTCCATCTCAAAAACTGAAACATCTCCTTTAGCTTCTTCTCAAAGCAGCTTGTACACGGCATGAAGACCGAATATACTTTGATAGCACCAGCAATGGATGAATATATGTAAAGGGAGAGAACCTCAGGTGAAGACTGCAAAATTTAGGCTGTAGTTGTTTGTACTTCTGGACTTGAGCAAAAGTGCTAAAAAAACCACCCCAAAATAAAAACATATAAAGCAAGTTTTTCTGTATCTTACTTCAGAATATGGCGTTAAAACCTATTTCTTTATTTTGGTATACCCCATTTCACAATTTCTATATTCCAGTGTCTGGTCTTCCATCCAGTATACCAGAGAAAGGTAAACTAGATACGTCTTACTTTTCATTTTCCTTTCTCTAAAAACACAGTTACCCATGCAAAATTCAACAAAATAAATAATGTGAATGTGTGACAGTGTAATGAAAGTTCTGCTTCATTATGTTTGTAACAAATTGTTATATTATAAAAGTGAAGTAAATTACTTCAGAAAAATCAGACAAATTAAGACATGGCTGATTTTAATCAATTTTACAACTTTTCATGTCACTTTTAGGCAATTCAAGCTGTCAAGAATATACCAATAAAGAAAAGCTAAAATGGAAAATTACCTTGAAATCTTATTACTAGGAAACCATGATCACAAAATATTAATATCTGTTGTATTAAAAATTAATTCAAGAAATGATGGATTTGTTTCTAGAGGAACACATGGTCAAACTCCACAACCAAATAAAGCTTTAATTTATTAGATTGGAAATTAAATATTTAGATTATATGATGGAATAAATAATGCTGGTGAATTCTTAACTGTATGTGATTACATGTTCTATTCTACGTTGAAAGAGCTACAGGGAATCAAAATCTTCAATATTAATCAAGTTAAAAGACTTTTATAGAATGATGACAGGACCACAGATTTTTAGTTTCAATTTCTTTATCTTTTAAAAAAAACACATCATATATACACAGTTTTAACTTCTGTATGAGTATACAGACACACAGATATTCACACTTGTTTTCTTGTGCCAGTTTTGAGCCCTCCTTGGTGAAGGGGTGTTAGTAACTGAGTAAGTTAATTTTCATTATTATTTTGTTCAAAGCATCATTTGATCTCCCAGTGTCTGTGGTGCACGTATCCCTGAGAAGTAGAAACTCCAATGATGCTCAGTGCCTCAGCTCCCTTTAATAACTACCCTTTTTTTGAGATCTCCGTTACCGGTAGAGATTTATTTGACATGGGTCTAAGAAGTTATGTTCCTTAATTCCCAACACAACTGGAGGATTAACTTCTATTTGTATGGATGTATAACAGAAAACTGCAGAGGTAATGTAGATGTTGACCTGATTATTGTTATCTTCAGCTATTACAGCTCAGACAGGAATTGTAACAAAAAAAGCCCACCCCAAACTAACAAAAAAAGGACTGAAGCATTACTGATTCTGAGCTGCATAAAACGGAGTTGTATTCTATAATTAAATACTTTAATAAGCATTTAGTAAGAGTAAGTTATTAAAATGTTGAGGCCTTGAAATCGTCTAGGCTTTCCGCAAATGATATGTCCTCCCTGTTCCACGCACAAGGGAAAAGAAAATTAATGGAAAACATTTATAACTATATGAGCTTGTTTGCAGATTAAAGACTTTTAAAATAATGGATACCTAAAATAAGGCATGAGGAGGTCAGCAGCTCTGTCATTGATTCAGTAACTTGGTTCAGTGAAATAGAAGCATTTTAAAAACATTTAGCTGAATTTAAATATTAAAACAGCCACAGGGTAAGCCAAACTATTCAAAACTGGTAACAAGAACAGGATTTTGAGAGATACTTTTCCTTACTAACAGCACTCTGTTAAAGCTGGTTTCCTGTTCATCATCTAAGAGAATTGAAACCGAGAGCAGCAGCCCCTGACACCGCTCAACTGGTGTACCTTGCTCTTATCACTGTTCTACCCTCCCTCCCCATCCTTGTTTCAGCAGAAGTGTCTGGGTGGCTACGTGGGAAAGCAAAGCACAAGAAAGTTAAAATTATCCTGGAAAATAAATAAATAGAAAAAAAGAAATAAAACCCCAGAATTGCCCTTTTCAGTAATAAGTAGTACTAGGTGAAGGGGCATGAAAGCATCCTTCGCTGCCTCTTTGTAAAAATTTTGGTGTTGGTTGTTGTCTATTTTCTGTTACATCCCCATTTGTAAAAGCTACACTGAAATCACACACGTTGATTTTGAATCTAAATATTACTTCAAAAAAAGGAAACAAGACCTAACAAAAGAAGGTTTCTCATGCAATTGTGATGCCTGCACAAAATGACCAATTTTTTTTTTCTATTACCTAAATAAGAAGAGAACAGAATATAAATTTGGACTCATTGCAAAGCTGCAGCTGTTCAGTACTTCTTCAGACATAACCAAACACTTCAAACTAAACAAACCACCTATGCTGTACCTCAGCCCTTTCTTGTCTTCTGCATCAGAGAACAGCTGAAGATCTTTACTTCAATTTAAAAAGAAAACCAAAACCAAACCAGAAATCAAAATATACATTAAATTCAGAGTGGGACCTGCCTATACATTAAAATGCAGATTTCTGATTATTTCTTTTAAAGCACCGGTAGTTTCCAGACATAGAGGTAAATTGATGTGAAGGCTACACAGGTAGGAATATTCAGCATGTGTATCTAAAGATCTTAAGAAAAGAAACCTGGAAATTAGTTATCATAAATGTAATAGTTATAGTGCCAGTTCTGAGTATATAAGATAAAGCAGGAAAATTATGCATATGAAAGGGTAATTTTCTTTGTATACATCAAGATGAGATGTCTTCAGTAGATGAGACGTCTTCAGTGATCTTTTAAACTAATTGATGGGATAATTCTTTGTCCCTTGGGAAGTAGGGTTTCATTTTTTAGTCATTTAATTGATCCTCCTCTCAGTCTGTCTGGTATGAAATTACCTAAAACTTGAATTCCTTGATGATACACCGGTATGAGAACAGTGGAAATGAGAATCCTTTCATTCCTCTTAGCAAGCATACAGCCAGGTAGAAATTTATGAATAAACATGGATGCAAAAATGTTGGGATTATGCTAACACTACAGATGTGAATTTTTTAAAACCCAGTGGCACAAATTACAATAAAGGGGTGCACCTGTCTCTGATAGCATAAAACAGCTCTTTTTTTCTGCCTCTGCAGCAATTAAATCTTCAAGTATTTAACTCTTTTTCCAGCAATAAGACCCCAAAGACATCAATTTGTATTGTTGTTTTCTGCAGCTGATTGCAACTTGGCTTAAGTACCTCTTGTTCATTTTGTAAAGAAGGTACTGTACTTCGCTTCAGTCTTTCTATAAGCTCTTGCTAAAACTGTGGGCTCCCAGGAAGGAAAGCAGAATAATTTTACCTTGAGAAAATGGATTCTTTTAAATTTAGGTTAGAAACAACTTCTCTTTTTGAAGATGAAGGACATTAGATAAACATGTAACATGTAACCCTTCAAAGGGGAATAATGAATAGAACATATGTTTAAAGCTTCCTGAATTATTTTAAATTATCTCAGACTTACAATATGATAACACTACTATGATCACTAGCTGCTGAAAATTCAATCAACATCAAGTTATTTTCAAACAGACCAGTATTTTGTACCTAGAATAAATATTTCTACTTTATGTTTAAATAATATTCTGCAACTAGGTGAATTACAAAAGTGTGCCTTTGGTATAATGTTAAAATACATTTCCTAGGAATTTAAGTCACAATTATAATCTGTATTAACTTAGAAGTTATATAATTTATATTCAACTTCATCTTTATATTTAACAACATTAGCAATTCCAGTATTTAATGGTGAACACACTCTGCAGAACAGGCATGAGATAAGGGTTTGCCAGTCACAGGTAATATTGCATTTATCCCTTTTTGACCTTTGCAGCTAAAGTTTTCTCTACTGGACGTTCCACTAGACTGACAAAACAGCAGTTTGTATACAGTTTTCCTCCTTTAACACTGAATTGGTACAGAACTTTAATTATATTGTGATATTGAGGGAAAAGGAGAATTGTTAGTCCTCAAAGATGTTAAGTTCTGTCTTTCTATAGAAGCACAAACACATATCTTCTCAGAGGCAAGAGACAATAAATAAGGAAAAATTTTCACTGTGAGGGTGACAGAGCCCTGGCATGGGCTGTCCAGAGAGGTTGTGGAGTCTCCTCTGGAGACATTCAAAACCCACCTGAATGTGTTCCTGTATGACTTAATCTAGGTGATCTTGCTGTGGCTGAGGGGTTAGACTAGATGATCTTTCAAGGTCCTTTCCAACCCCTAACATTCTGTGATTCAAGAAGTACTCTTCCTATCTGGCCATAAAAGATCAGAAGTTCTATCCAAGTTGGAGGGAACAGTTTGAAACTTGAGTCCTCCATGCACAAGGGTTCTGGAGAAACAAGGGAATATCATGCTATGAAAGATTGTCTGAAAAAAGGTGCTGAGCAGAGACTTGCAGGTATAAATTGGCAGTTCAAAATCAGCCCCCCACAAAACCTCTTACCTTGAACAATTTGATCCTCTTGCTTTGGTGGACCTCACCCTGACAGAAAAAGGTGCTCTCCATTGTCATCCCTGTGGGAAGTAGGCTACAGAGGATAGGACATGGTTACTAAGGGAAAAAGCAGGAAAAGCAGTTGATGTAGCAGAGAGGAAATGCTCTGGGATATAGCTACCAGGGTCCTACTTTTGTTTCTTTTTATTTTGACCCCAGTCAAATTTTTTTATACTTATTTGTTTCAGCCAAGGCTTATACCAGAAACAGGGATGGTTCTGAGGGAGAATGTTGAACTCCACTGCCTGTGGAAATCACAGGGAAGTTGGCAACCAGCTCAGTATTGGGTTCTGACACCAAACATCTGGATGGAAAACTCTGAGTTCAGCAACAAGTGGGTGATCTAGCTCTGCCATGAGACCTGGAGGCTCTGAGCTGGGAAGAGATTTGGATTTGATAGTTAAAAAGCAAATTACTCACAAGAAGCATGTCTTGTTAGAATCAGTAGTCAAGTCTTGGAGCAGGTGAAAGGAGGGGTGAGAGGGTTTCCAACTAGAACATGTAAAGGTGAAAAGAACATTTTGAAGAGGGTGAAAAGGGGTTGTGTAATTTGCAGAGCTATAAAGAGGGGCTGGAACCTGTTTGGAGTGGCTAGAAAGCTCAGGAGACTGCTACCAGGAAGGACAGGCACAACTGATAAGAGTTACTAACCCACCTGGGCACCTTTGTTCATAACCTTTCTTGGGAAGTGGGCCATATGCTGTTCCCTCCCATGTCCTTCATTTGTCTTTGAAAAAGCAGTAACTACCACATCATGAAGCCCTCACTGTGATTCCTTTAAAATTTGGCTTATTAAACATTTAAGCAATGAGTAAGAAGTAGATTTATTATATCACTTTAACAACTTGTCACCAAACAAATACACACTTAGTATCACAAATACATTCTTTTCTAAAATCATTGGCCTCTAAACTGTCAAGGGCAGGAAATACTTGTCACAATGATTCATCAAACTCATTTAATTTAATTTCATAATTATTTTTAGGTGCCAGCGAGTTAAGGAATAAGGAATATCAGCATCCCTGAGGAGAAGGACTTTGGAGTGTTGATTGATGTAAAGCTCAACTTGAGCCAGAAATGCATATGGGCACCCCAGAAAGCCAACCATATCCTGGGCTGCATCAAAAGAACTGAAGAAGTGTGACCATCATGTCGAGGGAGGTGATTCTGTGCCTCTACTCTGCTCTGGTAAGACCCCATCTGGATTACTGTGTCCAGTTCTGGGGTCCCCAGTACATGAAGGACATGGAGCTGTTGGAGCGAGTCCAGAGGAGGCCACAAAGATGGCCAGAGGGCTGGAGCACCTCTCCTGTGAAGACAGGCTGAGAGAGCTGGTCTTGTTCAGCCTGGCAGAGAAGGCTTCAGGGAGACATTATAGCGGACTGTACATGGGCACATACTCATAGGACAGAGGGTGATGAGGCACTGGCACAGGTTGCCCAGAGAAGCTGTGGCTACCCCTTCTCTGGAAGCGTTGAAGACAAGGATGGATGGGTCATTGGGCAACCTGCCCATGGCAGGCAATCAGAACAAGATGTTCTTGGAGGTCCCTTCCAAACCAAAGCATTCTGGGATTCTAGGGTATGTCAATATTATAGAAAGCTGAGATGAAAAGATTTGAGTCTGGCCAGCACCTGTGTCATAGGGATATCTCAGAGCAACACTAAATGAAATAAGATTTATCAGATTTTGTTCTCAGTGGCGTTAGGTTTAGGGTTTATATATTTGTGCCTATGTGAGACAGAAAGAGTCCTTGCCAATAACAGCCTGGGAAAAGAGCTGTGTCTTTCTGGCACATGCCTGCCAGTACAGATCACAGCTTGCTTTTTAAGACTATAGTAGTCTACAAATCCAAGAATGACATTTTAGCCTCAGAAGCAAAATTTCACACCTTCATACATATGTAATCCCACACACAGAGAATGTTTTATCCACTTGTCCACGCCCTCTCATTGATTTAATTTTGTTTACCATTGAAAATTGAAAAATATGTTAGGAGAAAAGCATACCTACCTGCATTTTTGGTGTTTTTCTCTCATGCTTAGTAGGAGGCTCATGGAGGCACATTTTTCTCAAAGATGATACTGTGGACATTTAAGGCAATCCAACTGTGTTTGGTGTTATTCAGAATCTAGTATGTATTGGACAAATATTGGCAATCCATTTTATATGCAAATTGAATGATCAAATTATCATAACAATTGGGGATTTTTTTAAAGGAATGGGAAAATATGAATATAAGAAAGAATTAAACAGATACTGAAACAAAAGAAGGAATGGGAAAAAAATCACAAAAACCATTAGGAGAGTCTTAAGGTGTGAGAAAGAAAATCTACCTCCATTATGGAAATGACGTTTTGTAGCTTTGTAGTGCAAACCTCATTACCTGACAGAAAATTACTGTGATGAAGATTCTCTTTCTACTCTGAATAAGCTGTTAACTCTCCTCCTTAAAATAAATAGAAAATATGAATTCACGTTACTGACCATGAAAAATATACACTTCAAAAGATTAATCATGCTGGTGGTTTGAGAAGTTTAGTTTCATCATCTGGATGATTTCTCCTATCTGTATTTCTAGTCTTTTCTCTGAAACCATTTCAATGATGCCTATCTCTTGCCTAACTCCATTTTTTCCCAGAAACACCTGAAGCAACAGAAAACAAAAAATAATCAATGTTTTCTTCTTCTTGCTTTCACTTCAGAAATGGGCCCTACACAGTTCTTCCTGTTGTTTTATTTTTGTCATTTATTTTCTCAAAGTTTGGGCTTTTATTTCACTGTCTTGAAAATAAAACCAAGCATACTTGTGTTACTGCAAGGCTTCATCACTGCTCAAGTGTCTCTGGAAGCAGAGCCTGCACCGAGTTAATCCTTCAGCAGAATTCCCCCTAGGAACAGGCCGCTCTCTAGAATTAATAAAAGCTCATCCTCTCCTCTGTGGTCTACTCCAGCCTTTATTCACAAGTAGCATTTTGAATTACTATTCACTATTCTGAAGCCGGAATCCAAGCTCATCTGAGCCAAATGGAATATTTCCTTTTATTCACTGGGCTTTAGCTCAGAAGCAAAAAGTTCCTTTTCAACACCGAATTTCAGGCCCTCTTAATAACGTTTTCCCCAATGCCAATCGCTTTTATACTTTGAAAAGAGATAGAGCAGTTTCTTCTACTAATGCTGCTCCAGGAAAATTGCTTTTGACACGTCATCTTAAGGTACATAGTATAAATAGAAGAACTGGTAAACAAAGCCACTGTAAAGCTGCTTGATAGCATGAAATCTGCACTAAGCTGTATGTTTTATACCGAGAAGCTTTACTGTGCGAGTTGGAGCTCTCCAAGTAATTCAATTTGTGAGCATAATATTGAATATTAACATGAAGAAAAAGCATTGTTCTGGTGCACACTACACCTCTGCAGTTCAATAAGCTTCAAAATGTTGCAGTGAAATGAAATGAAACTATTGTTTTAGAACATATAGCTGAATAAAATCCAAAATTAAATGATCTGTATTAAATAAAAGTGCTCCTATTTCTCTATTGTCAACATAGAAATTAACTTGAGGGAAATGAGAAATTGTATTTATATGCAGATGTACTAGCGATTTTACTTTAAATTTGCATACTAAAACTTTCATTGCAGCAAAGCAAATGACTTTGATAGATTGCCTTGCACATAATTATTGAATATTCTCATGCATTCAGTAAGAATTTGCACAACTTTAAACATAAATCTGAAATTTCTCACAAGGATCATTTTTATACCCTTTAATTTTTAAGCATTTTTCTCAAAACTGTTAATGAATCTTACCATATGCTTTAAAATTAAAGAGTTGATGAAATTAAAGGATTAACCTTTTTTCAGTCTGTTGCTCTTTTTCACTGACTGATACAGCTTCAGCATAGCAAAACCATCTGAAGTAGCAGTATTTTTCAGTCCTAGATTCATAGCACTCTTTCTTCCCTTATTTACTGAAAGTTTATATTCCGTGTATACTAAATTCTTGAGGCTAGCTTTTTACAAAGCTATGTTATGACAGTGTTTCTGGCATTCTCACACAATCTCTATTCCATATTATTAGCATTTTCTGAGAATCCAAACAGAAAACTTGATCTATCTTTTTGACCTCAGCTGCTGGATGAGAAAAAAAAATTATGCAGCAATAGGTTCAAACCAGATGTACTTGGTGCCACAGCCATTCTCCACAAACTCACTACAGAGGGTCCACTGCAGAGACTCATCCGGCCTGTGTCTTCTTGCTTGAGTATCTTCAAACTCTGGGCACTTTTGTTGCCTTTCCCTTGACAGTCCTGAGTTCTTGCCATGGAATTGACAGTGAACGATATTCTTCCATTCACCTTCACCAGCTCTCTCAGTTTTATAAGCCAATATATCATCTATTTGTCTTCTCATGATCTATATGGACTTTTTATAACACTTTGTGTCATTTTGTCATTTCCAGCCAACAATACCCTAGTCATAGTAGTCACCAGCCTTAAAGAAACTGCTCCAAATCTTTGGTACTCCCTTTTGCCCTTTCTATTGTAGCACCTCTGAATGGAGAAATCAGAACTATGCAGAATAGCCAAAACATGGGGACACTGTGGATTTATGTAATACCCTCATGATGTCCTCTATTCCTTTAAACCTTAGAAACTCTAGCATTTATTGCACCTTTGTGATTCTTTACTGGGGGTGAACATTCATCTGCTGTCTTACCTGAGTGTTACTAAAGCTCCTGTACAGCCTCTTCATTATCACCTTTTCTTGTCACAGTTCCATTTATAAAGTGGGCGCCAGGAGAACAGAGAGTAGCTAGGTCTGGTAGACAAAAGCTGGAAGTCATTTGGATGTTGCTGAATAATTCCTTGCCTTTATGGCCAGAAATGTATGCCAAAATGCCCAGATCTCCGTATAAAGAACAACCCTGCTGTACCTAAACAGGGCACTCTTCACACCTATGGAGATCAGCCAAAACTTCCTCACCAGAAAATGTTTTCTATTTCATGTAACCTCTTTCCATATGATGGAAATGAATGAGAGCTGTGAAAATTTTGCAGCAGTTGACAAGCCTGGATATGTCTTATTTTTACATTCTTCCCAGAGGAGTAACAGTATCTCAAAGCTGATATAATATCCCAAATCCAACATTTAATCTCTACTGTGAAAAATGGAGCATGTATTCAGTTAGGAATTTAAGTAACTGGTCTATGATGTATCTGGAGGCCACTAAAACAAACACACAGCCGTTTGCTCACCCCACCTCCTGCAGTGGAATGGGGGAGAGACTAGGGGGAGGGAAAAAAAAAGTTAGTATCTCATGGGAGGAGATAAAGACAGTTTAATAGGACAGAAAAGGAAGATAAAATAATAATATTGTTAGTAAGAATAACAACAACAGCAACAGAACACACAAAACAAGCGATGCTCAGCACAACTGCTTACTGCCTGAAGCTAATGCTTTTCAGGGGCCTTTTAAATAAAGAATAATATTTTGAAATAAATGTCTTATACAACAGAATAAGAAAGTTTTTTTTCTCTGAATACAAAATCTTCAGTGGTGGGATTCAGGGTTATTTTGTGGATTTTTGGGGAGGACTTCTGGTAACTTGTTAACTTGATATAAGCTTTGATTCTTTTCAGTTTCTTTACGAGACTGTCAAAATTACCACTGTAAGTAATTGTACATACTTCCTCAGAGATCCCTGAGAAATCTCTAATCTTTTCACTCATGACTTAATGTTAAAATGTTGTTTTCAGTGCATTAAATGATTTGCATTTCAAGTACCTGTTAAAAACAGTCTCAAAAATGCTAAATTTTATGTCAGAAACATGACCTTTTGGGTCTTCTGTCTGTAGGAAGCTGAAACTTTCAGCCAAGATAGTATAATTTTTCACTGGAAGTTGTACATAAATTGATCCTCTAAAGGATGATTTTTAATTCTTGATTCCTGAAAAACTGGGAGGGGGTGTCTTTTTTTTTTTTTTAATTTAGGTTTTTTCATAGACTTTGTCATGTCCAAACTGACAAATGTGTCCAATACTCTAGTGCAAAAAAATGCTTATTATGGTTATTCTTGGAGACAAAAAGCATAGAGGTTTTTTTCCCATAATAGCAATTATAAGGCATAATTATTCATGAATAGGAGGATTCTGTAAAAACTTTTGTACTTGTAGAACCATTGTGAGAGACAGTAAGAGAACTACATGCCGATTTGCTAACTTGTGGTTTTGACCCTGGCTGAAGGCCAGGTGCCCACCAAAGCCACTCTATCACTTCCTTTCTCAGCTGGACAGGGGAGAAAATATACATTGAGAGGATCAGAAGTCGAGATAAGGACAGGAAGAGATTATTCTGCAATCAGTGTCACAGGCACAACAGATCCAACACAGAGTGAAGGAAAGAAAGTCTCTAATTGATGACACTGCACTGCACACTCAGTGACAATAGAGTCACGTAAAACCAGAAGCTTTTTGCTGCTATGTGCAGAAGCCAACTTCACAAGAACCCTGCCCCACAAAACCACAACAGCAACACAGGATAGTCTATTGACGTTTATGGGAGAATTTGCAAGAACGAAAACTGGTGTCTCAGAAATATAGAAGACATAGATCAGAAAAGTTTTGTTGTAGTTTTGTAGGCGGAGTTCAGGGTGTGTGTGGGAGAGTAGGGCTGCAGGGGTGGCTTCTGCAAGAAGCAGCTAGAAGCTTCCCCCAGCTTCCTTACTGACAGAGTAAACACCATTTGGGATCAAGGCCGGACCCACCGCTGACCAAGGCTGAGACCATCAGGGAGGGTCACAGCACCTTTGGAAATCACATTTAAGAGGAAAAAACCTACTAGGAGCTGTTTTTTACCACCAGAAAATAGAGTGAGAAGATACAAGAAATTCTGCAGACACCAAGGCCAGTGAAGAAGGGGGAGGAGGTGGTGTCCCATATACCGGAGAGAAACATTCCTCTGCAGATCATGGAGAAACCCATGGTGGAGCAGGTGTCCCCCTGCAGCCCACGGAAAAGGCCTATATCCCACCTGCAGCCTGTGGAGAGGCCCCCACGCTGGAGCAGGTGAAGACATATTGAAGACACTCTGACCTGCATTGGAGCAAGCCTTTGGCAGGACCTGCAGCCCATGGAGAGAGAAAGAGAGACTGAGAGGCCCACGCCGAAGCAGGTTTGCTGGGGGAGCTTGTGACTCCATGGGGGACCAGGCTGAAACACCCTGGGCCTGAGAGACTGAGAGACATTCTGTGATTTATGACTGCACCCCATAGCAGTGACCCACGCTGGGGCAGGTGGTGAAGAGCTGAAGCCCCATGGGAAAGGACTCACATTGGAGAAGTTTATGAAGGACTGTATGCCATGGGTGGGACCCCATGGTGCAGCAGGGGAAGGGTGTGAGGAATGCCCCTCCTCCCCACCCCCAGCTAAGAAGGAAAACAACTCATGGGGAACTGACCAAAACCCCCATTCCCCCAGTCCCTGCCCCTCCCTGTGCCACAGCAGCGGAGAAGGAAGCAAACTCATGACTAAAGTGAAGTCTGCTAAGAAAGGATTGGGGAGGTGCTTTAAGATCTGTTTGTATTTCACGTTATCTCATCAGACTTACTAACTTTCCCAACAGATAACTGTAAAAGTCCTTTCTTTTTTTTTAAGACTCATCTACTCTCTAATAAAACCCATCAATGCATTAACCATTCTCCTGTCCTCTACCATCAGAACACAGGAATGCCCATTCTGCTTCAGAATACCCTGTGCAGGAGTCCTTTTCAATGATGGGAAAAGATGTATATTTAGCAAACAAATCAGGGTGTTCTCTAAGTATTATTGTTTGTCTCAGTAGCAGTAGGTATTAGTTATTCTTTCCTTGTCCCCAACTACTTTCAGTGACTTACTGAACCTGAGAAAATTTATCTGTTTAGTTACTTAGGTAAGGCCAGTTATTCTTTTCCTTTAATTCTAGTGCACATCTGCCATACCTCTACTGTATAATATCATCAAATACAATACAGCCGTTGCATCAAGCAGAAAGTTGCAAAAAATAAGACAGATGCAGTGCAGAGAAACAGCATGGACAAGGCACTGGTAACATGCTGAACTGGTCAAACATGTCTATTTATATTATTTATATAGCCTAATAGGATACATTCAACCTTAATTTTGGCAAACAAATCATTTCTATCTAGAAGAACATCAGGAAAAATAAAAAATGCATGTTGACCCTTGTCTTATAATAGGAGTATTGAATTTATGTTATTTTGAATTAGTTAAGGTGCCTGTGGACAAGACAAGTGCGAGCATGGATGTAATAACCCTCTCATGAAGCAATTTAGAGAAGCCTAGAAATTATTTTAAGCACTATTAATTTTGAATAGAAGTGGATAAAAATTCCGAGCACATATTTTTTTTATGTAAAGAAAGGGTTTTCTTCATAGGTGGATTTTTTTCCATAAAAGGAGAAAAAAAATAGTTTACGTCAAAACAAATTATTTCTTTAGTATCTTCAGTGTGGCATCATGGAAATCACAATTCAAGGTGTACTGCTCTGACTAAACAATATATGCTTCACAAAGTTTGCCAAATACTGATGCTTCAACGCTACAAGAAATGTTTCATTTTCTGAATATCAAAACCAGGCCTAATTTCTGACAAGAGAATTTTCAATATTTCTAAATGTTATTTCTTTATAAATGAATAGTCTTTACATTCAGACTCGAGGTGACAGAAAGTAGCCATCGTATGCAGAACAGGTACAGCTTTGATTAGAAACCATATCCAAATTAAACAGAACCAGTTTTTAAATCTTCATCATAATCTCAATTAAGAACTATTCTTTTGTTTGTTTAGTATTATCTAGAACTCATCCTAAGAGCTACAGCATTCTCAAAAAGCTGATAAACAGTATTCAATTCAAACATGATACTCAACATACACAATAACAACAAAGTAACCTCATTAAACCTTCCACTGTTACTGTTTCATAAACTTAGATTTTTATTGACCTAACATTCTTTCAAACAAATCACAAAATACTGGCAAATTAATATCGCTGAGGCTGGGCTGCTCTTTATTCAGACAACAGGCATCCACAGGCAGGTTTTACCCACGCTGGCCTGTGTCTTGTGGGTGGACACCATCGGTATCCAGAGGGAAAATTGAAGCGCCACATCAGTTCAGGTCTTGTTCCACTCTGCCAGACTTTCCAGGAGCGGTGCTTGTGGGACATGGTTGTCACAGCACACACACTCTGTCTACCCACTGGGAAGCACATCATCTTCTCCTATTAAGGCAGGGAATTTTCCTGCATAAAAACTTAATTACTAATTTACTGAAAGGGACCTAGAAATTACAGGCTTTCACACAAATACTAATGAACATACATGTCATAAGAATGAAAAAAACCCAAGTCTCCTTATAAAGAACGGCAAGACTCACCACCACGTGCTGTCCTCATCTCACACAGTCAAGCACTGCTCCCCAGAATTAGTTGCATTAAAGACTTCCTGGACTCACTGTGCCACCAGAGGGCAAGGTTTACACAGGATCATAATTCTATTGAAAGACTCTCAAACAGGATGAAAACATAACTGGAATCAATACCCACAAAACAGCAAAATGGTGCAGGAAGGAAAGGTGATTTGCTGTCATTGCTTCCACTCTTTCTTGTGGAGGGGTGGGCAAACCTCCTTACAAGCCCCCTGCTTCTGTCACAGGCATCAAACCCAAGGAGAGGAGACCATATAGCTGGAGCAGAGGGCTGTCCCCTCTCCACAGCTGAGGAAATACAACTACCACAGAATAGGGAAGAAAAGACTAGTGTATTGACAGCACACTCAAAACAGAGGCACATTTTGCCTAATGTTGTGACATTTCTCTCTCAGCATCTGGAGTACCTACTGGTTACCTCCATGGGAAGCAGTGGTCTATAAACTCAAACTCAAGTTTTTCAGCAAACATTTCAGCAAAGTTTCCCTTCAAGAGATAAAATGCACCTAACCCATTAATTTCTGGCTTTGAATATTTATAATTCTTGCTTGCCTCCTTTATGCTGACTCCTTCATAGTCAGTTCTATTTATGCAATGTATATGTTTATGTAAATTAGAAGAAATTGCTCTTACACAGAAGAAAGTGGACTTAATGAAATGTAAATCAAAACAACAAAGATAAAGCACAGTTCAGGTCTTTCTACAGAAATATGGAGTGCAGAAGCACAGTGATGTCTGGGTTTATTGATGCTGGGTTTTTTCTCTGTGACTAATACCTTATTGTTGTGAGAATGGGCTGGGGTACTGCAAAGAAGTCACATTCAATACCTGCATTTAGAGTACATGATTAAAATGAGAAAAATAATCAAGTAGTTTATGGTTGTGATGAAGACACAAGGTGTTTTTTCCAGGCCTATTTTTGTATATGAAAGATGATACCTATTGACCAGGAAAAAGAAGGGAGGGGAAAGCTTGGATTCACAGATTATATGTGACAACCAGATAAGTAGCTCTTTTTTTTTTCCTGGAGAGTTCCTTTAAATCCATTAATTGTCTGACCCATTTATGCCACAAGAATTATCTGCTGGCCATAGTTTATGAAAAGAAGGAAGAGTATAGCCTAACTAGAAAAAAGCAGAACACATAGTTGAGATCTCTATATTATTAACAAACTATGTAACATGTGGCAGCTAGGCCACAGGTGAAGTTCCTGCTTCCCTTACTTTTCACAGAGTCAGACATCTTATTGAAATGATTTTTCACCAGTTCTTGCTGGTCAGACATTTAAATGCACATCATGGAGGAAACTCTGATATTTTAATTTTCTTTTTGTTCTAAAATCAGTAAGAAAAATAGGGATGTACTATGGGTTTTTTTTAATTAGCCTGGTGATTCCATGGTTCTTTTCCTGGCTGTAGCACACCCGGGCCTAGTACCCAAGATTAACTGTGGAATAGATTTTTCAAGAAAGTGACTATTTTGTGGAAATCACGGTTCCATTCAAAACCAATCTGACAAAATCAGCTTTTGATGAGCTCCGAGCACGGTTTCTTTTCAGCCTACTGTTTCTTTGTTCTTCCCCACTGTCTGTTCGGTGAAACCATGTGGGAAAGCTGTAGGTGTAATGCACTTACCAGTCATACAATTTTAAAGAGAGTTGTGCTACCTAACAGCCTTGTGAACTTGGCATGCATCCATGACTTTTGAGAGTGCAAGACACCTACAACACCCTTCTCTTTCTATGGCTATTGTCTCTTATCAAGGTATATATTTTAGAAGAAACTTAATCTGATGTTATTTCTATTACCTATTTCTGATTATTTCTGACATTGGTAACTTATATACCCACAAGTAATTTTTGCTTTTATTCTGTGGAATGTGAACAAAAATTTCTCTCTCAAAAAGAATTTTTAACTTTCTTTTCCTCTTTTTTAGCTAAAAACTGTAAGCAACTAAACCAGTCTTGCCAATCATAGTGCATTTTACCTGTGACAGAGAGTGAATTCAATTGCTTTAATTAAAGCTGGAAATCAAAAACGGATCTGACCATATAAAAGGAAACAATTCCACTGCTGTTAAAACTGACAAAGTGTGAAGGACCCAACTTACGTATTAATATATTCTTCCATGTGACCTTCTGTTGTAAACAAAGAATATTAAATGCTGTGATTCATCTTCTGCTAATGAACATATATTACTCTGGAGTCTAATGAATAGATAAAACATCTCCGCTCATCAAATATTTATAAAAGTAATATTTTCTATGCTTAGCAATTAAAAGGGTATTTTATTACAAATTTAAAGCATGCCAGCTTCAAAATCCTTGGAGACTAGGTGCCTGGGAGTGCCAAGAAACGAAGACGGATCTTCAGCTCATTATCTTTACATGGTTATTTTCAATAAACAAATATGAAAATGTAACAATAAAAATAATACTAGGCCAAGGGAATAACCAATGGGTTGACTTACCCCTTTTTCAATCACTAGTCTCACAATACCCAATGATTTCAGTGTTCACTGAACATGAGTAACTCACAGCCCACATCATTCAAATAAACATCATACAATTTAGTTTGATAACTATATACAAATATGCATGTACCTATAAGTATTATTTAATACCTTAAAGGCATATAATACAATGTTTCACTGTATGTTTAAGAAAATGCATATGCATACATAACTTGTAACTTATATAGCCCATCCTGCTCGTCTGACAGAAGATAAATTTGTCTTAGGGGCACAAGTATTCACATATCAAAGCTGAAATACTGATGGTAGGTCCTGTCTATTCATACGTGCATGTTAATATCAAGTACATGCAATGAATAGTCTGTGTAGATCTTAGTTCTTGCCCCTGTGTCAGCCTTAGTTTTTAGAGATGCCATTAATTTATGCATAGGTTTCAGCAAACAAATATTTTCTCTTCCATTTTTGTTAGTTTGTCTGCAAATAACTGTTACATAAATCACAATTTACCAATTCCTTAAAAATTTTAGATTACTAATAAATACAATAAAGCATTGAATATTTTATACGTGGAATAAATAGTTTTCTTGGGAGGGAAGAGGATAGAAATCCCCAAGCAACAAGCCTTTACAATTAGATTATCCTGAGGGAACGTCCAAGCAATACATCCTGATAAACAACAATTCAGACATTTTTCGTGTTTCTTTCGGGCATCAGATGGTGGAAACTTCATTTCCATAACAAGCACATATTTGAAACACAAAAAACAGTCAACCTTAAGAATCTTTTAAAATTGCTTTTGCTTTCTTGCACAAAAGCTGGTAAAAGCAAACAAGGATTTATTGTGCAATTTACATGGCGGTGTGTGTGTGTGTGTGTGTAAGGAAAGAAAAAGAAAAGAGAAAGGAAAAAAAAAAAGGGCAATTTTTCTCCAATGCAGGACACTGGTGCCCTCTGCTGTCAGTTTGCCGAGTGTCACCGTCCAGCTTTTTTTTCTCCAGTAGCAGTCAAATTGCTTTCAAACTGGTATTAGTGTTTCACAGTTACGCTTGGAAGCTATGGAGCAAACATAAATAAGCGGTCTGGGTTTGCCTTTCAGCCTGTACTGCCTCTGTCAAGAAAGAAATGTTCTCAGCAAAGAGCTTTGTAACTTACTTACCTTCTGCAAGCGGTTATCGAGCATCATGTCCAAACACAATACACAGCAAATAGCTAAACACTCAGTCTGGATTTTTTTCTGTACATCTTGAGATTTGTCTGTAGCCCAGAGAAAGTGCTTGGAGGTGTGTGGGTTTGACGCCTCTGTAAGGTCTTGCTCAAAACCTTCTTGATCCATCCCGAGAAGTCAAGGAAAGCATTTCTAATTACTTTAACATGCTCTGGAGCTGCCTCAAAAGCCACTGCTGTCACGTGCTGCAAACTGTAGGGAGTCTGTCTGCCCATCTGCTTATCCAGCTAAGTTTAAAATAAGAACTCTTCAAATTTCCAGGGCAGTCCTGCTGCTGGATCACTCCTTGGGAGAGCTGGCATGAAGCAAAAGGGAAGATGTGGGTGGGAATGAATGAACAGTTTCAACCAGAAGTCTTTAACTTATGATAAAATTTAAGTAGTTGACTATATCTGCATTAAAAATCAGAGGCAGCATATTGGCCATGTCTGCTACTTCCAAAACAGCTTCGCTCTGCTAACAAGGCTGATTTATATAGATGGTGCTCAGGCACGGGTGACTATGAACATGTCAAAGAGTGTCTATTCAGGTCCAGTTACCAAACACAGCATGAAGAGTTAAGAAATAGGCACAAAGATTTTTTGTTGTTGCTGTCAAACCCGCATGTTACATCTGGTACCTGTTTGTCTGTGTTTTTTCAAAGACCTGAGTTTTTCAAAGACCTGAAAGTGCAGCTAATCCGAGTCTTGAAGTAAGTTATGCATAAATGTGAGAATCAACAGGGTGATCTGAGTCCAGGAGTGCAGGTTTAATTTCTAACCCAGGCTCAGAGTAAATGGATGGTTTTGAAAAATGTAAGAATTTGGCATAGGAGATTGCTCCCCTATGGAATGCATATCTGTGTGATTCAAAGAATGGAATGCATATTGCGTGATTCAAAGAAGAATTTTACTTCTTACCATTTAATGGGTGGAGTTGTCCTGCCCTTTGTTTCAGTAGAAATAAATAGAGATCCAGCCTCTGACAACAGAGTCTGTGTCAGGGGCACTGAGGATTTTTCCCATCAGAAGACATTACCAGACTGTGGGAGCAAAAAGGAGTAACTTCCTCGAGTCATGAGTATGTGCACATCTTTCTATTACACAGCTGTTTTATTTATGTCTCAAAGAAAATCAATCTAGATCTTTTCCTTAACTACAGATAAGTGAAAGAAATTGCAAATATAACAATTTTCTTAAGTTTTTGAACATTTTACTACACAGTTTCTTTTGGAAGTAGCACTCAGTGACTTTTCTGGGTTCAGATTTATTCTGAAATCTCCTTGGACAAGAAGCTTTCTCTTGGGCTAAATTATGAGTGTCTTGAAGACCTTCACCCTGTTCCACTTATATTTTAATATATTTATTATCAAAAACCTTTAAGCCTATTCAAGATAGAACATCTACCTTTTACTTCCTCTCCTCATCAGGATTCCTACTTTTTCTGCAGGATACAACATTTGCAGTACATCTCTCCATATGAAGAATCAAGGATCTTGAATGCAAAATGCATGATACAAGACAAAAACTACATAAAACCTTCCTTGTGCCTCAGCAAAAACTCATTTAAATTTCGTAACATAACAAAGCAGCTGCGAATGTACAGTCTGGAGGTACACTGTGGCACACTTAACACATTGCCAAACAGATGCCCCTATTTGGATCCTCAGGAGGCTGGAGTTGTTTTTATGCAACACATAGCTACCTTTGGTGCCTCAGAAAATTGTTATTGTAATCACTGTGCATAATAGCTAAAGTTGTCTGGGTGTTCACACTAACAAGAGCTAGCAAATTTTAGATGTTCTAGCCTGGAATACATCTGCTTACTTTTTTTTGGCATCTACCCTTTTTGTAAGGTTCTAAATCACCTGATCAGTTGCTAGTTACATCAGGATTTGCCATTCAGCAGAATTTCCTCCCAGGAGCAGACCAGGCAGCTGCTCAAAATGGCTGTTACACTTGCTGGGCTAACTAAAAGTCATTTCACAGATGTGGTACTCTCTGTTTCCTTCAGCTATTTCAGACGGGCCAGTGCTCCAGAGCTTAAAGCATCTCTATGATGTAGGGGTCCTGAGGGCAGTCCTTACTGGAAGCTTCCCTGGTGCCATTATAAGATGACCTCTGTGATCTGTCTTCTAAGAAAGGGTTGTTCTTACTCATGAAGTGAGGGAGTGACAATTTTTTATTGCCAAGTCGCTAAGAAAGGTAAGGCCCACTGTTGCCTCTAAGAGAAAGGTTCAGAGGAAACACAGTTCAATATAATGGACATCCTCCATTATAGTCCAAATTGGTAGGAGTCTTTCATGTCCTATTCCATGTATTTATGAACAACGTGACCAAATAAACCTGAAAGACACATTTACCACTCCTTTATGGGTGTACTGTTATTCTCTATCATACATACACATATATATGGATATACACCCTACTCAGTACACTAGTCCATATTCTAAAACAAAAGTAAGACTTTGTTTTGTTAATAAATCACTGGCCACATTTGTCTGCATCAATTTACACCCTTTTCCACAAAACAATCCTTAAATACACCTTCCAGGTCTGTATATACAGTTCCCATTTATTATTCAGAATCCTGTTTCACCATTATCAAGTGTTGGCTGGTGTAGACTGAAACATTTTGCTGTTACAGACCGAAACATGTTGCTTTGTGCTATTCCTGTTCTCCAGAGCTGCAGTTACTGGGCATGGGGGGTGTAGTTTGGACAAATTATTGACTCCTTTATTACTGCAGGCTAAAATCTGTAACTACACTTTCCCTAATGCCCTCACATCTCTCTCACTGCCCATACTGGTAGAATATATCATGTAATCTGTGATGACAGAGAGAGAGGTATGTGAAGGGCCAGAATTACAAATCTCATTAGCTGTCTTACAGGTCAGGGACACAGCATGCAGTTTACGATTTCTTTCAGGGCACAAAAGCCAAGGTACAGTGTTTCAGCAGGTTCTGAATATAAATAAAGTGCTCCAAAAATATTTTAGGTTTTTGAGAGGGGATTTTTTGATGGGTCATCTCTCCCCACCCCTCTCCTCTCCCCTCCTCCACCCCCCACCCCGCTTCAGGTCAATGTAAGACAAATTCAGTTTATTGAATCTTTAATAAGCAAGCAACTCGGTCATTTTTGGATCACTGCAAAGAGAAAACCATTATACACCTTCCTTATGCAAGCCCAGGTTGCATTCTTGTCCCCTAGCTCATTAAACTGATGGAAAATTAACCTATCTAAGGGGGAAAAGAAAAATTCAGAAGAAAACAGGAAAAAAAAAAGGAAAAAAGCATCATTTTCTGCTGTACCAGCTCACATACGGATCAAATAATAACTAGAATCTAAGGTTGGAGGTAAGACCAGAGGGTGAAATGGTCTCTGTAAGTGTCAGCAAGCAGTTAGATCAGCTCAGCTGTGAAACCTCATCTGGGAAAGAAAAAAAAAAGAAAAAAAAAGTCAAACACACACCCTTTCCTCCCACACACTGTAAAAGAAAATAATTATTCTACAAAGAAACAATTGATAAGAAAGAAGATAAATTCTAAAATTTCCCTTTCAGCTTGCCATACCCAGCAGCTTCAGATCTTCTACATTGTTATAAAACTTCATTTAGAGATCAAAAGCACTTAGTATGTCTTGATGTTTCCATGTGCAAAAGAAAGTAAATCTAATCAGCAAGAAATCCAACATGTCCTTCAGTTTATTAAAAATCTGTATTAAATGATGTGATTTAAACAACCAATTTTAGTGCCAAGGGTTTTAGAGAATGGGCACTGGAATTCTGTGGGTATTTACTCAGTCAACACTAACACACATGCATACATATATATACAAAAAAAGTTTATCCAGCCAAGTACAGCTATACTGTGGGGGCTCCAATTATGCATATTTACAATCAATCTATAGAGGGGGCAAGAAAGGAAGAGTCATTTCAGGGACTCAATTGAAACAAATTTCCACAGTGTGAATCACTGTGATACTTATTCCTTCTAAGTAATTGGCACTTGCTTTTTTTTTTTGGTGTACATGTAAACATTTCAAAATTGTTTTTCACAAGACTAAATGACTTCTCAAGTGACACACAGCTCTCCTGAATCTCTCTTCCGAACAGGGGAAGGTGAGTGTGATGAATGCTGCATAACTTTTACTTCTCAAATAGCTGCTTGTTAGCAGGATCGAGCTGTGAAGACACAGCTTCCAAAATCTGGAGGAACCGTCATCATCATCATCTTCAGCATCCTCAAAGTGAAATGATTTTTTTTTCAGTTTAAAATAGTAAGCAACCCTAAAAAGTAAGACCCTGTGGAAATGTTATAAATTTTGCATAGTTGGAGCCCATTGCTAGATCATGGCTAAAGGTTTCTGAAATTGCACATTTAGTGTTACAGGTATTGGGCCCATGAAGTCAACATAGTATTCACTGATGCAAAAGTGTTCCTCACTTTTGAGAAACTGATTTATTTTGAGCAATGCCTGGTACAACCTGATCCATGCTGTATTATGCCAAAATTTTTTCCTTGGGCAGCGTGACAGATGTTGAAAGAAGCCCTTTTCTTGAATTGCATCGGTTTCTGGCTGACTCAGATTTTATGGCAAAATCAAAATCTTCTACTGCAAGGAAATAAAATGGAAGATATATGAAGAAAAAGGAAAAGATACAGTAAATCGTAGCATTTAATCTAGTTAGTTTCTGGAAGTTTAAATAAGCTTCAGAACTTTAAAATTCTAAAACCTTAATTTCTTAAGAGAAATGATGTGGACTTTCCCCTTAAAATTTTTCTAATGTAGTTTAATATAAGCAGCAATTAATTTTTTCTAACAATGGCAAACTAAGCAATAATTAATGATAACTAAAGTTAGCACCCATCCAAAAAGTTTACATGGCAATACAAAGTGAAGAGGAATAAAAACCCTGTGAAGGTATGTCTGCAATTTACCGAATAGACTTGGAGCATAAAAATGACCAAAAAACCACGTCCAGAATCATTGCAAGAATGTGAATTTTTAAGTGGAAGGAATATAAAAATATGCCAGGTGTCAAGCTCAGACACCTGACTTTATATACAAATCAGCATGAAAACCACGGGTACAAATCAGTTCAGAAGAATTTGACTTGATACCCTAGATCTTGAATGATGATGCGAGTGGTGAATGCACACCATATTGTACTGCAAACCCCATCTGTCTTTTTTAAAGCACACAGCCATGCTCAAGTTCTATGAAGTCTACAGGCCCAGGTCTACTGAGATTTTAAAGAGGGTGATACTTGCTATCACACTAATTTATACAAGCCTCAAACTGAATTTCAGAGAAAACTCTGGCTTGGAGGTAGCTCGGCAGACTCTGTTTTTCCTTGTTAAATGCATTTAGTTAACAATGGTGATTCGGGAAGTTCTAGCTCATGGTATGAAAGGAAAACCAACACTTCTTATAGAAAGAGCACATAAGTAATTGTAATCTGTGTGGTATACCTATGTAAAACTGTTTTGAAAGAAATTAGCCCTACTCTAATTTTCTGAAATCCAGTAAGCAAAAATTCTGGCTAACAAACCTCCTGTTCCTCAAGACTTCAATTCTTATGAAAATGAAATTATAGGTACATAACTTAGTGAGCAGAAAGTTAAATATACTTGCTAGTATGATTGGTTTTCAGGTTTGTTGCAACTACTGCTGACATTAGACAAAAGAAAATTGCTTGCATGCATCATAGGCTACCTCAGTTCATCTCATAATCACCTTCAAGCGAACCACTGAGCTTTTAATCCTAATAAACTGCTAGAGAGGGTGGTGGTAAAATCTTATGGCTTCATTGCTCACAAGCGTTCTCTTGGCAGTAAAGCTATTTCCTGCTATCCTGCTGTGAAATGTACTGCTATTAAATCTTTCACATGAAAATCAGAGAAAAATAAAAAGAATGGCAATTTTTTTTTTTTTATATTATTTAAGTTTTGAGTTGTTTATGACTTTTCCACTTACTGAAGTTACAAAAACTTTCTAATTTACAAAACCAAAGCATCTGGCTACTTGCTGTCGCAGTCCTCTTGAGTGACCACCAATCACTCAGAGAGTGCCCTTTTCTCTCCTCTTGTGAAACGGCCATGATAAACTTTCTTTCCTGGAACACTTCTTTCATATTTATGGTGGTAAAAAATAATCCAAAACATTGATGCTTTTCTGTTCTTTGTTGCTTATCCACATCTCCTTTTCTACCGAGTAAAATTAAGTGCAGATTTTCAAATTGAGCCCATAATATGGGACACAGGAGGGGCAATACTTCCAGAAGGTGTAAAACCTAAGTCATCTAAAGCCTTGTAGATCCTTGCAGATCGGGTCCACTGAGGAATGCACAGCCAACTGATACTGCAGATTATGGCATGCTGATTTCAGGTGGAATGTACACCAAGTTGTGTATCATCTAGCAACATTAACTTGCAAAGGAAAAACTTCATTCCACATTCTAATAATGACTGGCCAAATCCAGCTCTCAGACTCTCATACCCCTTGTGCTCCAGCCATTGACCCTATAAGGTAGCTTGCTTGTTGTGGTCCCTCTTGTTTTTAGCATATTGAGTGCTTCCCTAAATTTGATATGAACACCCTTGGAAAGAATGCAAGCTGTCGCATCATCCAGGTCATTAGTAATGTGTGCTACCTCCCTGTGTGCTGGTTTTGGCTGGGATGCAGTTATTTTTCTTCATAGTAGCTTTGTATGGGCTGTGTTTTGGATTTTTGATGAACACAGCCCAAATTCAACAGCACTTCTTTTGCTTCTCACATCACCCCACCAGAGAGTGGACTAGAGGTGCACCAGCTGGGAGGTGATGCAGCTGGGACAGCTGATCCCAAATGACCAAAGGGATATTCCATAGCATATGTTGTCATGCTCAGCATATAAAACTGGGGGAAGAATGAGGAAGAGGGGAATATTCAGTGTGATGGCGTTTGCCTTCCCAAGTTACCATTATGCATGCTGGAGCTCTGCCTTTCCTGGGGGTGGCTGAACACCTGCCTGCCCATGTGGACTGGGAATGAATTCCTTGCCTTGCTTTGCACTTGTACATGAGGCTTTTGTTTTTCTTATTAAACTGTCATTATCTCAACCCAGGAGTTTTCTTCCAATTCTCTCCCCCATCCCACTGGGGAGGAGCGAGCGAGTGCCTTAGTTGCCAGTTAGGGTTAAATCACACTACCCTGTTAACTGGCCACTTAGTTGGACTTTGTGCCTCTGAGCCTGACAGTCTTGACAGTTTTCTACAGTTTGTCATCCAACTGCTCCAGTTCACATCTCACCACTTTGCCTAGAAGGTAGGACATGACAGGAGGCAAGAGCAAAACCACTGAGAACAGAGAGGCCACTGTCCGTGCCGGGGCCTGCAAAATGGCAGTGGCCTAACAAACCCTGACGTTTTAAACAAACATTCAGAGGCTCAGAAATCAATCTGAACTTTGGTCTAGGACCAGAATGGAAAAGCAACAGTTCTGCTATTTTCTTGTTCATTTGGGAAGGAAATACAGAGAGTTTCTCATTTGTTTTCTTATTATTTCTGCATCTATAATACGACGCAGGCTCTCAGAACGCTGTGCAAAGACGTGTGCTGTTCCTGAGGTGTTATTAGTCAAGATAGCAGAAATCTAAGACATGCAGAATCCCATCAAAAACACATTAAAACAACACACCTTCAGAAGGAAAAGCTTTGGGGTTTTTTTTCTGATGTTCCAGATAAAGAGTTGTAAATGGCCCATTTTTATCCAAACCATTCCAAACATCACTGAGAAAAGCTGCCTGGATTTAAGTATTTTATGACATGTCTACTTTAAGCCAGGAAGTGAAAAACCATTGAAATTTATCATTCTTTTCAAAACTTCAGCTTTAGTTATTTTATGTCCTTGGCTTCTAGTGTTCTGAAGTCTGCATCAGTTTAATCACTTGTCAAAACTTCTCCTGAAACTTCAAAAAAGGGTAAGATGCTATAGAGTTTGGCACTTCAGAAACTATGCAACTATCTTACAGAATCTGACAGTTTTCTAGCTCAAGGTTTCTGCTGAAGACACAGATACAACAAACACTTCAGAAGATTATCTCTTACTAAAAAAAGACTGATTTGCCATGAACAGTAAATTTTGTTGAATGTTTTCACTTTGATCCCTTTCTCAGCTGCCCCAATTTAAAGCAGAAGCAAGCCTCCTAAAAATCCTATCTTTCACCAGTGAGAGGAGAATCAGGTCCAAACACAAAGTAGAGATTTTGAAAACATAAAATCAATTGCTGAAGTTAAAAACTAAAGAATTAAAAAAATAAAAATATTCCACAATGCTTACTGCAGATAACAGAAGTTTTGTCATAGTAAAGTGTGGATTTGGCATTTAAGAAAAATATAATTTGAGCATAATCTTGTAAAAACTAACAACGTTTTCTTACTTTTCACATAATTGTTTTGGTTGTTCACATAATGAATGTTTTGGTTGTTCTTCAAGAATGCTTGCAGAACAAAGACCACTGCCAATAGCAAAAAAAAAACAACCAAGCAACACTGCTTGCTACAGTAGAAAGAGGCACAGTGAAGGAACTGAAGCGGCATCAGCCCTAGAAGAGAGGATGTGCACGTTTGGAAAAGCCACATCATCCCTACTGTCAGAGGAATCTAGGAGATCCCACAATCTAGAGTCATTTTGTAAAATAGTGTTCACTTGCAAGTTAGAAGCAGAATAAGGCAACTAGATCTACAGAGCCACTATTCAAAACAGTGTATATGTTACTGTCAGAAACTAAGGGTGAGATCTGACCCAAATTTGGAAAAGCACTACACATTAACTTTAGCAATATGAATACAGTGATAGATTAATATCCCAAATTGTGATTTCTTTTGGGGGAATCCTTTAGTAAGAAATTAAGTCAATCTTAATATTAATAGCATGCAATGTGAAACCAATTACTGTGTTTTACAGGCATAGAAACATAGGCTTGGTCTACTTGAGACAGCAATTGTAGTAGAGGAGGTGAAAATCAATTTAGTCTGTTTCACACTCTCTTGCCTCACAAGACCTAATACTGTTATTTCATTGCTATGTTAACTTTGTGCATTTCTTTCAATAAAGTTATATCAGCAGTGAACCAGTGCAGGACACAGAACTGCTCTCTCAGGGTGTATCTAGGCACTACAACAGAGCTGATCTGGTGTCTCTCCACAGCCAGAAGAGTAGAGCCCACTTCACCTTACTCATCTCTTCCATTCTCCTCTCTTTCCTCATCTCTGATCAGATGCTCTCATGACTTCCCTGGGATCAGCTGTGGTGTACATCTAACACCACAATAAAGTGGATAAGCTCGATGAAAAAAAAAAAGCTAATAGTTTACTTCCAAGCAAATTAATTGAATCAAATAAGCTTTTGATGAAAACCAGATGCATGTCAGAGTCAGCACAAGGAGGACGAGGGTAGCTTGGGGGATGGAGATGAAATAAGACCACCCCTTTGAGCTGCGGTGAGCTCAGCAATTGCATCTGAAATTGCACCTCTGAATCAGAAACACCTAGTATGTTTTTCTGGGTTCTTGAGGCTGAGCAAAAGGTTGTGGATACTAATAGGTCCATATAATGTTGCCGTTATATGGACCTATTAGTATCCACAACCTTCTGCAAAAGGCTGCTATGGGCATACTCTCACTCATACTTGTTCCATTAAGGGTATTCTAGATAAGCACTTTGCAACCAGCTACCTATGATACTATATTTGATATGTACTTAAAAGGTATGTTTAAAAATGGTGAATGTATAAAGCAAATGCTAAGATCACAGATTTACTGGATTTTTAAGTAGAATGAACCTAGAGCTGATTAAAAACATCTTTCTGAAAGTGAATCCATTGAAGAATTTTACTAACTCCAAAGACCATAGGAATCACATTTCTTAATACCAGGAATCCTTTTTAAAAACTGACCAGCACAAATTTTAAAATGTAAAAAAAAAAATAAAAGATTATATTATATGGCATTACAATTTCCTCTTCCTTCCTTACAGAAATAAAAACATCCTCTTGGCACAATGATATTTGGAGTAATCCATAAGACAATAAAAATACAAACAACGTATCTTTCTTTTCATATGCCTTCCTTTCTCTCTTTTCCAGGGAAAGAAGACTATCTACATAGGTACAGAAATAAGGTGGCAAGAAGAGAGATCAAGAGAAAGAAACAGAAAATACTGAAAAAACTGTCTGCAACTAATAAGGCAATGGACATACTGATTATTAATTTATCCATAAAAAGTTACAGCAATGAACTACGTGAGGCACGACCTTGCACCTTGGGGGGCTCCAAGCGATTAGTTTCAGACAATAACCTGCTGGTGCTGCAGCCATCCTCAGGCAAGACATTGCCAACTAGACAAACACACAGCAGGAAATAACTCTGTAATTAATGTTATTACAAATAAATTCCACAAACTGATTTCTCTGATAATTGTGACTGCTATCACTGTCTTCTTCTGTGACCATTTATGCCAAGGATATTTGTTAACAATTATTACCATTACTCTTTATTAAATGTGCTTAGGATGTCTCAAAAACGCAAAACAATGGATATTCCTATTCTAAAATGCTTCCAGATTAAAAAGTCATTCTCAGGGACAAAAAAATACTATTCTGAAGGGGTTGTTTGCTAGTCATGTTATGTATGTTATCCTAATTTTCCTTCAGTCCATTCCAGGGAGAAAAGTAAGAAACACATAAGCAGAACAGGCAATGCCGAGAGAACCAGATCTGATGCTTTTATACATGAAGAAGCAGCAACAGACAGACAAAGAGATCAATAGAAAAATTTTAAAAATCAGGAAAATTTGCTGACTCTGTCATCACAGACTATCTGGAGAAATACACTTGGCCCTTCTCTCCCCCTCCCTTCTTTGCATGTAAAGAACCAGGATAGAAAGTAAAGTCTATTAAAATATTGCTTTGATAATTTTACTCTTAACTCAGAGACACATGTAAAGTCATAAGTGATTGTTTGGAGCCCTCCTGATAATTGTATCTCAGCCTCACCTAAAACGCTCACTTGATCTTTTATGTATGCACAGATAAGGATAAAATCATACTATGTGTTTCAGGTAACAAAACATCCATCCTGAAGTAACAGCAGCTGTGGACACAGGCACAAGTTACAAAATTAACTTGAATGCTTGGCTCCAGGAGCATGAGTTGGGCTACTCTCTGCTCTAGAGTCTACGCCTACCAAATCCAGCAATGAGTTTCACAATAGCAAGAAGCTGCTGGCAACAGTTACATTAAATGTATTCAAAACTCCCTGGACAAATAACAAGTACATTCACAAAAAGACAAAATCAAGCTTATATATAATTTGTGAACAGAGACAGGTAGCATGCTTACCTTACAGAATATGTATAATAACATGTATTCACTCAGCTTTATGATTTATTTTTTTCAGTCTAAATCCTCAGAAGGCTCATTTTTTTTATCTGACAATATCTCACCTGAATTTAACTCTCTTTGTCCCAGTCTTCTTGAATCAGAGATCTGGGGGGAAAAAAATATTAAAAAACAGCACCCGCAGTCCTCACAGGACCACATGTTTGCAGGAAAAGACTTAGGCTTTTACTGGGGAGTAGCAAGAGCATTAGCTGTTGAAACAGCTGTGCACCTTACTTCTCAGACATTGGAAGAGGGGTTTTAAAGACAGATGTCAAAAACACAAACTGAAAGAAGCCAGATGAGATACTGTCTTTCTTATCAGAATAATTCCTTCTTATAAGAGCAGAACTTCCAGCTAGTTCCTTCAGGAGAAACTGCATGCGTAATACTGTTAAGTATTCAGTGTATGGAAAAAATAGATTTATTTCAATCCTATTATGTGAATTTATTTTAATCCAGCAGGCAGCTAGGTGGGATCCTCACGCATGATCTTATTTATCTTTGTACGGCATACAAAATATCCGCAGTGACACTTTGTTTCCCAAAAAACTTTTTAAAGGAATTGAGAAGAATTAGATATTTGGCTTTGTGTTTCTAAATTTAAGCCAAAGGTTCACATATGTAGATATAAAATATTAAGAGATATATGAGAATTAAATGCTTGACTATTGGATATAACTATTAAAAATATGTCAGTATTGGAAAAAAATAGCTTAAAAAGCTTTATGGAGGACCAATATAATTTTTTGAAACTTGCAGAGAAAGATTTTGGGGAGAAAAAAATTGTGATGACTAATAGGTAAAGATCACAGAAGAAGAAAAAAAAATCCCCATGTAACTAATGAAAACTTAAAGGGGTAGGATTGTCAAAGGATTCAGATGCATCAAGCCATGAACTTTGTTCCTAATTAATTTTTAAATTTAGTCCTGAAGCCTCCACTCATCCTGGCCACAAAGATGCCTAAACCTTAGAAGCGACTCGCAGTTGGGTTAAATTAATTTTAGGTTGCATGAAATATTAGAAAATGAACAGTCCTGGCAATAAGATATGGAATCAAGGATTTTTCCCTTCTTGGTTGAATCCTTACCTAAAGAAGTTTGGGTTATTTTCCAAAGGGTGATGCTTCACCTTCAGAGGGAAAATAAGCACTACCAAATGGAGACTTAAGTTTCAGGAAGATGCAGCCTGTGCTCCTTCCAGCTAGAAAAGCCATTTACTCACTTTTGGCCACTGTACAGAAAACACATGCCTCTCCCAAGAGGTTCCTCTTGCAGGAAGGTGCTGCTAACCTGCATAGACAGAAGCAACAACTTGCCTTTCCGAGTAAGGCCACTCATCCCTAGGGAAGGGCAGTATTTGTTAACATTAGCCTGTTTCTCATCTTTTTATATGCCCTAGCTCTGGCAGACTATACAGTAAAGGACCACCCAAACTAGTGAGTACAGAAATAATGGTGTCAGCATGTCCAAATGGCCTGAGCCTCAGACAGCTCACAGTTTATATTTAACTAGCAGCTGCACCCCAGCCATGGCCGGTGCTGCAATTGTCCTTTCAATGTGCCAGGAGTCCTCATGCAATTTTGCACCGTTGATCTCCCATCATGAACTTCATTGGCTTGCTCAGTGCCAAGCAGGGGAGAAAATCCCCAACCTCATGCTGGGGTCAGGGGCCTTTGCTTGGGTGACCATGCAGTCATGAGAGCAGGACTCATGTCAGACCAAGCCAACACCCACCTAGTCTGGTAAGTGCTTTCCAACAGCTGCCAGGTGGATTCTTTGTGAAGAGTTCAAGTACAGAAGCATTTTGCAGTGTTACAACTCTGGATAAAATTATCTGGGGTCAAGAATTTTTGTAAAACACCACAGTTCAGTAGTGCTGAAGACCTTTCCTATTTAGCACCTCACTGAAGAACAAGCTTTCCCTGAACTTTTATAATTCAATGTTACACTCATACATAAAAAACTTCTGCAAGTGAAGGAAACAGGAGCAAGACAAGTTACCGTACCAGCTGATTGAACAGCTTTACAGGAGTTTGGCTTACTTGTTATTAGCATTTACATCAGTTTCCTTGATACTAGTTCAAGTATGTCTGCTTGAGGTGCAACCATACATTTGGATTATTGAACAAGAACATTTTGAAATCTGATATTAAAGTCAAACAAATGGTTTCTACTTCTTCCAGACCTTTGACACAAACGGAGATTTCAGACGTGTGAGGCTTTACAAGGTGTAAATGGGACAGGTGGGTGTTCAACATGTTGGAAAACTGGGTCACTACAGCTTAAGTCAAAATCAGAAACGTGGATGAAACTGTAGAGTCAGAATACTCTCCTTAGGGCTTTATTTCCTCTGCATACAGAAAATTGGTCAAGTTAACCTAAGACCCTTCAGTTGTCCTACAGCATAGTCAGCACAGACACAAACTGTACCAGTAACGTTTTAGCTGGAGACAGGGGCTATTTGAGAGTAACTCATAGCAGAAACAGTTTCATCCTTCCTGTCATTCTTCTGCAAGTGTGTTTTCCTCTGCACATTCTTTAGAACAAATCAGACATGTATAGGAGGGGAAAAGGAACAATAACAGTTGATGCTGCCAGTAACGCAAAGTACAACTTAAGGTCATGGTGAGGAATACTAAGGTATCACGCTCAGTATCACACTTACAAATATGCTGAAATGCAGTTCTGGATGCAGACACTTTCATCAATCTCTGCTCAGGTCCTCAAAGGTAAAGTCATCAGTCACAATGAAGCAGCTCTGTTACCATCCATTTAGCTTATAACTCCTACCCCCCAAAAAAAAGAAAAAAAAAAAAGGAATGAGTTACACTGACAAGAAAATGTCAGTATATCACTATTATGCGGTATTTTCTGGCTATAAAACAGAACCGTAGGCGGTTATGTTTTAGAAATCAGTTTTCCTGATGTTGCATTTTATGTAATAAACAAGGAATATATCATAAGTACCTCCTCATGTATTTGTAACTGATTCTCTATGGAGGATTAAGTTTTCTGTTTTATTTGTACATCAGTAGCAAACTGACAGTCCCTCGAGGGTATTCTGACCCATCTATCAGAGTCAACAGCATGTTCCTTAGTGATGTTTGAATAACGGAGCAGTGAAAGGCTTAAATAATGCATACATCTACACAGACACACAGGCATATATATGAGAAAACAATATTCATAATTGTGGATTTTTGGTACCTTTTGAGGAAAGGTCAGGAAGAAAGCCTACAAACAAAAGGTGCCACAGTTCTCAGCCAGCATATTCCCTGTTTCTGGACATACTATTGATTTTCAATTTTCTTAATGGCCTGTATATTTGTAACAGACACCACTAAGAAATTTGTCTGTCTTTCTCAACGCTAACAAAACTTTAACTTCAGACAGTCACTGCAATATTGCCGAATATCTTGGATTTCCTAAAAAAATTCCAGAGGAGAAGAAAACCAGGGAGATAGGGGTTTATGACCTGCATTTTACTGATTATAGATAAGTTTTCACTGACACTTGGGATTTACAGTTCTTATGATGTACCCATCCCTTCCTGTGCACTCTCAAAGACCTGTGCATATTAGACCTATTTTACCATGGGTACAATAGAAAGAGAACATACCTGAAACTTTGAGTCATATGATGAATGATGGAAAAGTCATTCCCAGCTGAGTGGCTTTCGTCCCATGCAGGCATAAACATTAATGTATGGTGCACATGAGTATGCCTATTTATTTTAGTACAAAATATTATATGCAGTATATTACAGGTTTGATGGTTGGTTTTGTTTTTTTTCATTTCACCAGTACATTTTCACAATTAATGGAAACCACAATATGGTACCTAATTATCTAGGTATTAAATAATAATTATTTTTGCTTTGTTAAGATAAAGCTAATTTATAAGTATAACAAGAATTCCTTTTTCTCCAATACACATGCACTTTAGAAAAGGAACATTTCTGATGCAGACATCTTAACCCTGAATAGATATCAATGTTATACTCTTTAATGAAAGAAGGCATTACCCTAACATAGTAGAATAACTGCTGTGTTAGAAAATCTACCAGGCAAAATTACTACTACTGAAGGTAAAAGTATTTAATATAGATTGTCTGCAACAGATGGCTGAAACCCAGGCTAACTCTGACATAATTAGGAAAGACGACAATTTCAAAATGTTGCTAAATTGGCTTTCATTGATTACGGTTGGATATACACAAGTTCTGATCCTCTGCAATACTGATTAACACCTCCTATAACTAAGATCCTTAAAACTGTTATTTTCTCTACTACTTCAGGCACTGAATGCTATAAATAATGTCTCACATGTTAAGCCATTGATACTAAACAAATTGTCTAGCAGCAATCCTTGTGTGTGGGTCCAGAGAAGATGTTTCTGTGTAGGAGATCTTTGTGGACTGAGGTGTTTAAGGGATGAGAAAAGCTGGTTTCTGTGCAGGTTATTGATCACTAACTGCTGCTGGTAAAACCATTGCTACAGTTCTAAGAGGTAGCTCCATTTTGTACCCAGGAGAAAAAAAAAAAAGATGGTCATGCTCAAATGAGGTAGTTTTATGGAATCCTAGTCACATGTAAAATTATTGGAAATATTCATAGAATCATAGTTATTTTTGTTGAAAAAGACCTTTGAGATCATCAGGTCCAAGCATTAACCAAGCACTTCCAAGTCAACCAATAAACCATACACACAAACACCAGATCTACACGTCTTTTGGAATACAGGTCCTACCTTTCATAAACCCATGCTGACTGGGCCTGATCATCTGGTTGTCAATGGCACAGATCATCCTCTGTGCCATGACCTCCCTTGGCACCAAGGTCATACTGACAAGCCTGTAGTTCCCTAGATCCTCCTTCTAGCCCTTTCTGTAGATGGGAGTCACTTTGGCTTGCTTCCAGTCAACTGGGACCTCCCTGGTTAGGCAGGACTGCTGATAAAAGATGGGAAGTTGCTTGGTGAGCAGTGCTGCCAGCTCCCTTGCTTCATTTACACGGATCCATTCTGACACCATAGACTTGTGTGTGTCTAAGTGGTACAGCAGGCTACTCTATTTCCCCTTGGATTATGGGAGCTTCATTCTTCTCTCAGCCCTATCTACCAGTTCAGTGGGCTGGGTAACCAGAGATCAACTGGTCTTACTACTAAAGACTGAGGGAAAGAAATTAAGTACTTTTGTCACTGTTTTTGTTTTCCCCCTGCATTCAACAAAGGATGGACATTCTCCTTAATCCTTCTTTTGTTGCTAAGGTACTTAGAGAAACATTTTTTACTGTCCTTAATGGCAGTAGCCAGATTAAGTTCTAATTGGTCTTTGGCCCTCATAATTTTTTTCCCTGCAGAACTTCACAACATCTTTGCAGCCCTCCTGAGTTGCCTAGTCCTCCTTCCATAATTAATAAACTCCTCTTTTTTTTTCCCCCCTGAGTTCCATCCAAAACTCTCTGTTCAGCCAGGCTGATCATCTTCCCTCCCAGCTCGTCTTTTGTGCATTTAAGATTTCTTAAATTTGCTCCTGCACCTTTAAGATTTCTTTCTTGAAGAATATCCAGCCTTCCCAGACTCCTTTGCCCTTTCAAACTGCCTCCCAAGAGACTCTGTCAACCAGGCTCCTGAACAGGCCAAAATCTGCCATCTAGAAGTTCAAGGTGGCAGTCCTGCTTTGCCCCTCCTAACTTATCCAAGAATAGAAAACTATCACTGAATTATTGCTGTGCCTAAAACAGCCTCCAACACACCCACACACATCACAGACTGACAAGTCACTGACAAGTCCTTCTTTGTTCCCAGGCAAAAGGTCCAGCAGTGCACCTTCCCCAGTTGTCTCACTTACCAGCTGTGTCAGGAAGTTATCTTCCACACACTCCAGGAATCTCCTAGACTATTTTCTCTCTGCTGTATTGTAATTCCAACACACCTCTGTTAAGCCAAATTCACCCACGAGAACAAGGGCTAGTAACCATGAGACTTCTCCCAGCTGCTAAGAGAGTATTTCCTCTGCCTCTTCATCCCGGTTGGGTCTATAACAGACTTTCACCATATCTGCATATCTGGCCTTCCTCTGATTTTTACCCATAAACACTCAAAAATGTCTTCATCATTAAGCTCTAATCAATCAAAGCACTTCCTAACATACAAGGCCACTCCATCACCCCTCCTTCCTTGTGTATCTCTTCTGAAGGGTTTGTAGCCATTCTTTTCCCCCTTTAGAACGGTGTACCTCCTATGACACCAACATGCCTGGTATCATATAAACTTAACCATCACCAAAAAAAGCATTAAAGCTGCTGGTGACACCAGGGATGGAGCTAGGTATTGATCTGCTGCCTCTTTCTCCTCTCATAATTCCCAGCAAGTGGAAAATAGTACTTGTACTCCTGATCTCTTAACCAGGTGTCACAAGGCCCAAAAGTCTCCTTGCCCTTAGAGAGCCTGTTGCAACTTCATTGCTGTACCTGAAAAAAAAAAATCAACAACGGAAAACAATCTGAGCACTGTACCAAAGTAGGAAGCTTTTTCTTCACATCTTTAATCCAAGTGCCACAGGGACAGCAGTCGTCCCCAAGAGTGGGTCCAGTCTGCATATTGCGCCTTATGTTCCCTTCAGAAGTGAGCCTCCTATGCCAATGATCCATCTTTTTTCACATTATGGAAGAAGTTTTGATGCAGGTCATAGGCCAACATAACCTTGTTAAGACCTGCAAGCTATATGAACTATCATCTTCCTTATTGTTTGGTTCCACTTGGAGAGCCTCGTACCTGTTATGCAAGAGCACCTGGCAGGGTGAAGAAGTCACAGGGCAGACACACCTGCTGAACTGGGTAGGAACTAGTTGCCATTGTCCCCTCTCCCAAATACTGAATTACTTCATGTTTAGAAAAATGAAGATGAGTTTCATCTATCTGGAGCTGGTAGATAAATACAAATGAGGTCATCAAGTGCAGTCTGAAGCCTGGCCACATGGTAGACTGCCTGACTGCAAAGGCTAACTACGGTAAGTTTCATTAGAATTGGAAGAAAGCACTATGAGAACAAAAATATTGGAATGTGTAATCCCAGCTCTGCCATTACAGATCATCAGACATTTTATTCTGTATTTGTTTTTTACTCTAATGATGAGAAAGGAGGAAAGATGGTGGGAAGTAGGTAAGAAACTGCAAGTTAAAAAGGAAAATACATCTGAATATGGATGAAATATATCTGTAAAAACAAAGCAATAGCATCCAAGTCTCTTTTATTTTGGAAAACACTCGGGTGTTTGCATCAAGAATATAACAGTTTATTAGAATACATATCTCTTTTCTGCAATTTGTTTTATCAAACTGTTCTACATACTTTATCAAATTACTTGACACACTGTTTTCTGGAGCAATTTGTGGTTAGATATATTTTAACTAGAAAAACGTACAGGAGAAAGTGATTATCAGACTATTCAGGAAGTAATTTCTATCCTTATTTCATTAATAAAAAATGCTCAGGTTCAAAATTTTAAAAAGGTGACAGTTTCTAAGATGATAAACAACCAGAGCGAATCTATAATTATTTTCTTATCATATAGTGTTTTGACAAATTATGCTTTCAGATCAATATAATGAAGTTAATGAAACCTTTGTTATCAGAAAGGTACAAGTACTCAATATATCACTTTAAAGGACATTTCTTCAAGCAAATTTTAATGGGAGTTCAAGTTGCTAATTTTTATATGTTCTTACTAATTAACATATACATGTATGAACATAACATTAGCTACGCTACTGATATCCGTACTAATGCATACTATCCCTCAAGCATATTTTTAAAAAAAGAAAAACCTCTTTTTTGTATTTTGAAGATTGTCAGAGATTTTGGTATTTGTTTTCCTCACCTTAGGCCATGAAGTTTTACTTTACTTTCATTCAAAGGACGAGACATCCTTTTCACCGTAAGTTTTATGAAGACAAATAACAAAGACTATAACCCCAGCCTTGACACTTTGCAGTTAAAGCTAAAGTGATCTAATGTTTAGCTGCTATTGAAAAGGTCCATTTTTGGCCTGGTATTTCTGTTATTTTCATTTCACCAGAGCTGGCCCCAGAATGCCATGATTCAGAGAACCGGTGCAGAGTGCACTTTTCATTTCTTTCTTGTAAGATTGATTACTGGCTTTTTCAGCTCCCTGGCTTAGTTCATCAAGGAGTCAGAGAAGCACCAGGGGTGGCTAAAAGTGTCAAGGGCTGTAATGTGAAACCATACTCTAAATGACACTTATAGGTTACAAAAATCCCCAAAACAAAAACCTCAAATCCCCCACAGAAGAAAAAACAAAACAAAACAAAAGATAAAGAGATTAGCTTTAAACTGAGCCACATAAAGCAGAAGGTATTACCAACATATCTCCATGAAAGATACTTGAAATCAGATTCTTTAAGTCAAACATTTGTTGCAACCACCATCAGAGGAACAGGGACTGTCAGAAAAACATAGCTTGCGTAGAAAAGTTTACATTATAGAAACACTTTACAAGCATGTCACGGTTTAGTCCCAGATGGCAACTAAGCTGCTATACAGCTGCTCACTCACTCCTTTCCCCCGGTGGGATGAGGACAAATACTGGAAGAAAAATGTAAAACCTGTGGATTGGGATAACGATTCCCTGGAACAGCAAAGGAAGAAATAAAAACCAAGAGTACTAATAAGCATACAAAACAGGTGATAGACAATGCAACCTGCTTATGGCCCAGAACCTGATATTCAGCACATTCTGGAACAGTGATCCTTCCTCCCTGGCCAGCTCCCTCACTACATCAGCGTGATGTCTAGTTTGGGACAGCTGTTCTGGCTGCCTCCTCCCAGCTTCTTCGTAAAGTGAACCCTATCCCAGCTAAAAACCAGGTCAGTTTCTCAAGTGATGTGTGATGTGTTGACCTTTTCGTGACTGAACAACTCTATTTTTTCTACCCTTTATTTTCATTTTTATTGAAATTTAAGTCTCATTGAGTTATGTGTAATTTTGTCTGAGTGGAAACTGCATGGATGTTGTAGCTTCGTGTGGCCCAGTTCTGGTGGAGAAGGGGGACTGCAGGGATGGCTTCTGCAAGAAACATCTAGAAGCTTTCCCTAGGTGCAGTAGAATAAACACCAGCAAACTCTAGACCAGACTCACTGTTGACCAAGGCCAAACCCATCAGTGATGGTCACAGCGCCTTTGGAAATCACATTTAAGAGGAAAAAAATCTACTAGGAGCTGTGTTTTACCACCAGAGAAGAGAGTGAGAAGATATAAGAAACTCCACAGACACCAAGGCCAGTGAAGAAACAGAGAAGGAGGCAACCTATGTGCCCAAGAGAAAGATTCCCCTGTAGCCAGTGGAGAAACCCATGGTGGAGTACCCTTGCATCCCATGGAAAAGGCCGAGGCCCTACCTGTAGCCCATGGAGAGGCCCCACGCTGGAGCAGGTGGAGACATACAGGAGATGCTGTGACCCACATTGGAGCAAGCTTCTGCCAGCACCTGCAGAGAAAGAGAGAGCACACGCGTGAAATCATGGCTAAAGGGAAGACTGCTAAGAAGGGAGGGGTGGGGGGAGGTGCTTTAAGATCTGGTCACACTTCTCATTACCTGACTCTGGTGTCACTGGGTGTGCAGTGCAGGGTCATCAATTAGAGAGTTTTCTTTCTTTTCTTCTGTGTTGAGTCTGTTGTACCTGTGATGCTGATTATGGGACGATCTCTCCCTGTCCTTATCTCAACTCCTGAGCCTCTCAATATATATTTTCTCCCTTGTCCAGCTGAGAAGAGGAGTGATAGAGAGGCTTTGGTGGGTGTCCGACCTCCAGCCAGGGCTAAACCACCTCAATGGTAAAATAACCAGAAACAATTCTATACTTATCCATTCTATATTAAACCTGGTGTCAAGTATGAGTTTACCTTTTGTCAGGTCCCTTCTGTTCCTGACACACACCATGTGTCTTTCATTATATTCATAACTTCATTCATGTTAGCATATGGAACAGTTCAGTGAGGACAAAGGTTTGTGTGTGAAGCATATAAAGAAGGAAATTTCTATTACTTCTTAGAACATGTCAGGAAATTAAGTGAATTTATCTGTGTGTCAACAGTTTTCCATGCCCTTCTTATCACACTCTTAATTCTGAAAATTATTTATTACTTCAGAAGTTATTTAAAATAAATAATCCTTTTGTTTGGAGGAATATTATAAATTATGTCCTCACTAAGCAGTCTGATGTGTAGTATCATACGCTAATAAAAAAATCCATATAACATGAAATTTGGTTGAATAAATCAAAAGCTAATAAATGAACTATAATTAAGTGCAAGTTTAGGAATTTTCTGAGTTATTTTAATAAACTTTGCCATAACTGATGGCAAGAATTGAAAATCAGATTCAGCAGATTTAGACTGATGAAGCAGTTTTGACAGCAAGAGCAGGGTTAAAGTATAGCTCTGTAGTCACAAAGTAGCTTTTGCTACATCACAAAGATGGAATTCTGTTGGGATGTGTGTAAAATCTCATATTCAAGGGATTGCTCGTTCTGTATGCACTACGTAAGTCATCTGAAAGAGACAAAGAGTGATAAAGTTACTGAAAGACTAAGAGAAAGGTAAGGAAAAAAATTATAGTGGATCCTATATTGTATGTAAAAATGTAAATGGAAGTTCATAAATAAAAATCCATATCTCTAATAAGGGTGGTTTCTTTATTTTAATCATTCTAGGTTCATATTTATACTTGCATCACGTAATTTTATGCTTTTTTGTGACAATGCCTTAACTAAGGTCCTTCCTGCTCAGTGGTTGCACCATGATGATCTGAAAGCCAGTTACACATTTCTGTCTTTGATTTGTCTGCAGACCTGACTCACCTCTTTACCACCATACAATGGGACCAGTCCCATTGGAATCAACAAAAGGCATGTAGGTTCAGAATCCTCCTCCGTTTCCAATCTGAAAGACCAATAAGCATTTAACTATGAACCACTACCTTCCACCCTTTACTCTGTATATGTTTGAGTGTCCAAGTGAAATGTTTTAAGAAAGCCAAGAGCCATTTCAGCAGCAAACTCTTTGCAGTTATAAGGGAAGCCTTTGAGTGATGTTTCAATGTTAAACCATCACAATGGTAAACACTTTAGTTCACAGAAGTGCTACTGAACATAAAGTCATTTTACCAAAAGTGGGAGGTCTTTGATACAGATTAATTTTATTGTAGAAATTTCCAGTGTGAGGTTTTATTTTATACTTGCTAAAAAAAACAAACCACAAAATGACAAAACCCAAAGACTAAAAGTAAAACCCACAAAACAAAAAAATTCTTCTTAATCAGAAAAATTAGTTCAAAACCTATTTATCTCACTTCAGTATGGACAGAGAAGAACGTGTCCCACCATTCTACCTTCTCAAGTGTTTCTCATGTATTCATTTGTCTGCAGATGAAAAGCTCTCTAGAATATTGTTTCCCTGCTAAGAACATATATTTATGACTTTAGAATTGGATCAGATCTGAAAATCACTATGAATGTAAAAGTGGATTTTAACAGATCATTGAATACAGATATAATGCTCTTTCCTAGAATTTATTTCCATAGCAATAGTTCAATTCAACAGCATACTATGCTCATTCTCTCTATGTGTCTAGAGATTATATTGTTCTTATTAAAATTGATTTTGAATTATTTCTTCACCATTGTTTAGCCTGCCAGTAGGAAATAAAGTGTCCAGAAATTACCAAGGAAATTGTGACACCAGTTTTTGTATAAAACACAAAGGCTGCCTAGTACTCTTGCATTGTAAAGGAGGTGCTGATTTCTCTCATTCTCAGGAAGAAAAAGAACTAATGTAGTTTTGCACAGCTGGGTTCTGGTGGAAGAGGAGGGAGTGCAGGAATGGCTTCTGCAAGGAGCATCCAGAAGGTCTCTGCAGGCCCCAGAAAGTAAACACCAGCCAGCTCAAGGCCGGACCTGCCACTGACCAAGGCCGAGCCCATCAGTGATGGTCACAGCACCTCTGTGAATCACATTTAGGAGAAAAACCCCTGCAAGCAGCTGCTTTTTGCCACCCAAGAAGGGAGTGAGGAGGTGTAAGAAACTGTGCAGACACCAAGGCCAGGGAAGTAGGGGGAAGGAGGCACCCCAGATGCCAGAGAGAAAGATGTCCCTGCAGCCTGTGGAGAAACCCATACGGAGCAAGTGTCCCCCGCAGCCCATGGAAAAGGTCAAGACCCCATCTGCAGCCTGTGGAGAGGCTCCACACTGGATGGAGCATATGGAGGCATATCAAAGATGCTATGACCCACCATGACCCTCTGCCAGCACTTGAAGCCTGTGGAGATAGAGATACAAAGTTGAGAGAGATAGGGGCTCAGGCCAGAGCAGGTTTGCTGAGGAGGACAGCAGGACGCACTTTATTTTATGTGGAGGATCAGGCCAGAGCAGCCTGGGCCTGAGTGACTGAGACACATTCATTCCACGACTCACTCACTCTCATTCCATTCCAACCACTACAACTAAGAACCAAGCAAGAATTAAGTGAGATGACACAAAGACCAGGAGCTGGGACAGACAGCTTCTTATCCCACTACCCACTGTCCACTACTGTCTGATGGTCTTCGGTAGCATGCTGCTACACATTCATGTGCCCCCCACCCACAAAGTTGCCTATGTCCAAAACTAATCAGGAAACAGATTGTGAAGCCCCCTTCAAAATATATTTTAACTTTGGGACTTTCTAGAAGAAATGCAGATCCCTCTCCTCTTTTTTTTTTATCCTTTCTCTAATACTATGGACTTCCAAATGCAGGAGTAAGCAGATGTTGAACTCTTGTTGGAATTAGGTAATAACAGCTTCTGCTATTTTGTGGCAGTTTTGTCATACACCTTTGCTTTCGGGCTTTCTTGAACTAAGCCTGTTGATTCTGCAGCAGTTAACATTTGTCAGAACTTAATTTTTCTTATATTCCCTATGAATTCATTTTGGTGTAAAGTCAGATTTAAGCAAGCCTGATTGTGCTCTCAGCTGGATGGATGTGAACTAGGTTTGATGTGGAAGCCTGTCATGGCTTATAACTACATTAAGGCTATATTGCCTCTGAGCTGATATAACACAGGAAAGATGGGCAAGAATTATGTAACAGATGATGTACCATTACAGTGTGCAGCTACATAGCTATCCAGCATGGTCTACTTTGGATAATGTCTCTGGATGAGGTTTCCAATAGCAGACCAGTAGTTTCTCTAATAATATTTTTGAAGATTAGAAAAATTTTCTCAGTTACAAAACTGCTCAGAGAGCAAGGGATCTATGATCACAGCTCTGACCCAAAAAATATGCTTTCCCCCTTTTCACCTGGGCTTGCAAAGGAACATAGCTAGTAAAACTATGGTATTTATCTCTCCCATTTCAGCACAGATGACTAGTTTTCCTCAACAAACAAAATGGTTCTTCAAAGGGATTTCTTCATCTGGTTAGGTGGCAAAGAGCCTATTCTAGTCCCTAATTTATAGGGTGGGTTTGTTTAGGTTTTTTTGCTAAACCAATATTCATCAAAGAACTGCTTTGTCCTCAAAGGTTAGTATGTAATCCAATGTGCATGATGACACTTCCTGATTACATCTGTAGGAACCCAACGACAGCGACACGTTACCATACTGAATTAATCTTAATGTAGTAACCACTTGCAGCTTTAATCCTTTCTTACAGACAAGTCTTGGATATTATGGAGACTTTTTTATATCCTTAGAGAATGACAGCATGTGAGATTTTAATAAATCTTTTGAACAGGTATTTTGTTTTAAAGAAGGGCACTTTGAACACAGATCAAGTTTGAAATGAACAGATACATTTTTTGCCGGTTTTAATGGATACAACAGCTATAGTCTCAGAAGGTGATGCTTTGCAACCTAGGAATACAAAAGCATTGCAGCTGAAAGGCAGAAGCAAAGCTTTGGTATTTAGTGTCCCCAGAGACTATGGAAACTGCAAGCTATACGTTCTATTCCCACTGGGATATGGCCTCTTTTTCCTTCCCAAACCACATTATGGTATTGGTACACACACACTGGTGGTATCTTACCTGAATATGGCTGCATTTCAAGACCAAAGGAAGAAATCACTACAGTAGTTTATATATTTATCTATTTCACATCCCTATATTGCTTTGGCATGCCTATAAACCAAAACATATATTCTGACACAGCCTTTACTTCATTGTAAGCTTTATAAATGATTTAGCTTACCCATTGATGGTGCTCCGTGGATGCTCACAGCCAGGGGAGCAGAGATTTAACACTGCAAAGCAGCTGGAATGCTAACAGCAGTTGCTGTTGCAGACAGGGGTACACTACAAAAACTCGACACATCAGATCCTAATTTGGAAGTGAACATAGGCACTTGAAAGTCAAAGAGCTACATCTACTAATGTATGTTTCTAAACATGGCAAGAGTCCAATATTTTAGTGGGAAAATAGTCAGTTCTGCAATGTAACAGGTTTCTTTCTAACCTTATGGTAAAAAAAATAGTTCATGGCCTGAAGCATGAATATTCTCTCATCTAGAGTTCTGTGCATCAGATGTAAAGCAAGAGTATTCCTTTTATCTATAATATTGTAAAACTCTTGACTGAGTCCTCTTCTTTAATCAGACTAATTATGAGGCAAGTTCAAATTTCAGAGCATGCCCTACCTCTTAGGCCAATGAAAGCTGAGAATCCAGTTACATTTGGCTTTGTCCTAAAGTCCATGAGTCACTTTGGAGACAAAAGGACAGTAACAAGATGTCTTTTCTATCCTTATCTGAGTAACTGTGTTTTTAGAATACCATCCACTGAGCTCCTGAGAATTGGAAGACAAATAGAAGATGGATTTCAAAGGATAGTACATAGAAGCAAAGACCTGGCATTCAAGCAAAGGCTGGATTTAACAGATAAAAATAATGTTTGTCTCTTGATAGTCCCATAGCCTTTTTTTTATTCTTCTTTTCTTGGCTATAACAGCTGCTTTCATGGTAGTTCATTTTCTCTCCCTCCAGACTTCATTGCTGTCAGATGAACAATTATGTTGTTTACCGGGTTTCATATATGTCCATTATTATCCCACTGACTCTGTCTCCTGGCCTGCAATTATCTACCAGCTACAGCAAGAGAGAGGAAGACCCAAAAAGAGACCTGTGAAACTGCACTACTCCTCAGTTAATACACAAAATCAGGAAAAAAATAAAAATCTGCTTGTCCCCAAGCAGAAGAAAACAAAAACAACAGGCAATTGCACAACACCAATTCAAACACAACACATCCCAGGAAAATAAATCAATAAACAATTCCCTGTGCCAAGAGCTTGTGCCACTCTTTCTGTAACAAAGGAGCTAATGTACATAATAATCAATGCTAAATTCTTGCCCCGTTGTATTTCAAAGAGGAAAACAAAAGTAGCTTTAAATACGCCAAGCACACTAGGAGGGAAATGAGAAAGGCATGGTTTGAGGCTGTTCTTAAGAGGCTGAACTTGTAAATTGACCATAATAAAGGCTACAGTGGTGGAAAACGCACAAAAGCAGAAAAAAGTAGAAAAATGTTGTTATTTAATGAGCAACCTCATGATTGCCACTATTTAATGGTTACAGTTTTTGCACATATCCAAAAATATTTATTGCTTATCACAAAGCAGTCACAAACTAAAACAGACTAAAATATTCATGTAGCATTCCTCTCCTTATTAAAGCTGGGATCTTGCTACTTTGGTTTTAGCAGTTCCAAGAAGGTTGTATCATTCTTTCTTGACGATGCCGTTATAGGTACTTGTCTGTCCTGCTGTGTCCCCAAGGAGTTCTCATGTTGCCTCTAAACTGTGTCAAACCACAAGCTTACTAGCTGGGAGTACTTCTCTTTCCAGAGCTAGATGCCTACCTAGATCATCAGCCTAAATAATATCCATAGTTTAAGAAGGATTTTATTTTTTTTTTAAGAATAGCTTTCCTACTGTATTTTTTCCATTACAAAAACCCCAACACACAAAGAGCTAACCAAAAAACCTCCAGTTTGAAAGACAGTTCTAGTACTTTCCAAATATTTACCTCCAGTGCTTAGTGAGCAAAACTACTGAAGCTCATTATTTTGCGAGACAGGAAGAACTACAAAGGAAACATAGTTAAAAAAGGAAATAGCGTACTCTGCTAGCAATGACAAGCACCAAAAGATGGAGCTGATGAACGAATAATGCAAAATATTTTCTTTAAAAATTAAAATTCATTCACTTAACCTAGGCTGAGTTAGGCATCTCCCTTGAGTTTTGCGTGTCCTGTTTCACGAAGACAGGCTGTAACTGACTGCTTTTATACCCCAGTGAGCATCTATCAAGGGAGCACATGGAAAGTACATGGGATTAGGTTATGAAACTGACGAGCAACCTAACATGTGTCACAAAATATGCTTTTCAAGTAAGATTAATAAATGTGAAACTATTCTTCAAATCGATTCTTCAAAGACTTCCTTGCAAGATCATGAAAATTAAAATCTAGGCCACTATAGTTTGGAGACTTGTCATCCTTCAAAGCCTATCACTAAATGCTCACTTAAACAACTATTACTTAGTTATTGATACATTCATTCTGGAGCAAAACTGGTGATATCTGAGCTGCCTTTCCAATTTGTTTATCAGTACAAGACTAAAAGCAATTTACTTCTGATGCTTAGCATATTATAGTATTCCATGCCCATGTTAGGTCACTCTGAAAGTTTGCATACAAAAACTGAAGTTATTGGCAACTGAAATTATAAATTCCACCTCTCCAAACAGTTAACAAATCATTCTTTGATGTCTGTCAGGGAAACACCAGTCGTATAAACAAACAAGGGCTATAGACTTCCCCTAAGGTGCACAAACATCAGCAGCTGCTACTTGTCCTTTTCACAGCTGGTAACATCGCAAAGTAACAGCTTCACAGGCCTCATGACTAACTACTACAGAATATCTCCTGGAAGAGCCTGTACTTGGGCTTCTTGTGGTGTTCATGGCAAAGAAAACCAGAGTTTTCAGCTTGCATGGGGAACAAACTGCTCTGATGGAGAGGAGAATACTCAGTTTAAGAACAAATCAAAACAGGAAAAAAAAGCAGACAGACAGAGGTGTTCATTTCCAAAATACTCGTTAGTAGTGTGATTACAGTCTGGACCTACAGTTACCTTGATTTCACACTAGAAGAAATGAGTCTTTGAATTTGTGGGCAGACTTTAGGAAAGGAAATGTTCTTCATCAATACAGCTCCTTGAACTTCAACTGAAGATAGATACTCTGCATTTAATGCAGCTTCTTTCCCATTTCTATGTATCAATCCAGCTAGATAGTAAATGGGGTTATAAAGAGCTAATATATATAATTAGAGCTTGCTCAGAAAGCACTACATTCTTCCCTCTGCCTGCCCCTAATAGTAATCCCTTCTCTTCCCCAAGGAAAACAGACTTTTCTAAGGAGGGGGTGCAAAAAAGAGAGGGTGGGAAGGGAAGGTTAAAAAAAACCTGTTGATTTCTTTTTTCATGCACATATTCACATAGGAAAAAAAAAACAAAGTTTTGATTGTGGGAGGAGTGCTGATCAGTAAAAAAAATAACATTTCTTTTTCTCTCCCCCAAAGTGCAAAATGCATTGGCTGTTGAAATTTATTTTCTTTTAAATCAAAAGCTGGAACAAAGGTTGTTTAATTCTTCATTTATAAGAACCCTGAAGCACTCCTAGCCAATATGACTAACCCCTATTGACATTTTTCCTTGAATTGATCAATAGAGAAATTGTCAACAGTGTTTAAATTTAGAGAATTAATAACAAACTAATAGGTTGATAATGGCAAGTTCTTCCCTTCCATGTACTCTTTCTAGTTGAACATTTAGACTCAAATACCTGACATCTATTTACATCCTTTAACAGTCAGAAAGAAGTCTTGCAAAAATAAGAAGAAAAAACGTTAATAAAACATTAATAATTATTTTGTTTTGGAAGGGGAAATCTCATATCTGGAAGGACAATTATACAGTTCATAGAGCTGAATGATCACACCACTCAAAAGGCATTATGCATTTTGCACTGATGTCTTTTTTCAGAGCAAAATCTAAGTTTGTTTCTGTGAAGCCTTGTGATTTTGGAAAGGGGTGAGATCACATAGCCTGCTGGTTTGTTAGACACCAGGAAAAATCTTCTTGGACAATGCAGACACTCAGCAGCTTGAAAAGAACAAAGAGTAACTGCCTGCACTGGAAGTGCAATAAAGCAACATTTATATTTGTCTCAATGCAAGATAGCTTTTTTCCCTCCATAACTACGGTTTATATTCCAAAGAGTCTTTAATTCACTTATTGAGAAGGTGCAAAGGGAAGGATCTTATAGAATAACAAGCTGCTGCACCTTTTCTGTGCCACACTAACTGGTATATGCTCTTACCTTGTGGTAAATGTGAGTTTCATAATCACTGCTCTGAACTGCAGTTTTATAAAGCTACGTTGAATTTTCAAAACCAAAAACTTCCTGCCTCACACTGGTAAATATTTAATTTTTTATGTATTCTTAGAATAAAATGTGGTAACATAATCAACATAAATGCTATTCGAATTCCTGGGAGATAAGAGAAAAGATGGTTTTCTTCCTTGTTTTGGAAAACACTTGGTAGGGTGCTTTGATACCACTGCTTGAGGGTATTATTCATTCTTGCAGCCTCAGACCTTTATGCATCATTGAGCAGACTTCATTCTAGCATCTGTTTCAAGCTCAGAAAATACAGCAATAAACCATGAGTGTTTTTTAAAAAGTGGCTTTTTTTATTATTGTTTGAGATTATTTGTCATCATTCATGCTGAAGCTTTTCTAAACAGGAAAATACTAGCTGAAGCAGGCCATTTATTGTGGGTGAAAAAAGAACTATGAAGGGCTTGTTTTGATTTGTTTATGTTAGTTGGCTAATGACAGTGTTCCTTGGGAATCCAAAAAAAGAAAAGGAGATATATAGAGAGAACACCAGACAAATGCTTGTTTTAAAGCCAAGGACAAAACTTTTAGGTACTATTCAGTTTGTATATAAGAATTATACTGTTTGCGCACACCCTGTTATGCCAACTGGAGCTTTAGACCATACATTTTGATCTCAGATATCCAGAAAAGTAACTGAAGAAAAGACTATCAGTATCAAACTGAAATAATGAAACTCATTACTTCTTTCTGTAGGATGAATGTATCAGTTCTGTCTGGTCATCACAGGCTGCATCAGCTTACCTTCTGCGATGCACTGATAGGTTGTGTAGAGTTCAAGACCCACCCACAGTCAAACCAAACAAGCACCTACAGAGAGGAAACCAGTAGTTTTCTCTCCACAGAAATCAAGTAACAAAATAAAAATCAGAGGGCGGTTATGCTGAGTAAACAAATCTCCATCTCACAAAGGTTTTAAAGGAGAGACACTTCTGCTAATACAAACACAGGCTTTATTTCCAGGCTAAACAACAATTGACTAGGGATCATTTAAAACTTTTCAGTTAACTAGTGGCTACACTCTGCAGATTTTGTACTCTCTGAACAGTCGAGTGCATTCATAGTAAGTTTTAAAATATCATTTGTTCTGTTAATGGTATAGTAATAACAATTAGCCTTCATAGGCTTCCATTTTGTGCTGTTAGCACATAGATAAGTTACTATATCCACGTCAGCTGTTGTAATAAAGTTAACACTTTCACATCATAGTGAATTCAAAATCCCTTGGACTCCTAGAATAAATCTACAGTGCTTAGTAAAAAAGGCTCATGACTGTCCATCTTATTTAATTGTTAGCTCAATTTCTGACTCAGTTTTGGACTCCTCTGACTAGATCTGAAACAAATTTCCCACAAAGAAAACTAGCCATAAACTACCTATACTGAACTAACCCATGCCATCTAGTTTCCAAACCAGTAACAGGTCCTTGGCCCTCCATTCCAAGACATATGTATTTTGCATATATATGCACACATGTGAATTTTCCCCTTTTTCTAGGTATGCATATTTCAGTTGCTAAATCAAGAAGTGTCAAATGTATTTCTCATTTAGTAATAGCCAGAACTGCCTGCTGGCTAATGCTGAATAAAATAAAATTCCAATTGTTTTTTAAAGTCTCTGTCTTCTTCCATTTAAATTGAGATTAAATAAAATGAAAATCTGACACAGCTGGGAAAGGAAAAAAACCTCACAGGATCTTTTCCCATCTATTTTTTTTTTTTTCTTTCAAAGGACTTTTTTTCCTCTCCATTTCTAATCTGCAATAAATGTCATGGTCTAACACATATAGTATTCATATGTGTGTGGTATTACTCTGAAGCTCTTCAGGTCGGTGAGGTGTGCTGCAAAATCAACACTGCAGGTAACACACCTTCTGCTCTCTTACTGGTTGGTCTCTTACTGGGAGAAGAAGTTGTGAGATACTTGTAAAAATGATTGCTGTGTTCAACAATTTTACTGGTTTTCCCCCACAAAAAAGAATGCACCTTGAAGTATAAGAAAAGCCAAACTTCTTTACTTACTTCTTTCTCTTCTCATTTTCCACCCCAGAAACAACCAAAAATCAGGGGTGAAAAGAACAATTAAGGGCACTTAAAACATGTTTGCTTTTTTATTGTGGTTTTTTTTTTTTCCTAAGAAAACTAAATCAATGCTGAAGAAACAGAGGGTTTTTTTGTTTTGTTGCCTCCCACTTGCCATCACTGCATTGGTTTTTATGTATATTGAGGAAAATTAAGAGACAGGTTCACCTTATAAGATTCTTTCAATGCACATTAATGAGCAAACACAAGCTTAGAAGAAGGACAGAAATACAGCTCAGTTTAAGAGAAGCCTGTATCATAGAAAAAAAATCCAATTAGCAATATGGCCTACCTCAGAATATACTGTCAGCTGAGGTGTTATTGTTGGATATGACTTCAAAGTATAAAATTCTCTTTAATTATGTGGCTATGGTTGCATTGAAAAGAAGTAATGACCTTCATCCCTGATTTATGCCCATTGAGCATGGATATAGCCCAACTGAACAAAGCCCAGGTTTAAACTTTATTATTTCATACAATAAGCATCACTTCTGGCAGCTTTATAAAAGTGGAACTGATAAATTTCATTCTTATTTGGCTTTTACATGTGAGGAAAAAAAAAGAAAAAAAGAAGAACCATGGGACTAAGTTATCAGATTTCAGTATAGTTTCAGTGATAGAAGTGTCATTCTCTTTCCATATGAAAGTGTTCAGGCTAACCTGGGACTTCCAATTTCTGTGGGTATCATTCTTGCAATAGTATTAAATTTTGAAAGGACAGAGATGGGACAGAGATGTACTGGACAAAAAAATTGTTCTTTAGCCCAATTTTTTTTCCTCTGTAAATCAATATTGATTTGTCAGGCTTTAAAGAGCCTGTCAGGGAACAGAAGCTACACAGTATGGCATATCTAGGCTGTTTGGAAAACAATAGCTAATGATGTAAAGACCTACAAATACTTGTGCAAACAATTCACTAAACAACCAAAGGCAAACAACTGTGCTAAAGCTGTGACCTCTTTGTGGCTTGTGTGCCAGATTCATTTCTTTAATCACAGAAGTTACGAGTTCAGTCAGCTAAAATAACATTAAATTAACACCAAAGTCCATCTGAAAAAAAAACCCATGCATACTGGAAGCCCTTAATGTCCCATCATTTACAGCCTAATGGAAGTTGATGAACGCAAATATGCTTAATTTTAGTCACATTATTTGATTCTATTAATTTTCAGTAGGACTAGCCTAATGATTAAAGTGATAATACAAGAGTAGCATTTGCAAGACTGATGCTTCAGTAAGCAAGCTTTAGAAAAACTGCACACCCATGCAATACACTAATAAAGGGCCACCTGCCTGGCTCCCATGGGTCAGCTGTATGGCTCAGCAATTCTCCAAGGTGGATATGATGTTAACTACATGGCAGAGAGCATGCTGGGGCCATCGCGCAGAGGAGAGCGGTGATCCATGTCTTTGCTGTAGCAGAAAGAAAATAAGAAAAAACCAAGTTCCAGGTCGATGCCAGTGCCCATTCCCACCCTTGACACAATGCTCAGTGCATTATTCTGTATGTTATTCTAGAGCTAATGGAGTTCTGAGTCCTGTTTGCAAATCAGCTTTAAGAAATAAATGTTGCAGGAGCCTGGGTATAGTCAGATGAGTGGGACAAACTAATATGGCATTCAGAGCATTTTAATGCTTGAATTTCATGCTTTTTAAGCTGTTAGACACCTGCTGCTGCCTCAGCATTTTAAAATGCAAAGGGAAAGGAAATAACATTTTTTCTTTTTCTTGAAAGTGGCTGCTAATATTGTTCACCTTAGTAGCAATTTCTCCATTTGCATCAATAGATAATTATTTGAGGAAACATCTTTCTCAGCATTCTCTCCTTTTAATGCCAAAGCAAAGCATTTACTTTTCAAACAGAAGCCAAAATATTGTGTTGTGTTTGGCTGTAAAGTCTTACAGACAAATTAATTTGTATTAGAAGCAGGCCATTCAAGGCAGCTTTTGTTGGAAATGAACTTTGGAAAATAGCTGTACTATAATTCAGTGAAGCTGTTTATAAGAGACAGAACCACCGTGTTTTAATGTTTCCACTGCCTCTGATGGAGGTAGTGGAAATGTCCCAGAGGCAGATATCTACATGAGAACTATTCCCAGCGATAGCTACTGTGAGCACTCAGGAGGTACACGTGTGCTCTCACAGGCCTCTGAAGACCCTTTACCCTGGCTAGTGTCACATTCACCCTGACAAATCCCTTTTAGTCCTTCCACACAATTTTCCGCTAACAGCAGAAGGCAACACTGAAGAATATTCCAGTTGGCTAAAGTAGTTGTGTTAGAAAAGATACATTATACAAAAGGCTGGCCAACTCTTTTAGGAGGGTGTCTGCAGAGGGTTACATCATGGCAGACAGGGCCTTCTTTCAGTTTGAAAGTCTGGCCAGCACTTACTCACCTGGTAACCACGTGATCATTTGAACGTGAAACGCCAGTAGGATTGTGGAAGTACAAGGATGAATTCAACCATCTTTACAAGGAAGCCTTAAACACACCCAAAGGTGCTCTCTAGCATCTTTAGTTACTAACAGACTGGAGAGGTATTTCATTCTTCCTGCAAAGAGAGCATCACAGTTTTCTCTTTTTTACTTTTCATCTCTCCATCTGACTAAACCTTCTTTCATACCAAGACACCTTTTGTTCCTAATTTACTTAAAACCTACCTAATTCTCAGAGTCTTTAAAGATCAAAAAACCTTTGGAATGCAAGTATGAATAATTTTTCAGTTGAATTTGGGTGCATTTTGAAAGATTACTCTAACTTAAGCACTCTGCTTTATTACAAGACAAATATAGTTCTCCATGAGGAGACATATAGGTCAATCAGTAACCTGATCTCATTCAATATATCACTCAAAAGGAAAGGAAAAAAATAAATAAAAAGAAAGCACAAGACAGAACACACTGGTCTAAGTTTTCTCTTCAACTTATTGAGAAATTAAAACAGACAACACGTACACACTGCCCTCCACTGCCTCTTTTAGCCTGTACTTTATGTGCAGGTCTAAGTATTTTTATGAGATGTGCCTAGGAGTTTCAGTAAAAATTAGCACCCATTTCCTGATGGTGCTTTTACACCCCCTTTACAGGTAGAAACAGTGCTTTCTCTTTGCAATTCAGACAGATAGGGGAGGGAAAGAAAGTAAAAGAACTGTCTACAGAGAGCAGAAACATAAGGACAATGACTTATTTCATAATCTTGATTACATATTTATGGGAAGTAGACAAAACCCACTGAGTTTCAATCCAGTGCTTTTAGAGGAGACAGAAAATTTCTATTTGTGTAGGTTATATAGAAGACTATGTACAGGCAGTTGTATCACACAAGTTTAGCAATGTATATACAATGAGGTACACATTACACATACCTAAATGTAAACACATAGCTCATTTTCTCACAGAAAAATATGCAGCCATACACCTTCCTGTTAAAATCTTGTGAATGAGGTAGCAACTACTTGAATTAACATTTCAAACCTTAAATATTTCAAATTCTAGACCACTTCCTTTCAAGGGGGAGAACAACTGAGCAAACTGCAAAGGCCGAATTTCACTACATCAGGAAATTCTAAATGTTTAGCAGTACTTCAAATATGGTACCAAAATTCTAAAATTGCACATTTTCACAGCAATTAATCTGATATTCATCTGTGCTCAAATATACAATACAATTCAGGACACTCATCAAGAGGAAATTGAAACCTGAAGCGTAAGTGATGTTCCTTGACAGACTGGAATGAAAGGTAACCTTGCTTATCAAATCTTCTGAACAGAAGAGGTATCTCTTCTAAAGCTAAGGTTTCAATTCCTTTAGCATAATACCTTCATTCAGAATTAAAGGAACATGTATAAAACTTGACCACAACAGTATTGTAACCACTTCCCAAGTGTAAACTTTAAAAGAAAAAAATAAGTAATAATAATTTGAAAAACCCACGTGCTGAAAGGAGCTCGAAGAATCCTGCAGAGTCCAGTCTGTTCATCAAGTTTGAAGGAAAATTGAGAAATGCTACAGAGCTTAGTTACTAGTCAGCATTGGAACGAGATGGTAAAGTCGAGGAAAGAGTGGGCTGGACAAGATGTTATGGTCTTTAAGAAAAGAGATAAGGTTTTCCTAAAAGATGTAAATTGAAAGGTCATGGTTATGACCTCTGAATCCCCTAGGTTTATTTTTATCTCACATCGTCTCTTTTATATTCAGTATTTCATAGCATTTTTTGCTGACTATAACATAATGTTTAAAATATCACATTTCAGATCTTCAGGTAGTCCATTATACTTTTTTCCTTCAGATACAGCTTCAGCTAAACCAAAGAAAATCCCAGGAAAACACTTGCCATTAAAACAAGAGACTTAAGATGCCAGCTGGATATGAAATACCTGTATGGCATGTCAGTGCATTTAATCTTTTTGATCATGAGATTTGGACCCAGCATGAATCTTACCTCATGATGTAAAGGTGCAAATTTGAAAGGTGAATTATTACAATGGAAAGTAAGAAGATGAAAAGATGATACTCCATTATCAGGGGCATGGGGAATGGGCTGACTGCTGGGTCAGTCACACTATTATAACCTCTTGCTGTTGCCAGACATGACATTTAGTGCCATCTCAACCTCAAAGACTGAAATGCATTAAACTTGGCTTGCACAATCATAAGGGCCACGGTATACATGATATCAGATTAAATGATTGAAATGTCCCTTAAGCTCTCTTAGATCTTACATACAATTTGAGCATTGTAATAAGTGTAAGTGAAAAAATAGTCCAGTACATCTTCAAACATTTTAAATACTTTAGGTCTGTGATTGACAGGCCTGCAACTGCCAGTGATATTAAAAGCTGAAGTAATATATTTCATCACATCTTTAAATTACACTCATGGATAAACCACATTTATAACACTGATGAGTTAAATTATAAATTAATAGATTACCATCACACAAACCTGCAGAATTTGGATGTTAAACGTACTATAGCAGAAGACTGCCACAGCCTAATGAAGGGTAACTGATTGAAACTATTTTGCAAGTCTTGGTTAACAGCTTTCCCTTCACATCTCTGTCAGGGTTAGACATCAGTGGTAAACTGACTAGTCCTTTGCCCAAACTCCACAGCTCTGCATCGTGCATTAAGTGTTAGATATAACATTTAAAGATTCACTCATTAAGCTTTCTTCCTCCAAGGGCTATAGGCAATTTTTGTAATCTCCCAGGAGAGTTTGGTGATGATATTATTCCAATCTGTGACAAGGTAGGGTAAAACTGTTTTCTTCACTGCTGCTTTTCAAACTGTATCTGCTTAAAGTGCACAGTAATAGCTAAGGGGTTATATTACTCAGACGAGGAAGCAGGGCCACAGACTTATCCATCATTCCTAAGCCAAAGGCTGAGACACACAAGAATTAGTCTCCTATTTTCCAGGGTTTGCAAGAAAGGAGACATGCTCAAGATTTTTGTTTTCTAGTTTTGTGGTTAAATTGCCTATGAAGCTTCACCAGAGTGTGTAAGGATGGACACTTGAAATGGCATGTCGCTTACTTGGAGAAGGTATGCAGTTCATACCAACTGGCCCCGATTGTCGACAGCTAGGGAAATGAGCTCCACAGATTGATATGTGCTGGTGGTGGGGCCAGCAGGGAATGGGGTCAGATTTTACTCTGTGACAAACATCTAGTAGGACTTAGCATTCAGGTGGGTGAAGCCATCAAGAGAGAAGAACAGGTCAGTTTATATATGACAAGACTATTTGCTTTAGCTTTTCTACACATAGAAAACAGAGGGACTTCAAGAAAAAATAAGCACATTTCAACTGGATTAGAGTATAAGAGTGAATGTCAGTTACTAATTTTTAAAAAATATTCAACAATTATAAACTTGGAGAAAGAGTGATTGATGCCTATTTATTACCTTTGCCTGGACTCCACAATATATTTGTGATATCAAAGTACCAAACCTAAATGGCAATATATAGTAGTAATTTTCCCATTGGAAAAGGGGAAATGTATTGATTTGACTTTCTATGACTTTTCATTCTTCCTGTGAACATGGGGGAAAATCAATGAACTCCATAAAACTCCCCATGTTCCACACAAAATTAAGATGTGAAGAGACATTCTCAGCAGATATAGAAAATGTAACACTTGTAAGAAGGCGACTAATAAAATTTATGAAGTATAAACATACTTTTGATTTCATAGATTTGGAGCAAATATGAACATTGTATATTTTAGCATCAAGTAGGGAGGTAAGATAAGCTTAGTAAATAAATTTTCTCTTTTTTCTAGCAAAAAGAGCATAAACCCTGCTGAGAGTGTTTGAGAGCTGACGTGATGGATCACAGTGCAGTAGCTCTATTATGATTGTATTATGCAAATGGTTTTATGCAGGCTTTTAAAACACATGCGACAAACACAGTTTTGATGATTCACTGTATATAAAGACAGATTCTTGACTGTCCCAATGACTTCTACAGAAATGTGTGGGTCTATTAAGCAAATACATCTACCATGGTAATATTACCATTTGTAAAACAAAATTACTATTTGTAAAAATGTAAGAAAAGGAGATCCAACAAAACAACAGTAAGTATTCTTGGACAGCAGAGTTCATGCTACTACTTCTCATTCTTATGTTTACATAAATAAATACAAAACCAGTAGTACATAAAACAGAAATGGGATCCAACTGATACAAATCTCCAGAACTATTTTCTTTTAGGATTGAAAAGTGGCTCAACACAATCTCATGATCAGTAAAGCTCTTTTGAAAAATTAATTAGGCAATCCAATCCAGAACTCATTTGCCTCCCAGACCTGAGTATCCACTGTTGGGAAAAAAGAGTAATTAAACATGTTAGCACAGTCAGGGAGACTTTACTGGGAAATACAGTTCTATCAGCCCTAATTTGTATAATTCTTCTTTCTTCTCCATCAGCTAAGTTTGAGCATACCATGTGTAGTTGCAAAATTCAGAGCACCTTAGTCTCGCATATCTGGAAGCCAAACCTACAATCTCCTTGGTTAAAATCAAGGAAGAACTCCTCTGTGTTTGACCACTGAACACAGCTGATCAGAAGTTCCCAAAAATTTGAGGAAATGTTGGAGATCAAAGTGCCAAAAGTTAATATATTAAAAGGGAATATACCAACGGGGAAAAAAAAAAAAGGCCACACTAAAACTTCCACAGTCATACAATGACCGATGGAATAGAGGACCCATCACTAATGCAATGACTTTGAGAGTGCTCAGGGAAGCGAGGGGCAATAGCTCTTGCAGAGATGTACACAAACATAAGTATCAGATTTTTCTCTTGCTCCCTGAACCCAAGCTATACCATGACTTTCCGCCAATCAATTTTGAAGGGCAATATTATCTGTGCTTCTTAGGTCCAACTCAGAACTGAAGTTGCTCCAATTCCCAGACATTTAGAAATCCATATCCGAACTGAAGGGGTGGAAAGAATATAATCATTAGTTATCATACTTTAAAATGAGATAAGTGCTGGCTAATGTTAAAAGAACTGAATTTATTGATACCTGTTTGAGCTTCTCAGTATTGTGGGGGAATAAAAACAAAGACATCTCCTTTTCCCCAAATATCTGAACTTATTCTCAATAGAGCTGGTAATGAATTTTCTGTCACTATCCACCTGAAATAAATTTAAGCAGCTGAAAGGCCCCATATTCCATTACCAAGTCTTCCAGTTCTTTCTAAAAAGCAATCTGCCATGTACTAAATTGAAAGTACTGTCTGATTTGCTGAGACATCAAAACTTCACAATTCCAAAATTTCTTAGAGTGACAGCTGTGATGAGCTGTTTGCTGCAGTGATACATTGCTGTAGAGAGGGGAGCGAGAAACAGGGAAAACAAAACAAAAAGAAGGTCACCAAGCCAGGAGCTAAAGGAATATTTAGAATAAGAAAGACTGGCTTTTAAACTTCAGTTTACTGACACCAACTGTGACAGCAAATATTTAACAAGACATACCCTTGATGCAACTGGTGAATCCTATGCCCAAGCAATGGATGCACAGGAGTGTGTTGCCCAAAGCTGTTACATATAATTTCAGCTGAAAACTATGATTTTCTGACCATTTGCTGAAGGAAACAAATGTATCTAAATTGCTGAATCTAATGCATTCAAAAATCTCTATTGTTGTTTTCATATTCAAAGGTGGAGAGTTTAGAAATAGAACATGTAAATAAATATAAAAGCAATGCCCCTACTTGCATTTCTAAGACATGAAATTGAAGTACAATAACACAAGACAGAATGTACAATAGTACAAGACAGGGTGGGTTCTCAGTAACAGAAAACAATGACCATGGACCTGGAAGTGGCAACATATTCAAACCAAAATTGGTGTTTATGTCTGAGCCACTTAGGCACATCCTACCATCAATTTTCTTTCTTTCCTCTTCAAAAGCATGCCATTTATCTGCAAGCACTCACAAGACTATCTTCAATGGCCCTGCGAATTCTAGTCCTTTCTTTGCAATCTGTGGACAGAGGTGTGTGTTGGGATGGAGATTAGCCTTTTCCTGTTGAACAGACCATCTTTTTCCTTCCTTAAAGCAGGCTGCATTCTTTCTGCACCCATTTCACAGATCAAAGAGGTTTTTCAGATCCAGTGGATGTCCTTAAACACTCCCTTGCCAGAATGCAACTATTTAAAAATCAAGGAATGAAGAGGCAGAGAGATTATGCAGTTTGCAAGGTGACATGCAGTAAGTGTCTGCCAGGCAGAGCTCAGGTCTGAGGAGTCTCAGCCTCCAGCGGTGTATGTATGCTCACGCACAGCTTCTGTCTCTCTCATAAAACAAAATTAAGCACATCCCACACCGAATCCGAGCTTTCTTTAAACTAACCCAGGAATTTCCAGAATCTTTTTCTGACTAAGTCCTACCCTAGACACAGAACAGGAAGACAATCCTTGAAAAGGATACAGAGGATAGCTGATCACCCTGGGTGAAACCGCTTGGTGCTTCAGTCAAAAGACACTTTGTGGTGTGAGGTTTGTGTTACGTGGGGTGAGGGGATTTTTTGGTGGTTGTTAGGGGTTTGTTTTGGTTTTTTTCTACCTGGAATAATTGAGGTCATGGAATTGATTTTATTATTTTAGATTATATTAACCACAAAAACAGAGCAAAAAGAAACTATACAAACAGAATCAGAGAAGGCTACTTAAGGTATACAAGGAAGACATCTCTGAAGTTAGGAAGGCTTGATTAGGTAGTGAACAAGCAAGCTGAGCAAAGTGGGTTCTTTATGAAAGAAAGGGGTAGTCAAGGTGCAGCCTTTGAAGGAGGTATGTACAAAGTAAGGAATAAGCTTCAGGGAGTTAGAGGAAGCATTTTGTACAGGTGCTTAAAACCCCCCAGGACTGAGATCAGGATTAGTTATACATCTTCAGGCTACACATTGGTGTATAACCCCTAAATTCTTCCTTTTCCCCACTCCTGCAGACCAGTAAGGAACTTGGGTTTCTACCCTCCATTAGAATCAGGAACCCTAAAAGTCTAATGCATTTATATTCAGTAGACAAAGATATAAGTTTGAGCAACAGTAAGAATCACTGCAATATTTAATTGGAAGGGACTTGCATGAAAGTCCAACCTTTGTTCCCACTATGACCTTGATTTTAATAACATATGGCTAAACTTCAATTTTGCAACCTACAAATTTCTGCAATATTCTTGGCATTCAAGACTAACTATACCATCCCAGCAAGGTGATGTGACAGTGACTGCTAGAATTGCCCTTCTCAGTCTGCATGAGCTGCTTAACATTTACAGGACTCAAGCCCCGATGGATCCTGGGCTCTGCAACCTTTACTTGTTGTGCACTTATGACCAGTGGATCCATGATCCTTGCTGTCTTTGCTGGTTTTGGGACCACAGTATCAGGAAACGAACAAAAGTGCATATTCCTGTCTGCATAAAGACTACTACATCCTGGGTTTGTATTGAGTTTTCTAAATAAATACTTCTCTCCATAAATAACAGTGAGATGCTTTATTGCATCCTTATCACAAACAATACCTTCTTCTAACCCTTCAGACGCATGTTGTCATTTCCTACCTTACTTTTTTTTAAAATAATGGTTTTTTTCTCCCAAAATGAAGTAAAATATACAAAAATTCCTCAGCAATTTAATAAAATATTATACTGGAATAAATAATTACCTCTTACAATATAAACTTGGCATAATTTTCCTGTTTTTTTTTTTTTTTTACTTTATGAAGCCAAATGAAAAGGCACACATTCTTATAGAAATGCCTCTGGAGGGAGACACAGCCCAAAAAGTAGCTTGTGTCTGACATAAGAATAGAATTAGCGTGTTCTCAAAAATCTGAGCATGTCTACTTTAAAACATACATAGTTTGGTCTGGTGAGATGTGGCTGGGCCTGAATCCTGCTTTAACCCTTTATTTATCTTTTGCTTCATAAAATAATTTTGCTGTATTGAATTATTTTTTTAATGCAGAATTGAAATAATAAAAATAACTACTTATTTTCTAAGTTCAAAACTAATGAAAACCCTCATGATTAACAAGAATTACTGAGAATCATGAATACTTTTTGAGTCTGCTAATGTGTTATTTTAAGTTCATGCGAATATTAAATCACTTGGGGTTAATAATTCACATTTTGATGTTAATACACTACCCCTAATATAGAAGGGTTTTAAACACTGTATTACAAAATTTCATGTTATATGAAGACATGGAGATTAAAAAAAACAATCCCACATCTGATTTAATGCATTCAAGCAGAATCTCACTACAGGTTAAGAATTACAATAAACCACGGCTAGGAAAATATCTGTGAGGAAAAATCTGTGAGTTGCATTTTTACAGCATGAAGTTCTGCTGTCAAATTCAGGATCTGACTCTAATTAAAATACATCATTATCTCCCATACCTATAGATATATGGTCTGCCACCTTACATGCAAACAAACAAGCCAACAACTATACTTCATAGTTCGTCTTTGCTCTTTTCTTCCCAGTCCCATCCCACCCATCCCTTTTTTTTTTAGTATACGGAAGGAACATTTTGATAAAGTAAAATCTGGAACAAGTAAGATATATCATGGAATAAGATTAGAGAACTTATTGGTACTCTATAGTATCAAGTCCTAATTGCATTGCTCACCAAATATTGAATCTATAATTTTATCTTTGCAGGTCCTTATAGTATATATAGTTTATATATACACTATAGTGCTAGAAAAATGATTCCTCTGACCTGTTATCTGACAAATGTAGCCCATACGCAGGCCCGTCCTGTGAATATACAGTCACATTTTGAAGGACTGTGCTTGCAGCAGAAGTACCACCTACTGAAGCCTCTGCATTCCACTATTTTTTGCCACTCCAAATTTTAGCAAAATGTACATTTAGCTGCTACTTTATTTGCCTGACACTAGGCACTTAACGTGAAGTTTGTCATAGCTTTTTAAATGATTTTTTTGGGCAAGGAAGAAGTTAAAGTTTCCCTCCCCTGCCCCCATTGTTGGGAAGTTTCCATCTCACATTCTAAAAAACCCCACCAGCACAACAGAGTCTGCATTGTAGCTAATAAAAATGCTGCACCACCCTTCTCCAACACACCTTAGCGAAGTTCTTCATTTATGTATATATACTATACGTATAACATGCACCCGGAGCAATATGAAAGCTTAAAACCTCAGCGACAACTACACAGAGTGGCCACAAGGAGATGAATAAGGAACAAAAAGAACAGGTACAAAAAATGGTCCTTTTCCAACTAAGATTTTCTCAGCCTCTGGTCACTTCTACTCTTCCACTGAGTATTGTATCTTATGTAAACCAGAGCAAGTATCAGAGCAACCTCAGGTCCCTTAGTCCAATCCCATGCTCAAAGCAGGTGTAGAGACCTCTGGAGGTCCTTTCCAAACCAAATTATTCTGCAATTCTTTTCCTGAGATGGTGAGATCAGACACCACCTCCATCCTATCCCGAGTACTCAATATGAAAACAAACCATTATCTCATATGGAAAGATAAATGTATTTTCTACTTTGCCTCTAGTTCTTATCTAATAATTCCTTTCATTAGATTTGTGGGTTTGGATTTTGATACTTGAGCTGATGGTTTTTTGTGGCATTTTTTACCATAGCCCCAAAACCTTTCTCTTGAGAGGCAACAGTCAGCTCAGAGCTCATAATTTTACATGTGAAGCTGGGATTGTTTTTCCCCGTGTGTACCACTTTACATCTGCACTATACTTTATATGCCCATTCAGTCTTATAACTAAGCTATAGAATCATACATAAATCTAGTGTAACAGCTACAGCTATACTGACTATATACAATTAACCATGTGTTTTTCAGAAACAAATGCAGCAAATTTTTTTGGCATGCATTGGTAATATACTGTATTCTTCTCACACTGCAACTTTTCCTTCAGCCTGAAGTTCTGCTAGCTTTAAGAACAGAGTAATATATATATATGTGTGTGTATGTATAAAAACCACCACCAAAACTTAAAGCATCTGTTTGATGTGACTCAGGGAGTCATTAAATTTTTTCCCTGCTACTTTCTTGGTCTTTTGTACTGTTCCTTTAACGTTTTTTGGACATGTAGAAGGTCACTGTTTTGCTTGATTGCCTTAATTTCTTTGTACCGCTTCCTACCATTAGATCATATAGAATTTGATAAACCAGCCTGCACAATACCAGTCTCTTACTGATAAAAGTCACAGATCAGGCTCTTTTCCTATATTTATTAGCATATATGCTTTTAAATATAAATCAGCATGGATTTTTGCAGGCACATACAAATTAATTAATGTTCTCATAAACTATGTTGTGAAACAAGAAATGATTAGTTTCTTTGTGAGTTTTTTTGGTTTTGTTGTTTTAAGATAGCTATTTAGAGTTTTCCTAGTATAATTAGAACATCTTTGTCTTATACCAAAAATCTATACAATGGCAAATGCATTAATATTTTTTTCTATTTGTTAAGTGTGTGTTAGGTCCTGTCTTTTGCATCAGTAGAAAGCACATATTGACTGAAAAGGAACAGATAAACTATGGACAGGCACTATTTCCTCAGCAAAAGGAGCCTGAAAAGGGACAGTTTACAGAGTGAGTCCTTGCCTCTGAGAGAACTTACGCATTAAAAATTTCATGCATGTGATAAATTGTCTCACCTAGGTCTGAGACTGAATCTTTCCCACCCAAACAATCAATTCTCTGTATGCAAATAATTCCTGTATAAATCGGCCATTAACTGCATACCATTAATTGCACTGAAACACAGTCACAGAATACAAAATTAGAGTTGTATCATCACACAAATAAGATGTCCACACTTCACAGCCTGTAGGGCTGCAGGGAAATAATTGCTCCACACCATGGTCTTCTCCAGGGGTTATACAGGATTCTCTGCTTGGGCATATGGATCATTTCCTCCGTCTCCTTTTCTAACCTCAGTACCTTTCCCCCTCATTCCTCTCTCTGACTGCCCAGTATGTTGCCCTTTTGTAGCTAGGCCTTCCCTGTGGTGCCGCCATGGTGGCTGCAGGACTCGGCCCTACCATGTGGCGGGTGGGTGGGAGCTGGATGGAACCAGCTGTGCCCAGTGCATGGAAGCCCTGGCTGGCTCCTCATGGAGGCCCCTACAGCCTCTGAACACCTGCAGTCAATATGCCAAATTCTCAGCTTTCTCAGAGCCTTAAAATCACCCCTGATGGATGTTTTCTAAAGTAGCTTTACTTTTTCAAACCAAGATGATGGAAAAGCCAGTGCATTCCTTACCTATAAGCAATAAAGATAAAGTTTTCCTGAGAACTCAACTCATTCCCCAAAAAGGAAAGGTGTTCTCATCCAATGTACTTGCATTTGTGCTTTCATACGGAGGTGCCATAGAGAACAAAGAGATGAAAACAACTCAAGTGAGGATTAGCAGAACATATAGTGACTCTCTGAGTCCTGTCCTATTAGCCTGCTCCTTTTTGTCAAAGGGTTAAACTTTCACAACCTCTGCCTGCAGCTGAGGCACAGTGGGCACAGGATCCATGGCAAAGCATGTCAGTGTGCAGCTCCCACGCTGCCTGTCAGGCCACCCACTTCCACACAAAGTTGGAAATTTCTAGAAGCTACTTTAACTTGCCCTTTTCAAAGAGCCCAAGGAATAGGGACTGTGAGAAGTGCCACACTCTGGGCCAAGCCAGTCAACAAAATGGCCACTGCTCTCATCCTGGGGGCTATGTTCACATCCCATAGTATCCATACACCATGAAGAAATTCTTTTACAAACATATGACTCCCCAGTCTGTGCTCAGAGACCACAATCACAAAAGCAAGACAGCGCAAGAAATAGCTAGGTAGTTTTGTTTATTACACAGCACCAGGCATCTATTAAGAGAGATTCATATCCTGAATTCCCCTTCCAAAGTGAACAAATTATGTGGTACTACTCAGTCCTGAAAAACTGAAAGGATGAGGGTGTTTTTAGGCAACTGTAAGATAACCAATACACAATTCTACCTGCTACAACATAAAGGACTACTGTTTTTTCACTACCATGCTTTGGAAAGCAGGAGTAAAATGATAAACTTTTATGTAATACTTCATTCTATGTTCTTCACAAAAATGAAGTGGCTTCATAATGTACGAAGTTCATCTCAAAAAATAAGGGAGATCTAAGGTCAAAGGGACTGATTCCTCACTATACTTGCCTATAGTAAAAGGAGAACAAAAATAAATAATTTTAAAGCCCAGGACTAAATACATCACTGGTGGTCTGCACAAGGTCAGAATAAGAAAGTTACAAAAAAAAAATAGCAGTAAAAAACCTCAAACAAATCTACTCAGGGAAAAAACCCAAATAAACACACAAAATCAAACCGTAACAAAACTAAGCAAAGACAACCAAAACGAACCAACCAGGCAACCCCAAACACAGAAATTTACTTCTGACCTTATTTATAGCGTTACTATAGTAAATTTAGTCCAAATTATCAAGAATCCTGCTTAGAAAGTAAAGACATTTCTTCCAAAGGCTCTATTTTATTTTTTCAATTACAGTTAGTACCAGAAGTCCAGTACAACTAATAGGTAGAAGTAGGTTCCAAGATAAAACATGCCACAGAGAATTATGTCCTTTTTCCTCTTCCAAGGGTTTTTCTAAGAGCTGATAACAGGTTTAGTCTCTGAAAAATGTTACTTTTTGAAGAAAGTCATATTCACAAGAAGAAGTAGTAAGCAAACACAAGCTACAGTACACCTTCAAATTTATTTGGGAAATTTTTCTAGTGCCACCACCTACCAGCAGACCTGCTGCAGAGTGGCACCCTTGAATCTGTAATGTAGGGCACATGCCAGACCATGGAGGCCTGGCTCAAAACCAAGCCACTGGTTAAGAGCCTGTGTTACTGACAAAAATTGGTTTGAAAGTTTTCAAGAAGGTAAATATACTAAATTGGACTCTCTCAGCTACCTCTACATGGATTTCATATGATCACAAACTAATATGGATAAATGAGAGGCAATTAACTGTGTAATGGAGGCAGAAGATTAAAACCAGACAAGAAAGAAAGTTAGCATAGTTACACTTGTACTAAGAAGCAAGGATTGTTTTGTTTTTTGGTTTGTTTTTTTTTTTTTACACTGTAGGATGTATTTCTGCACGTTTGTTCCAGATCAATAATAAGGCATTTTGGAGGAGGCCCAGTGTACATTCACCAGTTGTGGGATAGTCACATGAGACTATTGAGATGTAGGATTGTGGTGGAGAAGCATTTGGAGCAAAGAGTTACTGTGTTCTCCGATGCACATCCACAACCCCCATTGAAGTCTTTCTATAGACTTTCTACAACATTCGTGGGTTGCTTGTTCTTTTTTTAAAAGGATTTAGTAAGAATTAATATTAGAGGTCTTATTTAAATGAGGGTTTTAAGGTGCTGGAGATTGTTATTACATATAAATATTAAATCCTAACACATCATAGTCCATATTTATAGAGGGAGAAGTGACAGCAAATAGGGCATGCTGGGAAAGAAACATAAAATAATCACAGCAATGCAATAGCTCTGCAGAAAATACAATTTCCTACTCTAGGGCTCTAATTTTTAGGCTAAAAGAATTTCACCAGCAAGACTATAACTCTGACAAATTCAACAGATCTCTAAGAATCAGTGTTAATTTTTTAATTCCTTCAATCATCTGTAGAAATACTTGCTATTGCAATAGCCACACTGAAACGTCTCACTATATTATAGTGCAATGTTTACTGTGTCTATACACATTACCAAATGTGCCTGCAATAACTTCTGAAGTTATTTTATTGTTTCTAAATCTTTATTTGAATTTCCTATTCATTATAGTAAATCCATCTTTTCTCTTCCTGCTCTGACCTTATCCTATCCCCAAATATATATCAGCTAATAGATGAAATCCTCACACACGTTCCCAGTGCAGGGACAGAAGTCTGGCAGTTATTGTGAGAGGAGTTCAATATCTACAAGACAATGAAGATTTCAAAAGGATGAACGAGAATTTGTACCTCAAATTGCATTTTTTATTAAATACCAAATTCCCTAAAAATAGAATGACCCTGAATATAAGATGACCGCTGATTTTTGTGTGCATGTATTTTAATGCATGAAGATTACTTCTTACCTCCTCTTCCCACCTCACTCCTCTCTCATCTACCTCCTACACATTGCATCCTTCAATCAAGTTTTCCATCTCACATTTTTTGACCTTTTCTGACTCCCATTGCACATCTTCACTCATCACATTTTTAGATAAAATGTATTCTGTCTCATACCTATCGTATGACTTAAACTGCAGATTATTACCTCCCTGGTACTGTGGAGGAGATGCTAGAATCATTGCTATCACTGGTAAAAGCCTCCGCCAGCAGTCTTTCCCAAGTATGAATCATCATCTACTAGATCATGTTTTCCTGACTCTTTCAACAAAGTGTTATTTTTTTTAAACATGGTTAAGAAACATAGGGTAGGAAAGGGGAAAACATACAACCCAATAAAAGTTGCTTTATACTTAAACTGGACCAAGGACTGAAATCCACTGCTGTATTTTTCCCTTGACCATTCAGTAAAAGAATTTGCTCTGTTTTTCTGCCTTTCTCATTAATCATTTCATAATAGAACTTCAGGAGGAGGACTGAAGGACTCCCATCTCAGACTGTTACCCTGTTGCATAAGTTTTTTGAACAGGGAAATGGGAGAACAGCATGCTAGGAAGCATGGTGTTTGGTAAATACTAGATATTTAGTACAGTAAAGTGTCTCAAGTTATCAGTACTACGTATGACCCAAACCTAACATATTTGCACCACTGCTAAATTTATGTAATATCTAAAGATGAATTGTCACAGCCTATAGTCATTCCCATGACAGAGACATCAGAATTGTTTCCTAGTTTTAGCCCAAGCATGCATGGTTTGATAGGAAGAGAAGCACAGCTAAGCCCCCTGCCAGCACCAATCTGCTGCACATGGATCATGATATAGTGTCTGTGTTCATATTAACAAAAAGCATTCTATGATCTGTCATCATAAAAGGGGTGATGCTCTCTCTGTATCTATTTGATATAGAGACTGTCAGGCTGTTGTTGGTCAGTGAGGACTTGGAGAAAATGTCAGATTGTCACCCACTCTCTTGGAGGCAGAGCTCACTGTGCAACACTAGTGCAATTTAGAAACCACCATGCTGAGATGCTTCAGATCCCAAATTTTGGTTTCAATCAAGTGTAGCAGCAGCAGACAACAATAAACATTCATAGAATCACATCCTGTAAGAGTCTAAGTCTTTCTGGTAGAGTTTCAGTCCTCCTGAAAACGTGGTGGTGTTTTTGGTTGGGTTTTTTTTTTATATTTTTACCCCCAGTTTCTATTACGCAGCCTTACTGGAGCGCTGTGAGAAGCCATCCTTTCTTAGTCATGAATGTAGGCCTTAACTTTCAGTTGACTGGGCAAAGTGGTTGGCCCCACTGGTGGGTGGCCTTTCTACAACAGCTCAGGCTGTAGCAGGCAGCTCTAACATTTACAGTCTTAAAGGTTTTGTAGAAACTGCATCCATCTCTCTGCAGAACTGTGCCTATTGAGATTGATAATAATGAGAATGCTTAGGGTTATTACGATCTCTAAATAATATATCAACTCTGGCTAACAAATAGCTTCACTGTAGTCTAATAGCTATTTATTAACATAACTAAAATAAATTAGGAGGTAGCTTGTTCATGCACTCAAAAAAAGCAGTTAAGATGAGAAAGATGAATGGAGTTTATGATTTACCTATTTTGTCGAGGGATAAACAGATACATCATCACAATTAATGTGTCTATTACTAATTAAAAACAATGCTTGCAATGATCATTTCTGATGTAATTTTACATTTGGGTGGCTCATACTAGACTAGGGAGTCATTCAAATCTGTGAGCTAATTTTTGCTTTCCTTGCTTGTCTCTCCTCCTCCTTTGTGTTTATGATTCCTACCATCATCATTCTCATTAGCTATTTCACATGTAGCGCTACTGTGTACAGTACAAAGACTTATCTTTAAAAAGCACTTTCTTACATCTATCCTGCATTACTCTACATCATCATTTTGCTCAACAATACCAAAAGCTACACAGCATGAAGGAAGAAAAACATTGAATTAAGGAATTTTCTGGGTTTGACTAAGTAGAAGTATTAGTATGGGTGCTGGAGGGAAGGGAAAAAAAAGTTAAACACCCAGAGTGAGAAGAAAAATACTTACTTTCAGATTCATTGTTGCATAGCAGATCACAAAAAAAAGAGAATGAGGGAATATGTCTTTGGTAAGTGTACTAACTAACATCAGACAAGTTATGACAAATTACTTGAGCTAACAATTTGCTCCCCCTAAATTCGTGTAATTTACACTACCTCCTGTGCCAAAAAGCCTTCTGTTTTCTTTATTCAAAGATTGATCTGAAGACCTGTGCTACCAAGAGACACTGAACTGGTGATTAGCAGTCCTAAACAGTATGGAGTTGCTTCTTAAATAACATCAGTCCTACTTTGTCTCCCAAGAAAATCTGCAAACTATTTCAGAAGCATAAAAGCAACAAAAGGATTAGGTTAAAATCTTCTGGAAAAGGGGTGAATGCTATTGAATTCTCAAAGAGACATCAAGGAAGAAGGAAAGCTAATGGTTCCAGAAAGTTTTCCAACCATGGATTTTTTTCCAACAGTTTGAAGGCAAATTGATTTAGTTCAGGTCTGGTAGTATGTCTGTTCAGCCTATGGAACAAATTATAATTTATAGAGGACTAATACAAAGCACATGAAAATTACTGGGGGTGTTCCTACTGATTTTAATTAGCTTGGAACAACTTTTAAGAGCTCAGTAATACTTCCCAACTGACAAGAAAATGATGCATTATCCTTCATCAACAATAGCCTGTTTATCTTTCTCTTTTTAAGTAAAAGATATTTGATGTTGACAGCCAGACCACAACACTGTCATTACACCAGACAGTTGGGAGAGAGGAAACTCCTCTGCACAGCTCTGCCATTTAATATCTTTAGCGACACATGTAACAGCTTTGCTAACATCCTTGTTGGGTAGAGACTTCACTGTGTAAAGATGTAAAAAGAGTATTGTAATGCTGTCTGAAACCATATGAAAACAATTCTCCTGGACCTTGTTCAGTTCTCATTTTTACTTGGTAAATTGAAGGTAAAAAGTGGAGGGAATATTAACACTTAAAGGATTAATCTGGACCTAGTTCAACCTGTTCCTATTTGCATACCTTTTCAAGAGATGGTGCTGGACTTGGTGACAGAACAGCAAATATAACTTGCCTAAGAGCCACACTTTTTTTAAGAAGTTATAAACTTGGAAAAATATTTACATATTGATAAAGAAAGGGAAGGAGCAATAAGATGTAGTAGACCAAAAAATAACCCTAAAAAACCACACAAACAAAAAAACCAATAACCAACCAAGAAAACCCAAAACTCTAGCATAGAAAATTAAAAGAATCAGGCTTTGGACCTCTGAATATTCTCTTCAGAGAGAACAGGGTCAGACAGCAGAGAAGCTGGTTTTCCAGCTGTAATATAAACACATATATAGTTAGAGGAGATCAGAAAGAAAACACTGAGAAAGTAATCTTTAGAGGGAATTGACCTGAGAAGCCTAGCAATGATGTATTATTGCTAGTGGTCAATAAGGATGGGTAGTAACTCCTTTAACTTGTTTGGAATTCAGCTTAAGCCAGAGGAAATAACACCCTCCAATTTTCCTGAAGACACTATGAGTGTTACAGAATGTTTCACAATGAATAACTTCTTTTAGGGAGAAACCAGCCTGTGATAAAACAACAATCAACTTTACCTTCCCTTCAGAAAAAGGCTCCCCATCTTTGTCAAATTTTATATTTCTACTTTCCCCAATAAAAATTATATACTAAGTCTTGCAGCATACAGGAGCATAGAATCTTTAAGGTTAGAAAAGATAATGAAGTCCAATTGTCAAGCCAACACCACCATGCCCACTAAACTGTGTCCCAAAGTGCCACATCTACACATTTTTTAAACACCTCCAGGGATCGTGACACAAGAAATCCCCTGGGCCTCCTATTCCTATGGTTGACAACCCTTCTGATGCAGTAATTTTTCCTAACAGCCCTTTTGCTTGTTACTTGGGAGAAGACACAAACACCCAGCTGGCTACAATTTCTTTTTGGGTAGTTGTAGAGAACAATAAGGTCTCTCCTCAGTCTCCTCTTCCCCATCTTCCCTCATCTGTTCCTCATAAGACATGTTCTCTAGGCCCTTCACTAGATTCTTTGCTCTACTTTGGACACATTCCAGCACTTTCTTGTAGTGAGGGGGCCCAAAAATGAAAGCACTATTCAAGGTATGGACTCAACAGTGATGAGTACAAGGGGACATTCACTTTCCAAGTCCTACTGGCCACACTATTTTTAATACAAGCCAGGATGCTGTTGGCCACCTTAGCACACTGCTAGCTCATATTGAGCCATCTGTCAACTAATGCCCCCAGGCCTTTTTCCAGCCAGTCTGCCCAACCCGTAGCACTACACATGGTTGTTGTGACCCCAGCACAGGACCCAGCACTTGGCCTTGTTAAGTTTCAGCCTCAGCCCATTGATCCAGCCTGTCCAGATCCCTCCGCAGATTCTTCCTACCCTGAAGCAGATCGAGAGTCCTGCCCAATTTGGTGTTACCTGGCTGGAAATTTACTGAGGGTGCACTCAATTGCCTAAACCAGATCATTGATAAAGATATTAAATAAGATTGGCCCCAACTCTGAGCCCAGGGACCACCACTTGTAACTAGCTGCCAACTGGATTTATCTCCATTCACCACAACACTCTGGGCTCAACCTTCCAGCCAGCTTTTTCACCCAGAAAAGAGTGAATCTCTCTAAGCCATGAGCCAACAGCTGCTCTAGCAGAATGCTATTGGAGACAGTGACAAAGACTTTACTACAGTCCAGGTAAACAACATCCACAGCCTTTCCCTCATCTACTAGGTGGGTCAACTGGTCATAGGAGCAGATCAGATTGGTCAAGCAGGACCTACCTTTCATGAATCCTGGTTGAGCTTGATCCTCTGGTTGTCCTGCACATGCCAAGTGAGCACACACAAGATGAACCACCCCATAACCTTCCATGGTACTGAGGTCAGGCTGACCGGCTTATACTTCCTAAGATCCTTCTTCCTGCCCTTCTTGTAGATGGATGTCACACTGGCAAGTCTTCAGTTCTCTGAGACCTGCCCTGTCAACTGGAACTGTTGATAAATGATGGAGAGCGGCTTGGCAAGCTCCTCCATCAGCGCTCTCAGTACTCTGGGCTGGATTCCCATCTGGTCTCATATACTTGGGAGTTACTCCCTATCTTTCAGCTCAGGGCTGTGAATGCCCTGGAGGCAACTGGTCTGACTATTAAAGACTGAAGGCAAAAAAAGGCATTAATTACCTCGGCCTATTCCTCATCCTTGATGAGGATGTTCACCTTCGCATGCAATAAAGGATGAAGATTCTCCTTGGCTCTCTTTTTGCTGTTACAACAGTGGCCAAATTGAGTTCTAGCTGGGCTTTTGCCTTTCTAATTTTACCTCTGCATGACCTACCATGATTTCCGTATTCTTCCTGAGTTGCCTGCCCCTTCTTGCAAGAGCACTAAACTCTTTTTTTCCCTCTGAGTTCCAGCAAAAGCCAGGCCTGTCATCTTCCCAGTCAGTTTGTCTTACAGCACATAGGGACAGAGAGATCCAGCACCTTTAAGACTTCCTTCTTGAAGAATGCCCAGCTTCCCTGGACCCCTTTTCCCTTTCAGACTGTCTCCCAAGGGACTTTCTCAACCTTTGCCCTGAGCAGCCAAAGTTGGCAGGAAGCTGAAAGCTAAGGCAATGACATTCCAGTAGTAAAAGTATCTTTCTTTAACCTTCATTTTTTGACTTGTATGTAGTTTTCTCCAGTAAAAAGAATGGAGGACACCAAGTCTCTCTGGAGCAATGGTGAGTTTGAGATTCAAAAGAAAAACATTCTTGGGACTGCAGGCTGTCGGAAAAAACATGAACATATCATCTCCTGAGAAATGCAGTAACCTCAGCCTGCCAAGGTTCTGTCTTCTTTTCTGGCCCTTAGAGCCCTTTGATTTTTATTTATATGGGGTTTTTTTTATATTCTTATATTTATTTAAATCTCCCATGCTTCCCTTCAAACATTTATTTAAAAAAACCTTTCTGATTCTCTGAGTTTTGCAGGTGCTCTCAACTTTGGCTCATATGATAATGGAAGGAGTGTCCAAACACTGAACTCCAGAAGGGTGACTAGGATAAATATGGAACTTAATGGCAGATAACTGACTTTGATGCAGTTTCATCAGTCAGACAGAGATAAACTGCTTTCTCCTCTTGCAGTAACCCTCTTTAAGAAAAACGTATTGATTTTTTTTTCATCAGATAGACATATTAACTAGCAAGACACACAATGCATTTTTTCTGTCTGCATGGGCATTTTGAGCAGCAATTGATTTTTTAGCTCTACAGGAGAAGAGTCACTACTGAATTATAAACTCAAAAAAAAATTAAAAATAAATGCTTCCTCTTGCACTGCTGTCAGAGGCACAGAATTAACATCCACAAAACTTAATTTATGATAGATAACAAAAATCATACTTTTTTATCCCCCTCACTATAGTTTCTGATTTGTGACCACAGGAACTCATGGTAGGAGACTACATACATTAGTAAAATTAAAAAGAAAAGCATATTTGATTGCTGTAATCTTCCACTAATGAGTCTATCTGTACAGTAATTGGGTAATACAGCCAACTCAGGTCCCTTTGTGATTGATCATTAAAGGTCCCATGGCACTCTTCACAAGGGTAGAGTTATCCTCCCTGTCCTTGCCAAATTCAATCACAAGCGATAATTTTCTTCTGCCTATCTGTGTTTTCCCTGCAGTTTTATCTGGATAAGACTTAGCTTTTCATTTCCCGTACAAAAATTGTTGTATAATGTTTCTGTGTGCTATTATAGAGCTGCAGTTTTCCACCCTGAAGATTACAGTATCAGATGAAATTATTTTTGTATTACGGATATGACAAAATGTTATCATAGTCCTTTGAAAGTCCGTGGTACTTTGCTGTATAAGAGTAGGCCTATTTAGTGGACTGGGTTCTCAGCTGAAAAGTAGCACTATGATAGGACAACTGCTTTTTCCTGGTTTGATGACTCCAATTTAGAAATCTTACCAGAAATACCAGAATTTGACCTGCAGAACTGACATGACTTGAGACAGTGCTTCAGTAGAGAGCAGGAAGGAAAAAAAAATCCCACAAAAAACCCACTTGCACCACAAAAACGAACAAACAAAAAAACCCCAACACTGCACTATAATTGCAGTGTTGTCATATGACCTGAGTATCATTGGTATGTTTGGTTTGTGGTTTTTTTGGGTTTTTTTTTTCACATTCACCTATACACATCAAACAGAATGACAATCATGTCTTTAGAAGAAAACTTAATCATGTTGGATAATGAAATTCTAGTCAGTGCAATGGTAGTTTCTAATGCATGTCCAATACATCACTTATGAAAGAAAGGCTGGAAACTGGAGTCTAGTCCTGAGTCACAATACAGCCCTGTTGTTGAGAAGTTCTTCAGGATAGCCTCATAAACTGTATAGTTGAAGTCACAGCAGATTTTGGTAACACATCTGTTAATAAGGTTGTAACCAAGATAGGGGTTTTTTTGCCTTGCTACTTACCCAATGAAGGAAGGTAGAATTTATAAATTTTGTTTTTAAACTAGATAATCTCACATAATTCCTCAAGTAGGATAAAAACAGCTTGTGGTGTGCCTGGTAAACATGTCCATTTCTCTCCCTTTGCAAGGCAGGGATCTTTTGCTAAAAGCATGTCTATATTATGAAACATTAATCTGTTAGAACATTTTTCCACATTTTCAGGATCTTTTGATTTGTTTTCTTCAGAGAAAAATATCCTCAAAACTTCTATTAGGTCTTTTTTTTTCCTTCAAGGATTTTTCACTGTGTACTATATTATTAATTAATAAGATCTCTAAAAAGTTACAATTTTTTGTCTTGACTGGTCACCATGGTGCTGTAGGAACAGATCTTAGATTAATGCGCCAAAACCTCACTCCAGTCACAAATTTGCACCCTTTGAACAGCAACACAAGACAGCTGTGAAGGCAGCATGGAAACTCAGAGCAGGAACAGCTTGTGTTAGCTTTTCCACCATACGTGTGCTGCCAAACCTTGTGACAATACAAGGGCCAGATTCTCAACAGCAGCTCTCGAAGAGCAGGAAGATGTGGGATGCTGAAGAATAAAGGGAATACAAGAAAGCAGAGGTGCTACTGTGGTTTCTCACTTCTTTTGGATTACTGGGAAGGGAGGCAGGTCCAAAGGCCAGGCTTATAAGACAAGGCAACCCCAAAGATTATTTGCCAAACTCCTTAGTATTTTTAAAACCTTGTTTTACACTATATTTATCCCATCTACTTCCCACCCTATGTCAACTGCCACTTCAATGTAAGTAACGCAGGTTACGATAAACTTTGCCAGACACCCTTGAGCCAAGTGACAGAGGATGGAGAAGCAGAAAGAAGGGGAGTCTTTTCAGAACACCTTCAACCTTCTAGGGAAATTCAGAGGGCCATATTTCCTTTTTTCATTAAATCAACTTTCCTCCAAGTCATTGCATAATAAGTAAAATATTTGTAGCATGAAGCCTCTTTCCAACCTAAATGGAGATTTAGCAATTGTTTTAGAGGTGAACACTTGAAGTGTATTTCAGAGAAACAGAAGAACATCTTAGTACTTTAGCACTGCAGATATCAACTTAAGATACATCTTTGGAATGTCCATACCATATGTTATTAGATTCCAAATAAGAAAAAGTTATGAAATAGCATTTTTCTCCTTTTTTTTTTGGCTTCCTTTTACAGTCAGGATAACAGAAATGAAGCAAATAAGAAAAAAATTAAAAGAGTTTTTATTAGAATAAAAGTCATAAGTTCAAGTCTGCTTGCTCCTCAGTGGAATATTCAACTCTAATTAGGATATCATTTAAGTCATTAGCAAGACAAATGTTCTGATTAACATGGAAAATAGCTTATGTTTATACAATGAAGTTTTAATATTAAAGGTTCTTAGAAATGAAATACCTAAATTCCCACTTGGAAAAAATGTCTTTTATTTTGTTACAGTGTGACCACAGTTTTCTAATTTCTTGAAGACCATACAAGTTTAATCAACTCCTGACTTCATTAGAATGCAATGAGATCATGACATTTCAAATCTTAAACTAAAACCGTATGTTTGTTTGCAAATTAGACAAAATTCTTAGTCTCAAATTTTAATCCCCAAACACCAATTTAAATCAAATGATGCCTAATTCTTTTGGTATTCAGCCCATAACAAACCACTAAAAAATTCAATAAGCGAGATTTCAGCTCTGGGGAATTTTTTCATAGCAAGCTGTATTAAAAGATATTATAATAGCCATGCATTTAGGCTTCGAAATAGACAGTTTCTGAAGTAAATATCAAAAGGTCTTTTTCTATTGTATAATCATTTAGCCAAGGGAGAGTTTAGTATATCTCTATGGTTATACCTCCCCACACAGACCCAAGATAGTACTTTCTGTACTTCAACAACATTTTAAAAATGTAGTTCAAGCTACAGTTTTACTTGAATGAAGCTCTAGCACTCATGTTTATTTTAAATTGCATCTTATGATGTGTGGTGATAGTGTCAAAATATTGAAGCTTTCTGAAAGTGATGGAAACAGATTCTCATGTGGCATACACCTAGACATACCACGCTTCAGGTGAGTATTACAAAATTGTTTTATTGCTGTTCATTAATAAAATTATTTTCAGGAAAAGTTCTTAAAAAAAAGCTAAACCGAAAACAAAAAACCATCTACACTACCCAAAACATTTCCCTCCTTGCACACCCTCCCCCCCCCCCTCATTATTCATTCCTAGAGAGAAGAAGAAAAAGGAAAAAAAAAAAGGAATGCAGGAACTGGATTCCTTAAGTCTTCCCAGGACTATAAATTGTCATGATCACATCAGCATTCAGTGACACATACCAGGCCATAACCACCTATACCACGGGCTGTAAGTTAAGAACCACTATCCTGTCCCTTCCTCTGGTTCTGAAGGGGAGTCTCTAGAGAATCTTCCCCACACAGGAGAGACTCTTCATTGCTGTGACAAAATTAGTGCCTGATTTTTTGATCTACAGTTGATCAAAATAACATTATGCATATTTTAATGAAGTTAAATCTCATAGCTACTGGGGGGAAAAAATAAAGGCCCACCAAAACCAACCACCATGACAAACAACAAAAAACCCAACACAGACAAAAATCTTAGGCCTACTGAAATGTTGTACATGCAGTCTAATAGGAGCTCATTGCTTTAGGATTTCCAGAGAATCTATCAAGTTCACTCAGGATCATTTACTCTGTATAAACAAAGGGCCTAAACTCTAGGCACAGAAGTGTTAAAAAGGGACTGTAGTTTCACAGTAAGCTTCCAGTGGGAAACACACCTGGTTCAGAGGAAGTTCCTCAGTTCCTCTCCAACAGGCTTCTGCAGCTGCCCATATGCAGCACCAGTGAGACTTGGTGCCAGTTACACCTCTGTGAGTCGATCACAGGGAGGCTGGTTTTTAGAAGTGAAAGCTAATGCTACAAGTTCAGGTGAGTAATTTTTTCATGTATACATGAACACATTGCATCATACTGGTACACACACGCTCACCCTTCTGTATATTTGCAAGCTCATAGGGAAAAATTTAAAAATCTGTCCCAAATCATTAACAGGGATAAACTTATCCAATCCAGTTCAGGATAACCAGGAACCACAGCTTGCTATATTCAAGAAGGGATACTGAACAAAAATGTCATCATTTGACTACCACATTCATACTTAAGCCAGGTATTCATCCCTGTTGGGGAGATCGTGCTGGGCTGGTTGTACTTTTGCCCAACCTGTGGGCATTATTCCTCAATTTGGAGTCCCTCAAAGCAGGCCAGAGCAAGGTTATGCTGGGGCAGGGACAAGCATGGGTTGCTTCTACAGATCGATGATTTGTAAAAGCCTTTTTGTCCCTCACCTTTTTCTGATGGAAAACAGAAAAACTTCAAGACTGTCAAGTGCCTGACCCAGATACGTTGAAAATCATGTAAGGTAATACTGTATGATATTAGGCATCATTCCTAGGCTTCAATGCCACCTGTGGACACCAGATTTTACATGATGTTTTACATAATGTGTTTATCTGTTCAGATAAACTGGGGAAGTAAATTCTAGGCTACTATTGCAGCATAAATTCAGTGTTATTCATAATACACAGAATGATCACTATGCCAAACACAGTAGCAGGAAAGGTATTCACTAAAAACCTTGATTAATAAGGTAGCAGTTATATTTCTTGGCACATTACTGATCAAACTTTAGTAAGAGCTTCTTAAAAAACCAAACCCACCCACAAATAACCCACAACTGCTACTATACTTATTCTTTTTAAATTTATTAATACTGAAATAAATTATTTCTGGAAATCCCTCATAAATTATTAGCTGTAGTTGTTTCTCAGTTTCGTTCACTTTTGTAAAAAGGGTGATAAAGAAAAAAAAAATCTGTACTTTCTACTCAGTAGGTCTTAAGTGCATTTTTCTCCATGGATTGCCTTTGGTGGAAAAAGGCAATTAGGTGTCTCAAAAAACATGTATTTGGGGAAAAGTTAAACTTGGATAAATACTGCGGGATCGTGTGGCTCAAGACTTGGGCAAAGGGGACTGGTGGTGGTTTAGTTTGTTGGTTGGCTTGAGTTTATTCTGAAACTGCATACAAGATTATACAATTTCTTTATTTGCTCAGTTTCTTTGGCTTCTGCAGTAGCTCGATAAGAAGCATTAACACATGAAGGCGAACAAGAGAAATGTATGCACACGGCCCTTCCTACTTGTTCTGCGGTGCTCCGATATATGGCATGTATCAATAGAAAGGCATTATATAATTCACTAATTGTATTTTTACTTCGGATCATCCTTACTATTTGTATTATATCAATAATGGCTAAGAAAACCTGCCTGTGGAGCCCATTCTGCTAGTTACCATACCTGTGGTATTGGTTCAGGCAGTGTTTTGAATTTTAGAGTCACACAAAGGAAACTGAGGTTGAAGCTGTCCATCTCCTTGCAAATGAGACCTAGTTCTGTCTGTTACTTTATAACTTTAAAACAGGCTTTTGTGCCTACAGGGCTGGTTTTATTTGAATTCCCTGAGACAGAAGCTGTTACGTCTCCAATTCACTCTTGAAGACAGATATTGAGTGGCCTTTAAATGCTGCCCTTTATTTCATGCACACATTATGAGAGGATTAATACTTAAAACTCACCTGCTGACCTACAGAGTCAATGCCTACAACAGCACCTGCAGTTGTCTGAGTAGCTGGTCAGCATAACTGACATTCTAGTACAATTTTCCCTGTTCCCGATGCATAGAATATACTAAGCTCTTTTAGGTGTTATTAAAGAAAGCATAAGCAAACAGACAAGAATTAGTAAATTAGTTAAAACCCCTATAGTTCAAAGCTACTTTCAAAAAATCACTGAGTTTTTGTTTTTTGGGTTTTTTTTTACACTTAATTATGAAAACAAATACTCTGAAATACTTCCCTGTTCTGGCATGCAATTCTGACAAGCTAGCAAGATATAGCATAGCACCAACTGTTCAGTTGGTTGTTTTTGTCTTGGAAAGTGAGGGTAAAAAGTGAGATGTAAAATTTCCTAAACTTATGTTACTCTGTAGGAGAATACATGTATGGGTTGGTTTTGGGTTTTAGTTGGGTTTTTTTACATTGCCAAAATGCAGTTTATCAGACAAAACCCCAAACTTTAGGCTGCTCTTACACATAGTGTCTGGGAAGCACTGATGCTATTGGTATTTTTAAATTTGTCTTGTCTTTTTTGAGGCCTGCTTAAGACAGTAACAAGACCGCTGGAACTTTGTAGATTCAGCTTAAGTGAAAAATACATTGAAATAATATAACCCGATTCGATTTTAGAAAACTGCTATTTAAGAAGCTGCTACGTACAAGTCAAATTTCACATCTACAAGAAAAAGGAGCCTCAAATTCACCAAGAGTCTAATTCACCAGTTCTACTGAGATTCTTTCATAAATTATTAAAGTGTTCAACAGACACAAGGAGGGAAGGAATCTTTCTTGCATTTACACCTCAAAACTCTACAGAAGATTCAGCAGAATTGTCACATAATCCATATGTATAAACTGATTGACACACAAGGCCTGCAATTTATATAACCTCAGACTTCAGTGCCCTGATTTGAAACACTGAGGATACAGGGCATAGCCTCAGGAGCAAAATGAGATTTGTGTTTTCCCCTCATAGTTATATACATCGTTTACCCTTTGTTTTGTTTAATCAGCAGTCATAGTTTTGGCAGAGGGTCAATACAGTAACAACTACTTTGATAAATTTCCATCAACAAAAAAAAAAGCTGAAATTAATATAATACAGTTGAAGATATTTTATTTTTATTGTATTTAGTTCATAAGCTCCTAAAGAAATAGAAAGAATAGCTGTCAAGTGAGTGACATATCAAACTGATAGGCATTTCAGGTCTTTACATGGATAGATGTCTGAAGTAACATCATATAATACAGAAATAAAATTGCACTGCTTCCTGTCATTGAATCAAAGAAGTGTTCTCTGTTGTAATAAAATTATTCTTAAAAACAATCCTTTTTTCCCCTAATGTTTTTTTGGCTTTTGTTTTTAAAAATAATGAAACCTCTGTGCTGGATCCTACCCTAACCTTTCTATAATCTAAGTCTTCAGTGATTGCAAATAATATCTTAAGTTGTGGTTTGGGTTTTTTTACATCACACCTTTTACACTTGACCTATTACCTTTTAAGTTGTTCCAGCCCTGCAAAAAGGTTAATTTAAAATATATTTTCTGTGTACAGTGTTATATTAAATCTTAAAACAAAAACTAGAAACATCGAGCTTTGGTCAATTTTAGCAATTTATCAACATGTATATCTAAAGGCAATCATGAAGGATTATTGAAATACTTTAAAGGATGTACTAGTGCTCATAAAGCATTTTAAAAATTAATTTGTTAAAAGTGATATTACTGGGGCTGTTTGTAGAAAAAACATACTAATCAATAAACCAGCAATTCATTCTGCAGAATTTTTATGAGGGTGTGGATGCCTCTTTGGGACATTTATTCAGATGCTTGGAAGACTTTCTCTCACCCTTCAGAGTCCAGGGTTTCTGTATCACAGTAACATCTAATTGCCAGAGGTATAAGTTTCCTCTCACTACAGTGGGTTAATGCCATGTGTACACCAGTGCAACAGCTGTTAAATATTTCCTGGTAGTCACTAGGCACTTTTTTTGTGGTTCCACTTTAATAAAATCGTCTTCAGAAGCCTTCTACACAAGACCAAGCTACCTGAGGAGCTTGACCTAAGATTAACAGTTAGCCACAAATAGAAACCATTAAACTAGGTCTGAGAAGAGGAGATAAAAATCTTCTGTTTGCAGTGAAAGGAAAGTCAGTAAGAGGTCAGATTTATATTACCTCTTGGCTGGCTTACCCCTCTCAATCAATCATGAGAGATTAAATGAAGTCCTACTAAAATTTGCATGATGTTACACTTGCAGAACTGTAAATTTGCAAAGTATCTATTTGGCCAGAAGGGGAAAAAATTGACGATTCAACTACACCAGGGAGTTTTGCTACTCAGGTACTCCACGCTTGGAATTAATTACCAAAGTAGGCATTTAATATAGCAAAATCATCACTTCTGCGCTGGTGCAAGTCTGTGGCATAGTTATCTGCAGAACCAGTCAGGAGGCTTCATTCTTTCCTTCAACAGAAGCAACTTCAGAAAGTGTTTCAAAGAAGAAAGCATCATAGAACTGATTTACTTTCCTACACTAACAAACTGGGGAATTCCAACTCCTTTGTAAGGGAGTAAGTAGTGCCTGTCTAAGGCTGAAATCAGTTTCTAAGGGTAAAGAGAATTTCCCTAGCTCATCAGATCTCTTCTATTACTCTAACCCTACCAGTTGTAACAGAATTTTAACAATATCAATTATTGAAGAATCCAGGCATGAGAACTAGACAGCTGGCAATGAGTATTGAAGTGACATATACTACTCTTCCACAAAAACACCTGAAAAAAACCAGCCAAACAAGGGGAAAAAGGTTATTAATTCTTGTGTTTAAGGTCACGTAGTTATTCAACATGGTATGAACTTGTGCATTTTAGAAAAAGGTACATCCTCATGATGCTATAAGGGCTAGACAATGGAACTTATTCAGGACTAAACAGTTTGGGGGTTGAATAATATTTTTATGGAAAAAAAATGTGGTTTCTTGACAATACAAAAATCACCTGTAAGTTTACGTTTAATTAAGTGTAAAACAAGAGAAATTGAAAAATTTTGTTTTGATCCTCTTAAAAGATATTTCAAATAACGGAAATATTTATACCAGTTTGATGAAAGAATAAAACAACAGTAATGTTTTCAAAGTGGCTTGCATTAAGTTATTCAGATAGGAAAGAGACAAGACTGTTTCCCACTTCAACTAATTACACTATCCATTCTTTTCATTTGTAGATTTTCCTGGCTAGCAACAAAAAAACATCAGCTCTTTGTATACCTTTTATCCCAATGCAGCTTTTAGACCACTAGATACTTTTCTTCCATTAAATATCCCCATGAGCAGCAGCACTAATAACTCTTGGAGTCTGCTAAACTGATTATTACAGTTCTGCATGCAATTCCACTCTAGCACACCCAGCCATCCTTGTCTCAATGTCTGGACTTTCAATCCAATGGAATCTTCAGTTTCAGCCTTTATTCCCTAACATACTTTCTCCTTCTTCATCATAATGACATCTTTACTCCTTTACCTTCAATGCTCCCTACTTACCAGCTGAGAAGGTCACAGCACGGGTCTGTGGTTAACCTGAGGGGTGGGCTTGAAGACATTGGCCTCCCAGAAGGGCAGTGAGTACACACAAGTGGACTAGGGGATTTTTTTAGCCCAAAGTGAAGATTTCAGCTCAGTGAGGGCCCTTATTCTAATTCTTGGTTCTCCTCTAGCCTGAATCTTCCCTCTCACACACAAACTCTTACTCCCTTATTTCCCTTGTGAAATTGCTTCCAAAAAAAGGAGATGAAGACAAGAGCATTACATGAAGTTAATGCTATTTGATATAATAGATTCACAGCTGCATGACAAATTAGAGAACTTTGCTTTACAAAACACAACATAATAAAATGCACAGATGATAAACAGTATTAGAAACAAAATTAAACCAGACTAACACACTACTTTGCAACACACTTCCAGAACTGATTGAATGATTGAACAGAAATTCGTTATGTAGGTTGCTCAATATGTATTGCTGCTCCATGTCAGAACTGGCAATCTATTATTCAATTAATACTTGCCATACATTATTCAACCAAACATACAGCTTGCTATTGAGCAGTGGGGGAGGGTAGGGGGCAGGGTGGGACACTGAAACAAAACACCAAAAACAGCAACAAAAAAACCCCAAACCAATCAGTTCTAAATGTACTTTTAAAGTTAAAACCAGAAATGTAATTCATAACCTATTCAGCAAATACTGCCTAACCAGCTTTTCTACACATGCAGATATTTATTTATATACCAGATACCAACACTTTTTATTTCCTAATAGGAATCCTCAGAAACTCACCTTCCTTTTAATCAGTCAGGTTACTTACTATCAAAAGACTATTAAATTTGTGTATTCCTTTTTGAAAAAAAAAACCAGCTACCAAAGTCAAACAAAACCAGCTTTAGAATCCAAACCACAGTAGTGAAGTGTAACTTCATGACTGCTTAGGCCACAGTGAAATTTAAACAGAGAAAACTTAAATGTCGAGCAAGCACAGTTAGCAACACTGTTTTAAGCCACAAATCCAGGACACACAACACCATACACAATGGTATGAGCAAAGCTGGTTTGCACTCAGACACAGAGTTATTTATTTATGTATTGGAATTTGTCTGTCCCCTGTTAAACGTTAAGGCTTGTGTAAAAACCATACTAACATGTTAAACCAAATACCACAAAAGTAAGATTGCAAATAACAAGATTAAAACGCTGATGGTCTGTTGACCTCACAACTCTGACATGTAACAAACAATCTGATAGCTTTGTATAGCTCAGAACTCTGAAGGCAGCATTTAGAGAAATGAAACAGTACACAAAATCTGGAACCAAGAAGACCCAAAGCCCCTTTAGACTTACAGTTTTCATTCTGCAGGACAGCTCTGGCCCCACTTAGTCCTTATTTTGTTATTTTTAGCAGCAGGGACAAGAATTAAAAGTCTCTCAAGTAGTCTGAGCCCCCAGGCCATATCAAGACTTAGGTCAGTGCTGGAAAGATGCCTTTGAACCTTACTTCCCCCACAGGTGTGCTGAGCACTACTTTGTAGCAGATGATCTCAATAATATCCTGACCCAAATGTAGTCCATAGGAGTTTTACCACTGATTTCAGCAGAGCCGGGATTTCATGCAGTGAGTTAGTATAATATATGTTCATCTTGTAATTTGCTCAGAAGATGATTCAAAATACACTGAAGTCAAAAGGAGTTGTCTTGAATCAAGTTAATTAAGTGAATTAATGCATTTAATAGTGGTTAATTAATTTGAACAAAGTTTAATCAGATATTTAAGGTTTTTCTAGGACACCAAAACTATTTCAATCAAAATGGTGTATTAAGCCAAGTTAGCTGATATTATGAGATAGCTTTTAGCTCTCTGTATATATATTTTTGGTAAGCGGTTATTTTTTTTTTTAGAGAGCATTCACTTTTCCACAGATGAAAGGAAAAACCCACTGACAACCCCAATGTTACAGAAACAGCTGGGTTAAGTGGGTTGGATTTCTAAGACTTATACCTTCCCACAATGACTAAGGCAGCTGAAACAAAAACATTTTTAAATTATCTGCCCTGTATTAGAGTTGGATGTCTCTTACAGGTCTAATATCCATTTTATTAAAGCCTAACAGAGCAGCAGTAATTAGCTACCTTGCATGTGGGTAGACAATCCAGTTTTCAGTTATTGGACTTTAGAATAGATATTGTATTAACTTCCCTATTGCATTCCTGGTTACAGCAAGTTTTTTATATTTTTTCCCCCTCTTTCTTTTCAGAGCCACTCTATATTAAACCTTTCAGCTAATCATGTAAGAAAACAGAATTATCTAGAAGATTTCCAAGAATATCTTTCCTATAAATATGCTGTTACAGAAATCATGCTATGCTATAAACTAAGGTTATATGTTTCTCATTTAAAACCACCTGATACTAATGTACTCTCAGATAAAAAGAAAATAATTTGGAGCTGGGTTCCAATAATTTGGAGCTGGACAGTATGACTTAGGTCCTGTGAGAAGCTTAGGAAGGGCATGCAGGAGCTGATAGCTTAGTATCACCCGCATACAGAAAGCACACTCTCCCAAATCAGAAGTACCTTTCCATGATGTTTATGGCTCTTCCTGTGCAAGTCCAGAATCTGACCCTGCCACTGGCCCTTCAGGACTGGGGATGTCAAAGTATGAGAACTGTCTTAGTCTACAGACTGCTTTCCCTCCTCCCTGTGTGTACTCATACACTAAGCACAGTATACATCAAATCAGAGTTTTGTGGCTCTGCTGCACTGTGAAGTGTTAAGCAATGATAAAATGATATTATCAGCTATGTGCACTTTAAAAATCCACCATGGAATTAATCGAGAAAATAAAGCCATATTGATGAAAAGAAGGTTTGAAGATAAATATAAATCATGCAAATATGGTAATCTTATTAATGAGGTGAAGGGCATGATTTAAATTTCACAGAGAATGAAATCAGAGACATTTATTTCCAGATTGAAAGTAAACATGTGGTTTAGATTTTTCTCTGCTGATCTAAATCAAGGTTTCTCTTCCTGAACTGTGAAAAAATTAACACTTGAGTCAGCAAACTTTCAAATCAAGTATAGAACTTGCTGTTATCTTCCAGTCCCTGGAAATTGTTATGGCTGATGGTCCTTGGGCATTTTTTGCTTACCTTCAATGTTTAAGATGTTTCAAGAGGTTATTCATCTCTCCACAGGGACCCCCTCTGATCTTTGTCACTAGAGGATTTAACTACCTATTTGAAGACCAATTGGCCTGGGAAGTTGATTTCAAAAGGAGCCAATAAAAATCTCATGCAGTCTCATTTGGGGAGACCAGTGTCAGAAGAACAGGAAAAGACTGAGCATCTCTAGGCGCTGTTTTCTTCAGCTCTTAAAAATTAGTGTTGGATAGCAGGAAGAAAAGTGCTCACTTCATCTGCTTCTACAAACACATCAAATAAAAGTATTTCTAGCATGAGACACCAATTTCTTTGTCGAAAAGCTCTGAAAAATCAGACAGCTTCCAAATACAAAAATGTTCCAGTATGCTTTAGTAGTGAAAAATCAACAAACTTGATGGTTTTCACAAAGCTTCATTTGCCTGACATTAAGAGGCAAAAAAGGAGCAAAATTTATCACTCGTAAATAATATACATGTGCTGTCAATTAACTTTGGATATTTTACTAGCTTAATCATGGAATGTCTACTGAATTTAAAGAATATTATCCTTTTATCACATTTTATATTAATACATTTAAGAATAAAAAAATAATTTTTAAGCAAGAATCAAATTACTATCCAGTCTAGAAAAACAGTTGTTATTGTAAAGATGTATGTTTAATATTATATACTTAACATTTCTATATTTGCATTCTGTATTTACATTCATTACCTTCTCAGCTTTTCTAAATATAAGAGGAAGAAGAGGTGCTATCCCTTTGCACTTTCTAAAGTAGATTTGTCTTTGAAACTCAAAATAACTTGATAATTTGTATAAATAATTTAATTTTATTCACAAAAAGTGAGTTTAAATTAATATTCAAAATAAATAATTTTTTTAATGGGCAGAAAATTTTGAAACAATCTTGCATGAAGTACATGCAATATTTTGTCATGTACATTAACATATAGAATTACAGTCTTATTTCGTAAAACAGACTTCATAAGAACATGATCAAATCCGATTAAATTTGTGGCAGGTTAATATCAACCGTGTATCTAAGTGCTTTACAGACTTGGAAACTAATGTAACACCTATGAGCTTGTGTTCCTTGTGTCTACTTATTACTCTTTATTAATTTGCTAATATGTTTCTCTTAATATAACTGAGAGATGGATAGGAACATCTCCATGAATAATAAAATGGAAAGTACAATAATTCACAGTTTCGAATTTTATTATTTATATCTCAAAAATATTTATAAACATTTTCATAAATGGATCCTTGCATTAATTACATCTCAGTAATGATTCAGACATGAAAAATATTATTGATTTCACAAAATGCAATGTTTCTTGAAAGATTTACTTCAGTAAAGCCTGCCACAGACTTCACATGTGATCTTTATACTGTAATTAGATCCAAATCTCAGAAATTATTCAGGCAGCTAGCTGTCAGTAAAATCAATGTGAGATAGATGTCTAAAAAAAGGAGCTGAAAGTTTAAATACCATCATGTCTCTGACCTTTAATCTCTATGAGAAAGTTCATCTAGAAATTACACATTCAGTTTAATCTAATTACCTAGGCTCCCTCTTTAGTCAGAATAAAAAGGTAGATGTAATGGTTCCCGTATTGGAATTTCTAGTCACAGACCTCAGGAAAAGGAAAAGAAAAAAAAATCTAATAACTCCATTATTTTGGAATGCTTTACAGTTGAATGTGAGATGAATCTCACCTTCAGTACTTTATTTTTCTATGTTTAACCAAGGACAGTGCAACAGAGCTTCTTTCCCTTGTGGTCAGGTGAAGAGTAATCCTTACCTGAGCAGAGGAGCAGTCAATCTGCCTGCACTGCTGATACTGGTCACAGGGCAGGGTGCCACTTCCCTGCCTCACAGCACCATTCTTCACTACAGAGAGTGATTAGTTTAAAACAAAATGTATGAAGCCCATACACATTCTCACATGATAAAAGCAGGAAAGGCTTTGTCCAGCACTGGCATTTCTGGGATACCCAAACCATTGCATGTACAAAATTTTTACGGATATTCTTTTACCTTTGGAGGACAGAGAGGAAAACATTGGTGTCCAGAATATTAAATGGAGAAGACCCAGCTTCTACTCTTAGGCTTCTTCTATGACCCTGAGCTCATGCTCAAAAAGGGGTGTGGTGGTTTGACCCTGGCTGGAGGCCAGACGCCCACCAAAGTCAGTCTATCACTCCCCTTTTCAGCTGGACAGGGGAGAAAATATATATTGAGAGGCTTAGGAGTCGAGATATGGACAGCGAGAGATCATTCTGCAATCAGTGTTATGGACAAAACAGACACAACACAGAGTAAAGGAAAGAAAACTCTAATTGATGACACTGACTGCACTCCCAGTGTCACCAGAGTCAGGTAATGGGAAGTGTGACCAGATCTTAAAGCACCTCCCCTCACCCCTCCCTTCTGAGCAGACTTTACTTTAGTCATGATTTCACTCCCTTCTTCCCCCACGCCCATACTCCCGCTTTGTGGTACGGGGAGGGACAGGGACTGGGACAATGGGGGTTTCTGTTAATTCCCCATGAGATGTTTTCCTTCTTGGCTGAGTAGGGGCATTCCTCACACCCTTCCCCTGCACCAACATGGGGTCCCACCCACAGGAGACAGTCCTTCATAAACTTCTCCAATGTGAGCCCTTTCCCACAGGGCTTTAGCTTTTCACCAGTTGCCCCAGCGTGGGTCACTGCTATGGGGTGCAGTCATAAATCACAGAATGTCTCTTAGTTTCTCAGGCCCAGACTGCTCTAGCCTGGTCCTCCACAGAGTTACAAGTTCCCAGCAAACCTGCTCTGGCATACGTTTTTATCTCTCATATCTGTGTGTCTCTCTCTCCATGGGCTGCAGGTTTCTGTCTTTGTTAGTCTGTTATTCAACTCAGCTCACATTTAAATTTATCAATTAAAAAATGATAAGAGCTTTTGATGTTTGAAATCAGTCCACAATCAAATAACATTAAGAACATCACTGCTTGATCCTTGAACACATAAATCTTAACCCATACATAGCTATGTCTCTCCTTTGGGAAAGGAGCATGCAATTTCTTCTTTACCTTGATCCCTGTACATTTCTGCGTTCAGCTGATCCCCGTCGTGACTCAGAGTAGCATAGGATTTATGACAGCTATCCTGTAAGATATATCAGAATGTCTTTCTCTCTCATATACAGAATGTCTCCTAATTTCTTTAGTTCATACATATAAAATTGTGTGTTTGTGTGTGTGTGTGTGTTTCTCCCTTACCAACCAAAGAATTCCAAGAGCCTTAAACTCCCGTAGAACAAAGGGATCTGAAGATGTTTTGTAGGAATTTTAGGAGACTCTCATCTTAATTTTTCTCTTTTAAAGATACTTTCAGAATAAGGCTTTTTGTGTGGTTGCTTGGTGTTTTTTTGTTTGTTGGTGGTTTTTTGTGGTTTGTTTTTTTGTTGGTTTTTTTGCGGTTTGTTTTTTTGTTGGTTTTTTTGCATGGGGGGATTGCATACCCCATTTTTTGGTGGTTTTTTTTTTTTCCACTGGCTAGCAGAACATGTAAAGGGAATGAAAGCTAAAATAGACTTCAGTTTTTACAGAGATAGAGCAATTTCCTTTCAGGGATCGCATAGATCACATTTCATTTCCTTACTTCAGCAGTTTGAAGGTCACCAGTGCAAAGTGGTGATTCCAGAGACAAAATTGTTTGAAAGTAAGTTCTGATGGGGATTTATCCAAAGAAATAGGTGTTTCCCCTCTACAGAACACTTGAGATGATATTGAAACTCACTAGTGTAGAACTGAATAACCAAGAAAAATGAGATTGAAAATTAGGAGTTCTCTAAAAAGGACAAACTTAGATGCCTTTTAAGCCACAATTCAAAAAAAAAAAAAAAACTAATAGTGAAGACTGAAATTCCATCTTCATTCCACAGCAGAACTCAGTAATAGAAAGTAACAGAACAAATGAAAAAACCCTAACACCAGGATTTAGCATTTTATTTATATTGATTTTTGCCTGTGAAGTCCCTAACTAGGCTAAGGAAAGATGAAAGCACAGAAAAATACACTACTGGCAGGGCAAGAGGTAAGACTCAAGGAGGAAGAGCTGTTTTTTACAGTTTTTTTGTTATATGGACCCATAGGCAGGTGGAAATAAAACCATTTTTAATGGGTACACCAGAATGATATTTTTTTAAATAAATGTGTTTTTTCTTTACTCTTAATCACTTAATTCCCTGAAAAGGATTTAAGGGCTGTGAGGGTGAGGCAGTAAGTAACATGAATCCCCAGTGAAATAAGGCTGCATAAAGGCCTAGAGGTGGATGAATATACAAACCAAGTTATGAAAGGGATGGAGGGTGAGGACTTTACCTCAGTCTGTGGCATCAGTAAAGTCAGATGATGTAAGACTATACAATATATTTGATCCCAGTAAATAGCGACTATTGAGGAACAACTGAGAGAACAATTCAGGGTCTGTGGAAAAAAAAAAAAGGTTTAGTGAGTGACTGGAAAATCTCACTGTATAATTCCTAAGAAAAAAAAGTTTGTAACATTATTGTATAAGTATCTTCTCACAGATACAAAAAATAATGAGCTTTTTAACCTACACAAGAAATGTAATTCATAAATTATGAACTAATATACATAACAGTGCAGGTAAGTAACCAGTAAAAGGTCTGGAGACTTCAACTTTCAGCGGTTTCATAATCAGATAGGGTCTTTTTAGTAAAACACATACAATTGGATTTCAGACACAGCTGACTTTCAATGGTCTAAGCATGGAAGGGTAAAAGAAAAAGACCACAGGTTGTCTCATGTTCTTTTCTGTGCCTAACCACTATGAAGCTGAACACCTTTACACATTCAGAACATTTTACCAGTTAACATAGACTTCCTTAGAAAATGCCAGCCTTAATTAAAAAAAAAAAAGAAAGGGGTAAAGCATGCACCATAGTTAAATAAATAGCATGAGGTAGTATGACGCTCATAATTATAGGCCTATCAGGTATTTTCTGCAGAAAGGGTAGGCATCAGTGAAAAATAAGGGTTAATAAATGTGCATAACTCTTCACAGTGAGGAGTATGATCCAATGAGAGGGCAGTGTCCTCCTCAGGGCTCCCCAGAGCTACCGGAGGTTGGGGCTGCACACGCTCCATGCCATCTCTCGCCCACCTTAGGGAAGGAGGATGTCTAGGCTTTGTCCTTCTCCTGCATCATCTTTCTCCTACAGGGACTCACACAACATGTAAGGAAAACATGTCTCAAATAATTTAATGCTACATTTACCAGTTTTGAACTGACAGATAATTTGATTTCGTATATATTGGAAGTCAAGTTCAAACAATCTGCAGATGCCAACCTCATCCACCCTGGAACATAAAACTCCCTTTGAAAAATTATTTAGAAAAGATAATCTCCTTTCTTCTCCCACTATTTGTCTTGGCCCTTCCCAAAGAAGCTCAAAACCTTCTCTGACATTATAAACTGAGATGTAGCCTGTTTTTCCCCAATATAGAGGCCTGGCATGATGGTTTGCTGAGCCAAGCTACAAACCTGATTGATGAACAACATTCACTTAAAAGTAATTCCTAGTTCTTTTTTTGTTACACATTTTAAATGGCACTTTTCATTCATGTAATTTCCATGATCTTGTTCATGCTACAGTTGAGAAAGCAGTTTTTGTACATGTGAAATAGGTGGGTACTCTGAACGGGGAAGGAGGAGAAGCCTGGCATTCAACAGAGAGCTGTGGAGAGTTTCCTAGGTTGATCTTCCTGATGAAATCACTTGCTAAGGAATGATTGTCTCACAAGTGGGAAAAAGAGTAAATTATTTGATAGCTGCTGTAAAGTTTATTTTAAAAAGTCACAGACCAATGATTCTATTATTTTCCCAACAAAGTCAAAGAGAAGCCATGTGACTAAAATGCTTACTGTAAAAACCTTATGGAGCTTCAGTCCTCAGAAAAATTCATGGAAGGAGATGTAGTAATACTTAAAGCCCAGGACTGAGGCATATACGAATCATGCAAGAGAAAGGTAAACATGGCTATAGAGTTTTTAATTTCTTTCTGTCCTTTCTCTTAATATCTTTTTAGAGGTGATTTAGAATTTAGACTTTTTCATCCATATTGCACTTCTACAGTCACTCTACATTACCCTGTGAGCTGTGAAACAGTATTTCCTGAAATACTGTTTATTGTTCCTATTTATGCCAATAGGAAACCTCAAAAAACTCAATATGCCAAGATAATCCTATCTGACCAAAGGACAGGTCTTATCAGCCACCCATTCATTTTTCAATTGTTATTTCCTTCCTTCAATTGACTAAAGATCCCTAAAGTTTTATCTTAAAATTACTGTTAATTTACCTTGCTTAGAACGGGCAGGAATCTAAAAGCTTGATGGTCACATCACAAGCCTGTGGTTCAGCTGATTGTTAAAGAAAAAAAAAGTGTTTTGCCTCAGCTGAACAGTCAAAATAATGAAAGACAATTATAAAGACTGACAGATAAAAACAATAAATTGTGAAAGTAATAAAATTGTCACAAGGGAAAGACAAGAAGGAAGATCTAATGAGACAGAATGGACAAGCAAGTAAATTATTTATTTGAAGTCTCCATACAGACATGACATGCTTCACTGTCTTTCATTAAGCCTTGAACCCATGCATAGGCCTGACCTGCTGCACTACATGTCCTCACTGTTCTGTCTTCTTCCTTAAATGCATAACATTTATTGCAGACTAATCATGAGTATTTGCTTTAACGATAGTTTATTGCCTTTATGGTGTTGGCCAGTACTGATAGACTCAGCCTGTGCCCAACAGATTATGAACTAGTGAAAAAAACGCTCTATAAAGACTGATAAAGGGATTTTTTTCCTGCATAAAGACAGCATGCTTCAGCTGATGAGCATAAAGTCAGAAGATGTGAAAGTAAATTTCAACTATTTTCACCCAAGGTATTTACTTTTAGGTAAAATTATATCCAGCTGGATTTGATGAGCCAAATACATGCCAGCACCTCCGAGAGCATAGGAAGGCATATAAATGGTCTATATGTGAGTTACTGAGAAGTCACAGAAAATGTTCTTGGACAGCTTGGATGACAAGATGGATATTGATACTCTAGATATAATGAAAGCAGTGGTCTCTGGGAGCTGTTTCCATTTTATTTGGTTCGGATACCTGACGGGCAACCTTTCATTTCCAAAGGATGGATTGATTAGCTAGACTTTAGTATGTTCTGTGACTGAAGAACTAACTCGTTCTCCATTTTAAATTTCCAAGCAATAGCATGCTTTTTTTTCATCTAGCCTAGTGCAGTATGAGAAAGAAAAGGAAACAAATTATTTTACAGGCACAAAATAATTTAAATGAGTTATAACTTAGTGCACACTGAGTGTTCCAGTCATCTAGATTGAGGGGACAAGCCAGAGAGAAATTTGCCACTTCATTCTGTTTCATTTGATGATTGCCTGACTTCTTTCTAGCTCCAGGAGCTAAATCTGTGAGATGTTTTGCCAGTGGTTTGAAGAATGGTTTGGAGCATGAAATCTACTGAGCAGACTGAATCCCTATTTCCAGTATTTCATGGAGAACTAGTGACCATTTATTTCTGCAGTGCTTCTTGTCACAATGACTTTGCCTAGCACACCTTTATGTATTAAAGTAATTCTAAGCAAATTCTTCAGCCTTAGAAGCATGGTGAACTGCCAACACAGAATACATTGCAAATTTTACATAGCATGTTTCTAGTCTTTAGTGAAACAACTCTCAAATCAATTACGTCTCCTGGCAAGGAAGCCTTAATACTCTAAATAATTTAAAGTGCAAACTGTGTGTCATATAATTCCTTTCATCAGCAGCAAGATTGATTTCACCTTGTAGTATCTCTGCCCTACAGAAATGGCCTTTTTTAGTTAAGTTTTTAAAGTTATCACAGTAAAGCAGTAAAGTCTACAGCATGTAACATGAGTTACATCTGTTCTTCTCAGTTTGGATAGACAGTCATTAGTCAAAGTAAAAAATTACTGAAAAACGCAGCATTAAACAGTCTTTTCCATTCTCCATTGCAGACTTGCAAATGGAGTTTGTAGAATTTTTAATTTTTTTTTTTATTTTTAACTTTGATAAAGTTTATTACTTATTCAGGATCAAATTAAGATGGCAAAGTAGATTATTCTACAGTACATGTAGAGCTCAGTCACAATAACTTCATTCCATTTTGTTTTGTTAGTGTGCTCACCCAAATACCCTAAGCAAAGTTGATATGCCAGACAGAACTGTATGGGTCAGCTATATAGCTATATTTACTTTTTTTTGAACTTAAGGGAGGGCTTGAGCTTTTCATCTGAACCCAGTGGCTAGTAAGCTCAAGATGGTTTTACTTTGAATGGTTACAAAAACATTCCTCATTCTCCTTTCTCCTTTGCAGATACATACATCAGAAAACACCTCAGACTAAGAGGGCCTTTGCCAATGCGGTTTCCCCATCACTGTACTTAGTGCTTGAGTGTGAGGAAAAAAAAGTTCCAGAGCTTCTAGGGGTTTATATCCTGTACCCTTTAGATCAAAGTCAACTTTCTGTGGTTACTTTGACAATATAGTGCCCTAGGAGGGAATCTGCTTCCTACAACACATTTGAGGAAAAAATCACATTCTTTAATACATACTGAAAAAAGCTGCTTTTTACTAACCCCCTAAAAATTAAACTAGCTTTTCAGGTATAGAATATGCAATTGATTTCAGCAAATAAAGGACAAATTTGAAAAAAAAAAAAAAAAAAAAAAAAAGAATAGTTTACCTACTTAGCTTAGGAATACAGTCAAGGTCACTGTAATAAAATACATGTTTCTCTGCTTATGGAATAGCTTTTGAAAGCTGAGTGGTGAATATGTTTTACAAACACGTTCCGTGAGTCCAGAAAGAAATAGATTTCATTAAAATTGAATTTGTATGGCTACCTATTCCATTACTAAATCAGAAGGGCTGATATTGTATATGCATAGATTTTTTAAAAATTAGGGGTTTTTTTGCAATCCTTGCAAATGTTAGAGGAAGTCCTTGGACAAAGTCAGACACAAATTTTAGAAAAGAGAACCTCATTTGCACTATGCACAGTTCTTTTGGGTTTATGTGGCAAGGCTTTGGTATCGGGGGTGGGGGTGGGGTGGGGCTATTGGGGTGGCTTCAGAGATAAGCTGCTGAATGCTTACCTTGTGTCCAATAGAGCCAGTGGCAGCTGGCTTCAAGATGCACCCATCACTGGCCAAGGCCAAAACAATTGGCAATGCTGGTAGTGCCTCTACAGCCCATGGAGTACCTTAGCCCAGAGCAAATGGAGGCACCTGAAGGAGGTCATGACCCTGTGGGAAGCCTGTGCTGGAGCAGGCTTCTGGAGTGACGAGCCATGCCCGAGCAGGTTTGCTGGCAGGACTTGTGCCCCTGTGGGAGACCCACTGTGGAGCAGTTGCTCTTGAAGGACTACTTCCTGTGGAAGACACACATGTTGGGGCAGCTCATGAACAAGAAAGTTGAGCCCAGGAAGAGGGGAGGGGTAGGGGGAATGCATTTTCAAATTTGGCTTTATTTCTCATTACTCTGCTTTGTTTGGTAATAAGTCCTTTTTTTTTTTTTTTTTAATTGTGTTGATTCTACTCTGCTTTGCCTGTGTCAGTAACTAGTTAGTGATCTCTCCCTGTCCTGATCTCGACCCATGAACTTTTCACTGTTTTCTCACCCCTGTCCAGTTGAGGATGATGGGAGGGTGATAGAGCAGCTTTGGTGGGTACCTGGCCTCCAGCCAGGGTCAACCCACCACATAGTGGTCTTTATTTCTAGATCAGTTTGCCTGCAGAAAACCATAATTACAATCATAGTGAAGTATCACATTGTGGATTATAATCTTTCCATTGACTTCAGTCTTTGAATGAGGACCCTTTTTAGTGACTTAACAGTAGTTCAAAAGAATAAACTCCTAAATTTTTCAAAAAACACCCCAAAACCCAGAAGTGGTTATTCAGTCACTTTTGCCAAGCCTCCAATTTTATTTTTCTACTTGCCTTCTCTTTTATCTTATGACTTTCAGATCCCACGCTGCAGCATCTGCAGTACCCTTGTGAAACACCTGAAACATTACTAAGAAAAAGCAAAAGTGATTTTTTTTTTTATGCAGTGATGTAAAAGTCTTCTCTCCTTGATTGAAATTCCAAAATCGAACCCTATACAAAACCCAAAAATGCATTATATAAGAATTACACAAAGCTGAACTTTCAAGCACAGGCCAGAGCTTCCATGTCACCCTGTATGCACAAGTCATGCTGTGTGTCTTCTAGCTCTACTCACTGGGTCAGATGAACCCTGCTGTCTGGAGGCCTGTGACCTCTATTTTTTCACCATAACTACACTGACCTTTGCTTTATCATTCTGCACCTGCAGCTTTGACTTTGTGTAGGCAGACAGATCAACGCTCTGCTATGCTGCCATAGCAAACCAGAGTGTAAGTTAGAAGCAAACTTCATATTCAAATATGATTTTAGCTATATGTGTCCTTGAGATTGCTGAAGGAGGTGTTCATATTTGGCTCAGAGGTAGAGCTTCATAAAACTGTTGATTCTGTGTTTTGTTTTCCTGAAGAAAGGAAGAGAATAAAAACATCAAATGGGCTAGTTAGGCTTCCTGCCCAGTCCTGGATATACTGTTTTAAATAAAATACCTGCCAGCATCTTTGTCAGTGTGAGAGAGGGCTTTACTATCTGAAAGATGACTGCATGTTTTCAGTGTGCTCATCAGCTAAGTCTGTGCAGTTTCTTAATTTCAGTGGATTTTCATTAAAATCAGGACCGTTTCAATCCAGTCCAGGGCTGTTTCCAGAAATTGGTTTTCAAATGTTTGTTACTGTAAAGATTGTGATCTTGGAAAAGGTTGCAATGAATCGATCCCAGTTTTACAGGGGAATAAATAACCTTTGGAAGGAGTTTATTTAAGGTGGGGTTTTTTGCTCTAACTCCATAGACACATTAAAAAACAATAATCCTGAGTTTCATTGCCTTAACTCGTTTATTTATTTTACTCATTCAAAGCAAATTTTCTTTTTGCTTAAAAAGCATAGCCAGAAATTAGTACAGTAGTTAATCATGCATGTGGAAGGCATAACTTTTACCTGTATTAGCTGAGAATGTCTCCATAATTTACCAATATAATTTATGGTTCATGGACAATAACTTTTTAACTCTTGCTCATAGCTGACTGCTCTGAAATAATTACTTCTTGTAGAGGAAAAATGCTGAGAATACACTTAGAGGCTACATTTTTTTGCATCCCTGGCCTGTTCACTGTTTATGACAAGCTGAGTACTTTGAATTTTAGTACAACAACTGAAATGCCCTTGATGTTTTGGTTTACTCTGGATTTCTTCATGAGATTTCAATAACTAAGCAGAATTTGAGTTGTCTGATGGGAAACAAAATAATGCCTTACAGCAGCTGTATTAGATGTTCATGAGAAGGCAGTCTTCTCAGGACAAGACACAAGCATTTATTCAAGCAGAAAATGGCTTGAAAACCTCACAGGCTTTGCAACTGACAGATGATCTTATTCTCTATCAGAAAAAGGCAAAGGAAAATAACCATTCCCCTACTGAAAGGGAAGAGGGAAGATGGTACCTTCTCATGTACAAATGCTATCTGTTCGGCCTTATTGTGGGTTTGTTTTGGGTTTTTTTAATAGCTTACTGTCAGATTGAAGAACTTAAGAACTCAACTTTTTTTGACTGCATTTTGAGTCTTATTTAAATATATTCTTAGTGAGAAACATGCTGTGCAAATGAAACAGTGCTGGAGCACATCTGCTATGAAGACGGGCTGAGAGTTGGGCTTGTTGAGCCTAGAGAATAGAAGGTTCCAAGGAGACCTTATTGCAGCCTTCCAGTGCCTAGAGGCAAGCCTACAGGAAAGCTGGAGAGGGGCTGTTTACAAGGGCAAGGAGTGGTAGGACAAGGATTAATGGCCTTAAGGAAAGCCTGAAGGACTGTAGATTTAGATTAGATGTTAGGAAAAAATTCCTCACTCTGTGGGCATTGAGGAGCTGGCACAGGCTTCCCAGAGAGGCTGTGGCAGTGTTCAAGGCCAGATTGGATGGGGCTTTGGGCAACCTGGTCTAGTGGAGGGTGTCCCTGCCCATGGCAGGGGGTTGGTCTTTGAGGTCCCTTCTAACCCAAACCATTATGGGATTCGATGATTCTGTGATACTATGAAAATACTTTTTCAAATTAATAAGTATTCAGTTTCTCTAAGGAAAAAAGCATTATTTGTAGCCAGGTTTAGAGAACTACAGTTGTTCTAAAAGACTCAATTTGATAATTTTTATGCAAATTCTGCTCTTCTTACTATGTACAGAATTTTACTGTGAAGAAACTCAGATTTAACTAAATAGGATTTTTTCAAAAAAGGTACTTGAATTCTTCAGGTGAAAGGGTAGCCTATTATTGATTTTTTCTAAGGGAAAAATGAAAAGGGGCGGGAGGGGGCAATAGTCCTAGAAGGAATACAAAGGAAAACTTCTTACTGGTTTTCATTTAGTCACTCTGTCCTAAGGAACCTGCTTAGGCAGGGCTGTTGGGCCTGATGTTATTTTGAGGTCCCTTTCAACCCCTAAAATTCTGTGATTCTGTTATCTTCTTTGACAGAGTTAAAGTTAACCACTTTCAATCATCTCTAGCACAAATGTTTCCCATACCCATGCAAATGTCCTCTTCTTGTGAATATCACTAAGCTTCTGTAATTAACTTCCTCTCGCAGCCTCAAATTTGACAGATTAATTAAATGTTTTGCAAAATGGATTTTTTTTCCAATTTGAATTGTGTTGTGTTTCAGTTTCATTGACTATTCTGACAGTGCATAAATCAGCATTTATCTTCTTTATCTCATCGCCCTTTAAATTTATGCTCATACAAAGCCTGACTTACTCACCAGTTGCATTAATTAGCAGGAATCGCATTTTTAAAATCCTATAGATTAAACTTTCTCAAAATATACAATGCACTTTGAAAGTTTTACTTGCAAATCATCTTCTGTTTCATTCTCATGAATAGCTTTGCAGAGTTTTTAGCTCCTGAGACACCATCACAATGCACTGAAAGAAGATAGTGTATTATATTATCTACTTTTCTAACAAAAGGATTTCTCAAAATCCCAGTTTTCAGTAAAATTCTTCTGCTTGCTTGCTTTCAGTGTAAATAGTATTGCTGCATTGGGTCTGGCTGAGGTGGAGTTAATTTTCCCTGTAGCAGCCCTCACAGCGCAAAGCTGTGCATTTGTAGCCAGCAAGGTGATGATGACACTCCAGGGTTCTGGCTACTGCTGAGCAGCGCTGGCACCGCACCAGGGCTGTCCCTCTCCAACGTTCCCCCCAACTCACCAGCAGGCTGGGGGTGGGCAAGATCTTAGGATGGGACACAGACAGGACAGCTGACCCAAACTAACCTGAGGGATATTTCATACCATACGACATCTCCTCAGCTATAGAAAGCTGAGAGAAGGAAGAGGAAGTGGGGTATTTGTTCTTCACAACATTTATCTTCTGGAGCAACCACTACACTCACTGAACCCCTGCTTCCCAGGAAGTGGCTGGACATCACCAGCTGATTGGAAGTAAAGAATAAATCTTTAGAAAATAAATCTTTTAGAAAATAAATCTTTTCCCTTTGCTTCTGTGTGCAACCTTTTTCTTAATTAAACTGCCTTTATCTTGACCCATGAGATTTTTTCCATCTTGTGTTTCTCCACTCCCTGTCCTGCTGAGCCTAGGTCAATCCACAACAACTCTTATATCCATAACAGTCATGACTAAGTAAATACAGATTCACAGATTCATAGAATGTTAGGGGGTGGAAGGGACCTCTGGAGATCACGTAGTCCAACACCCCTGCTAAAGCAGGATCACCTAGAGCGTGTTGTACAAGATCATGTCCAGGTGGGTTTTGAGTTTCTCCAAAGAAAGAGACTCTACAACCTCTCTGGGCAGGCTGTGCCAGCACTGTCACCCTCAAAGTAAACAAGTTTTTTCTCGTGTTCTACTCTTCTACTAATAAACAAAACCGTCTATGTTTCTTTTAAAATCTACTACTTAACATGGCACACACATTACTGAGAGCCCTTCTCAAACTTAACAAGACAAGAAATATATCAGTTCCAGCAGTTGAGAGGGGAAACAAAAAGCTTATTTAAAGAGGTAAAACCAAACCAAAATAATCTTTTGTATAAAATATTAATCATTTTCTTTGGAACTTTGCTGGTTTTATACAGGTGGGATTCACCTGAGGATGTCAAGAGAAGCCTATAAATGCAAACTGGCCAAATACATTTCACCTGACCTCAGATATATTAGTAAAATTAGACTTCTTGGGTATACATTCCCCTTTAAATGGTAACCAACTGTATCCTTTAAGTCAATAAACCCCCCCAGGCTAACACCACCTCTGCTGCTCAACCTTCAATTCTTCAGTTGAACTTCAGAGACAAGGGATGTGAATTACTGTGCAGATGAATAACGATTATTCACCACAACCATCTTTCATAGAAAACAAATGGTCTCACTGGACGGGACATAAATATTAATAGAAGTCATCGTTGCAGGAATCAGTGGCAAGATCAGAGAAGTGAGAAGTATCCACAAACTCTGTAGTAGAGCTTGCCTAAGGGGAAATGATAGTACCTTGGCCAGGGTGAATCCATGTATATATGATGAAGGTAGAAGGTAAGTCTCAGTATTACTCCAAGGAGTAAATTGCAAAGATTACCAATAGCATCTCAGTTTGCATTTCTGGGGTAACAATTTTCCTGACCACACCCACTATATTAGAAATAAAATGGAATTTTAAACAAATAGAAAAATCAACCATCTTTTGGTTCAGCTGGTTGGAGGTGAAGGAGGATTCCACATGAAAGTCCATGGTGTGTTTAAACAGCACCTCTAATCACGCACCTTACAGCGAGGTTTAGCACACCAGGGCACATATTGCACCTTGCACAGACTGCAGCAGGAGCATAAGTGACTATCCATTGCCCTTCATCTCTTCCCATCACATTCTCACCTCTCCTTCTCTAGGCTCTGGATTCTGGAAAAAAAAATCTAATCTTGTAAAGCTGAACTACAAGAAATTTCTTCCACTCAGCACTGTACCAAATATCTCCTACCTCCTCTTCTCCATGAAACACAAGGATAGGCCAGAAACTCCTACAGGTTTCCCTGCAGGAAAATAAAACACTCCAGTAGGAGCTGTTACTGAATGCCTAACAAATTGATTGACAAAATATTATTCAGGGAAGTGGAAGACCCACATTTAAATCTTCTCTCTTGTCTGATCCAGATATTTTATCCCAAACTTTCCAATGAGAGTTCTGGGACTGAATCTGCCTTTCCCTGTGCCTGAAGCTGTGTGATGTAGTGCACAACTGTTACAACTGTGAATATTTTTTTAAAAAATAAAATACTGTTTATAAAAAGATTAATTTTTTTTTAAAATTCTATCTCTAACAACAGAGTTGCAATCACTCCATATATGCCCTCTAGTATCTAACTTCCTTAGCCTCACAATCTAAAAATTTATTATGGAAAAATATCTTTACATCTATAGCTTATTCTTTACTGAATCTGGAGAAATAAATGGCAAAATGTGTCTTGATGCCATTACTTCGTATAGAAGACAGCTGGCCTTTTCTGTGTTCTCCATACTGATGGCAATGCTGATCTTTATATGCTGGATACTCTGCTGGTTTGGAAAGCAAAATTTAAAAAGTAAAATTTAAAAAGTAATACGTACCACTATATGTTCTGGGTAGCTCTACAGGGAGAAAGGGGTTCCAACCGAGATGGCATCAGAGACTTACAAGTATTTCAAAGCGTCAGAGTTTTATTCTAACAAGAGCAAAATTCATTTGCATTAAATTTTCCATAAATTCACCCAAACCCACTCATTGACTTATCTGGATTTTTTTTCTTATTAATCTATTGTTACTATTTCTTAATCAATTTACTATTTAAAATAAGGAAACATGACTTGGGTTTCTTTCACTTCTTGTCTCCTAGCAACAGAATTTCTTCTTAAATTGACCCCTGATATTTTCTGTGGATTGTGTAAATCTCATGTAGCCTTTTTACAAAATGCCCATATAACTTAGCATTAACTCAATTTGTGTGTTTCAATTTTTATCCAAAGATTAATTTAGTTCCTGAATTGGCCAAGTGTCTGTAACATTAATAAAAATGTAACAAAAGTTTTGCTCTTTACCACATTAACATTTCAATAATATATTTAAATCAAGCAGTGAAGAAAAAAAAGGTGAAGTGTTCCTTTGAAAATTTTCTAACAAATCATTTTGGCAATATTTTTTTAAGGATGCTTCTGAATACCTATTCATAGGATAATAGAAATTATTGTTTCTCTGCAGATTCACTTAAGGGCAGTCAGCTTAATCTAAGACCCTAATTCTTGGTCTGGAACAACATCTTGCTAATTTAGCAACATACATACCACTAATGCTTACAAATGCTGCAAGAAACACACTGTATCAAGAAGAAAAACACTATACCCAGAAGATCCTTGGAAGACCCTGTTGGGAGTCACTGTGGAGCCACTTGACAGACACCTCTGTCTGGGGCAGTCCCAAAGGTGTACTGGGTGAAGGCAAGTAGAGATCTGCTCTCTTACTGCATAACGACTTATGTTTAGAATGAAATAAAATTAAAATGATGAGCCTGTGACAATAAACTATGGATCTGATGTATATAAACTTTTAACCTCTGCCATGGTACAGCAAATTAAGAACATGATTTACAAAATATGCAATAATTAAATGACACTTGAGATTAATACATGCAAGTCTGTATGTTCCTAACTGACTCTTTTAAAATGTATCCTGATTTTTTTTCCCATCAACACCTTTGGCCTAATAAAACATATGACTTCTATCTAATTAGTTTTATTTTAACTATGCTTAATATGAATTCTTCTTTTGCTTTAAATGTATTCTTAGGTTTTCAGAACACCAGTAAAGTTACACCACTTCTAAAAAATTCCATCAAATAGCTTACAAACCCTAAACTGACTAATAATCTTAACCTTCAGCTTTGCACTATTTTACCAAATTAAGCTTCATGCAGCCTCTGCCCATAAAATGAATTGAAAATTCCTCAAGGCAGGCCTGATGTATAAAAAAACCCAGGAGCAGTTCCACCAGACTAATCTATTGGTATTCTTCTCTCTGTCATTATTCCCCCATCATGTTCTTCTGCCTGTAGGAAATAAGAATGACTACTAAGAGAAGGACACCTTTAACTCTTGGGGTTATAGAATAATAAAATGGTTTGGGTTGGAAGATACCTCAAAGATCATCTATTTCCAACTCCCTACCATGGGCAGGGACACCCTCCACTAGACCAGGTTGCCCAAAGCCTCATCCAACCTGGCCTTGAACACTGCCAGGGAGGGAGCATCCACAGCTTCTCTGGGCAGCCTGTGCCAGTGCCTCACCGCCCTCACCGTGAGGAATTTTTTCCTTATATCTAATCTAAATCTGCCCTATTTTACTTTAAACCCATTACCCCTTGTCCTATCACTAAAAACGCTGATAAACCTTCCCTCTCCATCATTCTTAGAGGCCCTTTATGTACTGGCACAAGGCTGCCCTCGTGAACGAGTCTGCACAGATCACCTAAAGGGTCTGTGCATCTATTTATTTCAACCGAGAATGTGTGAAACCAAATGCATATATTTAACATGCTAAAAGGAAGAAGGCACATGACACACATGGTGGTTATTTTATGTTGGTGGTGTATCTATCTTGCTGTATGATCACAGAATGATAGGGGTTGGAAAGGACCTCAAGAGATCATTGGGTCCAAACCCCCTGCCAAAAATAGGCTCTCTAGCTCATATTGCACAGGTAGGCATCCAGACGGGTCTTGAATATCTCCAGAGAAGGAGACTCCACCACCTCCCTGGGCAGCCTGTCCCAGGGCTCTGTCACCCTCACTGTGTAAAAGTTTTTCCACATGTTGGTGCGGAACTTCCTGTGCTCCAACTTGCAGCCATTGCCCCTTGTCCTGTCCCCACAGACCACTGAAAAGGGGCTGGCTGATTCCCCTGCATCCCCTGCTTAAGATATTTATAAACATTAATAAGGTCCCTCCTTAGTTTTCTCTTCTCAAGGCTGAACAGTCCCAGCTCACTCAGCCTTTCTAATAGGGGAGATGTTCCAGGCCCTTCATCATCTTCGTAGCCCTTCTCTGGACTATCTCAAGGAGATCCCTGTCTTTTTTATACCAGGGAGCCCAGAACTGGACACAATACTCCAGGTGGGGCCTGATCAGGGCAGCGTAGAGGGGGAGGATCACCTCCTTTGACCTGCTGGCCACACTCCTCCTGATGCACCCCAGGATCCCAATTGGCTCTCTTAGACACCAGGGCACACTGCTGGCTCATGGCCAAAATGATGTGACAATGTCGTTTGTTGTACTAGCTTTGTGTTCCGCTCAAGCCATATGACCCTTTAAACAGTAATGGAACTAATTAATCGGACTAATTAATTTCAGAAAGACAGAGATAAAGAGAATTTTCCAACTAACATGAAGGTTTATGGACAGAGCTGTTAGCTATCACTTCAAAAAAGGGAATTCCTGTGGTGTAAAGATTAAATTAAACAGCTTAGACTGACTTTTCCTCTAAGAAGTATTGTCATCCTTCCAGAGGCTTCTGTCTGTTCTAACTTGTAGAAAATGCAGATGGTTTGGTTTTATTTACTTGGGAAGACCCTCAGTTCGCCCATATGTGCCCATAAAATTGCTTTTGATGACTTTTGTGAGCTTACCTTGTTGCATGTAGCAGAATTTAATATCTGCTTGTTAAGTGGGGGTGGAAAAAAAGACACACACAAAAAAAAAAAAAAGAAAAAAGAAAACTAGAAGAGCATAAAGAACCGATAGAATAAAGGCTGGATTGAAAATCAGTTACTATAGCATCTATCTTTCACAAGACTTCACCTTATCTTCCATACCACTATGAAGGTAAATCCAAAACCATCCTGTTGGCTGGAAAGTTCCTGATAGCTAGACAGTTTTCAGGAACAAGCTGCTAAACACCTTGTCCTGTGCCTCCAGACTGAGAAGCAGACTGAAGAGGATAAGGTTCTGGTTTACAAATAGGTTTAGAAGTGTAGAGAGGAAAGAGAAAATGCAAGTGATGTTTCTGAACTGTTGTTGCTTATAAGCCAGCTCTTTCATTCAGATGTTCAGGGCATATGTCTCACTCCTCCTGAAAGGAAACATTAAGGATTTTGACAGAAAAACTGAAAAGAATGGAACAAAAGAAAATAGAGCAGAAATCTTAAAATAAAATTTTGATCAATGGCCTTAGCTCTCATTTTTCTTCTACCTTCAGTACTAATACACACATGTATATGTAATATAATACAGATATTTATCCATATTATAGCTGAATGGTTTTGCATCAGAGTGATCCTCCAACTTGTGTTAAAAAAAATGGAAAACCTTAATTCGAAACTATTTCAATTTGCAAGATTTATCACCATCATATATAAGCAGCAAAATGTGTACATAAACTGTCAGCCTAAAATATAGTATAGAGACTGCACTTCATCAAATATATATGCATTATATGTCACGTGTTGTAGTTTGTTTGATTTTGTCCATTTTCCTTGCTAATGGCCAATTCAGATAGATTATCCTTCAGATGCCAGCATAGCCTATAGAGTCACAAGGGAAGGAAAATGAAGGTGCACAGATGCTTTCTTTGGCCCTAACAGTGTATTACCTAACTGGTAATAGAGCCAATATGGAAGACTAAGTGCTTTAAAACTCTAATTTGACAACATGAACATCATTATTACCTTTCCTATATTCACTTAGAAATGTCTCCCATATTTTCAGGGATGGGTCAATACTTAATACTTTTGCTTCAAAGTACTCTTTACTCTCAATTTACTCTCAAACTACTGACTAGATACCATTTCCCCGAGTTACATACAACCGTACATAATGCGGTTGTATTCTTTGTCTATGAGAAACAGTGGTGAGCAAACACAGCATTTCTCATGAATAACATCATGATTAGAAAAAGCTAAACAAACAAGACCATTTTCTTCAAATGTATTCATTCATAACCCACTTGCATTCACTAAGCTTTATGCACCATGTGCTTTTCTGAACTAATGCGCTCAGAATATGCTGATAATTCAGTTCAATTGATTTCTGGAGTTTGAAAAAGCCTAGACATATGGTACCCTTTGCAAAACTCTTGTTAAGTTTTGTTGAATCTGAAATAATCCAGAGCTGGGTAGTACTGTTCCGGGCACAAAGACAAGAGGTGGTCTACTTATAAATCCCATAAAACTGAACAGCCTTGGATCTTTTCTGAAATACTCTTTTCTTCTAGGTCTTTAACAGAGGAGATTAGGGTGGGTTCTTGCTTATTTGTTTTGTTTTCTTGTTTTTTTGTTCTTTTAAAAAAAGTAATATAAGGGGCTCTCCCATTTAAGTATTTTCTATAAACATACCCATTTTTGGAAAGACTGTATGTTTGCTCTTCTTCTGGCCAGTGGGACAGACTATGCCTTAGCAAGGTCGCTAAAGAGAGATGAACAAACCTGGGAGAGTCCAGCCAAAAACTACAGCAATGCCGCTGGGGCACATGATGGAAATGTTGACTTTGCTTAGTGTGAAGAAGAAAGAAAGGTTAGCAGGGCATCTCTGCAACCTCTCACCAGCCAAGGGATGGCTGTTATGGAGAAGATAGAGCCAGGTTGTTCTTAGGGATGCATAGCAAAAGGGCAACAGGCCCTAATATGCATTGATGCTATATAAGAAGTAAGTTCTTCCAACAGCTGTGGCAGAGCAGTGGAACAGGTTGACCAAGGAAACTATGGGCTCTCCATCCTTGGAGGTTTTCCCAACTTGACTGGGCTTTGCTATTCTCTTTACTTCAGCATTAGATCCAAATTTTAAGTTAGCCATGCTCTAAGGAGAAGCCTTAACCAAATGACCTCCACAGGACCCCTCCAAACTCAATTATGCAACGATTCTGTTGAAAGTATTTAAATTTAGAGCACAGGTTTTGGTATATGGTAAGCTAGACAGATCAGGGATTTGAATAGCATTTCACATATGCCAGATAACAACTCTGCACCACTGAGAACAAAGTTGTTCAAGATAATTATATGCAAATGAATTTTTAACCACACTGAATTATCCACATTAACTGCTCAGCCTGGAAAAATCAACAAGTGAGATTAGTAATTTTTTCTTTCTATTTTCTGTTCACAAGCAATTTAAAGTAGATTATTTTTTAGCTTTTTATTTTGCTTTTCTTTCCCTAAGACTAACCAAAGCCTTTACAAAGCTCATCTCCTCTGAATCTGACTGGAATTTCAAAGTGCATTCACATTAGATTTTTTGCTTTTAGGTCTTTCCTTTTGCAAGAACAATGTTTGAACCTTGATGGCAATGCAATTGAACCCTACCTCTTCACTGTGGGAACACAATTGCTAATATTAGGATACCATGTTTTTGTAAGTGTTTGGTAATTTTGCTTGTCATCCTGCTGACTGCGCCAATTTGTCACAGAAGACAATGTTTGGCATGGTTATGATTTAGTAATTTCAATATTTATTAATGGAGTGAATCAAATCAATGGTTGAATTTTAGCAGCATTCAATGACTGTCTAATTTTAAAGATTTACTAACGTAATTTAGTAAAACATTATGTTCAAAACTGTGACCTATGTTCAAAATTGTGACTTAAGTACAGATTTGAAGATTACAAGATTCACACTATAAGATATGTTAAAGTGTGTGTGTGTGTGTGTGTGTATATCTATATAAAATAAACAGAAAACATGTAAGTACACACAGACAGACGGAAATATTTGGGCCCAGTAAGACTTGACACCTACACTCTTGAAGTCAAATATATATATTTAGATGCATAAATAGGTAGAGAGATGGATAGAGGAAGCTAACCTTAGATAAAATTTTCCTCGAGTCTACAGTACAAACTCATAGCTCATCAGCATTCCTCAATGGGTGATGGTTGAGACTTGAGGACACTGACTCCCCCTGGCTTTCTGTTTGCTTTGTCAAGGGGAGCGAGACTACTATAAATTATTACTTACTCATAAAAAGCTATAAAACTTATAGATATTAGTACAATTACATATATGATGATATAACTGTTACCATAATATTTATATACTATGTTCATATTATTTAACACTGTTGAATTAATTATGGTAACTCTGTATTTGCAACACTCACACTTCCATGAAAGATACTAACTGAAGGATAGGAAACGCAAATGCTATTGCCAACACACAATTTACAGGAGTATTTTATATTCTCATTATTAAATGTGCTTGAAAACAGGCATGCTACTACCTTTGCACTGTGTGGATTTCAAAAAAGGTTTGGATTTCTCTTTTTATTGTCTTTATATGAAAGGAGCGTGTGAAAGATAACAGGAATTTTGATCAAAACAAGAATTGTGGGGGTTTTTTTCTCAGCAATAGAAATAATCTTCTATTGAGAAAATAGGTGATGGCTTTATAAGTTTTTCACCTGTTAAAAACTTGGATTATGGCACCAAGGTTCTGTTTCTAAGCCTCATTTTTGCTAGTTGATTTAATCATAGCATGTCTCAAGGCAAAACACATGTTGCATATTAAAAAAAAAAGACCAATACCATTGCCTGAATCATAGGGGAAAGATTTGTGGGAGTCAAAGGATATGATGAATGCTTCTATTATCTCCTGTTGTTTGAGACACAGGAGAGAGGTGAATTGGCAGGTTATCTTTTCTGCGTAGGTCCATAAAGTACCATATCACTGAAGGACTTTATATAATCTGAATTAGATCCCAGGACACTGATCCATCAACTAAGGTGAAACCACTGTTTTGCATAGAAAATTGCATTTCTAGCTCAGTTTCCTGTTATTCTGAGAAATTACAGGCATATAAAAGGTCTTGCATCCTGAAATGATAGAAATATTTTTCAAGTGTCTATTACATGTCATTAATGTGTGATTAAAGAGGATCTAATTTTTGCTCCCTTTTTCTCTTCCCCCTTAACTATTAGCTGGGATAACAGACTACCAGCTGAACTCAGCAATACAGGAAGAGGTGGAGTGGCACACTGGGCTGGCTTCTGCCAAAGATATGATATTTAATGTGAATTTATTGCAAGTTATTCTTCTGAGAGCCTCTTTCTTTAATATTGGATTTTTAGGATGTTGAATTTTCTCCATATGCCTTATTAGAATCCCAAAGTTACATCTTCTAGCCCTTGAGTAACTTGTTAATACTATTTTAATTTCTATTTGTGTCTGCTTTCTTTTTAGAATGTCTATTTTCTAAATAAACCTGGTACTCATTAATAGTTTTGCTGGTTTTTTACCTTTCTTGTCATTATTTTGCATTGGTTTCCACTTTGAGATTTAGCCAGGCTACTTAGAGGTTATCAGTCTAAATGATTTTCTCCATTTCCTCCCTTTCCTTCCTACCTTTCTATGGACTTTTAAACATAACTACCTGTGACATATGTTGAGTTTATCTGTTACATTTCTTGAAGACCAGCTTCTGCCAGCCTTAGTTCCAATGGAGAACATTATCTTACAGGAGGACTTGGGGAATGTGTATGTGTAACTGAACCATTTAACCCCTCTGGTAAGCAATCTAGTCCTTAATCTGTTTGCTAATTCCCTTAGTTATCATTACAGATTCCTTGGTTTTACAGACATCTCAGAGCACTGTAATCTCATGTACCACAGATACAGAAATACTGTTTTGTAATCTCTGAGATATGAATTTAATAGTTCCTTCATATTTTGCCTTCCCCACTAGATGTAAGAGGCTGATAATTCTTAGAAAGTTTAAATCTCTTTCAGAGGCAATTTATTTCAGTAGACTTTATTTCTTTTCCTTTTTTTTTTTTTATTAGACCACAGCAGTTTAATTTAAGATTTAGAAGCTGAAAGTGTACTTTCTGTAAAAATAGAAGATAGATATCTATAATACATCACAACATAGCCATTAATAAAACAAGTATATATATTCACATGTACAAAATCACCCTCTAAATTTTATTTATTTTATATACACAAATGATGCACGTGCACAGAGCTGTTATACTGCTATATAAGACTGTCAAAAAATGTAAAGTATGTGTCAATATGGTACATTAAAGTAGATCATTGGAATGTACTGAATTTATACTTGCACGGTTAAAATCAACCCATGCAGCTTCTCTGGCTTAATTTTATATCAGTGTTGTCTTTCACAATGATGAAAATATTCACAAAAAAGTTCCTTCATAAGGAAAGATTCCCAGAAATCCAGAGTGTATAAATTAAGCATGACAGACAGTTCTGTTTCCTATAATGTCTTGTCTTTGCATGGAAAGAGGAGACCACCTTCATCAGCATTTTGTGTGTTCGGGAAGCCACTCCAGAGCTGAAGGTCAGCTTCTTATATCTAACCGCACAAACCAAAACATGGGAATCATGTGCTAGCAATATGATGACACTGCACACAGCAAATAATAATGATAGGCTTTCTCCCTTGCAACTTCATCATTATTTTTGTATTTGGTGGGCTATGTAAACACCATTCAATTGTACTTCCATAACCTACAGTTTCTGTCTTCATACACGATGAAGTAATTTTCATCTGTAAGCTGCTCCATTGTACCATGGCTTGAAAACTGTCCACAGTATTGCTAGTATTTTTAAACAGTATTTTTTTCAGAATTTTCAAAGCTGAAGTGCAATTATGTAGGGGTTGTCTCTGAAGAAGAAGACACACAAAAGCCCTAACCTAACCTAAAACCTAAAACCATGCTTGCCTGCATCACTTTCAAAACTTTCTGCTTTAGCAGTTAAGTTTCAGTAACAGTCTATCTTACTACAGAAGTATTCCCTAAATATAGGCTTAAAAGTCTGCCTGCACTTGTCTAAATCAGAAATATTTTTTTCACAATGGAAGTATGTTTTTATTTGTTTTGGTTGCATCACATGCACGGAAATTATAGGTAATCAGAGCAATCTAATTTGTGCACTAACACACTGTTGTAATTTCAAGCTTGTATCCAGATAGCAGCTGTTAGCTGAAATACCAGACTTCTAAAAACAGTTGTCCCTGAAGGAGTCACTCTTGGGGACCTTAAAATCAAAGAAACTGGATCAAGTTGGTACATAAAGAGGAAAAATCCATAAGGACACAGAGAGAGTGCACTGAGTCTGTAGACATTCCTGTTCTAGCACTCAGCTCTTATTCTAAACAAGGTTGGGGGACAATATGAAGACATCTTTTGAAGGAGCAGTAACAGTACTTAAGATTAAACAATTTGCAAAATTAAAGAACTGTTCAGAGATTTCCATTTTCAAACGTTTATAACCTCTGAATAACATGCATAAATTATTCATGCCTATATTGCTTTTCAAAGGGTTTGAAGTCTGCAGACACCTACCAATACCGTCTGACTTTTCATCAGAGTAAGAACACTGATAAAAACTTTCACGTGTAATTTTTAAGTCTGGAGGTCTTAACTTTCCATGCTCCCTATGAAAAGCCATAATGGGACCTGATTTCTTTCAGAAAATTTTTGCCTGTCCTCTAAAGCTCAGTTTCTTTCAATATACCTCAGTGATCTGAAAATGAGACAAATAAACCCCTCATTTCTTTCTGAGGTTCTCAGCCTGGAGCCTCATTATGTATCTAAACTTCATATATGCAGACTGCCTACCAAAACTCACAGTCAAGTTTCAGTCTGGCTATGGTATTCTACTTTAGTCCCTGTTCTTATCCTTAAGTAAATAATTTCGGCACACCATTGGTCCAAAGTGAAGTTATGTATTTCTTTTCTCTGCTTTGCAAATTTTTTTTTTGCAATTTAAGATTTAAAAGTGGCTTGAACTTTTCAGTTCAAAGGTGACACAGAAGAACAGATATCATTCCGAGACCTGACATTAATACCTGCTGGAAAAGAGTGAGGAAAATTTTACATTTATGTAAAAACTGCTTGCATAGTACTATATAACTGAATGGGGCTGGGAGAAGTGGGTCAATATAGAATTTTTTGTTGTGTTTAAGGAAGAAATTCTGTTTCTAATGTGAAACTATCTAACTGTAGCCTGGAAAAAAACTATAGAATATTTTCATTTATTTATGTTTTGATTCTAAATCAGGCAAGAAAAGGAAGAAAGAATGCCTTGAATACATATAACATTTGTCTTCTGTTATTTTCAAGTGATATCAATCTGGGCATTCCTCTCATCCATGAGCGTACCTTCGATTTATTATAATTATATACTACCACTTCTGGTCACTACCTACTGTACCTGGGAAAATTTAGAAAAGAATATCTTAAGAGACTGATGTTCCTCACATCAATTGTCTTTTTCTCCCCCCAAGAGACACAAGTATTTTAGTTTAGTGGGGTGGGCTTTTTTGTTCACTGAGTAAATGATAAAAACAGGGAGTGCCTCTTTACAGGACTAATGAAAAAATACAATGATACACGCTCATTTCTTCTTTACAGAAAGTGATGTATATACATAGTCTTTAAACAGATTTGTATACAACCCCAAATGCATTTGGTATAAAAAAAACAAACAACCCCAAGAACAAACTCCTGAGTATTGTCAACCATGATTCATTAACCAAATATATAATATATTTCAACAAACTAATATTGAGAAATTGCTCGCCTTTCAGCCTTATGTTTCAAGTAGCGTTTTGGTAGATGAAGCCACCAAAGAGTTATGAAAGGCTGGCCCTTATCTATTTTCCTCCCCACAACATAGGAATTTTTCTTAGTCTGTTGAGGGTCCTACCCAACTGTGGTTACTGGGCTTGGTTGCTCTTGCTCCCAAGTTGGAGAAGCACACCTTTCCTCGGTAGATAGTTATTATGTATTTCTGGGCTTTTGTGCTCCACAGGGCCAAGCATAGTGAAATAAAAGAGAGTTCACCATTTAATGAAAGTCTGGCAGTTTTTCATCGATCTAGAGTTTCAGGATTGTTTCAGTATGTCTTTTCTAAGGTTTTGGGTTTGTTTTTCTATTTTGAAGCATGATTGGGGCAATTCTTGATGTGTACTTTCTCCCATATTCTCACCTTCATGAGGATACTATTGAGATACATGGAATACATGAGTAAAGGGAAAGAGAAATTCATCTGAGCATGTTGCTTACAAGTAATGATGTCTTAAAATAAATTTGCTTTACAAAAATCATAAAATTTAGCATGACATAATTTAGCATGTATTTGGAATGCTACGGGAGTGTATGGTTAGTAAGACTTCAGGCAGATTTGCAGATTTTTATTTATTACCTCTGTAAAGTCAGGTTTGTCTCCAGCCTATATAACCAATTTTTTCTTTCCTCTTTTGACTGCAAAGACCCTGATCTAAAATCCAACCAATGTCTCTAAATACACATATAGTCTCATATATCATATCCTATAAGAGCCTTATTTATCTATTTTTTGAAAAAAATTAGCCAAAAAAATTAGTAAGCTAGTATAAAAGATAACATGAAGTTCAAACATGATTTATTACTTACATATCTCTGAAGACAAAGCAGATGTTTAGGTGTGGTAAATTATTCCTGTAAGTCTTGATAACCTTCCATTGACTTCCATGGGTACTGCATCAGCCTTTAAATGAGTGAAAAGAGAAAAATTTATGGCTCCCACAACAATAACCACAAGACTATGTGTGATTATTTGTACTGAATATCCTTACAAAAAGGAATATTCCTTTAATCCCTTCTCTCCCATAAAAAAAAAAATGAAACAAAGAGAAAATAATTTACTTCAAAGCAATTTTTAAAAAAATATCATAAAGTTATCAGGCTCAAAAAATGTTTATTATTGTCGCTTTAGGCTATATATTGGATTTACAATACAGAATGATCCTTATAGATGGACACATCTGTAGGGAATATTGTAAGGGAAACAGTTCTTTGAACAGAAACATTTGTAAGGATGTTGCTGCTTGTTTTTCTCTTCAATATTTTTTTCCTGTCAGAAATTTATGTATTAATTTTAAATTAGGAGCCAATCTTCATATAGATATATATATATATAAAAAGATATGTGTATTTATATATATGTTTATGCTACCTGACAGTACTGCCACCAAGGGGAATTGTTTCCTTTGCTGTTTAGTGAAACAAATAGCAATTTAGTTAGTTCATTTTGGCTTTAAGAGAGACATCTAGAAGTAAAATTTCCTTCCAGTTTTATAGCTATTATTTGCACCATACATGTGCTGAGTCCAAACTATCTCTTCTTGGAACTTTTCCCATTGTCATTATGTGCCCTTGTAAGCAATAATAAAGTTACATCATTGACTAAAGATTCCACATCTGTTAAGCAATAATCCATGTTGTATCCTTTAAGTTAAATTCCTGAAAATGTTTACTGGAGCAAAATATTGTTAAAGAAAAGAAAAATTTCCATTGTGGAACAGATACCCAGATTGATAACTTGTGTTACAACATGATTCTCCTGATGCTACAGAATGTAAATATGTAGGTGCCAGTGATTTGCAAATATTTGTGTTCCAGTTAGGAAAGCAAACAACTGTTAATGGATTTCTCTTTTTCAGGTGTTCTGTTAAGTGGGTAGGACACTGGCAGTTTACCATTGATTTAGTGGATTGTTTGTTGGGTTTTTTTAACACACCCCCACACACCCTAGTTTTCCAATGTGGGGTTTTATTTTGATGTGAACAAGTGTAGATGATTTTGAGAAAAGATAGGAATTCTAGGAACAAGTTAAGGCAAATAAAAAGGACAACATGTTAGTGAGACACTTATTTTGGCACCTGAGGCTTTGTTACTCTCCAGAGCAGGACCAGCTATTCACAGCTGTAGGCATTGCTGCTGCTAATCAAATATTACCATTTTCTTAATGCTATCAACCCTTCCAAACCTCCCGCTCAGTAAATTGTACTGATGCTTGCAAAATTATTTCAGTCAAAATGACTGAAGTTAGTTTTAAATAGAATATATTTGCAACCCTAATGCATTTTTCGTGACCTGGGCTAGAAGGCATTTCAATGAGGTTGTTAGCTCACGAGGATACTAACCTCTAGCAGGGAGAAATGATAAAATATCGGCAGATCAATGCCTTTTTTTCATCACAGAAAGGTCTGGAATTAAAAATGATGGTCCAAAATAACTTAAGACTCAATGCCCAAGAGAGAAAAGTATTATTTTCTATAAGAGTTACATCACAAATACTAAATGGTACTCTGTACATTATTTAGAATAAAATTTTTAAAAAATAGCAAGTCTTTTGACCAGAAAGATGATCAGGTATTTTCATAACTCACCACTACAGAAAAAGCATGGCACAAACAACTGTAAAATAATGGAACTCTCACCTAGAAATGTAAAGAATTTCCTAGGTTTGGCTCTGTAGAACATACCAGCTCTTGTAACCCAGTTTACTTATGAAAGAAAATCTTTATAATTGATAAAAGGTTAATCAAAATATCCTTACATCAAAGATTTGTTCTCTGTTCTTTAAGGTTTAATCACACATTAAGTCTAAAATATTTAAATGCACTTTTTGAGAATTTATTAACCAATTTTCATTATATTCAAGGGAATATCTAAGGAAACATATTTTATGGCATTTATTCAGAAATAACTTACATCAATGGCACTTATAAAACCTATTACTATGAATGCATGGATTTTAATAAAAGGATCAAATAATACCATGTCATGCTTAGTGGAATTTAGCACCAAGGAAATACTAGTATTGCGCTGTAGGATGGATGCAAGTGCAAAGTATCAGATATAGATGCCATATTGTTACTTTTCAGTGTCATTGCTTTATATTTTATCCCTTTCTCTGACAAGTTCCAGGTGCACCTGACTGGCATGAGGTTTATTGATCTTTTACTAGGATGTGCAAGAATGAGAAAGAACAGAGCACCCAAAGAGTACAGAATGGTAGGACTCACTAAAGTAAGCATGCTGGGAAAGGTTTTGCAACAGAAAACCTGAAGTATACTTAATTTGAAGACATCCTGAGGTACTAACTATTAATTACTTTGTTTGAATCTATGGCATTTTCAGCTATGAAAAGTATTTCCTGCATAAATAAACAAACAAACAAATAAATGTCTTTGTGTACCAAAAAATTAACTTCTGTCATCTATGGTCCCTAGAAAGTGACCTTGCAGAAAATGCTTTCTTCAAAGTGACTACACATAAAAATGATCCCTGAGCATCTCAAATTGAATCACTAAAGCAGTCTTGGAGAATGAGCCATCTTTATCAATTCTCAGAATTTTTAGCTTTGAAGTTCTGCCAGGGAATTATGAGACTAAGCCCATAGGACAGTGTGTGTGTAGCTGAAAAAACCTTGGCAGGATACTTCCAGGGCCCTTCAAAACAAAAGTTTTTCTTGTTTCAAGTTTCAACTGATGGATTGAGTGTTATGAATCAGTGTTATGTATCACTGTTGTATTGTGTCAAGGTAAATAAAGGGTGTTAACTCTCACTATCTCTATCTTTTGCTGAAGCCTGCAGGCATTATAGGTGTGAAAAATAAAACCAGCATCAGTCAGTAAAAGCTCATCAGAAAAAAGTTAGCTCCTCCAAGTCCACCTCAAAAAAAAAAATAAATTATTATTCTAGAAAGAGAGTTTTACTTTGAAGACCAGCCATGAAGTGACTGCAGGGCTATTTGACTGCACTGATAAGTATTAGAAAAGTGGATTTGTTAGTAAATACTCCTATATTCCAGAGACGCAAGTTTGCTACTTGAGCATGGAAAACCTATACACGTAATTCCTCTTTGTGATAAATTTTAAACATATTATGACTGATATTCTTCAGTTTTAATGATATTCGTGAAATGGCAGAGAGTGGCAATAATGCAATAAAATACTTCTGCAATATTCATTTGCTATCTACATGAGGAGATATATGTGGTGTTTCATTCTACCGCAACTTTTATGAAAAGACAACTTTTAATTCCCAAAGCAGAAGAAATACATGAGAAGGGAACATAGCCACTTGGAAAACAACTCTTCCCTGACAGTTCTTTATAATGATGTGAAACTTCATCTCTTACCATTGTTAATTTCCAAGCACGACCCTTATGTATTTTTTATATTGCTGTGACTGAGAAAGATACTAACTGTAGGTGTAAAGTGAGATAACTAACTTTCATAGTTCTGAGCAAAGATCAATCCATAGAGCCATTTACAAGAAACAGCAGGAAGAGATGTCATCTGGGTAGACTGGCTGTTTAATGCAAAGTGAGGAAGAAAACTTCTTGTTACCACACTTAGAAGCTAAACAAAGACAAATCTACCTGGCAAATATTATTTGAAACATATTTCCTAAGAAAAAAGAATAAATTTTCAGCAGATTCCTTTTTTCATAGTTTCACATGACTTTTAGTTCTCTAGAGCAGCCAAGCTGATGGGCAGACATTTATTAATACATGAGACTGGTATTTTGGTATTTTCAGAGGATTTCCTTGCAGAGTTTGACTAAACGTGTCCTAAAATTTTCTATCAGCTGTTTGGGATTGCAGAATGACATCACCCTTGTTTATGAAGTCCCTTTGCAAACTGAGTTTCTTTTGTTAAAACTAAAAACTATTCCTTAGGCAGAAACATGAACAATTATGTTCAAACCAAATACTCTGCTTATTGTATTTCACAAGGGTTTTTTTTTGTGTGTGTGGTTTTTTTTTCCTCATTTGTTTTTATGGAACAATTGGGAAATCATATAATCAATTTTCTAATCACTTCTTACATATGACAGAGGTGTGTGGGAGAAAGGTGGGATCTACTTAGATGTTGCTTTTAGGTTAAATATTATTTCAGTAGTAATTATTGATGCTTAAGCTGGAATATTAATGGCCTCCAGACCATTAGGATAATGTATGAACATTAATATCATCCAAGCTTGCAAGACCATTAGGACTTACTGTATTAAGGGAAAACCCACCAAAACCTACTCATTCAGAAGCTCAGGGGCCACCAATTTATTCCTCTTACCTGAAACTGTAGTCCGTTAGGAGACTGAAAAGGTTTTAAAGGAAGCAAAGGAAGAAAGGATTTGTTTGTGGAAAACCAGGTTCTCAAAAGCTAAATAACATACAAAGTCATTTGAAAGATTCTCTCAATCTAATTTCCTCTGTTTCATACATCAAAAGTAGATTACAATTTTAAGATGCGCGCTACAATTACTCACAGAGCTTATCTGTAAATTAAATTCAAGAACATGACATGAACATAATGTGCTGCCAGAAGACACCGAGATGCAGCTAATCTGCCTCATATCACACTTTATGTCACTGTTCCCATTCATAAGAGGGACTGCTCTTGCTTGAAGATATGTTGTGAGCACCATCGTGCTTTCACTGCAGTCCTTGACAAAATCTCCCTCAACTCTATATAAAGCTGTGCGTTTATGTTAACCGCTATCTTCTGTGTTAGAAGTAAAATAAACCAAAATCAAGACTTATTTTTCTTTGGAATCAGCATTTCCTGTAAATGTACACGTCAAATAACCAAACAAAACCAAGGTAAGTATTTACATTACATCTTGCACCATGAGCTACTCAAAGAGTAAAGATTTTTCTTTCCTTTTCTTTTAATTTAATTATTTTTGGTAATGCATATTGTGCCATCAGTGTCATAGCCCAGGACCTCTGGCTCCCCATCTCTGTACATAATAGCAAAGTCAGAAAATGTTGTTCTTGGTATCTGGGGAAGTGAAGAAAGGCTAACTGACTTTTTTTCCAAGGGAAAACTGGTACAAGAGAGAACTCAACCAAAATCTTTGCAACCCCATGCCAGTACTCGTTAGACTAATCTTGCTTGTTAAGGACTTACCATTCTCAGGTACTGTAAAAGTTCAGGACGGTTTCAGGCTGTTTTACTTAATATTTAGTTTGCATCAGGTTTTAGAAAACAAAATTATTAGAAAATACATCGTTACTCACAAATATCCAAGGTTTACTATATCAAACTTTTCATATAAAGAAAAATAGGCCACAGTTTTTCACAACTTTTAAGAATTCATTATAAGTTGCCATGAAGTAAGGACTGCATTCTACATTGATTGATGTGTTTTTCCTACAAATTGTAATCTGGAAGAATTAATTTTTCATGTTATTGTTCCCTCTGCATTTTAAGATTTCTGCTGTTATCCACAGTGATTGTCAATATGATATTTTGCAACAGTCTGAAAACACCTACTCTCTGTAATTTGCTTTTTAAAATTAGGTTGTGGGTTTGTTTTTTTTTTTACAAGGGAATTAAAGGTTACAAGTCATAGTAGCTTGACTAACCATCACAGAAATTTGTAAAACACTTCTTTTGCACCCAGTAGTTAAATGACAAGTAATCCCACAAAGAGATCCCAAACTAGATCTCTGTCAACAGCACAATATGATTTGTATAATGAAACACAACCTGAGATTTTTGTGCATCTAGCTCTGGTACCCCCAAACCTTTTTGACAGTCATACAGTTCTGGCAGGACTTACATGAGTTTCTGTTGAGAGATGCTCTTCTCATTTTGACCATCACAGAGAGCAATCATTGATTATCTGTTTTACACATGTTCATACCTGTTTCATAAAAGCAGCTAATTAAGTCTCAGCTGCCCTTCCCCCATCCTTAAAACACTAATGATAATATTCACAGGAAGAAAGTGATGGGAGAAAGATGAGGAGAAAGATTGTCAGCACTTCAAACTTCTTTGATAAAAATAGTCTGGTTTATTCTTTGTTTCTTCCACCTTTTCTCACCTCAATTTTAGTTTTGGGAGAGAAGAAAGGCTGCAAGCTGAAAAGTACAGCTGAGACTGGGGAGAGTAGCATAAATGGCTTCTGAATGATAGTGAGGCTGTGGAAGTGCCAAATTAATTTATGTGAATTTTTGGGTGGTGGGTGTGGAAATATGGAAAAAATATTCCCATGCCATCAGAGAGAAAGGTTGAGAGAGTTTCTCAAGTATTAAATTTATGCCTTACACAAAAGGCATAAATTTAATAAAAAGCAAATCTTTTTATGTCATCTTCTTATAAAGCAGATACTTCTGAGTCTTCAAATAAATTAACTTTCTTTTCAGGAATATTAATACAGATTTTTTAAGATATATATTTCTTTCCATTTGCTTCCTGCTCATCATTCTGATTTTGATCGTTATGTGTTTCTGTGGTACTACAAGTAGGCTATAGCAAAACATGTTACCTAAATTCAATATTGCAGTTTTTCCCATCAACCAAAGCTCACAGCACTTCATCAGGCAGGAACTTGGGTAACTTTTTTTTTTCCTCAAACAGTGAAAAATTAATCATATAAAATAAACATTCAGCAAATTGCCTTGCCTATTTTAAACATAAGCTGCAATAACTGGCCCTCTTCCAGAAATGAAATCACCTTTGCTTTTTCCAAATTAACAATATCTACTTCAAGATCATTCTTTTTCTTTGGATTTTGTAACAGGGCATTAAAAGGGAATTATTCCCTGCAGGATTGTGAACTCCTCTGTCAAAGTGTCAGATCAGAGTATTTAAGTAACCTTACTCTAACAGTGCAAATTTCTTGTTTCAACAGTTCATTTTGATTTTTACACATTGAATTCCTTCAGCTGTTGTAATGGCCTTTAATCACTTGGGCACATCACGTTAAAGCAATATTGAGGTAGGAATGTGTCCTTCAGAGAGTAGTTCAAATGCAGTGCGAAGCAATAGCTGCTCTGAGGAGCAGCCTCCCGTCCTGGCACGTAGGAGAAATGCAGCACTCGTTTCAACTTTAGGTTTCACCTTTAGGTAACTGGTTTTGGTTTTTTTACACACAGCAAGCACAGAATGCATTAAAATACAATCTTCACAGTCTTCCCAAGTAACAATTAGTCCTGAGTGTTTTCCAGTTTTCCTGGAGTATGCTACTGATTTTGATAGGAGGGTTTCCAATTTCAATTGTCTCTTAGGAGAAAAACTTATGTTCTGGTTTTTGACTAAGGGTTACAGACTCAACTGCTTGACATATTGGTTATTTCTGTACAGATAACAGTATTTTAATTGCCAGGGCACTGAGGCACTTTGGTTTAGTATAGATGAGTATAATTCATTCTGACTAGTCTCTCCACTGTTCCTTTAAATTGCCTCTAATTTCCTTAGAGTTAATTGTGCAGAAATATAATGTAAATTCAGTTGGGTTTTTTTATAGCTCGCCATTGCTGGAAATCCTCCAATGGCTGACAAATGATCTTAATGAAGCACCTGACCTTTCACTAAGTCATCTCCAAGCTTGTTAGCTCTCACGCTAATGACAGAGTTTGAATAGATACTGTGTTATGCGTTCAGGGACACGTGCACACACAGTGCTACATGAAGGGAAAAAAAAACCAACATGCCTGAGCTTAACATATAATTTCTTAGCTGGGAAGTTCCAGCTATAGTTGAAGATATGATTTCAAGGCAACCTCATTTACTGTACAGACAGAAAAAGAGGTGAATTACGATTTAATTACTGTATTATCTTCCAGTTTTTTCCTACAGGAACTTGTTCACAACAGTAAGTATATTTCTTGTACCCCACAATTACTGTGTGGTACTCAACATGATATATTTTTGATATTCGTCATGTTTTAATCCTGGTAGGCAGCTAAACACCACAGTCACATGCTCAGTCCCCCCCACAGTAAGATGAGGAAAAAGAATTGGAAAGGCAAAAGTGCAAAGACTCATGGGTTGAAAAAAAAGACAGTTTAAAAGTTAAAGCAAAAGCTGTGTGCATTAACAAAAAGGAAAAATAAGGAATCTGTTCACTGCATCCCACCAGCACGCAGGCATTAAGCCATCCCTGGGAGAGCGGGGCTCTATCACATGTAATGGTAACTTGGGAGAATGAATGCTGTCACTCCAGATGTCCCTTCCTTTCTTCCCCAGCTTTTGTTGCCTACTATGAACCTACATAGTCTGGAGTATCCCTGTGGTCCATCGGGGTCAGCTGTCCCGGCTGTGTCCCCTCCCAGCTTCTTGTGCACCCCCAGCCCACTGGCTGGTGGGGTGGTGTGAGCAGCAGCAAAGGCCTTGGCTCTGTGTGAGCGCTGCTCAGCACTAACAACGACATCCCTGTGGTATCAACACTGTCTCCAGCACAAATCCAAACGGCAGCCCTGTACTAGCTACTATGAAGAAAATTAACTCTATTCCAGCCAAAACCTGTACCATAATCTTATTTGAAAACAGACCTATTAATTTCCTGGTATATTTTTTTGTATTTTTTTACTCTACAAGGAGGATTTGCTTTATTTGCACAAAACATGAGACTTTTTCAATGTATCCTTCAGATTGGAAATTTAAAGTTCAATTATCTACTCTTCAGATCCCATTTTTAAGATTTTGTTTGTTTTGTTGGATTATTTTTTTTTTCTTTCAAAGTAGGAAACAAGGTAAAACTTTGCTTTCAAATGCTGACTGAATTCATTAGCATGTCTATAGGTTGGCCTCTGAAGTACTGAAATGGTGTTCAAATAAAAACCCAGCTACTACTCCCTGAATATTTACATACTACAAACTGTTATGGACCATTTGTAGAAAGAGTCAGTTAACTAGCAGCATATAAAACATGTCTTTGTTTCAATCCCTACCTGTGGCACCCCTAATCTACCTTGGATCCTATGCCTGGCTTTGTAGAAGGCCATAGTAATAACATACTCTTAAGAGCTGAGCATTTTTGGCTAAGGTTTTCTCAGCCTGAGGCAGAGATCAGTGTAGGAAATTTAAGGAATGAACAAAAGGCTCTTATTTCACAACCTGTTGGTGAGGTAGCATAAAGTGCCACACATAATTAGAACTTTCTGTGCTCAAATGCTTATCTTTTCTGTTCTGTACCATAGAGCATCTTGTCTCTGAACAGACAGGGGATGATATCTTTAAAAAAACCTACCTAGATTACTTGAAAGGTCTATTTGTTTCTTTTTGCAAAAGCTATCAGCTTTTTGCTATATTGTGCTGAGTTTTTAAATTTTTGTTTCTCTTTTTTTAACCAAGTGAATTATAAAGCTGACTTAGTAACAAGTGACACAATGGGAAAAAAGTCAAGTAATCCAGGCAGTTAAAAATCTTCTCTATTAAAAGGCTTTTACCTACAGTATTTCTATAACTTTAAAACTAAAACTATTACAATGTTTTAACAGATTTGGAATTTTTTTCCCTCTGAAAACTCACATATAAGAATTTACAGAATAGACAAAATGCTGGCCTTAATTATTTTTATTGTACGTTATAATTTCTCAAGTAAAAATTCAATACACATAAACTTTATATAGACTTTGAGTGTATATTATACTGAGCAAAAAAGATCTGGAAATAACATTTGATTACTTCTTTGCTTTGGAGTTTCAAGTTTACTCACTGAGACAAGAAATATTCCTGATTGAATAAGACCAAAACTAGTTTGGTTCAGACATTTTCAAAATCAGAAGAAGAATCAAATATTTATGTGTGGCCATCCTGAACTTCCCATGTAAACCAAACTACCTTTAAGATAATAGGGGGGGAAATCTTCAGAGGAACAAACACAGGCAACTCTACTCAATAATAAAACAGAACTAGAATGATGGTTTTCAAAACTACCACCTTGGTCAATACTACTTTCAGAATGTTTCTAAAATACCCTATTGTTAAATAAATACTGCTTTTATATTTTTTTTATTTATTCATTTACATTTGGATTTAGATGTCATGATCATAGTATAATTATCAAATGAAGAAAGTATCTAATATGAATCCTAGAATTTTTTATTTTGTTCCATAATTTTGCTTTTCTACGATGGGTTAGGGAAAAGTTAAATAATTGAATATATCAATTGATGCTCAAATTTTGTCATTCCATCTGGAACTGCCTTTGAAATAGGCAAAATGAATGCTGTGATCCTGATAAATGACAAAATCTTGCATCAATATTTCACAACCTACCAGGCCATTATTGTCATTGACAAATGAAAGATTTAGTACAGCGTTCTTCTAAGGCAAACTCTGTGTAACAGATGTTTTTCCTCCTGATATGACATATTAAAACATCTAGTGTGTGCCATCGTATTATTCAGTCGTCATAAGCTGAATATATCAGAAATAACATGGATAGAAGGTACTTAAATAGAAGTGTCACAGGCAGCCAGTATGCCCAGTAGACCGCACATCTGAGCAGGATCCAGATCTCAGGGTGCCACTTGGTTATGATGGCAGCCTGCTCTGTCACTTCACACTAGTTGCCCTCATCTCTTCTTTTTTTTGCACGGGTAACTGTTCTTGCCTACTTACATGGTAAAGGTTCTTTGGCCTAGACTGTCTCTTGCAGCATTTCTACACTACTACTGAAAGCAGGGGAACATAAGTAAATATGTATACCACTGTGCAATACTGAAATGCATATGATACCTTGGGTGATATATAACTCTTTCTTATAAAGCTGCTGAATCACAAAACATGAAAATAAATGACAATTTCGCTAAAACTAGTTTTCCCAGTTTTATGCCATCATCCTCAAAGAATGTATATGATGCATGCCTACAGTGGCAATCTAAGACACATTTTTATTTTGGTAGTTCTCAATGATCCTTTAAACTTGATTTATTATATAAGCATGTAATGTGTCATTTACAGAAGTAATATATTTCCCACTATATTTGTTTAAAATTTGAGTATAATAGAAATTGAAGGAACATGGCACCTTCTAATTATGTGGCACTGTACTAGCCTGAAACCTAGAACAACCTTAGCAAGTCTCTATGATGATATACGTTCCACTGGGAGAGGGCTAACTTTGTGAAATGGAAGATTTTGAAGCTTGTCTTATTTTTTATGACATTACTTGAGACAGGCATATAAAACATAAGTATATAGTAATAATAATTTTAGAACCACCAAAATATAGTGTGCATATATATATACACATAAAACCTATAGGTTTTTTAAAAATCTCATTTGTACATACATGTATGTGCATTAAGTATAAATATAAAAACAAATATATGTGAATTATATATAAATATAAATAAATATAAATATAAAATCCAAGTAGGGAGCAGACTATTAACTTATATTTTCCTCTCTTAACAGTAGGGTTGCTCATCTCACAAATCATATTTCTGTGGGAAATGAAAGGTGCACTGCTGCCAGCATTTTGTAAGAAATAATGACACACTTTACTACCTGTAAGTGCTGACTGAGTGCTTCTGCTTTTCCTTCCCAAGGTGACTGTAACACAGATTGATGAAAGATTCGTCAGGACTACAAAGGTTAAAGATGCAGACCCAGAGCTAGAAGGCAGCCCTGACACTGATGGAATACAGTACAATCAGAGTGCCCACATTATTGTCCTATCCTCTGATAACCAGTGTAATATGAAAACTGACTACAGGAGAAGGGAACAAATTAAATCCATTAATCAAGCATATCTGTGCTAAGCAGTTGCTCTAAAGAGATGAACAAATGAAAAATTTACTGTTTGTTTCCATGCTTGCTAGCACTGGAGAAGAAAATTAATTATAAGGCTGTGGCTAAACTATTAGTTAAGTTTTTTTCTTGAGAAAACTATTTATGGCTTTGTCAAAGAACAAATGAACCTCATTAGTGAGATTAGTTTCAGCTGATCATTTTCCATTAAGACAGGCTAATAATATACCATTTAAAGATACATTGAAGGAAATAGCTTCAGAGAACCAGAGTCCATTTTATACCCCTTACTGTATTAGACTGCTAAATCACAAATGTACAATTTGTCACCCAGCTAAAAATCAGCTCCATTCTCTTCATTGTGCTCAGGTAAAGTGGCTGTTAAGTTGACTGTAGTCAGCTGTTTGTCAGGGATTCACAAAGGGGTATCTCTAGTCAAGGGGCCTCACAATTCACTCACAAAACTTCACTCCCAAAGTGCATTATCTGAAACCTATCTGGTTTGTAAAAAACAAAAACAAAACAACAAAAAAAAAGGAAATATTTGATTATTTCTTTTTAATAAAATGAAATTACATTCTGATTGAAACTCAATGAAATTCTTCCCAAAACTTCTATTGATAAAGGGATATATGGATTATAAATATAAAGATATATGGAAGTTCTCCCATCTGCAGAGCAGAGAGTACAGACTGTTTTCCTATATTGCTTTGTCATCCCACATGAAACTATTACAAAAGTAGTGGCTCCCATTTGGAATGAAAGAAAACTAGCTCTCCATGAACTGTTAGCCTTCATACCAAATTATTACCTGCAAAAGGTGAGAGAAGTTACATATCTACCTGCAGAAATGAGTGAGAGCTTGAAGTAACAGCATGTAGACTGAGGTTTCTAAGTTCTTCATGGTGAAAGCCTCTAGCTTGCAACAGGTTCTGCTGCGGTGCTGGGTTTGTCACGATGCAAACACCTCCCATGGGAAACTGAACTGCAATCATGAAGATAAAACAGCCAGACATCAAACAGTAATTAGCTTGTCACTACTCAATTGACCTGATTCCCACTGGAAGTCTCAAGGCAAAGAAGTAGTTGTCCAACTTCATAGCTAATGAAGTCTGCTCCATTGGGTTTACATCTCACAGCTACCAGCTTCTGTGGGTAAACCTGTGGGACGAGCTTAGGAAGTTCTTGGTGCATGTGGGGAGTGCTTCCTCACGTAAAGGGTCTTCATGTCTCATACTGAAATAGCAATCTGCTGTTACTCTTCACATTTGCAGCATTGATATTGTGGAATCTTCTGCCTAACATTTCCTTTTCATAAACCTTAAATAAAACTATAATTTGCTGGAACTGACCAACAGATTAAAATGTTACTACAAGTGGCGGAAGAGAAGGAGTTATAACAGCACATGGAAACACATGTGCAGGTATGTTCAAATCCATAGGCTTGATTTTGTCCAATTAAGAGTTGCTCTATCCCATTATCACTCATCTGATCCACTCAGCAGCACAATTTGGATTCTTGACTGCTGAAAACTGAATATTTAAAGATAATTTTTTGTGATGCTATGAATGGTTTTCTTTATGTTAAAAAAGAAAAGAAAACAAAACTTTTAAAAATCTCCCTTCAGGCCTGTTAGCAGATTTTCAATATAGTTTAACTATATTTTGGAGACCTAGTGTCTCAAATATCTTCTGCTGAAGTGACTTAGGTGGCTTTCTAGAGTATGTTGTGAAGTGCAATAAAAGTTAATCCAACAAAAGCAGCAGGAGATCTCTGATAGCCACTCTTGAAACTTCAATTGCAAAAATGCATTTGGTACAATAGGGACTGGTGATTCCTGGGGGTAATGATTAAGATTACCTAGAAGATTTGGCTGCAAACCTCATACTCATATCATATATCCAAGCATTCCTGAGTTCAAGTGAGACAATGTGTCCTTACATTGGTTTAATTCCATTTAACTCAAATTTGGTAAGGAATCCATCCAGCCTTAAGCTATTTACCAGAAATGAATGCATTCAGGGCCAGTCTTAACATGGTGTTTCAGTGTTTGTGTTTCATAACCCAGCTATGTTGTGGGTGTCCAGAGATTATCTTTAACTGTATTTCTCTTTTAGATATATGAGAGGATAAAATCTTTGACATTATGTCCTTAGAAGGAGATGACTGCATTAGCCTGAATTCCCCTCAGTAACATTTGACAGATTGGAGTGAGAATGGCAATACCTGGAAGGTAATGCAGCATGGGCATAAAGGCCCATGATTCAAAGCCTTCTTTCTTGGTTTTTTTTTCCACTGCTGGGGCACTTAGAAAGCCTTAGAAAGCTTTAGTAAGAATTCAAGTCACCCTTTCCAGAAACACCACTTTAAAGATTATCCAGAGGAGCCTTCTCTTTTACTGCAGTAAATCTTCTGTGCATAACGGGCAACTGGCTACCATAAAGAGACAGTGTTTTCTGCAGTCAATACAGTCTCTTGATGACTCTGCCTTATAGCTGCACATTTTGAACAATAAAAGTAGCTTATTCTTTTTGCACGAAGGATGTGTGGTATGTTGCATAGATGATGCAAACAGTAAATGGAGATGGCATGTAATAAAACTATCTGAAATATCTGTTACTTTAAGAGAAGTTTACAAGTCAAGGTAGGTAACTAGAGAAACATAAAAAAAGCAGCAGTGAGCATTTGGGAAACAATGGAAATTATAGCTTGGACTACTGATACTTAGCCACAAATGATCAAAAGAATGTTTGGATTTCCTTCTAAATGCGGTGGGGTGGGAGGGGGGCAAAGTCTAAGTAAATGAACTAGGCAGTAGATAGTGGATGCTATTATATCTGCAGCATTTCATAGAGCTGGATAGCAGTAAATGGTGAATTCACAGAATATCATGGAACTGAATAGAATTAAATGATGGATTCACGGAATATATATTTTAGTAAAATGGAAATAATATGCTGTTTACTCAGGCATCCAATTGGAAATAAGAGAATAATGAAAAATTGAGAACCTGCAAGGTTAGTATATTTGAATTTTGAAGAATCACAATAGAATACCAAATTCATGTAGAGTTGTTTTAAGCTGAGCTTGAAGAAGACAAATTCCAGATTGCCTTTCCACTAACAGTGCTGTTGTCTGTGATGTGAAAGTCTGAAATTGGTGGTCTGAAATAGGCAGATCTTGAAACTCAAGTGTCTCATTTTAGAAGGTAATTGTTTCATCGTTTGTGTGGGATGAAATATTTTCTTATGTTATTTTTTGATTAAATGCTTCAAAATATATCATTTCTTCAAGGCAGAATAAGAGAGAAAAAATAGAATAATATTTGTGCATTCAGAAAATATTTCTTGACAGATCTTTTTTAAAGGCTGCATTTACAGATGAGTTACAGCAGGCAAGATTAGACTTCAGGCAACCAGAAACATTCAGATTTTTGTCCCTTGACTTAACAAACTAATGAATTGTAGTCTCATTTTAGAAAATTATGGTGATGCAAACTTTTTTACAGGCTCGTTCATTGAAAACTGAAGTGTTTATTTATTTTTTTTTTTAATATCTTTTTTCCTGATAGAATGACCATGACTGAGGCTTTCTTCATAGCTTTCCAGATAATTTTGTATTTCTTAACATGTTATCCTGGTCTCTAATGGGCTTGGCTGCTTGCTAGATATAGAGTCTTCAAAAATCATTTATGACTAAATTTTTGAGACTATCATCTGATAAGTGTGGTTGTATTAGTGTTCCATCAGAAAGCTCAAGAGATATCTAGAAGCATAATTGGTCTGAATTGAGAGATGTGTCATGTGATTACTCAAGACCCTCCTTCCCCAAACATCCAAACCTAATCATGTTTTAATCTTGAAAAATTTCAGTTTGCATCAAGCAGTTAGAATTAAATTAAACTTCATTTTCCCCAAACAGGAGGGAGATTTTATTGCAAGAGCAGTGCTTCTGGATGCATCCTTCCCAGAAATACTGTCTGTACAGGCACAGTAGGGAAATTTCTCTTCTTTTGTGCTCTCAGAGCTACCAAGAAACTCTGTGAGACCCAGGCTTTGGCCAGATGACCTGTATTAATTACCTTAAACTGCTAACACTGACTGCTTGCCAACTCTCATTCCTGCCAAGACCAAGTTCAAGCTTCTTTCCCCAGTCAAGATCTTTGACCACTAAACTGTTCTCTGTTTGTTATGAACGAATTAACTTTTCTGTCTTCAGGACTCATTAACTTTTTTTCCTTCAGAAACAGCTAATTCCTAATGGTGCTGACCTAACGTACTTCTTACCTTATTAAATTCATGTATCTCAGTGAGTGCTGAAAGCTGAATTCTTTTCAAGAATCAACCATTTATTAATAATCTTCTCCATCACATAAGTAGCTTGCTTTCTTAATAACTTGAATTCCAACTTTGACCAGCGAAGGCATTTCTCCTTGCAGTATTAAACCTGAAGTAGATAAACATAAGAAAGTAAGAAAAACAGAAATAGTTTCTTGGGTCTCATAAATTATTCTATTCTAGTTTGTTCAACAATTTGAGATGTTTTTTATCTAGGCTGTTTATTACTTTAATAATATAAGAGTCTTTTTCTCGTACATTAAAAGCTAATTTCTAAGGAAAGAGTAATATTAATATATGCTAATCACTAATATTACAACAAATTTGCAGTTAATATTATCAAATGTATGCTAATTGCAGAGACCATCTGAAGTACCAAATTCTGCAGCTATTAAGGAAAAACTGAAATCCATAGGTATGTCAAAAAGGTTTTTGTTAATTAGATTCATTACATATAAATTAGATAACAGAATAAAAAAGAAAAAACAAACAAACAAACCCCAGATTTTTTTTCCCTGAGAACTTCATGATAGAAAGTATAATTCTGTATCTGATGAGAAAGGAATATAATTCAGAATGGAAAGTGAAATTTCTCTTCATATCTAACTATCAAGATTTGTTACACTTTAAAGAGTTTCTCCTGTAAGCAGCAGTTTGGTTCTCTGTTTAAGCTAAATGTTCAGGAACAAGAATTTCATTGCAGTTGTTCCATCTGGAATGACTTGGTAGATTTTAATGGCACAGAATAACAATAACAAAGAATAGAGTATTACAGTTTAAGTCAACAGTCAAAACCAAAATCAAACAAACTCGTGAAATTTGTAAAAGGAAATCTTTTAGAAAGAAGGAAAGTTACTCTTGCAGAATTTCTATTCTCTTAAAGAACCCCCAAAATATATCTGATTCTACCTTATCATAAAGCATTTATGATTATTACATAATCATGTAATTTCAACCTATCCATTGAGCTCCAATTCAACTGATTCAATAACTTTCATTTAACATCAGTATTAAAAATTACGTGTAAGCAATGGTTGGGGGCTAAATGCCAGATCACCAGACAAGTTTCAGATATACCTGCTTCTCCCATCCATCATTTATCACCTATTCATTTTTCCAAGTTGCATTGTTCGGTTCTGAAATTGAATGAATTTGTAACAAACAAAAAATAATTTCACCCATGTCTCTGAGATGAATGGAACCTAGCAGGCATTCAGCATTTTGAAAACTCAGGCAGGTGTCTAACTACTAGTATGGGCTTGTTTCTGTAAATCTTAATCACAGGTTTTATTTCTCTGCTGTAACATGTAATAGAATAAACAAGATTATGAAAACCATAAACTATTTCATTTTCACTTGGTTGGATTTTCAGACAGGTAAAATAAAGATAAATGTTCTTCAACTAAGGCTTCTCGTTTTGACATTCTTATTACAAATAATATAAATCGTGTAAGAAGCCCTCCCTCAGATCTGAGGGGAAATTCTTTCAACATAAGGATTTGCAAATTTATGATCAGCATGGTTGCTTTGTGTGTACTTGGAATAGTAGTATTACAAAGATTATTTTTTTTACTATAGCTAAAGATGCTCTATTTCCCTATGGGAGTGCTAATTACCCTATGAAGTGGCCTCTCACTGATGTAAAATAAGTTAGTAGTTTATCCCTAATTTTGACAGCTTTCCACACTTGTTTTTATTATCTGACATCTTTCAAATACTACAACTTGTCATCTCTTAACCACTGCAGTATAGTTCGTTTAGCTACTGCATATCACTCAGGACAGAGTCAAGTGTTATATCTGCTTTATGGTGTATTATGTACCTTATCCTGCCTAATAATTCAAAACCCCATGCTTTACAAAGTCCTTCAGAACGAGCAGGATGGCTCCTGAGAGCATGCTGCGTCTTGTAAGGCTTCTTAGGAGTTTCTGAACAACCTGTCTGATCGCTACGTCATTTTCCCTTAAATACCTGGTATGTGTTCTGTGTTGATGAGCAATGATCTTGTACTAGAGTCACAATGCACATCATGGTTATGTGGCCATCTCCTTATTCATTAAGAGAACTACATTCATAAGCACAGCAGAGGCCACTGAAAACTGATTATCCCAGCAAAAAGGGATCTACAGAGTTTGAGGGGACCAACAGGGAAATCAAGGAAGCAAAATTACAGTGTGTTGTTCCTGGCAGAAGAGAATATTACAAAGCCCTGCAGGAACTCCTTAGAAGAGTGAAGTGCTGAGAAGCAACAGATCATAAAAAATAGTGTTTTGACATGTGCCCTAAGATTTGCCCTTTTTTTTTGTAAGTCCTATGGAAAAACATCTTTGAAAATAAACTTGTGTGTGAAAAGAATGAAAGGTTCAGATAAACGTGTGGAATAGAAACTCTAAATATAAGACATTTGATTAAAAGGTTTTTTTAAAGAATACAGCATTTCGATACTATGCAGTGAGCAGATGAAAAATAGAGCTTGTCATTCTTTCATTTAAAGAATTATTGATGATTTAGGTTGACAAAATTGTAAAATAATGCAATTCAAAATTCAAATATGAGAGAAAAATATAATTTGAAATTAGGCTGCACAATATTAGAATAACATGCTTAGAAATAACTAGCTTATTTTTCTTATAAGCATTTTCACAGCACATGCAGTTTTGTCCTTTTACCTGTTGATGTATCCTTCCTGAAATAAGTAAGGTATATAAATTTTCCCTTGGAGAAACCAACCCAACCCAAATACTTAACTGTGCTGAACTGTAAAAAATTTGCCCTGAATGCATAAATGCCCAGCTGACACTGCAACTCTGAATGGGATCCAATAATGTACTTCTGCCCTGGCAACAAGGAAGGAAGTGAGATTGTATGTAAATTCAAAACTGAACAGATGTTAGTAAACAAATTTGACAACTACTTCTAATGTTGTCACAACTAGGTAGATGCAAGTAGATAAGAAGGTATTGCATAAATAAATACCTTCCTCTGCTTAGAAACCATTCCTTTGTAAAGTAAGCAAGTAATAACCACAGAATTCATGCAAAATGAAGGGCTGCCCCACAGATACCTTGAAAGTTTGGACCACGGACAATGGCACACCCATATAGGTGAACACTTATTGCTCCGCCTGAACACAACGAGGACTCAGGACACAGCAAAAACAATGACTACACAAGGCCACATGTATGGCTTTTTTTTTTTTTTATATAAATAATACTGAGCATCTGAGGAAAGTGTTGAGAAAAATCTCTTGTCAGAGAAAACTTCAGTCTTCAGGGATAATTAGGAACAGCAGCAACTTCTGCTCAAATTGCCTACTCTGTGAAATTGCTAAGAACTCAGTATCAACCTTTGAAACCTGTGCATATCCAATAGAATAAACTGGGTGGTCTTTAGACTGAAAGCACAATGAAAGCAGCTGGTTGAGCTGGCACCTTACTTCAGCATCTGGTATGCAGAATTGATCCCTCTGACATCACATGGTACTACATATATATGTACTATTTTGGTTGTCGCTAAAGGATAATTATAATTTTATTGCTTTTGATACCCTGCCCTTGAAGCCTGGTATTCCTTGTAGATGCAACAGTGAACCATCTGTAGCAAGCAATACAAAAGAGATTATTGTTTCTGGCTCATACCAATGGAAGTCAGGAGTCTTTATCTCTAGCTTTTGATTCATAGATATAGACAAAAGATATTGTGAATTTAATAAGGCAGATAATGAAAACAGAACAGCATTACATCAGTGCTGACTTTCACTGGATGTTTTACTGCAATCCCTACCACTTACATTTCTAACTTTTCAAACAAATTAAATCAGTTCTTCACTTTGAACACCATTTGGATTTTAACAGTTAAAAGATGACATGATATCCATATATTGTGAATAATACTAAGACCTTCTCAGTCCAAGTATTATTTCTATAACGGTAGTTGCTTGAGAAACTTTTAACTTCCATTAGAAACAGGTAAGAGTTTGTGTAGCAGCATCCTAGATTAATGTTCCTTAGTGCTATAAGGTAGCTATGGCTGCCTCATCTCTGATTCACATTGAGTCACTGCACCTTCTCATGGTTTCAAAGTCAAAACCTTCCAGTCTAGATGTGAGATGTATTTAATCTTCAAATAAGCTTCAGAAGAATCTGTCTCTTCTGTCTTTATCAGCATGAGCTCAGTGACACTGCGCTCTTCATCAACATTAACAGTGTCTCCTGAGTGAATCTCTATAAAGTAAAATGAAGGAAACTGGAAATAAAATATGCCTACCTGGGAAGATGGCAAGAACATGACATTTAGGGAACAGCATGCTGCTTTGTTAGTGTCATCCATTTCAGATTAGGCAAAATAGAGCAGAGGGAAGTAATTTTTCTTTAAAATATTGTGTAGAATCAAATCAAGGATCTAAGACCTCTGGTCTGGGTCCCAACACTGAAGACCTCCTCTTTACTGTGCATTTTCTGCTGTTTGCCCCAATAAAAATGCCCTACAGGGAAACTGATCATCTCTCCTGATAAGATTATCTTACAGAAAATACAGGAGTATTTTCCTCCCAATCACTTTGAATTTTCTTTCTTCTTATTCCAGTGCACTGATTTTTTTCTTTTAATCCTGAGTGATGTGTTTGCTGATGTGATAGACAGCAGCGCCGCAGAGAAGGACTTAGAGGTGCTGGTGGATGAGAAGCTAGACATGAGCCATAAGCTGACTATGTACACTTGCAGCCCAGAAGGCCAACCATATCCTGGGCTGCATCAAAAGGAGTGTGGCCAGCAGGTTAAGGGAGGTGATTTCTCCCCTCTACTCCTCTCTCGTGAGACCCCACCTCAAGTACTGTGTCCAGATCTGGAGTCCCCAACATAAGAAGGACATGGAACTGTTGGAACGTGTACATAGGAGGCCACAAAGATGATTTAAAGGAGCGCCTCTCCTATGAAGACAGGCTGAGGGAGTTGGGGTTGTTCAGCCTGAAGCAGAAAAGGCTCTGGGGAGATCTTATAGAGTCCTTCCAGTACCTGAAGCAGGACTGCAAGAAAGCTGGGGAAGGACGTTTTAGAAGGGCATGTGGTGATAGGATGAGGAGGAATGGTTTTGCATTGGAAGGGGATAGATTTAGATTGGATATTAGGGAAAAAATCTTCACTATAAGGATGGTGAGGCACTGGAACAGGTTTCCCAGAGAGGTGGTGGATGCCCCCTCCCTGGACATGTTCAAGGCCAGTTTGGGTGGGGCCTTGCGCATCCTGGTCAAGTGAGAAGTGTCCCTGCCCATGCCCATGGCAGGGGGCTGGAACTTAATGATCTTTAAGATCCATTCCTACCCTAACCGTTCTATGAATCTATGATATTTTTCTTCTTCTTAAAAAGGGAGTAATATCTGAAAGTATTTGAAAGTAATTGTATTTTCCCACTGTTAATCAGTCCTGAAATTTTCAACAGCATTCCTTTCTTTTGTTTTCTGAAGTTAATTAGCCTATCCTTACTAATGAATTAAGAACCAGGTCAAGAGACAAAATGCTTTTTAAGAGAAAGAAAAATATAGGTTTTACTCAACAGCAGTTTTAGAACTGAACCCCTTTCTTTTCCCAGCTCTTCCTTGGATAATCACTCTTCATCCCACACACAAAATGTGTGAGAGTGCCTCCAGATTCCACACTGGAGGCTCCTCAGCCTCTGCATCCTGTTGGTTAATCCTGCCATGAAAACAATTCAATTATTTCATCACTACTTCAGTGTCATTTGAAATTTCTGTGATATTATGAGATCCACCACATATTCTTTCCAAGAACCTGCAAAAGGCAATAGGCACCCAAAGAGATGACAGTTAAAACTAGTCCCCAAGCAGCAGTATTAGTATGCATTAACACTGGAGCACAATTATCTTTCATATAAATAAATCTCCCCTTTTATATTATGTAAAGATGGATATTTATCAAGAAAGTCAAAGGAAGACTTCTTATAAGGATAAGATTTAAAAATCATACTTTACAAGATGAAACTGCTGATCTATTTTTACATCACGAATCTTCGAAATTAGCATAAGGAGGAAATGAAATCTTAATAGTTACGTTAAAAATTTGAGATTAGGTACTGTAAGAACTATAGGATTCCTGAGAAATTCAGGAACACCTTGGGAAAAAAAAATGGAAAACTTTTTCCCTTATCAGAATTTAGATAGTCATTAATTTTCTAAACCCCTATGAAAGATTTCTTTTCCAGTCGATATTCTAGAAAAAACCTGGAGCTAATAAGAGAGTACAAGCCAGATATCTTTCCTGCTATCTTTTATTTTCTTCAGCTTTGAAATCACATACATATAGATATCTAGATTTATATAAAATATTTGAGATCTGCAATGTTGAGGTACAGATCACCTGAGTAGAAGTTAATTATTCGCCTTTCTCACGTATAAAAGCTAACTTGCTAAGCATCATATTTCTAAAGGTATAGGGAGAAAGAAGACACCTTCTGTCACCGGGGCTTAAAACACACAATTTTAACTAAAACTTCTTTGGAACTCAGATATGAATTGCCATTTGTAATGTCAGTGGGTAACTGTTTACTATGATCTGTTTTTCTACAATAAAAAGACTACAATTTTAATACTTGTAGACACAATATTGCTTGTGTAAAGAGGAAATAGGTATGTAATATTACCTAGAATTCAATGTGCATTATACTGGCCTTTGTCAAAACCCCACAAACCTCCTTCATTGAAGAATAAATTAAAATTTGATAATCTTATAACAATAGAAAACATCAGCAATAATCCAACAGGCAATATCCAGTGTTAACTTATGTAAAAAACCTTATGTAAAACCATGTAGAATGATTATAAAATTTTTGAGCAAATATGCATTTAATAGTCCCAAAATATTGCAAATAGTATTTGATGTACAACCTTTAAATTAAACCTACTACATGATAAGGCTGCTTTATCCAAGACTTTCTCACTCAGCTTTGTCCTGTTCTTTCTTTTAAACCTCAGATTAAAGCATTTACCTGCTGGCTATATTTAAGCTCTAAAAGCTTTCAACTTTAGAACAGTGAAAAAGTCCTGCCACTGACAAAGAAACGTTCTGATGTGTGGAACAATAGTCTAGTGATGGGCCTCGACAACCCCTCAAACTACACCTGAAAGTGACATATTGCACTTCATTTCAGATGCTTGTCATGGTTCTCTCGTATGAAGCTGCATAACTTCCCAAAGGCTGAGGAAGAACATATTTAAGGTAAGGAGGCTGGGTTTGTTTGGGGTTTTTTTTCAGTCTTTAATTCATTATTCTGTTACTTCTCGAACTTCTAAGAGCTAGTTAGACATTTAATGTCACCAAGCACAAAGACGAACTTTTTCAGTGCTGTGCCTTCACCCGTTTCTTTTCAAGAAAAAAACAACAAAACAAACATGGTAAAAGGAAGCACTGCTTCATGGATTGGTAGCTTCAGAAGATAAATGTGAAAAGTGGTGATGGAAAATGAACTTTGACAGCAAAGATTAACACTACTGTCCTGGCAGATTCTGTGTTGTTCAGCAGTTACACTCTGACATACTTAAAAGTCTTTGGTATATATGTTTTGTTTTGTACAATGTGTTGAGCACAACAGTCATACTCTTGAAAGGGGTGAATGGTGAGGAAAGGGTCAAGGGGGAAACATCATGGTGGATGCTAAAAAGCCACTCAATCCCAAGCGAAAACAGAACAAGTTCACAGAAGTGGAAAACCACAATGAATTATTGAATATACACTTAGATACAGACATCCCTGGGTCAGACAGTCCCTGAGCAGCAAATTGGTGGAGACTGGGAGAACATCCTGGGATGTATCACTGTACACTGGCTCTTTTTTTTACTCTAGTCCCTAGGTAGCCTATTTTGGTCATTATCCAAATGAGCATACAGGACTAACTGGATTCATCCAATTAATATCAATATCACAGCTCAAAAACAATCTATGGCTGGTTTTATTTCATAGTGTACACCTTGTCCTTGATCATTTCTGCAGCTCTTCTTCACCCAAACCCCCTTCAGAAGGAAATAAATTCAGCTAAGCAATATCCACCACACTGCAAGCTCTAAGCAATTTAAAAAACAAAGCATTAGAGTGTCAACAAGTTCTCAGAACTAAATAAAAAATCATAGTCCATGTCACAATGTCGCAAAAATACAGTTTCCTCCTTTACTTTATACATGGAAAGAGCAATAAAAAGCATTTCTTGGCAGAACCACTGCTGTATCATTTATGTGGTTCTATGGATATTTTTCTTAACAATAATAAAATTTTTTTTTTTTTTCAGAAAACTAAGGTTTGATTAATAATCCACATGGGTCTGCAAATACCCATGGAGCATCACTACATAAGCCTGGATTGATATTTGTAGTAACTAAATGAGCATGTATTTTATAGATCACATAGATGAAATATAAAAGCTGTCATTTCTTGCAGAGTAACATTATTGATATAATAATTGCTATACTATCCAATTCCATATTTAATTTTAAACATTTAGGACTAAACATTTACATTTCTCACTGTAATAAATAGTTTAATGGGACATCATTATCCTTGAAAATTATTCCTATTAAAGTGAGTTCCAACAGTCTGCCTAGCCCAGCACCCCATCTCATGAGGGTGGACAACAGACAATGCCTGGAGAAGTATACAAGGACAGAATGCTCAAATTTTGCTGGATTATCTGGCAGCCTCCAGTCTTCTATGTTTTATGGACTTTCTGATAAGAACTAAATATCATATATCAATATTTAGTATTTATTAATAACTGTGTTTAAAATAGCTATACTTAACTGCCCTCGATTGCTTTCCCATTCATCAACATTTGTAATAATTTTAGAATCACAGAGTCATGGTTGGAAAAGGACTTTGAGATCATGGAGTCCAAGCGTTAACCTAGCACATCACTAAATCATGTCCCTAAAAGCCATACCTATGCCTACAGGGATCATGATTCAAGCACTTCCCTGGGAAGCCTGTTGTATGGCCTAACTACCGTTTCAGTGAATAAATTCTTCCTAATATACAATCTGAACCTCTCCTGGAGCAACTTGAGGCCACTTCTTGTTCTTTCACTTGTTACTTGGGAGAAGAGACCAATAGCCACCTCACAACAATCTCCTTTCAGGTAGCTGTAGAAAGCAATATGGTCTCACTTCAATTTCCTTTTTCCAGGTTAAACACCACCACTTCCCTCTGTGACTCCTTGTTAAGACCTGCTCTCCAGGCCCTTCACCAGCTTTATTGCCCTTCTTTGGACACACTCCAGCACCTTTGTGTGAGTGAACGCAGTCTTTCAGGTGTGGCCTCATCAGTGCCAAGTACAGGGGGACAATCATTTCCCTTGTTCTGCTGGCCACACTGTTTATGATACAAGCCAGGATACTGTTGGCTATCTTGGCCACCTGGGCACACTGCTGCCTCATATTCAGACAGCTGTCAAGCAGCATCCCCAGGTCCTTTCAATGTGGTCCTTTGCCAGCCACTCTTCCCACCTGTAGGGTTGTTGTGACCTAAGTGCCTTGTTGAACATCATACAACTGGCTTCGGCCCGTCAATCCAGCCTGTCCAGATCCTTCTGTAAAACTTTCCTACCTTCAAGCAGAGCAACACTCTCACACAACTTGGTGTCATCTGCAAATTTACTTGCAGGTGCACTCGATCCCCCATTCCAGATCATTGATAAAGATATTAAACATGACTAGCTCCAGTACCAAGCCATGGGGAACACTGCTGGTGACCAGCTGCCAAATGGATTTATTTCCGTTCACCACAACTCTTTGGGCCCACCCATATAATCAGGTTTTGTCTCAGTAAACTGTATGCATATCAAGCCACGAGTAGCCACTTTCTTCAGGAGAATGCTGTGGGAAATGGTGTCAAAGACTTTAACAAAGCCAATGTAGACAACACCCACAGCCTTTTCCTCATCCACTAGGCAGGTTACCTTGTCATAGAAGGAGATCAGGTTAGTCCAGCAGGACCTGCCTTTCATAAACCCATGCTGACTGAGCCTGATTGCCTAGTTGTCCTGTATGTGCTGTATAATGGCACTCAAGTTGCTCTGCACCATAACCTTCCCTGGCACCAAAGTCAGATTGATGGGCCTATCATTCCCCAGATTCTTCTTCTGACCTTTCTTGTAGGTGGGCATCACACTGTCTCACTTCCAGTAACTAGGAACCTCCCATTAGCCAGCACTGCTGATAAATGATGGAAAGACGGCCCCCAACTGCTACATCACTGATAAATCCTTTTCTGTTCTCAGGCAAAAGGTCCAGTGAAGCTTCTTCCCTAGTTGGCTCACTCATCAACTGTCAGGAAGTTATCTCACACATACTCCAGGAATCCCCTAGACTGTTTTTTCTCCACTTTGTTGCATTTCCAGCACACCTCTAGTGTGTGAAGAGAGTTTACATAACTCTCATAGATAGTTTACATAACAGCAGTTTACATAATGTTTCATCTGCTTCTTCGTCCTGATCATGTCTTTCATAACAGACTTTCACCATGATATCTGACTCATAAACACTCTGCCCTAACTTCACCTTCAAGCTCTAGAAAATCCAAACACTCCCTAACATACAGGGCTACCCCCTCACATCTTCTTCCTGGTCTGCCCCCTCTGAAGTTTATATCCATCCATTGCAGTAGTCCATTTGTGAATCACCCCAAGTGTTTCCATTATGGCAATTATATCGTAGTATTTCAGCTGCACAAAAGATTCCAGATCCTGCAGTTGATTGTTTATTCTGCATGCATCGGTGTAGATGCCCTTCAGTTGGGTTTTAGAACCAGTCTAATACTAAAACTTCCTACGGCAATGTGATCCACTCTTTCTCTATGCATTTCCTTTGTTCCATTTTACAATTACTCCCTCCTCTGTTTTTCTTTTTTTTTAATGAGGAAAGAATTAATTTTCTTCATTACAGTCCTGATTTTACAGTCTCTCATATCCCCCTCTTCAGTGCTCTTTTGGCCTGAAGAGTCCTTGTCCATAAAATTTTTCTTCATGTATAAATCATTCTGTAACTTTGTTGAATTCTATCTTTCCTAGTTCTATTATTCCATTTTTTAGATAATTAATCTTGACAGCAAAAGATAATCTTATGGATAAGGTATTAGACTAGAGTCCTGGAAAAAAAGATTGTATTCCTGTTTGTGTCACAGAACTTATGCATTATTCAGTCTTCTTGTCTGCTTAATTTCAAGTAACCATTCACTGCTAAGTTAATAGATTCTTCAGAAACAGAGAAAAAAATCCCTTTCCACCATGTAGAATATAGCCACTACAGGATAACTTGATTTGAAGTTATTACTTAAATAACACTATGGCATGGGGTTAAGTTGGGGTCTTTTTTAAATTAATTGACACCCTCATATCTTTGGACCAGACCTCTACAGAGTCTCAGCAGTAATTCTGAGTACTCCACTTCTCCGGGGTTCTTCTTAAAAAAAAAGATTTTTAAAAAGGACCAGTTTACAATGTGTTTATACTTAGTCCAGAAAGTCAGGCACCCTTATCACTGACAAGTTTATGGCGCTTAACTTGACCCCCTTGTTTAACATTCAGTCAAGGCCGCCGTACCAAATATTACAGAGCACCAGTGACAATGTTTTACCTTCAGAAGGAACCATATTTCAGTGTCTCTGTGTTTCTTTTTTTGAACAGCAGCTTTTACAGAAGCTGACTTTCCAAACTACACGTAACTGGTAATGGTGAGTAAACTTGTGGTAAAAAGATCAATTATCTGGATGACTATGCAAGTATGCTCATATTCCATTCAATCATATATACTTGGGTATTACAAAGGTGTAGACACCAGACAAGCAAACAGTTCCCCGTTGCAAGTGAATTTGTTTTATAAATAAAAAGCACCCACTGATTTCTCCTATTCCAGAAGCACAGTTTAATAATTTATTTTATGCCATAAAAATGGTTAATACTGACAAATCTGGAGAGAACAGTGGGGTTTCTTTTGCAAATTTATGGTCATTTTTCCAGTGCTATCCATTGATTTCTGATGCACTATCATCCAAATGGCATCTATTGCATCACCTTTCATTGCAGAGCTATCTTTTATAAACAATGTGAGGCTTTTTCTTTCCTAGATTTATTTCTACTGAGTGAAGAGAGAAGCTTCAGCAAGAGCTCAAGTGGCATGATGCCAGAAGGGCAAATGATGTTCAGTTGAATGAAAGAACAGTTGAACTCCACACCCCATATTAAAACATTGCTTTCTAATCAGTGGATAATAACTGAAATTCTTGCCACAGAGCTGCAGGCATCTCAGCTAGAGCCCAATGAGCCCTAAGGCCTTACTTACACTCACAGATCCAAACTTAATTTACCTACAAAACAGAAACTTTAAAGATAAAAATTAAAATAAATAAATCAGGTCCTAAATATTTAAGAGCTACTTATTTAATTAGGAAAAAGTTTCAAGAATAATGTATTTAAAAAAAAAATATTTTAAATGAGGGATACACTCGGTTTCTAAGTGGATGAATAATTTTAGAGCTCTGTTTTTTTAATTTCATTTCAGTCAATGCACAGAAAATGTTTTCAGGATTCCCCATGCAAAACCACAATGATTCAGAGGTCCCACTGTCAGGTCCAGCCTGTCAAGAAAACAAAATGGGAATTACTGTTCTAATAAGTGATTTCCTGGGTCACTGCCAAAAGACGCACTGCCCTTCCAGGCGGAATTCGACAAAATACTCCAGGTACTTCTTTGTGGGATGAGCTAGGGCACCACCAGGCTTTTTATCCAGTATGATCAAGCCAGCTCTATCCATGACAGTGACAAAATAATGCCTCAAAAACTGTCGGCATTTTGGGCATCTGGCTATATGGGCAAGCAAAGTTGATAGTAGCATCCTCCAAGGATGACTACTGTCCTCAAACGCTCACTCCAACCTCACATCAGAGTGCAGAGTTTAACCATTCTATTTTCCTGGCTTGCATTTAATTTGATTTTCCACTTAGGGAATGACTGCACTTAATCGATCCATGCAAGCCCATCTCAGTGGAAGAAGTGAAGCCTCCAAAATTCATCAGGGAAAAGCTAATAAACTTATTAGACCCAAGCATCTCCCAGACATGGATCAGTAAAATTTTATTTCATTTTTAAATGAAAAATACTGAAGCAAGGACTATTTGAGGGAAGTCATAAATAAATAAAATACTGTGGATGGCTGGTTACAGAACTATAGAAAAATAAAAAAAAAACCCCTTGGGTATTGTCTTTTATAAGGAAAAAGCTTGTGATGCAATGTGCATTAGAAATAAACTGCCCTAGAAGTATCAATATCCATTCATGTTATGCCATGAAACAAAGTACGCTCTATAGATGAGTAACTACTGTCAAAATTCCAGTATTTTCCATGACTTACTCTAAAATAACACAGACAGGGATGCTTTCAGGAGAACAACATTTGCGAATGTTACGAACATTATTTACTAGTTCCAGTTACATTAAGCACACCATAAGCATTACAAACAGTTGTATTTGTTGCTACGTATGGGGTTTTTTTGCAGGCATGTGCTTTTCAAAATGTGTTTAGGCATAGAAAAAGTACTTCTTAGATGGAATCTTCCTGCCTTCGTGTTCATGGTTTATATATGCAGGAATAACTAACAAGCAATTCCACCACATTCCCTAATTCTGCTTAAAAATAATCCGATTCAAATTAAATTTTGGTTTTATCCAAATTATTGTTCCGTGTATCCTGATATCAAGAGCCTTGGGGATTTTAAAAAAGAAAACAAAGTTTGCCTGTATCTTTCACTACATGTGTGCACTGACAGACATTTTCAGTTAGCTGAAGCTTTGCCCTGAAAGATTCCACATAAAGAGCTCTGCATCATTTCTTCCACCAACGTTCTTCAGTACAAAGTTAAGTCAAAATTCTTTTGTTCCATCACAGTTGTTTTACATGACTTTAACTGATCATTACCAACAGACCTGCTCTGCTTTCAAACCAATATCAAATTCACAGATATGAACACCTTTTAAAGGTCCTTCAAGAAAGAAGACGTGAAAAAAACCTGAACAGGAAAAACTTATCACCATGCCAAGGCAAACTCTTTTTGCACAGGATTTCTTTTTCCACTGGTTGCCATACTCTACGAAGCAGTCCAGTTCTTCTGCCTCTCCTTAAATCGAGTCTTCACTGTCTCTATAATAGAATTTGATTTGCAATAAACAGAAAGACTCTGGGGTTAGCTGCATTCAGAATCTACTTCATAAGGGAAATTCAAGTAAACTGAAACCATCTTCATGCCTTTATAAATCTTTTCAAAAGTTTCTGGCCTTTTTTTCTTGAATCCATATACTTGGCTCACAAAACAAAATTCTAATTTTGGCATCCACCTGGATTCAGTTGCTCATACTCTGTGCTGTGAATTCCCTTCCTTACCTGCAAACAGAGCTCAGCACATCTGTCAGTGTCCCATGTCTGCTTGTTCATGAGTGGGACTTTCCAAGCCAATTCCCAGACCACCTGTAGTACTTACCTGCTACTGATTATCCATATTAATAGCAATATTATTTATTTATTCAATAATAATAATGGTAAGTCTAGTGATGCAACATCTCTAAAGACTTTTCTGTTTCTTTCTCTTGCTCTATCAGTGCAGCATCTTCTCCTGGGGGTACCATAAATCTTTCATTTTTGTCTATTTAGATGAGGAACACCTTGAAAATTCATCAGTCCTGTTTATATCTTGATTGCTTTCCTCTGACTATTATTGCACATAAGTCTCTTCTGATGTCTATTCCTAATTTAAAAGAAACAATTTCATTTTAATTTTAAAGCTTGTATTTGTGCTTAGACATTAGAACTATGGCCATATGAATAACCAGAGAAGCACAGCAAAATTTCCAGATGTATCCATTGACTGTTGATGTCCAGATTCAAAAAGGTTAGGTTCTTTTAGGTGGCAAGTGATGATTTAATAAAATATTTTCATTTATCTGACAGTGGGACATGCTGAATTTGTGTGAACAGTCAGGCTACTTTCTAGATCTGATCTTAAAGTGGATCAGTGCTCGTAATCAGGAATAATGGCATTTAAAAATACTGATGTACAAATAACTAAACCACCAGGCTGATGAAGAAATATTATTTCCCTGAAAGGTTTAGTTACTTATAAGATCACTTGTGCTGAAATTTCTATTATAAAATAGAGAAGTGACATATATGTCAAACACCAAATTGAGTTCTGCTATTGACTTACTTTCTGAGATTGTATATATAATAGTGTCATAGTTCAGTAGTTTAAAAAAATATATTCAGTTTATGAGAGACATAATATTAACATATTTGTGAGCCATCATATACAAGAATCAGGCTTCATACAGTTATTTAAACATGGATAGATAAATTGATAAAATTTCAAGATGTGGGCTCTTTCCAAAAATCCACTGAGGTTACAAACAAAATTTGATGCAATTTTAGATTATAATCTATGAGACCAGACCTTGCTATTTACAAGCTGAAAGCCAGTCTTCCTCCTTTCCCTTTTTTTGTGTGGAGACATTACATTTTATATATATACACATCTTTACAGTTGCAATATTAAGAGACTAAAATATTGCTATGAATGTGTCCTGTCTTTGCAATTTCCAAGTAAATTATTTACCTATTATGACCATTGTATATATTTGTTCATATATATAAATATTGGTTTGAAGTCTCTTATTTTAGCTTCCCAGTTTGCAGCTCTTCACTTGTACAGTGCCAGGACTTTGTGCTTTTAATTGGCTCAGCCTCTGATTCAATATTTGCTTGTGTTAGCTCTGTGGAACAAGGTATTGCAATGCTTCACTTTTATCTGTAGAATTTATTTTTTTTCTGTAATAGTGTTGGTCCTTTCGAGGTTCTTCAAAGGAATTTCATCATCTTTTTTGAAATTGCACAGGACTGAAATATCTATGGAAGATTTAATAATGAGATAAGTTTGCTATCATAGTTATTTTTCACCTTGAAAGATACAACACCTGAAAGTACATTTCTAACTAGGAACCCAGTGTGAACAAATACATAGTGTGTTATTCCCCATGAAAAGGGCACTGATTATTGTGTATTACGTATGCACATATATAGAATCACAGAATCATAGAATAGTTAGGGTTGGAAGGGACCTCAGAGATCATGTGGTTCCAACCGCCCTGCCATGGGTAGGGACACCCTCTGCTAGACCAGGTTGCCCAAAGCCCCACCCAACCTGGCCTTGAACACTGCCAGTGAGGGGGAGGCCACAGCTTCTCTGTGCAACCTGTGCCAGGGCCTCACCACCCTCACAGTAAAGAATTTTTTTCCTAATATCTTATTTAAATCTATCCTCTTTTATTTTAAACCCATTAGCCTTGCCATACCATTACACTGCCTTGTAAACAGTCTGTCCTGGTTCCGTCCAGGACAGAGTTACCTTCCCCAAGCACCCAGCACAGGTGAGTGGAGCTGGCCCGGGATGTTTTCCACTCCATGTGGCATCATGCCCCCATAAAATGGGCTGGTCGGGGAGGGTGTCCGTGCAGCTCTGGGACAGTCTGATTGTGGTAGGGCATCATGTCGGTGCAGTGCCCTGTGTTACCACCTCGTCAGGTCAGTATAGTGCTCCGCGTCATCACCATGTGTGTGCATTCTGCCCTGGGCTCTGTTGTTGTTCCCCTGTTGCAGTGCCATGGCAGTAACTGCCTGTGTCCCACCCCGTGGGGCTCTGTCTGTTTCCCCTCCTGGGGGAGGGGTGAGTGAGCAGCTACTGCCTGGGGCTGAACCATGACACAGCCCCTCTCCATCTTTCCTGTAGGACTCCTTTAGGTACTGGAAGGTTGGAGCCTTCTCTTCTCCAGGCAGAACAAGCCCAACTCTCTCAGCCTGTCCTTATCCCTCTGATAATTTTCATGGCCCTCCTCTGGACTCACCCTAACAGCTCACTGTCTGTCTTCTACTGGGGACTCCGGAGCTTGATGGAGTACTCCAGGTGAGGTCTCACCAGAGCAGAGGGGAAAATCATTTCCTTCAACCAGATGGTCACACTGGTTTTGATGCAGCTTTCCAAAGGACAACATGGTGAAACTTGCTACCTGGCCTCTCTCACATCACTTTTGGACATTATTAGCTACCTTGGACTGCAAAGGATCAGTTGTAGACACAAGGCTGCTGACAGCTATGGGAGAGGGACACCTGGAATAGACTGACATCTGTAATCTGGGATTTACTTTTCCTTTAAGAAATAAAAGGACCAAATGCCTCTGGGAGTCCTTGCCACTGTGAGTACTTTGACCAAGACTGAACAGAAGTTCTGGGTTAGAGGCAGAACTGTATCACTTGTGGCACATGGGAATGACAACCCATAAAGACAAACCTTTTGGGACAGAGGTACATGAATATTCTCTAACTGTGTGGTGTCTTCATCAGTCTTTCACAAAGTGTCAGGAGGTGGCTTCTGCACAGATCTACAGCCTGCTTCTGGCCAGCCCTGAGGCAGAAATCCCGCAGCAATAATGAGGGTGTTGAGAAAGTGGGAGTTCAGACATGCAGCTGGCCTGTTCCTGCACTGATGCATGAAGAGCACTCCAACGTTTCCCCAGAGGCTGCACAACTCCAAAGCCCTCCCAGAGTATTCAAGAATTTTGCACAATTTTCCTTGAATGTAAAGCAGCATTGCTTTTCAGTCTTCTCATGTTCAGCACCATGATGTAGTCTGCAAACTCCAAGATCAGACTGATGGGCCTGTAGCTTCCCAGATCCTCCCTCCAGCCCTTCCACCCTGATGGGTGTCACCTTGGTTAGCTTCCAGTCAACTGGGACCCCTGCAGTTAGGCAGGACTGCTGATAAACTGCTTGGTGAGCACTTCTGTCAGGTCTCACTTATTGGTGGATCCAAACTGACCCCACGGAGCTGTGTGTGTCTAAGTGGTACAGCAGGCTGCTCACCATTTCCCCTTGGATTATGGAAGCTTCATTCTTCTCCCTGTCCCTGAGTTCCTGTTCAAGGGCCTCGGTACCCAGAGATCAACTGTTCTTATTACTAAAGACTGAAGCAAAGAAGACACTAATTACTTCAGTCTTTTCCCCATCCTTGTCACTATGTTCCCCCCGCAACATCCAATAAAGGATGGAGATTCTCCTTAGTCCTTCTTTTGTTGCTAAGGTACTTAGAGAAACATTTTTTACTGTCCTTAATGGTGGTAACCAGATTAAGTTCTAATTGGTCTTTGGCCCTCACGATTTTTTCCCTGCATAACTTCACAACATCTTTGTAGCCCTCCTGAGTTGCCTAGTCCTTCTTCCAAAGTTAATATTAACTCCCTTTTTTTCCCCCTGAGTTCCAGACAGGCTGGTCTTCTTCCCTCACGGCTCATCTTTCAGTACATGGTAAAAGCCTGCTCCTGTGCTTTCAAGATTTCCTTCTAAAGAAAGTCCAGTCTTCCCGGACTACTTAGCCCTTTCAGGCTGCCTCCCAGGGGACTCTGTCAACCAGACTCCTGAACAGGCCAAAATCTGCCATCTAGAAGTCCAAGGTGGCAGTTCTGCTTTGCCACGTCTTACTTCTCAAAGAATAGAAAACTCAACAGTTCATGGTCACTATGCCCAAGATGGTCTCCAAGTGTCACATCACGGACAAGGCATTCTCTGTTCTCAGGCAAAAGTTCCATGGGGACGCCTTTCCTAGTGGGTTCACTCACCAACTGGAGTATATTACCTTCCACATACTCCAGGAACCTCACAGACTGATCCCTCTCCTCTTTGCTGCATTTCCAGCACAGATTTATTATGTCAAAGTCCCCCCATGAGAACAAGGGCTAGATGCTTCTCTCAGCAGCTTATAGAATATTTCATCTGCCTCTTCATCCTGCTTGGATCCTTTATAACTGATTCCCACCATGATATCTGCCTTTTCAGTCTTCCCACTAATTCTTACCCATAAACATTCAACCTGATTTTCACCATAATCAAGCTCTAGACTGTCAAAACCCTCCCTAACATACTAGGCCTCTTTTTCCTTGCCTATCTTGCTTATAATTGAAAATAAAATAATTAATAATGGAATTATGACAAAGTCCAAATATCCTTCTAAAAATACTTTCTTTGCATCATTAACCTTGTCAGTCATTCCTTTAAATAAGTCCCCGTTTAAAAATAATAAAAAGAAGGAAATGTACAAGTACGTACTCCTGGAGCAACTTCAGAAATTGATTAATTTTTTGAAACATTTGACTCTGATTAATGAGAACAAGACAGTTGAAATATGTGAACTGAAGCTATAAATACACTCTACCTATTTATACTGCCATTTTTCAAGCTGTCTTTTCTGAGGATTATTTAAAATTCAATAACCTAAACCTTGCATGGAATCTGGCAAATCAAGGATATTTTCTTTAAATTATTATGACAGGACCTTTTATTATTTCTTTTCTGAAAAGAAAGGAATTCTTGAATCTATGGCTCTAATTTATGCTACATCACATATACAGTAGTACACATGTGAAATTTTAAGATTATTTCAGCACCACCTCACTACCACCAGTGTAGATCTTGAACACACTATGACCAACCAAAGGTGAATCCCTCCATTTTTACTCTAAAGGAGCTGAACTCTGTTCAAGGACTCCTCCAGGGAACCAAAAAACTATGAAGTTCCCTCACCCTCAGCTCATTATAGCACCAGATGATTGTTACTCACACTGCACATTACTGTGCTACTATCAGTGTGCAAGAGAATGACAGATTCTGAGAACCACATCAAAAGATGTTACAAGAAGCTAGCACATGCAGTTAAAAAGGTAGTGGTGACTCAGTTTCCTGGGCTCTACTTTAAATATTTAAACACTGTTCTGAATCTGGAAAATATTTATTATTTAAAACTAAGGTAAAAAAAAAAACAAACCAAACTGATTCTAGAGATCTTTTTTTCCCTGTAGTTAACAAATAACACTCTGACTTTTTCTCTCACGCAAAAAAAGTAAGCCTGAAATTATTGCAAGCACAGGTTTATCTTTAAAGTTTTACTTGTAAAGCAGCAGTTGTATGAATATGAAGCACTGAGAACTGGATGTTCTTCTTTGCCATGAAAGCTGGTACAGAGTTTTATGGCTCTTTAGCATATTACTTCGTTGTTGTTAGTGGTGGTTTTGTTCTAAAAGGGATATGTCAGGACTAAATCTATAACTCGTATTCCCCAAAACCTACGAATAAAATTATTTCCACTGGTGACAGATGGCAAAAAATGTCTGTAGTGAAATCAGTGGGAGATTTGTGTACATGAAAGCTACAAAATATAAGTGCTTACAATTTTCATCTTTAAACCTAATTTAATTTTCTGTGTCTTTGTAAGGAATTCAAAGTCCTTTGGAAGGTATTTGGTATTTAAATTCCAGGGGCTGCCCAAATCCAGTAGCTGAAGCTGAAACATGAGATAAAAAAAAGGAAGTGAAAGATTTTCTGAGAGAAAAGTAGTTTGTGCTTCAGCCTTAAATGATCCTGATATCTGATACAATGGAAAATCTGAAGAAGAGATTAGCCATTTGAAAAATGACCATTTCAGAGCTGTTCATTGATTTCTTAAAGGCCTATTCACCAAAAATACATTTAAAGCATAAATGGCAAAGATCCTACTGGTAGGTCATTACTTGGATTCAAACTGCTTGAGGTGTGCTTCTTTGAAACAGTAACAAATATTCCTATGCTAGTAATGAGTTAGCATTTGCCATGGTTGTGGGTGCCAGCTTGTGGCAGCACATGCAGGCAAAAGGGTGCTCCTAACAGGACTCTGCATAACCGCATTTATACGAGTCTAAAAATGTGGTACAGTTTACAGTCATTTGAATATTGCTGAGGATGCCTGGTGGACAGTAGCTGAGGTTTTTTTATTCTACAGAAAGATAATGCTCTATGCAGCCGTAGCAAGGATGCATCCAAAGATCTGCTCAAAGCTGCAGTGCCAATACAGGATTCAGTGGCATGAGAAAGCAAATAGGGTAAAGGGAGAGAAGACAAAATATCTCCAGCAAATTACTGAGTTCTGGTATATCTGAATTGCAACATTATATCAGGATCAGATTATTATTTTGTCATCAGCTGCTATTCACAATGCCTGATATGTTGAACACAGATGAGGTCCTAGAAGACAAGAAATAGATAGCACAGTGGAAGGGAAAACCAAAAAGACACAAAATAGGGGCCAGGGAATTAAGAACAGACAGCTTAACTTCATTCCTTGGGAAGGTTCTGGGATAAATAACCAAAAAAAACATAACAATGCCTGGAAGAAAACAAGTAACAGCTGTCGAGCAAATACTGTCAAATCTTTCTAAAATCTTTTTAAAGCATGTTAAAAAGTCTAAGGGTAAAAGGGGGAGGGGGGAACCCCAAACATAAAACCAAACAGCAGGGATGGGATTCAGTTGCTTAAATATAATATTCATTACCACAAAGGCATCCAAGACAACCATACAAGTCTGGCAGATATGACTTATAACCCAAGGGAGATATGCTGTCTTCTATCTGACAGCTGGAGGCCAGGCAGGATATTTTATGTTGCCTAAAATGTTTCTGGATGTCTATTCATAGGAAACTAAATTAATCCCAAATGCTGGATGCCTTGGCTTTCAATATAGATTTCTAGGAAATAGGTTCAGTGTATGAAACAGATAAAATGGAGACAAAAATATGGCCTTACAGCTATAGTTTGAGAACATTTACGTACGGTCATTGCCTAAAGGGAAGCATTGAATCAAAAGGTGTTCCAAAGGGCTTGGTCATTGACCTGCCTCTGTGTGCGGTTATCCAAGATCCTAACAGATAAACCAAACTGATCTTCTCAAAGCTTTATGTTATTTGCAAACACGCCAGGTGATACTTCCCCTCTATTCAGCACACTTGCAGTACTGTGACCAGTGCTGGGCTCACCAGTACAAAAGAGGGATGGAGAGTCCACAGAAAGGCCACAGAGAAGGGTAAGGGCCTGAAGCATCTCTCCTGTGAGGAAAGTCTAAGGGAGCTGGAACTAAGCCCAGAGAAGGCTCATGGGGGGATCTCGCACTGCTGGTATTGACCAAGTTTCATCTTGCAAGGACTTCTTCATTGTAAGTGATGAATGTAGCACATTACCCCTGAAATTGCTACGCAGCCTGTGATGGCAATTAATTTTTCTGAGAAATTACAAAGTAGTTAATTAATCTGAGTTAAAGTTAATTAAAATCTTACTCCTTTAAGAAAAGTGTTGGCCCATTTAGCATATGTCGGTGTTTTCCCACTAATGACCTCAAAAAGAAAATATTATATATTCTTGAAGTTTATTTTAAAAAGATGTTGAATTCTTGTATATAATCCTCATTAGAAGAAAATTACAACCTAAGTTTATTATCTGTTATTTTCAGTTAATTGTACTTAACCACAGCAAGACCGGTAGGTTATTGTGACATCAGATACAATTAGCCTACCAAATTTGCATCCAAAACATCTGGTATTTGCAATATACCAAGAGCCCAAGGGAGACCGGGTAAAGGCATTAGAAATGTCATGTGGGGAATACTCAGCCCCACTGTCATGGAATTTAAAAATCACACAGCCACATACTACTTTGGTAAAAGTTCTTGAAAGATTCCTCTTCACACTGTTCCCTCTACTGGGGGAAGAAGGACTATCAAGTAAAATGTACTTGTACATGCCCACAGAGCTTGTAAAAATTGTGACTCAGGGATTGAGTTCACCCTTTTGCTCTCATACAACACATCGACATCACTAATATTTCAAAGTAAGGACCTTCTGCATTGTCAACACACTTTGGGTGTTTACCAGTGCTGAGGAGAGGCAAAACTAGCATAAAATCCAGCTTAACTGGCTGGGATGCCCTACCTGCTTTAGCATGTTGGTGAATCTGCTCTTTAAGTTGAAATAAATTTTGATTTAAGGTACAGATAAAATCAGAAGTGATACAGTAACATTACATTCTTCTTGTGCATTATTAGTATATGTGTTGAAGTATTTTAAATACAGTAAAAACACTAGACAAACATCTTCCTTAGACTATTTAGGATACGAATTGGTCCTTCAAGCAAAACTATTTCAAAAGGATGTGGTAATCCTCCTGAAATGCATTATTATGAAAGAAAAATACCTCTAAACTTCACTCAAAGCAATGCCAGCTCTCACGTGTAGCCCTACCATGAGAAAAATATTTTGATGTAATGGGAAGGTGGTAAATCAAATTAATTCTAAAATATATGGGGCTTTTAAACAGTATTTGAAAATCTGAGATATGAAGATCAACTTGCATCCTAAGGTATGCTAAAAGTTCAGAAACACACAACTACTATTTGTAAATAGTTATGTGTATATTACATAGACTGATAAATACCATTTCTGAGGAATCTACGAATAAACATATTCTGGCATTTCCAATAAAGCCTTTGACATCCTTTCTTATTTTATCTTAAGTGACCTTTATTCTTCCTTATTCCATTTGTTTAAGTATTTGAATACACTGATGGAAAAACTGATTCAAGTTGCACAGTAAGAAGTGGGGAAAGCGCTTTTTATTTTGCTTTGGGTTAGATCTTCAGGTCTTGCTTTTACTTCATGCATCGAAATTAGAAAGAAGTGTGTCTGAAATATGTACGTATGCATGTTCTAGTTGGGTGTTGGGGTTTTTTTCAGAGTTAACTGGATTTATTCAAAATATACAAGCCAAAAGTTAGTAATTTCAAAAATAGCTGGGCAGCAGAGAGGAGAAAGTTAGAGTGACAGCAACCGAAATTTAGTCCTGTAATTTCCTCAGGTACTTTTTAACTTGTTCTAGTATTGTGCTGTGTTATGTCTAGCCATCAAAACATAAAACTGATTCACAGTCTTTGCTATTAGAAGATTGTTAATGTACTAAATTAATATAATCTAAAATTATTTTAGAATCACTATCATAGATAATGATTATCCTTCATGAGAACGCAAAAACAAAAAAAAAAAAAACCAACATGGCATTTAAGATTTTGCTTGAAATAGTGTTTTGTTGAAGAAATGGGTAACTGTAGCAAATTAGGATCAGTGATTGCAAACAAACATAGCACAAATTGCTACAAGTGTGCTCCAAACTTCTCCCTTTACTGTCACTGTCAGGTACTTCTCCTTTCATCTCCAGGGATCTGGCAGAACTCTGCCCACCCAGGCAATGGGACCAGACTGTCCCATCAATATCAGACCAACCATTTTGAAAAAGGCTTCAGGGGGTTGAGAAATACTAAATGAAGACTTTAATGTGATCCCATTTTAAAGACGTCTAAAGCAATATGATATTTTTAGGCAAAATGTTATACAGAAGATATACTGTACCTGCAGTTGAGTGCTGGAAAACCAAAATGAGCTTAAAGGCTATAAGAATAAGTACAAACTCGTTAAGAAGGTTCAGTGTAAACATCAGTTCGAGGTCTAAAGTGTTTATGACTTGAAACAAGCTTAGCTAATTGCTAATCAATGGGCTGAATCCTGAGAGAGAGTGTTTTTACCAGGATATGGATAACAGCAAACCTGACAGGCAGTCTCAGGGGGAAAAAGAGAGAAGTTAAAATATATAGTCTAAAATGATAAACCAGATCTGAGAAGCACAACAATTTACAGGAAAGGATCTTTCTCTTCAGCAGGGGTAACTATTTCCCTGCATCAGACAATGAATCCTTACTCTTCCCTGTTAATTAAGCAGAAAAATTTTTTAAAAAAGAATGTTGTGTTCCAAACTGAGGCTATATAATCTCTAGACCAATATAAGTTATTAACTGCTTGCTGCACTTAGTAATGCATTTATAAATAGATAACAATTTCTTAATGAAATCAAGCTTATTGAATGAGGTATTTTGAAGCATTTTACAGCATGCACATGAAGTTACAACAGTATGTGTACTGCTATGTGTATGCTTTATATAGCAAAATTTGGTCCTTTTGGTGTTTTGATGGATGCATGTGGATGTAGTTAAAACCAAGAATCAGAAGACAGGAATTAGAGGGGAAGGGGAATTTGCATATCAACTTGAGAGTACAGATGGAAATGAAGGTGTATTTAATCAGGCACTTTATATTAGCATTATTGATTACTTAAAGGGTTCTGGCTGTCACAGGCAAATGTCAGATGCTCTAATTAGATTACTGTACAACTTGTATATGAATTAATTGCACAGGGGATTGCATATAAAACAAATGCAGGCTTTGTTTTTCACACTTTTTTTTACCTCAGCAGATCATTTAGATCTGCTGGACGATGACACCATGAAATACAGTTTCTGAATGCAGATTTGTTTGGGGATGTTCAATAATTTTATGTATGCAGACAGTGTGATTCTTATCTGTGGTTTACCAATGGGTATATGAAGCCTCACAGAAAGATTAATTACAGCTCACATCAATTTTGGCCTCTAGATGTCATGTAAAGAACATAACACCAAAGAGGAAGCAGAAGAATTTTGATTATGTCCATCAGAGAAAAAAAGAGAGAATAACAGGCAGGTAGTGGAATTTTAAACAGGGTTAGGTTTGCTGTTTCCATCTTTTAAATAACTGATGTTCTTAAAATTAAGTGCGAAGTAGGAAGAAATAAGTTCAATGGAAGATGTGCTACTGATTGAAGAACTACTTCTATAAATCAGCAAGATTTGAGAAAATAATAAACACAGTTCAAGAACTCACAGATGTCATATAACTGATATTCAAGGTTAAAACTGGTACAGAAAATATAAGAGCTGTCAAGGATGCAACAGAAATATAGTTATATACCTGACCTTTTGCATCAAACTCTGCCCGCAGTTCCAAGCTTTTCTCAAAATACTTTTGATAATATTAATTTTAAAAATTATCCAAATGGGGTTTTTTCAGTTTTAAAATGCACAGAGCAACAATGGATGTTGCTCCACGACAGCATTTTTCCAAGGACCTTAAACTGTAATATAGTCATGCAAGTACTGTACAAAATAAATAAATAGAATTTATACTCATTTTTGCAGGTCAGTGAATACAAAGAAATAGTTATTGAAATGCAAGTCCAAACTTTAATTCTAAATTGATAGCAAGGCCAGAAGAGGAAACTCAAAAATCTTTTTCCCACTGAATTAAATATTCATTATCAAATATAAATAAAAAATGTGTCAGGAAATCAATTTAGATTCTATGAGGCAAGTTGCATGTAGGGTTTCTAAAATATCGTGTTTTTCAGTGTAGTAAAACACTTTGGAAAACTGCAGGTGCCTGCAGACTCAGATGCCACCAGTGGACATCTTCTCATCTTTATGCAGTCATTGTGCATTCTAACAATAGAAAATGCCCATGGTAAGCAGAGAGCCAAGGAAAGTGCTCACCCTAGAGGTTGAGACATGTAAGGAAAGGCAGTAGAGAAAAGATGAGTTTATCCTTAAGGCCACGATCCTGTTATTTATAAGCTATACAGTGCTAAGGTTCTCAGCTGCTTCTCCACTATGGGGCTCTATCAGCCATAAATCTGCTAACTGTCTAGCAGCTTGTGCCTTTGCCTGTCTTACATGCTCCTCCTAAGGTTATCACCAGGACTATCAACCTGTCAGTACCAAAATTTTATCTCACTGCTTCTGTTCCCACCGACTAACAACCATTTCCAAGCACAAAAGCACAGAATAAGCTAGGATCCCACTTGTGCCCAGCGTTCACCTCTTGGTAATGGTTATTTCAAAATGACACCACAAGTTACTATAAAACACTACTTAAGAGTATGATAGTGCTTTCATACTGCTGTAAGTGTCCATTTTTAATTTTATTTCTCCTCCCACTCTTTTGAGAGTATAAAAGCATTAATCAAAAATAGCTGCAACAGACCGACCATGCTGATCACACTAAATAGATCTAATCCTTTAAGTATGCCTTTTCCAGGACTTAAAGAATAATGAGATTAGACTCCAGTTACAGCCAATACACTCTGCTTGAAATTTCCAAGTGCCTCAAATGCATAAATACACTCAGCCTTGATACACAACATCAAGTATCTTTAATCAATCTTTGGTATGTTTACACACTTGTAGCTTTATTTCACCTCTATTAATAGTAAAGAGTGGAAAAGAAGCATTTCAGTATAAGGTAACTCTTTCTAACATTGTAACTCACAACATTGGACCCTGTTTCTCACCTTGCCTCTTTGCTATGTTACTCTCTGATTCCCAGGGACATGAAATGTTAAGTAAAAAACACCTTTAAGAATATTACCATCACGGAACCACAGAATATTAGGGGTTGGAAGGGACCTCGAAAGATGATCTAGTCCAACCCCTCTGCCAGAGCAGGATCACCTAGATTGGGTCACACAAGAACATGTCCAGGCAAGTTTTGAGTATCTCCAGAAAAGGAGACTCCCCAACCTCTTTGGGCAGCCTGTGCCAGTGCTCTGTCACCCTCATAGTAAAAAAAGTTTTTTCTTATGTTCACATGGAACCTCCTATGCTCCAGCTTACACCCACTCTTGCCTCAGCTTCTTGCAGTTGTGCCCCAGCTGGGTGCACCACTTTCCATTAGTCAGCCCAAACTCCCAGTAGGAGTCAAGAGCAGAGTTTCAAGCATTTTTTACCAAGCAAACACAAGTTGTGAATATGGTTCTGCTGTCACGCAGATTACGTCTGCACCCTAACAGAAATCTCATCTCCCAGTAACTTGGCAAGTAGCAGTGTATGGTAAAAAAGCTGACCCAGACCATTAAACAAACATCATATGAAGCAGCTTATAACAAAACACAAATGAAACTCTCTATGACAAAACTGTAATACTTCTGCAAGAGCATGGGTTAAACGGTAACAGCTCCAGGTCTTTTGCAGTCAACACTGCCTGCTCAGGTTGGTGGCTTCTGTTCTGGGGAGTCTCAGCTTTCTGCTAAACTGGTGGCTTGCACATCAAGCCTTTGTAGGCCGAGTTAAGGAGCGTTGGAACCATAGCTGATGAGTGCAAAGGGTTCTCTACAAGCATAAGAAAAACGTGAGGGGAAAGACGAAAAGGTTATGCACAAAATTATTGTAAAAGCATGTTTTCTGTCTCAGAAAAGATTCTAACCTTGAGAATGAAATAGTTTCTAGAAAATTAAACAGTGAAACACAAATGAATTTTTAAAACATCGGTTAATATTTTGTATCTCAAAATTAATTAAATTAAAATATATTTCAGGCATACAAAGTGCCTTTTACTCAATTTAATCACTGGTTAATTTGATACTTCATTTAATTTGATCAAAACTCCAGGAATCAAATCAGCTGTATTAAAAATAGCAAAACTTTCACTCCTTATTTTGATTAATTTTGATCGCCTTAGGCAAGTAATATCATATAATTCAATCACTGGTTATAGAACATCACCATTTTAATTAATTATGAAAATGAAAAAAATTGCGTGAGAACAGAGATAAAAGCCCAAGGAAGAAAATGTATTTATAACAAAAGGACAATTACAGCTCAATGTTGAGTTATTAAGACATTGCTACCAAAATTTGTAGTTCTACCACTTCCTTGTAACCCACTTGCTTACCATTTCAAAGCCCAATACATACCTTCACTTATGACTATCCTGTAAGCATAGGGAAATGAAAACTTAATAAAAAGAATTGCCATCTCTTGAGATTTTCTTGCAAGGAGAAGCCACTTGTACTCTTTCAGATTCCCTGAAGAAGTGTTGAGGCTGGTAGCACTCAGAAGATTGCAAAAAACTGGTGTCAGAATAAATTGTCGGTCAAACAGACTAATATTATGTAGATAAGTGACTCTGTAACTTCTCTTCATAAATATGGTAGGAATACCAAAATACGTAATTCCTATAAACAATTCCAGATCCATAGAACCAAAAGAATAATGATAACAACACCACCAGAACTTGGGGGGGGGGGTAAGCCTAAACTCTTTAAAAAATTATGTTGGGAAGTTTTTTTTGTTTGATAATTTTTATTTTTCTTTGTTTGCTTGGGTTGTTTTTTTTTTTTATATATAAACAGCATTGACTAGCCAGTCCACGAATACAAATACATTTGTTCAAAACCAGTGGGAATCCAAGATGAATTTATCACCTCCATGTCAGGAACCTCCAGCCAAGTTTTTAGAGTTTAACATTTTGCAAATCAAAGTCTGCTGAGATCTGGCCTTGAGGGGAAGGATGCACAACTCCCAGCTGCTCCCAGATTTTTTTGATACATGTGATACAGAGAATATTTAAAGGATTCAGACTGCATGAAGACTCTGATCAGTACTAACATGCAAAGCATCTTGAAATGACCCATCAAAGCGTTGAAATATGTTTTCTTCCCATCACATATCATTTTCTGGCTCATAACTAGGATCTCATTTTCTTGAATAAACCGAGTTACATCTCCCATGATGCATAGATGTAACGGTAATCAAATTTTTTTAGACTGGTTTTTGGTATAACAAGACCAACAGAAAACAATGGAGTTCCCATTATTCATCTTCCTTGAGCAAAGGAAATATTCTGGTAACATCTTTTCGGGCTCAATAAATCAATGAGACTTCACAGCTTATTTATTTGTTAATAAATTAATTAATTAATTTTTATTCCTTTGTTCAGTCCAGATTCCAATGAAGCAAAATTTCGAATTATTCGATGGTTGCTTAGAATTTCTTAACCAAATAAAACCCTGGCCAGGTAGTGAGCAAACATATGTAGTCATGTAGGGGAAAAAAATTTTCACATTAAATATACATATTTAACTTCATTTTATTCAAGTTATCATAGTTATGACAGAGTATATTTTATTGTTTAGCCATCCCAGCTACTGCTCATGCATCCTCAAAATGCTCCTAGTTGTTGAGGTTGTTCTCTTTCCACTTTCTCATCCCAATACTTTTTATTTAAGATTACATTTTCCAGCACAAAAATCCATCTCTCTGAAGACTGACTGCACTAGGTTTGTTGTTGTTCTTTCTCATAAACTAAACAGACTGAAGGTGCTATCCTGCTCTTGAACTAAATTGCTGAAAGGTTCCTATCAAGGAAATCCTTCTTAGTGACCTTACAAAATAATTCTGTGTATTTGGGCATTTTAAATGAAAAGCTTTGACAGCAGGGGGAAAGTCAAGAAGTCAGTCCATACATCCAATTCAATCTCATTTTTGAGGAAGGCCACAAAAATGATCAAAGGGCTGGAGCACCTATGCTTTGAAGACAGGCAGAGAGAGTTGGGCTTGTTCAGCTTGCAGAAGGCTCTGTGAGGACCTTATAGTGGCCTTCCAGTACCTGAAAGGTGCCAGTAAGAAAGCTGGGGGAAAACTTTTCACAAGGGCATGTGCCTTTAACTAGAAGACCGGAGATTTAGGTTGGATATTAGGTAAAAATTTTTCAGTATGAGGGCGATAGATCACTGTAACAGGTTGCCCAGAGAGGTAGTGGAGGCCCCGTCCCTGAGATACTTAAGGTCAGGCTTGATAGGGCTCTGAGCAACCTGATCTATTTAAGATGTCCCTGCTTACTGCAGGGGGGTTTGACTAGATGAGTTTTAAAGGTCCCTTCCAACCTTACACATTCTATGATTGTATGATCTATTCTGAATCATTCAGACTTACCCGTATTTGTTCTATACTTCCCTCAGACTCAGAGCTATTTTCCAGCACAGTATTCACTCCATTTCAGCTGGTAAAATTAGTAACTGCTTGTATATGCAGGAGATTATTTTTACAGTTCATATTGAAATGCAATTTTAGGCCCTAAATTTAATTTGAAGAAATATATTAAAATTTGTTACAGTAATGCTCAAATTTAACCAAACATTTTCAGTACACTCTTCTTTTTTCTGTGTCGTTTTTTTTTTTAATCTATCAAGATAACTAACATGACAATGATTTACAGGGGTTTTTTTTCAGTAAACAACCTTTCAAGAGTAGAACATAGACTGTGCTTAACAATATGTTTGTGAGTATAAAAGACAGTTCAAGAGGAAGAACCAATACTGGGACACAACTTTTCAAGGGTTGAAAAATAAAGAAAAATAATATATTTATGTGCAGTGGTTTGACCCTGGCTGGAGGCCGGATACCCACCAAAGCTACTCTATCACTCCCCTTTTCAGCTGCACAAAGGAGAAAATATATACTGAGAGGTTCAGGAGTAAAGATAAGGACAGGGAGAGATTAATCCACAATCAGCGTCACAGGCACAACAGACTCAACACAGAATAAAGGAAAGGAACTCTCTAATTGATGACCCTGCACTGCACACCCATTGACACCAGAGTCAGGTAATGGGAAGTGTGACCAGATCTTAAAGCACCTCCCCTCACCCCTCCCTTCTGAGCAGGTTTCAATTTAGTAATGATTTTGCTCTCTTCTTCCACCTCCATTGTGGCACAGGAAGGGGCAGGGATGGGCGGAACGAGAGTCTCTATCAGTTCCTCATGAGCTGTTCTCCTTCTTAGCCAGGGGGAAAGGGGGACATTCCTCACACCCTTCCCCTGCTCCAGTGTGGAGTCCCGCCCGTGAGACACAATCCTTCAGGAACATCTTCAACATGAGTGCTTTCCCACGGAGCTTCAGCTTTTCACCAACTGCCCCAGCGTGGGTCACTGCTATGGGGTCATAAAATCATAGAATGTCTCTCAGTCTCTCAGGCCCAGACTGCTCCAGCCTGGTTCCCCATGGAGTCACAAACACCACACATCCAGCAAACCTGCTCTTGCGTGGGCCTCTCTCTCTCACTCTCTGTCTCTCTCCACCAGTTGCAAGTGCTGGCAGGGCCTTGTTCCAACTCAGGTCAGTGTCTTTCATATGTCTCCACCTGCTCCAGTGTGGGGTCTCTCAATGGGCTGCAGGTGAGATCTCTGCTCCCCATCATTATCCATGGGCTGCAGATGAACACCCGCTCCACCATGGGTTTCTCTACGGGCTTCAGGGGAATCTCTCTGCTTCCAGCAGCGCCTCTTCTGCTGCCCCCTTCACTGACTTTGGTGCCTGTACCGTTCCTTACATCTTCTCACTCCCTTCTTTGCTGACAAAAAGTGGTTGTTTGAGGTTTCTCTCTCCTAAATGTGATTCCCAGAGGCACTGTGACCGTTGCTGATGGGCTCAGCCTTGGTCAGTGACAGGTCCAGCCTTGAGACCAGTTGGTGGTTACTCCCTCGGGCGTAGGGGAAGCTTCTAGCTGCTTCTTGCAGAAGCCACCCCTGAAACGTTCCCTCCTCCACCAGAACCCAGCCATCCAAAACCGCAACATTATGGAAAGATTTTTTTCCTGACAACCACATGTTTTCTCCCACCAGCAGATGTTATAGTTTATACTGAATAAATCTATCTCCTTTCCTCTTTCCTAGCATGTGTCTTGTTCACGGTCTTAAGAACCTGTGGTATTTTTTGTTTTCTATGTTTAAAAACAAACTGTTGAAATCAATTATTTGGTGAAAACATGGCATAATTTTCATTTTAAGCATTTTTTAAGTTGTGAAATGCAACAAAATATGTATTTACGTAATTTTCAAATATAGTTTTATTACATTTCATATTTAATTTTTATAAGAACAATATCACTATATTAAAACCTAATTACCTTATACTCTTTCTGGCTTCATGACCATGCTCATAAAATGCTTAATATTCATGTAACATGCTACCTCACCCTGTAATATCACCATATTTATGGAAAGAAATTGTAATCCTCTTTACCGGCTCAGGTTAATTCCAATAAAATATTAAATCCATTTTCTAATCTAAATGAGTTCATTAGGAGAGGCATGGTACTGAGAATACCAAACTCTCTACAGAGTTCAGCTTCATTACATTTCAGCACTGTGCATTTCCAGAGCTGTTGTACTACATTTATGAGGATTTATCTGTACTGTTCCAAAAACATTCATCCTAATTCTACTCCTTCTGTGCATGCTAATCATGAATATGTTAAGTGGAAATACTAAGCTAGCAGCCAATCTCATCCCCAGATGGGTTCAAGTTATGATTACAGAAGAAAATTTGCCATAAGCACTCGTAAAGCAGTGCCAGAGAAGAGGAAATAAAGGTTTGGAGATTCCTTTTTCTTTTTTTAATTTCCCTTTTTCCCCAACCATATTTCCCCCTCCTCCTTAGTACAGTGGGGGGTGGGGAGAAATCTCTGGTAAGGAGGAGGAGAAATATCATAAGATGCTTCAAGGGCTGGTATTACCGTATTTCCAGCCTGATGTAAACTATTTACCTTAGATTAAGCCACTAAATGTTAGGCATAGAACAATTCTAAACAACATAAACCAAATTCCTTTGGGCTGAGTTCTAGCATCTTCCTCAAATTAAGGGCATCTCTCCACAAAAATAATCCCGCTCATCCTGAGAGGCCTGCTAGCGAAGTACAGCTAGCTCAAACTTCAAAACATAAATGAGACTGTTGTATTTGTTGGACTAAAAAAGCAGTGGACAAAATAATCCAGCTTCTACAGCATAGCCGTGCCTGGAGTAACTCCCTCTCTCAGATAAAATCTGTATTTTCAAGGAATAAATCATAAACTGAAACACACACGACACAAGTTAAGGCAAGTAAGAGGAAATAATTTAGGTCTGTCCTTTACCTTTGGAGAATGGACGCGGGTGGCTGGTAATCCGAAGGACATCCGCAATTAATGACTCGGCCAAACTTTAGGTGACTGGCCGCTGGTTGTCACTGTTGCTCCACAAAACAGGAGCTGCAGATGTGAACTTTGGAAAGTAGTCCTCGCAGCCCGAAGTTGCAGACTTTTGGTTGATCCCTTTACGTGGCCTGAGGTAAAGGCCTCCACTGAATTTTAACAGCTTTCAAAGCCGGATTGATATGTTAAAAAAAGAGCAGCTTGTCAAAGACAAAGAGATCAGATAATTGGAAGCTGTATAGTGTTCTGACAAAAAAACACAGCAGGGCTGAATATACACAGAAGGAAGTTAAACGCAAGTGCTAAAAAAATTGTATTTCAATCACAATTTGTTAATTCCCTTCTAAAGTTCCATATGCAATTTGAGGCTGTTATTTTAAACTGCGTTAAAAACCAAGCATTCAAAAAGCCCAAATTCAAAGCTACTCACCCCAAATAGTTCTCCTGACTTCACAGTTTTTGTTAGTTGCTTTCTGTAATCCCCGTGTATCATGGAGCTGAACTCGCATTATGCAACCCACAGTGCTTCTCTGAGTAGTGTCAGTGGGAAACCTACTTAAATGAGAGTATCCACAGACTCTAGCTACTAACACAAACCATCCAGTGACTCTATTCAGAGTGGCAAGCAGTGAATACAACACAGTTTGCAAGAACAACTCATTAGTATGCAATTGCCACAGAATCAGACCAAAGTAATTGTGAAGTTTGTCTTCCACTTGTTCCCTAAATTCTTCTGAGTAACTTTTCTTCCAGAGATAAATAAATAGCCAATTATTTTACTTAAATTGAAAATAACATTTTTTAAATCAATGGGAGAAGCTTGCAGGGATTTTGGACAACATGTCCCATTTTATCCTGTTGAAAAATTTACCCTCTCTCTAATGCAGAGATGTTATGCCATAGAAACAGCTGAGTTTTACAACAATTTGCTTTAAGTTTTCATTTTATTCAGAAAATAACCCCAAAGAAAATATTCAGGTAGAAGCTAGGATACAAATTCTAGGTTTGTAGTCATGGGATCCTGTTTACTTAGAAAGGAAAATAATGTAGTTTGAATTTCCTTTGCATACATGAAAATCAAGTTTTTAAAATTAAGGAGCCTTGATTTTAAAGAATATTCTTGAAAATATGAACACAAAAGTAAAGAGCATTTATTAACACTCATCTTTTTAAATAGCAGTGCCTGCTTAATCAGAAGGAATATACATTTCTCTGTGGCATATATATATATATATATATATATATATAATTTCCGTAACCAATTAACAGATAACTAATAGTGACCTATAAAACATACTTCATGGGGATTTCCAGTGTTGCCCACTAATGCATTTCTTTGGATAGCTCCTCTGTGCATTTAATTTTGCTCTATTTTTTTATTGTGTTCTCTTGCTTTCCCTAGTTCTTAGTTAACCAAAAGTCATCTATGATATTTACAATTTCAAAATATCCAGCACTAATTTCCTTCACACACAGTGTATTTCTATGAGGCCAGCCAATGACTTCAGTGACTGCGATTTCTGCTTGTACCGACGACTATCAATTAACTGTACAAAACCTCCCAGGTTCTCAATGCTAAAACATTACTTCTTTGAGTTCAAAAGGTCACAAAGCACAAAATCAATTAAAAAATCAGAAGGCTGAAAACAAACGTGGTAAGTGATGGAATTCCCACAATGACTGAGAAAAGAAAGACTAGGAAGGGCTGTGACTAAGTTTTCCATCCTGCCACACAGAGGTTTCTGCCCTAAGACAAAACATGAGCTGCAGTCTGCCATCTGAGCAGGGATCCCCAAGCAATCAAGGTGTACTACGCTAGTTATTGCTCATTAAAAAAACCCCTACATTTTGATTGTATAGAGCTGTGGAATAACTTTTGTGTTCATTCAAGAGGATCTCAGAATCTGCCCAACATATGGGATGTAGGTTCCCTTTTTACCTTTCTGTTCTGTGCCCCACCTCTATGATTTTTTCTGTTTAATTCCTGTTACTTCTAGAAACACAAAAGAGTTGGCAGAGCTGCAGAGGAGTATCAAATTTTGCAGTGGCTTTCAAATGTGTCAGAGTACCCAACAGAGAGTATATTAAGGAGATTATTCAATTATTGCATAAATTGGAGTCTTCTTTCGCAGCCTACTGTGATCTCAGAATCTCCATGCCTTAAATTAAAAAAATCCTAAAAAGGTATTTTATTTGTAAGTATAATAATAGAGGGGATATTACTTCAACCCCAGAAAGCTATTTTAAAACCCTTTGTAAAGTATGTGAATTATAGGTTATTCACAACCTGATTACATTTCACTACTTCAATAGTAGTTAGCTTTCTTTTGACACTATGGGGTTTCTAAAAATGTCGTCTTCTATTTTCAGATAGGGAGACTGAATTTCTATAATCAATCTTTTTACCTTGATACTTTTAGAAAGGAAGAGGCTACTGCATATAGATGAGCCAACTTTTAGATGTTTATTTGGAAGGACTCTCAGTAGGCATTTATAAACACCTTGCCCAGCAGCTCCCTGAGGAGAAGGTACATCAAAACCAAGCTGTGACATCAAATTGAGACATAAATCCACACTGAGGAGGATTTCAGAGCAGCAGAAGTTCCTCCCAACAGGGAAGCAATGCAGGGCCACAAAGCCCAGTTTGGCTCCAAGCCTAAGACTGCAAAATTCTTGTGGGGAAGGCAAAGGAATTTTGCTGTCCAGAAACCAGATGCAGACACACTTGACACAAAAAGTGCTGTGGTGGGCATATTATTGAGTGTGTACAGATGCTTTTCGTTCTCAGTGTTTAAGGATTTCAGCTATATGAATGACTGCTTGGATTTTTGACTCTGATTTTCCTTTTAGAAAGAGGGGCGGGGCGGGGCAGGGCAGGGCGAGGTGAAAAAAAGAAAAAGATTAAAAAAGTCCCTGGAACACTAAGTGCCATTTTAGTTTAGGCTAGACTTTCTTTGACTCTTTTGTCCAGTGATACACAGACCTTGATTTTAATTAGCATGGCTACTGATTTCCAGAGGTTGATTAACAACTAGTTCTTTTGTAACAGCTTTTATTTTAAAGCAAATGTATCAAATCTTAAAGCAGATTTCAGTGAAGTCATTAAGGAAATGTTTAACTATTTCACTGTATGAGGAGCAGAGCTGGACAACTCATGTACGTAAGCTAAAACTCAGATGACAATTCAAGTATGAGGCCAAAACGAGCATAAAAGCTTCTCCTAATTGGTGGGGTGGGTTTTTTGAAGAACTTCTGTTTTAAAAGAACAGTTTAAAAATTATAGCTAGCACACATTTCTATTCAAAAAATGCCTGCAGCCGAAATAACTATTAAAGACAGTTAAGACTGATCTTTTTACCAATTCAGTTTTGACACTGATTTCCCAAATTCCTGATCCTCCCCTTCCCCCAAACATTTAGCAATACATCGCATACTGCTATATAGAGTGACAAACCAACACTCCATGACACAAAACAGATACTGGCCTTGCACCCATTACTTCAGGTGAGTGTCATCACACTTCCTACCAGCAGACTGTCCTGCATCATCAGACATGCACCTGTTTCCATGTTTCTGCTTTCAGAGCACATACAAAATGAGAGGACAAGGAGGGTATTTAAACCTTCTTGTGGCTTCTGACAGTGACTTACAGATCCTATCAAAAGGAAAAAATAATCCTCCTTTGGTTACTATTTCTGTTCCTCTTCTCTCTAAAACCTACAAGTAATTTCAAAAATTCAGGTCAGTATTGTGGGTGTTTAGATGCTCTTTTGCATTTCTACTACAGTAATTCCTCTGTATAGCGTTGAATTGTAAGAGGATGGACCTTTCACCTTTATCTCTAGATGTTACAGAAAAAGAAGTATAGAAGAAGGAAAAAAAAAAAAGTAAAAAAAAAAAGTGCTTAGCTTATCCAGAGCATGTCAGCCAGGCATACCCAGAGTACCAAAGCTTTTATAATTTTTTTAGCTGGAAACAGCTAGCTTCTTAAAAGCGTTTGACCTGAGGAGAAGACACATTTCAGTCAGCTTATTGAGTGGTATCTGCAGCGTCCAGCCAGAATAAGTTGAACAACCAAAATGTGAGTGAAGAAATCTGTGCAGCCAGGGAGTGAAGAAGGGTAGGTAGTGATGGAGAGAGAAACTGCTTAGTACAAAAAGAGGTATATATTTCAATTTAGCAGGAATGATTGCTTTAATAGGACTAATCAGTTAAGCTATCAATTAAAGATGAGGCTTCATGGCAGTCACCGGTGAGAAAAAACATGCTATCTTTATGAATTGTCAGCATATTGCTATTTATTTTCCATGCAAAAAAACCAATTTACACATAGTCCCAAACAGCACAAGAGGGAATAAAGAGAAACTGACTGTATGTAGATGTAGAACCATAAAAAGGTACGTAAAAAGGAGAAAAAGCTACTGTTGGCTGGCAGCCACTTGCATGTCTCATTATGCACTTGTTGTTTCTAAAAGATGCTTCATTTTGCACTTTGAGAACATCTCCCATTACTCAGGAACATACACACTACTACACAGTTCTTGCGGGAGAAAAAAAGCAACTACCCAACAATAAAAACTACATGATTTTTCTCATCACATCAATCTAGTTTGGAAGGCTGCAGCCAGGGTAACCAGCACTCCCATTCTATCTTCTCAAAGCTAAATTACGCATGAGCAGTGAAGGCACAGGAGAAACAAACATTAACATGGTCACAGAACTTCCTTTTCCAATGCATTCCCTGATGTGAGAGGAAAAACACATAATCGGGGGCCGGGGCGGGGGTGGGGGGAAGGGTGCAGGGGAGAGGTTTTTAAATGCACATACAGTGTCAGACAGGTTTAACTCTGAGGACCTTAACTTTGGTTTAAATTTTCTAGATTTTGTCCCTTAATATTTTTTTGTAGTTCAACATAAACTACATGACTTCTGGGATATAATGGCTAGATATACACCTGACACTCTTTCCATCAAACCTATAAGAAATAATTGTCTAAAACAAGGACAAATAGTCAAAATAGGTAGTCACATACTTGTCTTTGCTATTTTCCAAAACCAGCTGCTCTTCAAGATTCTTCTGTCTATATTTCGGAGATATATGAAAGCAAACATAAAAATAACAGTTCTGGAGAGTATCTTTTGATTGGAACTGGTGGGTTCTTGGGTATCCTAAGTGTTGTTACAATTACACTTTAGACTTCATGAAGATCTAGTCACTTGGGGATTGGTTGGGGTTTTTTTCCTTGTTCCCCGCAAAATATCAAAACCACCCAACTATGATTTTGGACATTGACATGAGATTACATTTCTCCCATCAATACCCATTTCCCTACTCTTTACAGGTAAATGTATTTTTTAATACACATAATCGACATTAAAATCTTTCCAAAGGATCAGAGAAACACAAGATCTTATCACGAGGTGATTCTTTTTCACCAGGACCTTACCAGATTTCATTGAAAGGTAATACTGCTTTTTGATATTGTCTACAAAGTCAGCATTAACCAGCTAGAGCATTAAAAAGGATCCCAAGACAATGTACTACATCTATGCCTGCTTACGTACCAGCTGAGGAGAGAATGGTACTCCTATATTAAATTGTCATGAATAATTCCCATCCACATGGGATTAACTCCAAAAGAAATTACAGGGGGAGCCAGCCCAGAGGGCTGGAAATAAAAGAAAACTCTTAAGCAGGCAGAACAGAAATTCAGACTGCAGTGGCATTATCAGAGTCCCTCCTTGCTGAGCGTACCTTAAACAACATCTGCCTCTCTGATGCCGGCCCCAGGACAGTCACAGGGCATGAAGGCATCTAGCAAGGTGGTGGTATATGAAAGATGAATTTACATGCTCTAAAATGCATGATTAAAATAACACATAAACATGTATTAAAACAACGCTGCCGAGCACGTCTGGCTCCAGGGCCCTCTTTTTCTCCTCTACCTGTGAAAAAAGCTCTTCAGGCTCAGAGTGCGTAAGAGCCATTAGGAATGAGAGACCAGACACCAATCTCACCTTCTTTTTCTAGGTGCTGCAATAATATTAAAATCAAAAGAAATTGAAAAAAAAAAAAAAAACCCCACCATTTTTTGTCCTGTTGTTCAGCAGTACTCTGAGGCTTTGTGGTTATGATTCGAGACTCCAAAAAGCAAACTAGTCTAGAAAAGTCTTCTAGATATTAATCTTCAGAAACTCTAGCTACACATAGCTTATTACAGAAATGAATTCTATAAACTCATCAGCTTATGATGTTTAGCACTGGAATAACAGAATAACACCAACCTTCTTAAAGTACCAGTCTGTACTGTATATGATGCATTAGACAAGCATCACAATGATGTGTCTTACTATGCAAAAAGGTACATACCAGAAAAAGGTAGAAAAAGCCAGACAAAAATGTAACCTGACTATTTCCTCAGACTAAACTCGTAAGCTTTTTGCGAAAAATCAGAATCCAGACTTAGTGGCAAGCTTCTGAAAACTTGCAGAGCTCTGATAAGAAAGGACATCTCTCATAAATATTCATTAAAAATTACCTTTTCTGGATCATGAATTTTTCAAACAGACACTGGTTTGACCTCTGCAAGGAAGGAACAAAACCCAGCCCATAACAGAATATTTCCATTTTCTGACCAAAAAAGAGAAGCTTTTCTGGGTGAGCATCTACTTTGCACACTACATGAGCCTCTGGGTCAATTACCTTTGCAATCCAAGCGTCCAAGCATTAATATTAAATTCAAATTACAGTCTTTAAATTCTGAAGTGTTACCTTCTTATTTTCTGGAAAAATTGATTGTGAGGCAAGACAGTGATTTGCATTTTAAACAATTTTCTAAACTAGCATCACCATTCCACAGACATCTCTCATTTCAAACAAGACAGTTATAATTGGCAATCTCAAAGCATTTCATTAACATCTCCTGAGCTGGGAAGACCAGAACATGTTTGTAGGTCATCTCCAGCTGCGTTGTCCTGCTAGCTGTCTGGAAACTGGGAATTCCCTTTGCATTAGTGCTATCACACTAGATAAAACACATAGCTTACCCATTGCTGTCAGAAGCTGGAAAGAGAGGTTATATGTTAGCTAGAACCCCCATGTGCTGTGGTGAAGAAACCCTTGCTGGGTATACTCCTGCCCTAAGGCCAGTTCCACAACAGCATTTCAATTTAACTCTTGCTAATTACTGGTAAAGGCTAATAATGCCTATTTTAAACAACATCAGCTTTTAAACCACCACCATAATATGTTGAGAGCATCAGCTTTTTGCCAATCGCCTTCACACTGTCTTCGACTTGATGCACAGATAAAAACACTACCAGCCAGTGCAGACAGAAACAGTAAGCTTCGTATCTCAACCACACACACAAATGGAGGCTCAGAGAGAAACAACTATATATATATATATATATATCAACTTTCCTGGTACAGAAGACAGAAGCATCACACTTCCGAGGCTTGCCATTACAAGCATCCTCATAATTTCTATTTAGAATTTCATTATTTTAGGGTTATTTGAATGGTAAGGGGGGAAATGAGATATTTCTTTGAATTATTTCTCTTAGTCATAGGAATCTGTGTAGGAGATGTGTTAAGCAAAAAATATAGGTAATTTTTTCCAGATGCTTTATTAAATCCCTCCTCCCCCTAGCTTCTATGCAGGCAAACCTTGTAAATGAAGATCTAAATGTAACAGAACTGTAGCTAACAGGAGAAAATTGGGAGGGTGGAAACTTGAGCTCTTGGCAAGCTTTTATAAAATTCAGCTTAGCATACCATTCCCAAACGAGATAATTAATTTAAGAAAAATTGCATGATTTATTGCTTATGATGAACGCAAAGATCCTTCTAGTGCAGAAACTTAACAGGACATGTAGAAGGGTTTAAGATACGTGCTGACAGAACTTCAGCAACAAGAAATAATATTGGAAGAGAATGAGTTGTGTTGCCACTAGCACAGTAGGGACAGATATCTGGCTGCATCAGCATACTAAAACCTAGGCACAGGAAGGGCTCCATTCTAGCAAATGCCTGAAAATTGTTCAGCATGGAAAAGGACTTTTAGAAACTTTGATCTTTTGTACTTATCTCTTTGTTTTTACACCCATTTCTTTAATTTGCCCACAACAGAAAATACGTGTGTGCTTTGAAAGCCGAAGCAGACTGGTTGGTTTGGTACAGAGGGCAGAAACCTGTCAGGGACTTTTATTACATTTTACATTTCAGTGCTTATGCGCAGAGAGAGAGAAAGGAAATGAAGCAAACTGGTTGCCAAAGATCCAAGATGTGGCAAATAATATATGCTCCCCCTTTCAAAGGCAAGGTGCGTACACACGTATAGGCTATTCATTATGAGCAACAGAATTGCTATTTGCCTATTTCAAATGGAATCCGAATGTGCCAAGCACAGCAAGAATACTGAGAGCAAAGAGTGCTTAATATTCTAGCCCAGCTCACTGAAAAAAGCACTGAATTGACAGAGCAGTGTTCTGTAGAGCAACATGATGTGTCTGCTTTAAATGGAGAATAATGGATTTAAGTTTAGTGCAGAACTAAAGGGCTCAATTACTATTCATGAATTCTGAAATGTTCTACTACAGAAACTCCTTTTGCATGAAATGTTCATCAGAATCAATGTGTGGAACTACAAAAAGTAAACCTTTCCCCCTCACACAATACAGTACTTACCTAGATTTGTGCATTTACAAAGAGCATTGCTGTGGCATTTATCTAAAAACCACCTAGACTACAGAACAAACTATTTAAAATAAATACGCTTCAGAGGGTTGTTGTAGGGAAAGCTGCTCTACTAGTGCCACTTCCTGTTGCTTTTAGACAACCTCTTTACCGCTTGCCTAGCCTAAGAAGGACCCAGTGCTTCAGGAAAATCATTTTTATGAAGGCAGAAGGAAGCTTTTTGTCCAGAAAAGCAAGTAGGCTCACTTCGGGGGTTTCTGTAACATAGCTGCGTTTTTGTCAGAAATTTTAACAACACTGAAACTACCAAAGTTCCAGAAACTGTGTTAATTGTGTAATTATTCAAACCCACAGTCCTCATTCAGCACAAAGTCAGGACCAGCCCTTGCACCCTGTAACGTTCAGCACTTCGCTTGAAATACAGACTTCATCCCACCACTCAAAAACCTCATCAGCTTCCACAGTTTTAGTCTGTAAAATTTTTATACAATATGGGTTTTGGTCATTTGCTAAAATATAAGCAGAGAAATGTCTTTTATCTCATGTCACATATACATGCATGTATCATGGAATTAGTGTGAAATTTAAGCAGATGAATGTTCGGATACAATTGCGCTTTGCAGTCTGCAGTAACCATTTTAATTGAGACTAATCACAGAGACAATTTTTACTCAGAATGAGAGAAAGATAGTGGAACACATCTTTAATCTAAGGAGTTATTTGGATATCCCTTCTAATTATGTTCAAGTAATATTCTCCCGTAAAAATTTATATATCTGGTGTTTGTTTGTAACTTAGGGCCAAATTAATCATCTATCTGCTTGGGAAACATCTGCCATTCAATATTTATTAGCATATAAAGGATGGTAATTCTTCAAACATTTGTGTTTACTGCATTATAATTGAGATTAACTCAGGGGCTGCTTTTTTTTCCCCAAAAAAACCCTTTTAAAGAGTTGAAAGTTTTGTTTGTTTTCTGAGTGTACAGATGACTGTCAGTCCTGAAGGCAGTTTCCAGAGGCTTTGTTAACAAGCTACCTCTGCTTGCATATTCCACCCCTCAAACTAACACATGCATAATTTTATCATCATTGTGTGCCATCTGGAGTATGTGGATTGAACTGCAGTTTTAAAATGAGGTCTAAGGAATATTTTGGCTGCCTGTATCTGGGAGTATTATATATTTCAAGGTGATTTTCTTATAGAATATGTGCAAAGTGTGGTATTTGTGCTACAGTATGAATTTCATTTTGGAAATCAGGCTTTTTTTATGCTGTCTGCTGTCCTTTTCCCCAGAGTGAGCCAGAATCCAGTAGAGATGAAAAGCAACTCTTATGCCTACCAGAGGGGTGATGTCCCTAAATTTCTCAACCAAGTGGAACAAGCTGCGGTGGTGTTTGCTGCTTTACACTTCCAGATCTGAAGAATTAAAGTGAAGTAACAAACCACCTACAAAGAAAACGTAATAAACTGACACTCATCTAAGGTCATTTGACAAAGAAACTTGAAAGCCATATAAGGTCCCTTTTAAGTTTTGAGGCAGGAGTTCAAGAGCAAGGTCTGGAAAGAGAAATAACTAGAGAAGCAGAGATGTCTACTAATTGCATGTTCATCTGAAGAAGGAAACTTCACAGGAAATAAAGCTTCCAAAGCCAGGGGAAAGCCACAGGGAACTTATCCCAGAGTCCTCAAGAAGCTGCAGCCTAAGGCAAAAGAACATAAAGAGCAGATAGGCATGATATGTGGTCCTTCCTTAACTAAGAACCGCTTTTCCTTGCACTAAAAAAAGAAAAGAACATTATTTTACTTTTTTTTTTTCTTTTAAACATAAACACCTATAGGTGTCTTTATTTGGTTCAAAACCATATATTCCTAGAAAGTGAAACTGCAACACATTTGCAATACTGTCACATTAGACAAGGTTGAGTTGAAGCCTTTGATAGATGTGGGTATCTATAGGAGCTAGACACAAGATCCTGTTTTTTAAGAGTTCTCACTGACCCAAGGTGGTGGGAGTCAAGCGTGCGAGGGTGTGCTATCTCGCTGAAATTCTGCAAGGCTGTGTGAGAAGGAGATTTAACTGGAATTTTAGAGAGGTTAAATTTCAAAATGCATCCATTGCAGGTGATCAGACAAAAGGTAGAAAGTCAGACAGGTTAGACTCAGTAACATTGGTAGCTAAGAAAATATGATTTAGAGAAGGCAGTTTTTGCATATCACAATGTAGTACTGAATAGGGACGGCTGCCTTGCCTTACTCAAATTCTTTAATGCATCTTGGTTAAACAGTGACAAAGACTAGACTCAGACAATTTATTTTATGCAATTTAATGTCAGTGGGACTACGGTTGAGATTACTTTAGGTAGCAAAATTTATCAGGGTTCATCCATTTGAAACAGTACAGATTAACTCTGTTGCCATAGAAACACATGATTTTGGCATAGCAAACACAAGAATAGTCCATCTAGCCTAGTATTTCACTTCTGACTAAGGGCTATCATTTGATTCTTCACCAGGTGATTAGAATAAACCACCTATCAGATGCTCCTCTACATAAATTTGAGACTATTAAGCCATAGCACTCATGGAGTTACCTAAAAATAATGTAAAATTGCTTCATGCTATTCTATCCACACAGAAAGAACACAAAAATTGCAATCATGAAATGGATGCAAGTAAATTAACTTCTGTAAGATAAGAATTCTGATTCCTTTTCTTTTCTTTCCTTTTCTTTTTCAGACAGCTGATTGTCCCTACCTGTTTGGATAACTTTCAGGCGTCTTCAAGTATATTTTATAAACACAAGTTAACCTCCTTGCAAATAACACATATTACATATAAAATCGTATCAATAGCTCAACCATTTTTCTTTTATATGTCTTTGAGTGGTGTTTGAGCTTGGTGATTTCCTATAATTTAATTTATTTAACATCATTTTTCTGCTAAGTATGTCTTATGCTAAAAAGGTCATTATCGATCACATGCTGTTACGCTATTTCTTCACACGTGGGCAAGACAGACACTGAGAAACTCACAGAAGCAACAATTTTGGGGAATGTGGTCTCACATTCTATGCAATGGAAGCAATGCCATTTATTTCAGCCATTCTTGTGTCGAGTTCAGCTCATGGCTGAACTACACTGTATCTTTCAGACACTGACTCCTGATTTAAACACTCTATGTCAAAAAGAAATAATCACATCTCTTACTAATATGTTCCAGTCATTAATCACTGTAGCTGTAAACATTTTGAGTCTTACTATTAATTTCAACTTAGCTGCCTAGTCTTCAGCCACTATAAGTTTTTATCTCTTCAACTAGCAAATTTCAGAGATGCATAAAATAAAGGCATCTTCTTCATGGATAACAAGTTACTGAGTCAGAACAACTTTCTTATTAACCTTTTCTCCAAATACATAATGCAAATACATTATTAAGTGTATGCAGAAAGATTAAGCTAGTTTAGTTTTTCACTCTCCAGATTGTCATTTTAGATTGCAAGGAAAATTTACACATGTCTCTATTAGAAACTATGAGGTACCGGTAGCAGTAACTCACTGGTACTAGATTGTACGTTTTATCTCTGGAGTATCTTCACATCAAGGAGACATTAATTCTAATGAGAAATCTAACTTGGAAAGTGCAAAATATTGAGACAATCTTCACTGAACTAAATGTAGTCTTTCACCTCCCATTTGATGTCACTGTCTTTTCCCCCTGGGTAAACCACATCGGTATTAAACAGAGATGGAAGCTCACAAGTGATCAGAATCCCACCAGCTCTATTTTTGTGTGCAGTCTTATTAACTGTTCTTACATAGCTGCTCTGGTTAGAATGTTCATATATACTATACTGTATTCTTCATTGCAAATACAGAAAACTCCGGGCAAAGTGTTTTTAAATGTACTATACTTTTTAAGCAAGGTAATTCATGTATATAACTGAATATATAATTTCCACCAGAACTCAGTGATTCTTATTAAGTATGTATTCTGTTTCATGCTATTGGTATTTGGGGTCTGGAACAAATAACAACTGCTTTGTGAAAAATATACCAAGGACCTTTTAAGATGCGTTCTGCATCAGTAGGGACTGGAAATGTACATCCCTTTGAAGACCAGACAGGGCTCTTTGAATAGATTATCTTTATTCTAAAGGATATTTAGTAATTGAATATTTTTCTTAATATCGCAGGCTCCTTATGAAGACTTCGTTTTTCATGCCCCAAAATCTTTTCACAATAAGCAGTATTGCAGTGGGCTGACCTGGACAGGGCAATATAAAGACAAGGGAGATCACTTACCAATTTCCATCATGGGCAAAAAAGACTTGATTTGGGGAAAATTAATTTACTTTATTGCAATTAGAAGAGATTTGGGTAGTGAGAAACAAAGGCAAACAAAATGAAAACACCTTCCCACCCATGCCCAGGCTCAGCTTCAGTCCTTCATTCCCCAATCCTCTACCTCCCTAACTTGAATGGAGGGGGTGGAGGATAGGGATGTGGTCAGCCCATAACAACTCCTTTCTCCTCATGCTTTTCCTCTGCTCCAGCATCAGAGTGACTATCAACAGGTGAGAGAGGCTTGATGAGTTTTCTCAATTGGTTTAAACACAGTTTACAGTGAAAATCTGTGCATAAAGACATATTTATAAGACTGTTTCCCTTTTCCTTATTCTGTTTGCTACTCATGAGCAGGAAGGCTACTTCACATCTGCCTGGGATCAGAGAATGAAAGAGGATGCATTGAAAAAACTTATTTTATGATATATAAAACTTATATATACTTATATAAAACTTATGATTTATAAAATGATATAAAACTTATTTTATGATTTGGCAGTGTTTTTGGCAATGGAATATTGTGCCAAGTTATATATATGCAATCCCAGAATTCTGTTTTCTTGGTCTCATGTTCCAAAATCAGTGGGTAGACTGCCCTCTCACATGCACTTTTACATATGTGAAATTTCTTTTACTACCCCCCCCCCTTTTTTTTTTTTAGAGTTGATAACTCATTACCTTTCCTGTACAGAATGATCATTTAAACAATTCCTATAATATCTACACAAACCAAGAATATTTTTTCTGGGATCATTAAGAATCAGTAAGAACAAACATCAGTAGAACTAGTCCTGGGCACAAAGAAATTTAGATTTGCATAAGACAATACTTTCTAACTTGGTGTCTCTCCATTTGAAGTCAAAGGGCATTTTCTCCTCTATTGAATAGGAGAACTCTTGTGTGCCACTGCTTTGTTTCCAGTCAGTAACTAGCAATGGCACTCAGAGCTATATGTTTTGTCAGTTCTATGTACCTGAACTTGGCTATGTTTGCTTTTAAGAATATTCATGTTGGTGTTCAGGAATTTGTAACTTTTATTTAAACCTGATATCCATTTTTACAAAGTGAGCCTCAATAAATTTCCATGGCAAAAAATCTCCTATTTAGCACCATTTTTCTACTTTTCCCTCCCTAGTTAATATACAGTGCTGTCAGTTTCCAAGTTGACCAAAAGATGAACACTTTTTTTCATATTTGTCTTTCTGTGGAACCATGATACTATATACATACATCACAGCAGTAAAAGCTGCTGTTCAAAAAGAAAGGCACAAATGATACTAGTGATGAACACATCCCAAAGGGTAAGCTTGCTTTGGATGGCTCCCAGAAATGCGGATCTCTACAGAAAATATTTAGGCACTTCAATTTTACTCTGTCATTCTAGAAATTTCAAAGACACAGTTGTTCTCATCAAATACTTAATATTGCCAGTTCCAAGCCAAACTGATTATGCCACCAGGACAGCAACAATATTTCTTCATTTTTTGCTTCCTGATATGGCCAGGGAGTCCTGCTTGTGCACTTATGCCAACCTGCAGGAGCTCTGCTTTGTTCTCGTTCGGTTTCAACTAGCTGTTCTTCACCTGCTATCAAATACAAGCCGGTGCCCAGGTTAGGTTGGCAACAACAACGTTTTCATACACTGCAAAGGATAAGCAGAGAAAATTGTATCTGCATATTGTTGATGTCAGAGTTCAAAATATCTCACGAGCTCATATAGCTCTATGAAATGCTGCTCAGAACAGGAAAACAATCCTTACAGAGTATGGAGACAGGCTGATTTTAATCATTCCTGATATGCAAAGGAAAACATTGTCTTAGTGATGGTCGGTCTATTTTACAATCTCCATCAGATAAAACGTTATGTCACTGTGGACAATACAAAAAGCGTGTGACAGCACAAGCTTATTTGAGTAGAGAGCTGCCTTACCCCAAGTCTATCATACTTGATGTAAATCCATGACATTCAGCTTGTGTCAAGTCTAGGATGCTGGCTTTATCCGAGATGCTGTTAGCAACTGCTATTTTGGAGTAGACCGTGGAGTAGACCATTTGATCCTGGATGGAAGTCAAATATAGGCAAAATCTCCACACAACACATCACTATGATGCACAATCTTGGCACCATCATCTCCAATGATCTTGCTTTGATGTAGGGAAGTTGAACTTGAGACTTCAAGTTCTGTATCATGAATTCTTCAGCTGAGTACCTGGCATCTGCTGAGTCACACAGTGGCCAACCTATAACCCACCACTGGTTACAGTCAGAAATGATGGACAGCACTTTCTAGAGCATACTACTATTCAACTGGTTTGAATAAGATCAAAGAATTCCGACAGGTCATGTGTCTGCCCCTTCTAAATATGAAAGAAGTAGAAGTCACAACAGCATTCTTCAAAGATCTAGGCTGGAGACACAACGTCACAAACCAATGAAACAGCTTTACAGCTCATGCAGTCCAACACAGCTTTGAAGCCCATGCTAAACTATGGATACCATAGGTGCAATTCTCCTCCTATATGGGGAACTGCATTTAACATATCCAGTGTCTTAAAACTTCCACATATTTTCTACTTCATGCATCACTCATTTTTTCTATAAGGAAATGACATACTTTGAACTAACATACTCAGTGGAATGCATCTGCATCCTCTGTACTTTCCCAGAACAGTAAACACCTCCTCTTAACCACTCCCTTCATAAGGACTACACACCTAATTTTTCCTTTCCTCAAATTTATAACTGCTGCAATCATTTTTCATCCTAATACCAGTACTCTGCTACATTTCTGGAATATGGTGCCCAAAATATTTTTTATTATTATTTTTGAGGTAGAGAAAAAAATAGACATCTTTATTTTCTTCTACATGTTTAGACCAAAACAGTTTTACTTTTTTTTCTCATTTTTTCCTCTAATTTTCTGGACTTTTTTTACTATTGCCTTTTTAAATTATACACTCTCAAAATATAATAAAAATATAGACTGAAGTTTGATCAATTTCAGATTTAAAAATAGCTAGGTGCTGGTTCAAAATGTCACTCACACATATGTCTCTTCAGAGCCCCATTCTGCCTTCATGTGCATTCACCTATCTCACAACTGTTTGCCCCATCCTTCAATTCAGTGAATCATCTTTTAAACTAGATTGAACAAAATTCTTCATGATCATTCATTTGCTATAAAGGATGCTACACACATCAACAGTTTCCAGAAAATGTCCAAGCTCTTTCTGAATTAGATGACCCTAATACTGCAGCTGGTAGTAACATCTAAATAATAAAAAGGAATTTTTACGTGGGATTCTGCCTCATTCTACCTCTTCTGTTAGGCTCAGGTCATGTTATCATCAAAACTACTGCAGTCAATTTCAGTAGACTTAAAAGGGACCTAAAATTTGTTAAAGGTATCCCATTTTTGCCACTCATTTTCTCACTAGTCACACATTTTACCACCACAACCTGTGAGACTGAGTATTTAAAAGCTTATGCAAATTTATTAGCTTTCTAACAGTCACACAGAGGTATGACTGTCAGCTTCATGCTCTCTTGCTTTCACTTACCATAGTTACAGAAAGTGTGATGAGTAAATTTTCTAAGTGACCCTTATAAACAGACATAGATCCCTTTCCCTCCTTACTGTTTCCCAATCTCTTCTTCAAATACCACAAACAGCAGATATTCAAAAGCCATCTGGAGACAGTCCTGGGCTACTGGCTATACGTGGCCCAGGTTGAGCAGTGGGGTAGGACCAGATGATATCTGGAGGTCCTTTCCTGTGATTATGAATTTGGAGCCAGGACATTTTACATCTGGTGAAGACTTGTGCCATAGGACTTGTGCCATAGGACTGAGGTATGCTTGTTTCTGCCCGCCTGAAAAGTGAAAACACTCAACAACCAAGTTTAGCAATATGCTTTGACACCTCTTGTAAGTTAGAACCTCCAGGAACACAAATTACTGTAGTCTAAATACATTTAAACTTATAACCAGAGCTAAAATGCTGTTAATTTACTCAACATGCAATGAACATTTTCTATTTTCCAGCAGGAAATTGCTTATAAGGTCTTATATTTGTTAAAATTGGTTCAAGCATTCTCTGACAATCATAAAAACAGAGACCAGTAAAATTATTGAATTCTATTCATATAACTCTTTATTGATCTTGATTAATCCTTAGATGTTCTCCTTTTTGTCAAAGACTTGATAGTGATATATCTACATTGCTCATGTGGTGGTAAAGTATTAGAATCCATGAAATATTAGTGGGGTTTTTGAACAATATTGCACCTTGTTATGGCAAGAGCAATTTGCCATGCTGAAAAGATTATTTTGGAATTGTTTGGGTTGATTTTTCAATTCAGTCTGGAATAAAAATCCAGCCGATATATGTAAACAAGAATTACTGTATATGAAAACTCCGACTTTTTTTTCCAAAGCTTCTAGAAGGAAAAAGCTGTAGGATAATTCTATCATTTAATTTTACAAGAAACATCTGGATAAATTATGTTTAATCTATGTGAAATCATACGCCTAGTGCTGTGAAGATGAAAAAATAAAAAATCTATAGTTCTTTATTTCCAAAGAAACCACCTTTGTCACTGATGTGCTTCACAGCACAACTGAGAAAACCCAGGAAAAGGAGACATAATGGCAGATATTCTCAGTCAATTTAAACCAAACACACACACTTCTAACCTTGTATGAAAGTGCTTTTGCCCTTGCAACACCTCATTTTAGACAATACTACTCACAGTAGTAAATTTAACACTTACAAAGTATTTAAGTCTCCTAAGCTCGATCTCCTTCTGAAGTCCTTCCCCCATGCAATATTTACTTTCAGTCTTTGCTATGCAACTCTGATATATCTATTGAGGTGGGCAAAAAAGGATCCACAAAAACGTATGTGGCTTTGAAGGTTGGTCATACAGTAGGTCCTCTATAAAATGCATTAGTCCTCCATGATGATCTCCAACTCTGGTATTTTAGACAACATCCCAACATCTTCACCAAGAACTAGAGAAGGAAGAAGGTTATATTTTAGAATGAGAATATAGTCAAGTTGAGACTCCAGGTGCTTTTGGACTTCTTTCCACAATAACATCTTCTCAGTGGAGGAATATTTTTTTAGACTAAAATGAGGAGAATTCCAGAGAAAGCTATTCTAACAAGGTGACTATGCCTTTCTATTCTCTTGGTTTCCTACAGCGGTATCCCAAGCGAACTATTACTGAATGACAAAAATCTAATTAAGATCCAGGAGAATTGTGTGCTTTATCTAAAATCTTGATAGAAATATAAATTTAAGGACATTTTGCAGGTTCTCTCTTTTATTTCACACCGTATTTCTATCAAAGGGTGCTCATTACAGCAGTGCTTCCCATTCTGGCCCCGGGTCCCTGAGGAACTCATCAGTGGTCCTTCAGGGATCAATAGAAGACTTTTACTTGACTTTGAAACTGAGAGACCATTTACAAACAGGGGTCCTTGCAGGACAGAGAAGGTTGTTTCTGGTGAGTTTTAAAGTGGAAAGAAGGAAATCAATATGTAGTTTTAAAAATAACTCTGGAGAAGAGAGGAAACAGCCATACAATGGGACATTCTGTAATTGTTTACTGTGTGTATTACGGTATCAGGCAGCAAGCACAGGGTTTTCTATGCCACGCTTTAAGCAGGAGGCATTTTCCACAATGAAAAAAATAGTAAATTTTAGCATGTTTCAGAAACAGCAGTCATTTTAAAGAAAGAAAGAAACATCTAAGAGAAATTGAAAAGAAAATCCTAAACACATGTGACTATCAGCTCAAATAATGCTCCTTCCAATGGGTTATCTCATTTCGATTTTGTTTTCATTGAGCAGATCACAGCCTCACAAGGTAAATCCACACCGTTTACTGTAAATTTAAGGGGTCTGTAGAGTCACATTGTAACTGGCCATTCAACATGGAGGCAGGTATCTCCTACAGTGGGGAGGACAACAGCAGTTAGCACCAGATTTTCACAGATTGGTCAGCTCTCACCTAGTTCTGTGACTTCTGAAAAGTGCTTAAGGCTGCACAGATCTAATTTTGGAAAATCAAGTCACCTCTGTTTCCAATTCCCTATCCTCCTGAAATTTAAAAACCATTGCTACATCCCAAATCAGCCCCAAAACACTTTCAAGAATCCACCCAGACAATTGTTCAGATTACTGGATTACTGTCATATACCTGAAACCTGACACACAGGCACGAATAGGGAGGGTCTTTATTAAAAACCTAATTTCTTTGTGAGATCTTGGCATAGATTAGTGCTCGCAGGGAACAGGGGATCAAATCTCTTAAACCAGAAGGTCACTGGGAGCTTCTGTCACAAAAATCTTTGCAATGACACCATCACCTAGGTTAGGCAAGACCTCTGAACCACTGCTCTGCTTGGCTCCTATAATCCAACTGCGCCCATGTCTTAATGCGACCAATCTGGCACATGCAAGATCCACTGCAACTGGCTACTTTAAACTGCATTAAAAACATTTCCTAAGTAGTTTAACAAAAGACTGTCCCCCGTGACCTTTTCTGCCTCTGCAGAAACAGTTTCTATTGATCATTTAGAAGTGTCTTATCTCTGTACAATTTCATCAATTTTGCAGGAGGAACCCCCGGGGGAGTGTGTGGAAAGGAAGGTACAGATTCTCCACCACAGAAGTTGATCACCACATTTAAGGACACAGATTACTCCATGCAGGGTATATCCAAATAAATTTATTATTTGTTTGATTTTTTTTCAGATATCTTCAATTAATGTAACTGAAACATTTATTAAAACATCATCAGAATACAGCTGTGAAAAATGACCTGCATCTGAGAAAACAAAATATTTCTGCAGTACATGCTGCAACCCAAAGTGCAGCAGTTACCCAAAGAGCACAAGAGAAACTTCCTCCCATTTCCAATTTAATTTTATACTACCTTCACTTTTAAGAACTTGTATCCTCTTTGTCCTCAAAATCAGAAGTCTGTAAAATAGCATCAGTTAATATTTAACAAAAATCACAAATTCCTAGAGTTTTCCTCCATTCTTCTTCAACAATCAGTAAGCTTTCAGTTAAAAAAGAATAACATGAAACAAACAAACACCAAAAAGAACCCCAACAAAAAAACCCAAAAAAACCACACAACAAAATAAATCCAAATCAGGGAAGAACTAAAGGAGCAAAATAGATTTAATATAAACAAATAAATCGTTGGTTAAAAATTCTAAAAAAACAAAGTGCCTTAGAACTTTCATCCTATTTTCCAAAGCCAGAAAGGGGAAGTAGTAACTTGGGACTCTCAGTGAATTTAAGGATGCAAATTTAGAGGGATATGTACAAACTCCTATACTAACTAGCTGCAAATCACCTCATTCTAGAATTTATATACCAGCATTAACATTTTGTTTAGGGAGAGCTAATGTATGATGATAGAGAATTTGGATAGTTTCTAGTTTAGAGATTGCCTGCATTCAGCCAGAGGAGATGTGAATTGCCTGCATGAGTAGAAACAACACCTGCATTTAGGGAACAGTCATTCCTAGGGATCTAGTCACTAGGCTTCATGCCTCTAAACTGGGATGTGCTTTCACAAGTGGTTTATGCTAATTCAGGTCTATGCTACTGGTGAAAGGGATGGTTCAAAGCCCTTTCCATTTTGGCCAGCTTTACCTCTGCGCAGCCATCTGGTAGGCTGGACCAAACAAAAATACCCACCCTACTGGATCCAATGATGCTTAAACCAATGACATAGTAAACTTTGGAACAGAGCTATAAAAGAGGCATAAATATGTTGGGGTTTTGGGTTGGGGTTTTTTGGGTGGGGTTTTTTGGGGGGGTTTTGGTTGGTTTTTTGTTTTGTTGTGTTGAGTTTTTTTAGAATGCTGCTTCTACTTTTCAGATACCAGAAAATAGGAAATAGGCTGGAAAGATTTTTACTTTACATAAGCAATCAAACTACGCAGTTGCAAAACAAATCCATACTTTCAACTATTATGAAAACTGCCAGCATATCATGGTTAACCTGGTTGTATAGTTAATTGGCCTTAAGAGACTGAGAGAGCTGCTGCTATCACTGATGGATTTTATCAGACTGGCACAGACAAGCTTCTGCAACTTCTGCAATTTTTTGTCACCGGTGTGTTATGCATTGCAACAATTGTCTCTCTAAATTTGTATATACTGTTATTTTAAAAGAAAGAGCAACTGGGTCAGGTGGACCTTCTGGTCCCCTGAGACTCCTGCAGGTGCTGGAAGAAGGGAGCAAGTGCAATGAGCAAAAAATCTGCAAATGATGCTGAAATTTAAGAAGTGTTGGCAGAAGCGGTTGCAAAAAGCCTACTCTTGGAAAGAACTTCTTTGTCTCCCAGAGGGAGATAGGGTTTTACTACAATCCCCAGTTGGATAAAGTCTGGCCTAGAAACACAAACCTTTCTGCAAGGACAATGAGAATGGGCAAAAAGTTGGTTACAATACCAATATGCTTTCCTTTTCCACCTAACTTAATTTTTTTTTAGAGAGAGAAAGCCAGACAAGCTAAAGCAACTACTTCATAGTCTAAAACCCAATTAATTTTCTCTAAAATAAAAATCTTTCAATCTCCCTTGAGAAGCTCACTGTCAGGAAGAAAGCAAAGGCCTAGACAGCTCTGCCTGCTGGTTTGAGACCTTGTCATAGTTACCTCCTTCCTGCATTACCAGGCACCCAGCGGTGTCCTTCTGTCTCTGCAATCCCTGTCAGGGTGCATCTGGCATAAGGAAGGAGCAGAAGAACAAATATAAAAAGAACAAAAGAGAAAGATGAAGAGTGAAGGGACTATGGATCTGTGCATTCTAGGAAGTGAAACAGAGAACTGGAAGAGTTTAAAGAACTTTGTCTCCTTATGAAGTCAGATGGAGGTACACTAAAGAAACCTGTAGTCTTTACGTAACTTTTCAGATACTCAGAAGCTGTTTAGCATTCAATAGATTAAAGAATCCAAAACAAATTACCAGTTTAATCTATAAAATTTGGAAATACTCCTAGAAAGTGAAGAATTTCATCTGAGTGTACCAGGAGAGGGAGAGACTTCTGAAGCCTTTTCAACAAATTTGAAATCCAGACTGAGTCCTGCTGAAGTATAGAGTTTATGACTTCATAATCTGAGGTCAAACAGTAATGGCATTAGAAATCAACACCTGAGAAAAAGGGAGCTATGAGTTCTTAACTAAGATTTATAAAATTATTAACCACTTAATTCATTAAGGCAGTTTCATGAAGAATAGAATGAAAACAGATGGACAGAAACTGATGGCCCTGGTTAGTAAACACCAGGGCTTATGGAAGAGAAAAAAGGAAAACAGAGCTGAAGGTTAAAAGGTGATAGCTGCAAAATACTACTGGAACAAGTCGATAAAAGATAGCATGAAAGATTACTCAAAATCTTGATGAGGAAATAAACCCTGAAATTCTCCTTTAGCAGGGTCATTATACTTAATGAAAATATTCTGCAGAAGCCTGCAATCAAAGAACTGAAAATACCTGAGGAGAAACAAAATATGCATCGTGTGCGTATTTCCTTTACGGGAACTGTTCAAGAAAAAGCCACATTCAGAGGCTGTGTTTATCTCCTTGAAGGTGGAAAAGGATCATGGCTTACAATTTAGAAACTGATACATAAGTTAGTATGATCTCTTGGATTTCATTAAACAGTTTTGATAGGAAAAAAAAATCATATCGAACATGGAGAGACATAACTCAGACTGTGCAGTGGGGAAAACATTCTTATCGTGAGTGACCATGAGCTAGCTGCAAAGCAAAATCCTTAAAAGATGTTTGTACTGTTTCAGGAGAGAAAACACAGCTGACAATACAGCTCTCGTTGGAAGAAATGCTTTGGAATAAAAGAGGCAGGCAATGAAAATTTTAACTAAAAAGAATGTAAAACTACAGAAAAGAAAAGAAATGGCTATGAAAAGGGCAAAGGACAGGAATTTTTTAATGGTAGTAATGGAAAAAAAGTGGCAAAGACAAGCAGAAAGTGGTGCTATTTGTGGGAATACACTCAAAGGCAGTCTAGATCAATGATCATAAGAGTATCTTACATGTGGATGAGGTTCAACAGGGCCAAGTGCAGAGTCCTGCACCTGGGACATAAAAACCCCATGCAGTGCTACAGGATTAGGGAAGAGTGGCTGGAAAGCTGTCAGACAGGGAAGGACCCGGGGCTGTTGGTGGACTGCTGACTGAGTATGAGCCAGCAGTGTGCCCAGGTGGCCAGGCAAGCCAATGGCATTCTGGCTTGTATCAAAAACAGTGTTGCCAGCAGGTCCAGTGAAGTGATTGGGCATTGGTGAGACCACACCTTGAGTATCATATTCAGTTTTGGGCCCCTCACTACAAGAAAGACATTGAGGTCCTGGAATGTGTCCCCAGAAGGGCAATCAGGCTGGTGAAGTGGCTGGAGAGCAAATAGGGAGGGAACTGGGGTTGTTTAGGCTGGAGAAGAGGAGGTTGAGGGGAGACCTTATCACCACCTACAATTTCCTGAAAGGAGGTTGGGTGTTGGTCTCTTCACCCAAGTGACAGGAGATAGGACACGGGGCAATGGACTCAAGCTGCACAAGGACAGATTCAGATTAGAGGTTAGGAAAAAGCTCTTCACTGAAAGAGTTGTCAGGCATTGGAACAGGCTGCCCAGGAAGGTGACTGTCTCTGACCCTGGATGTACTTAAAAGATGGGTAGATGCTCAGGGATATGGTTTAGTAGCGGACAGGTATGGTTGGACTTGATCTCAAAGGTCTTTTCCTACCTTGTGATTCTGTGATGTTGTATCTTCTCTTACAATACCACCAGTAGGTACAGGTTCAAGGTTATTCTTGTTACCCAGAAGCTGAAGTTTCTCAAAATGCAAGTCTCTAGCATGTAAGATCATGCATAACATTGATATACATTGGAGTTGGCACCTTGTCTGGAGTGAGGACAGTGGACAAGTTGACTATTATACATTTAAAAGTTATGTTAATACATGTGGATGTAGGTGTATTTTAAAAATCAAGCTTCAGCTACGTATGTTCTACAATCCTGTAGAAACTAGTAGCAGTGTGACACAGCTCAGACTTCTGTTTGGCACACTAAAATTGCTATCCTCAAAATGAAAATACTAATTTCTCAATGTTTAATAATTTTTCAATAGAGGACTAAAAGGGAGACTGCCTGGTTTTATAACAGCTAATACTGTACTTTTAGAAATTATATGCCCACAAAAAAGGCAGGGGAAAAATCCTGTTGATAGCTGGCCACCTGAGCTAGTTTTTTGAGACACGAAAGAGTACACATCTGACACTATTCAGACCAGCTACAGCTGAGATGGCAGGGAAGACTAAATCTTTTCACATTGCTCCTGACTTTGGAAGGGAAAAGAGAAAACACTCTTATTTTCTTTCCAGAAAAGATGGAAAAAGAACTGGACATTCATAATTTAAGGTCTGATGCAAGACGAGGCAGGGGAGGAGATGCTGCAGGAAACTACCAGGAGAGAGCTAAACCCCCCAAGGTACTTTGGATGCTGCAAGACAGGGCAAGCTTGCAGAAAATATGTTGCTTTAGTAGCTGTGTTTTCCACCAGGCCAATGTGCCACCTGAGCAATTCCAGGCTCGTAGAGCCTTCCTTACAGCTCAGTTAACTGTATCCATTCATTAAAGACACACCTTAGTAGTTCTGACAAAAGATACCTTGAGATTATTACAACTGTGCATTTTAGCATGGTCTTCATGTACTGGCATGTGCCCTATCAGCTTTGTACTCAGACTACATCACTGGAAAAACTATAGCAAGAGCCTTATCTAGAGTGGGAAAGAAAACGTAGTCTCTAGCCAAGAAGGGAGCAAGGGCTTGGGAATGGGAGCAAGAACTCTAAAAAACCCCAAAACTATCAGGAATCACAAATCTGTTTTACTAAAGCTGAGATATTTTTTTTAAAGGGTTCTGCACTGGCCTAACTTCTTTCCTCAACAAAATCTCACTTTGGGATATTTCACGGGAAAGAAAACTTACCCCAGCACAAGAAAATGTGAGCGGTAATAAACAAGCAGCATGTGTATTTTGGAGAAATTGAGAATATGCATACCAATTAAATGCTTATTAGAAACTAGTTTATCCAAGAACTGGTCACCTAAGCAACCTAATTATGCTACGCATGCAATCTGCTTCCATGGAACATTCCATATTGATCACTTTATGTGACCACTACATACAGAGACACAGACCACGCCCAATGTCTGAACGTGTGCCATGTCTTTTTAAGACAGATGAGGTTTACTATTATTCTATGCAGGAGAATTAAAAAAAAAATAAATTAAAAAAATAAAGATTGTAACCAAGACTATCTGGTTTGTCGTGGTGATCATGCACACTTTCTTCCCAATGGCTATGCACAGAATATAATTACAACCTGTCATTTTTATTATATTTCTTTTTCCTGATAGGAAAAATGCATTTCAGCTGTTTTGTGAAAATGAATCAATTTCAATTAAACATTTGCTAAGATGAATTCTTATATGCAGACGGCTTGGGTGGAGAGCTAGGACAGGCCAGGCTGTGGAAAGAATCTCTCAGATCTAAAATAACAATTGCTTGAATCAGAATGGGCAAAAAATTAATAAAACCTCTCTGCTGCAAAAGAGGCAAAAGAATCCAGTTCAGCCATCCTCACTCTATGCTTTAAATACTCGGTAGTAGACAGTGTGAAGTCTTTCTTCCTGTGTGAAAACCCAGCCTTGCATTCATTTTACTGCAAAATGAAATAGGCTTCAAACCTTCAATGTTTCATAAAATGTATTTGCTTTTCCACTTTAATTGTAACAGTGCCTTACTTAGATAGTTGGCCAGCTTTTTGTCACCACACAACCAATGTCATATTTGAGAAAATCCTTCCTACTGTATGGTAATTGGAAAGATGTAGCCCACACTCAACCTCCTTCAAGTCCGGGCACAAAAGAAATTAGTACAATGCAGAGTTACATTTCTGCTTGAGGTAGCCTCCCTAACATTTTATTTATTTGAAGAAATGACCGTTCAAAGAATAATAACAAAGCGCAGTGATTAACTTCTTGGATGAGCAAAGGAGGCTCAGGAAGGACAGATAAAATAGTGAATCAATCAGGTGGGATACATACCTTTTGCAGTGAGCTAACACACATACGTGTGTGTATGTGTATGTATTTAGACAGACACACACACCCCCCTCCATCCATTTTTAAGATCATAGAATCAATCACCGAATCATAGAATCGTCTGGATTGGAAGGGACCCCAAGAATCATTTTGCTCCAACCCCCTGCCACAGGCAGGGCCACCAACCTCCAGGCCTGGATCTACACAAGTTTGCCCAGGGCCCCATCCAACCTGGCCTTGAACACCTCCGGGGACGGAGCATCCACCACCTCTCTGGGCAGCCTGTTCCAGGACCTCACCACTCTCTCTGTAAAGAGCTTCCCTCTAACATCTAATCTAAACCTTCTCTCCTTTAGCATTAATCCATTCCCCCTTGTCCAGCCATTGTCTGCCCTTTTAAAAAGTTGATTCCCCTCCTGTTTGTGTGCTCCCTTCAGGTACTGAAAGGCTGCAATGAGGTACCCCCACAGCCTTCTCTTTTCCAGGCTGAACAAGCCCAGCTCCCCTAGCCTCTCTTCATAGGGGAGGTGCTCCAGACCTCTAATCATCTTCATGGCCCTAAAGATGCAAGGGTCCAGTTAGGTACTGTTTTCAACTGTGCTGTTTAGACACAGCAACCAGGTCAGATAAAAATCCTTTTGGCGTATGGCTGTGGCTGAAGTACTGTGCTGCCTCAAGCCCAGGACCTCAGCTTAGAAATGCCAACATATCCAGTAACTTCTATCAACAGCAAATTCTAGTTCTTAATACATTTTTTTAAAAGAAAAGATAATTGGATCTAAATCAATGCTTTCCCTACTCAGTGTTTTGAAGTGTTTAGTAGAAAAGTAATTTTTTTTGTTGGCTTTTCTCTTATTTTTTGGAAGGGAAAAAAAGTATGGCAGTGAGGTAGCGCGGTACCCTAACGGTTGTAACGGTCATGCCGTTATAGGGCTCTGTTAAAAGGTTCCAATGTTTAGCACAGTGACTTCTCTGATAGCACATCTTAAAAAGTAAGCTGGAAAAAACCCAGAAATGCGTAATTTGACTTCTTTTTGAAGGTCATAGCTGGCACTGCTAGGCAGGTGGTTTGGCCTGAGTGCCAGGGAGGTGGCCTGAGAACAAAGGGGAAGAAGACCCTACAAGAATGTGAAGCAACTGATCGTGCCTTTTCCTTTCCCTGGGGGGCACTTTTAACCACAAATGCCTGCATTTGACGCTCGCTGCCAGGCCACACCAGGAACTCTCCGCACAGCCCACTCCCTCACTGCTCACACCGCACCCTCCCGCACACTGAATGGCACGGGAGAGTGTTAATTCATCCCTCCTCGGGCCAGCCCAGCGCGCTGAAGGCCGCAGCACCCCGCTACCGGCTGCCGCTCCCCGCCTTGTCAGTTACGCGCGTGCACAGAGAGACGCGCGCGCACGGCGTCTCCAACGACGCCGAAAGGCGCGGCTGAACGGGGCGGAAAGCGTAAAAAAAACCCCAAACCAACCCCCCAAAAAACCCCAAAACGAAGTCCCCAAGGAAGAGGCACGTATAGATAAACCCAGAAAGCCGCAGCCCCGCATGCCTGGGCGCGGCGGGGTGCGCGCCCTCCCCTCGGGTCGGTGGCGGGAGCGCTGCCCGGCGCCGCGAGGTGGCGGCAGCGCCCCGCGCCCGTCCCGCCGCCGCTTGCGCAGCGCTCGGCCTCCCTGGCAGCTCCGCCCGGCACCCCTCCTCCTTACCCCCCTCCGCCCCTCATTCCTACCCACCACCCCTTCGTTACTAAGCCGCGCCCCGAGTCCTAAGCCTGAGACCAGCAGCACGGCCCCTTAACTCCCTCCCCTTGCACCCTGGAGCCCCGAGTTTTAGCGAAAGGCTACGGGAGTCCGGGGCGCACTCAGTGTGTGTTCCCAGCAGGGGCCGAGGCGTTGCTTGTGGCTGAGTGACGCTTCCCGTTGATGGAGGCTGCCCTGCTCTGAGGAGACAGAGCAGTCAAGCAAAGTACGTGCTGCGCCCCATCTGAAGGAGTGTAAGGGTTAGCAAAGGTTACAGCTGCAACCTAAGCCGAGGAAAGTCCCACAGAAAGTGCAAACAAAACATCACAGCAGGTTCATACCAAGTCAAACCAAGCCTAAGACCAGTGTGATTCCACGTGCTGCCTGGAGACAGGCCAGAGGAAGGTATCCAGAGAATACAAAGATGGAAGGTGCACTGCAATACCTACCCAAAAATACGTTTGCAGATTGGGCTACAAATGCGTTCCTCTTCTGCCTTCCCCTCTCCACTCTGTTTGGAACCAGCTATCTGTTGACTTAATTTTACACCCCCGTTGTTCTCACACCAAACAAGACAGTAAGCAATTGATTTCTACTTGTCTCCTCCCAGCCACCCATCAGTCTGCAGGTCTCTGCTACATTCTGGTAGCTCCTTCATCGTATGTTTTCCAGAAAGAAGAAAAGTTTCTCTTTCACACCAACCATCTGTTGGAGTTCTACAAATAATCAGCGGTCTAAATGTGACCTTTACTTGCAACATTCTAATGAGCTTCATACTTCCCAAAAGTGGGTCAAAGTTCTTCAGTGCTTTCCTCAAGGGATCCTAAGCTTTAGTCAAGATAAATCACACAGGTACATTGACAAAATGCACATTGACTGTGGGTTTCTCCATTTTCAGGAAAAATGGTGAACAGTGGTTCACCAGCACAAAAATGTCTTCGAAGTGATAAATTATCTAAGTTATCTGAATAAACACACCTATTTGGTAAAATTAGGAACCACAGAAGAAAGAAAGATTAGAAATTTCATCAAAAGTAATATTTTGGCAAGTATTAATAGAGGTTGAATTTCCAAGATGTAAAAAAATCCCTTCCAGTCAACAGTATGCCATCAAAGATGACTGAAGTCATCAAAATACTGCTTGGTTTTCATGATGTGGGAGTAGTGAGCAAGTGATTAAACCTAGTTTCTCAATGGTGTATGGACTTCCAACTTTCTTTGATATCAGTAGGATTTAGGCATCTAAGTATGTCTATAGATTGGTTTATGAGTGGTTGTTTTAATACGTAAAACCGATTAAAATAAGCACTCAATCAGTATTCAGGGAGCTTAGAGGCTCTCTTACCTAGCAATGATCTCTCATTTCCCTATGAATAGAAAGATACAGTCAGTGATCTTATGTAATAGTTCATTTTACCTTTGGGACATAAAACCCCTTTTGCTTAGCAGAGTTATAAACCCATCAAGAGATCTAAACTGATTGGCAAAGATAGCAATGTTTTTTCCATCCCTAGTGGGCGATAACAGGACATCAAAATGAGAGAAAAATGGCATGATAATGGAATTTAAATGCCAGTCAGAGCATTTTGAGGCAACGTTGTTATTCACCCTGAATGGGAATTAAAAAAGAACATGATGACTCTCCTAAACTTATTATCCACAATGTGCTATTGTACACAGCAGAATAAGAAAGTTATGTTTGGAATTATCCTCTCTGTGACCAGATAGATTATCTGTTCAGGGCCTTCCTTCCTGTTACCTCTAGTTTTGGCCACTGAAATCATGAAATTCAAACTCACATCTTTAGGATGCCGAGGCAGTAGAACTGCAACCAAGCACTGCTTGGTGTTTGCCCCTTACAGATATGGATGTACCAGGCATTTGATTATTCCATTTGCAACCTGCTCTAGAACAAGAACAAACTACAAGAGCAGGATTTCATGAGATACCAGGTTCACCAAATCATAATACTAAAAATCCATGAAGATTTGATATTAAAATACTGGAATATTCTAACGCATAAGAATCCATGGTTAAAGAATATGATTCTTTACACAACATAGATGAGTTATTCACAAACACAGGTATCTCATTTCTTTTAAACGCCAAACAAATTTATCACAAACTTGTCACAAAAGGGTTTCAGAAAAGGAAAATGGGGTAATAGCAGGTAGCTATAACTCTCCACCACTGAATTTTGTCCAGGGACAGGAAAGTCATCATTCAATGCCTATTTCTCTTAGGTATGCGAAATATAAAAAAAATAATGAAACCAACAATAGTAGTAATAAAATGCAGAAGCACTTCCAATACTATAAATTAGAGCTTTAGATAAATGTTATCTGAGCAACTGCTCAGAGTAGTAAGTCTCAAGTTTATCCCTAAGCAATGTGCAGTTTTAATACTGACCCAAGTGATCTGGTTCTTCCCTACTACAGTGTACAAAAATCCTTTGTGGAGGATCCATAAACAAATTCTTCACAGGCCTTTACTACGCTAAAACTCTCTCTCTCAAGAGATTACTCAGCTCATGATGTATGACAAAAAAAAGGTATGGATTTATCTCTAAGCTTCTCGTCGAACCCTGGGCTGTCAATCACTGAAAGAAAAAGCAAGGGAGGGAGGGAGATGGAGGTTAGGATTGAAGAAGGCATGCACATTCGCACACACGAAGGAGCCAGAGAACATTACTTGTGATGGATACATAAGACGCTTCTTTCTGAAACCAAATCCCCTAATTCACCCTCCCCCTTTTCATCTGTCTCTAATTTACGTACTCTGTCACATTCTGTTTTCCCATCTGGTGGCACTTGTGTACATCTGATGAATTCTCCAAAACTTTCAACTCTGTATCTCTTTTTGGTTTCTTGGCTCATTTACTGATAACTTCTTAAAAGCTTTTCTCAAAAGCAGTCACTTAGGTGACATGTTTCCACTTTGCAGGTGTAAGGCAGGTATTAGTGCTACACTCTGTGCTGCTCGCCCTGTTGTAAAACCCATCTTTATAGCTCTTAGATTATGGTAATAGGCATACGCCATTCAGAATAATACTCACAAATGACTGCGTTGTTCAGTATGCAGCACCCCATACCTTTACTTATGAGAATAAATCCAGCAGCACTACTTCAGCTATGGTGGATTTATACCTGCTTCCTATCAGTCAATGCATTGACTTCAAAATTTTCTTCTAAGTTTTTCATTACCCATCTGAAACACCCCTTTCATACCTATCAAAATTGGTCTCCATTTATACTTACCCTCAGTCCTTACTTTCTAATAATAAATCTCAAATTCATCAGCCCCCTTGCCGGGTCTCTCATCCATGGGTAGCAGAGCATTCACCTGTTATGCCCCTGAGCCATGGAATTCCCTGAACTGAAGTCTCATCTCCAAATCCTCTGAGCCTTTCTAATCCCTCTTTGATTCACACTTATTAAAAATTACTTTTAATATTTGATACACTACTGACACATGCTGTAGGCTTTACTAACATAAAAATACTTCTACTTTCTTTACAGAGGATGCATTGACAGTGTCAGGACTAAAAATGCCTTTTTATTCATTTTCTATATAGGTTGCAAGATTCAACCTTTCTGTCTTTCAGCTCTGAGGTGAAGAGTCAGATCATCTGCTTAGGTTGTGGTGTCCAGTCCCCAGTAAAAATTCCTATTTTTATTAGTAACATATCATTGAATAAACCGCTACTGACTAGGCACATCATAAAAATCTCCTCATTTGTAGTAGGGACACTTCACAAAACTTCAGCTACTTAAAACTCAATAACCTCAAGGAAACTGAAGCAGAGTCAAAAATCCCACCAGAGCATTTAGCGAAGGGATTCAGGCATTCCAGTGTCCAAACCCCAGACTGGGGCAGTCTCTCTGTGGGCAGCAGGTATGCCCGAGTCTCCCCTCCTGCACTGGGTCTGCATTTTATCTCTTGTGGAAAGACATTTTATTCCAGGAGCCCCCACGCTGTATGAGTACTGTGAGGTGAAGCACAAGGAGCTCGGAAGCATACCATCCCGCCAATTCCTTATCCACCAAGTGGTCCATCTGTCGAAAATCATGTCAACCATTGAGAGACAAGGATGGTGTGTGGACCATGTCAAAGGCTTTGCACAAGTCCACGTAGATGACAGGTAGAAGAGATCTCCTCAGTAATCTCGTTTAATATTCTTGGATGCAAGTTACCTGGTCCTCTAAACTAAAAAAACCCCAACTGTTCAGTTCTGCCAGTTGCTGCTTAACAATCTCACAGTTTATTGATCAAGTAAAAGGTAGTCCTTATCAATATCAGAGACCATGTGGGTTCCTTCCAAATCAGAACAGAAATATTTATTGGGTTCTTTTGCCTTTTCAGCAAGATTTACCATCCTTGTCTAGTACAAGCTCTGCACTGCTGTCAGTCTTCCTGCTGCACTGAAAGAATTTCTTCCTCTTTGCCCCACATTACTGTGCTCTAACTTTTCCATACATTATTTGTAATTCCTAGTTAGCAACGTACACTCCTTACAGCACCTTCCCAGCTTCCCAAGTGTTTTACGCTAGCTTTAATGAGGAACATTGTTCCCTTTCAACTCATAAAGCTTTGTTACACTATTTTGGAAATGTAATTTTCTTTTGCAACTTTGCAGAGGAAAAATTCAACCTTGCCTACAGTTGTTCACACTACATTTCTGAAGCAAGTCTATTACTGGTTGAAGCCGGAGACTCTTTGTACTTAACGAACAGAAGCTTTTATATGCATATATTTTCATTCAGCAATTGATTTTCACTTTGATAAGCATTTCGTATTTTAACTTGCATCATAGTGGATAACTACTGCAAGATGAGATGGAGTGCTGCTCTGAACACTTTATTTGCCAAAAGTGTTTATGGGAATATTTTTTATATTAAATGTTAACTTTTTTTAATGAAAAAAAATCTGCCTTCTGTTAAGTATTTGTAATTATTAACATTGAATGGCTTTATTGTATTAATTTATTACAAAATTACTAAAATTCAAATAAACGCTCTAACAAGAATGAAACATGTTCATTTTTTAGTTTTTCTTCCCCCTGCCTCTCCCAACTAGGGTGTTGGTTTTTTCCACTTGCTGGAAAACAAGGTTAAAGATCTGAGACTTCCCTGTGTCTGTTCTAAAAGCAACATAAGGGAGAACCAATGCAGCCTGAAGGGGTAGGTAATTACCAGCCCCAGCACCTGAATGTGCAACTGGTGGGAATTGTGAGCTTTTAGACTTCTGAGGCTACTTGGTCACATCACACTTTACCCAGGTTTGGGAGATTGCTAGCAAACACAACTGTCTAGAGGCCAAGCAGGATTTCAATCAGTGAGACTCCTTCATACTCTGCTGATTTTTTCACTGCCTTGACACACTGCCTCCCCTTCAGCCTAACGCTCTCTGCTTAGTTCTGTTTTCCTTTTCCTGAACACACACCTTTCTACCTAAACGTTCCTGAAGCACCTCAAATTCAGTAACCATCATACTGTTTACAACTCTGGCAAGACAGTCTCTCCTTTTTCTGTTGGGAAAATGTATGATGAGGAGCTGGCTCTATCCTGTCTATCATATGTAATAAAGTCAGGACATGTTCTTTTTTTTTTTTTTTTCTTCTTTTCAGCACCTATCATGCCAAAGTCAATTAGAGGTGGTACTGTAGAAGAAGAAAGAGGCAAGAGACCTATTTATCTCCTTTTTCTTGGTCAAAGGCAGGCGAGCATAGCCAAGGTTTCACAGCAGTCTTCACAAAGGACTGTTGAAAAGACTCCTTTACACACTGAGGTGGAATATCTGCATTAAACTCATGATTACAAGGTGACATCAGAAGACAACTAATGTCTTACAGCGGTGGTCTTAATTTCCCACAACACAAGTCTATTTGCTGTACCAGGCAATGCAAGAAGAAAAGCTCCTGATGCTCAGTGCCTCAGAGGGAGTGTGCCACCCCTCAGGACTCTGTACACTAAGCGTCCATCAACGTGAGTTACAGCATTTCAGGAATCTAGCTACTTATGCTGGGGACAGTAAGCAAGGGACAACATCATTTAGGGCTTTGAACTTAGAGTTTAGAAGCAGAAGGAGGAAAAGTGTCTGTTTAGTTTAAGTTTCTGGATGGAGAAGCTCCTCCAAGCATGACAGGCAGCTCAGGAGTACATACACAAGTTGCTGTTTAAAAATTTAACAAGTAGGCAGTGGAGGCTGCTATAATAGGTTGATCAAAGGCAAGAGTCAGCATCTTGACAGTGAATGAGTGGTAATAGCTACGATAGGGTTGGACTCTAAAGGACCTGGAAGGCAAAAGCAGTTATTTTTGATGCAACATAGAAAAAGGAAAGATGTGAGAGAGGGGTAACGAAAGTGATCTTTTCAGCACCATCCTCCATGGCTACAAGTGGAGCAGAACACTATTTGTCAAGGCCAGAGTGAGGGATGCTGCTGTAGCTGAAACAAAGGAGAGGCTGAATGAGCCGAGTAGAAAATCTGCTGTATGGAAATCTTTTCAGAAGCACTAAAGAGGGAGAATATATGAAGCTGAGACATTGTCCAGTGGCCTGTCTGGTCCAAGCGAGCAGACCTTGGGCCTGACAGACGGGTATGGGTGAGGACAGCAGGCAGGAGCTCCTCAGGCCATACTGAGCTTGTCTGATGGCTCCCGCCTGAATGCAGGCGCCAAGGGAGAGCGGTGAACTGGAGGCAAATTATATAACAGAAAAAGGGAACTAAATTCATGTTTGCAGAAGGCATTACCTAGTGTTAAACAGGAGAAGGGTGACAAGAGAAATAAGAGCTTTTGGTAACCAGCTGAAGAAAGCAGGAAGGGGGTAACAGGATTAAATCTGTTGGTTATTTTTTGCTGACTACTCAAAGCCCTGTCTCCTCAGTAGTTTATTTCATCTGGCCTCACCTGCTACAAAGGCCTGCAGTGGAACAGTCATCATGGTGGGGGGAGCACCAAGGTCTTCTTATGCCAGCCTTAAGTGGGGCTGCCGGAGCAGGAGGTAAAAACAAAATGCTGCCATTGAGAAGTCTGTCACCTATGCTCATTTGGCACAAGCAATCACCAGAGCTTAGCAAAAACAGTCTTCATGTCGGGGACAATCTGGGAATCTTCTCTGAAAAGTAAACTATTGCCTTGTCTTTTTAATGTACAGTTTCAATTCTTCTAATGTTCTGCTTAGTCATTCTCAAACAGTCCTCATCCGTTTAGCTGTGTGACGCATGGCACAGTGGGAGTACTCTGTGGTTACAGGCTAATTCTAAAACCAATTTAAATCAATGTGAATGTAATTTACCATGTATATGCCTCTAATGTTCCCTTGTCAGTTGTACCCTTTATTAAAATAGGAAGCATTTTACTGTAGTCCCCTATTTTTCCACACATTACTATTTTAAAATAACATCGTTATCCTCTAAGTATGTATTACAGATACTTATGATTCTTACAAAAAGCTAATCCACTTACATCTCTAAGATCCATCCTGTGAACATACTAAGCTTAACCGTGCTTAAATTTTTGGGTCTAGAAGTTCTTTCTTGCACTTATTGCCAAACATTATAGTGTCAAGAGGGAAGATGAGGAGAATAATTCTGTTTATACATTGAAAGAAAGAGTCAGAGGATGATCTATTGAGAATGGAGGGAGGAAAGCCAGCAAAAGTACAAACCCCAAGACAAGTATGGATGACAGTATGAGAGGCAATTAGCAGCTCAGGAAATACAGCTTTGGCTAGGAAACAAAAATAAAAGGCTTGGAAATCATTGGGAAAATTAGATTACCGGGGATTGAAGCTAAATTTTAGAAAATCCGTAATGGAAACACAGTTGATACACTCCAGGAAGAGGCAAATGAGGCAGCAGCATTTATTTAGGGCAGGACAAAATGAAAAAGGAGAGGGAGGCTGATGTACTGGTGAAGGTATCAAGACTGGTTTCAAAAAGTCCCCTCCAAACAACCAAAAGAATCAGCAGAGAACAAACCAGAAACGTCAGTATCTACAGTAGAGAGAAGAGAATCCTGCAGGGGAAGGAAAGATAAATTGGGAAAGTTACTTTTGTCAGTCTTTCCATGGAATAAATTTGCAAGAATCATTGCAGAGAGATAAAATGAGACAGGAAGAGAAAAGTTTTGAGATATTACCTGCGGAACACCATCTGGTCACCAAATTAGAAAATGCTGTTAGAAAAAACATAGAAATGTCAGAAAATGATTTGACATCAGAAAAGGAGTGTTACCTCTGATTGATATAAAACTGGACACTACCTTTTTTTGTAATAATTTCACTGTTAGTTTTCCTGAAAAAATTAGCAAATTCGATTACCAAATACTTACAGAAAGAGATGGCAACTTGTAGAAGAAAATCTGAATTGCAAATGGATTTCCACTCTTCTGCATAGAGATATGATACAATCCTAGGACACTTCTACAATTTCCCAAATCCAGTTGCTGCTTCGTTTCATAATTTCTTCTCATTTTTACCTGCATTAAAATCAGTTCAAGTCAGCCTGAGGATGGAAACACTGCATTTATCTCTAACCTCATATTTATACAATGTCCTTAGAAAGGATATCCCCAAACCCTGATGTATCTACTTCTACTTGAGCTTTTGCTGCCTTTTCTGTCCTTCAGGAAGCAAGCTGAGTGCCAAGTCCCGTTGGATAGCAAGGAGGTAGAACTAGGACTTATTTTCACATAGTTCTTTCTTATCAAATACTGGCAACTTAATATCTTTCTTATATGGTTTCCATCATCATTCAAGAGTATTTCACAGAGGCATTAAAGTGACTGTTCTTTCTCAAGTCTCTAGCAGTATTGTTTGTTCATAAAAAGATGAGGTTGCTGAGGAAAAGAGATAAAAGAGGTAAGTTTAAGTTTAATAGAAAAGTGCTATAACTGGGAGAAGCCTACATATCATCCCTTCAAATAATTATGATGACATTCTGAGGTGAGACAAAAGGCAAATACCTGAGTCAGTGTCGTCAGCATCATTAAATTAGAAATTAAGTTGCATGTAGTGTGATTGCACTTGAACGACAAAAGGTTATCCAAACAAGTAAGGCTGATTGGTATAAAAGTTCCTCAATGTTACAAAAATCCATTTTTTAGAGGCTCAAACTGTAAAGTGACTAATGTATGATTAATCTCAATGGCAGGTGAACTGAAACCTGCACAGGATATCAGTATCGTTATTTTTGAGAGCAAAACAAAACATCTTGGGAAAGGCATAAGTCATGGTAGAAATTAGTAAACTATCAAAGCTGCATTCAATTCACCAGTTTGACTGTAAAAAAAAATTAATTCATAATTGGCAAAATGTAACAATAAAATCCTAATTTAAAATATTTATTCATATTTTAATACATTGTAATCAAGTCTCAGATTTCATGTACCCTGAGTTGTATATTTTCTGAATGGTGTGTCAAACTGAGCATGTGAACTCTACACCCAGAAGATGACAATGGAAAAAGAATGGGTCAAATTTATCCCCTCTTGTATCTTCACTAAAACCTATGAGATGTACAGAAGGTCAGTGAAGTTCCCTAAAGCTGAAAAAAGCAACTCATATAGATCTGCTTGCAGTATGGGACCCAGACAGAAGAACTGTTTCTTTAGGCAGAGGCTTAGATTTGATCAACTGTCAAAAGCACCATGTAGAAAGTAGCTGTGACTATGCATTATTTCAACACCAGGCCCTATACATTAGTGGAGAGATGGCAACATGGCTTCCTTTCTCTTTATTCCAGCTTTCAAAAAGAAAAATCCCCACTAAGGCTCTCTTTATTTAGTTTCATGTGGATGAACCAGCTATCTGATGCAGACAATTATTTTACTTTCTTTTTATGAAACATTTAAAGCAAATCCTCATTAGGATGCAGAATTTTGTTTAAGTTAAATGTGAGAGTTCAGAGAGGAAAAGCATTTGCTTGGATGTTGGCAGAAAAGCTAGGAGTGTTTCAGCCTCAGGCACCATTACTGGAAAGCAAAAGAATGTACAGAAATTAAGTGGGACAGCTGTCTCAAGAGCCCTTGCATTAATTTTCCTTGCCTCGTGTATCATGTACTGTCAGGTCATCATTTTCACTATCCAGTCCGAGAACTGTTACAGACCAGAGCTGCGTGGGATGCAGAGGAAGAGTTTCTTACCTTTCCTTTGCGTTGTTAGCTTCTAACAAAATGTTTTCTAATGGAAAACATTGAACAAGAATTTCACAGGGAAACAGCTCGTGTCCAAGGTGACCTTTGACCAGAGCTCACTGCAGCGTTTAGATCCAGGATCTAAACCTCTTTTTTCCCCCATCCAGTTCAGAGCAGAAATCTAAACATGCACATCTCGGATGCAAACTAACCAGCGGGAGATCTGTGTACAGCAGGGGAAAACACAAGAGGAGGAAAAAAATATTCACTCAACTCAGCATGCACCTCTAAAAGCAAAACTCATAAAAGCCAACCTTCCTCGTTCAGGTATACGTGCTCACGGGCACATTAAACAACGGTACGTCCAGCCTTTTGATCACAGGTCACCGCAAAGTGCATGCCCACAAACTTCCCCTTCTGTAGTGCATAACAGTATGCCATTCTTTAAGCTTTTCAAATGCTTTTCAGATGTTGCCAGCCAGAAACAAAACCAGCAGAGAGAGCAGGGTGTTCTTTTAACCAGGAACACCCCGCTGTCCCTTGTTAGGCACGTACTTAAAAACAGAGAGCTGGTTCTTTTGCTCAGACACAGGTAGTGCGTGGCATGCAGAAATATGTCCATGTATTTCATTAGTATCAAGTATCTTGCAGCAAAAACATCCCCTAGGTACAGACATTTAATCTGACTTGCAGGCACGTACAGATAAAGACAGCTTCATCAGTCCACATGTGCTGCTACAAAGGTCTGAGATTGTATCGTCAGACATCACTGAAAACAGCGGACGAACAGTACTGGAGTAATAAACAGCACGTGATTGAAGAGGTCATCCAACTTGAATGCAGAGGCAATGCCACAGAGAGTCACTTAATAAAGCATGGGAAGCATTTCCCAGAAGCCAGTTTTCAAAACGTACCTGTGACCTAGGATCGATCAATCAAAAAATGTCACAGGAGACACTCGAGAAAGCATGGAGAAAGGGTATTCAGAAGCTGTTTAAATAGAAAGGGAGGGTTTTTTGTGATTCATACAAAAATTTTTCGAATGGAAAATTACAATAATTAAAATTTAGAGTGGTGTAGGGGGCACAAAATTTAACAGAAATAATTTTTCCAGTTCTTGGTATCTTTGCTACCAGGGATGATGCTGATGTTGTACATCAAGACAGACAGTGAACTTATTGTTTTACTGAAATAAAGTGATAGTTTAAATGAAGCACAGAAAGAAGCAGCTATTTCCAGTTCTAGCACTGAGGGTATCAGTGCAACCCTAATGTCCTTTGCCCACATTCTCAGAGAAAGCCCCTTGATTGCAGCCATCGACAGCTTTAGTGTGGGGAGTTGAAACCAGGGAATGAAATCCAGCACATTTAAGGAGCAAAGAGTAGATTACAGAGAAGTTAGAGAACAGTTTGAGCCAATCTTTTAGTATCAAGCGGTAATAACATTTCCTCATCTCCAAGTGATGGTTCTCAGCGTAACTGGTATATTAAAGAACAGCCAGCCAGCATATGTCAGAGGAGAGAAATGCCTCCAGAGTTCATGTTCATACACAGGAGGTGAGGAAAAGCTTGGGTCACACATGCTACATCCAGGAATTTAAGTTGATGATTGTTCATCAAGTGATTTGAATAATGCTTCTTTTGACATGTAGATTACTTCTTGAAAAAGGGCTGTCACAGAAATTTTTTTCCTCTTTTCACACCTGGAAGTAGAAGAGCAATTTCATATCTGATTTTCTATTGAATTTTTCTCTTACTTTAGTTACAGAAGCCAAAAAGATAAAGTACTGAATTATCCAACTCCTCTTTGCTTATCATTGTTTCGTGAGGAAAAGCTTGTTTCTCAAGCTATCCCTGCCCATTCTTTTTCCTGAAGAAATAGCAGTTACTTCTGGGCTCCTTTTTTCACTTTCTTCTCTTAGCATGAACAAGAGCCTGACAACAAATATGTTTTCACAGCTATAAATTTGGAGGGAAAATAGCACAATTCTCTATAGAAAGATACTGAAAAACTCTGTTTACCTGATCATGTTGTAATCAAATCATGAATAAAAGACGCATACATCACTTCTCATATTTCTTTACTATTAACCATGGGTACCCTGTTTCACTTTCATGTGAACACATGCCTCCTTGAAGGTTACATCTAAAATAGGTCTATATATTTCCATCAGGAGCTGACATACCTACATTTTGTCATTTCCAGAGAAGAACCTCTAGGTGAAAGAAACAAACAAAAGATCTTGACAAAATTTATTATTGGAAAGTTGATATCCTTCCAGCTATTTCAGTTAAGGGAGTTGAGAGAGACAAAGACCTGGTTGCATTAAATATCAGGTGTTTTGTGCAAGCAACTTGATAGAACTTCATGTTAGAAGTCTGTACATGTTGTACAATGTTTGAACTGCAGAAATAGATGGGAAAGGGGAAAAAAATTGTCTTACAAATGATCAAGAAGTTCAAGGCCACATCTTTGAAACATTGAAACACTGGGAAGCACTCTGCTTGTGGTAACAGTCTGGCTAGTTTCTAAACTTCAAAAGTATTGCTTCTTATATTATTTGTAACTATAAAATGAAAAGCTGTAATTGGCGGTAAACTCAATTAGATGCTTTGGAAAATTCTTGGTTTGATATGGTTGTTTCACATAAGCTAATCAAACTATCTGTTATCAAGGGGGTTTTTTGAGCAGCTTGGGTAGCTTTGGCAGTTGTTAAAATTAGGTGAACTTCCCTTCCTTGACATGTTTGAAATAATAAATCCAAACTACCAAGAATGAACCTCAATGTCAAGCTGTAAAGTTATACTCACGTAAGGTGAAAACGATTAGGAACACTACTTGAATTACCTAGGGCAATAAAGAAATAAAAATAACTAGAGTAAATAAGAAGAAAGTCATAATAATTCCTATAAGGAATAGATCAAAATGCTTTTTATTTATTCATTCTTCACCTGTGGACCAGAGTCCATAACCATCAACAGGTTTTCTGTGCCAGTCAACTCATGCAGCTTCCCATGCACCACAGTGGGAACCTCCTGCAGTTCTGTTGCATTCCCCCGTCACCTCTGGGCATCCCCCCAGCTGAGCAGCAGCCTGGCACCCAGAGCCTCCCTGCATATTGGAGCCGCAAGCAACACAGGATGCAGAACTTGGCATCCTCTGTGACAGCCATGCATGCTGGCTGGCCAGCCAAACAGAGCAGCATTTCTGGATGTGCATTGCAGGCCTTCTCCCCCACTGAGGAGGCGAGTTTTGACAATTGGTATATAGGAACGTGCTGCCTTCTTGTAAAGATTGGTCACAAGTGAAAGGGTGGAGGGACTGGCAGCACAAATACATACATTGTGTGGCCATGAGGAAAAAGGCTTTCTAGAGGGAGAAGAAATTACCAAGATTCTCACATTCCTCAATGTTATAATACATTTTTGTCCACTCTCAGCTATCAGTTCATTATTTCGGCTCCAGTGCTACCTGCCATGTTATTCAAGTAGCATACAGTAAATTTGTGCCAGGTAGTTTCCCTCCTTTCTACTATTCATATTTCCGAAGGAGACAGCACAGTTCTTACAAGAAGAGACACTTAATTCACAGCCCTTCCATGGGCTCCCTGTGTGACCAGAGACAAGCCACTTAACCTTTCAATGCTTTCGTTTCCATTCCTCTAAAAAGGGAAGAATAACAATGCATTTCTTACCTTCTATTCATTTTGTCTGTTTAGACTCTACGCTCCTTTAGGGTGAAGGTTATCTGCACTAAATTACAGTACTGCACTATTTATCAGCACAAAGGTATCAGTGGCTTATGTAAAATAGTTCAGAATTTGTATTTTCATAGATGAAGTTCATCACTATCTGAACAAGTACAAAATGTTCAAATGCTCTTTTAAAAAGCAAGTAAATTGCTCCATGCTGCCTGTGCTTACAGATACGCTGCTGCTGTCAGCCTCTAACAGTGATGCTTAAGCAGTGCTGTGCCTACATCCCTGGCTTCTGACAGCTGAGAACCTTACAGCTAGAGCAGGGATCAGGGACTGCCTTGTCTCTGAATTCTCTTGCTTTCCTGTTTGTCACATCGTTAAAGTGATTTTAACGTAGACTTGCCACTGTTCTGTTCTTGCTTGATGCATTGCTGATAATATGCAGAATAGCCATAAGCAGCTGAGTGTTCCTTGTTTCAGCCCAGAATGTGTGACCATTCGGGGGCTTAAACTGTTAGACTACCAACACTTTAATCCAGCTGCTTTTGGACTATGGAGAATGAGAGAGGGAAAGATAGAGGGAAAGAGAGAAAGAGAGCGTAAATGGGCTGCTTAGGATTCCTCACTCTTGATTAACACACATCTAGAATCAAGCATAGACCTTCCACCTTCAGCAAGAAAATTTCTGATTTTTTTTGAGGGTGGGGGGAGTGGACACATTAGCCTGTATTGAAACTGAGCACAGGAAATAGCAGAATTTCCTGACTGCAATAGAAAAGCTGTTGTCTTCTATGCTACCAATCATGTACTTGTGTCTACAAGCTTTATTTAACATGCCACAGTGTGATTTTGTTCTCCCCTGTGTGAGCCCCAACCTTTCCAAGATAGCACAGAACAACTGGCCTTGAAAGCCCATTTTAACGAGTTCAGCAGGGCTGATTCACCCTTCCTACTAAACTTATACCAAAACTCTTGGCAAAGACAGAGTGAAAAAGTGAGTATGACGAGCTGGGATGAAGAAATATGCATTGTCCAACTACCACCAGTGTTTAATAATTAATGTGCTTTCTAACAAAGGCCATAATGGGGATGACAAGAGCATTAGCAATGAGATATGTCATCCCTACAAAAATACTTTTTTCCCTATTATTAAGACAGCTAAGACTTTATTATGGTTGAATTCTTAAAAAATATCTCAGACTATACTGAGATCTTTTTCTGATTTTGGTTTGGTTTGTTTTTTAGCTTCACACTGAGTTGTATTCAATATACAAACTTACTAGAATAATCTGAATTTTGTGCCTAAGACTATGACTTTCCTTTGTAGAAATAGTAATATTCCAAATTTTAGAACAGCAGGTCAAAGGAGGTGATCCTCCCCCTCTACTCTGCCCTGGTCAGGCCCCACCTGGAGTATTGTGTCCAGTTCTGGGCTCCCTGGTATAAAAAGGACAGGGATCTCCTGGAGAGAGTCCAAAGAAGGGCTACGAAGATGATAAAGGGCCTGGAGCATCTCCCCTATGAGGAAAGGCTGAGAAGATTGGGGCTGTTCAACCTTGAGAAGAGAAGACTAAGGGGAGACCTAATTAACGTTTATAATTATCTTAAGCAGGGGATGCAGGGGGAATCAGCCAGCCCCTTTTCAGGGGTCTGTGGGGACAGGACAAGGGGCAATGGCTGCAAGTTGGAGCACAGGAAGTTCCGCACCAACATGCGGAGAAACTTTTTCACAGTGAGGGTGACAGAGCCCTGGGACAGGCTGCACAGGGGGTGGTGGAGTCTCCTTCTCTGGAGATATTCAAGACCCGCCTGGATGCCTATCTGAGTGAAATGTCCTAGGGAGCTGCTTTGGCAGGGGGTTGGACCCGATGATCTCTCGAGGTCCCTTCCAACCCCTACGATTCTATGATTCTATGGGAAGTTCCATCTCCATATGAGGAAAAAGTTTCTTTGACGTGAGGGTGGCAGAGCACTGGCACAGGCTGCCCAGAGAGGCTGTGGAGTCTCCTTCCCTAGGCATATTCAAAACCCACCTGGATCCTGTCCTGTGCAATGTGCTCTAGGCAATTCTGCTCTAGCAGGGAGGTTGGACTAGCTGATCTCCAGAGGTCTCTTCCAGCCCCTATGAATCTGTGAATCTCTGAAATCACAGGAACAATACAGTAACTATTTTAGAATATTTAACTCAGTGCTGTATGATGCTAAAGGCCCAGGTTTCTAGAAGGTTAGGAGACTGGAGGTCCTAACACCATGCAGCAACAGAAAACTACATTTGAAGTGCAGGTACAAAACCATATATTTTGTCAGCTATTCTGAGTAGGTTTCAAGAACTGAGCAGATCTGATTAAGTTACAGAGGTAGAGCAGGAAAACATTCACAAAAATCAGAGGCTTAGAGCTGCTTTTTAATTCATGCTGAAAGATTTTAAATGTTAATCATTCTGCTTTATAAGTGAAAGTGGGTTTATATCAAGTTTGTTATGATTCACCATTTTTCAACATAAAGCAGTCATACAAAAATGTGTTTTGGAGTCAGCTGGAGTGCAAAAAAATTAAAAAAAAAATTAAAATACACAAGCCTACTTTTATTTTAAAAACAACTTCATTGAACTAAAATGAGAAAAATACTAACTTTTTTTTATATAGACATGCCTATTGAAAGTTTGACCTGATGTTTTGTACAAAGAAGATGCCACTTCCATAGGAAATAGTTCTGGGTTTTTTTGATCAAAAATCATCAGTATTAATAAGTATTATGGTTTGATATAGTAATAATAGTTTTACAGCTTCATATCCATACAGAGGTTCATTATTTGCTACAAAGCTGGGAAAAAAAGCAAAATTTTTGTAGAGACACATTTCCATATGAAATATTCCCATCAAAAAAAACCCCAACCTTTTAGAGTTGGAGCGAATGAAGTCCTAACTCTTCAGGGCACTCTGGGAGCTGAGAGCTCCCTCCTTACACAGAATGGTTCCTTTTCTGTTAACAAGGAGCCTGCAGTTTTCTTCTCAACGCAAACAGCAGTGCTAATGCTACGTTACTTCAGGCACGATTCCTATGCCAGTCCCGTGGCCCATAATCATCTGAACCTCAACCAAAATCGTTTGCCATCAAATCAAAACAAGAGAAACAGCAAGCAGAAGGCAAACGCCTACTTCTAAATATTTGTTCGTAACCACAAATTATCAGAGGAAAACCGTCAAGACTAGAAGCAGCAGAGAAAAGCTGTTCATTTAGTAAACAACTGTAGATGGTAAAATGTAATTATGACAAAAGCAAACTTTACTAAGGGGATAACCCTGAGACTGTTAGACTAAAAGGTCTCTTTACATTTTTAATCCGACAGGCTGAGAGTTCTCAGGAGAAAACAGTTCTTAATAAAACCACAGATACAGGACGTTCTTTTCAGACCTCATGCTCCACTGTGCCTCTTGTAACAAGCTAACGAAGCAAATTAAGCCTGTTTGTTTGCAGCAGTGGCCAGGTGTGGAAGATGAAAAAAGCCTTGCTCAGTATTCATTGGTAAAATAATATAATCGGATTTTAGAAAATAAATCATTCTTGACTCACAGGCTGAACTGCAAATCTGGATCCCAATACTTCCAGCCTTTGAAAACTGTGATAACTCTTTAAACTTACTTTTAGGGATGAAGTAAAAGTAGCCAAGAGGAGTAATAAACCCCAAGTTCATTCCATGACAAGATTTCTAACCTTAAGCATAGAGCTAGGATACAACTAGATAAAGGAGATAACCGACATGCCAGCTTTTTAAGGGCAACCAGAAATATAATTGCTGCCTACATTTTCCCTTGAGAGTAATTTTCTCAGAAATATCTGTAATAGTGTAAATGAGTTTCTTGCCACATTTTTAAGAGGAAATACTGTCTTTGGTTTCCCTATTTTTGTTTAAATATGGCCATTTCCATCTTTGCCATACTGTTTTCAAAACTAATACTATTTATTTTATTACTACTACTCAGTTGCCAAATATATACTACATGCACAATTTAGACTGTGAAAAAGATGGTCTGACATGGGACTGGTGAAGAAAAATTCCTAGCCAGTGTCCTCTTAGCTTCCACTCCTGCATGGGTACAGAGCTCTACTGAAAACAATGGGAAGACTCTCATATGAATGTCAAGGATAAGAACTTTGGATTGCAAAAGGACAAAAAAATAAGGTTAATAGGAAATGTTAAAGATGATTATTTGTTTTCAGCTTGTGAAAAAGAATCCAAATGCAACCCTTAGGACTAGGAGAAGGTTTAAAACAACCAGAAGCAATCTATACTTCTGCTTGCTTACTTCCCATGGGAGTAGTTGTGTAAATCCCTGCTAAGCATGTCAAAGTCCAGTCAGTTTTTTGAAGGTCCAAAAGGTCTTTTGAGAGAGACTTGGAATTGTTTCATCAGTTTAGCCTGTTCATTTCAGAACAGGCAGTTTGATGTTTCGAACATCCACATTTGTTTCTTGCTTTCCCAGTCCCCAGGGACCAGAAGTTCTTTGAACCAAGAAATCAGTGATGTTGCCTGTGTAGTTTATTTAAAGACAAACCAGCTCCTGGTAAGTGACCTTATCTCAACAACAAATGTTTGATTAATAAATCCGATGGCATTGCCTCACATTTCTTGATTCTACTGCTTTTTTTTTCAGGCAAAGCTCCCACTGAAGTTAAATGAAGTTACACTCTGGTAAAGATGGTCACTCTTAATTTAGCACTTGTTCCTTTGCCAGTGTATTAGTGGTTTGTTTGTGGCTTCTTAATCACCTTTTCTGATATGATTAAGGAGCCACCATTATCATAACTTTCAGGGCCACAACACTCTATTTCTTTTTAAGCAATCTCCCCATTGATTTCAGTAGGAAGCTCTACCTTTAACAGAAAAAAAGAAAATAAATCAATGGCATATTAAGGCCCTTAGAAGGTAAACAGGACAGGAGAAATCATTTGAAGATGTTTCAGGCATTACAAAGGGACTTTGTTTCAAAACATGAGGAAATAAGACTACTGCAATAAGTCTGAACTTTCTTATTGATTTCCAGACCCAAGCAATGTATAAAGAACAAATATACAATGTTCATATCTGTCTGAGGGAAAGATAACAAAACCTGCTAAAGTTATGATGCTAACCATGTCCAGGGCACAACTGTCACAGCAGCTGTTTGATTGTGGGCTTTCCAAGGGCAGGGAGTGACTGTAGTTTCCTCCAGATCAGTTATTTCACAGCTAGATTTGGACAGAGAAAATATCTTTCTTCTAACCCATAATCATTGGGATTTTTGAAGTTTGTTGGGTTTGTTTTGGGTTTGGTTTTTTTTTGGGGGGGAGGTGTTTGTTTGGTTTATATCTTTTTAATTAGAAATAATTATAAATAAATTGCTATCAGTGCACAATACTGAGGTCTAGAATATGTTTGGGGGAAAAATTCCTAACAAATATAGAGAAACTTTTGACATGTATTACTATAGGATTTTTCCAGAGAAGGGAAAAAAACCAAAACCCTGAATAACCTTCAGTGAAAAAATCTTGCACATTTTTCTGTAGTTTCATCGTGTTGGTCCTGTGAGCACATTGTAACGAGGAGCTACAAGACTTAAGCAAAGACTGGTTCTCTTCTTCAACAGCATTTCTGATCCTCTCTCTCTCTCTCAAAGCCCAACAAAACTTAACGGTGCATTAGCCTGTCAAATAAAATCTCTAATATATGCTCTTCCATTCCTTTTTCATGTGGTGTTTAGCTTCGCTACAAAATAACTGTCCTCATCGGGTTATTCTTCACGTTAGTGCAGGTAATTTATTGTGATCACCAGCACTGTAAAACTATCAGAGGCAAACGGATGGTGTCTCTCTATCCCACCCAGGAATAGTACACTCGTGTCTAACCAAGTGTGGAGAACAAGGAGAAGCAGCTTGGGTCCACCTGCAGCCATCCGTGCATGTTGTATCAAATAACATTTAGACTCGTTAGTAACCCCCTTTCCATACCTTCTTCCTCCATTTGCTGGTATTTCCACTCGAACAGCCACTGTAAGAGGGGGTGCCCCTGAGCACTTCGCAAGCCCTTCTCTGCACAGCCTACAGCCTGAGGGAGCACATTAAATCCCTTGCGTACAGACTGAGGTCAAGGCTGCCAAAGGAAATCTGTATCTCTAAAGCTGAGAGTGCTGGTTGCTACTGCCTGAAAGGAAGAGTCAAGGCCTCTAGATGGGACTATTACAAACACACTCTCTGTATATTGACATAGGTAGGTCTGTAACATATACTCAGCAGTAGGTTACATGCTGCCTCTGACAATGTCAAACAGTATTATTCTCTCCACTTCCCTTCCTTTATTTGTGCTTGGAGAGAAGATATTTGATCTTCCTTCCTTAGGAAGATCAAATTCAGATTCAGATTACATCAGGAGGGGAGAGATGTATTCCTTTCATGTCCTGGTGTGGTAGTAGTCAGAACTTGGAAGGAAAAGATTCCTGTCCCTGAAGAGTTTTCTAAGGATCTCGCATCTTTGCTCCCCTCGCCTCCTGTAGTCAACTGCAAAACATCCCTTAAAACTCTGCAAGTCGTACAAAGAAAAATTAAAACAAAAAAAAAGTATTTGTAGGAGATATTGCATTCAATATGGCACATTCTCCACTTTGTAACCAGCTGCTAGGACTCTCTGTCTGCCCAGCAAGGGCACCCCCAACACACACCTTCCTAGGAAAGCTTCCCTAAGAAAACATACAACTCCCAAAATGGGAGAGAGGGAGAGAAATTACTTTTCTAACACAACGGTGTTACCTTTCTTCAAATGCTGTGTGCTGCCTATTCAAGGAGAAAAATAAAAATGATTGAGATGTTATTTTGTCTCAAAGTGAGGCTGAAAATGCAGCAACATCTCCAATAAAACTCTCAAGGGGATTTTCAGCTTGCAGTCCTAGCACACTCTCATGATCGATGAATAATCCATGGATTCCAAGGTCTGTACAGATTCATGCACATGCTACCCCAGGACTGCTCAAAAAAAGAAAAAGAGAATGAATCTGTCACTACCTATTAGCTTACAGATGAGCTCTTCAGTGAGCTTTTAATAACAGATATGCACAACATATTATAATAGTTCTGAAAATGAAGGTGAGTCAGATAAGTGAAGGGAATTAAAGCAATACACATTTTAAGACTCTCGCCCTCAGTTTTGCATTTACCTGAGAGGCTCAGATGGCTCCTACAGAGCAATTACGGCACTCCAGAAACACAGAACATTTCAGGACAATGCTGCTCTAAGGAGAAAAAAAGTGTAAATATTCAGAGCATTCCTCACGCCACAAGAACCCAATTCAGAATTCAAACTGAAGCTGTGTCCCAAATGCATTGCACCCAGAGATCGGCCTTTCCTGTGGCTCTCAGACTGGCTGAAAGCAACTTATAACATGTGATCCTAGTGAAAAAGGAAACTTTTTTGTTGCTGTTGTTATTCAATATAGAATTCCTCTGGAACTGTGCCTGTAAAGTGACCCCTTGAATTTCTTTACATTTCAAATGCATCTCCTTCCTTGAGTAGTAGTGTTTAGTATTTAATAAGAGGCAGAAAAGGTGATTCCACTTTAAAATACTCCTGGTACAGGTGGTGAATTTCAAAGCCCTCTACTTGTTTCTGCTGTTATCTCACAGTGTGAATGTCACAGAATAATTCTGCTGTTATTTTTTCCGTGTTATTTCTTGAGTTAAAAAAACTGACTGCTATACATTCCAAGGTTGCTGATATCCACTGCAATTCTATCGCTTTCAAGCTTACATAATTTATACTGCTTTGTCTGCCACCTTCATACCCAGCTGTTATCTTCTTAAATATTAAAGTAATATAAGCAACTTTTAGACATGCTTTATACTTAAAACAATATCACATGGACACCAAGTCCTTGTGTTTTCAAAGGACTACGAGTGAACGACCAACTTTTTTTCTTATTTCTGTTCTCTCCAGCTCTTAGCTGAAGTACCCTGGAATACATTCTATTGTACTGTTTGCATTTGAAAAATCACAGAGAAGCGTGATCAAATGTCTCCGAAAGCATACACGATGATCTAAGTAAAAGAAAGATCGTATATTATTAGAAGCAAAGGACAAGTTAGTGAAACATGATAAAACAAACAAAAGAGGCAGCAAATGAATCAGAAAAATTACCCCATCATACAGTCTCTGTCACTGAACTAAGTTTACACAGCTACAAGAAAACTGTCATCAAAAATTCTACCTAGGTAACATCATTGATTTTTCAGTTCAAATAGATGCTGCTCTTTGGGGACTAGATATAAATGCTGCTGCTCAGAGCATCAAAAATATTTCCTTCAGAAAGGTACACTCAGGTGGATGAAACAATTCTGTGACCTTCTCAAAAGACCTTTTGCCCTGTTAAGGAGCTGGATGGTATTTGCCATGCAGCATGGGGATTTGCAAAGGAGGCTCCCTTGGGGTTGAAACAGAGGGAGCTTTTGACTCCTGCTAGCCATGGCCGTGGGCCTGGCCAGGAGGGTTCAGGGCAGAATAAGGAAACTTTGCAGTGGAAGAGGCTACTCCTGGAACCAAAGACACATAAGGCAACAAAGAGGCACTTGCAAGAAGAAAAAAAGTCTACATAAAATGAGGTTGCTCTTTCAAGGGGGCACTGGTAGCTGTCTTGATCTTCTCAAGGTTCTGGCCGTATCAAACAGGTTTTGGCTGAAGAATGACACATACTCGGTTTACTACCCACTGTCTTCTATAACACATGATAAATTTTCCTGGAACACACATAGCCACAAACGACAAGCAAAGCTCACCGTTTTCTTGGGTGTCCCACAAGAATACCTACGACTCTTCTGAACGACAGGGTAGTGCTGCACAAGTGAATTTCCTGAGTAGATTCTTTTCCTGACACAGGAGACAGGAGTCCTTTTCACTTCATTTCTCCAGACTTCAAATAGCCCAGAAGAGAATGTTGCAGGCAGGTGCTGCCTTACACAACTCTCTGTGCCTTGCTTTTACTTCTGTTTATTTGTTTATATCATATGCCTATTTACCTGTTAATTAGGAAAAGCTGCAATCAGCTATAAAGTTTCTGAAGAACTGAGCCCTAAATAAACGAAACTTCTGCAGTCAATTTCTAAAAAAAAAAAAAAAAGTACCTCAACAATTCAGACATCAGTGTGTATCCATAACTTGCAAAAGACAGAAGAAGCTGACTTTCTTTACAGAGACTCCTATAGTAATACTAAAATTAATTTTTAATATCTTCATTTCCCTTCCTTGGCTGTACAGTGTCTAACCACTGGTGTGCACATAGACAGTAATGGAAATTTAGATAGGTGGTATAAACAAGATGTTAAGATATGAAAGGCATTCATTTTTATTCTGCACTGGTACTGAGACAGAACGAACATCACCTCATAGAAAAAAAAAAAATTAAATTAATGACAAAAGGGAGAAGGGCAGAAAAAGTTAACCATTTTTCTTCAGAAGGAAAGAAAGTTTTCACCTGGGACACCCATGTTCCCTGACGCGAAAGAACATCCTGAAACAGCGTTCAGATTTTATTATGGCATAGCTTCATTTTCTAACAGGTATGGATTGTATTCTGAGACTGCAAAGCTGAACATGAAATCAGCTTCTTTTAGAATTAGTTTTTAAAAAGGTAAAGAGAATTGCACATTTTTAAACGTCAGCTATGTCTAAAAGAGAAGCTGCATAGAACTCTACCTCTGGGTAGAGATGTTGTGTGGTAAGGCTAATTTCTCACAATTATAGAGTATCATGCAATCCCCTGGGGATACTGATTCTATTATATTTTATTGTTCCCGAGTTCAGTGAAATTCTTTCAAGAGCCCATTTTACCAATCAAGCTAACAGCAATTCTGAAAATGTTGGAGTAATCTGTATTCTTTATTAAGCATACATTTGCTGACTAAACAAATGACTCTTGTTTATTTCCAGAAGATAATAGCTCTGATGCTATACTTGTCTGCAAGTCTATTGCATGATTTGCTGCCACAAAGAAAGAAGAGTTTTGGCAGTGAACAAAATCCAACTGCAGAGCCAAACCTTAATTTCACAGAACCCACCTGATCGCGCCCATAAAATGGTTATAGTCTGTGCTTCTTTACTAACAACTCTGAACATTTAAGTCTATTAAGATGCATTTCATTACTTCTGTGAAATGCAAATGACTTTCAACCTTTTCAGAGCAGAAAGATTTATTGTACAGTTTAAAGAATGATTGTGCCTTCTTTCTTATACAAACAGGATTTGTTTTCATGAGTACATTCCCAGCGATTTAGTAGCTATAATTCAGTGGGTTTGATAGACTCCTGTAAATATTTGCAAAGGAATTTGAGTAACAGCCCTGGCACATCTATTTTGATTTACTGAGAGATACTTGCAGGAATGCTATCACAAATCACATTGTAGTTAACATGGTTAACTAATGAACTAATTACACAGTTAAAATACCACACAATGCAGAGAGCAGATCAATTAATATCTTCTGTTACAAATAAGGATGTTGTTTTATAGTAGGACATGGGATGTGAGTTATGACAAAAGGTAATTTTTATTAGGACATGTTCATCCCCATTCTTTGGTGATAATATATCAGAGAAAATAGGTTACAGAATTAGAAAACTTAGTGTAAAGATATGAATGTGCCCTAGAATATGTAGATCAGAGAGAAAATTCAAGTTCTGATCCAAGTTCAGAATGCATATAAGTTTTTGTAGAACTTCAACCTCAGAGTTTTGTTCTCCATTTGAGTGGAATGGAGAACATTCTCTGCTATTAAGGCATCAAAACACCCCTCAAATCACAGCAAGCAACATAACACTACAATTGCTTTTTAGTCTATTCATCACCTCCTGTTCCTTGTAACCACCATCACCCTGATATGATGGCAAACACAACGCTCCAGTAACTGCTCCTTCCATCCATCACCCTCTGTTCCTTGTCCTCCCCTTTATCATGGCAGATTAAGAACAACTGGAGTAAGTACAGCTGATAGGGGAAGCACATATGCAGTTGGTCCACCCCACTACACCAGTGATTACTAAATAGAGATGAAGGGAAAATAGGTACGCAGGTCCAAGCACTGATGACCATGTTCCCCAGTCACTGGCAGGGCTGCAGAGCAGCAAACTAATCTACAGTAGCAATATTAAAGATTGTGACACTGATCTCATTGGTTTGGTATCGATTTTCTCCACTTTTAGGTGCCAAAAATGATCTCAAGCCTTAAGTAATACTTACCCAAAAAGGAAATCCTCTTGACATAAAAATATTGCCCAGAACTGAAGTGCCCAATTGTATAAATTTCCAAACTACACATTTTTTCTTTTGTCAGTGCCAAATTTGAACATACGTAAAGATTCTACAAACAGGAGGGCTTTTGAAATGAGTAAGATTGTGTCTGCATTAGAAAAGGATCCTTTTGACTTAAAGGTCTCTTTGATTGCATGTGAAACAGTAATCTGAAGTCAGTGGATACCTGGAGATATTTCTGCTCTTCAACAACCTACAGAAATTGTTACTCTATTTGCTTCCCTGGCACCCTAAAAGAAATATGCTTTGTGAGCCTAGAGGACAGGCTGTGTAATGTCATCCCTATAATTCTGAAACTGCTCTAAGGTTCATGCATGGGAATTATTTGAAGCTAATTGGAAGAAGGAAAGATACATTGGGTAATAAAATGAAGTTAGAGCAATATATAAGCACAAGGAAGACTGTAATTACTCAGCACTGCTTTAAGAAAAGGCTCTGCCTTCATTTTCAAATACCAACTTTCTAGAATTGTTGTGACAAAATTACCCTGAAATAATAAAATACAGAAATAAATCTGATTACCCTCTTAAAATATCTTTCTGTATAGGATGTCTGTAGACTTTTAAGGAATAAAGTTTTAACACATAAGAATTAGGTATTGTAAGACTCAGAAATTATTTCTCTAAATGACTCTCCCAGCCTCGGACAACCCTCTTGAAGAGAAAGAGCTATAGCTAATCCTTTTCACAGTAATGAGCTCTCTGGGACAAAAGTTATTGCCTAGTTTGGGTTGTGAATGGCAACATAGACCTTTCTGGGTTCCAAGAGGATCCGGGAGGGCCAAGGCATCGAACAAGAGCCTGTTTTCCCCTCACCGAAACCAAGGTTGCTGCTGCTTCTTTTTCAGAGCCTTCACCCTCACTGCCATATACTCCACCTTTGGCATGTTTCTGGAGAGGCTGGTGGCATTAAACCAGGCCATGGTTATGGGCACAGAAGGACCTTGCAGACCAGCTCCAGAGCCTTTTGCTCTGCCTTTGAGCAGCAGATAAAGCCATCAGCTGGCAGGCAACATTGTAACTCCACATGAATTCATTTGAAGGAAAAAAAAAATAAAAATCTTTTCACTCATAGTAAAGATTTCATGTGCTGCAATAATCTAATTTCCAGAGAGGTAAAGTCCTGGCTGGTGTCACCAAGTCACTCAGTCACTAAGTTTTTCTGTAAACCCCATAGATGCACTTGCCAGTAGGATTTGAAGCAGAGGCTTCGAGACAAGCTACTGATAAGCTCCAGCCAGAACATCAATACTTTTTAACTTGTGCAGGCCTGTAAATCCATATTGTTCCTTTGACTGCTTTTACAAATTCTGGAAATATATGGGTAGCATTATTGTAGTCTCTCACATAACCAGACAGATTGTTTTTTTAAAAGTACAGCAATTGTCAGGACAGAATCAATATGTGGTACGCAGTTATGTGTCTTAATATGTGGCAACTTTGGTTTGGAGAATTATGATTTCATGAAGGGACAAAAAACTATGAACTTTGGAGAGGGGGTGAACAACACAATAGTTTATACTTGGATTTAGAATCTTTTAGCCTGAACACCTTCACAATTTTTAGAAGTAAAACCTGTGTAAATCACTCTTTTGGCACAGCACCCCTTTAGTGGACCAGAGTGCAATAATTGCCAGGTGCCCTCCATCTGGGAACAGCTACAGGAATAGGGAATTTGGCTAGACCTACTAGGGAACATGCTAACATTAGAGGATTCCACACTGGAACTTCAATTTCATATCCAGCCGCCTTCCCTCATGGTTTGGTTTGAACCTGAAAGTGAGATTCTTTCTTGGAGTTAATATCTAGCTTGCTTTCATTTTTGCTAATGACAGACCCTTCTTTGTTATTGTGCTCATCTTCCATGCTTGACATAGAAATCATATTTTCCGTAGAGGATTAAGCATAAGAAAATAAGAAATACACATCTTTATAATGTAATAGTCAAAGCTTTGGCAAATCTCTCCTTTTATTTTGTAGGATTCCAGGGGAAAATTAATTTTAAGTGAAAGGATTTTGAATACTTAATTCTGCTGAAAAGTAAAACCTTACATGCAATTTGAAAGGAGACGTGGATACATACAATGGATTTTTCCGCTGGTGCTAGCTGAGGGACTACTATTCTGGCTATTCAAACTATTACTCTGGTTTTGTAACCCTATCTGCCTGCAATATATAAATACATCCCATATTATTTATAATAAAATAGTCAATGGCCACTCGATATATAAGCACTATTTCAACTTGAAGTGTAAGTGTAAATGCACTAGACTTCACTAAAAAAAAAAAAAGCAGGAAAAAACAATTAAAATTATAGGTTCAACATCACTTCAAAAGGTTTCCTAAATCATATAATTTCATCAGAAAACAGTGATCTAAAGCTACAGTAGCTAGTATTAATGCTGTCATAGAAACACTCGACTCAAGTGGTCCTCTACACTGCAATCCCATCCTACATTCATAGTAGTCAAGTTTGATAACTAATTTTGATAGAACAGTACAGAAGCTTTCAGTTATCTCCTTAAAGTCATTGTACTTTTGCAGAACAGAAATAATGTTGTTGTTATTTTTAAAATAAAAATCATGGCCATGATCAAAGAGAAAGTTTTATATTACGCTCCCAAGGCAGATTTAAGGGTTGACTCCAGATTGATGTAATTCCCTGTGCACTTACCAGGCTTTATAAAAGGAACACTTGAGTCCAGTTCAGCAAAGACTTTCCATTTCTACCTCACATACAGTCTGAATGCAAAAAGTGCATCCATGAAACACTATTTCAAATTGTATGATCCTCAAAAACTGAATGTGGTGTTTAAAATGTACTGGTTAATCTTAGCTACAGCTTTTAAATTCTCAGCAACAGAACTGGCTAGTAGGTATAGTTGCATATTGACAGATGGAGATATTTACATTTCTGCATAAAAGCACTGGGAAGATGTGAAGTTCTCCATGTAAGCTGTTTCACATGCTAAGTCCAGCATAAACTTTTAGCAACAGAAACATAAGAGATTATGAAAATGAGGTGCTCAAATCCCTTAGAGGAGGCCTGAGTTATTTTGGAGACCTTCAATATGCCAGGGGTTTTAAGTTTTACCTTCAGAAAAATGGGGCATAAATTCTTCCTTTCTTTACCACCATGAGAATTTTTGTCTAGATTCTGACCAGAGTTTATGAGTTGAAGTGCTGCATGCTGACAAAAGCCTAAGAATCCAAAGTAAGGTTTTGAAACGAACTCTTAATGCATTTCTTAACATGTTAAATTATCTCATTTTATCATCCTCATAGACCTGGTCCTGGATCTCCACACACACTCCAAAAACCCCAACCAAAACAAACCCAAAAACAAAACCCCATAAAAAAAAGCCCAACAAACCCCCCACCACTTCTATATGTAGAAACACCACCAGAACACATGGCATATATAGAATAGCACCAGTTCTATATATGCCATAACATCCCTTTCCCCACATTCAATAATATCAAATTACCAAAATACAAACAAGTGACGTAAAGTATTTTATGTATTTCACATCTAGACAAATGGATTAGAATCATCCTTATACTACAGCCTTAATTTTCCTGGCACACTAAGCTCAGAAATAGAACTACCCAAACGCTATAACATCAGCTTCTGTTCAAAAACATGCTAATCATAAACTGTCTTCTCAACCCAGCGAACATATGTGTGACATTATTGTGGGAGTGTGCTATAGGCCCCCTGATCAAGATGAGCAGGTTGATAGTGCATTCTATAAGCAGTTAGAAGTAGCCTCAAGATCCCGGGCACTAATCCTTATGGGGGACTTCAACTATCCAGATATTTGCTGGGCAAGCAACACGGCCAGTCGTATGCAGTCCAGACAATTTCTGCAGTGTGTTGAAGACAATTTCCTGCTACAGATGGTGCAGGAGCCTACAAGGGGAGGGCGGGTGCTGGACCTTGTTTTAACTAACAAGGACGGGCTCGTTAGGGAAGTGAAGGTCGGGGGCAGCTTAGGTCTAAGTGACCATGAAATGGTTGAGTTCAAGATCCTGGGTGGAAGAAGCAAGCCAAAAAGTAGGATAGCTACCCTGAATTTTGGAAAAGCTAACTTTGATCTCCTCCGTGACTTAATAGGGGCTATCCCGTGGGCTACGCTGTTTGAAGGAATGGGAGCCTGTGAGAGCTGGCTAGCATTCAAACAGCACTTCTTCCAAGCACAGGAACTATGCATCCCTTTGTGCAGGAAATCGGGAAGGAGAGGCAGAAGACCTGCGTGGATGAACACGGAGCTGCTGAGTAAACTCAAAGAGAAGAGGAAGATCTATGAATTGTGGAAGAAGGGTCTGAGCACATGGGGAGAATACAGGAATGTAGTCAGGGCCTGTAGGGTCGCAACTAGGAAGGCTAAAGCCCTCTTGGAAATGAAGCTGGCAAGGGACATAAAGGACAATAAAAAGGGTTTTTTTAGATACGTGAATAGCAAAAGGATGACCAGGGATAAAGTAGGTCCCTTGCTGAATGAGGAGGGTGTCCTGGTAATGGGGGATACTGAGAAGGTGGAGATACTGAATGCCGCTTTTGCTTCGGTCTTCACCTCAAAGGCCCCCGGGACCCACAGGCACTGGATGTAAATAGGAGTGTTTGGGATATGAAGAATTTCCATCTGGTTGAGGTAGGGGAGGTCCAGGAGCGGCTCAAAGGGATAAATGCACACAAATCCATGGGACCGGATGGGATACATCCACCTGTGCTAAGGGAGCTGGCAGAGGTGATTGCTGAGCCGCTCTCTATCATCTTCAACAGGTCCTGGAGAACAGGAGAAGTGCCTGAGGACTGGAGGATAGCCAATGTCACTCCAGTCTTTAAAAAGGGCAAGAAGGAGGATCCCAGCAACTATAGGCCAGTCAGCCTCACCTCTGTCCCTGGAAAGGTAATGGAACAGCTTGTTCTGGATGCCATCTCCAAGCAATTGGAAGAGAAGAAGGTCATGAGGAGTAGTCAGCATGGATTCACCAAGGGGAAATCGTGCTCGACCAATCTCATAGCCTTCTACGATCTCATCACCGGCTGGGTAGATGGAGGGAGAACAGTGGATGTCATCTACCTTGACTTCAGCAAGGCTTTTGATACTGTCTCCCATGACATCCTGACAGCAAAGCTGAGAAAGCATGGGATTGATGAGTGGACAGTGAGGTGGGTTGAGAATTGGCTGTCGGACCGAGCCCAGAGGGTCGTGATTCGTGGAGTGGAATCTGACTGGAAGCCTGTGACTAGCGGTGTTCCCGAGGGCTCGGTGTTGGGTCCAGTCCTGTTTAACATCTTCATTGACGACCTTGATGAGGGAATAGCATCCACCCTCAGCAAGTACGCCGATGACACAAAGCTGGGAGGAGTGGCTGACATGCAGGAACACTGCGCTGCCATCCAGCGAGACCTGGACAGGCTGGAGAGCTGGGAAGTAAGAAACCAGATGAGGTTTAACAAAAGCAAGTGTAAAGTCTTGCACCTGGGAAGGAACAACCGTTTCTATCAGTACAGGCTGGGGGATGACCTGCTGGAGAAGAGCTCAGTGGAGAAGGACCTCGGGGTCCTGGTGGATGACAGGTTGGCCATGAGCCAGCAGTGTGCCTCGGTGGCTAAGAGAGCCAATGGGATCCTGGGGTGCATCAGGAGGAGTGTAGCCAGGAGGTCAAAGGAGGTGATCCTCCCCCTCTACTCTGCCCTGGTCAGGCCCCACCTGGAGTATTGTGTCCAGTTCTGGGCTCCCTGGTATAAAAAGGACAGGGATCTCCTGGAGAGAGTCCAAAGAAGGGCTACGAAGATGATAAAGGGCCTGGAGCATCTCGCCTATGAGGAAAGGCTGAGAAGATTGGGACTGTTCAGCCTTGAGAAGAGAAGACTAAGGGGGGACCTAATTAATGTTTAGAATTATCTTAAGCAGGGGATGCAGGGGGAATCAGCCAGCCCCTTTTCAGTGGTCTGTGGAGACAGGACCAGGGGCAATGGCTGCAAGTTGGAGCACAGGAAGTTCCGCACCAACATGGGGAAAAACTTTTTCACAGTGAGGGTGACAGAGCACTGGAATAGGCTGCCCAGGGAGGTGGTGGAGTCTCCTTCTCTGGAGATATTCAAGACCCGTCTGGATGCCTATCTGAGTGAAATGTCCTAGGGAGCTGCTTTGGCAGGGGGTTGGACCCGATGATCTCTCGAGGTCCCTTCCAACCCCTACAATTCTATGTTTCTATGATATCTTGCTACCCGTTCAAAGAATTGTACAACTGGTATTACAACAGTGAATTTTTAGTGTCAGAAAAAAAAGGTTGTATCCTTTAAATTATATATATATATACACACACACACACACTTGATCTTGGAAACCATAAAAGAATGTAATAGGCACCTCAACAGATACACTTCAGTGTAATATAAGGTAGATGTCAATTTGGTTTACTCAATTTATTTTGCCCTTGACTAAATTACAACTCCCCTCAGAATTAAATAGTGTTAATGAGCCTTGGATTATATTCAGAAAGCTAGGCCCTGAAAAAAAAAAAAAAAAAAGCTTCAGTTTAGCCAAAGCCTTCATTAGGAGGGTATAATAAAGTACATAGTGTGTGTGTATTTGGGGGAACATACTGGTGGCTAATGAACCTCTTCAGAACCAACAGGCTTAAAACAATGCCACATGTTAGGGCTCTTGCCAGTCAGAAGGCAGGTAGATAGACCAGGGATCAAAGAGGGGGAAAAAGGAAAGGAGGAAGGAAATGAAGAGCAATTTCCTAATAAGGTATTCAGAAGACAGACTTTGCCATCTTGTATCCGCCTTGAATATAGGAAATACTGTTTTTAGTTTACAGCTGCTCAGAAGGGAGGGGTGGGGGGAGGTGCTTTAAGATCTGGTCACACTTCTCATTACCTGACTGTGTTGTCACTGGGTGTGCAGTGCAGGGTCATCAATTAGAGAGTTTCTTTCCTTTCTTCTGTGTTGAGTTTGCTGTGCCCATGACGTTGATTACAGGAGGATCTCTCCCTGTCCTTAACTCGACTCCTGAGCCTCTCAATATATATTTTCTCTCCTGTCCACCTGAAAAAGGGAGTGATAGAGTGGCTTTGGTGGGTGTCTGGCCTCCAGCCAGGATCAAACCACCGCACCATGTCAGTGCTGCCAGTACTCCCATGTTGTTGCAAGAGCCTGAAAGTGAAGTCTTAAGTTCCCTCTGCTTCTGCTTTGTATTACACATGTACTTCACACCAAAGCTATACCAGCATTACTTCACCATCCAACCCTGGTCAATCAGCATCAGCAAATCCGTAATCAGCAGGTCCTCAGCAAAGCAGAGACAGGATGCAATTTCTCCTGTCATTTAAAAACCACAGATGTAAAATTTAATTTAAGAATGTCATCAGCATGTTGACTGAAACTGCTTTACAAGGACTCAACAGTACAGATTCATCCTGATCCAGGCCTATTTCTGGTTTGCCCGAGCTTCATGATTCCAGAAAAGCAAGAATTTTTTTCTTTCCCAAGTAAAGGATTACTTTATCAAAGGAGTAGAAATGAAGGCCTTATGAGGAGCAGGTTCAAGCTGAAAACTATGGTCTCAAGCAGCAACCATCCCCCACCCCTTCTGCTCCCTTCTAATTTCTTATTGGGTTCCTGGGCTGAAATTATTTGTGCTTTCCTCAACTTGCCAATCTTACCTTCCCTGCTGCTCTGACTACAGCTCAGTTTTTTTCCACTCTCCAGAAGTGCCTACAACCTCCCCAACTACCAGAGCTGCAATTTTCACAGCATAGCTGCTTTTGAGGAGGGAGCCCTGGGAAAGCTGAGGGACATGGTTCTCCCCTTCAGGAGCTGGTACAGACAATGGTTAGTCAATTCATTTTCCAGTGAAGCTGTTTGAGACCAATGGTGGTGATAACAAGCTTGACTGTCTCAGTCTCCCACAGGAGAGGTAAAGACAGCTTTTCTGTCCCTCTCTGACACTAAAGAATGCTAGGCTAGGCTGCTTTTATAATGAAAATTCCCCCCCACACCCCGACACATACTTCCCCATAATGCTTTTGAAATTACAATAATAATATACATAAGATAGGATGGTTTAGAAAGGGGCTTACGGGTACCTGTTCGCTCAACCATTGAAAAAGTGCTTGCTTTTCCTTTTTTGTTAAAAATTGTGGAATAAAGAGGCCAATCTACTTTATTCCTCCAGACAGTCTTTAAAATACATCTGTCTAGCTTGTGGCAAAAGAGAGGCTTAGCGTATGGTGATTTTTTATCCCAGAGAAGACTCCTTCCCCGCTGTTTGAGGATTCTTTTTTCCTTCCCCCAGAAAACAACATTTGATAGCTGTCTAATTCCTGACTGAACTGCACACAGTTGCCTCGCACCATACAGTGTGTGACCCAGATACGTAGCTTACTGCTTTGCAAAGCACATTCTCCTGCACTGACAGATAAATCAGTTTCTTGTGGCTGCTTAAAAATAGCAGCTATAGCTGTTGGAGAAGTTCTCTGCGAGTGCAGCCGAAACGTGAAATTCTGAGAGTAATCCACCATGCTCTTGACAAGGCAAAGGGGAGCGCGATGCACACGCTGTCGCCGGCCCCCGCACGCCACCCTGCCAGCACAGCGAGAAAGCTGGCAAATCCTCGAGATGTGGCAAAGGCTGTCAGCAGCCCTAACGTGATTAGCTAAGGGGATCGGCTTGTTTTCCTCATCCAGACCTGTGAAGAGCTAGTACCCTTCAACTTGGGCACTCCTTCTAACTGGGTCATCTCTGCTGTAGGTCCTAAGTAGACGTAAAAGCCTTCAATCTATGCTAATGCTGTCAGAGCTAGTTGGATAATCTTGTCACTTTTCCTCAGGTGTCAGCATAATTGTGCTTGGCCAAGAGGTAACTCAGCTACTTGTGTCTATGCCATAGCTTTTGGCTGAGGGTGCTTGTTCCATTTCACTCTCATGGCATGTTCCATTACAGGCAAGCCCCTGAAGCAGACCCAAATAAGTAAAAAAAGGCTTTCTGAAGTGATGGGGTTTTTTTCCCCATACTGAGAAAATTAAAGATCAAAAAGAATGACAAGTCTCCTCCCACCTAACTTGTCTTCAGAGATGTCCTCTAAAATCTTTTCGTATGGGAAGCTCTAAGAAACAACATTTAAAAAGAACTAGTGGTAAGTAGAGGTGGCTTTAGAAACTAGTGGAGTAAAAGGATCTTAATTGCTGTTCTACCTAGTCTATATACTGTCTCCATGCTATCTTATCTGTAAAATGAGTATCGCCTGGGCTCTTTTTTTTTCAGGCAACTGGGAGAGATATTAAAAAAAATGGAAGCTGGTGATGGCAACTGCCTAATCCTTGCTACTTATCCTCCCCACTGTTGTGAAAACAATATTTTTTGGTTGTATATTTTGTGTACCGTAAGGCCTGTGATGGATGTATTCATAGCTCAACATGGGCCTCAAGTGAAAAACCTGAGCTGTGCAAAGAAACATCTTTGGGAAGGTGAATTGGTCTACCTCAGAAACTAGGTCAGTAAGGTCTATGAGAAGGTAAGTCATCCTCAGTAATTGTTTAATCACTCTGGATGAATAGGAAGTATGTGCACATATACACACTAAAGAAAAGAACGAGGCTGTGGTGATTTTTTCCCTTGAAAACACCATATTAGACTGTGACCATCTTCCTGTTTGATTTGATGGGTATGTTTTCTAAATTCCATCATCAGCTTATCAGATCTTGAATATTCACAGTAAGTTAGTCAAGGAGAGCTAAAGGCAGCAAGAGGAAAAAGAAACCTCTCTGACAAGCTAAGTTTTGGGGTGCATGCTGCCACCAGGAGGCCAAGTTCTGATCAGAAAAATCTCTTCTGACCTTAAAAACATTTTGAACTATGTGAAAACACTAGTATGCCTAGATTATTCTCCCCACTGCATACTGTCCAGAATGAAAATTCTAAAATGGCTCTCCAGCCATCATGAGCAAGATTTTTACCGCTTGCCTGTCCCAGTAACTAAAAAATTAAAAATGGAATAAAAATAATTATAACCCTTTTTACTTCATCTAATACCAAAAAAGTAAATATTCCTTTAGTCACAGCACACTGGATTATGTGACATGACAAAAGAGATAAATTTTTTTTCTGTGCTTTTCATTGAAGACACCATTGGGGTTTTTATTTGGTTTGTGTCTTTATGTACTGCGTAACATTGTCTCCTCTTTACTCTTAGCAGGGAGATCAGTCAGCAGAACTCCTCTCCCCACCATACTAATTCTAGTGGCTCATCCTCCAAATCAGGAGGAAACAAGCCAGCTCTAGTCTGGAAGCCACAATGATGTGGAGTTCAATCCAAATTGAAATTCAGCTTTTCTCATCCAGTTTATGGCAGGGTCAGCCCCAAACTCACGCACTTCTGCAGCTTCCAGATCCCACCTGATCCTGTCTGAGCATGGGCTTAGCAGATGCATGACTGCCTCTTTCACAGGGATAGTAACCCACTGGAAATGGTGCTAATGTTATACAGAGGCTGTATATTTGTAGCCTGCTTGAGAGTCAGTTCTGCTTGCTGGGAACTGGCATCTTGAGATGGCTTCACAAGTACTCCTATGGGCAGCTCTAGCTTTAAATCCCACAGTCCCCTGTATCTCCCTATATCATTCATGCTCCAGTAGTAACACCCATGTCAGCAGTTGGTGGGGTTTATGGGAGCTGTGCAGTAGCCTCCAATTAAACTGATACTGCTATTGCAACACCGGTGCAAAGTTGGGCCTAGTGGTATACTAGCAATAAACCAGAAAGGAGGAAGAGTAATTGCTGAAATTAATTGCAGTTAAAAACAGGGAGGAAGGGGGTGGCTAAAAGTCTACTCACTCCCATACTGCAAATATACTATGTGCAGCTAATTTTAACCCCTGTCATAGCTGCCCTTGCACTTAATAAGAGCAGGTGCAGACCCTTCAAATGCAGGCTAATCACTTTCATTATGTGGATCATGATTTCCAGTGTCATTATCAGGACAATTAACAGGAGGAACACTAGGGTTGTTAGCATCTTCCAGTTCATTTGTGACAGCATCCATGGCACAGGGCTGCTTGAACTAGTTACTCAATGACACCAATGCAGGATGGTTATCTGCTTTCAGCTGGCAGATTTAACTTGACACTCTAACTAACTACCAGTCATTAAGCCACCTAAAGGTTGGTTTTGCTTTTCAAAGATGGACACAAAATACCAACCATTTCATTCAAGATTTCTCCCATAGAAGATCGTTAAGCCACAAGAATGTCTTTTCTTTCATACATATACCATATGTACAAAAGCCAAGAGGATCCTTCTATTGGAGTTTTTCTGCTACTATTGATGAACTGCCAGAACATACATGCAGGAGAGAATGGGTAGTAAATAGTAGACATACACAGTTCTATAAGTATCTTATAGTCGTTCACACTTAGGAGCCTACAAAATATTAATAAAAGAAAACCTCAGTGTTTTACTAAATGGTATCAAGAATGCCTTCAATAAAATGGTCTGTCACTACTGACTTCAAATCAACGTAAGGCTTTTAGCTAAATCATGCTTCATTGGCAAAATTTAGTTGTATTCCTGTAAAAAGCAGTATTTACTTAATGAAGCCTTATGATCTCTTTCTGGAATCAATAAGTATTCATATTATTCTTAAGATGAAATAGGTTCTGAGTTTCTGTAATTCACTAAATTGTCCTTTATTAACCCACAGCATGGTTACAGAAAACCACACCACTACCATATGCTCTATCAATAATCCTCAAAGCTTTCTACTCTACTAGCTACTTTCATGCAAATTTAGACCATTTCAGAAAAGAGGAGAAGACAGCATTCAAAGAAAACCTTCAACACATGGGCCAAGCTGAGTTTGGAGCCAGCTGCCTTGATGCGCACCGATGACTCAGAAATTTGCCTGTGTTTAAGAAAGCCAAGAAGCTCTTGTGCTTAAATAGGAAGTACTTATATTTATAGTCTTCTAAAAGAAGAACAAACAAATAAAAACAAGAAAGAGGAAACGCTGTGCCTCTTGACACTGTTTTATATAGTAACTTATTATGGAGATGTCGAAAATTCCCAAATCTTAAAACCTGTGACAAATTAGATTAATTCTATCTTTGGTATTCATATCTGGTAGAAAACCTAATAGCTGTATCAGTTTAAAACAATTCTCTCGAAGAAGTGATCGTATTTTTTATTTTTCTGCAGTTCTGGAAATGCATATTAACTGCACAACTCCATTATTACTGCAAAGCTTTAATCTCATTCTTATATTCTGGTTGTTCTCCAATGCTAAATATGCCTCCAGCAAGACAAATCCTAACTTATTAGCACATATTTTAATAATTCCTTCTTCCCTTTTCTCTCTCATTTTATTTTTTTATATTATCTCTTTTCAAGTACTTCCTTTTCGTTAGACATTAAATTTAAGCTGATGCAGTACACTAAAAACCTGTGTTATATCAACCTACAATAAATACATTTAACTTACAGATTTATTTCGTTTCTAGCCATGTGTGCTTCCCCAGTCATACTCCAAGGTTTATTGTAATACGTCTGGCTAAACAATCTTGGTTTATTTTTCAGTACGAATATGGATTCTTGCTGACAGCAAAATTTTATTGCAGAGGTATTGGAAAATAATATCTGTTCACTATAACAAGCTCCCTGAATCCATGCTATCAACCACAAACCTGTTATGGGCCATTTGTTTCGTCTTTTTCCCCCCACACCTCTCTCTCTTAAGGAAGTGTAATTGGAGCAGGATCAGAAAGGCAACCTTGAAGGACAGCTCTCAAATGGTCAGCCTTCAAAAGTGTTAAGCAGTATACATTGCCTGTTCAGATGCTATCCGTCAGCACACCTCAATTCCCTCTTAAATGAGAAGACTGCCTGTCTCACATTTCAACTGTGTTTTGACAGCTGAAGTGTCCTTTTGGGTCTCTGAAATGATAATATTTCCTGACCCAATACACTTGTTCCCATTAACAAAAAAAACATGCCAACCCAAAAACACGGGAACAAGGAATTCTTCTTTACCAAGACAACTCATCGTAAGCTCAGAAAACACAAGCTACATCTTTTGAACAGGGCTAGATACAACTCCCTTGAAGTAACCACCGAGTCGCAGAGAAATACACTGGCCCAACTTGTTGCTTATCCACAACAGGTTGTACAAGAGAGAGATAACTATATTCCTATTGAGCATATTGAAATGCAGGAAGACATATGATGATCTGAACTACCATCACAGTAAGACCTGGAAACCAAGAGGAAGAGTCAGTTTGCTCAGCCAGGGGCAGCAAGTACACCCAACTCACGGACTCTAATATAATTGTGGTAGTTTTTAGAAGACCAAAGATAGCAGAAGAGATGTTTAATGTAGTCCATTACTAGAAAGGGGAAATTTTTATCAAAAGCTATTTTTTTTGCTATAGCTGCTCAGCTTCCTTTAACATTGACAAGACAAATTTGCCCCAAGATCCTCTGAGGAGGCAATCTTTGCCCTTAATTACATCTTGCATTTGAAGTATGTTTTTTCCAACAGGAAGAGCTATAAGTTAAAAAATAATTCTTTTCAGAAAAGTAAAAGCATACGTTGCACACTTCCAAATTCCTGATTTATGTTAGCATAAGGAAGAGAGAGAAAATTTCATGATTGGTAGGACTGGAAAGCAAATAGCATTCAAACAAACAAAAACCACATGGAAGTTTCTATTATGAAAACTACACACGTTGAGTTGACTCACTTAAAGCTCTCCTTCCTGCATTCTCCATTTTTAGTTTACTCTTTTTTTTTTTAGTTATATGAACAAGTTTTCCATGTGAGAGAGTCACAGCATCTGTACTTCTACTAAAACAGAAATGCCTGTGGACATGTAAAAAATGGTCAGGGAGACATCTAAGAATGTTTACAATTTCTTTTTTAGACCTTACCTATTCTCATATGTAATTTTTGAAAGGTCCAAGACAAATCTGCTTCTGTGTATTACTATTCCTCCTAGAACTCCTCTGTCTCATTTGCAGGGCTAATAGGAGTTCAATTTCAATGATATTCCAATGATTTGAATTTTTCCTATGCTGTTCCTTTAGTCACACTGAACCATTTTTATGACCCTTTTATCTTTGAAATGTATGAGATCACTGTAATAGACAATAGCTGATTCTTAGTCATAACAGACAGTTCATCAGTGAATTGCCAAGTTACAATCCTACTCAAAGTGGGTGACAGTGGCACTAGCTGCAGCAGCAGTTTAACGTATATCTATCTTTATAGTGTGCCAAACAATCAAAACATGAACAAGCATCACTGGGCAGAACTATTCATCCCCTATTCATAAGCGGGGCTGAAGCAATTCCTGTACTTTATTCCTTCAAGTACTGAAAATATTCATGCATTGCTTAAAATGCTAGCAAGTGTGAAAGTGGTCCTTCCCTTTTCACACTCTTCTGGGAATGAGAGTAGTTGAGAGCAGCTGAAGTGATGCTTGCACTCCAGTCAGCACATCAGTCACTAGGCCATTGGCAAGGTTCAGTTCTTCCTGGCCCCACAACACCCATTAGATCTCAACAGACATGCTCAACCAGACCCATAAATCTATTTAGGCACTCACTTCCTAACAATTATCATAAAATAATAGTTTTGCTTAGCTTTTAGGTTGTTCAGAAATGGCTTGAATCTTCATGTGCTAACACCTACCGTACCTGAACTCACCATTGTTGAGGCCTTCTGTCATCAACACCTGACAGAACATGCTGAAGGAGTTGGATTCAGTTGCTATGGCTGGAGGGTTTCTGACCCTCCATCTTTAGCAGCACTTCCCATCTCCATGCTGTAACTTATGCAGTCTTCCTTGAGACAACATCTCTTTCCTTTGTGGCTCATCTTGGTCTTCCAAGTTGGTTGTTTTCAACACACTTAATATTTTATCCAGAAGAGGTTTAGGAATGTTTCAGCAGTATGGGGCTTCTCAGATATTTTGGTTAGAGGTGATTTTTTAAAAGTCCAGGTATTCTGCAAACAGCTGTAATAGTGCCTGAAGACGTATTATACAACAATAATTTAAGACATGCATACATACTTATATAACACACATATTTATCTGTCAGAGATTATTTTCTTCCAAACAATGTAGCTGTGACAAGTTGATCATGACAACCCAAGAGTCAGAGGAAAACAGGAAGCCCTAAAGAATGAATTACCACCTTTCAAGTGGCTGTGTACTTTGCCTTAAAAATTATTGTAGCATAACAGATACGCATCTTTGTGTGTCTAGATACAGAATCTATTTTTCCTCAGTTGCTGATGTTGATAAGATGGGCTATAAAAGCAAGCTTTCAGGTGTTCTTATGCATGCATAATCTGGAATTCATGCTGTGCCACAAGTTGCTTCAGACTCCCAGAACTTTCCTTGCTGCGTATACCATCAATATAGCAAAAGAAAAGAATTAATTATAAACATCCTTCTATTTATCAAATATTATGGCAGTAGAGATGATGAATCCAGAGCAACACCGATGGATATCTGAAAGTTTTCAGAAGCATCGACCATATACAGTCCATGACCTGGACCCACAGAGGAAAGTGGAACTCACACGAAAAGATGAACAAAAATCCACTCGGAAGTTGAAGCTGACCTGTAGAATGTTGTCAGCCATGTATTTCTTGTCTATGGGTTCTCTTATCAGCAACTATTGTCCAAATGGGGAGCTTCAGCATCAAGTTTTGTTGGGACTATTTAAATTGTATGAACTGAATCATAACCGTTTTTCATTCAGACAAATGTTTAAGAATACATTTGGAATGAAAGTGAAAGGAAGATAGATTTTTAATCTAATGAAACATTTGGGAAGGGGACCTGTACAGGAGCTGGCCTGATCTGCAGTGGAGTGGCAGATCTTTGCACATGGAGTCAGGGCACCCATCCTACCTGTCCCTCAAGGCAAAAATGGTGGGCTGCTCATCTGAGAGCAAAGGCTGCAGCAGCTGCAGTGCAGACCTCAGGCTACAGAAAGTGCCCAGGCCTTCCTCACAGAGCAGGGACAGTGCCTGAAAGAGGTGTGCGTAGGGGGAAGGCCTCTTGCAGCATGTGACTGGGCTGCAGAAAGCAGTAAGAAGGCTGTGTGAGAAGTTAGAGAAGTGGTTCCAAGCACAGTCTACAGTGGACCCACAGTGAAACAGCCAAACCCCCCGCCATGCACACCCCCCAACCCCAGCACACATGGAAGGGAAAAGAATGAAAACTTGCAACAACAAGGAACAGTAGGAGTAAGACTTCCCCTGAAGCCTGAGGTGCCCTAGCAGAACCAGATCACCACTGTCTGTTAGAAGATGATGCTGGCCCTCTTCTCTCATGCTGCACTCTGTAACCAAAGGGGTCAGAACACTTAATCACCTGTTTCCCCAGACTTGGAGTTGTGGCCTGTAAAGCAGCACCATATTCAGAAGAACCATCCCTAACGCAAGATCTGTTAAATTATATGAATAATCTATATTTTTAAATTGCAAATAGCTGACTTAAAATTTATCAGACAAGCCTGGAATGGATCTGACCTTCTACCTGGAGCATGCACTCATTCCAATGTAAAATGAATTTTAGGCACCAAAATATAGATCCTATTGATTCATCTGTATCTACATATAAGAGAAAAGGAAATTTTAAAACTTCCCTGCAAATACAGCTGGAAAATCAGGCTGATAAATCTGTCCTGCATGAATGCTAGCTAGTACCAACAGGACAGGGAGCAATCAATTCTTTTAAAGTGAACTCTAAATGTTTTTGACTAAATATGCATTCCAAAGGGGACTGTAAAAAGTAGTAATTTATCTCTTAAGTCGTTTAAGAGATGCTGAGTTTCAGCTACCAAAATAAAATAGCCTGAGAGTTTATTGCTGATACCATACATATTCCAGATTATGACAAAAAAAAAGCCTCACCTTTATCTACCAGATTTATTAAATCGAACATTGATCTATGCTCAGACATTTAAGGGCTTGCCATTTATCTTCAGTAAGTCTAGGAAAACATTTGCATCTCCGCGTCTCTTAGCGCAGGCGAGGAACTCTACCACCCTCAAACACCCCCAATCAGCAAAGTGTGCCTATGAATTAATTCAGGCCTTATGGGGACAAAAAAAAGAAGAAAAAAGAAAAAAGTTTTATTTTCTTTCTTAAGAGCAGAATGCCTGTACAGAAGGCAAGAAACTCTCTGCCAGTAAGAGTATCTGTTTAGGTAAAATGTCAGGCAAAAGGATTCACCACACAGCTGGAATCAGACATCGTGCCTCTCCAGGTCTAAAAGCAGTATCCACACTGTGCGAAGGTCCTGGCTCTTCTGAGGAACAGCTCTCCTATTCCTTCACCATCTCGTACCTTTCAGTGCGAGTCTATTTAAAAGCCTTAAGGCTTGCAGCCTGGGTGGAGGCTGTGAAAGCAGAGCAGAAGCACATTCAGATACATTTCAATACACTGAGAATTGCTTCATGGGGGAAAAAATGCACGTGAAAAATAATTCGCAACCTGTCTGCTCTCAGCATTCTTTTCCTAACTTTTCTCCTAAATACAATAGCAACAATAGACTGACTCTAGAGGATCAAAAGGAAAAGAAAGCAAAGGCTGGTATGACTTTAATGTCATAGCTGTTTGAAACATTCACTTTTCATAGATGGCAAGGAGTTGCTGTTAATAATTTTATGACATTATTAATAACTTACATTAAATTTGACCTACATGACTAAATCAATGCACTTTAAAAATCGGGGTTATGCCTTGATATAGTACCATATGAAGTCACATGCCTAATTTCACAGCGGTGAGTCATCCCCTCTTATTCAGCGAGGGCATGTCCATGAAGAGCACTGCAGCAATACGTTAGAGACACCAGGGCTGGTTCCAAGTGCATTACATACCTGTGCAGAGCTCTTGGATTTCCAGAGCATTGCAGCTGCCTTAGGAAGGTATCGTGCTTTGCTGAACTCATACACTGTTTCTGGTTCTAAAAACAGAATATTGAATGCTGGTGTGGGGATCTGAATGCGGTTTGCTGGGCTATATACTAGGGCATCTAAATAAAACAAATCTGACATTCACCAGCTCATTTAAAGTCTCTGTCTGCAGTGGAACACTACATTGTGCTAGAATAGGGCATGAGGAATACTAGGAATTAACAGAGTTTTGAATGCACTGTATCAAGGATTGTTAAATTTAGCAGTATGTCAGATTGTTCGGGTTAATTCAAGGTTTAGTCTTTGGTAACATTGAGCAAAAATCTATTTAAAGAGATTGCTTCCCCCTCCAAAAGAAAGAAGCTTAGTGTCTTAACAAGTAGTGACTAATCCAAACTGTCTTCCTAGCAAAATCAAATGAGGACTTGTACTGCTACAGGTCATTAGGTCAAGACACACTGTGGTCTTCACCATAATGTTTACCCCAATCTAATACTAAAATGCCAGCCTTTACTAAAAGTTCTCTTGTGCTATTTCCTGCATTATGCAATGCTTATAAAAAAGCTTTTTTGTCCTACTGTGAATTTGCTCTGTGCATGCAGTCACATCTAATGCTGCCTTCATTACTCGACCCAAGTGGGTGCTCCAGCATGATGTGATTTTTACTAAAGGGCCAGGATCGGTCAGGTCACACATGCTCTGCTAACTCCTCCAGCTCTCCGAACGCAGGAAGAGAGGCCTCTGCAAAGGCAAGTAATTATAAAGCTGCATAAAGCTCTGTATGGGGTCGTTCACTCCTTACCAGGCATGAGATGCAATAACTCACAAAAAAAAATAATGATTCCAAGTTAGAAAGAATAGACCAAACTAACAAACAAAAAAATCCTTTCAAGGTTTAGCCCCATTTAGTTATTCTGTATGTAAGGCTCTCTATAGATCTAATATGTATAATGTCAGCTTTAGAGGTGTTTCATATTCAGCCTTCCAGAGTATGACAGTGTGCAGTGATTTATATGTAGATTCCATAATAGTGAAAATCAGGACAAGAGCTACTATTCAGACCTTTGACGGAAGCCAGCCAAATGTAATTATAAATGGAATTAGGAGGAGTCATCTACTTCTACCCATCTATTCTGAGATTTTATTGGGGAAAGAAAAAAAAAAAAAACCAGTAAGGAAGATAACAAGCATGCTGAGAAACTCTGTTAGGCATTTCTACACTTCTTTTCCTCTGCACTCTATTTTTTTAAAGGTTTTCTTTCAATACTGCCTGCCTGAAAGAATAAATCGTTTTTGTATTTCTTTTAAATAACAACAGGTCCTAAAGGGGTAGAAAAGTCAAAGCATAAATTATAGAGAAATGAACTATTTACTACAATATAGTAATTAGAAGGTTGAGGTTTCTCCTTGTTGCCACTCTGTGCACATATGATGATCCCAGATGAACAGCCTGTATTTTCAAACGCCTCACAAAGTGAATTTCCAGCAGGGCTACAAAAAGATTGGGAAAAATCACCTTGCAAGTCAGTTCATTTTATTTTTAAAAGCTCACCAAGGTCACAAGCCCAAGGAAAGCTTAATTAAAGTCGATGGAAGATGCAGAAGCGAGGCGGAAAGAATAAGATGGCAAGAAAAATCATTTTTTAAAACATATTAGATTATGTGAAGCCAGAGAGGCTTGACACCATCGATTTCAGAAATGGGTTAAAGATAAGGAACCAAGTATTGTAGGAATTACAATGAGGCAAAGCGGGCCAGCAATATCTTCTACACACATCCACTTTCTAATTCTGAGAGATACAATGAAGGCTAAGACTTAAGGGTGCCTAAACCCAAGAGTCTTTCATTAGGAGCCACTTACTCAACTCCCAGGGCTTCAAGGAAAAATACCCATCAGGCCTGTCATGTTACTGAGCAAACATTTTAGTATTTCTTCTTGTTAATTACTAGTAAAAAATAGTAATAATAAAATCCTCCCATACACCATGCTACCTCATTGTTTTACATGCTCCACTCTACCTCCTTGCCAGTGGTCCTTGAAAAGATGTAATCATAACTGTTTCCTGTACAAGATTACAAACAGATCTTTCCAGAAAGATGAGAGGCTACCTCAGAAAAAAACCCAGAAAATAAAACAGCCCGCAAGCTAATCTAGCACTTATTATGCATAAACATATTGGCAACAAATGATACTTTCATGAACCTTCTCCTCATCATCCTTGTTCAGCAACCAAAAAAACCCAAACCTCCATGGGTAGTATGGAGTTATGTTTAAAGCAGTATTTTATGCAGCTGCATCTTAAACTAACTTGTATGACATAAGGTCAACACTCAAAGGTGTAATCCTCATCAACAGAGCAATTTTCATTACCTGGGTGAAGATTTTGCATCTTAACTTCTAAGACACTCGACTCCTCTCAGCACTCAATGTCTGCTAGTGCCTTGTGCTGCAACTTGTAACACAACAGATAAAAGGAGAAGCTGGGTTCAAAATAAGGAAGGGAAACGCCTCCCATGCTGTCTGCCAGCCACAGTTAGCAAGACCAATTACAAACTTTGGAAGCCAGCATAAAAGGAAAGCTGTCCAAGGGGTTTTGCAGAAACACCGAGGTGCCTGGGAGCTCACGCGCCACTGAACAACACAGCTAGAGGTGTATGTGCAGAATGAAGATGGGGAAGGGTTCTCATCCGAGCAATCCCCCAAAATTTCCCAGGAAGTTTTTAGGTGAAAGATGAATAAGGCTATTTCTTTGCTTTTTTGAACAGCACAACACATGGGCAAAACATTTGAAAATGCTGTTCGGTATTCCATAACACAGAGCTAGAGACTCTGGAGGAAGCAGAAGAGCTGTCTGATTCTAGCATGTTAACTGCGTTTTAGCTCGAGGCTGTGCGGGTTAGAGGAATATTAGATTTGCAATTGATTTTACTAGCCCCTCTACTGTTTTCCAGATGTGCATGTTGAAGACTAGTTACAAACAGTAATAATTAATCTGAATAAAATACACTTAGTTAAAAATTACAGGCTTTTTTTTTAAAAGGATAAGTTAAAGGGCTGTATGTATACCAAAATCTACCACGCCTTTACTTACAATATTGCTTTTCATCAGGAGGATGTGGTGCTTGCTTGATAGCCACATGAAGTAAAGAAAGTACATACATCTGAAAAGACTGGATTACTTTGAAGTGATCTGGTTCCCTTTAGAATTACCTGTGTGATTAATACCCAAAGAAAGAATTTAGCCTAACACAAATATTGTCATTAGTTCGGTACTACTACATTTATGAAACACATTTTCACTCTTAATTTGTTCACACTGTCCAATGTTCACCAATAGCCAAGACATTCTTGTTTCTACTGAAGGAAGCCATTACCACATGAGCTATAAAGAAACAGAGACAGTACAGAAGAAACAAAATTGAGATAGTTCACAGTCATCCTAGGAAAATAAACCAAAGACTTTTTACAATGAGACTGTCAACTATCTAGCCTAGACAGAGTTTTTATAACTTTCTATAAAACAAGATATTACAGAAGTCATTGTTGGAAATACCAAATTGCTATATGGTGATATGTAACAGTGGCAGTTGGGACAGCAAGGAACTGGGTTTCAAAGATTCCTGTAGGTTGGCAGGACCCTTAATAGCATCAATTCCAATCAGTAACTTAGCACCACTAAACGATGTCCCTAAATGCCACATCTGCACACCTTTTAAATACCTCCAGAGATAGTGATTCAGCAGCTTTCCTGGGAAGCCTATTCCAGTGCTTACCCTTTCAGTGAAGAAATTTTTCCTAATATTATGGCTCATTCCTACTCTGAGTTCTACCTGAGGAAGAGGGAGGGAGAAAGGGAAGAAAGAGTGCCTTGTGACAAATTTAATTGGAAAATCTCAGATCTATTGTTTTCACTTTAACCTGAAATGGAATTGGTATGTTATGAAACAGATTTCAACTTACAACCCTAAAAATCTATTTCTCATAAACTTTCATACAAATGAAACTTCACTCACACAAATACAAATATTTGTGAAGAGATGAACATAAAAATCAGGAAAACATGACCAGCTGTTTCACTTTCAAAATCATTCCAAATATTTGTGATTTATTTTTCCTATTATTTGTTCAGCTTTAAATTGAGCATAAATCCCAACTATTCTCAGCCTTTAGGGGAAACCACAAAGATTTCTCTACCAGGTAGGCCATAGCAATGCTCTGTCTGCTTCATAACAGAGAAGTTTTAATATTTAGTTTGTTGAGCTCTGTCATCCCTTACTAGACTCTAAATACTGCACCTTCATTAAAAGACATAACTTTTTACAAGACAGCTTCATTTTGATTCTAGACATCGAGTGGATAGACAACTTGGGCTTCCTATTTTTTCCACAGGATAGTTTCTTTAAAATCTCCCGTGTCAGGCTCAGGCAGTTCTCACAGTACTACATAATGAGAAAAATTGCCACTGGGCCCTGCCCTTCTAGCCACTACTCTCAAGAGTGATGATTAAATGAGAGAGAAAAGCCACCTCTACTTTGTCTTTAGTTTTGATAGGGTAATGGATATCGTGTAATCTTACTGAAAGCCAGAGATGCAAAGCATGGCTTGATCCTGAAAGTCATTTCAGTGCTGGAAATAGATGCTTTTTGGAATAATGCCCAGTGAACTGAAACTTTCACAAAGTCAAGAGACTGTCCTATTAAATCTAAAAGGTTGGTTTGGCTGGTATACAGTAGATATTAAACTCAAAGTACAAAAGTCAGATTGACTTATTGAGACATTTATCTGCTGGAACAATAGTCCACCTTTTACTCTGTTCTGTTGAACTACTACACACCTAATCAGATCTTTATGCCTGTGGAGGTGTATGAGTGACACAAGGTAAGTATCAACGCAGAGATCTTAAGGCACGTGGTAGAGATATTATCACTTATCTTACCCCATTTAGGAACTAAAAGTGCATATATTGTTTAAACGCTTGACAGGAATATTCTTTTATTTTCAGGACTGACTTTTATGCTGCATGACCCATTCCTCTCTCTGGTATGAAGTTTCCTGTTCTTTTATCCATGAAGAATTATGGGGAAGATGACAGAATGTGATCTAAATTCAACCAAAATCCAAGATACACTTCTACAAACAGAGGAAAGGATTTGCTGTAAAGCAAGTTACCTATTTTTTGAGTACTTGTGTAGGACTTAGACCATTAGCAGATACCCCATCAAGGATGTTGTTTCATTGCATCCTGATGGTTAATTCTGAAAAGACCTCTACGGCCCCAAATAGAAGTTTGCACTTCACAACCTCCAAACCCTCCTCTGAGTAAAGAAACCAGGTGTGCACCAAGACCTTTTACCTCCTTAGCCCTCTTGTTTCTACAGAAATCTTGCAAAACATACAAGTGCCACATAGCAGCTGGGCTCCTACCAGAGAGCCCAGGTTGCACTGTGGAGTGCACTCAAAGGTCATATCGGACAAAAAAATAGTGGACTTGGTCTCCTCCTCTCCCCCAGGCACAGAGATGTGTAATTTCTCCTCTTAGGCTGCCATCTCACAGAAATAATTTTTGCAGAGCCAGGTATTTCTCTTACTTGGTAATCAGAGAATACCAAGTCATCTGGTTTCACAGATATTGGAGGTGCCATTTGGCCATCTCCATCCTCTTTTTCCTTCAGTCTGAGATGGAAAATGGGAATGAAACTGAAAGAGGAAATCAGCCCTTAGGTCACAAGTATGAACACATGAATAGGATTTGTGTCACCAGTGCAAACATCTTATTTTTGCTCTTCCTTAAAAGCAGTCAAGAAAAGCAGTATCAGATTCCTAAACCTTGTTCTTAGTTTTAATGAGCAAGAGAGAATAACACTGAAAGGACTTGTACATTTCAAGTTGCAATACATCAGGCTGTCAAAAACATTGCAATGCTGCATACCCTAATCTTTTTCACTCCCCATAACACAGTGAGTACAATTATCTTGTTGATGGAAATCGGGGAAAAAGTATTAAGAGTAAATTAGTGTATAAAAGCTACGAAATCTCCATTGCAGGTTGTCTCACTTCTTATGACAATTAAAAGAGTGTTATGAAAAAAATTAAATAAGGGTGTGATTTTTTTAACAAGCCTATTTTTCCTTCCCACAGCTTTGCAAATATTTTCTGTGCACAGTCATGACAGAATCTGTAATACTATTGGTGACAAGGAAAAAAAAATTAAAACTGGAGGAGACCTGTAATTTTAGAACCAATAGATAACAGCAAACAAATCTGATGGAAAATGCCATGAATAGTGATTGTTTGCTTGCAAAAGATTCAAAGGTCAGGAAAAACACTGGATAAAATTTAAAGGAGGACAATACATAGTGGGAGAAAACAAAAATTGCTACTGATGAAAATGCCTTTCTCAGCATAAGCTTTTCTTTGCATCTTTAAAGTGCTAACTGTATTCTTCACTAGCTAATGGTAAATAATTTGAAACACCTTACATCTTTTCAGGTCCCTAGTGTTTATGACAGTTTGCAAAACTGCCAGGCTGAATTCACCTACCTCTGCTTGCTCACAGAAGCTGAAGAGCCATGTACAGTGCTTGGATACTCCATCACCAAGATCCCTCTATCATACTAGAAGCATGAACTTAAAGGGACACAGACAAATACAGAAATAAGTAAGACCCTATTCAGTGTCGCCATTATTATTGAGAGGAAGCAAGTGAGAAGAAAATATTAGAAAAGGAGGCTGAGATTACATATTTGAAACTTTTTAGAAAATCAGTTAATTGTCAAAAAATTGTCTCTCTTTTGTCAATGATGGACCATTATTTTGGAAGCCGTGAGGTACGCATTTCCATGTCCTACATGCAACTGGGTTTCCAGTTTCACAATGTGGATCTTTAAGGGTGTTATAATATATAAGCATAAATACAAACTACTTTTTTTTTTAAAAGATTTTTAGGATTGGTCATTCAGTCATAGCACTTAGTTCCATAAAGGTGATAAAAGGAATGATTCCTAAATTCTGTTGTCCAGAGTTTATATCTCTAATAAGTTCTGGATTTTTGTTTTTGTTTTGCTCCTGAAGGACTTTGTGAAGAACAAGGAACTGTTAATGGTTCTCCATGGCTGCAATCTGTTGGAGCTCTAGAACACATGGCACCTCTCCTGTGATTCGATTAGTATCTCTAAACACATCATGCTTGTAACTGTAGTTTGGTTCTACTTTCAGTCAGTACAATAGATTGCCAGTGAATCCACCTTAGCCCACTGTAAACCCTTACCTTCTGAGAGTGCTTTGGCAGCTATACGGGTTTAAGGATGCAAGCGAAATGAAGCTTTTAGGTTTGATGCTACCGTTTATTGAGCCGATATTAATCTATATAATTTTATTTCCACGCCTGCCATTTATCCATACAGAAACTGGTGCCCTCAATGTAAAAATGGAGGACTTTTCCTTGGGTAAATATCAGACTTTTTTTCTAGAAGTTAAGAAAGCTATCATAGACACCTACAGGCAGAACTAAATGTGGCATAGATGGGCTTGTACCTACCCTAAACTGTGAGGCAGCTGTAATGCTGTGGTGGAGCCCACAGTTCTAGCGTCCTTCACCCTCCAGCCACCAACCTGCCAATGCCATGACCTCACCTGCCTTCATCATCACAAACCACATGGGGCATAGGAAGACTCATGCCAAAGTCTTGTCTTTAGACTTGGTGCATGGCTCAGACATGTAACTCAGGAGCACAGGGCTTCTAGATGATACGTTGCAGATAAATCTTCAGATTGCTTGGGTGTCAGTTTCCATACAGAGCTGAAGGAGTGTTGTTTCCCAACAAGACTGGCAATTATTTGTGTGGATGAATTACGCACAGAGGCACTTCTGTGCTATGCCAGTGGAAGCCATAAAAGACCTAAAACCAGTTGCTAATGTAATTAAATCATCCATCTCAAGAGAGTCAAGAAAAAACCTGCAAATGGACACTTCTCAAAATGAAGAAAAATTAAGCAGTAAATATTTAAAATCTCACGGGTTAAATGAGTTTTCCTTTAACAGGCTGGATACCTTATTTTTAAAGGAAAAAATCATGAAAGGGGAAGTTATTAATTTAGTGTTCACTTGGTCTATTCTGGATAATGTTTAGGGATTTAAACCCAGATTTGAATGGGGTTTCTTTTTAGTTATTGATCAGTTGTCTTCCATTTCATAAAAGCCCACAAATGGATGGATGATAATTAGCCATTTCGTATTTGGACTGGTTGGTGCATTATTCACATACCTATAAAATTTAAAAATAATAATAATCTTTGTTCTTGTTCTTTTAAGAAATCTAAAATGGCTTTTGTTAGTTCACTCTGGCACCCTCCTACTCAAAAATATCTTTTCCAGTTAGATAAGGCTGCTCTGTTTCTATGCAATCACACCACTGGGCAGATCAGGGAAGCTGTTTGATTATATTGGTGAACCCACACAAGGGGCTGCCTGCAACATCAACATTTAATCAATTTTATAGACACAAACAAAGAAGCCCTTGAAAAGCAAATTCATACTGAAGTGGCTAAGCCTTTTCTGTAGATCCCTCTAACTCCAGCTTTCAATTCCAAGTAAGAAAGATCATATTCTTCGTGGAGTATTTTTCTCTCTTTTTTGGTGATTAGCTACAGAATGCGGTAAAGTGCCTGATGTACCACATTAAGAAGGATGCTAAGCGGTTTACAAGTCTCAGTAATTAATGACTATTTTTATCACCGAGAATATAGACTACTTTCTTATATCTATCCGAAACTCAATATAAGCCTCTATAAGCCTCCAGGCTGCATAATAGGTGCAATAGAGCTGAAAATGAGATGGAGGATATAATACAGCTCAAGTAATCCTGCCTTTAGCTGAAACGGAACAGTAGAGGCTCTGAGCATCCAGAAATGTTGTTTCCACTAAGATTTAAAGCCAGCCAGCTGTCGGCTGCTGCAGTGAAAATCGTAGTGTTATTTACTTTCTTTAGTGTACTTCAAATATTTAAAGCAACACAACCATATTTATGGCCATTTTTTTAATCTCTAACAACTTAAGCAATGTATACTTTCACATTTTTTCTTGTTAAGGGACAAATAGTGTATATTCTTCATAAAAGTTTCAATTCAAGCACTCTGGAAATTACCTCAGGTTACAACATCCTGGAAATAAAGAAATTGGTTTTACCTTCTCCATGCAGTAGCTGTAAGAAATAAAACCTTTTTTAAATCATAATGGGTTTATAAAGGGTTGAGAGAACAGGAGGGAACATTGAAAAGGTTTACGCAGTGGTGACATTTTAAGATTGAAAGAGAGTGCTTGTTATACAGAGACCTGATGAAATCTGTCAGGTTGGGATTTACTGTTCAGCACATTTACCTCAGATGTAAAAAAAAAAAAAAAGAAAAGTTTTAAAAAGTAAAAAATACAACTCATGATTTCATCTTCAATTTTCTTTACAGTTTTCATTAGAGGTAAGATTGGAACAGACTGATAATGATAACGACAAAATCATTAGTCTATTTGCCTGTATTTCTTTATGTCACTTATTAGTAAATGGTTCATATAGTGTATTATATCTCCTTTCTCTGAGAGCATTGGAAACAATTCCAAAATGCAGTGTTCTGGCCGAAATACAGACATTCAGTTTAGTTTCCCTTGATTTCTGCTCCTCACTTCCCCCAGGGTGTGATATAAAATAACCAACAATAATGTTGGTTATTTTAAAGTTATAATAGATGAAGTGCAGCCTATAACCTATGTTTCTGGATAAGGATTATCTTTTTCTTTTTTTTTTTTTTTAATTGTGTGCAAGGATTCTACTGGAGCAGAGCCCTAGGGCACCACTGTAAAACAATCATTAAATAACATTAAGCCTATGGCAAAGGAGAAGGAATCAGTATAATCATTGTGCATCTTTCCTCCCAAATCCACCCTCAGTCTACAGTCCGGTTCTTGGTCTGCTGGAAATGCCATCTTTTGGCTGTAACAGAAAAATCCTGCTAATTTTTCTGCCATTGCCACAGTCCTGCTGCATTTGTCCTTGTGACAGACACATTACCACGTTATGCTTCATCATCTGCATCACTAATAGGAGAACAACGATTTTCTATCTCAGGGATACGTTGTGTGCTTTCATTAATGACACTCATGTATTTTGATACTGCTGGACTGAAAACGATGTGGAACTGCAGAACATTGTTATTACTGTTTAATAATGTTGAACGATACTTAGGAGCTGCTTTAGCTTCCTGACTCCTGCTCAGAAAGTGCAACCACATCTCAAAACAAAGGACTGGCAGGCAGCCAGTGGGCAGTGTGCACTACATAGATAACTTCACCTAACACAGTAGCCTTTGCTTGCGAGGAACTGCTCTCATGCTACAAACCATTCTCCATCATCACATACATGTTGAACTTTAGTCATTGGGAAACACTGTGGGACTGTGACCAGAGACTGCTGGAAAGAGAAGCTGAAGAGACACAACAGTGCTGGGCCACTCACTGTCAACGTCCACAACCCAGACTAAATTCAGACTAAATTCATATTTAAAAAAAAAGAAGTTTCAGGCAAGTAGAGCCTCAAGAAGGGAAAAATTCAAGAGAACATGCACGTGCATGGATGGGTTAATAACAATGCATGAATCCCAGTGGCTCTGAAATTCTGTATTCTGCTGACTTTGGCCAAGGCAAGGCAGACTGACAAGAATTGAGTTTCAAAACTGTAAAGATATTAAGACATCCTGACCTTTTTGGACAGACAGAGGGTCTTCCCTTGGAGCCCGAATGTGCTTCCTCTCATGGCACAGCATGTGCCTCAGAAGGAAACACGCACCCTGTATTCATCTCTTCTGCACGCTGCTTCTTTCATGTATTACTTTGCCTTTATGGATTACACTGCCAAAGAATTGCTGGGTATTATGCAAAAATATAATACAGAGTGTTATGCTAAAAACTGGTTTATCACACCTACATTAAGACATTGTTACTGAATATGTTTGGGTATTCACTGTGGCACAGAAAAGTGCTTCTGCTTTTTATGTTAAATTTTTACATTTCCCCAGCATGACATCTGAAGTGCTTTGCCTGACTGACTGGTTTCTTCAAACCCCAGGTAAACTAGGAGTGGGGGAAATTTTGTTAAGTTGTAGATTTTGTGAAACTCATGTTAATTTTCTTCAGTTCACAAAACCCCTTTGACTGCAAGGAGCAGTTCTTCCAGGAATTTAAAACCATGCTTTCTGAGAGGTGACTCTAAATGTAAGAAACAGGCTTATGAGCTACACAAAGTTTTGATGATGTTTCTAGAGCTTTAGGTGACCAAGGGAAGAATGGTTCGATTGAAAGGAATACAGTATTGCCACAGAAAATCTGCAATTAAAAAAAATATGGAATCTGGACTGAACATTCACAATCTAATAGAAAAAATGGTAGAGCTGTCCTTACAAGGAATATATTCTCTAATCATGTCTTGAAATAACTCATTGGTTTTCATTTTATTATTAAAATCTCTTCTAATTGGCTCTGTAAGTTTTTATGTGTTTCAAATTCATGTATTTGAATACTGTCTTCATCTTTCTACTATCACCTCTTTCTTTGGAATTATCAACTTTATCTTCTCAATATCACACAATCTAGTTTTCCATTTCCTTCTCAATATTTTCACTTTTTTTCATTACCATATTGACCTATTTTTAAGAACAGATACTCTTATTCCCAGGAGGTCAATCCAGCAGTGTACACATTAGAATTAAGTTTTCAAAATCAATCCACAGGGGAAAGACACGAAAGTCTTTAGTGCCATCATACTACCCTTCCCAGATAAAAAAAAAAGCTCAAGATGACAATACTGCTGTGTGAATATATACACAGAGCTACCGACTTTTAACATGTCCTGCATCCTTATGTGCAGTGCTGGGTGGTATACAGAGAGATTGCTCATTACACCTCAAGTTTAACAAACTTATGTTGCAGGGAAAAAGAGTTCTGGTAAAATTACTTTTTAGTCTACATTGTATAATCAATTCCTAAACCTCAGTAATATGGAACCATGCACCAGGTTACCCCTTTCTTAATGTTATGAAAACTGTGCCACCAGCCCACAAGAAAATGTGTACCAGCAACTTTTGCAGCAGACTTCTCTATGCAGACCTGCATCACCAAAGATCTAATGGACACATCGGAGTGGAGCTAGGGAGAAGAAAAAAAAATTAAAATTACTTGCAATTGGGAATCAATTATGGGAGGATATGTGTTACATTAATAAAACAAAATAAAAAGAGAATTGGTATCTGGCGAGCCAAAGGGGGCATTAGGTGTTCAAGGGTGTTAGTCCAGGCAGCTTGTAAATAATCTGACTAGGTCATTGTGGGAAGCTGATCCAAGAGACTCAAAAACTGAGAAGCCCATGAATTATCAGGCCCAGCTTAGCACATTAAGCCTGCTGGAATCCCAAAAACTTCCTCTGTCATGCTGAAGGACAGTGAAGGTTCACACTGCGTGCACAAGTCTAGGAGCAGCATTTACACCTCAACTAGTTTGACCTCGACACACCCATAGTATAAAACCTGATCTGCAAGGATGGCGGTCCAGGTCTGCCTTCCTAAACAGACCTTTGGCATCTGCCACGTGTGCTGCTCTGCAGCAGCAACAGTGGGGAGCAAGCAGCCCTGCTGCCCTTCGCCAGGGATTCAGCAGCATCACACATTGCAGGGCCCACACAGAAATCCGTATTGGCCACTGCCAAGAGAAAGAGGGAAAGTTCTTTTAGTTCAGCGAGGCTGCAGCCTTGTTGACCAAGGGAAAGAAAAACAATGAGACATTTCTGCTGTTTCTCATATGGGAGTTATTTACACATTTTTGCCTGCCTAGCACTATACACATACAAACATCCATAAAGAGGCATGGTGCACCTGTGTTGGTGCATCAGCACAGGATAGCAGATGCGAGTCGCATCACAGGGCCGGGGCTGGCTCTGCTGCTACAGCGCTGAGGTGCAGGGGAGGCCATTAAACTCAGGTGCTGTCATCACATTGGTGTGACAATACAGCACCAGGGGCATCTCTACAGACCCCCATGTCACTCCATAAGGATTTATTGTGACAGCCAGGCTCAGCTCTGACTCCCCCCAGTGCACCGCACAGCAACTGAGCCCTGTACTTACCTTCAGCCATTCAGGCATTGAGATGTTCTCTTTATTTTTCTGTTTTTCCTCAAGAAGTGCACTTCTGTATAGCCTGAACTGGACATGGCAACTTCTACTTTGCTGTCAGGGATTTCAGGCAGAGGGGAACAGAGCTTTGATCAGGGAGAGGGAGGAACTGGGAAGCAGGTAATGGAGTGATCTTCTCACAAAAGAAAAAGGTCACTGACCTCACCTCTCCTCTTCCAGCTGGTGCTTTAAGGAGGCTGGTCGCACTTAATGTGGCAGCTGAACAACAGGCCTAGTTACTGTCTGCATGCTGTCAGGGAAAAAAGCCAAAAAAGTAAACAGCCAGTATTTATTTGTGTAATTAAAGGAGGCTAAAACGCGATAGAAATATCTAATCTCCACAAGAAATCCCGTAACCAATTTCCAACATGATTAAACTCTCATTGTTGCAAAATGAAACAATCTAATCAACAGTCTGTGTTCTAATTATGTCTACCTGATCTCAAAATATTTCTGAGCTTGTTTATAACCCCAGGCCTTTTTATCTTGATGTATTGTAAAATCATTTCTAAAATGAACCAAGTAATGCGTTTTTCTACCCATGGCAGGTACAGTGTTGTGAGCTTAGGGAGGTTCAGAGACCACTGCTAGGAAATGATGATTGAAATTCTCAGGCAAGTGGGGGGAGCAATGGAGAGGGAAATGAAAGTGCTCAAGGGGAAGAAACATATCTAGTGCTGGAAACGGAAGGAAAAAACCCAACTGTTTTCAAATGAGGGTATAGCAAACTAACAGGGTGAGGAGAAAGTATATAGCGCAGAAAAAGAAGGGGGAGCAGAAAGATGAAGGCAGGGCAGTCAGAGCAGCTAGAATTAGGATGGAGGTAAGCTGGCAGAATTCAAGCCTCTCTAAATTACTATCAATTAAGTTCCAAAAATTCACATTTCCATCTCTTTCTCACACTGTACTATTTTATTCCTTTAAGAATTTCCTCAAACCTGATCTTTGCTCTCATAACTGTAGGGAGCTCAAACAGTTAATGATGGTTAGTGGAGGGAAAGAGGGATGAGAAGTGATATATAAACACAGCTGAGTAGTTAATATTGTCAAACATATTAAGTTACCTCCAAAGGATAGCGAAGGACGGGGACTTTGGAGAACAGAAAAATTGCACCGAATATTTAGCTGAGTGGCAAAGCTCAGAGCAAGGTTTTGATCCTGACACTGGCGCCTGGGTGCTACTGCAACATACAGAATTAACAAGCACCGCATGGCAGTGGGAAAAAACAACACGTTTTAAAATTGAAAAGAGTTTGGAGCATTAATAGTTTTACCAGCAGATTAGCCACACAAACGATGAAGAGGAAAAAAGAAATACACACTTTAAAGGTTTTATTTTCCATTATAAACTCTTATAAAGCCCAAGCTACTTTACAAACACTTCCCCACACATACACATTTTAATTCCAAGGTTATGATTTAAATCAAGCTTGCTTCCTGGAGTGCAGAAAATCAAAAGGACCTCTAGCACACAGGCAGAGTCCCAATTAGAAAGGCTCTAGAAAAAAAGCCCACAACACCCTGGCACGCTGCTGTCCCTCATTCTTCTAATAATAGGGACTTAGCTCAGGTAAGAAAATGGATAGTTACTTTTAATCAATATGGCAACCCGTTGGACCATTTGGACAGGCAAAAGGCAACTGACAAATAAACTATTTTCTGCCCTTCTAAGTGAAGGTAAAGATGTGTAGTTTGGGGTTTTTTAAACATTCATAAACACTTCAGAGTGTCATCATAAAACGCTGTTGCCCCTGGTTTCCTGCTCCCGTGGGTACCCAGAAGGAGATACTGTGGGAGCAGATACAATGCCTTGTTTAGCATATGTAGAATAAAATTCACCACAGGAAAGCTTTTTACTCATCATTGATTTAGATCCTCAAGATTTACTTCTTTCCAAATTATTAGTCACTATTAACGATAGCAACCCTTTATTATTGAGATCGATATCTGAGAGGGCAGTCTACCCTTTATTGAGAAGCAGCAGGGTTCTGAAATTTCAGCAGGCTTCCTCTGAAGCACATCTAGTGGCCCTCCAGTGCAAACAGGTATTCAAAGCAGCAGCAGCTGGAAAAACTGAAGGGAGGAAAACAAAATATTTTGATAATGACCTCTGCATTAGTAGCAAAAAGGAAAAAATAAAAAGAGAAAACAAAAGAAAAAAAGAGCAAAGTAGACCAACAACAACTCTATGAGTTGTCATCAGGAAATATGGAAGCAGCTTCAGAAGTGAAAGAGAGGAAAAGCCTCAGACTTTCATGTCTACTTTGAACAAGTCAGAAGCATGAAGTAAGATTAAAACAATTTCCTGCATGGACTAATTGGCTTTGTTGAGAACTCACTGTGATAGACACACTTCTCATGGGAGATTTTCCCAGGGTCTGAAGGGTCTGGGGTGCCTGATCCCAAGGCAAAAGGAGGAAGGGACTTGCAGAACAATTCATCATGGGGGAATGTCAGCAGGGAGCAGACTAAGACGCTCTCTTCAACAGGTAAGTGACAGAAGGAAAATGAGAGTAAAATCAGACATGGAACAAAAAATTTAAAAAAAAAAAAGAGCCCCCAGTTTCAGAACAAGGCTAGTGATTCCCAGTACTTACACGGCCTTTCATTCAAGTACACCAGTGCCTGTAAAACAACATGGAGACAACTCAGACTGCCTCTACTAGGGCAGGCCTGGTCATAAGGTAAAAACCTAACTATGGCTCCACAGAGCTCAGCATCACATGATTTTTTTTTTTCTCCCCTCCCCTCTTCTCCTCTGACTGCAGTGTATATATAATTTAAAGTGCCCAAACTTCATCTATTGCTGCACCCCACCTTTAAGAAGCATCCTGAACTTACGAGGCTTTGCTGTTTCTCCAGACATGGAAAAGCAGGCTGACTGCACACTTCCAGTTATATTTTGTTTGATCTTTAATAGGTGACCTTAAAAGTTAACTTTTAAATTACTTGAGAAATTCTGACTCTAAGTTGGCTGTTTCAATAACATTATTGCTGCTGGCTCCCTCAAGTGCTTGTGTTCTTAGTTTCCTGACTTTAATTATTAATCCACCACCGCATGTTGCTCTTCGCTGTAGCAACAGAAAGGTTAATATTCATAACTGATTTTTTTTTTAGGTTATTTTTAAAGGGTAGGTGAAGAACGGTGCAGGGGAAGACAGAAGAGGGAATCAAGTTTTAATTACTTGTTAATATCACTATCTGGGTTGCAGAGCTGATTGCAGCTTTGCTCCTTCCCAGGCTCTTTAAGTGCACACCCAGAAGTGCAATTCCACCGGAGGCTGAGCACCGCGCTCTGCCTCTCCAAAATTACCTCGGTGCCAGCTGCTCTCAGGAACCTGCGACCAGCAGCTTTTGTAACACTGGTCTGCTGAGGTAATAAATGAAGCAAGGTATTAGAGAGTTGTTCATAAAAAAAAGAAAGCCTGTACACACGTGTAATCTCATTTAAGCTTATACTTCATTACAGCACAAATAAGGCAGGCTGGTTTCTTCCATTTCATCAGAAAAGACCAAATCCAGCTTCGCCTCCTCAGAAAGCCATGGATCTTGCTGGAGACCCAAGGTTCTCTCTGCTTTATTTCTTACTGTCTCTCTGGCTGATTTTTCTCCTGAGGGAAATCTAGGCTTAAACAACTACCACAATCTCTTCCCTGATGCCTGTGTCTGATTCTCCAGAAACTGCAAAAGACAACTTTTTTTTTTTTTAACTACAAAGCTACACTGAGAAATCTTCTTTTTATCTCAGCTAGGATTTCCATCACAGACTACTATACATTTATTATCAGAATGTAAAGTTTAGTCCTTTCTCAGGGATGCTCAACTACATCATTTATAGGGAAGTCAAAGTGAGAAAGAGGAAACATAGGCAATCCTTTCACTAGCAATCTTTCTTCTGTTTTTTTTTCTTCAGGAAAAGCTAAAATCAGTTCAAATAATTAATCCCATCTAGAACTTGAATCGAAGCTCACAGTAGCCCAAGACAAATGTCTACACGTGTAGACACCTACACCACCTCTCTGTAGGTGTAGGTCCTGACAGGGGGACATTCCTGTCAGGACTTCTTGTTTCTATGCTACTATGAAACTAAAGATGTAATCGGACCAAACACGTATCTTCTAATTTTTTTAACGTAGGAAGGGAAATCAGAAAACACACTCCTATGTGCTGTTCCAAACCTTCAGTCCATTCAAAACAAGACCAGAGGCCAACTGCTTCCACTTCCCATTCTACCTCCTTCTCTTGCCCTCAGAAATGCACCAACCTCTTGGAACAACAGGGTATAAAGTCAAATTTTGCCTAGGAAATTGAGATAAGAAAGGTATCTCAGCAGCAATTTATGGAAGACAGAGTAGGATGTGTACTGTAATATTATTTTTCCTCCCCACAGACAGAGGTTCAGGATTGTCTTTGTATTAAAAGCCCTGAATCACGAGCATTACTTAATTCAAATACGAAATTTAATGTTTACTTGGCACTCTGGTGTATTCAAGTCACAGAAAATGCATTCTAAAGCCCCTTGTCCCAAGTTGTAAAGCGATACGACTACAGCCTTGCCTCATAAATGAAATGCCCATTGCATTCCTGACAAGATCCCCACATATTTAATTGATGAAAAAACAAACTGAGGATTACAGATTTTTCTGCTGGGATTTTTAAAAAAATTGGATGTAAGAGGATGTTTTTAATTATCTTGCGGGATTGCTACAGAAATCCTGTCTACAGAGTGAGCCTCATGAACACTATTACTGTTACTCCATTTTATTTTATTTTTCTTTTCAAACAGAAGTTTCCTTGCTTTCAAAATTACAAAGCTTTGTTTCACTACCTGCTAAGATAAAGGCAGGCCTTAGGAACAAAAATAACTACTATGTCCTCAATTACTCATGTTTCAGATAGTTTCAATCATCTATATTCACAAAAGGACATTTACCTATGGCTTTGATTCATTTATTTTTCTTTACTGTAAAGATGATTCAAATAGTTATTATACAGCACCATTTGAAAAGTCTTTTTTATGTCCTACATCAAAAAGATGAAGTGAATGAAAACTGAAAGCCTTGCTATTTACACGCCAGATAAAAATTCTAACCAGTAAACCGCAAGCCCATTTTAAATTGTTTTTTTGGACCAGAAAAATGATGAAACTAACCTCAGCTTATTCCCTGTCACCAGTCAAAACGCCCACACGTGCCTATAGTGTCATGTAAAACGTTGAGTTTTAACTAAGGTTACACTTTAGCCAAAACATTGTGGGGCTATTGTGATGTTTCTCTGGACTTTGAAGGGCTGTTTCTGCTCTGTCCAAGACCTCTAGATGGCATGCTTTAGTAAAGTTTTATGATTACAGACATTTTTGGCCTCTGCAGCTTACAGTGTTTTCACCAACGTTTTTGAATTAAATTACTGTAATGACTGTCAATTTAATGAGTTATTAAAAGATATCCATGCTTTTGTAGTGCAAAGTGTAGCAAAAATAGAATAAATAACATTTCATTTATTACAAAAGTCCCTAGAATAAGATATATTTCTCTATCTGAACAGCATTACAGGCTCTAGAGAAAATAAAAGAAACAGAGTATTTTCAAGCAGTAAAATATTTTCTGGAAGAGGACACGTGCCTGCAAAAATTATAGTGACCTATCTTCCTCCCAAAGTGACTAAGTTCTTTATAAAGAATGACTTCACCGTGTTTGAACAGCTTATCCGGGAGGATCTCTGAACGATTACAAGCAGAACATCCAGTAAGGAAAATGGGACCTTGCTGCTAGGATCCCTGCTTAGCTTTACATTGGAACGCTGCATTAAATTGTAGTAGATCCCCAAATGTCAGTCTCATTAGATCAGCAAGTGCAAACTCCTGCATAACACAGGCACTCTGTTACTGCTACACGGAGCCCAAAACCTGGCATTTGGCAAGAACCGACCTTTCAATGCTATGTGCTGAGCAGAATTAGATCATAGTAGTAAGGCAATCTGTCTTGGACAAGGGCAAGTCAAAGACATGCTGACTGTCACTGCCATCAAGCAAGGTGATAATCTCCAACGAGATATATATAGATATAGATATACACATGCACCCTCATGTATGAACTGAGATTATCCTGTGCTAGTTCAGCGCATGAGAACTGGACCCAAACAATGTGATTACCGCATGGTTCACCTCCCTTTTATCCAAGATGATGGCTGTCTGGGGCTTCCTGAGTCACAGAAAATCAGTGCTGGTACAGGTTCTCTAGGACATGATGTTACTTTATGCCCACTTAGATCTCCTACTGAGCAGTGCAAGATCTGGGTTGGCTCCCTCATGCCTGAGCTGCTTCCAAGTGCAGGTGAACTAAGGGCTGCATGTGACCACATGCTGACTGTTCCCAGATCATCACTACACAACTTGTGTTCTCTGCATACACACACTTCTCTCTCACCTCTGCTTGACTTAAGGTGCCTCCCCCGCCACCTCTTGTGCTCCCAGCTGCCACATTGTTCCCTTCCTCCTCCTCCTGCAAATTCCCAAACGCTTAGGAAAAGAAAGCTTTTCCACCTCCTTTCCAGGCAGCTCCCAAATATTTAACTTGATTATAGATCCTGACCCAAAGCTGCCTAATATTGATTGCTCTGGGACATATCCGCGACTCTACGTGACCGGTTTAGGTATGCAAACATGAGATGAACAGATTTGAAAATCTACACCAAAAGACTGAATCACTGCTTATGATTGATTCAGTAAGACATAAGTGTTTTGTTGAGCTTTTTAACCCCCCAAATTAGGCCCCATATGCCCTCTATTTGTATTCTAGCAGGTGGATGCTACTTCACGTCTTATGCAGAATACCATAGGAAAAGGGAAATGAACAAGCCAAAAAAAGCCCTGGGGTTATTGCAGACTCCAGCAGTTTTTTGCAGGTGTTCTGGGCTTCAACAACACAGTGAGACGTTTTCATTCATGTTCTGTCTGCTTCCTGGGAAACATCACTGATGTGAATATCCAAGCTAAAGAAAACAAAACCCGATGTATATTTCAAAAAGAGATCTGGCTTTATATCCCATGGATTATTATATAGCTGCGCTCACAAACTGTGCCTAGGCATCTCAGGCATGTTGAACTATTCAAGCATAAAGAGAGCCAAGATTATTTATAGTTCTTTTGTGTCATATTGGAAGAGGCTGTGTGGCAATTGGACAAATAATAGGGCCCAAGGTGACACATACTATCATATTAACAGAGGGGCAGAGGGGGAAGTTACCAAATTGAAGTGCATGGAAATCTACAACCTATAGCAAGAACAACCAATGTCACAAGAAAGTCATTCCTCTCTAACAACACATGGATTCAGGTTCCTTTTAATCATTTTGTCTAGTTGTGTACTCTGTTTTATGATGGTTTAATTGTAGCTGTACTTCAAATGTGGTGCACTGATGGGGGACAGCAGGGGAGCATTAGGCATAAAATTTAACTGCAAAGCTCAATGCAATCCTAATTATGGTGCTGCTATGACACCTCCATAATTACTCATTCTTATCCACTGGCTGTACTAAAATAATTCACAAGACAAAAAGCAAGCTGAGAATGCCAGCATTGTCACTGCAGTCCAAATCTAGACAGAACTAAAACATGGTGAGGGTTGGCTTTTCGACACCCACATCCCTCCACAAAATTTACAGAAGCCCTATTTTAAGCATTTGGTTCCCATATAATTCGAAGAGTGTCTAAGCTAGCTAGAAGGAAATGTGGAGAAGTGCCTAAAGTCTCATCTTTCTCGGGTGTCCCTACGTGATCTGCGTTAGTTGTTTCTATGACGTCGGGATCCACAGCCCGGCAGGATGGGAACCTTCCCTAGCACAGGCAAGCAGCTTGCACTTTCTCTCTTAAAAATGGCTGGAAATGGAAGCAGAACTTTTCCTTTCATACCAACCTCGGAGCAGTGCATTTCATTCACGGGCAAAATAAATAAGCATCACCATGCCTTTGTCCCTCTCTAGACCCGGGCTGCAGTGACAGGACTGGCATTCTCAGCTTGCTTCTTGTCTTGTGAAACACTAAGCAGAGACAGTGGGTGGGGAAGAGTAATGATAAATGTGTCATAGCAGTGCAGTAATTAGGATTGCAGTGTGCTTTGTGCTTGATTTGGGAAGCATGGATCAATCTTCGGTCCTCTCTTTGCTCGGGGAATGCCCTTATCACAGGACTGCGGAGACAGTCCCTCACTCTTTGTAAAGACTGACTGATCTAGCCTCCAGCTTTACAATTAGGATCCTTTTGGACAGACAAGGTTCTGCGTTCCTCGGGCAGAGGATCAATTAAAACTGCAACCCTTCACATGGTGATGCAAGGGGTATGTACTAGGAATCCTCTGAGCACTCCCTCTTCCTCCAGCAACATTTATCATTCAATGAAAGCCTAGACAGCTAAATACTTCTGCAAATGATAGCAATCTTGGTTGTACTCAAAAAAAACCCCCAATTCCAGCTACCCAGAATAGCCCACTAAAAGAACCCATAGGTACAAATTCCCAGGCCTTTCAGTACACCAAGACAGTTTTCCTGTCTGCTGTATTTCTCCTGGTTTTGGCTAGGATAGAGTTAAGTTTCTTTCTAGCAGCTGGTGTAAGGCCACCTGTGTTTGGGGGTCAGGATGAGAGTAGTGCCCATAAGACACTGATGTTTTATTTGTTCTAAGCAGTCAAGGACTTTTCAGTTGTTTGTACTGCCCTGCAAACTAGAAGGAATGGGGCACTCAGGGACCTGGGAGGGGACACAGCCAGGAGAGGTGACCCAAACTGGCGAAAGAGGGTATTCCATGCCAATTACATCATGCTCAGCATAAAGGGGGGCTGGTGGGGGGAGGAGCACATGGCTCTAGGATGTGCAGTTTTGGGATGCTCTGGTTTCTGGACAGCTCTGAGCTGCACAGCCTTAGTTGTGCAGTTAGGTGAGAAACTGTGTTTGTGTATCATTAGTTTTGTATATTTTGCTATAAGGTCCTATTATTGTCCCAGTAAGCTATCCTTATCCTAACTCACAAGGTTTGGGGTTTTTTTCTTTCCCCCCATTCGCCCTCTCCCACACCCCCTCTTAGAGAGGGCGGCTGTGTAGTGCTCAGCTCTCAGCTGGGGTGAAACTATGGCAGTATTCTTGTACCTGACCCCCATTTCACATGTTTTTTTGCATTTTATAGTTTATGTCTCGAAGTATCATCAGAACTGGAGGAGCCACATAACTCCTGACAGTCTGCAACACACACTCTGGGGTGTACAAAACAGCAGCAACCTCTTCTGTCACAAAAAGGTTGAAGAGAACTTGTTTTGGCTGTGTGAAAAAGTTCGAGCACAATTGCCACAACTCTCATTTCTGCATTTTTATCTTTCTTTTAATCCTCTGATTTTAAAACTGTTTATGTAGCATATGAAACCATTTATTGGACCATGAAGCAAAGGATGTTTAAATTTTGGGGAGAATAACAACAGAGATACTGATTTCCTCTAGTACTGACAACTCCAAATCATCTAAAAACTCAAGAGCTTGGTTTCAAATAATAAGCTTTAAAAATATTTTGGTAACAGTGAAAACAAACAATCCTATTTTTAAAGTTTTTCCTCTCTAGAAGCCAAGAACACAGACTTTAAAAAATGCCCAGGAACCAAACACAACACACAAACAAAACCACCCATGAACAAACCTAGACCCAGGTTCTCCAATACTAACATACCACCATAAACTGGAACGAGACACCACACAGTGCTGGGATTTCAAACGAACAGTAAGTTTGCCACCCTGTTCCTGCTCAGCTCATTCGTTTCCAGAGCGTGAGGTTGGCTGATAGGTACTGACAGCAAAGGTTAGATCAACTTCCCAATCTGCTGGAGGGTGCTTAAGGGATTAGTACCGAGGGGCTTAATACTATTGAAAGTACTTGATTCTCTCTGCTACTTCTATGTTATTATGAGGCTCTTCTTCCCTCTGCCTACACAATAGCAAAAATATCTAATCACAGGTAAAATCAGGTACGCTTACTTCATTGCCTGATTCTTTCATGACTGGTTTCTGAAAGTTGAGACCTATTTCAGTTAGTCAAACTTGTGGACAGATCAGGACTTGTACAGCACAACTCCTGATAAATATATGGGAGGATGAGGACAACTAAAACGTCAGAATGCATGTTGTTGGCACTACACATGGTTAGTGTCAAACAAATACACAGTCATTTTTAAAGTAACAGTAAAATTTATTTCCCAGAGAAAATTTTTGTTTAAAAATAATATGGACCCACACTTTATTATATATGTATACACACATATATATACACGCACACAAAAATACATGCATGTATATATATATATACACACACCCCATTAGCATTCCCCAAAGTGTTTTCTAAATTATGAATTAAAATTCAGATCTTTCTTTTTATGCACACTGACAAAACGTTTCAGCACTTCACTTCCCTGAAGTCAGATGAAGAGTCATCAGACCACCTACAGATATCTATAATGTAGATGGATATGTGAAAGCTAGTCAGCTAGACTTTTAATATAGTCAGCACAGAAATGTAGGCATATTCAGAGTATGACTGATCTCAGCTGAAGCTGGAGGTCTAGATGAGACTATGGGTCTAAAAGTCTGCTAAGAGAAATACATCTCTAGCCCATTGTAGATCCGTTTCACAATATGAGAAGTGGCAGCAGATTTGCATTGACAAAGAAAACAAGTAGAAATCAAACAAGTTCAGAATGTAAAATTACAAAATGTATGGGATTCACACCTGTCTTGCTTTTTCTTAAAATCTAAAAATCAAATACTACATTATTCATTAACTGGTGTATTGATAGACCTCCCGATTCAAAACACAGGGAGAAATCCCAAGTTCACTAAATTTTCTTTACTTTCAGAAATAACCATTTCTGATCTGAAGCCAACCATGGCACACCACAAGCCAAAAGGACTATGGCTGAGGAAGCTGTGGACACTTGGAGTGAGAATGGTTAATGAAATGCAGCCCTAAATACAGTCATACCACATCAGCACAACACAAATATTTCAAAAGTGAAGATGTCCCTAAGAAAGCTTTAAATATATATATATATAATAGCACATTATAGATATTTATAATAGCATGTTATCCTTCATTTCTTTATATTCTTCCTCCCTCCAAGAGTAATTAACGTCTGTTACCTCTTGTTCACACAGCAGGGAAGGACTGGATACTGAACACACCTGCAGCAAACAGGATTGCAAGGGAGAGGTTACACACTCATGCAGACACCTCCAGGAAAATACAGCGCAGACAGAAGAGGAATTAAAAATAGGGGGAATTTTCTACTGCAAAATGAATGACATTCAATATTCATGTAAAGTGCTCTATTTCATCATTAGTTCTTCACAGATAAAAGGTAAAGTGCACATAAGAAAACTCTTAAACTTGAGTTGCTTCAGTAATACAGAATGGAAATAAACATCTAAATATCCATATGTCATTTCTTAAATGGACAAAAGCTTCCTGTCTACCATAAAATGTTCATAGATGTGTAGGGGAAAATCAATCATTATGGTGGTAACCTCTGCTATTTACCTAAGAAGGAAAATTAGATGGACAATAAATAGGTATCTTCTGTAGAAGCAAATCATCCTACTTACACTACAACAATCCATCACGGCATTTTTGCCATCAGTTCAGACAACCAAGAGAAATTTGCTAATTAACAACAGGTTGCAAGGTGCAAAATTCAGCTATCAGCTCATTTCTTAAAAAAAGACCAACAGTCAGACCGTCCAAATACTCCTGTTAGGTCTATTTTGTACTGCCTAGGTAAAACTGAGATATCTAAGATTCGGAATAAACACTGGTAGTATTAACTAGTAAAAACTAATGGAGGATACAGGCCCCATGATGCTAAAAGTGGATGCCAAAATGCTCCAGTAAGCTAGGTCGTTAGATTTTCTACTCAATACAGTGCCAGTAAGGCAAATACAATGATTTCATTTGTATAAATAACCGCTGTTATTCACAGATAATGGAAGCTTAAGCTACTCAGTGTGCAGCAGGCTACTTGGAGAAACAAAGCAGAAACAAAGCACACTGCTGAAGAATAAAACAACTGTGCAGTTGCGTGTCCTGGTTTATACAGAGAGCAAACCATGGTTTTGGGTTAGTAGAGCGAGCACTCAGGTGAACAGGTAACTGCATGGATAAACAAATGCTCATAATGTAACTTGGACACTGAAAAACTGGCCCACTGACCAAGCCTGCAGAACCTTCAGCATAGACAGATTTTTTTTTTCCCCTTTTTCTTTTTAATGCCTGCATGTACCAGATAAAGTCACCCTTCTCACAGCCGGCGACCAGAACAAATGAACTGGTCCAAAGGGCTGCTGTGAGGTGCTCTCTCACTATACAACCAAGCACCATCTTTCCTTTGCGTGCTCTGTGCCATCTCTAATCCGAAGCAATTGCTCTAAGTTGCCAGACAGGCACAGCACGACAGCCAGCGACAGCAAGAAACATTAGCGCCTGTTTCCTCCAGATACTAGATGTTGCTGGACAGAGAACTTGTGCTATGTTCTGCCTGTGCCCCACCACTGCGGAAGAAATCATAATCACCTCAGATGCTGCTCCTCAAATAAACAGTAATACTGTGATGAATCTGGCACTAAGGAGAGAAAAGTAATGTAGATTAATTCAGTAAAGGGAACAACAGTAACACGAGGAGGCTCAATTACAAGCAGGTCGCTTCAGTTTTGGACAATGCACAAAGTTAATTTTTTACCCTGCCACCGTAACAAAGCTATTTTAGCTGATCACCACACAGACCTTAAAACACAACAGCTTACAGAGCAGACCTGCACAGCAAATGGAAGTAGGTGCTGGTTTATGCTGAAGCTAGTTACACTCTGCAGCTGAGGGCAGCAACTTTCTTAGCCATCTTACCTGAGATACCTGTGCTTGTGTAGAAACCCAAGGGGCAGAAGGAAAATAAATATTTGGAGGGATTACCAATAAATGTTTCTAGAATCAATTGTTTGACAGAAGATGGTGGACTCCTTATGTCAAGCTCTAAAGTGGGTAAAATAATAGAAAACACAGTGAATGGGTTGGATGCTGGGTTCTCAGGCTGCACGCCAAAGGCCTTTGTAGCCTCACTAGAACTTCCCTGAGGTTAGAGAAATTAAATACTGAAAAGCATTTAAACATGTTGATGTGCAAAATATTGGGGGATAATGGTTCTGTTGGTATCTCAAAGCACCTTTAATGAGCAGGTGCTCTAAGCCTCCAAAAGACTGATATAAAGTGGGCCTTGAAAACGTGTTGAGAGCGCGTTGCTGTCAGCTCTTTCCTCGTCTCTGCTGGGGTGCAGAGAGCTTAAGTGGCACAGCAAACAAAATTACCATCAGGAAGCTTGTGAAGAGAAATTAGCATGTCAGATTTTCAAGACTCACATAACGTAAGGCTTAGAAGGACAAAAGTGACACATGAAATTATAGGACAAACTGCTTAGTATTACCAAGGAAATACCATCTCATCGGAAGAACCTACCACAGCGGGCACAGAGAAGCATTTTCCTCTGTCTGAAATGTGGTGGTTTTCTCCCAACATTAACAGCATAAAGATACTTTACTCTTAACTGACGAGAATTTTTTTCCTATAAAAACAATTAAGAAAGGACTGCCCTTTTCCAGGCTAAGATAAACCGAGTGAGGCTTTGCAGCTGCTCTTCATAGGAGTGGTCAGGAGCACATAGGCATGGAGGAAGGCCATCAGCAGAGACCGCAGCCTGCGCTTCTGCCTAATGGGAGGAAAAGTCTCTTTCATCCAGTGCACAACTCTGGGGCCTAAGTCTCAGCCAGTCAAAAAAATATAAAGAAAATAACTGTGCAACTTCACTGATTATACCAAAGTCCTCAGAAAAGGAGTTTTTCCCCAACCTTGTGCTTTTTTGAACTAGCTGAGGTTGTGAGCTGCTACACCAGCCAATGTGACAGGAAACAATTGGGCTTACATGTGCTTAACATGAAGGGACAGAGAGGTACCAGACATCAGCATCAGTGGAGGAGAAAGATCAAAGTACAGCTGTCTTTCTGTTCAAAAAAAGGTCCTGATTTTGGACATCTATCTGGAGCCTTGCCATCAGCTATGACCCTGGAAAAGTCACTTCTTTGCTTTGCTCCTTTGCCTTCCCATCTGTAAAGCATCTTGAGAGCTCCTGCTTATGTACTAGTGCTACCTAAAGCCTACAAATTATTCTCAGAAACTGTAGTCTTTCATAATTAAATTTGATGGATGGAATTTTGATTTAGAACTCTGTATTTTAAGTATTTCATATTTCTCAATAGAAGCATAGCTCTTATTTTTAAAGAAACACTTGACTCCTTTGTTGTTAATCGTACGAGATGTATCTGTTCTCCACTAATATCTCTGTGATGTAGAATTTAATTTACATTTCCACTATTTTACTTTTAATTATTGCAAGACTCCCAAGCAATAAACTGCAGCAACATATTGATGAGACAAGCCTTTTAAATGATGAGACATAATAATTATTAATTACAACTTAAAAGTCCCTAGCAGCACTTTTTTGCTATAAATACTGGCTGACTTCAAAAGCTGGAAAAGACTAGTATTGTGCAACAGTCAATTAATTAGATATATACTGCAGATACCTTTGTTAATGGATTTGGTTATTAATAAAGCAACTCTCAGATTGAAATACTGGCCCGAGTATTAGCATTCATACATTTTTTTTTCCCAATGATGAATATGTTAGCGTGTACAGGTCACCTAAATAAATGGCAAATAATTATTTTCTGTACCATCATGTAATGCAGACTGTATGTGGAGTTCATGTTTTTACACTTTTATGAACGGCTCAGCTATGTGGCAAAACTTTAAACCATCCATAAAGGCAAACAATCTTTTGTATCCCTTGTCTCTGTTCTGTGGGGTTTTTTTTTTTTGCAGTAGAACATGACAGAATTTTATTGTTAGCTTGAATAATAGAATGGGGTTGTAAAATAGCATGCCTGTCAAGTAAATCAACAGAGTACCCTTCTTAAACATATGAAAATGCTTAGCAAGTCTCTGTTTTAATCCCAAACACGTTCAGGAACTGGTAATTCCTTTCCAGAAGGAATGTCTCCACAGGTAGAGAAGTATTTTTGTCAGTTTTCTGGAAGAGCTTTTAATTACCTGCATTTAATTGAGTCTTCCGTGTACACATTGGGAACAATTTATGAGGTTTACTGAGTCTACAGCATAGCTCATGCAATAAATCACTCCCTTCTCTATTTACTCACCCCACTCACTGTCTTTGAGCCACGGTTTATTGGGTTGGTTTTGTTTGTCTGTTTTTGGTTTTTTTTAAAAAAAAATTTATAAGCAAAATGAGAAGCACAGAGATATGGTCTTCTGGTACCAGTGAAAGCAGCATGCTCTAGGGTTTAGGGCATGCGGTCAGAACAGGATAAGTGGATTTTCTTCTCAGCTGCAACAGTTAAACAGTAGGAGACCGGACAAGTCATGTCACCCTCTGTCTGGCATTAGCATCAATGTGGAAACAGGTATTTTTCCATTTCTGTCACGGTTTTCTGAGAAGCAGAAAAACAAAGTCTGCCACGTACGAACAAAATAGTGGGTGACTGCTTTGCAGAAGACCAAACACCATCCCCGCTCTGGGATAAAATTAAGCATGTATTTGCTAGTTTGCTTCTATTTGCAAATTGGATTAACTTTAATAAAGCCCAGTAATTTCTACCTTTCTGCAAAGAGAATTGGAAGGGAAGACAGATGACTAGATGCTTGAGAAAAAATGCAAATATTTGAATTGCAGTAGCACCCAGAGGTCCCAGGAAAGATCAGTAGAAAACTGCCATTCTTCTGATGTGCTGCTCTCACTGGATAGGATGGTGGGAAAAGGAGTAGCTCCAGTATTATTTAGCTAATTAGTATCCTTATTAACTCTTTGCATTATGCAAGTCATCAAAGTTTTTTTATGAACAAGTCAGAGCAGAGAACACAATCAGAATAAGGCGATAAACATATTAAGGACCCGACTGCTCTCGTGGACTCTATGGTTTTCACGTCTGGAAAGGGGGACACTGCAGCGAGGAAGATCTTGGCTGCATTGTTACCTCACTTGGTGCTTACCAGGACAAGCATCACCCAGAAATACATGCATCATGCTAACTGCAAAATGAACTGGTGCTGTCTATTTCTGTAAGCAAAGCCAGGGAAAGCACTGACCATGTGCACTGGACAGATGTACATCCTCCTGATGTTTAGTTCTTGACCCTGTGGAGTCCTGACACAAGGAAGATTAAAACAAACATACGTATCTAGCAAGTGAGAAGAAAAACATCTACAAAGCTGGCGGAAGAGTGTGGTACTAATTCTACCTCCGTATCACCCTCCTGACGAATTATGTTTTAAAAGTCGTTTTAATGCCTTATGAAAGCTTAAAGCATTCTCCTCAGGGCAGGGGGAGGGGGAGAAGTGGAATTCCTACTGAGAGAGAGAGACAGAGAGAATTCTAATATATTTCTTCTTGGTACTTCTCCCTAGCCCTAATTAGTAGGGGATATTTGCATTGAAACAATCTCTTTTTCTCCTTCCTTCATGTGATCAGCTGCTTATCCCTCACCTAGACCCATAATCTCTTGTCTGTAGCTCCATAATCTTCTGCACTGCTAAAAGGATTAGGTATCCAGGTGAAACATAAACAGCAGGAACAGATATTCACATAGGAAACAAATACTATTAAGACTTTTCGGGTGCTGATTGCCCCACTGGTGATAAAAAAACCCAACAAACCAAAACCCAAATAACACCCTAATCAGCACCACCTCTAAGTAAGTAAAGAAGCAACCCTGAAAATCTATTGAAGAATAAAACCAACCCTGAACCTTAAGACATAACAGTTTTGAATAACACTCCTCAGAATTAAAACTGCATGAAACTTCAAAATGAGTAGTATAAAAAGAGCATGTATAAGAAGATTTAGAAGAAAAAAAAAAGACAGGGAGAGATTATTCTAACGCTTTAACAAAATTGCTGCAATCTCTACAATACAAATATTTTTCATCCTGAAAATAGATGTCTTTTTCTCCAGGCTATCTAAAAGAATGGTGAAGATGAACTTGGAGGGGAAGGTTACATTTTCAGTCTGGAGTTTTCACTGGGCAAGATCAAGTGTGCCTCTCTACAGCTTTGTGGGTTTTGGGTTTTTTTTTAAATATAAACTTATGGGTCATTTCTTGCATACAACTTTTTGTTGTTGGTGCTTTTTTTGATTGGGTTGCTTGCTTTTGTTTTAAAGCCAGTACACCTACTGAAGTAGGTCACAGTAGCTTATAAACTTTCACTGTGATTGAAAATCATTCTGGTTATTTGTGCTCATTAAAAATGTAAGAGAGAAATATTTATAAGATTCAATGTGCTTTTTAAAACTGTCATATCTAAATCTAGCCAATTCATACCCTTTTGACACACCCTTTTCATCTGATATTTGAGTCTGTTCTTTTGTTATTTACCGTTTCACTGTTTTCCTTCAACTAGATGTCTGACATTAAGCTCAAACACAGCCCTCGCTTTCTGCTGTACAACTGGAAAATTTTCAGCAATTGCTTCAATTGCCTAAACTTGGGAGAAAAGAAAAAAGTGATTTTGAAACGCATTAGGCTCCTCTGTTAAGGCTGGATATGCAATAACATGTACAAAAGCAAACTAAGGGCAGATGAACGTGACTTCTCGATTGTTCAGTTGTGCTTGTGTGTGGGAATTAGGTAGTAATTTGAGGAGGGCAGCATCACCTGTAAAATCAAGGCACTGGAGAAGCAAAAGAGAAAGTCAGGTTATTCAAAACCATATGCATCTTCATGATACCTCCCCTCTCTTCTCTTACTGTTACAACCTGCTCCAACTTACTTATCAATGTTGTCTGAGGCTTAACAAAGTGTTGATTCCTTCCCTATCAGTTTAATGGGCAATAAATCTGCTTTTCTCCATCACGAGCCTATGGAGATTTACAGTAAGTAAAGCAAGCCCAGTAAAACCAATTCCCCGGAACTTTACTGTCCCTTTCATCAATTAGAATAGGTTTCAGTAAGCAAGCAGACATAATAGATGCCACAATGTTGTCTGCAAAAATTCCAACTGCATATACATCGAGTTAACATCATTTTACTGATCTAAATGGTGCCTTCAGTACTCCTGCCGACAACACACAGGCAGCATCTAGAGAGCTGTCAAAAGACTCTAGCTGAGCAGAGAAAAATGAGCACCTGGGCCAGGGGAGCTGATATTTGCCTACACATACATTTCTTCTGAACCGTTCTTTAAAACCTTAACATTTAGCAAAACCCGTTGAAAAATAACACTCAAGCTGAGTCAAACTTCATCACACAGTCCTCTCTGCTACTGCGCTACAGGCAACTTCAAGCAGTCCCTGTCACCCAACAGACACACCGGGGCATGAAACCAGTAGAGAAGTTAGCAATGGTTCAGGCAAGATGGAAGACATGCGCTGATGAGGTGGAGAGGGCTGCTTCTGGTGGTATTAAACTTGATCTGGACTTCAGTCCACGCTCAAGCTGATTTCAGCACAAAACTGCAACATGATAAATGGAATTGAATGGTGAAAATAATGCAAAAGGACACTTGCTAGGAGTATTTTTAAATTTTTTTTTCCCCTGTGAAAACGATGCCTGTCTTCCAGGAGATGCATTCACTGCCTGGAGGCTTACAGGGAAAGTTACCCTACCTAAGCTATTTGTTTTGATCTAAAAACCTCCTCAACTCCAGCTGTGGTCAAAGGCACTCGAACCTTCTGAACGTGGGGACAGCTGTGAGTAGGGTTTGCCCCAAGGGCAGCCACAGTGCTGGGCTCCTTCCTCTTGTTCCCTGGAGTAGCCTCAGGCCACTGACCTTCCAGTGTAAGCTCCAAAGCTAGTCACTTCCCGTGTGTCACAGAAATGGAAAAATGACTTAAAAGACAAGAGCTGAGACTAAAAAAAGCTACAGGCTGCTTTATTCCTCCTTCGTATTTATATTCATTACTTTAATCATAAGGTATACCAGCAAAGCCTAGAATCTAGGACAGGTGCTTTAAATGCCATACATAACCTCAAGCAACTAAATATGTCAGAAAACTGGAACATCATTGGTGATTACTCGGGAACTAATTAACAATTAAGGACAAAAAAATCACTGAAAATCGCTTATTTGGCCAAGAACTGACCATGAAGCAAGGTGTGGAAGAGAGACGAGGAGTGTGTTAATGGAACAGTCAACATTTGAAGGCTTCAAGCACCTAGAAAGGAGGCAAAGTTTTACTTTCTAGGACTGCCTTAAAGAAAAAATAATGATAAAGAAGTTTGAAGATCATTCTTAAACAAAAAAGTGTCCTAGCTTTGAATAGCAAAGTTTTAAAATAATTATGCTTGAGTTAGAGCATCAGATTACAGAAACGAAGAACTTATTAAACTGGGTTTTATAAGTAACTGTTCAACACAAATTTTGCCTTCTATACTATTAAACCAAAGAATTGTTTAAGGTGGATATGCCATATGTGTGACCTGAAAAGCACTGTTGCCTAAGCACTTGCAGGTTGCTGCAAATAAGGATCTTTTAAAGGTTAAAGCTTGGCCATATTAACATTTTTCTGCACATGCATACAACTCTCATAATGCTAGCTTACAACATTTACTAGCCATGTAAAGTTCAAGAAGAAAGACTAGGTAACACTATTTCATAGCAAACAGAACAGGCGGTTCTTAACAAGTAAAGTCTGATGACATAATAATTAGAATAGACCAGAGAAAAAGAATTAAAATACACCAGGGCAAAAAAAATTCAAATTTGACTCTGATATTCAACATATGCACAGGATAAACTAAATAAAAGCTATCAGATTTATGTTGCTGGAGTGGATATTCAGTATTCTTGAACATCAAGTAATCTTTCTTTGTAAAGAAGAAAGAAACAGCATTATTATTGAATCTCAATTGATTTGTGTTACACAGACAAACACCACGCAATAGTAAAGGGAAAAAGCTTATTCGCTATAACTCAGGTTAAAATGTGATCCATCATCCATGGAAGCACACACTGTGCATCTCCACTAAGACTGCTTCTTGCAACAGCCTGGTCTAGACTATCACCCTGCCAGTCTCAGCCTGTTTGGTGCCATGGTGGATATTCTGACCCCTATTAGTGCTGTCTGGGCATCGCCCCTGTTTGTTTTGGTCTGCAATTGAGGAAGATTGACTCAAAAACAGGTGGAAACAGAGAAACTACATGCACAAGAAGGGAATAGGATGGATAAAAATGATGGAAGAATAAACAAGACATGCATGGAGAAGGTAGCGGGAAGATCTCCAGAGTATGGAGCAATGGTATTTCTTTTTTCAGTAGTAACTCCAACAGATAGGCCAAGGCCTATTTAACTCTCTTCCCTTCAGCTTTTCTTTTTTTTTTTTTTTTTTTTTTTGTAAAGTTGACAGACAATGAGAGACATTTATCATTTACTTCAGATTGGTTTCATACAGGTTACTGTCATAGAATCATAGAATAGTCTGGGTTAGAAGGGATCCCAAGGATCATACAGCTCCAACCCCTTTGCCACAGGCAGGGCCACCAACCTCCAGGCCTGGATCTACACAAGTTTGCCCAGGGCCCCATCCAACCTGGCCTTGAACACCTCCAGGGACGGGGTATCCAGCACCTCTCTGGGCAGCCTGTTCCAGCACCTCACCACTCTCTCTGTAAAGAGCTTCCCCCTAACATCTAATCTAAACCTTCTTTCCTTTAGCTTTAATCCATTCCCCCTTGTCCTGCCATTGTCTGCCCTTTTAAAAGTTGATTCCCCTCCTGTTTGTATGCTCCCTTCAGGTACTGGAAGGCTGCAATGAGGTCCCCCCGCAGCCTTCTCTTCTCTAGGCTGAACAAGCTCAACTCCCCTAGCCTCTCTTCATAGGGGAGGTGCTCCAGACCTCTAATCATCTTCGCGGCCCTCCCTTCTCTGATGATAGATTTATAGGTGGCTATCTCAAGGGAAAACAATGGCAGTGCCAATACTTAGCCCATTCTAAAGACTCTGCAAATCACTTTGAAAGAAAAAATATGCATTATGGTGCTACACTGGCCTAGCAGGGACATGGAGTAGAACTAAATAATCAATTTCCAGCATCTTCGAGCAAGGCATTGGAAAGTTGAGTTTCTAATTTATTATGTGAAGGTTATATTGATTGTTAGCTCAAGTGTTTAAGATTTTTTTCTTTTAGTTCAAAAATGTTAAATTTTGAAGTCCATAAATCCAACCATCTTAGAATTGTTACTGAAGCTAGAAGACCTCAGAAGGCAAGTGAAAAAAATTAAAAACAAATTAATGTGGGAAGATGAGATAAATCAAGTAGTGAAGTCAAGAGTAAATTATCAAAAGATCTTTTGTGGAAAATGACTAATTTTTTCTACTTCAAGAGAAAGCCATTAATATTATTCTCCCCCAGCCCTTTCCTTAGCATGACTGTAATTTAAGCAGCATAATATAAAAATAGGCTTATTAAGATTTGAAATGTGTTTAACTCTCATCATAACTACAACAGTCCTTCAAAATTTAATTTAAAAATATATATAAATCAGGAGAGCATAATAGGGTTTGCACTTGACAATAATTAAGGGGAAAAACTTAGTTATAGCTCACAAATTGTAAGCAAAACAGAGCCAGAAAATAAATGGCATGAGTTGGATTTGGCAATCACTGACAGTACTGTGCTTGCTTTCATTGGCCTTAATTGAGATTTTGTGGGGTTCCCTAATGAGTAATTCCACTTTTTTTTTTTTTTTTCCTCCCTTAAAAACTAGATGTAGGGGATCCAATGTGATTTAATATAAATCAAGCAGAGTGATGTTTGGAATATCTGTACTTCAATTCTATATGAATCTGAGCTCTCTAGTCCTGATTAAAAAGGAAAACCAAACGTGAAGCATGTAACACATCCTCAACTTTGCAGCTTTTATCTCAATGGCATCCCTCAGTTAAGCAAATCCTTACGCTTCTTTCTAGAACGGCCAGAGAGCAGTCACAGGCCGCGGCAGCACCTCACTGACATGCAGCGTGTAACACATCAGTCATTTTGCAGTGGCTTATTCTGCATGCAGACTTCTTCATTTTCCTTACTGATTTCAGCATGATCCCGGGCATCTCTCCCCCACTTTCCTCTCCTGAAATAACTACCAGGTGAAAAAGCGAGAAAAAGGGCCTTAGGTCAAGGATGCTTTGTGCTAAAAGGAACAACCAAGGCACCACCGGTCCTGAAAGAAGCATCTGACCACGCCACGGCAAATATGGGCTTGGGGAAGTTAGCTGTGGTGGGCATCAAGCATGACAAGATAACAGGCATGACGCTTTCAGTGACTTCCACGGACAGAGCTTGCAAGGATATAACCAGGTATGCTACAAGACAACAGATCGGTGATTCAGCAGAAGCGCTAAGAATGGTGAAGGCAAAGTAATTAGAATGATATAATAATACGCCAATCATTATCAGCTCTTATTAGATGGTCTTTACATGACTGGTCTTTATATCAGGACATGTACAGACCCAAGTTCTATTTCACAATCCATATGTGGTTTGAGGAGGTAGGCAGGATTTACTGCCTAAGCAGGCTGCCTAATGGACTAATTTACAACATTAAAACACTCGTTCAAATTTAAGAGCCTTGAATCCTGCTTTCTACCTGATGGAATTCTGACCCTAAGGTATCAGAGCCATGGTAATCACCACATCTCTGCATTGCAAAGACAAACCCCAAACTTAATGAGGAAATATAACAATTCCTGATGACCTAGAATTAGCGATCTGGGAACTTTCCTGACGGACCATGTTCAGTTGCTTAAGGAGAGCTAGCTCAGTGTAAGGTTCAAAAGAAAGTACTGAACAAACAAATGGCTTTGAAACTACTTAAGCTAGAGTGTTCAAGATTACACTGACTCAACGGTTGCTTTAGCAAGTTGTCAGGACAACAGTTTCACTTAATATTTAAATAAATATACTTAACGTGAAAGAAATACTCAGCCCTTTGGTATTTGCCTGTCTCTGTGTTTTCATTAATGAGTGCAGAGTCTATAAAAAGGGCTTATTAGTAAAATTCCCCAACAGAAAGCTCAGCCTTTTCATCTTGTTCCTGAACTAAAATCTTTGCAAAATAGCCTAACTGATCTTGTATTAAGAATGTTTCTGTTATTGATTTATTTTTCAGAAACATCTAAGAATTTTTTAAGTAAACCAGAACTTGTGTTAGGTCTGTTTAGGTACATAAAAATAAACAGATCCTGACCCTAAAAAAGATGAAATCTAATAATTAACAATGCAATTTTTGTGCACTCAAATATAAGAGCTGGAGACAGATGTTTGTGTGCTTAAGTATACCATTCACACATGCAGAAACATATAGGGTGTGGAGAACACACTGCTTAGGAGATGGATAAACAGCTGGCCAGGATTATGACACAATCTGACTGTTCAGACAAACTAATAGCACAGACACATTCGGCATGCATCAACATGACATACCCCTTTGAGACAGCATGGGTGTGCAGGTGGGCTATAGGACCACCCTAAAAACTGAGGGGCAGAGGATGCAGACCTGGCAGGGCTGGGTAATACAGATCAACAGACAAAATTAATGCTTTGGCATCATTTGCATTTCAGGTTATGCCATTGCTAAGTCACGGATGCAAACCAGTTAACAAAGTGGCAAATAATTGAGGTAAATGCATGCTTTGTATGAGCACAACAGAGTTTCATTTGTGAAAGTAATACCCTTAAAGCTCATGACAGCTGTTTGGAAATGGTACAAAACATTTGCCACTTTGAAATCAATCCAAATAAAGTGCCTGAAACCACAGTACTATACTTCAGAAAAGGATGTATTTGCATGTGAACATTACATAGATCCTTATTAATAGATAGCTTTGCTTATAACATGACCAATCAGTTTAATCTATGTGTAAGCAATTTTTCTATGATCATTGGGTATGATTTTAATTAGTCTACACCAATAATTACCAATTATAATCTTTTGAGTACATGCTATACCACAAGTTACAGCCTACACCTATCAGAATGAACAAACCATAATTAAATGACTCCTGATTTGATCAACCTCATAGAACAATTATGAGAAACTGGACAAAAGACCCTGACCACAGTCCATCATGATTTGAATGAAATACACCAAGAGTTAAGAACGCCACTGGTGGGAAGCCCTCTTTGGATGATCTGCAACAGTGCCTGGGATGCCAAACCTGATGCTGCACCCCACCATGATTTTGCTGTTTTTGTATTATGTTTGATACTAATTCTTGTTTTATATATTAGAATGTGGAGAATGGCTACAAAAATCACACTAGTGCAAACATTTCCCCTGTATATGCCCTGCACATGTAAATAACATCACTTAACCTCACTTAATGAAACTTTAGCTAATTGACAGAATCTAACCAAACACACAAAATGTCCCTCAGTTATAATCAGATTCTGACATCTGTTTATAGCCATAGAGGCAAGATGCAACATCCCTCCCACTCCATGGATGAGATTAATTGACTTTGAGCTGCTCAGTACTTGGCAGAATCTCTCCCCCCACACTTCTCTGGGCCGCATATCTGAGTGGCAGACCCTATCGACAAAGTGCCCACTTGGTGTGTCCGGCTCTTGCTGGGAAACGTCCCAGCACATCTGTGTTCAAGCCATAACACTCCTGTTTCTCCGTTACCTGGGAACAATAGTGATAGCCAATCAGCTCCTGACAACCTGGTACCCCTGTGCTGTGTTCCAAAAGGGGGAGATGCCAGAAGAGTTCTGAGTCTGTGCAGCTGGTGGAAAGTACCAGGATATTTCACCGTCCAAGTTACGCCGGAATGGAAAAGTATCTGACAGAAGTCAATTACCTTGGCCCTACGAGTAGCAACTCTAAGTGAGACCCTCTGGAGAGCTCCTGGATTGCAGCGGCCTGCAACCTGTGCCCTACTGAAGCTGAGACACCTCTCAGGCACGAACTTTGCAAGAATCATCTGCCAGGGTGAAGCCAGTATCCTCCAGTCTCAACTATCAACCCCCGAGGAATGCCGACACATTGTGTTCACTCTGAGCTCAAGGGGGAAGCTTGTAAGTACACGCTAGCTTCCTTCAGCCAGCAGCTTACATAAACACATACATTTGCCTTTACAAGCATGGGAGGCACATATCACTGGGCCCTCAGATTTCTTCTGTCTGTATTTGTCTTATGTATGCATAATATATATATACACACATAACTCTCTATACACCATAAGACACATTTAAGATAAGTTAGTGCAAATCTTCACATCTTTGAATCTGTATTTAAGTCGTTTGATCATAATCTATCTTACTAAATTACTTCGAAGTCTTTCAAACTAGTCGATCATTGAGCGCCGCTAAACCGTAACCTTTGATTTACCTGATACTATTAATAAACCCTGAACTGACTAAACCACAGCCACGTCAAACACCTTTCACCTGCTGACAGCTACACACATGAGCCAGCCTGTGTCACCTAGAAGCCAAGAAGGCTGCTGGGGCTGCTGAGGGCAAGGACCACAGCTTCTGCCATGCTCAGTGCCTATGGCCCAAACTTGTCTGCTTGCCCCTCTCTCTAACAGGTACCCTGACCAAGAAAGAGAGAGAGAGGAGATAGAGATGCCTCAGGAACAGGGGATGGTTTAAACACTGCTTCACTGGGACATGTGATAAACGATTTGGAGGCAAGTAGAAATTGTACCTCAGGTATCCTGCCTCCCACATGGGTGTACGGACCACTAGGGCAGAGGGTCATGATGCTTTTCGGAACCAAGACGAGTTTGGGTATTTCACACCAACCACAGCACTGCTCTGTAAGACCTCTGTCATTTTACACCTAGGTCCATGTCACATTAACAGACCCACAACTGGAATCCACGACTAGACCCTTGGCAGAATTAGCCCATCAGTTTTTTCTTCCATTTTTTCAGCTGCTCCAGAATTAACCTTGTATTTTAGGTCAAATGAAGCGATACAAGTAGCACAAAACATTGTGTTTGACTCTGATAACAAAAGATGAAAACTGCTAATGTGATCCTTAAACATTTTTATATTATCTGTGTGCTGAATGACCCAATAAATTCAATTATCCACGCAGAGAGGAGACACTGAGTTCTACTTCGACAGAGAAATCCATTTTAGTTATTGATGGACTTTTATGAAAACTGAAGGATGGCTTTTCCTGGAGGGCTGGAATGAGAATGACAGCTTTAATACTTTTGCTTAGCCCTCTTAAATTTTTTCAAGATAATTTTTTTAAGCTTAAATGGAAGTTAAAGTGTGTTTGTAAATAAATTTTTCTTTATGTGGTATGAACTGAATACTCAAACAGGGATTACTCTATAAGCAACAAAAACTTTATAAGCCAGCATTTCTTAACAACTATGTTGTGATCTACACTCAGCAAGCCCAGAACCTGACACTGTGTTGGAGGAGTCTGCGTCTGAGATTCCTTACAGTAACAATAAGCCTGAATTATTGAACTGCTGTTAGACAGCCAATGTGCCTCTACAGGCATCAGATTCATGGGACCACTGTAAGCATCACAGTACCAACCTCTGTGTGAGCCTTTCCAGTGAGAAGCAATGCTAAGTTTTCCTCCCCCAGCTTCTTCCATAATCTTGATCTTAGTGCCTGACATAGAGGTATAACCGTTTACATAAACTTTGGATTAAGGAAGGTAGTTGGATAACCTTGATTTTTTTTGTTGTGTTGTGGCTTTGTTTTGTGTTTTTTTCTTACATTGACTAATATTTGGATATAAAGGTATATTTGATTTCAACACATAGGTTATCTACAGCAGGCATATAGTCACGAGGGCATGTAGCATGGGATAATGGCTTTAAACTAGAAAAGGGGAGGTTTAGGTTGGCTATTAGGAGAAACTTCTTTAACATGAGGATGGTAGATCACTGGAATAGGTTGCCCAGAGACACAATGGAGGCCCCATCCCTGGAAATATTCAAGGTCAGGCTTGATGGGGCTCTGAGCGGCCTGATCTAGTGAAGATGTCCCTGCTTGCTGCAGGGGGGTTGACTAGATGACTTTTGAAGGTCTCTTCCAACCCAATACATTCTGTGATTCCATGATTCTATATATAGTGTGTTTACATAGAAAAAAATGTTAATCTTGGGGAAACCAAGCAAGGTCTCATATTCAGTACCAGAGATCACACTAGCTATATATCCCAGTATATACAGCAAGCACATCCTATGGACAGGAATAGCTTTATGTATATGTACTGGTGTACATCTTCACCGGTGTTACTGACAACCACATGCGCTGGCCATGCAGAAGACCAATCCATTGCCCCTGTACCAGTTCAAGCTGTGCCCACACAAGGCCAGGGAAGAGGGGACAGAAAGAGGTGATCTCTTCTGCCATGCCCCACCTGCTCTGCCATCACCTGGACCAGGCTGGGAGAGCAGCACCTAGCAGAGCCTTGGTGACCTCCTTGTGTCGGGACAATATTTGCCCTCCAAGCATTTAAAACTGGCAGAATATTGCAAACACAAGAAAATATACCTACTTATGGGAATATAATGTTTGCAACATGAGGAAGCCAAAATCCCAATGAGGGCTGAGATCCAATTCCCAATTTTGAACTTAGGGCTGTAGAAATAAAGATGGCAACCCTCAGGGTGCATCAGTCTGGAAAATTAGCAGAGGGTCCTGAGGGCTGGGGGAGTTAACTGTTTTAACTAGGTGTTTCTAAATTAAAAATTATAAAAAATACCCCAACACATACCTCCCCCCAAAAAACCCACCAACAAGCCAAACAAAAAAAAACCCAAAAACCTCAAACTCAACCCCAAACCATAAAACTTACTAGCTTTAAAAAAAAATAAAAAACTTCTGTCACGTGAGAATGAATTAGTCTCAGCTAAAAAAAACCCTCCCCAAACCAAACTACAGCTGTCATCCTAATATCCTCTTTGTAATGATTTTGTGCACCGAAATGTTACATATACTGCTTCAATTTCTAAATCTGCATGTCAGATGAAAAAGTGCAAAATAAGATTTAGCAAATTAGATGTTAAAGATTTTGCTAGCGCCTGCAGTTTCTGTTACATCAGACAGGCACGTTATTTGCCGTAGCAGGCAGAAGAACAATGAGTAAAGGCTGTTATTATGCCATGACAGCTACATTAAGATAACTGTAAAAATAATTGTAGATCCTTTGTAAACATTTTCAGAAGCATTTCTGTACCTTTAATTTGGTTTGCGGTGTTAGGTGAAGAACAGGGCTCAAGCCAAAGGTAGGGATTGACAACAGTAAGCTCCTACTGGCCTATTACGCTACATATATGTTAGGGAATACTGTAGGAACAGATCAAAGCGGCTGCTGCTGAGCTCCCTGTGCTGCTGTTATGCATGGTTTGGGCAGTATACTGTGGATCAGATCATTTCCTGTGCTGAGAAGTCTTACCTCCACAAGTAAACCCTGGTAGGAAGATTCGTTAGGTGCACGTGGGAAGTCCTTGCCATGGGTGGAGGCCACGCATAGAAATATCTTAACAAATTTCACACCAGGGGTCATTTGGAGTCCTTTTGGAAACCTGACTGCTTAGTTCTTACCTTTTAGGAACCTACCTTTCATCCCCAAACTGCTCTGGGAACCGAGTTACTCCAGTAAGCGGAGACCATCAAGGTACTCGCTTCAAAACCCTGTATCACTTTTCTGATCCCAATCATTACCGCAGATGGAGACTTGTAGAGACACCAAACCATCTGCAGCACATTTATCTTCCTGAACTCTGCTACCACTTTTTTGTTATCACTTCTAAGAGGTTCAGGCCTTTTAGGTAACACTTCTGGAAAAATGTCATGTAGTATTATTACACATCACTTGGTTAATTAAGCATTATCATTTGCAGAAATACTGTGCAGCAGCAGCTTGCTGTTGCTAATGATATGACTTAGAGATGCAGGAAAAAAAAATAGAAGTGGGTACAAAACACTGCAGAATGTATGCTTAAGAAATAAAGCCCAGTTACTCAAGTTTCTGTGACCAAGAGATGCATCCACATAAGATTTAAAAGCAATAGAAACAGCTTGCTTTCTTCAGAAATACCTACCAGATACATCTGGGTACATATTCCATCCCCGCACTACACTGATTCCTCTGCCACCTGCAGCCCCCAGGCAAACCTCCCTTCCCTAGAAGCAGGATTATCGTATGGATACCTGCTGCTGGCTGCCTGCATCCTCTGCCAGCAGCGGTCGCTGTGAAAGACAGAAGGAGGACAGAAGACTGGTTCCAGTAAGAACTGAAAGAGCACCAAGAGTTTTTGAGGTTTCACACCCTTGTTTGCCTTGTCCATCCTGTCATCTGTTTTCCTGACACTGTACTTGTAACACGCAGTATCTGCGGACAGGTGTGGATACAATCAACCTGCTTGGAAGAGATGGGAAGGTGGGTTGGTTTGTACCAATGCAACAGAGGTTGGAGTAGGATCCACATTGAGTCTCCCTCCCACTGGGCACCAAAACAACCCCAGCAGGTGATGTTTCTCCACAACCCCTTTGTACCTTCTTGTTTTGCATCCCCCAGTGCAAATATCTGTGCCTGGTGAGTCGTGGGGTGATTCTTTCAAATCTTGGGCAAGTATCCTCCCACCCACCAGTTTTTCAAGTAGAGATGTATGGGGCAACAAAGGAAACAGACTCTGAAATACATGCAAGGACATGCTCAGGCTTACTGTTTTTTCCTCACGGGAAAATTCCCTACCAGCAGCATGCAAGCATTGCTCAGCAGATGACACAGAGGAATAAATTTAAGTAGCTGAAGATAGTTCATTTGCAAATCTCTGATTGCAGCTTACATCTGTGCTGCTACAGTAATTGCTGTGATAGCAATGCATGAAGCACTGCTACCAAGCTTGAAAAGGAGACACCAAACCAAGGTGACAGAATCTGTAAAATCCGTGGAAGTCAGGAGTGGGAAGCCAGGCCCCTGGTGACCTTGAAGGATAAAGTAAACCACATTTATTTGTGCTGCAGTCTCCTCTGTCTCCCAGCACCTGACAGCTTTGGGCCTTAGAGATCTTTTGATGGGGCAAACTCCTTTCCAAATACCTGCATCAACATACTCGCCATGCTGAGTGGTCGGATCCAGACAAATGGGAGGGGATAAGGACAGAAGGACTGCTTATAAGGTCAGTGTGGTTTGATGCAATAGATGGAAAATGGCTGAAGGTATGCAGAACTAGGCATGGCACAGTCTAGAGAAGTGGCAGGACTCTGCAGGGAGCCTAAACACACCAGGCGCCTGCCTACAGTGTCCAAAACAGAGTTTCACAAGTTCTCTTCAGGAAAAAGTACAAGCAGACAAGACAGGTGGAAAGCTATGCCTAGCATCAAAGCATATCATGGCTTGAAACCCATCAAGGCTGTTAATACTAAAGGTCAGTGTATTTAATTAGCCATAACAATGTCTACCTATGAGTTACTGCCAATGAAAGATCAGCACTCATCTTTCATGTTTAAACAACCTTGCACACTGTTTTACATAACATGGTGTCTATCACCACTCAAGTTTAGATAGGACTTACCAAAACCAACCACTATAATAAACATGCAGCAGAAGGCAAGAACCTCCTGACAAGAGCTTCTATAGCAGCAGCAGACGGGTAACTTCAGGGTATTTGCTCCTTTCATGTTTTGCACCAGAACAAGCACGAAGATTTCTGAACAAGTAACCCTGCTTGTGCAGTGATGGAAGATTAGGACTCTTCTCCCTCCACTCCATCAGTACTTAAATCCAACAGAGAACTGGATAATTAGATATTTTTTTCTGGTTTTGTGTCAATATGAGAAATAGCTAGAAATTAAGTAGGAACAGCTAATGTCAATATGGTTTTACATTCCCTTTAATGTGTGTGTATGTGTGTTTGCTGATAGCATTTCTAGGCATGCATTAACCACCTTGTACTTACTATATCCACAGGAAAGATTAAAAAAAAGAAGGAAAAAGCTAAAATGGCATTAAATATATCTGATTTTTTCCATTATCACTTCCTACCAGCTATCCTGAGTTCAGCAAACCATGTTCAACTTGTTTTAAAATACTTAATCACATTACTGAATGAGTCCTTGGAGATTTAAGAAACCCAACAGGTCATTTCCATGAAGGACATATGGCCACTGTGTTAATCCATTAATACGATGTACTGTATTGCACTCCTGTGATAAATTTGAGGAGCAGGGGCTGGTGGATCCAGGAAGTTATTGAAAACCAGAAGGAAGAGTTAAGTCCTGTAGGCTGTTAGGCAGCCCAACTAGAGGAAAGCAATGTACATATCGGTGCAGCATGGTCACCTCCCAACAACTTGCAGGAAGAGTGAGACAGTAATCGTGAACAGCCTGCTTTCCAGCTAGGGTTACATATTTGGGTGACCATACACCATTAAAGAGAGTTATATTCCCACCAAATCAGTTTTCCAGTCCAATTCATCACGTGGCATCACCAGCATTTGTGCAAGGACCACCACCAAAGGTGCTGAGGCCAACAGCCTGGCCCAACCATGGCCTGCCAAGCCTCCCCAGCAGGTGCCAGGCAGAAGTTATACTGCCCACCTGGAGTTCAGAAATCAAAGGAGGCCTACAGAAACCTAACTCTATACAGCCTTATCACTTCACAGGCCTGTTAAAAAATGTTCCTTGTTTTCCAAACAGTCCAGGGATGTACTTATGCAATGAAGTTTATGAAAGCCCCCTCCACACTGCTACAGTTGTTAGCACCCATGCTTTGCACACAATGCAAGCATCGACCTTGCTTAGAGTTCCTACTTTTGTAGAACTGCTCTGGGAGGGTTTTGGACAATTACCTTTCTATGAAAATGCTCACTTGTCATAATTAATCCTTTTTTTCCCCCCACAAAAACATCCCGTATTAAAAATCTTGGAATACTTTTTGCCTTGGGAAAATAGTTTTCTGCACAACCCCTCCCCCCCGCCCCAGTTTCCTCTATGTCACTCAGCCCTTCTGTTCCATTTCATAAAGTGGGACACCAGTTCCCTGAGAGAAACAATCCTGGACAGAAAAATACGTTTCTACTTTGGACATCATGTGTTTACATATTTGGCTTTTTTATGATAATGTAAAGACTATCGTAAGGTTTTTCCTGCCAGGCAGGGTTTGCTTTTGTCTGAAAATACCCTGCCACAAAGATCTGAAATGATTAGTTGAATTGCAAAGGCAGGGATTTAAGTGGCATTTAACAAAACCACCACACAATTAAAGCCTGCCCTCTTTCCCCTACCCTAGAAAACCCTCAAACCAAAGCTAACCCCAGCTTCTTACCAGAGCCTGAAAACTCTGGATGCTAGTTATGAATGTCTGAGGCAACCACAGAGGTTACAGAATACAGAAAGACACAAAGAAAATGTTGTGTTTGGTCTAACACAGCTGTAATGAACAAAGGAAAAAAAAATCCCAACAGAAGCTGCAGTCAATACATGAAAGGAACTTTGTTAAAAAAGTAATGGTTGAGATTTTATACATTCTAAAGATCAGGTTTTCATTTTAGGTTCCCCCCAATATCTTTACTGTACCGGAGGGCAATCTTTTGATAGAAGGTTGGGTTTTTTTTTCCCTCTTTTAACAGAGAATGAACTTTTATGAAGGAATTTACATTTGAAGTTTGTTACATTTTGAAGTAGAGGAGTATTTTTTACACTTCTCTATGGGGATAATCATGTGCTAGCAAGTAAAGACTACTACAAAAGAATCGGTCCAAGAATTTTTAGCACAGAATAAATTGAATATGTAGAATTTGTCTGATCATTCACAAAGGTGATACTTTTAGCAGTAGCATAATTAATCTGCTCCAGTTATCTTGCTCTGCAACCCATGTAGATGCAAGACACTCAATATTTTTTATTTACACCCCATCTTTTCCTTCAAATGGCTCTCAAATTACTTCACCCACTCTCTTCTTGCAATCCAACCTCCTTCTGAGACATACAACACAGCTTTTGGTGGAGATGGAAGGCTGATCCCAGCAAACAGCCAAACAACCTCAAACGCCGCTCACTCCTTTCTCCTCTGGGATGGGAATAAGATAGAAGGAAGGCGAGAAGACTTGTGGATTGAGGAAAGGACCGTTTGAAAGCAAGAGCTTTGTGCGCAGGCAAAGCGAAAATAGGAGTTAACTCCTGACTTCCCACCACCAGGCAGATGTCCAGCCACTTCCCAGCAAGGGATGGGTAGGGCAGAGTAGGAAACAGAAAGCCTTTACATGGTCAATGCTGGTTTCAGCACACACCCAAACCACAGCACCACAGGGCTGCTGGGAAGGATGTTAACTCCATCCTGGCCAGACCCAGGGCAGCAGGACAGGTAGCTGCTTGCCCCCAACCCCTCTCTCCAGTAAAAAGAGCAGAAAATAGACCAGAGTTTCTTCCTTTGCTACAGAAGACTCAAGCAGACTACTTGAAAAAGTAGAACAAAAAATTACTATGGGGAAAACACTTCAACATTACAGCTTGGTTTCTTCAGTGTTTGCAGATGCACCTTTTTTTCCTAAATGCACTGTTGTCTGTTTTGTCATAAACCTCACACCATGAGACAAGACCAAATATTCAATGCATTAAATTTATATCATCCTATCATAGAGTGTCCTTGTTCTATACATTTAAATTGTGATTTGTGAGGCACAGTCAGGAAAAAAAAACAAACAAGCAAGTTCAGAGGGAGTTGCCTCCTAGGCTTTTAACAACGCTGAAGGTTATCTTGGAGTCAAATGGCAGTTGTGATTAGTATTGCATCAATTTTAATCCTCTCCTAATATTTAGAAAAATTATTGCCTTTGTTTAAACTTTAGAAGGCAGTTTTTTTGGAACTAGTTCAATTAAACACTTGGATCTCTTTTCAGGGTTCAGAATACCTTTGTAAATATTCAAAAATATCAGCTAAGCTGAGACCTATTACTTCAGTGCCTACATGTTCCTACATTTTCTCCTAATTCATTTTAGGCTTTAATTTACCATGAATATCCAAGAGTTATTTATATTTACAGGGTACATATTGTACTCAAAGGCATGAAAAATATAATTTGTCTCATGTAATGAGTCATTAGCTTTTGTTTTTACCTTTCCATAAGAAGAAATTTTTTTTTACATATTCAGCTGGAGTTATTTTTACCCAATGATTTATATAATTCTTTTTAATAAGAACAGTCATATGTCAGTCAGCCTATCACTATTACCACAACTTATTTTCAGATAAAACAAAAAATGACAAAGCCTACACAAGGGGCACATTGCACTAAGGAAACAAAAATATTTTTCTCTCTAAATAAACATGATCAAAACTTCTGGAGTTTTTCTCAAGTGTTCACAAAACTTTCTTGAGGAGAGAAACATCTTTCTGAATTTAAATACAACTCTAACCTGGATATCTGAAGAGAGTTAAAACATAAGAGACAGCCCTTCAAAACACTTGCACCTTATGCTATGAGGTCTGAACGCACACATGCACATGCAGAGTCTTCTTTGGCAAAAGAGTTCCTGTTAATTTTTAGGAAGACGCCACTTGCAGGTTGATTTTTGTGAAACATAAATCCTATATGAGCTATGATCAAAATATGTAAAATGCTCCTTCATCTCTGTAGCAGTCCTCCAACAAGGACAGCAAACCCAGTTTGGAAACATTGGTCAATTAAAAAAGCTCTTATGTGCTGAATACTTAAAATTCCTCAGAAAGATAAATTATGGATCAGGGGAAAAACAGAGGCGCATCTTAGACCTCAACACATTCAGAAGAGAATATCCACATTGAAGTTAAAAGAACCAACTTCTCCTGATAGTTTAGTTAACCCTCACCCTTCACTGCTTAACTAGTAAAGTTATTTTTGAACTCTGAGATGGGAGAATTCAATGAACCACTAATAGTCAGGCAGTTAAGAACCCAGAGTCATGAGAAAAATGTGGAAGCAAAAACTTCAAGCATCATGTGAAAGCAGAACTATGACTGCCAGGTTATTACTGAAAATATCACCTTGCATTACACCAGAGTACCATACCATTGCTTACCTAGTCTGGCATCTTACTGTTCATACACAGCTGGACTCCCTTTGTCATAAAGGATTAGCTACAACACATTCCTGCCTTTCAGAGTAAATGGTTAACAAACTCTTTACTGACCTGAATATAATGAGCAAGACAAATTTCATCGGGGATAAAAAAACCCAAACAAATCCCCCACCCCAAAAGAAAACAACCCAGAAGTTCAAACAAGTTTTCTACTAGAATCTGTTTTCCACAAGTACTCACCAAGCTGAAATAGCTACTCCATTCTGCATCTTCAAAATAAACCTCAGGACAGTAAGGTTTGAATTTTTGGAGGAGGAGAAAACAACAAGGAAAGAGAGATTTACGGCCCTTAGAACATGCCAATCTAGAGAATGCCTGCCTGATATAGTAAGAATCATCTGGACTGGGGAACCTGAATTATTCAGTACAATGAACCATTCAGCACACAACTCTACCTGGAGGGTCAGCCTGAATCCTTAGATAAATTAACAGGGAGGGCGAACTTGAGTTCTCGTTGCCTGTCAAGACACTGCAAAGCAAAAGTTTCTTGGCCAGAGCTACCAAGAACCACCAGTACACTTTCAGGTGACAGGGAAGCAGAAGACTGTCTTTAAAGGAATATAGATCCTTATCAGTCCTTTTCACCACAAGAAGTTATCTTTAAAGATGAGTTCTTCTACAATTTATAAATCTCTTGTGAACAGCTTTGTGCCTAAAAATACATCACCATGGACTGCTCAGTCTACTTCTGTGACAGAGCTAAACTACTGCATTTGCCTGAAGAGTGCTGATTTGAGATACATCCAAGAAAAAGGTTCTGGAGCTCATGTGCTTCTTGGAACTTCTCTAGGGCTTCAACCAGTCATGGTGAAAGGTAGCTACAAGCTTCAGCACATAAATTTTAAGGAGGGACCTTGGAAGTCTTGCAGTCTGCATGTGATGCTAGACAGAAGATGAATTGGTCATAGCTGAATTCTTCATAATCCAACAGACTATAAAAAGCAGGAGGAATAAATTATCTTTCCATGGGTACTGCAAGAAAAAAAAATTTCCAGCGTTTCAAGACAGTACACACACTTAGAATTTAGAAGTGGACTCCAACCTAGTTCTTATGCCTACTATATTTACAAGTTCATCTTGAAAATCACTTAAAAGCTCTTTCTTTTGTTAATTGATCACCACATAAAAAAGAAAACACATGTAGGACAAATATTCTACCATGCTCGCTAGACTCTTTCTGATCAAGACATGTTCCTGATTTCAAGATGGACCACAATCTAACACTCTCCTCCAGCAGTAAGGCTACCGTACGACCCCCTGTGCAGCACAAGCAATGAAAACATATATGCATTTGGTGAAACTTCCTCAGAGTTTATTTTGCCTGTAATTTTACACTGTTTATACTTCACATCATACATTTATTCCTTCTCTTGAAAAAAAGGTTTGACACAGACGTTTGCCTTGCATTACATTTTTGAAACCTGGAACTGGTGCCAGAAAAAAAAACAAAAAAAACACAAAAAAACCCACCCTATAAAACATATTAGATCAATACAATGTAAATATAACATGTATTAGAAGTTGCTCGTTATTTCACTACAAAGAAAACAATCTGGAAGAAAAAAAAAGATAGATAATCAGTTCCAGTTGCTAAAACAGTTCAGTGTATTTTCTTTAAAGTCTCAGAGGAACGGGAATGCTTTTATTAGCCCACTAGCAAACAATGATCAAACTGGTGTAGAGGAAAATGAAGCATGATACTAAACAGTACTGTGGTAAATCAACAACATGAAATTCTCTGTCACACAATATCTAGGAGATAGATGTTATAGGGGTTGTTCATCAAGTCCTTTCAGTGTGAACTCTACCGAAAGACTGTTTTCCATCACGCTGCATCATTCCATCATATCCCCTATTTTGCTTAATGTAGTAAGCCACAAGTAAGCATTCCAAGAACCGTGAATAGTGTTTCAGTGTTGGCACAACTATTCAGTCATTTACACAATGGTTTACATAGGAAACTGCGTAAAATAATGACTTGGAAATAGTCACGGACATCCTCCTCTTTGGCTACTTTAAAAGTTAGAAAATTCAGATTTGTACAAAAGACATTCATTTCAGAACCAATTCAAATATGCTTTTAAATAAATGGAACAAAATAAAGCATGTCTCCTTAATTTGGTATTATTTTTTCCAGAATACTCTGCAATACATTTTCAAATATACAAAATCTTACTCTTTACAAAAAAAGTTGTAGCTCATGAAAGAACTCACTTGAATAATCTTAGCAGCACTCCGATATTTAACTCTCTTGATTTTATTGCAAAAAACACCTTAGTTTGATCACTGTATTTTGAGACTGCTTCTTCACGAGAAGCAATGTTTCAAAAGTTATAAAAGTGCAAGAAGAACATCATGTTCCAGGCTGAAAGGCAGCTTTTGGAAGTAGTGAAATCAGTATTGCAAGGTCCTGACATTAATGAAATAAACTCAGTGGGAAGAATTACATTTTAATTACTTCTTCCAGTTGCGGTATCATTGCAGTAAGAACAAAATACTCTTCTCACTGAACATTTTAGTCACCTCAAAATAGTTGTGCCAATTTTTTTTTCAGCTGTAGCAAGTGAGATGCACAAAGCGTTTTGATTGGGAGCAAATAAGCAACACACACAATAGCATGATCTGCAGGTCACCAGTCAATCAGCCTGCTCATTCTCTCCTGCAGTATTTTTGTGCAACCTCAATTAAATAAAAAATGGCAAAGTACACTGCTCTCAGAGGACCTTCTCATCCGTTTGGATAAATGTTTCTAATTGCAAGTTGGACTTCACTGAAGAAGAGGAGCCCCAAATTAGGTCCCACAAACCGTTAAGGCTGCCTTTTAGCCAAAAACTTCTGTTTTATTTAAGCAAACTACTTACTTTTAGTAAGAAGCATTAATATATAATGAACATTTGAATTCACTATCAAAAAAGAGGATTGCAAGAAATTACAAACTTTGGAGCAGGATCAGTCATGTTATTCCTGAAAAAAATCCTGTAAACAACAGTTGGAGAATACCTGCTGCTTTGCAATACCTTAAGTGTAATTTTGTACTACTAGAACTACAAAACCAACATTTTCCTTTCTGCCTCTTCCGTAAAGTTTCCTCAAAAGAGGTTCTAGCAAGTCAAGAGCTCTGCAATTATACGTGAATATTAATCCTAAATTTTAAACACCTAATATTACTATAATCAGTTTCAGAAAGCTTCCTTAGAGCAAGTTTTGTTATACTTATTACTAGCACAGCGTATCAGCACTTCTATGAATTGCTTCTTCAGCGACAGTTGCAGAGAACTTCACTTTGGGATATCCGTATTCTGAAGCACAATAGCCACTCTGCTTGGAATGTACACCTAGTGAAAATACGACAAGAACAGGAATAGCTGAAAAAACATCAACCCCACAGGTTACAATTTCTAAATAACAGTATGCAGGGGAAAAAAGTTAAATATTATAACAGTTACAAAAATATAACATTTGTGCAATGTTGTGGGCCGTATTAGTCCCATTAAAAGAGAGATTATTGACTGTTTAGTCCCCAGTACTCGATTTACAGAGGATAATAAAGTTTAAAAGGTAGCTTCATTCCAATCTCTACCCTTTTTTTCTTTTTTTTTTAACTCTTACCTTGGTAAAGCGGCCACCAGCAGAGGGCCTCCTCTGACTTACAATGACCAGTTTCAAAACCTGAGGACATCTAGGTCAATCGCCGGTACAATGACAAACGACAAAGTTTCACAACAGCATTTGAACACTCTTCTGCTGTGAACTGAAGTTGCCCCAAGGTCTGTGATGGCTTTTCATACAGGTAAATACAGTGTATTCTTCTCACTCTTGACATTTATGGAGTTTCAGTGTCTGAGCAATAAAACTCACTCTCAAAACTACACAGATTCAAAATTATCCATTACATTACTATGTTTTGCTTTACTTTTTTCCCCCCAGATTACCATAAAAAAACCCCTCCAAACATATATAATTGAAAGACTTCTCTCAGATCAGAAAAGAACTTGTGGCAGCATATTTTACATGACATTCCTTCCAAGCACAGTAGAGTCACAATCTGAAAACAAGACTGATTGATACATACCACCTACCAATTACTTTGATATACGGTACTCCATCAATTGTCAAGCTTATGACTGTTTTTTTCTGAACAAGTCAATAAAAATTAAATTATGAAAGGTAACACAAGACTGAAGATTATCGGCTCTGTTCTGACAATATCCCCCTTTGGACAATCCTCCATCCCAATGGAATGGCTAATACTCTGCAATTTCAACTATGTTACCTGCTAACTAGAGCCTGATGACATCAAAGGCTTTCATAGTTTTCAAAATGGAATAAAGCAATAAAGCAAAAAGCTTTAGGAAAAGGAGAAAAAGGAGAACAGCTGATCTTCATTGAACCAGACAGAGCTATGTCCTATGCTTCTTGAAAGGCAGCAAACAATGATTTCCCTTAAGGTTTCGATGATAAATAGCTTCTACAAAGTTGCTCAGGAGAGGAAATATTTAATGAAGTCAACTAATTCAGAATGTATAGAAATAAAGGAATGATTTTAAAACTGTGGTTTGAGGAATTCAGTGCTGTGTGTGTGTATCATGAAGTGAGAAGGAACAAATAGAAATAATCTTTCTGAGAAGGAATGGTTAAAAAATTGCTTCACTTAGAGGAACAAAAAAATTACATTAATACAGGATACAGCAGTTCTCAATTATATTCTCGTCAATAATATATCAGATCCTAGGAGGAGTAACTTATCCCAGTTCCTTTAAAGTCAATTTACATCAGCTAAGAATCTGAAAGCAGTTCAGAAGGATCCCCCTCCTACCACTTCACTCCCAATCAGAAATTTAAAACTGCTTTAAGCACAATTTCAGAACTTGTGCAAATGATTGTATTTAAACTGATGAGAGATGTTTTCTAACTGATGAAGAGATGCAGCTGCCAGCTTATTAGTTAATTTTATTTTTTTTTTCCTTACTGGGCAAATTAAACATGCATTTTAATGATTGTCTTGGTGGGCTTCTTGCTAAATCATAGAAAAGCCAAAAAAAAGAATTATGTCCTTATCTCTCAACATATTTCATCAGTCAGTGTAACCATCTCTAAGGCTTACATAAAACTACAAGAAGCAACAAAACAACTAGGGCATGAACAATGACTAAATAGTAATTAATGATTAAATATGATTAATTATGCATTCCACTGGTGTACAATTTTTTAAAAAATATACTACAGAAATAGTAGATAATTCTTGTTACAAATGTATCATGATTACTCCTTCCTCCCCTAATATTTCCAGAAATACTACAGAATATATGGTCTGGCTTTATTATTTAAATAGAAGACAGAACAGTGGAACAGTGGCACTTCTAGTGTGTTACTCAGTTCTGTCCTGCCTAAATATTGAGAAAAATGGCAACCGCAGTTCTTTTTGCATTCCCTAGGTAAAATACCATGGACCTCTCCCCTCTCCCCTCCTTTCTTTTTTCTGAGTTATTTAGGTCTAAAACTATAATTAAGAATTTTAAAGAGAATTCCAACACAGTGAAATACATCAAAATGATAACATCTGTTCTGAGACATGACGATACATGCCTGTGACAAGCTCCATTCCATTCATCTTAGTATCCAGCATAACCCCCGTCCTTTTCAGTTCGGCTGCTAATCAGCAAGCTGGTTTCTATTTTTTTAATGATGCATGGGACTCCTCTGCAGATTTTTCCTTTATTAATTTTTTATGAAGTTTCTGTTGGCTAAAACCTCAAATCTGTTGAGATGTGTCCAGACTGCACCTCTAGCATTCGAATTATCAACCACTCTCCGCGATATAGTGTCTTCTACCAGCCAGCCGAGGGCGCACGGTCTCATCACTCCTGCGAACTGCTGAAGACTCCAAAATAGTATCAGCCCCAGCAGCAATTCCTAGGACATTCTCCTTTACACCAGTCAGCGGCTGGACACTGAGCCTTTGATTACTAAAACTGCAGCCAGTTTTTAACCCAGCAAACAACCTTCTTATCCGGCTCTTATCTCCTCAGCTCCTAAGTAAGTATGCTGTTGGTGACAGCTGAAAGTCTTCCTGCATTGACTGCAGCAACCTCATGCACACAGCTAGAGTCATTTCGTTGCAGAAAGCAACCAAGTTGATCATGTACATTTTGCCTTTGCTAAATCTGAATTGGCTGGCTGGCAGACTCACTTCATATACCCCGCTTCTTTGGATACTGATTCCAAGAGGAGGTGGATCTTAACTTCTCAAGGGACTGAGGGGAAAGGATGCCTGGCCTACAGATCCCTCAAGCCTTCCTTTGCACTTTTATTACTGCCTTCATTCAGGTGTCAGAAATTTCCCCTGACCACTATACTTTTCCTCAGTGGATGGCTACAGCCTTACAATCACATCATTGAGAATCTTTCCAAACATCTGGGCATACCCCATTTATACACAGTGTCTTTAAGATGTCCTTAACTTATTGCTCTGCTACTGACACTTTCTTGTCAATAGTGTGATGGCACACAAAAGGATCTGAGAGCAGTCTTGGCTTTTGGGAGTCTGAAGCAAAAAATGGCACTGAATACTTCTCTAGTGCCCATAGTACCCATCACAGGTTTAACTCCCCCGCTGTCAAGGGACTTGCACTCTTTTTTTTTTCCTTAAGCTGCTTTTCCTGTTAGTATACTTGTAGAATTATCTGCTTACCACTCTTCATTATTTCTGGCTAGTTTTTAGACATATATAGTGCATGGCCGGAGATATATGTCTATCTACAGATAAATATAGCAGAAGTATATAGAGGTGTCCTGATTAAAACCATCATAGGGAACTTAGATATACATCTGTAAAAGACATTATCAGAGATATGCCATTTAATTTTTTTCCTTTACCCTAGGAGGAGGGTCTCAGAAGTTTATTCTTGTCTTCCCTTTTGACTTTCATATACTGTTGCTGAATAATATACTTCCAATTACCGGCTTCAATTCCATTGATCTCTGCTCTTCTAACCTGCTTCTTTCTGATCACAGGTTTTATTTCCATTCATGTCTCCTTCACCATTTCATGAGGCTGACTTGATGAACACAGAAGTGAAAACAGAATACTAAAGAGAACACAGTCATAGCTAACCAATGCCTCGACTATCATTTAATCAAATCATTCTCTTAATCTCTCTTCTGTTCCAAGCTTCCTGTGTTCATCTTAAATGCCCTTCCCAGCTCTTTCCTCCCTACCAGGCTCATCCAACTTGGAAAGAGCCTCCCTGCTGAAAGCAGGGTCAACTTTTAAGCCATAAGAGGTTGCTCAGGTTACCAATGAATTGATCCCCAGCTTTCTATACCAATTGCTTACTTATTACCTCAGGTAGTCCAAGGTTACACTAACTCCACTACTTTAGGAAACCACAAAGACATCTAAAACCATGTGTAGGAAGGCTCACGAGGCCTTTTCTGATGGGAGAGTGGAATATGGGAAAGGGAGAACCTCAGATCTGTTTGGCACAGAGTTAGGATGACTCATCTGTAAATATAAGTTTTTGAAAAAGTTAACATTCCAATGTTTAATCATCAAACAATCATCGAGAGTCTTTTTATTCTCAGCTGAGTATTCAGGAGAAATAAAGTGGAATAATTGCCATTGGCTTCACAGGCACATGTGCAACAGAGTGATGGAAGATAGAAATGTTTTTTATAAGTCAAATACATAACAAAACTGGGTTTTTTTAATCCCCTCTGACCTTTTTATACTGCATGTCCATTTAAACTATGAGGCAGTTATACTGTCTGAAACTAGGTGAATCTCACACAGGTCTATGCTTCTGGAACTAAAACAGTATGACCACTCTAACACAGAGAGAAAAATACATTTATTTCAATCAACTTGTTTTCCACCAACATACATGGTGTTCTATTAAGATCATAACCCAGCTATCCCACAGACGGGGGGAAAAGCAACTGGTACTACTACTGTTGCCAGGAACATAAGGTGCTTTACAGCCATACACACACGCCTTATATTCTTTTTTTTTTTTTTTGCAAATATCCAGGTAATTAGAAGAAATGAAAAGAAAAATTAGAAAAGCTAAGAAGAATACAGGAATACCAAATACAGGTAGCACTTGTGAACAGCAGCAGCAATAGGGAGGTATCTCACTTCATGTATTTCAGGAGAAGACTAAAATAAACAACAATCTCCAAATATATCTGAAAAACCACAAGCACAAAGTTCTGCAAATGACAAGTGCTACTTTCAGATCTGTCAGACTAGATTCAGTACCAGGTGCAAGCACAACTGAAATTGGCTGGAACTGCAACTTCATCCCACTTTCAGGGTTGGAAAACACCAAGCCCCAAATATCATTTCAAGGTCATTTTGCAACAGATGGGAGAATTACTGGAACTCAGAACTAGATCAGGCACTGCAGAAAAATATTTGATAGTGCATATTGCAGCTGGTATATGCAGAAGGCAATGTCACAAGAGCCTGTGCCAACATTATCCCAAATTTTTAATTAAAACGAGGGCTTTGGACAATCTCATGTCTCTGTATCACTACTAATTGTCAGACACTGACGCTATTCTGAGAATGTAATTAGCTATCAATGAATAAAATACATGATAGCTTTTGCTTTCTGACTCTAATTTGTTATACAAAACCTCAGACATTTCAGTTTTCATTTTGTGAGATATTGCATATGACAAAGAAGGTATGCTTAAAATAATATGAGGTTCTGCCTTCCAATTTGTTTTTCAATTTACAGCTGTGCAGCATGAATATGCAGAAAATTAGTTCTCAGACTGTCTTGCTTCATTTACGCAAAAGAAGTCTATGTACCGCACAGGGTGTACCTCTAAATCTCTATTGCCTTCTGCACTCTTTCTTCAGGGAAAGAAAGAGTACTTTAAAAAGACAACAAATACCCCTCACTGACACAGGCAAGCAGACTAAAAAAGTAAGAATGACTGTCAGAGTAACTCCAGAATTGTTACACTTGTTTGCGGTTTTAAGAAGTCAAACCACCAATGTATATATGCAAATGAATTTATAAGTCTTAACCATCAAGAGGTAAAAATAACAAAAGACTTTGCCTGTATTAAGAGTCTTACCAATTCCCTTCGTTAAATTGGTTAATTTTCTAACTAGAAACGTTGCTTTCATATAGTCTGTATATCTGTGCATGTCAGGAGAGAAAACAGTTAAAGAATACATCAGTCCCTTAAAATTCAATACATAAATCCTTACCATGAAAGTTATTCAAATGAGTATTTTCAAAGCTAAGGTCACTAAAAGCTTTGAGATCGTTTCAGTCTTTGTGAGGATTTTAATTTGTCAATAGACTCAAGGAAATAAGAAGTTGCATTTTGACACTGAATAGCATACACTAAGGTCAAGGTTAAAAACCCAACCCAGCAATAAAAAAAGATATTCTTAAAATAAACTATATAATTTCAGTTTCATTTAATGTGAAAAGATTCTATCAGAGCATGCCAAAAATAGAGATGTAGGAAAAAAAAAACAACCCAGTACTGGCAAAAGGGGGAAAGGAATACTTTAGCAACTATTTATTTTTAAAATGATTGGGAAGAACTACAGATAAATAAATCTATAAAAGTTGAAATATATAACAATCATATTTCTCAATCAACTGTGGTCTACTTTGCCAATGGTGCACCATACCCTGCAATATTCCAGGTGACCTGCAATATTCCAGGTGACCTGCTTATTACTCAATCCTTTGGGGGCATGAAGCATCGAAGTATAAACCCCACAGTTTTCATATCAATCCTAGCTTTTGGTGTGGTACACAAACACTAACGTTACTAGGACACACATTGTTAACTAGCTCCATTTTACAGTAAAATTTGGTCTAAGTTGGGGGCCTTAGAAAAGGCGGACAAAATATTTTGAATGAGTATTATTTAAATGGTTCCTCTTCCCTGCCCCCACCACCCCAAATCTAAGCTTCAACATGCAACTACAAGCAAGGTACCAACAAATGACTTCATAAAGGGGCATTGGACCTGAAAGAACTGAAGTGTCTGTATACCACTTAACTTTCATTTTTGCAAAGAGATGATAAGACATAAGGCAAAACTAAAAGTGTATAAAAGCATTGAAAGAGCACAAAACTTTCATAAAACACACCTCAAAAAAGACTTATATAATACCACAGTGGAGACAAAGAAATAAAACTGTGGTAAGAAGAGTCTATTTTTACAATGACATAATAGTTAACAGCTTGTTATTAGAAAGTATGATTACATGGGAAGTTATTTATAATTCATGTATTTGTTAACAATCCAGAATGGAGCAAGCAGTGAAATGGAAAAAGAAAAAAATGATAATAATTATTTGGAAAAGTCATATTACAAAGGACATTTTTTGAGCATTTTTCTATGGAGCTTTTAAAGTGTGTTTGACAATTTTGAAATCTGGCCCTCTACATCATTACTGAACAAACCTGAATCATCTGTTCATCAACCAACTTTTACAGTGAAACTCCTAGCAGTGCTCACAAAGCTTCCTCTTCACATCCAGGGTTCTTTGCTCCAGGAATTTCGTATCTCCCTCTATCTTCTTCTCATTTTGCAATGTCACTTTGAATATATCTTTTACTAGGTGCTATTTCTAGAACGATTCATGTCACATCTAATCCTCTATTTTTTAAAACACATTTGTGCACTGTTTAAGCTTGACTTGAGCAGCAGAATTATTCCATGTGATTTCATTTTGTCATAGCCCTCTGGGCATGTTTTGCTGACACTGCTTACACACCTTAAGGGAGGTGCATCTGTCATTAAAGGGTATTTCTTTGAAGTTTGTGGTGTAGGAGGAATTAAATTTTTGTAACATGAAACTTAAATCTCATGCATTACGTACAGAGAATATTGATAATTGCTAAACAGCAGGAAGAGAGCCTTTATGAGTTTATTGGGGCAGCATCATAAAGTTTCTTGAAAAGAAATTTGAGGGGAAAGTTCTACTTGGATTTTAGCAACTGAAACTAAGACTAAAGCAACTCCCAAGGATGACTGGTTACTTAAGAGCTGTGATGTAATTTGCTATTTTAAATAAAACTTTGATGTTTTATTGTAAAATAGCAGCAGGAGGCATTTAGTTTAACTTTTATTCTTTCTTGGAGTTCTATCTTGCCAAATTTAGTCAGGTTTTCCAGATTTCTTCTCACCCCGATTCCTTATACTTGGTGTCTTTTTGCTAGCGTTTTACCTCTATGTGGTGCTTGTGGCATCTTCTAGGGTGTTGGCTGAAGGTGGTCTGTGAATTGCATTGCTGAAGGACATAAAAGAAAGTTAAGGTGACCCATGGTGCTGGGTTTCTTTCTGACTCAGAAGTGCCATTGCCATGCCATGGTTTATGCCACAAAAGTGCATTTGCTGCTTTGCGCGTCACATGCCTTGTCTTCCACATGCTCCTAGCAAACTGCATCTTCACACCTGGTGGCTTATTTTTCCTGTCTTGAATGACTTGCACTCACCATCTAAGAATCTAAATGTGAAATATACATTCCAAAGTACTGTTAATTGGCTTGCGAAAGTTAAGTTAGTGGGAGATAATTAAGTTGCTCTCCAATCACCAAAGCAAGGTATTTGAGCTGGACACATGAAGCAAGAATTCTGGAAGCATTAATTTGCTACATGAACTCCAGGAATGAAATTTTAGCACCTTAGTTTCTTCGTGTGCAAATGAGCATAGATACTTACCTAACGCTATGAGGGCATTGTTACATGCAGATATTTTAAAAAAAGAGAGTCCCCAAGATCCTTTACACCAAGCACAATGAAAGCACAAGAATTCTTTCATGTAATGAAGCTATTTTAAAACAAGCAAATGCCAATACTCTGAATAAAATGAAGCAGGGTGACTGTGAGCAAGAGAAAGATCTTAGAAGTGACAGTAATTCTCTGGAGTTTAGATCTCATGAGAGATGTTAAGATGTGACACTAGAAATTGATGTCTCCATTCTGCCACAAAAGAGGGGGAACCGTCACAAATCAGGGCAGATAGTCCATTTTTGTCCCCTGTTAAGATCACAAATGTAACTTATTTTCAGGTGCTTATGTGCATAGAAATACCTATGCCTAAAGATGCACATCCCTCCACCCATGTGTATGCTTTAGAAAATCTAATACGAAATATAAGCACTCTCAGAACTTTTTTCTGTGAACTATGCCTTAATTCATGGCCTTTTTTAATTTACTTGTACACATGTAAATATGTCAACACATGTAACGATTGGCAAAAATTATTTTAAAATTATTAAATGTGGTAAGTGATTTTAAGAGTAATTAAGAAAGGGAGAGGTTTTATTAGTCACCATCTCAGCTAACAGAAATTGTACGCTATCACACGCATCCCACTTGATCTGAAGTGATATTTCAGAAACTCTTTATCCATTATTCGCATCGCTTTAGGACTGGAAATTCTTCATGGTTTATTTTGCAAAGTTTTTTCTGTAAACTGAGGAGGAAAAAGCCAGTTGATAAAGGCATGATTTGCTTTAATTTGTACTTGTGGAGTTAAGCAGATGATTTAAAGAAAGTCATGCAAGATTCAGTTTCCACGGAGCTTTAAATCACAAAGCAAGCATGAAGATGGAGTTTCTCAGACATGAAAATAAAGCAAATGATGATAGTAAAAATGACAATGCAAAAGCATATTAGAATGTTTTCATGCACGTTGGCAAGGAACACTGTACGCCAGACACTGCAAGAATACATGCAAACTTAAAAGTAATGTCAAAAGAGGAAAAAACAGTTAACATTATGTCATAATCAAATCACAGAAGTGTTCCCTACTGTATCCACACAAAGGCTGATTTCAGAAAACAATTTTTTAAAAAACACCACCCCCCAAATATACTCCAAGACTCATATTTGTCTGAAGAACTAAAAAAAAAAAAATATTCGATGAAAGCAGGTTAAAAAAAAAAAGAAATCTTTCTTACCATAAGTGAATTAGGTCGATAATTGTGAGGATATTCTTCAGAGAAGTACTCTGTATTGTGGTCCAGCCTTTGATGCCCTCCATATTCTTCAGCATCAGAATCCAGAAGCATTTTATACTTAAAAATGACTATTAAGGAACTATGCCAAAGTAGTGATAAATGGGAAATAAATCAAAGAAAAAAAAAAAAAATTAACTTTTAACAGACACATATTCTGACTGCAGTTATTTAAAAGGGGCGAGTTATTAACAAAGTGTAACAAGCTGGAATACCTGTACAGATACTTAAAAAGATTCAAACACATTATAAAAAAAAAAAAAGATAAAATAACATTGAAGGAAGAAAAGCAGAAAGTCTAAGAAAATAAATGGAGAAATAAAGAGCTAATGCACTGAAAAGAAAATTTCTTATTTGGAACAACAAAAAAAGGATTGTTTAATTTTTATTATCATCTCAGTACCTTTGAGTTTCTTGTCTGGACATAAATAAAACACCCTTCCCCTCTAGAAGTTACAACAGAAAACCACAATTTCCACTCCCCATTCCCAAAAACACAGGAAAATAACAGTGCTCTATAATCCACAATATGCTTCCTAACTTTTAAAGGAAGGAAGAAGAGAAGAATCTTATTTTGCTAGAGATTGTGATTAGGGGAGAGCGAAGCAACACTCAAGTCAGTGGTTCTTAAACTGCTCTTGGGCTTCTGTGTTTGCCCAACCTTTTCAAAATATGCCTGCTCATATATCTACAGGGCTTTATATTATCAGAATTGGTTTTAAGTGTTTTATACACTCCTCTCTCTCTATCAGATGAGATAAATTTACCAAACACCAGTCTCACTGGTTTAAATGTCTAGCAACAAGAAACACAAAGCATGACAACACAAAACGTAGCCTAAACTAACAGTAACTGCAAATTTACTCTGAATATTTCTGTTTAGAAGATTGCACAGGTTTTGCTGACAGAAGGCAAAGGAGGAAAACAGATGCACATGAGGACAAAAGCAAAGCTGTCAACTAGCTACCAAATCACTGATGTTAAGTAAACCCTTCCCCACATGCATGTGCAGTGAAATGAGAAAAAGGTCCATAACTGCCAAGTTAGTTGTTGATTTCTAGAGGGCAGGTGCCCAAAGGGAGAAACAGCACATTTCTCTGGCAAAATCTTTGTGTTTGTTACTTTAGAGAACCGAAAAGTTAGGAAAATGACATTTTGCAATCTTTAGTCCTCAGTGTTTTGTATGTGACTACATGCACACCTCCCTCTTTCTTTTATAAACACACTCAAATTACCATTCCTTTGTTGTCATGTACAATGTACAAAACTGCAAACTGCAACTCACAGTTACTGTCTCCAGCCCTTTCAAACCCAGCATCAGCAGTGGCTGCTACTAACTCCACGGTATATTTTACTAACATGGCAGGGGAATGTCTCCGTCAAGCATTTCACTCTTTGCTTCTGTGATCTATGCTATACATCAAGCTTAATAATTTATCAATGTTGCTGAAAGCCCTGACATCTCTAATGATTCCTTTAAAACTATTTACAGCAGATGTGACCATTATGGCTATGCTAATTTCAAAACAATTTACTCCATTTCCTTAATCTAGGCTATACAAGTATGTCTAGCAGTGTGCTCCAGCAATACACAGTTAATATCACCACGTTTCCACATCTCACAAGGTAGCATATTTGGCACAAATACTGCCCACCAGATCCTGAATAATGGGGTCCAAAAGAATTTAAGATCTTCCCAAGTTCACAGTCAGATATCTATTTCTCAGGAAAAAATAACTGGTTTGGTAAACAAGCTTATCTACTTCACAACTTAAACCTCACAGAAAAGCTGTTTCTCACATGTTGGCATTTTACAAGCATCTAGGTTTTTGAAGATTACTTTCATGAAGGCATTAAGTAACACTTGTTCATTTTAAGTAAGCACATTGTAGAGATGTTTTCCTTTGCACTGGGGTCAGCAACGGTTTGGTAGAAATACTACTGTGTACTCTGACTCAAAAGTCTGCTTTCTGTTCAGTTGGATGCTCTAAACTTCTTAACCACCATAGCAAATCGCGTTTGACAAACCTAATTGCCTTCTACAACAAATCAGCGTGTTCAGTTGATGTAGGGCAAGCAGTGGACTACCTGGATTTCCCAAAGGCTTTCAGAATGGTACTTCACAGCCTCCTCCTAGAGAAACTGTGTTATGGTCAAGGCAAGTGGTTTGTGCAGTGGGTGGGGAACTGGCTGACAGGCTGTACCCAGAGAAGTGGTAAACAGCTCTTTTCCAACTGGCTACGTGTCTCAAGTTGGGTGCTCTAGGGATCAATATGGGGCCTGATGCTCTATTAATATCTTCATAAGCAATCTGGAGGATGGGATCATAGAATCGTAGGGGTTGGAAGGGACCTTGAGAGATCATCGGGTCCAACCCCCCTGTCAAAGCAGCTCCCTACCTCATATTGCACAGGGAGGCGTCCAGATGGGTCTTGAATATCTCCAGAGAAGGAGACTCTACCACCCCCTTGGGCAGCCTGTCCCAGGGCTCTGTCACCCTCACTGTGTAAAAGTTCTTCCGCATGTTGGTGCGGAACTTCCTGTGCTCCGACTTGCAGCCATTGCCCCTTGTCCTGTCTCCACAGACCACTGAAAAAGGGCTGGCCATTTCCCCCTGCATCCCATACTTAATATATTTATAAACATTCATTAGGTCCCCCCGTAGTTCTTCTCAAGACTGAACAGTCCCAGTTCACTCAGCCTGTCCTCATAGGGGAGATGTTCCAGGCCCTTAATCATCTTTGTAGCCCTTCTTTGGACTCTCTCAAGGAGATCACTGTCTTTTTCATACCAGGGAGCCCAGAACTGGACACAATACTCCAAGTGGGGCCTGACCAGGGCAGAGTATGCCAGTTCATCAGTATGCCAGTGCATGCTGATGAAGTTCGTGGAGGATACCGAACTGAGTGGGGAAGTAGACACTCTGGAAGGGAGAACCACCCTGCCAGAAGGCCTGCACAGGCTGGAAGGCTAAGGTAACAAGAACCTTATGAAGTTTACCAAGGACAAGTCTTAAGGTCTTGTACCTGGGATCAACTTGCCTGGAGAGCAGCTCTGTGGAAAAAGAGTCCCACCTGGGGGTCCTGGTGGATAAACTCAATGAGTGAACAGTGTGCTGCAGTGGCAAAGAAAGTCAACAGGAAGCTGGACTGTAACAAGGGCATCACCAGTAAAGATAAAGAAGTCATTACCCCACTCTACTTAGCACTTGTCAATCCACATCTGGAATACTATGTTGCTTTGGTCCCCACAATATTAAAAAAGATGTGGACAGGCTGGAGAGGGTCCAGAAAAGGGACATGAAGATGATCAGAGGCCTGGTAAGGCAGCCATATGAGGAAAGGCAGAGAGAACAGAGTTTGCTCTGCCTTGAGAAAACAAGGTTTAGGGGAGACCCTCACCCCATGTTCGAGTACTTAGAAGGTGGCTACAAAGAAGATAGAGTATCCCTTTTCACAAGGAGTCACATGAATAAGATGAGGGGTAATGGGTGCAAGTTACTCCTATAGATTCCTATTGGACAGGAGAGGAAAATTTTTCACAAGGACATCAGCCATTGGAATAATCTCCCCAGGGAAGTGGTGGATTCCCCAACACTAGATGCTTTTAAGCAGCTGAACAGGGTGCTGGACCATCTTGTCTAGATGGAGCTTTTCCTACGAAAGTTTGGACCAGATGATCCTTGAGGTCCTTTCCAACCTTGTATTCCATGATATTGATGCAGCAGAGAAGAGCAGCAAAACATAATGAATTCTTATAGCAAGCTGGAAATGGAAAGGCTGTCATTATCTACCACATTAATTACTGAATTACTATGCTTTTATGACGTTTCAAAATACATATTTCAACAGAATTTTTTATTTGATCTTATGCATGTTTAATGACACATAAAACTGTACTAAGTAAATGCAAATCACAAAATAGGATAATGTGTATTTTGTTGCTCAGCCCTTACTATTCATAAAAGAATCCAAGTGCTTTTTTTTTGGGGGGTGACGGTCCAGCATAATTAAAAGCTTTGCAGAAGAGCAGATAAGCATTTCTACTAACCAGCTGTAAAATGATGTAAGGCTTACTGAGCATTTATAAAGAAAATTCTCTACGTGGTCTGGTTTGACACACAAACATCTACCCTGAACGTTCACACATGTTCAAATAGTATCAAGTACCTCAGATCCTCTGTATTACATATATGGCAACTTTATTTACAGTGATAACCTATCCGGCAGGTTACCCATCGAGTTAGAAAGCCTTGGCACAACTGAGCAAGACTGGACATGTAGGAAGGGCAAACAAACATACACAAAATACTAGGCAATCCTGATTGTTTCACCCCTTTCATAATCTGTTTAAGGATCAGGATTAGGAACTGTTATAGTTTTGATTTTCTTGTAATGTTAATCACCCACACTCCTGGTTCTCTGGTGGTCTGGTAGTCGTAGGTAAATCATCTCTCACTTCACTTCTCAATATATAGACGAATACCTAATAAAGACTGTTTATCTCCTTGCTACCATTTCTTGGCTAAAAGCAAAAGCATAGGGTTCTGGCACACAAGATGAAACAAAGATAAAAGTACAGACAAAAAAGGATCAAAAATTGTGCTGAAACACTTGATTCTGTACACTGAAACTTTCAGAAGTGAATTTAGGCTAGGAAGAAAGCGTATAAACAACAGAAGACATGGGGATGTTTTTGAAAAGCTTTTGATCCTTTAAGCAGTATTGGGATCAGCCTTCTGTCCTGAACCAGCTATAGTGGCGGCAACAGGAACACTGGCATGATCCCATGCCTAATCCAGATGGAAATTATAACCATGCAAGAAGATTAATTTTACGCATTCTCATTACATCTACATGGATTAAAAGATTTACTGCCAAAAGTTAGGGCTAAAGGTAACCCTGGATGTTTTGCTTAGGGTGGGTTAAGAAAGCTTTGGGTGTTTTTTGTTTGTTTGTATAAACCAGAACAACTTTCCCATAAAGCCTTTCTGAATATTTCCTAAGGGAAATCTGTTACAGAAGTAGCTACAGTATATATGCTGTCACAGTTGCACACAGCATACAAAAGACCATTTTCTTAAGAAGTCTGTATCTTAGTAGTTTCATCTATTTATGTATTGTTCAAAATATATTAGTAGAGGTTGTACAAAAAGAAGAGACATTTAACTAAGACATTTGACACACCATGCGAGAGTGCAGAAAAAATCCCTGTTGACTCCAGCCCAAAATGGTCATGGATTTTTGAAGAAAAATAGGCTCTGCAATTTATGTAACAGCAAAAGCTAGGTTGCATCCTCCACGTGAGATCTTGTACAACATATTAGAGAAAAAGAGAGCTTTTTAAACATGAAGAAATGGGGAGAGGAAATAAAACTTCTTAGGGAAAAAGTTAAAAAATTATTATTTATTTTGGCCCAGCACTCCAATCCAGAAGCAGATATTCCAGGGAGGCCACCTTCTTTCAAATAAACTTATAAAAGACTAAAGGAATTTTTCCCCCTCAAGTATTAACAGTGGTGTGTAATACCTAAGTGCTGAAAATTTCTGTTATTATTGAAACATGACATTGAATTAAAACAGTTCAAGCATTGTTCAAGAAGAATTAAAATATGTCCAAATACACAGGAAAAAAAAAAATCTACATTTAAAACGAACTAAGAGTTTCTAAATCAAGAAGTCTACATAGATGTTCTAGATTCACCTTCTTCTAGAGGTTAAATATATACAAACCCTGGTGAAAACAGCATGTTTTCAAGATTTTACCTTTTTGGAAACCAGCAAGAAGCAGAGGTGACAGAAGAACATAAAAATAAAATGTTGGAGCAAGCCACTGTAATTTTAACATTAAAGTATGAGCCAGTGTAATTGCCAAACCAAGACTGACTCCATCTGATGCTGAGCATTAAATGGCTTCTTAGCACAGTTAGTTTGCTAGCTACGTGTACAGTGACGGCACAATACTTAAATTCTTTAATTTGTTGGATGCATTTTGACAGATCCAACCCTCAAACTCTTGGAAAATATTTTTGCCCATCTTAGATAAAAATCAAAGGCCAGCTTTCAAGTATTGTATCAGCACTTCTCCTTAGTCTTGTGTTAGCACCTAAGCAACTAGTAGCGACATCTGAATGATGTAGCTTACATCTGAATGATCTTTGACACTGTAAGATAGGGATTCTCAGAGGCCAGGTTGAATAACCTGGCAAAGTAATGTAGAATAACTCACACCAGTATTTAACAGCTGAATATACAAGACTTTCCAAGTACTTTTATCTTTGTCTCATCTCGTTTGCCAGAACTTTCCAAGAAGTCAACACTGTACAAGCCCTCCCTGGTTTCACTTTGAGAACGTAATATATTCCATAGGTAGGGCTCTGTGTGTATCTGTTTGTTTACCTTGAAGATGTAACCCAGGGTTATTCTAAGAAAAAAGTGAAAATTGAATTGCTTCAAGTGAGGGTAGTTTATACAATCTTTAAGAACTTTTCTGACAGAAACAACACAAAAAGCTGTGAAGAGCTGCTATTTAGGAGACCCACTGCTAAAAAACTGCCAAATAATGAGAAGAGCTCACCTAGGCAAGAAGGTCACTTCCACTTACCACAGGAGTTTACCCACAGGAGGTTTGAGCACAGTATCTTAAGTCTGAAGGAGAAAAAAGGCAAGGATCACAAGTCATAGTGTGGGATTGTAGAGACAGGAACCACAATGACTCAAGCTGGAAGGGACCTCAAGTAGAGCTACTGGGTCAGACCAGATAGCTCAGGTCTTATCCAGCAACATCTTGAAAACATCTAAAGATGGACAATCTCTCTGGGCAACCTGTTCCAACATTTGCTTGGCTGTCAGCACTGTAGACAAGTTTCCCTTAGAAAAAGCAAAATACTCTGCTATTTGAACTGCAGCTAGGAAAATATTATCAAGACCACAATAATCCCTATCCCCATCCGATACTCTGGTTGAGATTTTAGATTGGATTTTCTGGCACCATAATCTACATTTTTCCAACAGCAAAGATACCTAGTAGAGATTGCTATTCATTGCTGATTTTTCCAAAGTATGCAGAAAAGCTGTTTGGAAATAGCAGCCAGGTGGAGAAGCCACGAGGATGACAATGAAAATGATACATAACTTTCATGTACTGCTGTCCTGGCAGCAATTTTCATTGCCAAAATGCTGGCTGTGAAAATTAAAGAGAATACCCCAGCAACAAGTGAAGACAAGAAGCAAAACAAGAAAAAGGAGAGCCAGGCATGCCAACAGTTGTAGAACTAAACGTTATTCTCAAGATGGACTGAAAGAAAAGGAAAGGATACCAAAGACTGGCAATTTCTCACAGAAATCAATTTTGGGAAAAGCAAGTGATGGATATAAACATACTTTATGTATCTTTGATGTGCACACAGACCAATATCTATAGCCACAGATGAAAAAGGTTAATTAATGAACTGTTCATTCAACCCATATCCTAGAAAGAAGCCTAAATAAAGAATATAAAAATATTAAAGAAGTTAAAAGGACAAAATTATATGCTATTAAGACACATTAAAGAAAACAAGAACTCAGTCATTAAATGCACCATAAACACAGGGAAGATGAAGGGAAGTATAACTGCAAGGAAGACTGTGAAGAGCCTGAAGTGGCACTTTTGTTTTTAATAATTCTTCAATTTTACTGAAAAACAAAGGCAACTAGCATAATTAATTTCAAGATGAAGGGTACCTCTGTTCCTCCTCACCACACTCATCATTTTGGAGAAGACTGAAGGGGTCAACTTACAACTGAGAAAAAGCATATTAGAGACTATTGGATTAATTATCTAATTAAATTAAACACCCTCATCTGATGAACTTCAGCTCAAGATATTTTGAGCATAGTTGAAGCTGTTTAGAACTTAACTCATGGCACAAGACTGAGGAGAAGGGAAGATACTATACCTTTTGCTTCAATCAAATACAGATGCTTTCTGCTTCTAACATAAGTCTCTTAAGTTTGGAAACCTATATTGGTTGATAATCACGAACATAAAATGCTGATTTACTTTTATACCAAGATAATGAGCCTTGTAAAAAAAAAAAAAAGGGTGGGGGAAACATGGGAACACTTATTATATAGAGAGAGCATAATCTTACTGAAATTTAAACACTGCAAAAATATGTTTAACAAAAATCAACATGGGATTTTACGGAAGGTAAAGGAGTTACTACTGAAATCTTTAAGTTGCTTTTACTTACTCATATGTTTACTCTGTCATAGATTTCATTCGCTCTCATTCCAAGGCACACATGCCCAACTAGTCCTTCACATGCATACAATAGTGATTGTAAAGGTTATCAGTTACCAAGTCTTTATCAAGTCTCTTAGGTTCTTTTTGAATCATGAAGAGGACCCATTTTTTGGACAAATCTTTTACACCCTCTGAAAGATGACAGTTATGATCTTTGCTCCAGAATCTTGGTTACTGCAGTATCTTAAGAGCACCATTAGGAAAGGTCTGCTTATTCTTGTTCACTAGAAACACGTCTGTTTTCCTACTGAGCTAATGGAAAAAGGAGCAGCATATAGTAAACCTTGTTACTAGACATCCCACTGCTGTTAGGCTGTATGGTCCTCTGACAAGTCACGTGGGCCACAGCAAAGATAGTGACACTTATCACAGCACCTATCATCTTGTCTTGACATGAAAAAAGCTCCTTGGTTTTACTGCTAGAAACTGCCTTCTCCATTATCAATACAGGCCACTCTTTTAATCCTCACTTTTGCTGCTTCCAGTGTTTTCACAAACACATTTTCATCCACATTATTTTTGTCCACTCTAGTATCATTAATATTATTATTTTACAGACAACAAAGTTTATAGTGGATTCAGACAGGCCACAGGACCAAAGTAAATTCACAAATAGCCCAGGATGAAGGAGGGGATGTTCAGGTGGGATAAATGCAATATTACATGGATGGGACAAAGGATAATTTAACTGCAGGGTAACAAATGCAAGACAAGAAGGAAACAGAAAATACTAAAACATAGCATAGCACAAATGGAATATGTCCTTGCAAAATCATCACGTAGGATTTTTAATTTTCAACACCATGAATCTGCTTATTCCTCCAGTTTCAGGAAACTGTCAGAACTGCGAATTGCTTTTGGTACTGAACTTCAAGAAAAATTAATTCTAGGAGAATGGCTCTAAAACTTTAACAAGAGGAGTTGAAAAAGTGACTTCAGTGCCATCAAAACAGAAAGGCAATCTCTCCTCCTTTAAAAACAGGACAAATAACAGTACCTTAATTATAGTAAGACAGATTTCAATTAGACATTAAGAAAAACATTCTAATGGCAGAAACTGTGACATGTGGGAATACATCTGACTACAAAAGTGTGGCAGGTTATTTTGAAATTACTGTAGTTAACACAATAATGTAAACAGAAATCAAATCAAAGTCCCTTTCCCGATTTTTCCCCTTCCTTTTAAGACATGTTCTTTTTTGAACAGAGGAAACGAGGTTTCCTTATTGAATTTTTTACTGCAGACAGGCGTTAGACTCAACCTCTACCCCACAGAAAAGTCTGGTCAGTATTAAAAAAGACGCAAACAAAAAAACCCCAGAAAAGCTTATGGTTTCCCTGTTAACATGCAACATTTTATCTTCAATCAGAACTAGAGACAGCTGACCTAAATGTTGATTAAGCAAATCAGGCAGAAATAATTTGTTAGCTCAAACTGCCTGTTTCTCATGAAAAGGCTTCTGAAAGAGGCAAACTTACTAAGTAAAATTCCAGCATGAACATAGAAATTATTTTCTTTTTTTCTTCACATAATGAGACAGAAGTTGGGAACAGCACATGCTGCTCTAATAGTTACACAGAGTCGCAGTGCTGGAGACCTGTGTCTTTTCCTACTCAGATCAAAGCTGCATTCCTACATCAGTATGCTATATTCCTTATTCACATCTATTAACCTGAACATATCAACTCCCTTCATAGAATGTGGCATTCGGCTGATCCTAAATTAAGTCCTTTGTCTCCGGAGCTGGATAGCCCCAGAATTCTAACAGGCAGGGACACTTACACAACCGCACTTCAAAGCGGCCTGCAAAGCACCGCACCGTCTTTGCCTTCAGCAATCACAAGCCAGTGACTCATTCAAGTGACCTTATTTGCTCATTAGAAGCTCTAGGTGCAGGTTGAAAAATGTCAGACAGCTTGAATTAATATGTTTTTTATAAAAAAACCCCACAAACAGTAGTATATATTTTCAGCGTTTTGATGACAACATTTGTTTTACTTCAGATCTCATCTCGCTATTTACTTATGGACAACACTGACTTCAAAGGTTTTTAGTCATCATAATTTTATGTCAACAGCAGGTGCACAGCTCACCCTAGCACTACAATGCTTTGATACATCATGCCGTGTAAAAATAACAATATTTGTAGCCATTTCTCAGGAGATTTTTTTTTTTCCTTCTCGCACTTCAGCAGTATGGCAACATGAAATGTCAAGATACAAACAGATTACAAACTGGTTGTAATCCATATTGCTCAACATTTATGGACTTTTATGCTCACATGTAAAATTTAGGTCCTTGAAAGTCTCACACTAGGGTACATCATATCTTAGGAGAGCAAGGCATCAAATAGACCAACCCAATGTCAAAGTAGTAAGTCAAGAGAAGACTGCAGAAAAAAGGGAAGGAAAAATTAACTCCAAGCTGGTTGTGACTCATCTTCAGAAGTTCTTCAAACAAAGTGGGACCTGAAGGACTGTAATGTCTACTGATTACCACTTCTCTTTCAAAAGTACAGTAAGGTCTGCTATGCCTACAATCCACAAATAAAGAACAGCTAAAAGAGGAATGATACTTTCAATGATATCAGAACACTTACAAAATGTAGCCCAGACAGGCAGGAAGCTCTGTATCTTTTAACATATCTGGCAACTTATCTGAGAAATTAAATAATCCAAGAGTTTAGCGATATATGTTATTACAATATACTGATATGCCAAAGCTATCCACTCAATAAGGGCAATCTTAATGACCTGTTGCATGCACAGATTTGATCCTTAGTGAAAGGATCGTCACATTTCCCAATACCATTCCAATAAACCTTTTATTAAAAAGAATTTAATCAATATATTATAGCAATTTGCTCTTTGCACTTACTCAGTAACTGCCTCAGAGTAACAAGTTAAAAATCCACCCATTAAAAACAAAAAGAGCAACAAACTCCTGTTTTTTAAGCACTTCTGCTTCACATTAAGGTTACTAAAGGATCTTAAAGAATTCCTTTTAAATTGAAGAAGTTGTTCTTAAGATTTAATGTCACATGTGACTGTATTTCCTAGGTATAGGACATATTTAAAGAAAACCCCCTCAGGTTAAAAGGTTCCATTACAAAATTATATATAAAATTCAGGGCTCTAATTGGAGGACAAGAGTTAGAAAGAAAGTTAGCCAACATTAAAATACCCCAACATATTTAAAGAAAACAGAAGACAGAATGCTGAAAGCAAGAAGAGGATAGTAATAGTGGTTGGGAGCTTTGGGATATATTTTATTGAAAAAATGATACCACAAACAGTTCTGCACTGTTTCTATACTAAAACATTTGACTACTCTAAGAGACAGAGCTGCAATAAGAAAGCTTTGTAATTTTTTTGATGCAAATAAGCTGGTGCAAAATACTTCAAGTCAGCTATTCTTGATTAATAGTTTAGAAATCTCAGCCAAGAAAAAAATTAGTGTGTCTAAAAGAAAGGAACACATGTAATTTGCATCTCTGCTGGGTAGGTGGAGTATAAAGCAGAATTCCTATGGACTTGTGTGGTTGATAAAACGCAGGATAACTTTAACTTTCAGTTCTATTGAAGTACCAAAAAAGTCTGTCTCGTTCATGCTCTGGAGATCATGCCATCCTTTCCTTTTGCACTGACTCATGTCTACCAGTTTTAGTAAAGTTACAGGAAGAGTGTAAATTGCCCCTGCATACTGCTAACAGTTACACAGTTACCAACATGACAAACTATATCCAAATCTGAACTGGACTGTTGCCCCCATGCACACTTTTGCTGTTTGATCATGCAACCAGAGGCGATTACAAATACAATACAGAATTCTCAGGGCAAGCTGCTATAAACAGAATCACAAATATTACACATGGACTCTCACCTGTGTGAAGTGAGACCGAGCCATTCTCTTTCACCACGTGCTGCAGTAACTTAAGTCTGCTGTCACTTAAGACCACACATACAATTTGTTACCACTGTTCAGGTTAAGTAGAGGATGCTTAAGGAGCTACTATAATGTGATTCTGCTTTGAGCTTGGTTTCAGAGAAGTGTTTCAGTGACTATCTGCATCTTCTCAGTTCTAATGCCAAAGTATTAGGTACATCTAGTTTAATAAAGATGACTTTTCCTTAAAATAAGCAATTACAACAATGAACCCGCAAGGGCACTGTATACCAGCTATTACTAAGATTTTGGCAGTTCTCATACACTCGATGGTAGTTCCACACTCCAAGGCTTTCCCTGGGTTAGAAGCAAGCTTTTACATGAAGGAGTGGGAAAATGGAACGTTGTTTTCATTATCAGTGAAAACCCACCTAGAAGACAATTGCTATACACAGCACTGCTTATTATGTCACGGAGAAAACTAGAAATTAGAAGTTTAGGTATGTTCAAGGGGTTTACCAACATCTTACTGTCCAAGGACTTTGCTAGCAACAGAGATTAAAGAGAAGTGATATTTTTATGATGTTGGCATCAGGACATGTTTTCTTTCTTGATAAATACAGTCAAGGGCACTTTCTCTAGAAAAGCAGTGCCAATAGTTCATTGTGTATGATGGCCTTGGATGAGAACACAGTGACCTTTTTATTATGGATAACAAATATGCTTCCCAGATAGAGAGAGATCTTAACATAAATTAGACTTTTATTTCAAAGGCCAAAGAGAAAAGCAAAAAAATACTTTTACAAGCAAAATCAAAAGATTTTGACCTAAGTTAAACTTGCTTTTTCATTCTCACTCCTTTGTTATTTTCTCCTTTCTACACAAAATAGTTCAAGAAGAAACATTATGATCTTGATTTCAACAGAAGTCACTGCAACCTCCTAAATTTTGTTTCAGGAAAGCCAGATGAACATATACTCAATCTGCTTTTAAGAAAAAAACTACAGATTTTGGGCAGCTAAATTATTTGTTCAAATATGCCCATTTCTAGCAAAACATTTTTATGAGCTACTTTTTTTTAGCTGAGAGGAGGTGTTTTTATTCCTCTGTCATGGGAAACACTGCAGTGCTCACCTTGAGGGACAGCCAGACAAAACGCTGCCACTTTTGAAACCTGAAGATCATTTCAGGCCAGCTTTGTGAACCAGAACTTGCGCAATCTTCTATAATATGCCTGCCTAAATTTGTGTCCTATTCAGAATGATTTGCATCTTCGGAATCAGAGATACTGGAAGAAAGAGAAGGTTCATACCTTCAACTTAGAAATCCAAGGTTAAATCAGGTTGAGAGCCAGTTGGTAACATTTCTCTCCCAGAGGATTTTCACTAATTTCCCCTGGTTCATGCATTGAACTGCCACAAAATAAAAAGAGTAGGGGAAGATTGCTGAAAAGGTGATTTATGGGATTGTTCTACATTTGAGACTCCTGAGTGAAAACACTAAATCAAGAGAATTATTTCCTCTCAGAGTTACAAACAATACAGTACCATAAAAGGGGACAGACACTTCCTTAGCCATACGAACAAGGCTCTGAGGTGCAGGTTCACTGCGTTTCACAGACAAGTGAGAGCAATGGCAGCGTTTAGAGCCCTCTGCTCGCACCAAAGGCAGTGGAGCATGTCTCACCCTGAGGACAGAGAACCATAAAATCCACTGTTTGCTTGGGGCAGGAAGAGTTGGTCAGACAGAGCACCTTCACAAAAGCAAATACACTGTTCATAACTGGCAGTTCCAGTAGTAATAAAAATTTTAGGTAAGTGAATGAAAAGCTCATATGGATCTTTACTCTTTAGCAAAGGTCTTTCAAGTTTAAGCTATCTATAATATATGATGCAAATAACGTTATACTGCACACACTTAAAGGATAAGGATGGGTACTGACACTAACATATTAAAAAAAACTGATATAAATTTATAAATTGCAAATAAGAAGTATCATCTGTTTGCCTTTTTTATATCATCCTTATTTTGAACACACTTGAGCTGTTAAGTTTCAGTATGATTTCCAGTGACCCAAAATAAAGGATGTACACTATTAAGTGAACAGCAAACACTTTCCAGTATTTCTCCTTCCATTAAAAAAATATTAACGAGAACATCAATTAGCAATGACTGTTCCTGTTCAAGATAGACAAGAAAGTTGTTGTAATGCTCAGAGTGAACCAGCAACAGATCAAATTCTGAGCCTTGATTTACAAAGTAAAACCACTGAAAAGCAGATTTTACAGTTTGCTTCGAAAGACCTACTACAGATCAGCCTCATCTGAAACAGAAGACATGTTCAGAATTCTGCACAAACAGCAAATGCTTAATTGATAGGAAGAAAGTAGATTCTGGTGATGTAAAATAGATATATTAAATGTTTCTGAAATGACAAAAAAAAAAATCAAAACATTCAAAGCCAAAAAGGCTGCTTATATTAAATATTTAGTCAACATACTAGACAAAATTATTTCCATAAACACAAAGATAGACCAAACAGTTTCAGAACCCTGAGCACAGCTTCATCTCGTCTTAGCTCTAAGAGCATAGGAGCAGAATTTTTATAACAATGTGTGCAAGGTATTTACACACCCAGAACCCAATGCCTAGGTAATTGAAGTAACTTAGCACATACCATAAAATTAAGTTAGGAAAAGACCTTCGTGTATAATCACAATTAAATACAAGCCCAAAGATGACATGCTATGGAAAAGAAAAAAAAATGCAATAAAGTTTTCAAGAGTGATTTTTTTAAAGCATATTCTAAGCATTTCTGACAGAAAGTGAACAAAGTGTGGATTGGATCTGGGTAAGTATCAGAACAAAAGTGTCACGCTAGTTCTGTCACATTTTATAGTCCTTAACAGTGAACTTACACCTCCTCCATCTGCAGAACCTGAAGAATTTCATACAAGACAGAAGGGTGGTAGCAACAACTTAGGTGAATACCTGAAGCCTGTGACAGTCCCATATTGACATTTCTCACAACACCTGATTAAGATTTTACTACTCCACAGAATGGCAGGAACCCTTGGACATCATCTAACCCAATCCCCCTCTAAAGCAGGCTCACCTAAAACATGTATCCATGTGGGTTTTGAGTATCTCCAGTGAAGGAGACTCCACAACCTCTCTGGGCAGCCCATGCCAGTGCTCTGTCACCCTCACTGTAAAGAAGTTCTTCCTCGTGTTGAGGTGGAACTTCCTGTGTTCCAGTTTGTGCCCGTTGCCCCTTGTCCTGTCACTGGGCACCACTAAGAAGAGGCTGGGCCCTTCCTCTAGACACCAGCCCTTTAGATATTTATAAGCATTGATGAGATCCTCCTCAGTCTCCTCTTCTCCAGGCTAAAATAGCCCCAGCTCTCTCAGCCTTTCCTTATACAAGAGAGGTTCAAGTACCCTTATCATCTAATCATCAATCTCTCAAAGGTAATCATTTGCTGCTCAGCTGAGCTGAGAGCACATTCTCAGTCCATGCAGTTATAAACCAGAAACTGTACAACCTTCATGACAAAGGCTTAAGCTAATGCATTTTCCTGTGTGCCTGCATACACAGCCTCATCTTCCTGTGGTCGCTTCTGTAGTTTAAGGGGTTACTTACATTTCATGCCTCAACATAATTCCAAAAGGCAAAGCATCACAATGATAAACTTTAACATGGAGTCATTAAATTCCAATATTTACTTTTGGTTTCTATGAAATGGTCTCTTATGAAGAAGGCAAATTTCTGATTTTTTTTTCCATACACCAAAAATTAAAACAACATTATACTGCTGACAAACGGTGTCTTAACTTTTAACTACAGTTTACATTCATATTAGAAAACAAAAATAAAATTCTCAATTTCTAAAGATTTTCTGTACAAGTGAAACAATAGAGAAAAGGATATTTTCCTGGAATTTCAATACCCACTCTGTAGTCCACATAACTTTGATATGGATGGAAGTTGAAAATAAAAATGAGACCTGCTCTTTCAAAGGCTATGACCTTATTGGATTCATGTTTTTCACTCACATAGGCCTAGGAAAGAAAAAAATTAAAATCCAATACTATTTCATTCCTAAGTGAATTAACAAGAAGAAGAAACAAACATGCTTCTATGCCTCACTTCAAGTAGAACATTCAAAGATTCAAGCAACTTCGACAAGGGTATTTGCAAGCAAACTACAACTGTTTATCTATGTAATGTCCTGTAAAGTTTCTGATTACTAAGGCATAGCTTACATTTTATAAGGCAACATAAAATTAAAGAGAGAGAAGCATGTTAGGTACAAAGCACTTGAAAAGTTCTTGCTCAAATATTCATATCATGGTCTTTTTGTCACAATTTCCTTTAGCAAAGCCAAGTCTTCAATCTGCTTGCTATGAAGATCAGCATCGCATTTACAGTTAGTAATTTAGAAAATGAAGCACTGGATATGTTTGTTTGGTTTTTTTTTAAATTTGTGAGAAATAACATTGATAAGTCACAATACACTACTGCACCTTTGTTCTATTTGCTGATGTCACTAATAAATAACTAGAAATCCATTAAAAATTATTTAAAATGGACTATGACTGGTATGAAATAATAAAACACTGAAAAATTTATAATAATTGAGTTGCTTTGATAAAAAAAGTGGAGTGTGATATTTAGGTAAAGAGGCAAATATAAAAGTGACAGGTTGAAGATCAGGACTCTATAATTTACACTACACTCTACTGAAAGTGCTTTCTCAGTAACAGAGTAATTATTTATATAAAGTAAATTGTCAGAACAATTTACGCTTTCCCAAAGCAATCCTTGGATTGGATTACAGACAATTTTATAGTATGCTTTACCCAATCTGCGGTTACTAAATAAAAATAGCAAAAATAATAGGAAAAGAGCTTGCTATGAAGTTAAAAGTAGACTGTTTCAGATTTCTATTATCTGTGGAAGATATTTCAGTGACATGTTTTGACAACTTGAAATATATGGTGGGGCGTTACACACTGCATAATAAAGTGCTGTTTAAAATTTCTGCATGCAAATTTGGTATGGTTGTTATTCTGAACACGTACCCAACTGGTGACTAAAAACTTATCATTTAGTATATACAGCTTACCGGGGGAGATGCAAGCCAGCCATATTTTTCCTCCAATTTATTCATATCTCTATCAAACGCGTTTAGGAATCTATAACGAAGAAGATGATCCTCAGTAAGATTAAACTGTCTTCTGGCATAGTGGTAGCTCTCATTATTGCCTTTCCTGGGGAAGTCAAGCCATTCTGGATGTCCAAATTCATTACCTGTATTTAAAAATATTAAGGATACATGAAATTAGATAGACTAAAGTATTTATCGTATCTAATCTAAAAATAGATTAATGTAGATTTCATTTCTGTAAGTTTTAAATCCTGAAGACTAGTTCTCTGTATATACATTCTCCATGTATAAATAGGTCATTATTACAAAAATCTCAAACAACCATACATTTATGGTTGGTAATGGTTTTGGTTTGGCCAATAAAACTACCAGAGCAAAATATCCATAGTTAAGTATAAAGTGGTGAATGAATGATACCCTCCACGCTAGCGTAGCAGGTTTAAAGAAATCCTTATTCCCATCCCTTAATAAGGGCAACGGAAATTCAGTCAATCAGGACACAAATTTAGCAGCCACTATGAAACCTATAAACATCACTTCAGCAGTAGTAGTCCATTGGTTTAGAACACTTAAAAGAAATCAGCACTACCTTTCAAGTAAATACACAGAGGCAGAAATCTCATTTTATCAATTAAACTTCGAACAATCAAAAAGACCAGTCAGATGCAGTTGGACCAGTTTTGGGTTTGGTTTATTTTTTTGACTTTTTATCCTGGCTATAAATACGGTCATCATTATTTCCAGTGGTATTAAAAAGCATTTAATACTGAAAAGAAGGGACTTCAGAAGTATGACAGTACCAGGGTCTAATACTGTGCGTGCATGGATCCAGCCTCCTTGCAAGGGGTGCTCCTTTTCCAAAGGGAACACTCAGTGTCAGGAGCACCAGACACATTTCAGGCTGGGATTAAGTAGGTTTGACTGCTGGGTTCCTCCATGTGCCCACCACTACAGATGCCTGTGCACACCTATAAGCACTGTTGCATTTCAATTTGGTTTTCTATAGCAGCAATGTTTTGCAAGTTTGGCAGTCTCAATGCTGATAATCTAGGCCACATAAGTATACAACAGACTTCACTTTAAGGCAAGGAATAAGTTCTTTCAGACTTAGATCACACTATATAAAAAGGAGGAAAAAAGTTGTAGTTTAATGAAGAAAAAGCTCAGCTTCTCTTGTGAAGAATCTCCAAAGCAAATTCCAGCTGTCAAAGCTATAGATTTGCAGCAACACCTCACTAAGGACTCAGTATTTTGAATGACTGTCACGTATGCAATGCTTTCTTCCATAGTATACTGTCATTGCAGCTTGAGACAAATCCAAATGAACTTTATAGTACCAGTTAATACCATAACCTGCAGCCTAGCAGACTCCTAGTCATTCTATCTGACGCAGGATTAAAATGAGTTCAGTGCCCTGAAAGGTAAAACACACATTTCCAAGCCTACGATAGTTGATTCATCACAAGCACTTCATAGAGATTACACAGAACACCCAAGCACCCTAAAACAGAGACGACAAGTACTGCACCTGGAAATACATATGGGAGGTAACGTGATCACTTTTAAGAGAGATTTGATTTTTTAAAAGAGTGGCCTAACCCTTTCTACAAGCAGTTACTCAAGTTTTGTCAATAAACTGGAGTTTTGTGGGCAGATGAAGAGCTGGGATGCTGCAAGCAGGCAAATGTTGTTTCCTGGATGGATACTTTGCATGTGCAGCCACCATCTGCTGTCTCGTACAGCCCGCGCTGCCTGGAAGGCCCAGAGGATACGGTCAGTGGTGACAGCTACGACTTTAGATTTTTGAAGCAATTTTTGTGTATTTCCATGCTTCACGGGCACAAAGAAGTGAACAGAAAACAAAAGGGAACGGCTGTATATATATTTAGGAGAATCCTTCACAGTGGTATCTGTTTTGTAAACGAACTGACAAGTTGTAAATTAAATTTCCCCTTCAAAAGCTAAACCACTAAATTTCATATTCAGCTCAAAACCGGAGATAAATATAAAAGAATCAGAATCACAGCAGGACTTTGAAAATGACCTTGGAATAATGCTGGACTCTACTCTTAAACTGTGCTAACAATACAGTACTGAAAATGAGGAAAGATATTGCTACGAAACAGACGCCGTATCTAACAAAATTCAATATTCTCTTAAAAGCTGGGCAAGGTATTACCTTCATTTGTGATCTGCACACTATTCAAAAGATAAACTACATGAGATAGTTCAGTTAAAGATAGCAAAGAACATCAGAAAGTCAAAGATGATATGTATCTTGAAAAGATAGCCACGAAAATCATACCTATTTGTTCAAGAAAAAAAACACAACAAAAAAACCCAACAGAGGAAATAAGCAATGGAAGATAGAGAATAAATTAGAATAAGCCAGCCCATCATTTCAACAGAGTATTTCACTGTAAGTAGAGCATACCTCTTTCATGTTTTAACCATATACCAACTCCCCTCACCTCCACTTGCTTTGCCTATTTCCCCACCACAGTTGCTTGAATGCTGCATTTTGTTGGTTTGTGTTGGTTGGGGTTTTTTTGAAGAACAATAGAAGTGCAGACAAATACAAAAATACAAAAGCAAATGTTACTGTTCCAGCAATTGCTAATGGTCATTAAGAAAAAAAAGAAAAGGAGTTTAGCATTGTGCACTGTGTTGATGGAAGATGAATTACGTGCTGATGTCTGAGAAGCACAAAGGTGTAAACACAGAGTGCGCGCACTTTAATTGTGTTTCTGTGGGTATCTTCGGGACCACATTCATGATTTTAAAAGGGTCCCCTGATTTCTCTTAAGAAAGCAATATGTAAGTTCATAAATAAGGACAAAATAAATTGAAGTACACATTTGGGTTATGTTTTTAAGATGCAGTATAGGGAAAAGGAACTAGTGCTTAGGATGCGAGGACCAACAGATAACCCACAGTACCCACAGTACTGATAACCCACAGTACCCATGAAGCATGCACTGGCCTCTTCCCCATCTTCCACTTCTCTTTTCTGACAAGAGCCACAGCCTTCACTTGTTGATAAGTGTGAAAGCCTCTAAGTGTGGAAGTACATTTGGGATTTTTTTTCATGTAATTAATTTGCTGTTTGATATAAAGGTCCAAACTACAGACAGACAAGGAGCCAGCTGCTACAAACGATGCAAATCAAGACAATGGAACTAATGTGGAAGAGGCAGAGAATAAAGCTGAAATTAACTGAAACTTTGATTAGAGGAACATACCAAAGACAAATCATTGAAGTGCAATACATACTAATTTTATCTGGCCATTAATTCAAATTTGCTATTTCCTACACATTGTGCATATTGGACAACTTTTTGATGTACAAGACTTCAAGATCACAACTACAACAAATAAATTAACTTTCTCTTACTATAATGAAAATCTACATCAGACTTGTTTATTAGGCTAGAAATGCATTTACACCACAAAGTAGTTGCACTACTGATGATAACACTTTGAAGCTGGGCCCCGCAGGTCATTAAAGTTTTCTTGATCTCTCTTCTTAAGACATCTTTACCAGCAATTCTCTCTCAAAGATTCAGGCTAAGCAGAACTGAAGGCATATTTAAAAGATGCAGCAGGCAGTATCAAGAGATGCCCATTATTTAGGTTTGTTTGTATCCTGTATTAAGTATGACAGTAAACACTTTAACAGCAGTTAAAGCCAGTAGTTTATTTGATAGAAAGTTAAGTAGTTTAATTATGTATATACAGCTGAACAAGTTTTTAAACGATCTAAAATAGCATAAAAAGATCCTATTTAAAGCTGATGAGCTGCAGTCTGGATACACTGGGAGACAATATCAACAGTTCCACCCTAACCTATTTCTATCAAAGCAAGTAGAGTTGCATCAATTTACACAGGTCAGGTCAACTAATCCACGAGTTGTAACTATGAATTTAGCTTCACTACCTTTGTGAACAATGACGACAGTGCAACAATCTGCAGATTATGAACAGAATCAGTGTAAGTCAGATCTAGATAGCACATGATATTGATCATTATTTAAAAAAATAAACATTTCAAACAGATCTTCATTTTCCCCAGTTGTGAAGCTCTTGGATATTAAGCAATTTTGATATTTTGTATTTACTCATGTTGGCACCAAATCTTCTTTGCCCCTTAAGTAATTAAACTTAACATTCATACTACAAAAACCAAATGAGAAACTCTACACTGCCTTCCAATTCCGAGAGAATGAGCTTCATTACAAGCATTCATTTAATCCTGTCATCCACACAACAATATACTAAAGTGAAATTCCAAATGGACTCCCGTTGAAACACTTGGGTTAGATGACTTGGGGACCTTCATATTTTGTTAATCTCTCCAGCACTGGTACTCAATAACACACTGGTCTCCAAAAAACTTTAAAAAAGAAATCAATTCATGCAAACAATTACATTGCTATTCCTGCACAGAACACAGGCTGGAGGAAATACCACGTGAGCAAGTAGTAAGAAGAGAGGTACTAGTGAAATCAGTTCTGCTAGAAAAGTGTTTTTCTGAAAATATCACATATTTGCTCCTTCCAATCTATGGTAAGGCAAAAATCAGGATAAACATCACACTGGTTTTGAAACTCAGATCTTGCCTATCTCCTAGGGAAGAAAGGATGGGATTCATAACCTTGGTTGTACGAATAGATCACAGAATGCATCTCCTCTGGTATGACAGTCATGAAAAGACAAGATGGCTCTAAGATATCAAACACACAGGAAAGTACTGAGACCTTCAAATGATTATTCTAGATCACATTGTGGATCTAGGTACTCCATCTACAGACACTGAGTAGAACCACCAGGCCAGCTACAGAATCAAGTTTCAAGGAAGCCCCTTCAATCACTGATGTTGCTCCAAGAAGAAATCTTTCAGTTAATATAGAAATGTAGTTTCTTGTTCTTAATTTATATAGCACTAAATGAAGGTTTCTGCTATATGACTTTTTTCTGCCTCTCTCTTCTTTACTTCTTCTCAATTTCAACTGTTATCATGTGAAATCGTTTGGAAATCTGGCTTTAATACTATTCATCTATGACATTCCAGTTCTATTTCTTAATATAACAGTAAACCCTAATCAGAATTAAGTATTCGTTTAGTTGCCTGTTTACAACAGTGGAACAAAGAGTATAAAACCCATAAATAATGCCTCCTCTTAACAAACCCCACCAGCCTCTGCCTCCATTCATTTTTCAAAACACTGCAAGGATCACTTTATTTCTCATTTCCTCCTCTGCTTACAAATGACACATGTGCAGTTTGCATGAAAATGTAGTACAGACTTCCATGTAGTCAGCATATGTAGGTAGCACTTTCCAATATCCTACCCATCATTTGAATACCCAATCTTTTAAATAGTGAACATTTGTGTGCTGAGGCTTTAAGCCTCCCCACTGTTCTCTGAGAAATCCTAAAGAAAATTATGGTGGTCCTCCCCAGTACCATATGGATCAAACTGTAATACAAACGGCAATTTCTTCCAAGTTCTATAATAAACTTGTTGAAGCTCTGAGATAGGAAAAAACCAAAATCAATCACATTTTAAAAAAAAACCTTTAATAAAACCTTAAATAGATTATCAGAACATTATCCTCAGATAGATGAACCCCAGCTTTTTGCTAAGTACTGGGAGTTGAGAACATTTCTGTATAAGACTGTTTCATAAAGTTAGATTTGCAAGTTGGGGAATGTCAGCTCTGGCCGTACCTCACCTGGGACAACACACTCTCCATCACTTGAGATCCCAGTGTGTTGGGTTTGCGTGACAAGGCTTTCCTAGCAGGGATGGCTTCTGCAAGAAGCTGCTAGAAGCTTCCCCTAGGTCCAAAGTTGACAGAGCCAATACCAGCCAGGTGCAAGATGCACTCACCTCTGGCCAAGGCCAAGACAAACAAACATGTGCTACCACTGTTGCTAAGAAGGTGTGTAAAAAAAGAAAAAAGAAAAAAAAAAGAGCAGTTTTTGCTGCCAGAGAAAGGAGTAAAAAGATGCAAGAAACTCTGCAGACACCAAAGTTGTGAAAGAGGGTCAGGAGGTGCTCCAGGCAGTCCCCCTGTAGCCTGTGGAAGATTATGGGGAACAGAATAGATTCCATCTGCAGCCCATGAAGGACCCCACACCAGAGCAGATTGAGATGCTTTGACTCCATGGGAATTCTGTGCTGGAACAGGCTACTGGCAGGCCTCTGGACACCCATGGAAGGTGGAGCCCAGCTGCAGCATGTTTGCTGGCAGGACTTGTGATCTCATGAGGGATGCATGCTGGAGCGGTCTGCACCTGAAGTTCTGCGCCCTGTGGAAGAGGCCCGTTTTGGAGCAACTCATGAAGAACTGAAGCTCTGTGGGAACAACTCCTATCGAAGAAGTTGGTGGAGGACTGTCTCCCATGAGAGGGAACAATGTGAGGATCCCCCTGAGGGGGAAGGAGCAGCAGAGACAGTGACAAGTGAAATGACCTCAACCCCTATTCCCAGTTGCCCTGTGCTGCTGGGGTGGGACAAGGTAGAGAAATCAGTGAAGCCCAGAATTAATGGAGGGTTGTGGGGAAAGTGTTTTTAAGATTTTTTTTTTTTTCTCACTACTCTGTCTTCTTTTGTAATAATTTAAATTAGTTTTCCCAGTTGAGTTCAGAGTTCTTGAAATGTTTTTGATTTTATTGAGACCAGTTGTAGACAGATGAGTGAAGGGAAGGAGAGTCACCTGCAGAATCTCCAGGATTGTGACAAGCAAACATTTCAAGAACTCTGAAAATCAGTTTCTACTCTTACTTCCAAAGAAACTAAACTGTAGGTTTTCAAATCAAAATGAATAAATTACAGCATAACAAAAATTTACAAGCCCATGAAAACTGTGTAGATGTAAACACATTATTCACCACAAAGCTGTTGGAAACAGAAAGTTACAAGCATTGCTCTGCACAGAAATGTTAACTTTAGAAGCTATATTCATCACTACATATTTTATCACTTTTTATACATTTATAAAGGGACATTTACTGACTACTACTGACCTTTTCTCCTCCAAGAGAGACATCTTTATTTTACATCACTTATAATAAATGCCTTTTGTCAAAACAGAGAGATCAGCTTTATTATTACCTCGGTCATTAAGGCAAAAAGGCACAGGTTAACATAAACAAATCATTCAGGAAAGTAAACATTCTGCTATCAGAGACTTTGTTTAAAGTCAAAAGGCTTCGTTATTTACTATTTCTTTTTTGTAGAAGCTGACAAACACTTACCAAGTCTATGCTCTTGCATGATGCAGTACTAATTCTATTCTATTGTTAAAAGGTCCAGTACTTGGATTTTCCTATTTTAATATACCATCCATTTCCAATCACATCATGCTATTGCTTAGTACAAAGGTTGTCAACCCCTGTAAATACAGTTAATCCTTATCTGTGAGATGTCATGAAGATTTTCCTCTATCAGATCTTGATTTTGTACCTATACTCCAACTTGCAATATTTAACTAGGTTCTTTTATACTATATAATAGCTGATGGCAGCACTGTCAAAGTTCAGAGATAAGTACTTCTGAAGTAACCTCTTCAAATCATATTTATTATGTATTCCAAACACATCTTACTTAGTAAATAAGGGGGAGAGAGAAATCCTATTAAAAGACATTTCTCCCATCCAGTTATGGTACATTCTTCTCTCTTGTACATCTTCATCTTAGGAAAAGTAATTTTTCAAAACTTCAACAGAATTCAGGTGGAAAAAAATCACAGAATCACAGAAATGTAGGGGTTGGAAGGGACCTTGAGATCATCGAGTCCAACCCCCAAAATACTGCTTTTAAGTAAAACAGAAACCAAAGAAATAAACTCTCACTCCTAATTTCTGTGAAGTATGTTTTACCTCATCTCTCAGATTCATATCTTATTAAAACAATACAGTTGACATAACAGTTTCCTTGCATATTTCTAAGGGTTGTGCCTGGCTTATCAAGCAGCTTTTTTGGGGAGAATGACTATAACTCAAAGCACTGCAGGAACAGGTTAAGATCACTCTGCCTGCTCCTACATCTGCATGGCACAGAGCAGAAATACCTTGAGCATTTGAAAACAATTACATTCCCTCATAGTTCCCCTCTTCCACTGTGTCCCTTGAGCAGCTCTAATCCAGCTGGTGCATCTTCACATACTATAATCTAAGAGAAGATAGCTTGGTTACCCAAAGCGCTTGCTGACTCACCTTTCAGGTGAGTTTTTGATAACATTTAAGCACAGTTCTGCCCTCTCCAAGAAAATGTTTAGTTTTCTGGGTTGTAGTATACCAGTAAATGGCTTGTTTCTCTTCCACTCCCTCTTCCTGTCAAAGCTGGCATGCTTTCACTAATTTCCTACTAATGTCAAAAAGTGGAGTTATACTGTGCAATTTTATAACGCTGTTAAAACAGTTCCAACTTCTTAAAGGAGATAATATTCCAGTTGTTCCAACAACAGTTCCAAACATACTAAACAGCATTGCTTAGTCATATTTCAAACCTACACCTCCCTTTTTTCAGGCCAATTACAGGAAACAAGAATACACAAACATAAAAACTGACTAACACTCAAGTAGGAAGAACACAAGCAGTTCTGCTCAGAAGCCCCAGCTCTGTATACCTGCATTGGGAAAGGCTGGACAGCTGAGGAGCTTGCTTACACTGAGGAGCAGCCAGGCACAGGCACAGTGGACAGACCATGGCATCCCTTATGATGATTTACTTTACATCTCAAAGGATCAAAGCACATGATGGTTATACCAGCACATTCATGTTTAGTAGAACTATATTTACACAGGAAAAAAACATTGATCTGGAATAAAAAAAATTATTTCATTTACTTATTTGTGGTGTTGCATCAAGAGAGTTTTCAATGAAATATGAGCAGTGTCACTGATAATAGTATTCAGTTGCTAGGGGCAGATTAATGGTTTCCCCTGAATCCTTCAGTGAGTGGAGCTCAAGAGTTTCTGCAGTTCATACTAATGGATGAGTACCACAAGAAGTTAGCCAGACCAGAAGGGGCCTTGAGAGGATGCTTATTTTACTAATCTACTTTTAGAAACATTTGGTCCTGGAAGTTTGTATCTTGGCACCCTTCCCCCAGAATAGAATAATATGGTTTAAATTTAAAATTTATTCCATGTTGTCAAACAGTATTTTAAAAAAAAAAAAGTAACTATGTGTACAATTTGTGTTGCTCTTACACTGAAACAATTTAAATTCTGCTGATTCCTATTAGGTTTATCTTGGTAAAAATGAGACACTGACTTAGATACTGTGATATCTTCCCTGATTTTCTATGTGTACATCCACAGTATTATTTAGTTAACCACTTCTAAGAACTCACTAAAATATTTTGGAACAGTGATAATCCACAACACACAGCAAATGCTAAAAAAAAAAATGAACAAAAAGACCCCAACAAAACCATACAAAATCTATGAGAAGAAGCTTTCCTGACTGGAAGATGAGGTCCAAGAGGTTCTATAGCTACACATTTCAGCATGGCACACTGCTGGGCACCAACTGGTACAACAACTGGCAGGTTAACTTGGCTTGAAAAGTGAATCTGGGCCCAGGCTGGAACAAGAAGAGGTCACCCAAAGATGGCAAACCTTTTGCCATGATATAGTCAATAAATAGTTGTTTGGGTTTTTTTTAACTGGTGTCCAGAATAAGTCCAGAATTTAATTTTAATTTTGAAAGAGAAGAAGTTTATGCTACTGAAAAAGAAATGTAAACTGAAGGAGACCACTTGAATAGAATTTGATACGTAGGAATGTTTAAGGTTTTCGTATTATGTAAATCACAAAGTTCAGTAACATCATATTCTTGCAAATCTAGAACAAATCTAGTTTAAGAAAGTAGATAATTATGTATTTGTTACAGCACAAAATAAAAATTTTAAATTAAATGTTTGGACCAATTAATGTAGCTCAAATTAGAAAAATAAAATTACCAGCTTGCCTTTGGAGCTTGGACATACACAAGAAATGTAATTACACTACAGAGGGCTACAACAGATGTCAAGGAGAAGTCATTTCCAAAAAGATACTTCGTAATTTTCATTGTAAGGTTAATTTCTTTTTGCATATACACAGGCATCCACCTTATCCTCACTAGCATGACTACATATGGCCTGGTCATGCAATCCTCAAAGGCAAAAGCAACACGCAGAGAACATCAGCTCAGCTCTTCTCCTCAGACACTACTCAGATACACACACAGAGTCCACCTGCAACTGGCATATCATCTATTCTGGGATACAGGCTCCTTCCTTTTTATATGCATCATCACATGCACTGCAGTGTATTGCTATCTACATAACACATACTTCCTTTGCAGAACTGATGCAATGAGGAAACAAAAGGCAGATAAGGCACTGACTGGGAACTCGTTCCACTGTCCACAAGTCAGGCTGGTCATTTTATACCAAAGAAAAACAATCTGAAATCTTGTCATCTTGTTTTCTTGAAACAGTACAGATCAGACAGAGAATGCTTCTCGTTGCCTTTCTGTCCCTCTTCTTATCTCATCTTCTCAGAGAAGCAGCACATTCCCATGATTCCTCCTAGAAAGGTATCAATTCTTTGAGCCTACACTGAAGCTTCCATCTGTCAGCTGCCTCCCACCAACCACCTGAGACTGGCTCAACCCCATCATGCCAATATAAACTTTTATAAACTTCCTAAAAAACATTCATTTTTTTAAAAAGTATCTTCTCAAGACCTTCATTATTTTAAATTCCCATCATTAAGTATCACTTTCAGTGGACTGGGACACTTCCTAAGGTATTTTCAAAAACAGAATCACGTGGTTCTTGTAAAAGCCTGTGAAAAGGCAGAGCATCATCCTGCTAGCCACATGACCTTATCCTCAAAGGCACGGAATACCCCAAATAGCCAGCACAGCACCTTAAGCAACTAGTACCTGGGCACTGGGGCTCAGTTCTTAGAGCCCAGAGATTTACCTCTGATGTGCTCAGTCTCAGGGCTGCAGCTGCCAACATTAGACTCTTCTGATGTAAAAGCAGCCCACAACCAAAAGTACTTCTAAGTTCACATATGGGATATGCTTCAATTTCATTAAGGAAATAATTTTCTTTCTTTTTTGTTACATAAATGACTTGTGAATTTTGAAGGTACAAGCAGTGCTGTTGAGTATTTCAAAGCAATCTATTACTGTAATTTCTCACCGCTGTGAGCTGATGTATACGCAAACGCATATAAACAGAATATATCAATAAAAATATAATGCAATCCAATGGTCAGTTTAACACAACAGCAGAAAAGCAGTAGAGCCAGGTGTGTCCCACACAAGCCAGGTCTATATACTGACCACCTCCAGTTTGTAACTTTCTCCCTATAGAAGGCTCCAGCACCACAGCGACCACGCCACCCCTGCATTTTTCAGCAGAGCACTCGCCTATACTGAGTGTGCTACCTGCTTGCTTGCCCCTCAACCTCCCAGTGCAAATACAGACATGACAGGTGTTCAAAGTGGTAGACAATCAGTGTTGTTTTCAAATGTACATTTTCTAGATTTATATGAAGCTAGCCAACCTGAAAAGCGTGGCTTCCACTTCAAACACAAGGTAGCTGTGTTGTGACAACCCCCCCCCCACCTTAGCTTATGTTGCAACCTCTGATTGCATTTAATTGATAACTACTCCTGCAAAGACATGCTTCACTTATAAAGTTACCCTGGAGTGAGAGAAGCCTGGTTTGAGCATGGTCCTTAGCTGGTCCTTCAGACATGTGTTATATGGCACATCCCTGCACTACACTTTGCTCTGAGACATGGAAGAAGTGAGAAGGTTGTACGGAGCTCCTAAAGAGTGAGCAAGAGAGAAACCTGATACATTTGTCATAGATGCCAGCACATATCATGGCACATTGAGTGGCACATAAACTTCTGGTGCTTAGCCAAGATTTCACAGACCAGCTCAACTCTGATGAATGTATAATTAACTGATCTGCCATGAGGGGATGCACCCACTGCATAATTAGGTTCACATGTAGTCTCCATGATAAGTTGTAAAGCTAAAAAGGCCTTGGACCAAAAAAGCTTAAAAAAAATAAGAAGTTAGCATGCAAAAATTAATATCCTTACCTCAAAGGTTTATAGAAGTAAAAGGAGTGCAAAATTTGATAGATACTTAACACACCATCATACAGAAAACCTTCATGTTAGCAGAAAACTTTACCACACTGAAGTGTGAAAGAATAGAGAAATGATTCCAAACCAAATCACATGTCACATTTCATAAAAAACTTTTTACATTAAAATCCTTGAAGGTTCCTAACTCAGCAATTAAACCTTATGGCAACATACGTCCCAGAAGTTTTTGAACATAATCAAATCTGCTAATTACATACTGTTTAGAAAATACAGATCAGTAAGTCACAGACATTCTTTCAAAGTGTCCATTTGAGTGTTTTAACTATTATGGAGTTTGACAACACTCCAACATAACGCATGTAGTGCTTGGCTAGCAAATCCAAATCTGTTGAGAAGAAAAGCAGATGACAATCCCAAATCACGTATTAGCAATGTTTTAGAAAGCAGAAATCTTTCTGAAACAAGAAGATTTTCAACCATTTTAAAGTCAGGTTCTTTTACACCGTTCTCAAAATAATTTTTTTCACGATGATGAAAAAAAAGTGTAGTCCAGGCAAAATCAAGCCTTCCTACTGTTGGTCACAGTGTACTTACTTTCCAGAAATACTTCAATTCTAATACTTAGCAGGAAGACATTTAAATTTTTATTGTACTCCTACCTTGTAGCAAAGGAATATACCAGGCTGGTGCTAAATAATCATGCACTGAGCATTTCAGGTTAGATCAGGGGCTTTTTTTTGCGGTTGGTTGCTTTTTATTTGTTTGTGGATTGTTGTGGGCTTTGTTTGAGGTTTGTGGGTTGTTGTTTTTTTTTTTTTTCATACACAGCAGATGAAAATAAACACCAACTCCAGACACGGAAGAAGATTTGCCAACTATCCCCCCTTTGCTTCAGGACTACTACTGTGGCATAAATGAAATATTCACCATCTGTAAAATTGAAACACACTGAGGGAGACACAAACGCAGAATCCACATTTTGAGAGTCATAGGCTTTGCTAATAGTTTAAAAACAATCCTAAGATAATTTGCATCAGTTAATCTGCTTCCCTACACAGCTATTAAAGTAAATGTGATATAGGCAATAAGGCTGATGAAAAGACCTGTATGTTTAGACCAAGGATCGTGGGCAACAAGTAAAACCAAACGCCTCCCGCTGCCACTTTCACAAGCTCATACAAACCACTCGCAGACAGCAATACGCTGCACGAGCTGTAAGAGGTAAAAGGGCCCAGCTACATACACCTGAGTTTACCAGCAGACAGCTAGTTTGTCTTGCTGAAGATATTTTAGCCAACAGCAGAGTTTGAAGAAGGGATAAAGTAAAAGGGTGAATCAGACCCAGCAGAAACTGGAAAACCACATTTATTAAAAAAGAAAGGACACAGTACTGCATCAGGAGCAGCAGAAGCCCTCGCTGAGTTTAGGGCTAGCCAAGGTTGAACTACCCTGCTGATTACAGGGGTCAAGAGGCAAAATCCAGCTGAATTTCTGATTTAGCAGCCACTGCCTCCTACAGATTTAAGATATTGCTTATCACCTTGTCACAGTTTAACCCCAACTGGTAAGCAAGCACCATGCATCTGCTTGCTCAATCCTCATCCCCCAGAGGATTGTGGAGGAGAATGGAAACATCCTCATGGGTTGAAAGACAGTTTAATAAACAAAGGAAGAGAATAATAAAAAAAAAATAGTAACAACAATAAAAAACCCCAAGTGATGCACAAATGCAATTGCTCACCACATGTGGAAGGGAAAAAAAACCACCCCAAAACTAACTAGTTTGTTTCCAAGCAGCAGTCCCAGCTCGCAGGTCACTTCCCCACGTATATCCAAGAACATGATGTTCTGTGATCAGGAACATCCCCTTGGCCAGCCTGGGCCAGCTGTCCTGACTATGCTCTCCCAGCTTCTGTTGTACCTGGCAGGGTGTGAGAAGGTGAAGAGGTCTTGACTTAGCATGGATACTACAACTACCTGGCAACAACTAAAACATCAGTGTGTTATCAGCATTATTCTCATACTAAATCCAAAACCCAGCACTATACTGGATACTAGAAAGAAAATTATCTCAACTATGCCAGCTAAAACAGCTGTGCTGTGCTACCACGTAGGGAGACAAGTAACTCTGCAGAAGTCCCACCTAGCTCACCTGGAATGCCTGCAGTGATGGGCAGAAACTGCTGCAAGTCTTCAAGCATAGCTGCTAATTCACAAAATTGAAGCCTGCCACTGAAAAGACTGATGATGCTCTCAATTGTGGCTCACAGTCCCACTTCAAGCACCAAACAGGACAGTAACAGGAGGCCACATACCCACCAAATATCTCCGTGAAGAGCGGTAATGTCTAGCTGCTAACACAAATGTCAGCTCAGTATTTTCTAGCTCCATTTAAAGACAAAGCAAAACCACTAACCCCAAACCAGAACACATCACAGCATTAAGTATTACCTTTTCGGCATTTCTACTCAAACCAATACTGAATACGGTGTTTCAGTATTATTGGTTTGGGTTTTACAAGGAATTTTTTATGTAATAAAACTCAAGCTAAAACATGTTTGTTTGAAAAAAAAAATCTGACGTTAGTTCAGATAGGGATTCTCATTAATCAGGCCATAGATTTAAGTGGTTACAGACACTAAACCAAAGTCAAAAGTGACTGTTTAAGCTAGGAAAATAGGAGCTGGCCAAAGCCTCCTTGTGGAAGTGTATTGTGAGCAACCTGAGAAGGAAAAGGGGAAACCCTGAGTGTCTCAAATTCTCATTGCACTACGCGAAATTAAACAGTACATTTACATTCTGATTCATTTTCCTTCTGCTTATTAGTAAATAAATAGAAGAAAACAGTACTATAAACAGTTTAAATTCTATCAAGTGGAAATAATCTCCTGATTTTTCATCTCACAAAAATGTAGCTTTTCATCTTAATTTGGAAAGAAAACTAGCTTTGATATTCCAAAGAATGAAACTGCTGTTTTTCAGAGTATGTTCCAAATAGAGTATCCTCAGTGGTTCATAAATATTTATGTTGGCAGAAACATAATTAGTATATATATCAGAAGAACATTACCCCATCAATTTACCTACTTTGTGTATTCATTGTTTCAGAATCTTTTTTTTTTTCCCCTTTCAACTGGTTCATTGCTAGCTTTAAGGTTGGTGGTTTTTGTTATTGTTTCATGGGGGATTTTTTTAATATGCTTTTGCATAAGAAATGAAAGAAGGTGACTGCTTTATTTAAGACTATAACCAGACACTTGAAAGGAATTTTTCTAAGTGATTGTTATTAGTTTTAGCATATTTCCAAAGTGCTAGCATAATAATTGTATGGTGACAGCATAATTTGTTGCAAGCTCTCTCCATTACAGTTAATCATAACCAGAATGCCTAAAACTAGATTATTTTTCTTGGATTATTTTCTGTCATTGTTGCTTGGGGCGGGGGTGTGTGTGTGTGTGTGTGTGTGTATTGTTTTCAGTTTGTCTTGTGGTTGTTTTTTGGTTTTGGTTTGTGGGGTTTTTTTCTATGTTGAGATGGGTATTAAGGATTGCAAATTTGTTTTTTTCCAGAAAGAAGAGATACGGATCAGAAGTCAGGGTCTCCAGCATTTTGCCAAGCTACTAAAGGGGCAGGTTTTAAGAGGAGTCATATCTGCCTAATGACTGACTGAACTACTATCAGTCAGTATATAGAACTATGTCATCAATTGGTCAGTCGTGGAACAGAAAAGTTGTGGTGCAAAGTGAAACACCTTGCATGACTGTAAATGATATCTACTAATGAAGGTACACAAAAGGAACCTATTAATGAGCAAAAGCCTCTGATGATGTTGTTCTTGCCCTTTCATGACAGTAACTACCCTTGTGTTCTCTCTCCCACTCTCTGGAATAGGGACCAAGTGTCAGTTTTCAAAAAGTCGTTCTGAACTTTTTGCAAGAGACAGTGTGTCTGTGGGATGGAGGGTGACTGCACCTGCATGATGTTAAAAATCAGAATTGATTTACAATTACTGACACGTGCTGCTTCCACAAAATTAGTCTTAGAACACTCATTACATCAGCTTCTAAAATCTGGCATAGATTTTGAATTGCTTCACATGGACATTATGCATACAGGTGCTTTAGGATGGAAGTGTTATAACATATGACTTCAAAGCATGTTAAACCTGATCCTCTAGCCATCTTTTCTTAATACTCTGAGGTGCGACTAAAAAGGGTAAGTTAAAATATAATAGGGAAATAACACTTGTGTGTTATTAAAATACTTGTAACTGTTTACACCACCAGAATAGCACAAAGAAAGGCTGTAATTAAGATCCAATCTCCGAAGAGCACTAGCTTCTATTACTAATCTACAATTAATTACATCAGACACTGAGAACTTTTGATCCCATGCTTTTAGACTACACAAAATCCCAAACCAACCAACCAGAATTGTTTTTCATAGCATAGAGTTAACAACTTTATGAGAACGATGCTGGCAGTAGGGTACGTGGATGGAGAATACACATAGCGCAAAGGCCAGGGTAGGCTATTGCAGGCATCCTAGTGAACTAGCTAGATTTACAAGTGTAATTTAAAGATAGTCTCAAATTTACATTAAGCCAGTGTCAGCACAATTGGAAAATGGGTGAAAGGAAAATAAAAAACACCCAGGGAAAGAAAACAGAGGAAAGAAGAAAAATGATTTAGCAGGTTTAGATAAAGCCCAGCAGGCAATTGTCCAGCAGGCAATAGCTTTGGAAGCTGAAGTGAAACATCACTTCTCTGATAAAGAGGACTTAGAGAACTGGTGCTGATGGCACCTTTGCTACAAGTAGCAAGTGATTTATAAAATATTCTCCAATATCTCCAAGATTAGTGAACAATTGTCCAGTGAGCCCTTCATATTTTTGTTTGCATGTGGGGAGACAGGAAAGAAACAATCTTACATTTTTGAGAGAATGGGCTTAAAACAATATCCCCAAATGGGCTGGGTTGGAAAAGACCTTTAAAGGCCATTTAGTCCAATGCCTCTGCAACGAGCAGGAATGTCAACTAGATCGGGATCCTCATCCAACCTGAACTTGTATATTTCCAGGGATGGGGCATCTACAGCCTCTCTGGGCAACCTGTTCTGGTGTTTCATAAACCTCATAATAAAAAAGAATTTCTTCCTTCATTAAGCTTTCACATTCTCCTTTCCTTGTAATTCCAAACAGGACATGCCTTGAAGGAGCAGCTTTAAGAAACATCAGAAGATTGACAAGAGGCACTGGCCAAAGTGGCATTATTCCACTCTACTTTCAGGTAATCATTCTCCCTACAGGCAGAAAGACTAGAGAAAAGATTTTGGCCATTTGCTGCCCAATAATGTGTCTTGATGAAGAGCTTTTAAGAGGTACTCAGAGTGTCATCAGGCAGAACTTCTGCCAGTTTTGTATTTCACCTAACGATTTTCAGGTTTTAGTATAGAAAATTGTTCAAATAACTAGGAAATCCAAGACCCAGAAAATCACTCCAACATTTCCTGATGATTAGCATAGTACATATGTAACCCTAGATACATACCAGTCCATACATTAAGAACCCTAAAATGAGTCATGTACATGAGCTGAGCTGCATGGATTTAGAAATAGAAGCTGAGGATACTTGCTAGACTTCAAAATACTGGTGATGGTTATTTATTTTATTTATAAAAGCATCAGAAGAGCTAAAAACGCTTAAGAATGTTCTATAAATGACTTGTTGAGTTCACCACGTCACTTCATGCCACTAGCTTTTGAGAAGGAAGGCACTATTCAGCATATGCTATTCCTCACCCAAAGCCAAGAGAGGAAAGCTGCATCTGTGTGACAGGAAGATGGTTTATGTAGTTAGGGAAGGGACCAAAATACCAAGAGCAAGCAACGTGACCTGCCTGAAGTGACTGGCATATGCTCGTTGGAACAGGAAAGTAAGTTTCTTTATAACTCCAGGTTATTTCCTGAGAAAAGATCAAATAGAATTTTGTAACATTAAGAAGAAATCTAACCAACTCCAGCTGGGGGGTGTGTGTGTGTGTGCATTTCAGTAGGAACCGATCAAATGCTCTTTCTTCCTGGCCTGGTGTAGCTGGTAGAGAAGTTGTTTTTTGGAGGGTGTGAACTTGCAGCAAGTGAGGAAGGGACAGCTCTGAACAAGTGTCTGCACAGATCAGAATGCTAACTTTTGTCCAGAATCATTCCCATAAGAAAGGAAAGTATCATGAAACAAGACTGGTTATCTGTTTTAATACACATCCCTCCACTTTCCCAAGCAAACTTTGTTAGCTTTGAGCTATCCCATCCCTTCGTTCCATTATATTGTGCCTATTTGCAGATTACAGCTATCCCTTCTGGTTTTGAAATGCAACAACTTGCTATATACACAGATGCAAATGTGACAGTATTCATTTTATACTTCAAACACATTTAAATTAGCCTTAAGACCTGAATCAGCTGTAGGCATAACAAAACTAGGAGCCTTTCAAGACATAACTAACTAATCATTTTAGGTTTTCCTTGTGACACCGACTTAATAGAAACAAAACAAATTCACACTGATAAGCGAGAATCAGAGGAGAAATTATTTCTAGATTACGTTATGACTGCTTAGAACATGATAAAAATCTTAATTTGTTTTTCAGGTTTTGAAACAAATACTTCTGAACCAGCTGTATAAAATAGTATACATGATCTCATTTAAGTAGACACCTCTAACTTTTTTCCTTGAGCAATTATTTTACTGAAAGAATATTTTAACGTGCACTGCTTCTTTCCCTGCACCGAAATTTCATGTAACTGCTAGAATTTACTTTGTATGCATGTATTCATTAATTATTTTACAGCATTATTTCCAAAAATAGCATTGCATTTCACTGAAATATGTATGTTTTCAAGGTACTACACTTCATGCTGTCATTGCACTGCAGTGATGCAGCTTTCTTAGGGCCCAATCTGAAAATGTATTTCAGCCAGAGACACAATTTTTTTATGCCTTTAAGACAAAAAGTCTTTGTCAAAGGAAGAAGTAAACTTTGATTTCAGGAAAAAAGCCCACTTCAGTGTCAGAAAAGTATTGTTACAACCTTTTGAAGAAAGCCAAGTACGTACAAACACTAAGATGGTTTCTCCTCTCCCCCTCCAGCAATGCTGTATGGAAATTCAAAGTGACAAAAGCAAAACACAAAACAGAGACAAGAAACCATTAGAGATTACTTGCACAAAGACATTTTGAATTGGACATATGAAATATTTCTCAGTAATGATTTTTATTCATCTTATTACTTAAAAAAATAAACTTGCTGGAGTGAGAGATGATTTGAATGCACCTTTTTAAAAAAGAGAAAGCAACCCTCTGAAACAAGCAAAATTACATCTTTGGGAAATATTTTTTGCAAATAATGCCATTACACATTCTCTTTTGTTCCATTTCATTCTTTTACAGAGACACGCTAGTTCCTTATTACAATACTTGTTTTCTTACTAGGATCATAATGGGAACACTTTATTCTCAGAAACAAAATATCCTTTGAAAATCTGATACTGCATGGTCACAGTGAGAGGGAGGAGTAGAGACAGGGCTGTAACATAAAACTAGTTAAAACTTTTGAGTTTATCCTCTTGGTATCTTGGCTATGGCTCACATCATCCCTTCATAAAGCAGGAGACAAAAAACCCCACCTTCTCACAGAAAGATATGCTACAACTCCTAGAAACAATATACTACTTGCTTCCTACAGGCTTTTCTCAATATACATTCCTTGAAGAAATACTTCTAGCAAAAGCACTTCCACATTTACAGTTAAGCACTGAGGAGTAGAGGAACATAATAAGCCCTTCAGTCACACATCATACCGTTTTCTGTCACTTGTTCAAGAATGCCCGGTCTCCTTCAGCATTTTCAACATAAAGCAGGAAACAGCACAAATCAAAAAATTACCAGGAGAATATAACACGTAGACAGCTCCTTTATTAAGATAAATTTTACTTATTTCTACCAGCCTCTTCCTGTATTTAAGTTTTCAGAGAGAAGCAATGGATTGAGTCCTGTATTACGTGCAATGTACAAACCGAACAAGAGCCTTCCATGTAGGAAATGAAACATGAAAAATACAGTCTTTCTGACCTATGAGTACAAATGCAATTAGTAAATATGAAAAAGGAATGTCACAGCTTCTATGAAAGCTCTATGTCTAGGTTAAACATCAGAAAAATTAAGACTATTTTAAATTCAGAAATTCCATCCATTATTTTTAATTAAGACACCCCCTTCCTTCCCATAAATAGGCAGGCAGGATATCAACAAATAGCTTACTGTATTTCTAAGACTAGTCACAGTCAGCACCATAACAAGAATACAGTATTATTATACCCCCTTTCTTCCTCACCAAACAAGAACAACAAATTTCACATACTGGAGAAATCTTCATAAATAACATAATTTCTCTTTACATCTACTGAAATGAACATGTCAATATTCTGGCATACTTATAAAAACGTGGGCTTTGAACAGTCATATTAAATTTGACATGAAAATCCGCAGCACATCTTATACCATAGCTTCTAAAATTTAGGATTAAATTGGGGGTGGGCTGTGTATGTAAAGGAATAGGAACCTTCATGTAAAAAGCAGAAATGAAAAAATGAAACTTAAATGAAAAGGCACACTTCAGTTGAAGATACTATCATAGAATCCTAGAATGCTTTGGGTAAGAGGGAACATCAAAGACCCTCTAGTTCCAAACCCTCTGCAATGGGCAGGGACACCCTCCACTAGACCAGGGTGCCCAAAGTCCCATCAGTCTGGCTAAACTTCCAATTTCTCCTTTGAAAAAAACACCTGAAGGCAGGAATAAGAATTGCTCCAAGTAACACCTCTATTACTTTGCTCTAGATCAACTTTACTTCTCTGATCAGGGTTAATCAGTGCCTTAGGACCAATACGCTTGCAAGTGTAACGTATTAGGATAAGAGTGCATGTAAGGTAAATTCAGAAACAAAGTAGCCTAGTATTTCAAACATACTATTGCCACATAGAATATTTTCTGTGGTACTTGATAGATTTTTTTTTTTCTCCTAAAGATCGAATCATTAGGAAAAAGATTAAAAGCTGAGTGAGATCTTAAAGAACTATTCATGTATTCATAAAGATCTGCATGAAAGCTGCCTAAGTACAGCTAAATAGAAGACAAGGAGGAAAAAAGCACACTATCACAAACGAAGACTTACTGAAAATAGAATTTACATTTATATGGTATTTTGGTACACATGAACAGCTAGCACTCTCATTATACTAGTTTAGATGAAAACAAATTCCAAGGTAAAGTAGTCCACCCACTTCTGACCTCCACACTTTTCCCTTCCAGCAATATTATGTACAATTCCTCACTAAAATGGTGGCAGCCAAAATAAATAACAAAACACAAAAATAAACAAGCATAAGAACAAAAGCTCAGCTTGAATCAAGTTCTGTGTTTGTTTTCAAAGGGCCATATACACATAGTCTGTCCCAGAAAGAACACTAGACACACCTGTGCAGAAGTCTACAGTAAGGGAAAGACAAAAAAAGGTGTCACAATCCCAATGTTTGTACTTTTCATCCATTTAAGAAGTACAAGGTAAATGGTGGAAAGCACACTGCTGATCTAACACTAAGAGTTAAAACAGATCACATATTAAAATATTTTCCTTTAGATTTCCTTTTTTTTACATTAATATAATGAAATAGGACTCTGTGTTGAAGAAGGGGCTACGAAGCTGGTGAGGGGTCTGGAGAACAGATCATATAAGGAGCAGTTGAGGGGAGACCTTATCATGCTCTGCAACTACCTGAAAGAAGGTTGTAGAAAGGTGGGCGTCAGTCTCGTCTCCCAAGTAAGAAGTGACAGGTTGACAGGAAACAACCTCAAGTTACACCAGGGGAGGTTTAGGATGGAAAAGTTTCTTGATCAAAAGTGTTATCTAGGGATTAGAACAGGCTGCTCAGGAAAGCAGTTTGGTCACCATCCCTGGAGGTATTAAAAATATGTGCACGCATGGTGCTTAGGGGCACTGTTTAGTAGTTAGACTTAAGAGTGCTAGGTTACTGGTTGGACTTCATAAAATTGGGTTTTTTTTTCCAACTGAAACAATTCTATCATATTATGATTCTATTCTATGATTCACTATGAAGACAAAGGTTGTGAGCTTAAGTTGCACAAAGAGCTAACCTATAATGCAAGCATCAAGATGATCCAGGCTTTCCTGCAGTAATTTATTTTGTATTTGCGTTGATTTTGCCTGGGATCATTTTCTTTGCAGTAGCTGGTTTGAAGCTATGTTCCCTAGTTGTGCTGAAAACAGTGCTGATAACACAGGGGTGTTGTCGTTACTGCTGAGCAGTGCTCACACAGTGGGCTGGGGGTGCAAAAGGAGTTGGGAGGATCATAGCTGGGACAGCTGACCCCAACTGACCAAAGGGAAATTCCATGTCATAGGACATCATGCTCAGCACATAAAGATGGAGGGAGAAGGAAGAGGGGGACATTTGTCACAGTGGCATTTGTCTTCCCATGTCACCGTTACACATGCTGGAGCCCTGGCTTTCCTGGAGATGGCTGAACACCTGCCTGCCCATGGGGAGTGGGGAATGAATTCCTTGCCTGTCTTGCCTGTGTGCGCGGCTTTTGCTTTCCCTATTAAACTGCCTTTACACAAACCCACCATCTTTCTCACTTTTACTCTTCTGAGTCTCTCCCCCATCTTGCTGGGGACGGGGCGAGGTGGGGGTGGTGAGCAAGTGGCTGTGTGGGACTAAACAGCCCAGCAAAACCATGACAGTATAAATAGTTAGCCCAATAAAAAACACAAACCGATGATCTTAGGAACTTGTTTCATAGTCTACGGACTGACTCAAGTCAGAAGTGGATTAACAGATTAAATATAAATATCATCTCAAAAAATGCTAATTAAGAAGCTCATCAATGGAAAGACCTTGTTTGCAGGATCTGCCCTGAGTTTCACAAAAAGGTATGAATAACTATGCTAGCAGTGCAAAAGTTATGGGCTTCTGGCTGTAAAAGGGCTGCACTAGCACACTTGGCTTTGTGAAAAATCCTCTGCTCTCCTTGTGACATTAAGTCATTTATCCTGTTTCTCCTCCAGCCCTGCATTTTTACGTAATATATTTTAAGAGTAGGGGTTTTATATGCAACAAGACATTCCAACTCAAAAGGCTCATGGTTCTATTCACAAAAAAAAATCCAATAAAATTAATTTTCTGTTGAGCCAAACCTAATTTTACCTTCTTCCTTAACTCCTTTCTAATTCACTCCACTATCAATTCCTCCTCTCCTTTCTTGAGAGCTTGCTAAAATCAGCTGTATATTCATATACAAGATTAACCTCCTAACACTTAACTCTGAAGTAAAACTAAAATACCTCATTTTCACTCTATTTTTATCGATTTCCATGAGCTCACGGAAATGATTTACCCAGAATTATGTACAGGAATGCATCTTTTTAGTGGGAAAGATAAAGTGACTGTCCTGGGTTAATGGAGCCTGCAGCTCCACTCTGATACCAACCTGACTGTGTGCCTCCTCCACCTCCCCATTCTCCCGGTTTGCCTCCTGCATTGCACATGTTTCTCCCACCAACACCAATACATAGCTACCTCTCCAGGACTGCTGCTATATAAAAACATCTTTCCATTAAGTCTCTTGACATACAGAAGCACACCAAATGGGTTAGAGCACTTTCAGGTTTTCTTTTTGTAAACCTCACCAAGGTTATAATAAACTACCACGGAAATGTACTCCAAATCAAAGCAGGTAGTCCGTGCTCGTGGTGATAAATTCCAATGGCATCTTGAAGTTTCAAACTGAAGATTCTCAAAGACATCTCAGAAAGACAGGTCAGCAGTTATAAAGTATGTTTGAATATGCTTTATTCTGCAGAACTTACCACTTAGAAAAAACTGCATAGAAAATACCTTGCCCCTCGATGATCAGTGCAAATTAAACTACAATTTTTTTTTTTTTTAATTTATATTCTAGTAAATTTCTGAGTATCACATTGATGGCAAGAGAGGAGTAAGAGAATTAGCAAATTTTAAGATAATAAATAGGGCTAGTGGAAAATAAGAAGTGCTTGAACTCATAAAGAGGGTTTTTTTTTATTCCAATGTCATCACAGAACGTGTTATCTTAGTTTAAACGAGATTGATTTGGGGAATTAATGACACTATTGAGATGAATTCATTTCAAATTACCACAACTGCACACATTAAAATCCAAATTGGAATGTATGCCTAAGGATCTATTATTCAGGCTTTACTAATACAAAATGTCACCTGCTCAATCATGTCTCGAAACAACAATTCCTGACTGAATAACATGTGGGGTTTAATTCTATTTGGCTCTGCATTGCCCAAAACTAGTCTGAGCAAGAACAATGCATCTTCAAAGGTAAGGCTGCTGATTAACTGATTCTCATGCATGCTCTTACCTGGCTCACTACAGTTTTGTGTTGCTAAATTACTTGATTGGGACAAAGCAAAATGCAGTTTGTGTCACTACTGTCTCTAAGAGAAAGCCTACAAAGTATAATCAGGAAGATTTTTAATTTTTTTTTTTTTGCTCTGTGATAGACAGAGTTGGACAAAACACAGCTTTTTTTGGCTTTTCCCCACCTTGGCCATGCAATTGTCCAGCTTTTTTTTACTGAGTACAGACAGACTGCAAAAAGTAGAAGTAAAACACAGCTGGGTGAGGTGAGAGGCTGCCGTAGCTTCTTTTCAGCATTGGGGGTTTCAGATAAGTCACTTAAAATGAGTGGTGATAAATTATCAGCATCAAAATTGTGCTAGGTACGGTGAGCAGTAGGGAGAGAAAAAACAAAAGCTTTAACATCATAAACAACTTATCTACCGCTGTTTGAATGTGGCTTGCTTACCCTTTTTCCCTGCTCTTACTCACAAAGTTCTTCAAGTGATGGCAATGCACAGATTTTGTTTTATCAGGTAGACCGTTTTAGGAGACATCTGGCATCCAGGAAATGAGTGGCTTCCTGCACTAAGTATGTCATTAGTGGTGTTGATAAACAAGGAAATAAACACTATTACACTGCTTTGTGACAAAACAGAAGCTAAGTTCTGTGTGAAAAGCACATGTTGTTACATTAGTTTACTGAAGGTGCAAATCTGGAAAAGAGCCAAAAAAGGTTATTCTCTCTCAAAAACCAAAGTATCACAGAATTGTAGAGGTTGGAATGGGCCTCAAGTGATCGAGTCCAACCCCTTGCCAAAGCAGGTTCTTTTAGAACACATCACACAGGTAGGCGTCCAGACGGGTCTTGAATATCTCCAGATAAGGAGACTCCACCACCTCCCTGGGCAGCCTGTCCCAGGGCTCTGTCACCCTCACTGTGTAAAAGTTCTTCCACATGTTGGTGCGGAACTTCCTGTGCTCCAACTTGCAGCCATTGCCCCTTGTCCTGTCTCCACAGACCACTGAAAAGCGGCTGGCTGATTCCCCCTGCATCCCCTGCTTAAGATAATTGTAAACATTAATTAGGTCCCCCCTTAGTTCTTCTCTTCTCAAGGCTGCACAGCCACAGTTCATTCAGCCTTTCCTCATACAGGAGATGCTCCAGGCCCTTATCTTCGTAGCCCTTCTTTGGACTCTCTCCAGGAGAACCCTGTCCTCCCAGAACTGGACACAATACTCCAGGTGGGGCCTGACCAGGACAGAGTAGAGGGGGAGGATCACCTCCTTTAACCTGCTGGCCACACTCCTCCTGATGCACCCCAGGATCCCATTGGCTCTCTTAGCCACCAGATCAAACTTTTTTTTTTTTTAAAATCCAACTGGAGACCTAGATATTGGATTCCACTTTTATCTATAGATCAACTTAATATTTACATGAAAATGATTTTTTTTTTCTTCCTTTCAGTTCTGCACCATGACTTCCAGCCAAAGGCCCAGAGCATAAGAAGCGTAAGTCTACAGGTTAGTTGTAAGTATAGGTCATCAATCATTCTGAATACACACAGTGAAGGACCAAACCTGCATATGACTAAGAACACCCCATACATATCTCCTCAGGATTGTTCTCTACTCAGAAGAGAGAACCAGACAGGTAACACCTTTTCAGAGGGGAAGAAAAAAACAAAAGGACAAAACCAAAGGCATTCTAACATACCTTACAACATCCAGGATCATCTAAAGCTCTAATCGTTAACAAAGAGTTCATAGGATGACTCAAGCTTTTAAAAATATTTAGAATAATTAAAATCTATAACATCTTAAAGCACTTCAAGCCTCTATGAACAGAAAACTTTCAAAGCATTTTGTCTGGATAGAAGCTAACCACAGCATCAAAAAGTGTTAAGATGACTACAGTTAATTGCTTAGACACTTAAATCAAATAAAAGAAACCTTTTTGCTTATATATATGCATACACAAAAATATTTTTCAATATATTATCAAATTTACAAAAAAATATTACCCTTCCATATTAATAGGCAAGACTATTCTGTCTTTAAAAAAAAAAATCTTAATTCTGGAAAACATCTGAAGACTAATCTTTTTTTAATGTTCAACTCCCAATAAGTGTGAGATACATTTATAAGACAGCTTTTACTATAGTGCTTACGTTGTTTTTTAAATTCACAAAGGAATCTGAAAGTAAGGTAAACTTATTGATTTAAAGTCTATTTGAATTCAAGGTGAAGAAACTGAAAACAAGTTATGATTTAGTCAAAATACTGTAGGTCTTTAGCTTTAAATATTGAGTTGGGGTTTTTTCACATAAGACAGTTAAACAAAACTAATTACTGTTATCTATATATAGTTTACTGAAAAGAGTTTCTGAACTTTGTAGCTGTGAAGAAAAAACCCCAAACAATTATGAAAGGACAGAATAATAGCCATGGCCTGCAGAGTCAGAAATCCAGAAAACATAAAAACCTTTTTGTAACAATAGGACTGTTATAATTGCTGTAATAAAATATTATTTTGAATGTTTTTAACCTGTACTGAAAGTGTAAAGTTATAATATATATTGTAAATTTATAATATATACACACCTATTATCGTGACTGTTCTTAAAAACAAGGCAAAAATGAAGGCTGTCATACAAACAGAAACAGAACTTAATTCATTATACTTTAGCAAGTCCCCACATCTCTCAAACTATTGCATCAGTAGACCAGGTTGTATGCACTTATGCACAATGATAGAAAAAGATATTACTTTTCCAAACCGTGAGCTGTACAAATTGTACAAGATGTCTTAAGGACAGGAGTCATAAGAGCAAAGCTTGAGGCATTAGCAGAACTCTCAATAATGGTATCACCATGATTAGATGATGGTAGTAAGCATAATTAAAAAAAAAAATCTGTAGTTCCTGATATAAACTAACTCAGGCTTAAAAATTTAATCTCTCTATATCTGTAACTGAGAAAAACAACTAGAAAACTACCAATCCTTTAAAAAAAACAACCAAACCACACCTTGTAACCAAAATAAATGTCATAATGGCCTGATTTACTACAGATCCACTACATCAATAATATTGGAGTATCTGATGCTCTGTGGACTTAAGACTTGGGAACAAACTAAGGAAACATTAGCATTACTTTGAAAGAAAAGAAAAAACCCAACAGCTAGCTCAATTTATATGATTATCTCTTTTATCCTGGAAAATCCTAACTGGGTTTCAAACCATGAGCATGGCTGGAGCAACTGTTGATTCTTGAGCAGTTCTGAGAAGAGTGTTGACTATGAAGACTTCTATTTCAAGGTCCCTGACTTCAGAAGCCATAGTGTGGACACTAATACACCATCATCTGTATAGATTACTGCTAGTAGTCATTTTATTTATGTGAATGAACAGGTACGGAACTTTCTTCCCTACCCTCTTCAAGGAAGAAGTACAGTCAACTTCCACAAGAGATTTCTACAATTTTGTCATAGCTAATTCGTGAAGAGAAGGCAAGACAGACAGCAAATTAGTTTTGTGTGTGCTTTCTTTTTGAATTATGGGACAGTTTTGCTCTAATTGCTTTTCTCCCACTTTAAAGTATTTTGAGCAAGCGTAGAAATGAAGTTTGTTTCCATCAAGTTTACCTGAACAACAACCTTAAACAGCCTGCACCTCTAGACCTTCCAGAAGAGGCCTTCAAAACTACGTAACCTAAACCTTTACCAACAAAGCACTTCAAAAGGCTGTTTATCAAAAGGAGTTGACTGAAGGAAGAGCATTTGCTCTTGCAAGTCCATTTTTTAGATCAACCTAAAAATTTATACTGTAACCAATGAACAGAAGTCATAAGCATAAGAAAATTTACTGAGAAAAAGTGTGAAAATTCATAGTAATTTGCTAGTAACATGCCTAAAATAACACCCACTCCCCCACCTCCCCCTTAAGGTTTATATTAAATCTCATTCATGATACGGAATTGTAGGGGATGGAAGGGACCTCAAGAGATCATCTAGTCCAACCCCAATACAATTTCTTGTTATCTAGACTAGGTAGCAATAAAAGTATTTTAGATTTTAAGTAACATTCCCATTTATATTTTGTATTGTATCACTTGAAATCTTTAATTTTTGAAGTAAATTGTACACATGTTTTTCATGTTTATATTGGTGCTACTGAAACAAGTTTTGCACCATTCTCCTTGTGTTCACTTAATTTCAAATCCTTATGCTACAAAATCCATCAGTTCAAAAATTTAAAAAAACATTTTTTTTCCTCCAAAATACTCAAAGGAATAGATGATGTATAGCATTCTATTGTATTTTAAAGGTCAAGGAGAGAATAAGGTCTCATCACACCATTAGAGAAAAAAACCCACCCAACTGTTTTAGCACATCCAAAAAACCCCTAAGCACAGAGAACATGGATGAAGTGATGTGTAGATGAACTAACAAGTGGGAAAAGGAAGCTTTGCAGATAGACTCGACAATATTAGTGAAACAAAGGTAAATGTCAACCAAAACAGTAACACCATCAGTCAAGGCTCATGATTGCAAAAGATGCTCTAGTTGCCACGAATCATTTTTCTAACTTCTATATATGTAAAAAAAAAAAAAGTTGTTTTGCAGAGAGACAGAGACTTGGTCTCTGGAGTCCTAATTAAGAGTTGTTGTACTATAGAGAAGTCATGAGAAACAGCACTACAGGTTCACGCAGGAACTAATCTCCATTTAAATCAATAGATTTGAGTTTAAGCCAATTTAAAATGAAGAAGGATGCTAGAAAGTGATTGTTAGCAAGCTGAAAAGCAATACCCTACAGTGGCATAAACCAGTAAATATTTGTGCTGTGAAGGATCGCAAGAACCTATAATGCTAGTTATGGCCCCTTGGGCTGGATCTTATGTCTGTTCTAGGCGAGAAAGCAGCTGCCTTGCTTGTCTAAGTGGAGACAAACAAATCTATCTTGCAGGGAGAGAACATGGAAACAGGTTCACTGAAGAAGTGGCACAGCTCTTTCCTGTGTCCTACAGGGCTTCCTCTAGTGCTGGGCATAGGCAAAAAGCAAGAGAAAATATAAATAATATTGGAGGGAAAAGAACAACTACAGCTGTTGACAGCTTTTATTTAGGGACAGGATGGAAAGTGAAGTCAAAGGAAAATGAAAGGAAGTACAGACAGAACAGTTTTGTATGAATAAGTTTGAGAGTCTTTAACATTGAATTTACACATTGTTATACAATGCTTAACAACAGCGTTCACTTTACTTTCAAGGTGAGATGAGAAGATTCCTGTATTATTCTATAGGTCTTATAACAACTTCTATTAGTCCTTGTTTAGCGATTCAAAAAGTAAGACTATAATCTTAAGCTTTTTGGTTATTTTGTAGGGGATTAAATTGACAATAAATAACTTCAGTCAGATATAAAGTTTATATTTTGGATTTGTTTTCAAATCTTAATAGAGAGGCCAAAGATCTAGGTCTCAAACTAGTTTTCCACATAGCTTCTGATTCTAATTAAGTTAATATTAGATGCATATTGTATTTCACTATCACTACAGCTACAAACAAGCCCATTTGAATATTAAAATGGGCATTTTTTCCTGATTATTTCCACTATTTAATATAGGCACACACTGTGAATGCTTGGGGCTTTCTCTAAGTGTCATTTAAGATCAGGCAATTAAATGTGTATTGTGTTAACATCCTGTGGAAGCTCAGCTTTGTAGGAGTAAGCCCTTAGGAAAGTATCGCCTGTGTCTCTAATTAAAGGTTTATGAAGGAGAACTTCTAGGTTTTTGTGATTTTCTGAAGTTGTATGACACCAACTGACCAGTACTGTCCAGTCTCAGTATTAAAATTTGGCTTACAGGAGTTGGGTGGAACAAACAACAGCTACATTAGGCTTGTCCTGCCCTACCTACTTTGAAAGCAGAGTTAGATATAGCACAAGTTTCAAAACAATTCCTACTTTTTTTTTTTACATTTACTATTAAATCAACTGGCCTTCCAGAGCATTCATTTACTACAGCAGGGCATTCATCATTGTCATGCTCATTTTCAGCCAAGCATATGGAGTTTTTCCTTTTCTAGGTTAAGTCTTCCATGCCAGATGGGCACGTGAAACCCTAGAGATTACTTGCAAAGCTGCACAAAAAACTGAAATACAGACTGGAGGAAAGAATGCTCCCAATGGTTTGTGTTACAAGGGAACCAATTTACTGAAAGAACAAAACTTTCCTACTCACATCTAAGTTGGCTTATATCATTGATTGTCTGTACCGAGGTATAAGCAGTAGGGAAGGAGAATAAAAACCTTTGTTGAAAACTAAACATCCAGAAACATGAAAAAAAAAAAAGAACAACAGCTTCCATGATTTTTGCAGTGGTTTCTTACAGATAACTTGTAAGGACACAGAACTGTCCAGTATGAAGCAAGAAAGTTGGGAGAAAGCCACAATCAACATTCAGTTTTCAATGGGGCACAATTATGCTCAACAAGAACCTGCCTGAACATATGGAGCAAATATGATGCTCCAGCACATGCGTAAGTAAATAGTATTCCAGATCTTCAAAGAGAAATTCCAGGATACATTTGAGAACACAGATTCTAACTCCTGATAAAAAAAAATTCTTAGAAGCAGTTTGTTTTTCCTTAAGATGAGCAAAAGCATTGAGGAAGCAGCATGTTCTTTTTAAGAAAAAAAAAAAGGTGTAAGACATTTGTGGAAAGACTGAGGGGAAACAGAGGCACCTGGAGTGCCTTCTCCAGCTATTGTAAAAGGAGATGTCCACCCCTTCCCCACCCCTCAACGAGCTTTCTCTCCCAGAATATGCTCAAAACAAAGTTAAAGAACCCTTATGTCAGTGTGTTTGCTTAACTACATCGCATGCTGCAATGTGCATTTAAGTACACTGTGCTGCCAGCATTCTGAATGTATGCATTTGCTCCTCCAACATTTATTACCATCTTTTCACCTCTTGCATATAGCAAACTATAATGTAGTTACTAAAATACCTGAGGTATTCAAGGATATACGATATTAATTGCTCAATCAACCTGCATTAACACACTGAATTTAACACGCCACATTGAATTACTCATCATTATTCTAACCTCTACCAAGTCAATCTGGGGAAGAGACATATGCAGTTTAGCTGATGTATTTGTTTTTAAACACCTGCTTCCTGAACTCCTGTTTCACTGGGTTGGACAGAAGCACACAAATCACACCTTGCACATTTTGGTTCCTGACTACAGCCATCAAATATTTATTTCCCTAAGTCTTCTTCACTCTTGGGGAATTTTTTTTCCTGAATTTTAATTGGGAACAATAATTTTAAATAGTATACCGTAAACTGAATTAATTTGTTCTGTGCTGAAGTTGTTTTAGTTCTTTAAAATATCCCAAAAGCATGGTGTTTTTTGAGTATTCTTCTAATACCAATAAAGAGAATATATATCAGTACAGGCTTAAATCAAATGCCACCATTGCCTTAATAATGTCCTCCATTTTAATTAGAAAGATATATTTAAGCATATCATTGACGAAAGGCAATATACATCCAACAGTCCCCTTTAACTTGATAACACAAAACTTTTAATAATAAAAGTAGAAGGTAATATTAAATTAAAACTTCTATAATTTAAGTTTTTCACTGTCAGAAAACGAAAGACAGCCGTTTACAGCATAGTTTCATTCTTTTTCTTCCCTGTGAGACTATCACAGCTGCTAGGCATAACTTGTCACACCACTATACAGAATTGTGATTTTTACTATAAAGGATTATTCTACAAGGAAACTAAGGAACATGAACATGGTAAAGATCATTAAACATAGTTTCAGCATTTCGTATAAAACTTAAAACACTCAACTTTGCAGACAACTATATGCAACTTTAACTTGTTGTTTAAGTGAGATTAACTAATGGACACTTGCAGGAATAGCTATTTTGAGCAATGCAACAGTTGTATTTACAGATTATGCTAACACTTACTAACTCCCTGCTTTGATAGCAGTTTGTGCCACCTATCTCTATGATGTGTCCTTGCCTACCTTAAGCCCCTGCTCCTTCTCAAGAAGAAACAAAACACAAATCAACTGATTACTGTCTGACAACTGATAACCAAAGTAGAGCTCCCTTTAGTAAATTCGCTGTTGTCCTAAGAAAACCTAGGAGAGTAAAGAATAGATAGGAAAGACAACCCAGCTGTGCAGGGCAAATCTCACCACCTGAAAAACTCACAGAACAATTAAAATACTAGACTGAGTTGTAAATCAGGAGCTACATGAACTAAGCTTACTACATTTTTAAAAAGTTATTTCTGTTACAACTAGAAACCACATTGGTTTTATTACTTTGTCTTATAATACATCTTACAGACAGAAAAACAATGCATATTATCTTTTGTACTAAATCTTTATAAAAGCATTTATGCTCCAGACTCCAACATTGTGATAAATACTGCGGATGTGAGACGGTGTCAGATCATTTTATTTCCCTGCCAAGCATTCTGTAGATGAGGAAATGAAAGACTTTTTCCTAAGATTACTTACCCATGAAGTTCAGATAGCTCTCTCCTCCAAGTGCATGAGTAATGAGACGAATCATTTTATGAAGCTGTATTCCACGATCAATAACTGGAGTAAGAGGTGAGAGCACACTCATGTTTGTATACATCTCTGCATCCATCAGTCGAAACGCCAGTGTCTTATCACCAACAAGTGCCTATACAGTACAGAAAAAAAAAAGTAAAGATAAAACCCTTGGGTGTACTAGAAGTGAACTCTTTATTTTAAGAAAACACACTATGGTCTCAGGAGAGGATGTGGAAGATTAGGGAGGAGTCAAGGACATGGCTCTGTGTGCATGATCTAGTCCCTGTTCACAACAAACATCCTGCCACAGTCAGTGATCATCAGGTGACAGTAACCTTAGCTTCTGCAAGGTATAATCATGTGGGCAGGATACATATATTATCAGCTGTCAAAAAGAGAAAGTACCTAAATTGAGGCAGGAAAGTCCCTGAGCTGAGCCAAAACTGGATGCCAGACCCAACTGTATGTTTTCCCTTTCAACCCTCCATGTGGTTACTGGGGCTTCTCACTCCTAGTACTGCAGTATGAATATGTGATCGATAAAGCTGTCTAAACCCTGAGCAGTCCTACATTTCACCTGAGGGGAATCAAGGGGCACAATTACTTCTGAGAACCCTTTTGCCTACAGATATCTAATGTGAAATATTACTGTCAACTCAGGTGATACAGAATTTTGGATTTTTTGTAGAAAACACAGAAAATAAGAAAGCAAACATGCCAAAGTTCCTGGAAGGGCTATTAGCAACACTCCTGCATTCCTTTATATGCAGTCAGGAATGTGAATGGTTTTCTGGGATTTCACAAGAAAACCAAACTATTAGTTCTGTCTAAAATGGTGATTGAATTACTTGCTAGTGCTTACAGTTACTTTGGAAAGGTCACTCAAATGCCATGTAGCAAGGATTACTCTAATATATTAGCATGCAGATAGTTGAAAACGTTTTGGGTTGTTTGTATGTAAACAGCTATTTTTCATTCAGTTAACCCAATTCTCCTTTTATACTCTACCACGAAAACTCACTGGATTCCAAAAAGAGACACATGAGTTGTGTTCAGGTCTAGTTGAGAAGCACCATCTCTTAGTTATCCAAAGAACAATACAACAGCACGTCTAGATGATTCTTCAATTACCTCTTTCCAACCCTAAAGAGTCTTAAGTCTATTTAGTTTTCTTGTGAAAACAAACCCACACCTGGTGTTATTCTTACCAACTCCCTCAGAATTGTATCCATTTTTTTTCCCCAATTATGTTATTTGGATTGGTAATAGTCAGCCCATAGCCCATGTAAACATACAAGAAACTAGAGTAGTATCAGCCCTTCATGTGCATCTTTTCAAGTATCTCCAAACTGAAGTTCATTGACAGTCATTTTGTTTCTTTGTCCTGCTTTTCACGTATCACCATGGTGTACATCGGCAACTGCTCTTTAAAAATTCAAAATAAATAGACTTTCTTCCCAGGTATGAGATTCTAAACCAAAAATACATGCTGATATGGAAAACAACTCAATTGATAATATCCAGCATGAACTAAAATAATGGCAACACTAATGTTGTGTGTCACACTTTAGGGTGAAGAATCAGCTTTTATAAAAGAAAGCAATCACAGAATAATATGCATTTCCAAGTAATACTTGAAGGTTTTTTTACAAGGATTACGACTCTCATGTTTTAAGTGAACACTGTGCAACAGTCTGAGATAAGAATGTAAATAGGTACACAAAATGACATTAATAAACTCAGAATCCTCTTTTTCAAATAAAGTATAGACCTTGGTTTGAGCACTTCTATGACTTTCATTATAAAATATAGGAAATAAAGATTTAAGAAAATGGGTTTATTTTTTTCAACTCCTAATTTTAAAATTCAACCAATGTGTTTTCTGATTCTTCAGAAACAGCTGTTACAAAGATGATTCATTGCTTTTGCATTTTTCTTTACACAGAGCCATTACAATAGCCATGTTTTGAACCAAACTATTAAAGGCTATTTCATTTAGACGTCAAAAGAGGATGTTTTCTATCCTTTCTGAGAGAAAATATTTTCTTGAAGGGAAAATGACAGTTGCAAACACTGATTCAGTGAATACATTTGCTACGTTGGGATATTGTTCATTTTTGTCATACGTAGTGCTCCAGTTTACGGAAACCAGATTTTCAAACCTATGGATTACATGCCTTCCTTCCGATGACAAGCAGGAAAAACAAGGAGCTAGGACTCATTTCTTAAAAAATACCCAACCCTGTAAAATAACAACACTCACCTACTCCAAGCAGGATTCACAGAATCACAGAATATACTGAGTTGGAAGGGACCCGTAAGGAATCCTTCATTAAAAAGAAGGGTCAAACAAGAAAAAACCTCACAAGAAAAGCCAACCAAAAAGCCTGAGCAGTAGTCCTCTCTGAAACTATTGCCTCTTCTCAATCCTTGCCTCACTTGTAAAAAAACCCCAAAAAACAACCAACCAAAACCAAACCCTCTAGATCTCAATTTTTACTTGCTTACACATAAGCAAACAGCTAAAATACCTGGTCATGACTCTCTGCATATGCAATGTATTTTTCTTCATACCGTCTGTTTGTTAACGTATGCACAATGTTGCCCATATTCCAGTCTTCATCTTTCAGCTCCTTAATTATCTACAGAAACAAAGGAAAGATTATTAAAAAGTTATTGCTGTTTTAACTAAAAGAACATTACTACCTTCCTTCATTATCTTGTCAACAGAAATTTCCAATGGAGTGTGAACTCTATTACTTTATCTTCTCCTATTCCCAAGTTTTCAAGTGATGAGCTTTCTCTGATAATACAAAGGTATTTTCTTCTTTTGAATACCACGAAATAAACATAACAAATATAATGTTCTGTTGCTCCAGTACTGTCACATATAAGCATGGACAATGGGTCTTACCATCCAGCATGTGAAACCTCTGATAGAAAAGGCAATGGGATTGATCAGAGCTGCAAGAAAGCACCCACTGAAAACTGGGAAGAAATAAGAAAAGCCTATGTACACACGCTACTGACAGAGGCCCTGTATTTCCAACAACCCTGGTATATGGCAGCTTCCAGCTAGAGCTTAAATGGGACTGTAACAGATCACTACAAGATAGCACTGTGCTATTGTCATGAAGTACACAGTAACATGAGAAGGTGGTTAGCACAGGGACCCACACGTTCCACTGATCTGTGAATTCCTAGCCACAGTTTTGTAATATAAAGCAAGCTTTACATTTCTTACCAAGGTAGCTCCTGATTTTTAGCAATTTAATCTCATGAATGGTAGGAATTTTCTCCCTCACATGGCATTATTTCCTCCCTCTCCTAAATCTAGTCCAATTTCAGTGGCGGTCCTTTTTTTCTATAGAACTTTACAGACATCCACCAATCACTACTACTTAAATACATGTATGTAAAATAAACACAGAAGTGATAAAAAAGGCAAAACCACCAAGACAGTTAATGATATGCTGGAAAATTTAGCATTCTGATTGTAATTGGCCTTGGGCTCCTGCACACTACACAGCTGCTTTTTTTTTTTTTTTTTAATATAAATTCTGGCTGTGAACACATTCAGGTCTGAATCTGTTCATCTGAATTAGTACGACCACCGTTACAACAAATGGCCTATTCTTTTATTCTTTGCAGTTATTTAACAGAACCCTGGAGATCCTTTAGGTTCAAAATTTATTTTAGAAGTTGCCTAGAAAACTGCTATTAACAGGTACATACTTAAAAGCTGGAGAGGAAGTACAGCAAGCAGTCTAGGACTGTCTGATAACAGGTGATAGACTCTTTCAAAACTTTTCCCTTCCAATTGCTTCAGCTTTATTTTTGCCTAAAGAAATACAGTAAAAGACTAGGCATATCACCTCTTTATCTCAAGGTCTTCTGCTGTGGTTGTTTATACGCAGTTTGCTTAGCTAGAAGCTTACTGCCTTATGTTCTTACACAATCAACACATTCCTAAATAACTGGAATCTGCTGGGAAACAGCCTAGGCTATCATAGCCGAATTTATATCCAACATCCCGTCTGTGTGCCAAGCATCCACCTGCTGTCCCAGATTAAGTACGTGCTTAGGCTGGAGAAGTTGGTTTTTTTCCCAGGTAAAGAGTGAAACGTACCACAGGACAGGTACAGAGTACTGCAAGTTAAACTAAGCAGATCATATCAGAGATGGCAAAATTAGAAGATCCACCTTTTGCTGTGTGAAAATCTGTGTTCTGGTGGGGCTTTCTTTCCCTCTGTAATTGGAACTCCGTCACTTCCATTTTGTCTACCTAGGAAACTGCTCATCTTTGCCTGCCCTGAAGCATGTTAAGGAAGTCAAAGGTTTAAGAAAGAAAAAAACCCCACCACAAGGTGTTCATTGTTACTATAGAAATAGGAGACCTCACTGCATTCCAGGACCTAAATGACACACACTGCAGAGTTTAATGATGCTGTCCCTGTTGGAAAAGCTGTGAAGTTTTTCTTCTGCATAAGAGGTTTGAAAACTGTTTTTCAATTGGCCCTCCACCTCCTAGTTACAAGAGTGAAAGATGTTGAAGATAAGTTAATTTGCTTTTTATTTTAAGCTACTCACTACATTTATTGAAGCATTAATGTTCATATAAAACATTTATTGTTTTCAGATCATGATGACAGCCTGAGGGATTTGGATGCAATCTTCTATCCAACTGAAAAATATTCTCTAAAACATCAGTACAAGCCTTTTGAGAACATTTAGTGGTTTTTATTCCTTTTTCTGGTGATTCTCTATATTGAGGAAAGGTTGATGTAAAGCCTTATTGTAGCCAATGTTTATTTGTGTATTATTGTTGTACCAATTGGTGGTGTTTATATAATTCATTTATGTTTACTTTGGTTAAACTTCCAGCTTTATCTATGTTGAATACCATTTACTAAGCCCGATTTCAGCACGATTCGTTGCATGTTTCTGGGGGTTTAGGTTTTTTTATTTATATGCATATGGTTAGCTTATGATGGTTATCTACCTGTTCATGTTCAAAATAGACAACACATTCTACAGCTGTTGCAAGAGACAGATTTATTTTGTTTGAAATAACCTATGTGCATTGTACAAAGAAAAGTATCAGAATGCAAAGGATAGCCCCCTGAACTTACTCATCTTCTGAAACCTATAGACTTGACAGCTCTCATTTCAGACACTAATTTCTATGTTCAATCCCATCAGAATTTATTTTAATAAGACAACAACAGGAAAGGGAATTAGATTTGTTAGTAGGAAGTGGTTTTGTGTATGCACAGTTGAACGTCCCACTTTGAAGAGCAGAATGTATTTAAAGATTCTCACCTGTATCCACTTATCTGGAATAGCCATGGCTAGTCGATAATCAAAACCCCCTCCTCCCTCTGCAACAGGACGACAAAGAGCTGGCATTCCAGAAACATCCTTAAATAATAATTAAAAAAAAACAACACAAAAACATTTGCATTGCAATTATTAGTTCAAGTTTTCTACAATACAGTAACACTTCCGTACAAATAATAAAACTAATAAAAACAACCCCAAACCAACAACTATGAACAGGTTCACAGATGGACTGAGGTAAGGGAGAACAACAACAAAAAACCCGACAGTGATTACTACACCCAGATTTGTTGTTTGAATACAGAAGTTACAGGGAAAAGCATTATGACTTCTCATCAAACTCTGCTACAAAATACTTTAATTAGAGTAGATATTTGAGGGGGAAGAGACCTCAGTAGATGCAGAATTTGAAATAATTAGCTCTCTTGAGCTCCAAATAATCAATAGAAAGTAGAAAGCCGTCAACGAAAGACAAATTAAATGTTAATTTTGTTTATCGATATTTTGCATAAAGAATGACATAAAAATAAAAAGCTCAATATAGAGAAGGAAGAAAAATGCAATCACTCCTCTTTTCCTAAATGCACAAAACCAAAACTATTGATCTAGCATGCCCTGGGAATGACACGTGCTTACTGTATGATTCTCCGGTTTCATATTGATGGAGGCTGATCAGTCTTAAATTCTTAATTCAAATGTCTTAAAATATTTATTTCACCACTTTTTTAGGCAATTGTGTCACATAGCATTCTTTTTCCCAAGTCAGTTTATCCGTATAGAAAATACAAACCTCCAATAATTGAAAAATATTTATTAGTACTCAATTGTATTAACTTCTGTCAGAAACCATTGCACTGCCGTGGTTATGGGTTAACGTACACCTCTTGCATCTGAACAGGAGCCTTTACAGAAGGAGTTCTTTACTAGAACCAGAGCTGAATTAGGAAGTGCATTGTGGTCTTCTGGATTCAAGCCAGTTTTCAACCCAATTGCTGCATGAGACCAGTGAAAAAAGATTTTACACTTGAAGTGACGCATACACACGCACACACCTACATCACCATAACTGACGAGAGAGAAGACCGACCACATCCCCAGGGAAGCTCAGGGATGGCATGCTGGGGGGTGGAAGACCCTGACTGGCTGGAGGAATCCATTCACAGCAAGCTGGGGAAGTTCAGTAAGGACAACTTCCAAACCCTGCCCCTAGGGTGTACCAACCCTGCAACCATGAGGGCCAGGGACTGCCAGACGGGGGAGCAACTCTGCTGTGAAGGCCCTGAGGCTCTGGGCCAGCAACAAGCAAGCAGCCTGTCCTGGCAGCCGGATGGCCACCAGCATCCTGGGCTGCACAAACACCAGATCCAGGACAACAAAGGAGGGGATTATCCCCCTTTATTCAGCACTCATTAGATGACACAGAAAAACACATCCACATTCCAGATGTGGTAAATATGATATTAGGAAAAGGAAATTCCTTTTATAATATCTAAAAGTTTTGGAAGTTCAATAGCTCTAAGTCTGACTGAAAGGATAATGTTCTCCAAGTTACATGGGAGAAGATGATCTGAAAAGCCTCTCTGCGATGCTATGATGACTACTTGGACAAGATCTTAGTCTGAGATTTGAGTACCTCCCATCTAATTCAGTCTTGGTTTTCAGAGCTTTATTTTTGGAAGTATAATTCCAAACTTAATACTATTAATATCTATATGCATCTACAGATTTTACCTGAATTCAAAAAAGTGTTAGTCTGTCCAGTACACTTTCCACTAAATATGAACAGCCAATGCCTAAGCATTTGTTCAGACCTTAGTTTGAGATGAGCTGCATATTAAATAAAGAAATCACAACAGTGGGGGGTTTCTGCCTTTTTGGTTTTATAATACTTGAGGCATGATGTAGTTTTACCTAACATTCTTCTCATTATACATAAGTTTAATCACAGCTCTATTCAGAAAGCCAAAATGAAAAATAAGCATAGTCAGTAATACCTAAAAACATAGAAATAACCAAGATCGGCAATATTCAGAATATTAAAAAGCTGCAGAAATTAACAGTTAAATAATTAAGGAATATATTATAATTAGTTATGGCCAGACAAACATTTTTCTCACGTGGCATTCACTCCATCATCATTACAGGCAAGCAGACATTCTCCACTGCCTTTTATAATTTCCAATTATTTCAACAGTTTCTCCTCCTGAAATTCTCCTTCAGCCACACAGCACATTGATCGATTCTGTACTTGACGCAGTGACTCCCCCAGGCAGAAAAGGGTGCACTGAAGCAGAAGCCGCTTGCAACTCAAGCGAGAGAAGCCGAAGACACCCGGGATTCACAAAGACCTCTTGGGCCAGGTAACACAAGCCGTCTGAACGCAGAAACCCATCGGCAGGGATGCTTATAATCTCAGGCTACCTAGAGAACCAACAAATTTGTCTTCAAATAAGCCCACAGCTCAATGAAACCATCTCAAGTTTACTAGTGGACCAGATTCTGGTTTTGATAGCTTGCCATGAAGGTTTTAGCAGTGGCTGTGTAGTATATAAAGCATCGCCAGAAGGAAGGAAGAAATTTAAGCAGCGTTTTGTTTTCTGAAGATAAATAGGGAACTCTTAAGCAATACAAAAGTTTTATTAGGAAACCCTACAGTCCCTAATAATATCAGATACATGCAACTTTCTAGGATGACTTCAACAGAGTAACAGAAAAATCCTCAAGGTTTACATGATTTTCTCTTTTGCAGAAAGAGAAAATATTGGCAAAAATGTACCTATTCGTGTTCTGGTGTTTCACACTATTAAAAATTCCATCTGCTAACAATATTTTCAGTCAAAAAAGTTTAACTGATCTCAGTCAACTCAAGTAATAGGGCCTATCTGCTCCCTCACAATCCTGGAGAAACTTAACATTAAGTTTCAATTAGCATACACATTCAACATTTATGAATTTAGCACGTTTATTTTTGAGGGGTATTGTCAGTTATGCCAATATAATACAAAATAAGCAAAACCACACTAGGGCTGTTAGTCTTTCATACCATGAATCTCTAGTGACAAACAGCGATCATGCAAAAGCAATAAACTAATAAAACCAAATCTCATTAGAATTTCAAGGAGATGAAAGAAAAAGAAAAGAAATCTCCACATTAATTAATGGCCCATTAATGCAGAGAAAATTCCCAATGTGCATATTCCAGTTTTCCCCCACAAGGCAAAGTCTGTCCACTAATTAATACTTTTCAGCTCATGTCACTCCTTGACTACCTAACTTAATTATTAACAGGAAATTCACATCCCAAAGAAAAACTAATCAATATTAATGTCATTGAGGATGGCAAATTCTTATCTTACCTCCGCTATGGTTATGCATTCTGGATGCAATAATTTAATCATGTGGTTGGCCAGCATCAGATAACACAAAGCATCTTCATCCACATGTAGGCCAAAATATTCATTGTAATCTCCACTGAATCCTGTGCCTGATAAGACAGAAAGTTTTAAAGGTCACAGTCTGAGGGTTTTTTGTTTGGTTTTTTTTTAAACAGACATTTTACAATATGAAATTTTATAAACATCAAATTTATTCATAATTTCAGGTTTATCCATATAGCAGCACAAGTAGATACTAGCAAATCTGGAATTTTAGGTATTCAGTGAACTTTATAGCATGATTTCCAAGCAAGAGAGATGCAAAAGGACTGCTGAGGTAAGACTTGAATGAATTACTCACCAATCCCATGATGGTGATACAACATAGATGTAACACCATCAAATCGAAATCCATCAAAGTGATAGTCTTCAATCCACATTCTCAAATTAGACAGAAGGAATCTCAAAACTTCCCAGCTGAAATAATGAGAATATTTTATAAGCTTTAGAAACTTGGGATCAACTGGAGTTCCTTATACCACGTTCCCCACTTGCATATACAGTACTTATATTGGACGTTTTAGGATTTTAATAACTTCTTTTCTGATTTTCATTAGTCTTTTCGTCTTCCTTAAATCTCTGCCTCTTACTCCACAATTTTAAGATTGCAAATAGGGGCATAGGAAAAAAATCACAACTATCTATAAAGACATACTATTGTTTAAACTTATAAACTACATTTTTAATACCCAAACTTGCCACTGTAATTTTCCTTCGCCTCTCTAGATGTGGTTATACTGTGAGAAAAGATCTTATAGAAATGGAAAGATAATTATAAGAGGTTAGATTTTTTTTTCCCTAAGCTTTTATGGATTTACAGCAATTTCTAGCTGTAATAAAAGTTGAAAAGCTGTTGTGTCCATCCTTCCCCTCTCCCCGCCATTATTCACACGTCAACAGTGGATTACTAAATCACCTAGTGTGCTGTAAGTTTATGCATTTAAATAGTAAACCAACATATGGAAGTTGAGGAGATTTTTTTTTTAAATTCAGAAAAGCAGGAATGGGGTATAACACACACAAACAAAGCGCAGACATGTAAAAAATATAGAAGAGGTTCCAAAGTGGGTAAGCACATGGAAGCATTTGTGAACAGTATTCGTATTGAAGAACAAAACAGTTTCAGGAACAGTTTTTCTACTATTTATTACATCCTCCCTCAGGCCACCGGTCTCAGAAGCTTCAGAAGATCCCTGTTTTCTTGGTTTTTCTGGTCCCTTCCTTTGCCACCACCCTTAGCAGGGGCCGACTCAGGTACATCTCTGCAAGCTATGGCTCCAAAGAGCTCACCCATCTCAATAAGGCAACCAAATGAGTCAGTGTAACCTCGCTCCCCTCTCCGCCCCCTCCAATTCTTCAACACTTGCAGTGTTGTGATTTCCCTCTAATTACTTGCACAACACAGCACAACTACAACCCCACTTACTACTGAGTTTCAGTTCAGAGAAGAGGGGAAGCTACACAGCAGCATGGAAGGTCTCCCCACCCTCTGGTGGGTGAGACTGAAGTGGTACACCTAGCACAAAACACAGTCAGCATCACTGCTACAAGTTCATATACACATAAGGCAGCGAAGGAGAGCCTTTCTACATCTCACTTAAACAGACATCAGAGACAGACTCATAGGGCAATCAACAAAAGGAATAAACTTCATTTTGACAAAAAAGCATCCCTGACTTCCTTCCTCCATAAAACTTCCTCATATGAAGAAAGGTGTCTTAAGTCTGGAGGTAGCTGCATTGAATGAAAAGCTGGAGGGAGGCTGTGGACACACTATACCAGGTGGTAAAATCCTGATGTTGCCTAACAGCCAGTTCTTACTTTACTTTAATAGGATTATAATAGCTCTCCGTTTCTTTGCACATACTGCACACACTTGTGCGTATAAAGAGAGAAAACTTTCCAAATCAAAGCTTCCAGATTTTGGAAATGCAAGTCAGTTCAATGTAAATTGTGTCTGTTCAACACCTTCCCTGGGCATGCATTACATGACAAGATTTCCTGTTCCATCCCAATGTTTCCCCACCTCACCCCAAATCATCCAATTCACAAGATACTAGGAAGATCTCAGGAGCTTGCCTACAGAACTTTTTGCATACCTGTTATTTCTCAAGTGAGATGACTTGCAGTGAGTGAATGCTAGAGACAGAATGCTCTGATGCTAAAAAGAATAAAAAGGTATCAAGAGTCCTACAAGCTGTCAAGCTGGTCACAAAAATACAATTTTGTGCAAATGCTCACTGTATCTTTTTCTGACCCAGCATCAAATTTGTAGAAAGTGATTTGCTGCAAGCTAAACACTGTGGGCAAAGTCAAAGCAGTAGCAGTATTGCAATAAAAATACTATCTCACACGGAATTAAGATAATGCACGTACAAAGAGCACATTAATTGCTACAAGCACCAGCCAGACTCAAAAGTTATTTCTCCTCATTACAGACTGCTTGACTTTAAGGTTATAAAGTTCTTAAGATGCTGAAGAGGATTTGTACATTTGTAAAACGCACACACACAAGTCCCAAAATGGATAACAAATCTAATTTTTTCCATCATTCATGGCACTGAAGACGGATCTTTGGAAAAAGACGAAGAACCAGCACAAAAATAAATTGTAATGGCTTTCACATGAAAAAGCGACTACAGATGATAACAAAACAAGATGAATTCGTTGAACCAAAAGATTCGTTAGCAAATTGACGAGATCAAAAACCTGAGTAGAAGCAGCAGATGTTTTCCAACCATCTGATTGCACATGGGAGAGAAGATTGTAAATAGATAAATAAACAAAACACATTAACTCCGATTCAGGCCTAAATTTGGGAAAATTCAGTTTAAGGAAAATTTCTGGGAAAGACATCAAATACTAACAACCATACTGATTTTTAGAGAGAGAACTATACAGCTCCAAAACGCCAGCCAAAACAACTGGGTGTTTTTGAAACATGCAAATCACACGTACCATACAGAGGTTCACGATTTCATCCAAGTCAATTTGTTTATGGGAGCAGCAACATTAAAAATAGGAGCTGACAGAAGTAAAAAAAAAAAGTAACTTTGCAGAATGCCAATAGAGGCCAAAGTCATAGCATAATTGAAATACATCCACCGTATAAGCAATAACTCAGGAACATTTCTAAAAAGTACATTTTTGTAATTTTACAGACAGATATGGAAACAGGATAGCATTCATTAAGAGCATAATTTCTTTTGGGCAAAAGCCATATCTTAAATTATATCCCAACAGTCTCTCACATTTTTGCATACCATAAAATTGAGAAAGTTCTTTCATTGCATGCATGATCTAAGAGAGGAAAATATATGCTGTATTATCATTAAGGAACAGAGTGATTTACAAGAAGAAATTTATATAATTCAGATTTCACTCAGACATCACTCAAAACTAAGAAGGTCTTTGCAGAGAAGCCTTGCTGGCTTCTTCTCCCCTTGGGGCCAACAGCTCACACATTAACAACAGATTTCTCAGTTGAAGTAGTGAAATGAATCTGTCTTGCTAGATGACCTGGTTTCACAAGGTGATGAGAAATTTAACAACCTTTCTATACTAGGTCAGCAGAAAACTTGTGAAATACCTTACAAGTCAAGCTCATTGTTTACTTTTTTACTCTTGTACTAATAAAAAAGCAAAATAATGATTCAGCATAAAAATTCTCAATTCCAGTCCATGATGAACATGAAATACTTACGATGCAAGCAATGCATTTAAACCAGTTAATTTTGTCATAATGGACATGAAAATAATACTGGCTGTACCCAAAACAGTTTCAAGCTGCAATTCTTGAGCCATATTAACGTTGGCATTCAGGAACCACATTTATTATGTATTACAGAACAAGAATGGAACTGCTGACCTTATAAGAATCTAGACTTTTATGATGATTTACCTGTTTTCAATTCTCAGTGTTTAATTAACTTAACACACAGTAACACTGAATTGCTAAAATATTACTTTTAGAGTCAACCCCAAACATTTCAACAGCTGACTGGCTTAAATTCCACCAATGGATTGCTAAACTGGCATTAGGTCTGATGCAGCTAGCTTTCTGTGAAGCTGGTCAAGTTATTTTTTGAACTAAACATCCAGATTTGATACAGAGATGTTCTTCTCCCTCCCCACTGTTAACCAGCACATACCAGTTTGCCTGTTATTTAGATACACATTCTTTGATCAGAGCGATACAAAAGGGTAACCAGTCTTATTCTATTTAGCAAACAATAACAGACAGAATAAACCCTGTATTTGTGCTCCTTCATTTACATGAAGTGACTCCTTCCTTGCCAAGACCCCCAAGCTATCTCTAGCCACAAGGGACTGAGATATCAGAACAGCACAGCAGGTGCCAACATTTTAGCCAAGGGACAGCCCTGACTCACACTGCCAGACGCTTGCAATACCCACACTTGTAATTATACTAAAATGCCTTTTTCTGGGAACAAACACATCTCTCAACAGAGCGTGATACGGTCGCTAACAGACTGAAGGAGCTTTTGCTTCTTGGTTCAAGTTACATTTTGCCTTCAAAACGAGCTGTGCAGACAACAAACACAAGAGAGCGCTATCCTGCTGGGGCATACAATAATCTGCGAGCAGAAAGAGTCAGCAACAACTTGTCACTTCCCCATAACAGTCCCAAGAAGAGACAGGAGAAGCCATGAATTAACTTTCCCCACACACACACTCCAGAGGCACTGATGTGGAGTGCTGCTTTTTCTAAACTTAGGATTTCTGAGAGCATGTTGCATAAATGCACCCTGCACAACCAGAAAATAAGCAAGTCTTTCTATTTCAGCAGCATTAATCTTATTCACATTTCAAAGTTAATATTCAGACACAAAACACCTATTAAAGAAAAAGCATATTCTGGAAGCAAGTAATACTAACTAATAGCAGTAGCATAGAAATCAATATGTGAGAAGTTACAGAAGGTTAAATCCTTCAGTTTAAAATGCACTGAAATTTTAACATTGTTTTAAATTAAACAGAAGACAACTGAGAGAAGTTCTGAGGACAGAGTTCTCCCTGTGTTCCAACTTTCAGATATAGTAGAATTTATGTAGTAAAAGTTTTCAGAATAGCTGCAACATTCTTATTCACATCAGTATAGAAATTTATTCAAGTAATGAAATTGTTTTTTTCTAAACAACCCCAGCATAAGCAACCAACCCAAAAGACAGTCAGTGTAGTCATGATCCCTTTGATCAAGCAGTTCAAGCTGTTACACTGTGAAGAGGGAACCTACCTACACGTTAGATGTCTAAGTCGTAAGGTATCTCCGTGTCCACCACAATCTTCTACATAATTGAGGATTGAAAGTAACACTTGAAATAGGTGGTCTTACTCAGACAAAGCTTGGACAGATGATAACCAAACTGCATGGATTACAACTGCACTTTTTTAGCCAAACTGATGGTTCTGAATAATTCCCAATTCTCTAAGTCTCCCACTGCTCTTGGCGTATGATTTCCTTTATAGGGAGCTCAAATCATTAAAGAAGATTTACCTCTCTCTTTCAGCCATATCAATGATAAAGAGAGCGCTTTTTCCCCTGAACCCTCTGAATTTAAATATTAGATTTAGCTCAGCTCCCTGAGCTTTTTTTCTCAGATTTATCAAATATCTTAATTACCGCACTGTCATCTTCTGCAGTTTCTACTTATAATTTATTACTTCTGGTTTTTGCATTGTGAGGGTTTTTTGTTGTAAAGAGAAAGGGATCCACTCCATGACCTTTCTGTTTCATTTGATTATATTTGCTTTACTACCTGTATGAAATGTGTAACACTGAAAGTAGGCAACTTATATACTGTTACAGTAAAGATGGTGACAGTGCCAAGAGACTCACAACCTTTAATCTTTGGTCTGCAAAGCAGCTTTATCTTTTAAATGGCATTTCAAATAAAATAAAAAAAAAAATATGTTAAGTAACAGAAGTAACAGGACACAGCAGATCTCCAAGTTCTATCTTCTCCTAAGGTCCAAAATGATGCGGAAAACCTCGAAAAATTTGATTGCCAATTAGATACCCTAGTCTAAAAATGTCATGGCTAGCTCTCCTTACAGCTAACGAAGTCCTCATTTAAGAAATCCTAACTAGACATTGCATCTCAGGCCCCAACCATGAAACAAAGAGGACCCACTACTGAAGAATGCATGTATGTCACTGCAAGCAGATGAAAGGTTTTGACAAACTGTAATCACTATGCAAGGAAAGAAAAACTTTTGCCTGCTCAGCTTCATGCATGAGCAAGCAGTACTGTGACATCAGTAAAGGTAGAAAGACTTACATTAAGGACACACGAACGAATCTGAACTATAAGTAAATGAATAAAGAACACTACATATCCAAAATCAGGAAAGATGAGCAAAGCTGAGGACTGAAAGGGAGGCATCTGAAAGCATTCCAAATCTTAACCTCAGGAGCTACAGGGACAACATCCCTCTGAAGCAGCATTAGATTACCTGACTCAACAATCATTAGCCCACTCGCGTCCTACATAATCACCCTTCTACTGAACTTCAAGTAAGAGTAGATGTTTGTACCAGAACACAGCAAGTGTTCTGAACTGGTCTGAACTACAGAGTCTACTCTGAGGCCAGAAGCGGATGAAGCCCTTATAAAACTCTGAAACACGAGACCAGTAAGTAGGAGGGGGTCTCAGCATCCCCTTGTGACCACAAAAAACTTTGGTCTAAGTTTTCTGCATTCTTAGCCACTATTGTGGCCCTTTGGAACATTTTGCTACCCAAAGAGATAATGGAAAAAACTAAACCACCCTCACGGACTTCAAGCAAAAAGGCAACAAGAAAACAGGTCATTCCTAATTTATCTTGTCACATTGAGGTGACAAAATGTCAGAGTGGATGTGACCTGATAGCTGTCTTCTGTTTCTGGTCAGGTATTTGATCATCAATCCCAACATTAAGTCTACCAGTTGAGAGAAGATCAGTGTTGGCAGTAAAAACCAGAAATTGTTCAGATCAACTTCTACAAAACCTTCAGAGGTGCAGTGACAGGCATCACTAAGACCACAACTTTCACTGGGAAATACAGATCCCTCTCCACAGCAATGCAAAAGGTTGGGGCATTTTGCTTTAGCTTTGTTTTCATCAAAAGGGTGCCTAAAGGGAGTAGAGGTTGGTCACTGATACCAGTTTTCCCAGCAGGAGCGGAACTTCGCTGCGTAAGCAGCTTTCCGAACCCTAACACTTGCCATTACACAGTTGATTCCCAGAAGAGTGACATTTCCTAACAGGTTCAGATTAGGGTAAACAATCTCACAGCTTTCTAAGAAGGAAGAAAAACAGATAGGAGAAGGCAGATGCAAAAATTACTAGGGTGCGTGTACACCAGTCGTGTTTTTAAGAAAGTCGGGATGCTATCTTTCCATATTCCAGGATGGTATAAGGTTATCTTGAAAACCAGAGTTTTCAAGGCACATGCTTCTCAAGTACTAAATGTCTCTCAAAGAATTAAGATGAAAGACAGATGGCTGTAGGAACAAAAGACCTTTGACCACAGCCACTTGCTCTCTGTTCAGCTTTTTGCAGAAGGATACAGATCTTTGAAAAGGGCTGATAGAAAGTAATTGATTTCTATAGTTTTTGTAAGACATTATTTCATTAGGTTGGACTGTATGAGAGGTAAAAAGCCCAAGAGCTTACTAGGACCACAGTGCCATAAGCAGTAAGAAGAGACAGATGAGACCCTCCATTATTTAGAAATGTGTGCTGGAGAAACACCAGAGTCTTACATTGGTAAGACTGAATAGCAAACATGTAACCCAGGCACAAGTGAATCCAGGAAGACTTTTCTTAGCCACAGAAATTGAGGATTGATTTATGCCATTATAATTTGCTAGTCAATTATATTACATTATTATAAGACTATATCAAGTAAGTCACTGAAAGACTAGAAGTTTCCTCCCACAGTTACTTTCATCAATACTTGCTGCAGAAGACATCTTTGCCTAAGTATTAACATCTCATTCCCTAACTTAAAATGGAAAAATCTCAAAAGCGTTTCAGAATTTCAAGGCAAGCCTTCAGAAAAACAGTCCTTACTTGTTTAAGCAGTATTACAGAAAAGTCATGAGAAGTCAAAGTGAAAGAAGGATTATTTTCAACTCTGGAACCATTTGTTCATTTAAGATCTGAGGTCTTTCACAAACTAAATCTTACCAGTTTCTGCAAGGCAACATAAAAGTTAATACTGATGAACTATTTGCATACAGGAATGCATGATTATTTCTATACTGCCCTTTTCAAGGGCAAAATTCCGATTCTGCAGAAGCCACTGACAAATATATATATAGACACTTTTCTATTTAAAAACTCTACTAAGCAGGACACATTATATCATGTATTTTGTCACCACCAATAATCAAGCTCTAACTGATATTCTAAGAATGGAAAGTGAATACAAGGTACCACAGACTAAGACATTAAAAAAAAAAACAGTTTTCCTGGTTTATTTATACATTAAAAAAGTTTTATTTAACTATAGCTTTTCAGTTTTGCTTTTAAGAAGTAAACAAAAACCCAGCAGGTTTTAAGCAGAAGATTTTTCTATTTTGGCTAAAACCAGAATTCTGTAGTGCCATAGCACGTAAGACCCCTTCTGGAATCATTAATCCTGATCCCCATAAATCCAGTGGTAAGCAGGGAGAAAGCACTCTTCTTACACAGGCTGTGAACAATGTGATAGCACTATGCTTTTTTTATTTTTTTTGTTTAAGACTTGATTCATATTCAGCAATTACTCAGGGAAAATTATTTCTCACAAATAGGCACATCCTTTATTCAAATACAAGCAGTAGCTCCGAAGTGCCCAATAACTTCTAATTCCACATTCTACTTCATCTGGTGGCACAAAAGTACCACAGTAAGGTCCTTCAGGAGCTACTGGCACAGTTGACAATACACAGCAAAATTAGGGTGACTGAACATGTGCTAGGTAAACAGCAATAGGGAGAGTAACACATTGTCTAGATAAAAAAAAAGATGACAGAGGATAACTCTATTTGCAGGTTCTCTCCAAGATCACTATACCTGCCCCCCCAGGGACACCCCTCCTCCTGTTCTCAGCAGCCCATCCCTCCCACACACTGCTCAATGTGGGGAAGGGCAGCAGCAGTCCCCCCACTGGAGAACTCCACTCCCTCCGAGTGTTGTTGTTCACCTGCCCATCTCATTCTGGGTCAGAACGGCTGTACGTGCCGCACAGACACGTGCAGACAGACCCAGAAAGTTACAGCTATCTGAAAACTTTTAAGCAGCTCTGCACACAAAAAGGCAAGTTTCCTTTGGCAAGTATCAGACGTGGGCTCAACACAGCAAAAAACCACGATTCTGAGGCATGGGTCAGGAAGACATTTTCTCCTCTGAATTTCCCAGTCTTCAAGTGCTTAGAAGTTTGATCAATGTCTTGGAAAGATCCATGATTTTATTTCAGAAGGTTAATTCTACATTTACTATCTCTATTTTGCCAATGAATTAAACACATTTACGAGTATATTCGCCTGACTTCTGAAACACCTTTTCATGAAAAAAATACCAACTCACATTTTCTCCCCAAAGAAGCCATAGACTACATATAGGTTTATTATACCTATAACTAGTAAGCAGCACTAAGGTCCTAGAGGTAAATGTTTCAGGCTAGTCCTATCTAGATAAGTTAAGGCTGGGGCAAAACCATGACAACCTGATAAAAGTAAACTAAATAATATCAAATAAAGCATTAGGTTACTTGCCATAAAAAATTGAAGCAATAGCTCAAATATTACTCAATAAAGGTTATGTCTTGCAAAATGTGAATATAAGAACAGACTTGGAGGCAAAGCAGGTATTTACTCATTGTAATGAAACTTAATTTTGTGGCTGTTTGTTCAGAAGGCTTCCTTAAGTAAATGGAAGATTAAAAAAACCCTGAAGACAGTTACCTGCAGTTCTAGCAAAGCCTCTGCGAACACACATTTTAAAATAGAGAATGTCTCAAAAATAAAATTACAAAGCCCTTTGAAGTGCTGATAAAGCCTACATAGATTTCAACTTGGATTTGAGTAACATTAGCACTCTTACCACTTACGTGCAACCCAAGTAAATCAAGAACTAAACCAAAAATATGTAAGAATGTTTAAAATTCTCTTCTAAAATAAATTTCTTAAATAACAATTTGTTTAGTCAGATAATAAACTCTGCAAACAAAAAAGTAATGTTGTTCTGTGACATGCAACTAAATCACATCTTTTAAATCTACCATCAGGATTTTGCATACAATTTAAGGCAATTCAGAACTTCCATAATTGAACTGACATCTCAAACATTTAAGATTAGGTTACTATTCCATAGTAGATTTGCTTTCAGGCTAAGTCTAAATGTAGTGTAGAAACAGCTAACAAACTATTGCTTATTAGGTGACTCAGGAAATTAAACCGACCATTATCCCAAACCTTTCCCAGAAAAGAGCACCAGAGTTAAAGGGACTGGTGAGGAAGCAAACTTCAAAGACTTGACTTTGTTGTGAGATGCTTTTTCTTGCCTAAAATAGTATGCTATTATACACGTATAAGAATAGAAAACAATTATCCTTGACTTTCTATGTTTCCTATATAGGAAACCAAAATTATACTCTCAATTTATTCCATTAGCAGTGACAAAATATTAAATATCTGGCAAATTGATAACACCTTTAAGCTGTACTTCCTCAAAGCCCTCTTATTAAAAGCCTGAAATGGCGTTTCTATACATTTCATTTATTACTTTAAAATACTGTTTCTCAAATGGAGACTCACACAAACGGAGACTTCAAAGAGACCCTGAAGAAGCATCTGATACGCTGCTTTTCCCCTTGGTGTTCCCTACCTGGCCAACTGCTCCCAGCCTTCTGTCTGAAGAACCACACAGAAACATGGTTGTCTTCTGCAACCATGCAGTTCAGCCAGAGCTGAGAGTGCAGCTGTGATCTTCACCCAAGTCAAGGTAGGGTTTGTGCATGGTCCCTCCCTCAGACATGCAGAAACCAAAGCTACAGCCTACAAAGCACTAACCTTCCTCTTTGCTGCTGGTAGACATAAAGTGTTAAGAATGCCAACCTAAAACCAAATGCACACACAGATGCATTTCCAGGTGAAAATGCAGACTGTTTGAATTTGAATTCAAGTGGAAGTTTTGGGTTTTCTAATGCTAATGAACAGCAACAGGAACTTAAGTGGCAAAGTTCTTCATAAAAGAGAACATCTTTGAAATTTCCCAAGGAAGAGTATTCAAGAAGTTGAATCAGACCCCTGCTCCTGTGGGCATTCCAGCATTAATATAGATGTATCATCAAATACCTGGTTTTCCAGTTAACATCAGTTAAGTGCACTGATGATTGTGAAGTCCTTTCTGTACGCAGAGGACAATGAACCACAGTTGCTACAGAGGCAACAGGACTCAAGTTCACATGTGCCAAGAACACAGTAAGAAAAACCTTATCAATCTACCATTCAGTGTCCACATGCTATTAGAGATTACCTTTTTTTTTAAATAGGCAATTTGAAAACCCAAACAAAAACAGTAATCCTCAAGCAACAAACTGTCAGGTTTGTTTGGTTATTTTCTTTCTTTTTAACATAGCAAAACAAACCTCATAACAAATAGTTATTGTCACATACAGAAGCCTGAAAGAAGGGCAACTCTTACATTTTACCATCCTAGAACTTCTAGTCAGAAGTAGATACTATCTGAAAATCCTTTTACTTTCATGTTTCAGGCTGGCATACTGGACTCCTGAAGTCTCAGTTGTTTGTCTGTGTTTCCTATCCTACCCTTCTTCCCAAATAGACAATTGGCAGCAATGCCAAATCTCAAAAGAAAATTTTAAGCTGTGTAGCAGTGTTAATTATCAGTCACCATCCAAGTACAGACATTACAGGAGGCCTCTCAGATATTCACTCCATGTCCTGAATGGTAATTGACTGATTTCCTCCCCTGGGGAAGCAAGGAATAAGGAAAGTTCACACTTTATACTAATATTCGCTAATTCAAATCTTAGATTCCTTCCTCTCACTTCTAGATTGTTATCCTCAGCACAAACAACTGCTCTGGACACAGTCCAAAACAGTCTTTTCAGCAGTATGGGACAAGACTGCTCAGTTACATGACAGACTTGGGCAGGAAATGCAGAAGAGTTTGCACAACGAATTGTTACCTTCACAGGAAAGGAGATTTCCAGTGGAAGTCTCAGGGAGCTGGAAGATTGTCTGATCCCTAGTATGAGATTCAAGAAATGGCAGCCATCTGGCAGAACTGATTTACGCTTGCATCAGGCCCCATTATCTTTGAGCAAGCACAAAATGCTAAGCTGTTGCTTTTGCACAAAACAGCACAGGAGATCAGAAGTACAGGGCTCATATTAAACAGGAATCCATGCTTAAGCACAGTGCACTGTCTCTTGAATTTGCTGCACTTTTTAAAAGTTATATTCTTCAGAAATGTAATTAGAGGTATTAGCTCATCTTATGTTGTGCCAATAGAGCTGAGCACGTGCAGGTGTGAGGCTTTTTGTACGGTTCATAAATACATTTTCATAGAAGAGAATGGAAAAACAGGTTTATAGTCAAAAAACACTTCATTTCCATAATTTAGTTCTTGTTGCAGCTATATACTTCATGAAGGTTAATACTGGAACAATAAGCACATTTATTGTTATAACAAATGTACAGATTATACACTAAACAAAGTTGTTGTAACAATACATAGCAAGATTGTTATTTCTACTCCGGCAAAAACAGCTACAATGTAAAATTTGTGTTGATTCACAGCTGTAGGTTATCTATAATTCTATTTTTTAAGACACTCTGCACCTATTCTAAAACTTTTTGCAACCTGAACATATGTTTTAACACATCCACTATCTTTCTCTGGTCACCACATTTCTATTTCTGACAGGAACGTGGGAAAGACTCTGCCAAAATTAATTCAGTTGCACTTCCACTAATCCAGTGAAATTAAATTGTGACAATGGAAACCTGAGATAGAATCTTGAAAATATTCAGAGTTAGAATGATCAGCATCCTTACATTAGATATAAATTGCAACACAAGAATGTATATACTACTGTCCACAGCTTATTTGGAAAACTGTTTAAAACCACTCCTCCTCAATCCAAAATGCTTTGAGTTATGTGATTATATTTTCAAGTCTACACAGAAGCAGAATCTCACAAGACCAGGCAAGAGCATCTTCTGATAGTGTAAAATCAACTTATAATGCTGAAAGATGATTGATTAGTGCCCTACAATTTGTATATTAATCATAGAATGGTTTGGGTCAGAAGGGACCTTTAAAGATGACCTAGTTCCAACGTCCCTGGCCACTTGTCCAGGGTGCCCAGAGCCCCATACAACCTGGCCTTGAACACTGCCAGGGAAGGGGCAGCTACAGCTTCTCTGGGCAGCCTGTGTCACAGCCTTACCACCCTCATCATAACAAGTATCTTATGCTCAATCTAAATCTGCCCTCTTTTAGTTTAAAACCATTGCATCTTGTCCTTGGGAAAAAGTCCCTCTCCATCTTCCTTTTAAGTCCCCCTTTAGGCATTGGAAGGCTGCCATAAGGTGTCCCCAGAGCCTTCTCTTGTCCAGGCTCAACAAGCTCAACTCTCTCAGCCTGTCTTCATAGGAGAGAAACTCCAATCCTTCATATGATCCTCTTCATGGCCCTCATATAGGCTCACTCCAACAGGTCTGTGTTTTTCTTGTACTGGGAACTCCAGAGCAGAACAGGACTACTCCAGGTGGGGACTCACCAGAGCACAGGGGCAGAATCACCACCTTTGACCTGCTAGTCCCACTGGTTTTGACACAGCCCAGGATACAGTTGGCTTTCTGGCCTGCAAGTGTGAGCTGTAGGGTTATACCCAGCTTTTCACTCACTGGTACTCCAACTCCTCCCCTGCAAGGCTGATCTCAATCTCTTCATCCCCCAGCCTGTACTGATACTGGAGATTGCCCCAAACCATGTTCAGGACCTTGCACTTGGACTCACTGAGCTTCACTATGGATCACATAGGCTCACCTCTCAAGCCTGTCAAGGTTCCTCTGGATGGCATCCCTTTCCTCTAGCTTATCAACTGCACCACTCAGCTTGGTGTCATCCAGAAACTCGTTGAGATTGCAATCAATACCACTGTGTCATTCATAAGACATTAAATGGTACCAGTCCCAGCACAGACCCCTGAAGGTCACTTGTTATTGAGCTCTCTTTGATTGTATTAATCTACCACTATAATTAATACACTGGACATAATTAATCACACTTTTTAACAATAAGGTTCTCCCATGAATTTTATTTAATTTCACTACTATGAAAACAACTGTTCCTCCTATAGGTTCCTCCTATTTCAGACCATATTTCAGTGCAACCATCATCAATCCCGGATTAAGATGCAGCAGAACAATAGCAACTTCTGAGTAAAATATAAGCCTGAAGTAGACTTCATTAACCTTGTGATAAGCAAGTTGTCAAGGTCAGGATAATATACAAAGAAAACTAAAGCTAAGATTCTCTGAAATATTTTACATCAATTTTCCCCTTGCATATCTTGACTGTTCAGCATTATAGGCAAAGGAGCTGTTCATACAGTGCACTTGAAGACATTCTTTCTAATCAAATCTTTTTTTTTTTCCCAAATTTGGATGAGAATGGTGTTGTACTCAGAGCAACTGTAGATGTTACTTGCAGACCATGCATTTTTCCAGTACACAATTGTTTAAAAAGAATGCTATTGCACATGGTTTTCTGTAAGTCACTACTTTGTTAGCCAGTGTTGAATAGGCATTACAAAGAACATCCAGCTTAAAGCTGGTTCCATTTACCCATCTCCAGATAGACTTTCAGTTTCCTCCCCACTTAATCCAAGGACAAAACGATTACTTTGGAATGTCTATAAGACAATCAACCTTTCCCAGCTGCCTAACCTAAAAACTGGTGACAAAGGAAGGCTGAAAACATCGATAATGTAAATTCTAGTGTTTCAAAATTGGCTTATCTTTTCTTCTCCAAAAAGCATTCAGTTCTTAAATAATCTTTGGGGTTTAACCGTCAGCCCAGAATGGTCACAAGCTCTGAACTGCTCCTTAGGTTTTCGTTTAAATAATTACTTACCGTTTGGTAGGAAGATACTTTCAATTACAGGGTAGTGAAAAACCCTAAAAATAAGGAGTAACAGATACTAAACACTCAAACCAGAAGACAGAGTGTGGGAAAAGCAGTGGAACTTCTGGGGATTTCTTTTCTCCATTTCTTTGTCTGACTGATTTCTCAGATTGACCAATTCTTTGAATGCGTAAATTATCTAGCAAATTTAATGCCAAGAGCTAAATTTCAACAAAGAAATAGGAAATGTCACCTACCCTGTCCGTAAGGGCAGCTGCATGTTTAGCCATTTGAAAACCTATGCTTTTCATTTTTTTAATTTAAAAACTAACTTACTTGTTACTGAATGTCCATGCTTAATCCGCTTCAAAATAAGTTTTAAAAAAGAAACACACCTACTTGCAAAAGGTCAGGGTATGTGGTTTGGCATGGCTGGATTCCAGTGGAGGAGTGGGTGCTGCTGGGGTGGCTTCTGCAAGAAGCAGCTATAAGCTTCCCCTAAGCCTGACAGAGAGTAAACACCAGCTGGGATCAAGACCAGAACCACCACTGACCAAGGCCAAGCAGGGCTGCTGGGGGAGGCTTGTGACTCCATGGGCAGAGAAATCACAACTAAAGTGAAGTCTGTTAAGAAGGGAGGGGTGGGGGGAGGTGCTTTAAGATCTGGTCACACTTCTCATTACCTGACTCTGGTGTCACTGGGTGTGCAGTGCAGGGTCATCAATTAGAGAGTTTCTTTCCTTTATTCTGTGTTGAGTGTGTTTTGCCCATGACACTGATTGTGGGATGATTTCTCCCTGTCCTTATCTCGACTCCTGAGCCTCTCAATAGATATTTTCTCCCCTGTCTGACTGAAATGGGGAGTGATAGGGCAGCTCTGGTGGGCTTCTGGCCTCCAGCCTGGGCCAAACCACCACAGTAACACTGACCAAAACAAATACGTCAAATCAATAATCCTCACAAGGATAACTCCCAATTATGGTTTAATAACCAGTTTCTCTCCTCAAAAAGACACCAATTAATTTTATTTACTATATTACAAAGCTGTTTTAGAAAACTGAGGCATATTCATAACAATAGGCTCATTCTAAAATGTGGTCTACAAATCTTATGCCATAATGAAAGGTGTGCTACAGTGTTAATACAATGTTGCTAAATAACAGCAAGGAAGTAAAAGAGCTGATCACTAAAGCACTCAAGAAAAGACTGCAGGACAATGCCCATAACTGAAGCGTTCTGGGTTAAAAACACAGGCCCTAGGATCTAGCTGCACTGGATGCTCACTTTGGAATAGAGCTTCACTCCACATCATGAAGTGACAAATTCTACTGTGTTTACACAAGTCTCTCCAGCAAGAAAAGGTGATCTAATGTATTTAATCAGGAAATCTACAACAGTCATTACAGTACTTTCTTTGGGTATCTTAAAAAAAATGAAGACAAAAAGCATCAAGACAGAGAAGAGCATTCTCCTTCTCACTGTGAAGCCCCCTGATATATACACTCACTTAAGCAGCTTCAATGCAATGACTAAATATACTATATATAGAAAACCCCATAATTATAATTTAAATTCTTCAGAAAACTTCATTCTCAGCTCTTTTCATTCTTGTATTTGCTCAGACGTATCTAAGCTTTGACAGCACCCTTGCTGTACAATAATTAGAGGAAATCAAGAGGACCAAAATTTATCGAGTATTACTTGTACACTTACTTCCCTCACTCCCAATTCAATCCAAATTAAGCACTGTAGTGTAACTTAAGGAAAACAATTGTGTCAGCTATCTAAACTAAAAATTATCAGCTATATGGTGATGAAATTATTTTTCTTCTAAACAACCATATACCAATTTTCAAGATACTGCAAGGGATTATAATATATATAGAAGTTTTGGACAGAGAATTAGCCTCCTTATCAAAGAGAAGATACAGAGAGGGACCTGGAGAAACAGATGTTTGATTGTGACTGATGACAAGCTATAGCAAATTCTACCAAGCTACTCTTTTACAATGAGCTGCCAAAAAAATCAATCTATGGAAAAAAGCCCCAAAACCAGCTATGCAAAACTACTGTTTAGTGCTGTTTAAAAAACCCAAGCCACTCTTTTTCGAAACCTTGTTTACAACAAATTCACTCTGTTCCCAGGGATAAAGTTTTTCACAGAATATTTTCCTAATTGTTAAGACACATTTGACATGATATACTCTATCAGTTCTTTAGGCATCTCCTGTAACCATATCATGCAGAACAGAACCTAGAAAAAAAAAAAAATCAGCAAAAGCTGCTGCTGGTCCATCCATTTACTCTACAGTGGGATAACAGCAGAACCAGTTTCTTTATCTTCATGACAATTTCACCAATAATTTTTAAGTAAGAACTCTAATAACGTGTATCTCAATAACACAGTAGTTCCAAAGTCATTTTGGCATTTAAGTAACTGAGTGGGTCTATATACATCCTCCCTAAATTTCAGTATAGGGTCAGCAACAGTCCCATCACAAGTTGAATGGCAGCCAGTGGCTACAGCTAAGAAGCGTTTTGGAAGGACAGAGACAGCTACCACCTGAGGCAGAAGGCTGGCCAGCTGAGCTGGATGCACTGACCTCCACCATGGGTTTCAATCAACTTCTAGGTGCAGTAACTTAGTTTTTATAATAGTGTATGAAACCGCATTCCTCAAGAAAATACGGCATACTTTTCAAACCTGAAAGTAATAGACCAACACAATTATTTGCAGATCATTTCTACCTCTCCAATGAGCTTTCCAGAAATTAATTTCAAGAGGATCTGTACATTGTACAACATATGCACACTAGAGATTAAAAAAAAAACAATAAAAACAAACACCACAACAACTGTCCCAGCAATCCCATCTTCTATTCCTTCCATGTTCAATTTTCCTCCAACCGAGAACTTCTTTGGATTAAACTATCAGAAAGTCAACATTCACCATTTAATTTGTGGATTTTCTTTAAACTTTTTCCCATATATCAAATTTATATAGCACCACCTTTTCCCCCATCACAATATTCCATTCACAACAGGTACTGCTCATACAACCTGCTGCAGAGTAATCACATAAGAATGCTGTGAAAGTTGTCAATTTAACTGTGGATTACTAAATGCAAGATCATTACTGCATTTAGACTGATGAGGAATAATTCCCTACAGTGTGTTGAATCTTGTCTAATTTTAGATCTTTATTGAAATACCATAATCAGCTTCAAGTAATAGTGACTGTGTCTATTCAAGATATGATTGAATTTAATTGGCTACAAGTGGTGACCTCTATATTTCAAAATACTCTACCTGACAAGACTTGGAACGACCAGCTGCAATTTTTCAGTGTGCCTTTTCTTCACGTGTCAATATATGGCTGTACTACTATACCACATCTCAGAAACCTCACCCAAAGCTGTGATTGCTATATGCTGGAGGTTAGTGTGGGGAAACAGGACGCTTCAAAGAAAGCTACACATATTCTTGCATGAAGCTCTTGAGTTTTAGAGTACCTGTGGATTTAAAGCCTCCTAGTCTGTAATATCAGTGTAAGTGGGGTAAATTAAGATTCTAGATTAATGTTTAATGAAGAAATTAAAGCAAATCTACATTAGGTCTAGATGGCATGCACTGTAACTCTCATGTTCATGGCTGGAACTTCCCCCTCCCCCCCCCCCAATTATTTTAATTATTCCAATTATATTGCTGTAGATTCCAATATATTAACCCTTCTGTCAATGCTTCTAGTACTCTTTCCCTTCAAGAAAGGCCACTTATTAACTGCTGTTTTTCCATACTTGAAAGTGGTTATTTGCTTGTGTTTACAATGGTTACTAAAAGGAAAACACAAAGAAACAAAGATTTTTCAGACATGGAAGGTCTTAAATTGAACGGTTTAAGTTTTATAAAGTACTTTTGTGCCTTTGCAGTAGCCCTCAAAGTCTAGTCTATTAGAAGCAGACTGCTAAGAACATAAGCAGGCAGGTTCTTTTTTTTAAAGTCAATCTATAATCAAAATAATTACATTTATGAGCTCTAGGGGAAAAAATAAAATTTCATTATTACATTACAAGCAGTGATTTCTTAAAACACTCATTAAAAAACAATCTTTGCAAGCCAAATCCAATTCCAATGCATATTATGTGTATCTTCAAATATAGTGCTTTCCTAAACTAAATTAGTGAAGGCTGACAGGAAACCAATTAAAATCAGCGTAACTGAAGGTTTTACATTATGAAACAACTTATATCCTGGTTCCTATTGTAATTACCCTACAATCAAGAAAATATATATAAAAAAATCAAATTACTGACAATCTAGCTCATTGATAACTATCACTGCATTAGCTTTAATACAGCTGGAATTATGGCCACGGTACCTCCTCAATGAATATATATTTGTGACAAACATGACATGACACTGGATGTCATTTACTACTGCATAAAGGCAGCTAGAACATCACCACCTGTACCTGACTAAAACCTCAAGCTGCAGAAGAGAACACTTCAGTGACTACACCTACGCTTTAGGAAGTCAACTGTTTTCTGTATGATACACTTACTTTTGGGGAATTTCCTCTCCCCTCCTTCTTAACTGGGGGTCAGTGTCCCAAAACCTGTATAGCTTAAATTTTCTTAGAAGTTACCTAGAAGTTGAGAGAAAGCTGCAAAAAGAGTCTTTAGAATAAAGGTAAGGTAAGCAAGGTAAAAAAAGGTCAAGCCACAGACAGAGGTTTGTTGGCAGCTCAAAGACTGAAGAGGATAACCCAGCATCATCAAGGGTGGCAGCCTGCTTCCTCCCACCTGACTGATGCCTGCCAGGCCAGCAAAGCACTTCAGGTGTCTCAGTGAAAGCTAAGAGTACTAGCAGTTCTTACATCCTACCTATCCTTCCTGTGTGCTAACCAATAAGCCAATTATTTACCCTCCTTGCCTAACTTACATAAGAAAAGTTGGAACTTTACGTATGAGTTACAAAATGCAGATAACATGTGTGTTCTTACTGTCCATGTCAGGGCTTTACAGTATGCAAAGAACCATAACCTTTAATACCATAGTATTCTATAAAGCATCAACTTACAGCAATTTAAAATGCTACATGAGCAACTGTATCCTGAAGAGTAGCTGTGTATCCAATTCTTCCTGAAAACTGTTAAAAACCATGGTGATGCTCCCACATCAGGCAACAGGTTTTCACTTCCACAGACATTTAGAAGAACTCAACATAGAATTCTAGACTACTTAATCCCAACAAATTTCTCTGGACACCTATGTTAAGAGAATTATGTGCCCAGACAGGTACACCTACTACCCAAACAGCATTTACTCCCCTATTCATACTAACAACATTATGCCAGTGGCAGCTAAAGACTGAGAAAGTTGGTAACCAGAAGAAAAAAAATTCAGGTGAAGAACAGCTGCTAAAGGAAAAATTAAATACCAATCTTAACGGAGGTTGATGAAGATGTTGGAAGACCAACATGCATTAAAGGAATCAGATCCAGAAATAAAGTAAATTACTATCCACTGACATCAGTGAACTTCCCCCACCCATAAATACAGCATGAAGTATATGAAAGATTTAAAGACTGGGTGGCAGAAAAGGCTACCGCCTCAGCATTCAAGCATGGGCATACTGTGCCATTTTACATGCAAGAGAGCACCTGAGATACCCCTGTGAGGCTGGACCACAGGATAGGGAAAGGAAGCTTCAAGGTGACCCACATGGCTCTGGGAAGGGTGGCTGGAGGACAGGCCAGCTAAACCAGAACTAAAGCACATGCTTCAGCATCAGACAGCTGCCCTATTTCTACCACACTGATGGCAGGACTAAAAGCAGTTTCTGAACTCTAGTAGTTTACAATCCACTTCAAGAAACACTGAAAAAAGGGCAGCACGCTGAGCTACGATCAGCTGCTCCACTAACAGTTCAGAAGACAGAATTGGAGAGAACATCTGGTGAGGCAGCAGGGGACTAGCATGTCATCTGTTGCCATGATGTAAATTGTGACTTGTGGGACACTGCGCTTGTACTCTGAACCCTACCTATAGATAGCATTTCAAAGCACATTTGGCATGAGTGTCACTTGAGACTTCATAAAACTGAAGGAGGAAGAAAAGGCTAAAGAAAAGAAGAGGTTTCTCCCATTACATCGCTTATTTAAGTAAATTTCACTTCCTCTATCACACTTAAATGCCTCAATTTTCAAAACACAGAGTATTACCAAATACAAACAAGAAAGAACCTAGGATAGGCCAAAAGGATTCCCAGTAGTTATGATTTGGTACCTTCAAAGAACCACCAAAGCATGGACACTAAATCCAGTCTAAGAAAGGCACCAAAAACAGGGCCTCAAAAAAGCCTCAAAAGAGATGCCAGTGATGTCTTCTGGCCCCAGACCCTTGTATCTCACATAATTTCTTGCTGATTATACTGTGGCATTCACAAGGAGGCAGGGTTTTCTAGTTAAAACTAGAATGTAGCTCAACCTCTGACTTTTGTGCCACATTCTTCTCCTAGACTGAGCAAGAACTCAAAATTTTGGCTAAGTGTTCAAGTGAAGGGAATCATAGTATTTAAAAAAGACAAAGCAAACACAGAACTTGGGGCATCACATGATTTCTACCAAGTTTTATTTCTACTATTATTCCTAAAGTCACACACAAACACATTCCTTTTCTCCCTTAGAATTGTGTTAAGTTTAGAATCTAACAAAACCTAATGACAGAGAAGGAATACAGAGCCTTAAAAATCCAAACAATACTCAGATCTCAGTAAGTCCAACAAGGCAGCATCATTTACACATTTTAATTATGTGGTGCTTGAAAAAACACCAACAACTGTACTACATTGTTCTCAATTCTTTAAGTGGCTTTGCCTGATTAGTATTTTAGGCACATTAGCTATGTGGAAAAATGAATTTAAATCAAAATACAGTCAGCCACTCTAGTTGTGATACCACTTGGACTCCAGGGTCTGCAGCATCACTTCTAATGAACTTGGCAGCTGAATAATCTTTGGATATGATTTTAGGAAGGAAAAAAAATTGTTATACTTAGCTTGTGCTAAATTAATTACAAGTAGAAATCTTACTTAAGATAGGAGGGTATTTACATATATTTCGAGAGTGCTATCTTAAACAGGATCACAATAGAGACAAGGCATTTAATTTACCACAAAATTATCTAGACAATGACAGCCAGACTACAGGACCAGAGCTCATGCCATCTCTTTTACCTTACAACATTTCCCTTTCATGAACTCAGAGAGAGGAAAGCTACATTTTTAATAGGAACCACAACAAAGAACATAATGGTTTATAAAAGCAAACTTTTATTATACTAAATGGTAGTCCTTGTGATTCTGATTTTTGGGTCATCAGCTGAGGACAGCTGGGGGAAAGGGGCTGACAGTGGGAGGGATAACCAGGAACCGATGGAGATGGACAGGAAGAGTCACCAATTTAACATGTTGGAGGAAAAATTTATCTAGCTCCACATTTTACAAAAATTGGGAAAATGTACCAAACCTATGAAAGTTGAATGCTATTCCTGAATCAGTTTCTTGTAGCTTTTTTTAACAGAGGAATTTATAATACCTCTATTGAGGAAAAAAAAGTCAAGTACTTATGCAGTTATTTTACCTCCAAATTCTTATTTTACTGAAATTGAGGGTTCTCTTGTCACAAAACCTTAAGCAGCAGGCGTGGGGTTGGACTCCATCTCTTGAGGTCCCTTCCAACCCCTACAATTCTGTGATAATTTTTAACCTGCTGTTTACAAGTTAACAAAAAGTTCAGTTTATACAACAGTAACACAAACAGATTTAAAAAAAAAAATAATACAGCTTTACTGCTCAGTAAGTGCTGTCTTAAAGTCCACAGCACAAACATGCTGAAGTTCAGCTATGGTGCTAGATACAACATCCACGTTGTCCTCTGAAAAGTTTTGCTGATGTTTATCTTGGAGCTACTCTCTAATGAACAGCACTAAAAATATAGTATTTAAAATACACTATGGATGTGGTCCTTTTTTTTTGCATGGATATAGATTTTTTGCCACCTTCTGCTACAGTGAGCATCCACAGTCCCCTTCCCAGACAACTGAATAAACTTGCAAATGCTGAGAGACAAATTTACTATGTCTTAACTTTCAAAGAAAACATAGACAGACTAAACTGATAAAGCAATTGTTTTCTAATCTCTCCCATGGCAGAGAATTAGTTTCTCTCCATGCCAAAGTAAATTGAGCATTCTTTGTATTTGATGTTTAAGTACCTGTAGATTGAACAGGTTTTCCCACTACAGATGAAAAAGGAAGGGATTTTGTACAAGCACTGTACAGGAGAAAAGGTTGTACTAGCTGAAGAGATTTGACTGCAAGCTTTTCTGCCTATCACATGATGCTTGGTGTCATTTGTTTTCAGCAAACTTTGAAGCAAATCCAGTCTCTTAGATTGCTATACCCCCTCTTTCAGTCTAGAGCTGCTCATTTGCTGGTATGAAAATGAGCAGGCATGTCAATAAAGCATAAGTGAATAAAAAGACCCCAACAAACGAATAACAAAAGTATTTTCAATAAAACACCAGTTCTAATTCTTTCCCAAATTTGTTTGTATTTGCACACAAAAATAAGGGAAAAACCCACACTTTTAGTCAGTTCTGAGCAACTTAGAATAAACTCAACGTATCTTTTAAACCTTAAATCTGACTATAGGCATAGAATATTTAATTTTTCAGAAATTAGGACTAAAGAAGGCCTTAGTGATTAAGAACAGCTCACTGCACAGCTTGCAGTGCGCTTTAAGTGGAAGGAACAGTTTCCTTAAATGTTTTAAAAAGGAATCAGGAATTTGCTGTTGCGTTTCACCAGAGGACAAGGAATGACAGAGGGATCCTCAGTCACAGAGAGCATTAGTTTTACTCATCAGTAGTGCACAGATCTGAGTTTTCTAGACTCGGATACTTCCTAAAAATCTTCTCTCCTCCTCACAGCTTTCCCCTCCCTTTTTCCCCACATTCAGTCTGACCTTTATTCCAATGACACAGGCTGAAAAACAATTATGCAACCATGTCCCTCCTCAGTGAGGGCAGGCACTTATCACTGACAGAACTGACCCAATGTTGAAAGTTCTTCGGTTCTGGAAAAAGTGCTCAACTTTGCTCCAAGTGCTACCTAGAAGATAGCTTGCTGCTCTTTCATCTCCAAATCCCTCCAAAACACTCAACACCAACACCACTTTCTTTCCCAATAGGAAGAACCTGCCTCTGCCTGGAACAGAGAGCCCCATAACTGCATTCAGTTTATTTTGTCACCAGAGAAGTCTGTATCACACACATTTCTTGATTATGCATAGACACAAAAAGAAAAAAAGTGTGAAATACTGTTGTATTGATAGTAAAGCTCTAAGATCATCTGGAATAGAATTTGAGTATGTATTTAAAGATTAGTAAAACAACTCAAACAGGAAATTACTGTTTGACATATTAAAATGCTCTTACAATAATTAAAATCACAATTCAAAAAGTCCCCCTGAATTCATCATTTCAGCTGTCCCAAATAAGGAGCAAATAAAGAATAACTCATCCTATTAAGTGCATAGTGCATAAATCACTTGTTACACTTGGTTTAATTATAAGTTACTGTGCAAGAGTTTCCATTAAATAGTTGACCTATACTGTGTGACATTACTTCTGCAACAGTGACCTCCTTAAACAGTTACCACCCCCATAAACCACGAAGCTGTCAGGTCTCAAGAGTGCAGCCTATAAGTAAAAGAAGGAAAAAATAATTTTGGCAATGAACTGAACATACATAATTCTGACCCAAGGTTTATGGAGGTTTGCAAAGTAAGCACATCCAGTTAACAGCAATTCAATACAGGGTTGGGGGGCAGGTGGCAGGCAGGGGGGAACAAAACACTTAACTGAACTTGCAGCACACAATCCCTAACAACTAAGGGATCAAGAGGGAACTCTACAGTCACCAAGTGACAAGCCACTGAAGGAACCACTCGTGTAGCCTTGAGAGGGTTAAACCAGAACTATGTAATTGATATGAAACACAAACAAAATTATCATGCACATCAAAGGGAAAAAAGCAAATATATCATGGACTAAGAGGTCACACTGTGTTCAACCTGAGAGGATTTAAGGAGATTCTGGAGTTGGGAAAAACTTATTGTGGGATGTTAAGGGTAAAAAAACCCAGACAAACAAGAAGAGGGAAGAATTGAGGTGGTTCAGGGATGAACAAACATGGGGAAGTGAAAGAGACTGAGAGAAGCCCTTTCTCAGTTTAAACACTGAAATGTTAAGCATATGAGATAAATCCCCCACCCCTAATACCACAGACAAAGTAAACAACATTAAATGCTAATCATCACCTGGCATTAACACATGATTTGACACATTATATTTATACCAATAAATTAAGGCCCAAACTGGGTCTCTAGAACTGCCTGCTGAACATTATCCCTGCTCTGTATTGACCATTCATCAACCTCTGGAAGCTCTTTGGAATGGAGTTAGTTGTCTTAGTGCCAAATCTTTGCTACATTTCAACAAACCGACAGTTTGATAAGTGTCCAGAGTTTGCAGACTTTCTACAGTTTTTCTTATATTTTTCTTTATTAATATCAATCAATAGAAGAAATTTTAATATATAATATGAAAATACAAATCTACTTAGAAAATATTTGATTATATATAGCATTGTCCTATATAATAAATATTTAAATAGGTATCTCTACATAAATATTTGAATGTATTTTAAAACATAATTATATATAAGATATAAAATGTACATGGTATACAATACATATGTATACAGCCACAGAAGACAGACAAACAAAACCTTAATGCTATTATTTTGTCTTCGATTTTAAGCATTTAGGAAAGTAAAGGAATTTAATTCAGCACATGGCACGTGTTAGAACAATCCAAACGCCTTTGTCAGCTTGGCAAATAACGTAGTTTTAATAGAAATGCTAAGAAATAATTACCACTAAACCCCTGAAGTGACGTTTTATACTTACTTCGCATAGTCGAAGAGCCTGCTGTCCCAGAGCTGATGAGTTCCTTTAGGACCGGAATGGAAGAAACAGGAATCTGTTCCATCAAATTTGTTGAGACCATCCTCAGAGTTTTTTGAGGCGTGGCTGTGCACAACGTCCAGCAGAACAGTAATGCCCATCGAGTGAGCAACGTCAATCATTTCCTTCAGGTCATCTGGAGTTCCGTACCGGCTACCGGCAGGAGAGTGCAATGTGTGTGTTACGAGTGCTGCAATCTGAACGTAAGCTGACAATACCAAACATCGCTCAAAAACTACACTGAAGCCAGCAGGTCTGCAACGCCACGTTTCCAGTTGTATACAGGCTATTTTCCCTCTTATGTTATGTAGTAACTTTTGATTGGAAACTGAGAATTAAAACAACTGTTAAACAATAAAATTCGTAATTTAAATCATTAATTATAAAAATTACACCTGGCATGCATGCAATGTTTTGCAAAAATAGATATTCAAAGTTTTATTCTTCTTTTAGTGTTAGTACATTAAATTCAGTCTAAAAAGTAACTAATACCACTTTAAGCACCTTTTCACATCTAAACAATATTAAACATTTCCTTACTTTGTAAGGGACAAGAATACATTTACATTACCCAAATAAAGTACTTCAGAATGGCTACAAAAGTAAATGTACATTTATGAAAGTGCACAAAAAAAATCACCACCTGCTGCTGCCCTGCGTAGTTGTTTGTTTTGGGTACTATGCTATGTTCCAACTTGTTTTTAAATAAAGGCTTCTCACTCTTCCATCTGACTCACATTTCTTTTACATAATTAAGCCAGTTAAAACTTCCTGCCTAAATTTACGCTGGCTGTTCTTTGAGCTTTGCCAAGATTAAAAAAATCCAAACATTCAGGTCTATAAATTTTCCTAACAACTACCTGCATACATTTCCCATCTATTTCCACTCTAGGCCTCAAATCAAAGTCCAGTCAGTTACACATGTGGGGAAAAGTTCCCACAGAACACAGCCATGATTTTAATCATGTTTATTATGAACAATTAGTGTAAAGTTCTGTTTATCATAAAAGAATGACTTACACATCATGTTTGCAACTGCCAAGAATTCCACAACACAAAACCCGTGCATAAAGACTGCTGAAGCTGGATTAACTGGAATATGCTATGGGCAGCTGAAGCCACTTATAACCTTTTTGTTTGTATCCTGTACAAAGTGTTTCACAGAACAGATGATCACTATGCCCAATTGATTTCAGATTTAAGAGGAAGCTAGAGCAAACACCTACGCTATTACCTTTTCTTTCCAGTAAACACTTACTTGCAAACCCACACATACAGGCACACTGATTTCAATGGACGGGGAGTAAGATAAAGTAGCAGAGATGCTGAAACACTTAAACCTACCTTGATGCTGCGAAGAAGCTTGTGACCTGATAACCAAAACTGGCGTAGTATGCATGTTCCATAATAGCCATCAGCTGGACACAGTTGTAGCCTATAAAAATAGAAAAAATAAAGAATACCCCTACCTTAACGATACTTTACAAAGAGCATTAGACACCCGTAGCATTCAGTCCAGTCTTCTCTCATTTTACCTGCTTCTAACTCTAACACTTAAAAAGTAATAATACGGTCTTTTCCAAGAAGTAATTCTACCTAGTAGTTTATACTTACATGACCTTCCATTAAAAGTTGAATGGTCAGTTTCTCAAGTAATCTACAAATATCTGGGTGCACTGAATGTCTCAGATTTTGGAAGCGATAAGGATATGCAAATATCATCTTTATTTCTTTTCAGAATATTAACTACACTAATCTGCATGTCCTGAGCTTCTGTTTTACTTCTGATACTTTCAATCGGGGGGTGTGAGGGTTGTCACTGGCTACATATGCCATACCTTATGCCTATGAAATTCATTTTTCACCACTTCAAAATCACTTGTTTACAACTTTACTGATTACATTCCCCCTCTATAAGAGCCTTTCAAAAAAGAGAAAACTGAAATAATGTAGGTTTGTTCTGAGTTTACCAAAGAACCAAGGCAGTACAGAAGGGTTGGGGAGACACTGTCTCATGTACCACATTTTTGCGGAGCCTAGGGAAGGAAACCTGAAGAGAAAACAACATACTAGTGCTGATGTCACAGCACCTGCCACACATCTTAAAGCTATCTTTAATACCAGTGGATAAGTGTCCCAGATATCTAGCAAGTAAGGACTATCAGGCAAAAGATAACCTTCAGGTTTAATCTAGTCTGTTGAGACTCCCACCACCATCACTTCTTCAGTTTAGACACAATATTATTTTAATTTTTTTATGGTTCCTGTTCAGTTTTAAATTTCACAGCTATAAAATGTTGTCATAAAGAGAAACCCCACCTCCCTGACAGTCTTGAAGACCAGATTGGATGGGACTTGGGACAACCTGGTCTAGTGGAGGGTGAACCCTGCCCACAGCATGGGAGTGGAACTAGGTCATCTTTGAGGTGCCTTCCAATCCAAACCTTTCTACAGGTCTATAGTTTGCATGAGCTCTGCCTTTTGTCAGATTCATTGTCATTTTATAATTCAGGTTCATTTACACTTATTTACAGCATTTAACAAATACACAGCAATACAGAATCAAATTAATCTCATCTTATTTGCTTGCTATTTATTTTTGTACCTATTATGCATATATTTCTACAGATTACCATCATTTTAGCATTCTTAAACGTTGATGTCTTTATGCTTGTCCTAACAAGGCATTCCAAAACCAAATCTAACAGCCCCTAAAATAACATTTAAAAAAGAGACTTAATGTTAGTTCTTATTTACATTAAGTAAGCACTGTGGGAATTATTTATCACTTCTGTGTACCCAACCTAAATTTGATACTGCTTTTATTTTGTGGTGTATCAGCCTTTTCGTGACATTCTCCTTCCCAAAGAGAAATTTGTAGAAAGCAGAAAGCTTTTATAATTCTGTGAAACCTATTAACCTGAAATGACTGAAATTCTTTGGCAGAAAGGAAGAGTCACAGGTATGGAACACAGAATATAAGTTTACATTTTGTGAAGAGCCTCCAGATGTGCACACTCCCTCATTGCACCTGAAACCTCAACTTTACTGAAAGGGAAAAGCAACATTCTGTGAAACACTCTCTCAAGTAAACCTAGAAGAAAAGTGTATGGCTTCTTCAAGCATTCTGTTAAGAAAAAAAATAGAAATAATTTTAAAATATCAAACCATACATAAGCACAGCCACCTTCCAAAAGGTCTCAGCCATGGATGTCATATTACTTTACAGGGGAGTGAAAAGAAATTTCTTTCATCACAGGGCAGTAAAAGCTAGCAAGTTCTAGTAATGCCATTATAGAACCAGTGCAGACACCACAAGAGAAAAATAATCAAATAGAAATTGAGATGAATGGTTACGCTATGCTTCCTGAGATAAATCCAGTTGTTTCAAACATCCCTTCCCAATATACTAGTTCTAAAAGAGAATTTCTCACATATAAATGTTCTGTGTTCTTATACTTCATATCAACTGTTTAGGGATAAAAAAATTAGCACTTTCTTTTCTATTAATAGAAAGGACAATCCTTTCCATCTGGATATTTCTTTGTCTTTCCTTAGAATCAAGACTTACATTGGTATAGTCAATTAAGAACAGTGTTTTAAGACTCTCGCAAGAGCAGATCCTTTCTCAAGTTGAAAGCAAACCATGCCAAAAGCAAACTGCCCAGCAGTATTTATCCAGCCTTTTGCAATCACATTTTACTTAATCTGGAAAATAGATTTAGATCTAGATTCCCATTTCAGTCTTTGTTTCTTCCCCATAGACTTCACTTCTTTATAGTTTTTGCTGCCTTAAGTATCTCTATAGCGTGTGTAGTCTGAAAACACAAAACCAAAAATAAGATACTTGATAATTATCTTTTTTTAATAAGAGCACAGGCACATAAAGATTTTATCTCTGCACGTATCTCTGTAATTACTTACCAAGATCCTTTATTCTAGGTAATACATTGTATGTGAAGTTTTTATAAGAAGCTACTTTCCCTTCTGGGGAAGCAATCCCCACATGAGATTCATAGATTCTTAGGCTTTTTAATCTCTTGGGGGAAGGATGCTTATGCTGTAAGGAAGAAAACAGTTGTAGTTACGATAGCAACAACTTGGAAATCTGTCACAATCACGTAATTTGCACAAGATGACAAATAATTTAAGTTTTGTTTCGGTTTTCCTCTAAAAACACAAACATTGCAGAAGTAATTAAACATTTTAAATTGTTAAAGCAAACATCTATTTCAAATTAGCATTCTTCATGAACAAGAAAACAGATATCCACAAGTCACTACTTTTCTTAAACCCTTTTTAAATTACACTGAAGTGTACAAACTTATGGCAGGCACTGTACTACAAAGTTCTTCTGAAGTACTATGAAGCTTGTTTGAAAATAAAAGACAGCACTATAGATTTTTTTTTAAGCATTTCAAGTTGTTCTGTCTTCTCCAAACTAATATTTAAAAATATTTAACGTCCTAAAAAATACAGTTCTGCAGCATGGCATCATCTGTATTCCCATTACTTAGGATTAAAAAAAAAATTCTCATGTCTGTAGGTAAGTACACAGTATTTCTGAAGAAGTGAAAATATTTAAAGAATACAGAGGTAATTGAAGTTTATAACAAAACCTCCTCCTTACACTTGAATAAGAGCTTAGACTTGCTTGGGATTCTACTTTTTAAAACACATGTTTTACCCAAAGAAACCTGGGAAAAGTACTGTTTAAAACCTCTTTTTCCAAAAAAGAAGTTTTCGTTTCTTTCCCCTCCCAATTAAAAATAAAAAGTTACAAGATTTTATACTATGTTAATGTTTAAGTGAAACTTAAAAAAAAAGGGAAAAACCCCCACACATGTATATGAACATTCAACAGAAATTAAAAGGACAAATGCAAAGAACAGGACATTCTGGTTGAAGTTTGCTCTATTTTACTTCCACTGGGCACCTCTTTCTCTTTTTACTGACTTAACTCAGTAAGGCCCTATCTGCAGCCTAAATGTCTCACCTCCTTTTCACTCCAGGCCATTCAGATCACTGCACTTCCAATTAACTCCCCATTCCTCCTCTTACAGAGCAACTAGGTGCCACACAGCATTGTAGATACAGAGTAGGTCACTACAGGTATATGAACTATAAACCTAAATAGGAAAGTTACTGTAGATTATGTAAACATCTGTTATATTTTCTTAAGAGATTCTTCATGGGAGTTACCCATTTGCTGCCAAGTAGATGCTTCGTAAGTTGAAGGGGCGTTAAATTTTAACACAAAACACTGGCTGTAGCACGTCTAATGCAGAATAGTGCATACCATCTTTTATGAAAACACCAAAAAGCCTAACAACATGAGACAGCTCAGTCTGATGTTTCTGAATGTTCTCCTAGGATATTTTTCATATTGGACATAAACAGTTTTCCTCCTTAAAGCAGGGTATGAGAAGTAAGAGGGCTTTAAAACACTTTCCTGCTTTGACAAAACTAGGATTTGCCTGGAATGTGAACACGTTACTTTTAGAATGCTTTTTATGACTTCCCACAGCATTCAATCATTATTGGAATATTGAACTTGTTATTTGTGGCTAACTAATTCTTAAACCTAACTCTGATAATTCCCAGCCCTCCTCTGTACCCAGAAGGGCTGCCCAGTCCTGGAACAGTTATCAAGCTTGCCCAGCATATGGGAAGCCAAGGTTGAAATGACACTTTTAACAGGCAACTGTTTTTAATACAGTCTATGGGAAACTGAAGTAGTAGCTCAAAACCATTCATCATTAAAGTCACTTGTTTCTGTCAAAGCCATGAATAAAACCCCTTCATTCCTCAGGTAGCTACTTTAACTAGTTCACGATCCTCTTTTTGTGGAACAAGTCTTTTGATTCTTAAACTTCTGAGTAAGGATACAAAGATGACAATACAGGGCTTTATACAACTTCTGAAAATATTTAAGCCTTACTATATATGACTGTGGAGGATTCCAATGCACCCAATCATAATTCACTTTGTCTTCATCACGGACTACATATCTTGCCCAAGGTGAAATACGGTAGAGGAGTTCGCCACTCTGAGCACGAATCACCACCTATAAAACAACCACAACATATGCATGCAGTCACATATAATTCACATAACACCTCCTACATAAATCACAGCAGAGAATGAAATAGACAGTACACAAATTTAATTCAAAGAACACACAAATGCACAAGACAAAGAATAGTGACCCTGTTCGCAGGGTTGATTTACAAAAGGATGGCAATCCAGGCATGCCAGAAAGGAATAGTGTCCAGGAGCAGGAGTTGAAAAGTGAGGATACTTATGTAAGCTTTGTATAACTAATGGGAGAAAGAACCTTTGTAAGTGTATTAGTTGGGTCCCCTAATTTCCTGTCACTTATTTCACCACCACATTCTTATAAATTTAAATAGACGTACCCTATAATGCCATCAAGATGATTTTTTTTAACTTGGCAAATAATTTAGTAAGCCAATTTTAATGTTGTACTTCCCTCTTTTATGCTCTGAGAGTCCTGATCAATATCATATAGACCAGAACACAAGAAGGCCAGGACAGCTTTCAGGTCAAGAAGAGAGAAAAGATTAAAATTTAAATTTCTGGGTTTCTTCTGTTGCCTTTCAGTTTCTCTGGATGCCTTCATCATTTTAGGAACAGAAATAAAATATTATAATCTATTTTACTTTTCATATTTAGCTTTCTCTATGAGCTGGAAAAGGATTATTCTTTTCAATTCCTTCAAAAAATTTCATAAAACTTCAGAGTAACCAAACACAAACTTAGGAGCTCTTTCAGAGTTTTACAATTTTACAGAGCAAAAGTGAAATTGAAATAATTATGCTGTACTGGAACTTTGCAGAAGGCATTGAGGAGTTGATGTTGATCTTGAACAGACCACATCTGCTCTACTGAGTAAAAGCAGTCTTGCATACCCTTTAATCCATTAAGCAATGAAAAACACTTCAGAAAAACAAATATTAGGAACACATTTAAATGAGCAACAAGTTGCTTCACTTTTTTTTAATACAGACTTTTTGTTATGCTGCATGTGTAACTAACCATATCTGCATCCTGTCCTCCTGAAATCACGCAGAAACTTCAGTTCTTCTGTAGTCACTTAAATCAACCTTATTTTCCCTCATTTTTGAGGCATCAGCAGTCTTGAACTACTAGTCTTTCAGAAATCATTTTGTTTAATTATCAGTTTGCTTTTATTCAAAGCATCTATCAGGTCATTTATTGGTTAGTCTTTTCAGGAATCAAGATAATTTATAGGAACTTGCACAAGTTCCAGCCAACTTCCACAGACAGACTTTTAATCCCTACAAATAAAACTTCCAGGAAGAGCAGCAGCATACACCTATGTCATGTAATGACAGCAACAGTGTAGAGCCATAAACAGGTGCTGCTAACTTACCACTTTCTACTAGGCTTGGGTTTACACATTTCAGTCTTAACAGGCTTAATACTTTATTTTAGGGTTCATGATCGAAGTTTCTGGCTTTCTTTTTTATTTTAGAGCTTAACTTCCAGTTTTATTATATGAAGATATAAGAAATCTATCATGTTCTGAAGGATGCATTTACCCAACAATTCGCACAAGTTAACCATGGAAATATCACAAAATCCCAATAACGTGGGGAAAGAACTTATTTTAAACAACTATACAGAAAATTCTATTTGTTACCTTCTTTACAATGCAGATCTTCCTAAGGACTATTTTACAAATACAACCATGGCTGGATATATCTGGTTGAACATCACTATAAGAATCATAGAATGCTTTGGGTTGGAAGGGACCTCAAAGATCTAGTTCCAAACCCCCTCCCATAGGTAGGGACACCCTCAACTAGACCAGGTTGCCCAAAGCCCTATCTAACCTGGCCCTAAATACCTCCAGGGATGGGGTTTCCACCACCTCCCTGGGCAACCAGTTCAAGTGGAAACCTCAATTTTGCTCACGTGTTGCTGTCATTTTTGAACATCATAAGCTGTGCACAGAGAAAGCACAGGCCAGAGGAAATCAGCTAACCCAGAAAAGGAATCATTGCAATACTAAAACTGGTGAAGCTGATCCATTTTCTAGTTTAAGATCAGACATCTATCAAGTGATGCCTGAAAATTTTAATTCTCATTTCCTATGTTTGCTTAATCATTTTCTTAATTTTACATGAATCTCATTTACTGAATCTTTCTTTTCTTGAATTAATAAGGTCTATACTTAGTCAGCTTCTTATTCCTCTTTCCTGATACTGTAGAAAGTTGGTCAAGTATCAAGTAGAAACACTTCAGATTCTATTTCCTAAAGTTTCTTGAGGCATAACTTCCACAGCATTATACTCAGCTGAGGCACAAGCAAGCAAATTAAAAAGATAATAGAAAAACCACTGTGAAAAGTTGAATGGTAGCCCAAAACAAATAGCAACTCAGCCAAAGACTGATAGAAATAACTCACAGAAGTAGTCCAGCCACCCTCATTCCCCTATTGGCTTTGTCATTTCTTTAAATAGTCAATTACAAATAAAAGCTATAATAAAAGGAGTAATAATATAAAGCATAGATGTAAAACAAATGCAGATAAACTACTCTAGCTCCACTCACCCCTATCACTTGTGTTCTATTCTCTGCCGTGTTCAGATATAAAAAGTAGCTGTCAGACATACTCTACACCTGCTGCTACAGGTTACGTATGCATAAATACTGAATTACACAGCCCTTTTGATAAAATACCTCTAAAATCAGTTTACATAGACACTGTACTTCTCCAAATCTGCCTTTTTTACTCAATCCAAACTAACTCTTGTAAGTTATGATTTATAACCTAAGCTAGCTACCATTTACTTCATCAACATTTTATAGTTGAGTTTACATTTTCTAATTAACTCAACAATCTTCTCCAAAAAGCATATATAAAAATCATGATGTTTATTAAATAGGCTGCTTCAAACTGCCCTTGGGGTTTCCCTACTTCATTTGGAAGAGGTATGTCTCTGTTGTTTCCTTAAGGTAGATGAGGAGGCACATTACAGTTTGATATAAACACTACAGCCCCCATTAAAGCTTTAAAAATGCATACGACTATAGCATGAAATATATTGGTCAAGTGAATCAATGCAAACTGGCTGAAGTTCAGCCTCTAATCACACCTAAGCTTTGTGTTTTACACCTATTTAAGCCTCAGTTAAAGAAAACCTTAGGCAAAAAATAGTCACTGTATTTCTGATTCCAATATTGTTTTCCTTGACTTTTTCTGACCATAACATCACACGCATCTTGCTAACCTAAGACGACAATATAGATAATGTCTCTAGAAAAATCATAGTTAAGATTATCATACGTAAAAAATACATTAGACATGTTACACAGAAGTTCTGCAGTAGGCATTTAATACACACATAGTGAACAGCCTTTTGTCATTCATGTTTTCATCTTACAGTTATGTAACCCTTGGCTTTCTTCAGCTTACTGATTTCAGTCACTTTTTAAGTGCTTACACCAATATGTGCTATGTAAAAACGTCACAGGGGAGAAGCAATGCTGGTCACCACAGAAAACACTTCAAGAGAACAAGTGTTGGGGAGGCTAGTGGGGGAGGGAGGAAATCCACGTTTCCTAGGCAAAATAATCCATCCTCCTCCATGTGTGTTTACATTAAGAAACCATCAAAATTAAGGAGTCCATATATCAGGGGTTATATTTGCAACGCCTGAATTTAGAAGGATGGAAAAGCAAAGACAAAAGAATAGATGAATAAAGCTTGCCACCATCTACATTAAACATCTCTGTCTGAAACGTAAGAGAAGTATTCTACTATCAAACTGTGTAAGACATGGGCAACATGACAATTATGGTTTTTATGGACAGGAGGAAGTCTCTTACAATAGCTCTCCTGCTTAGAACTCCATACTCAGAACTTTTTCCCTTTTACTTCCTCACAGAGTCCACGCTGGCTTACCCACTGGAAATTTCCAACACAAGATTCTGGAAAAATCAAAGTTATTAATGTAGACAAATTCTGCATGACCACTAGATATAACTCACCTGAACAGTTTTGTGGCCTTTTTTCTCCTCTAGCAGTAAATACATTCACACAGTAATATGTAAGAACTCCAAATCCTTGATGACTTTTGAATGTCACATGATTCCCACTTCCATGTGAAATATCGGTATAAATACATACAAATAAATGCTCTTAAAAAAACAAGCAAGTATCAGAAACAACAAAAACATCCTTCAGAATTTGATGTTAGAAACTCAATTTACTCTAAAAATGGACAGGGCACAGATATACAGGTCATACAAGCACAATTTTAAAGCAGCAAAAAGTGAAGAACTTAACTGAAGCTGCTCATCTTTTATACGTAAAGGTTAAAAATGTGGTTTGTTTGCATTATTCATCATAGGAGAGTTGGGTGTATTTTCAACATTTGTCTGAAGTGTTCAGCAGCCTTGAAGTTTATCACCTGAAACTGCTGTAATTAGTGCAGTGGATTTCACAGATGAGTACACTCAAGTTAGTGCAAAGATGTCCTAGTAACCTGATGTTTAAGGCATCAGTGCTACCAAAGTGATTAATGTTGAAGTAAGAACTTCAATCTGAATAAAAATTGTTGGGAGAAAACAAAAGCTATATATGGCTATAATATGAGCAACCATATAGCCAACAATGGCCAGCTTTGAAGGTATGCAAAGGTGCATTCCAATTTTGAAAACACTAGACTGCTACAAGACAGAGCAGGACATAAGCCTCATAAGTATATCAGTATCAGTGACAATGTGTCCCATGTCTGTCCCACTGGAGTATAGGGAATTTATGAAGCGGGGAGTAAGCTGTGGGGTAGAACTAAGCACAGTGTTTTACAGGTCTGTTTTAATGTCATTTAGAACTCTCAAAAACAGTTTATTACAGTTAAGGAGAAGCCATCACTCTGTAGGCAGTTTAGTGTTACACAGAAAGGGCAATAACACATGGGAACAACCCAGAAGCTGAAATAGATTTTAATTAATTTAATGGTGCTTCCAGTGCAGGACAAGTGAGATTGAGGGGCCTCTATTTTCAGAGACATTAAAAAGTTTTGAGAGTCTTAGGTATCCCACTATTCTACCTTTGCAAAATAGCATGGGTATCTGTTCTGTATCACCTACAGCACATCTGTCCACCCCTTTCTGGATGCCTCAAGGCATTTAAAGGAAAACCCAGCACTTTATGATCAGACACCTTCCAACCTACTGTAACTCAGCAAAATTTGTTTCCTTCACGTGACCAGGAGACCTGGGGTTTTTTCCTCCAATTATTTATAACAATAAAAAGTCTTCAAGTATTTCAAGTCTAATAACTTTAACAGTTTAGTCAGAAATGGAAGTTTGGATAAAATGTTAACCCATGCATAAAAGAGAGCTCAGTACATTTATACTGTGATGACAGAAGAAAGTGTGCAGTAACAGCCGCAAAACACCGTATTTAAAATTCATGTTTCTGAATATCCCCTTTCAATCTTTTTGTTTGTCTACCTTCATCTTCTCTTCCTATCAGCTTCATCTGGCTACCTCATCTTCCATCATAGACATGCACAGAACAGAATGGGAGCATAATTCAAATGATAGTTACCTACAAGAAAACTTCTCTGCCCAGTATCCTTTAGTATTCAGTTCCTGCATCTAAAGCATACTTAAATTCCAGGCCTGAGGATTGCATTCAATTATGATGTGCCACTCTAAGTCACATCCATTTCCACTGATGAAGAAAGAGGGTCAAAACATCAGAAATAAAAGCAAGTCCCACTGTCTTGGTAATTTCCTATTTTTCATACATTTCCTATAATTTAAAACCAGCATCTGCTAGACTTTTCTTCTAAAAGAATTACCAATGATGTTTCTGTGGTTGAAGAATTTTGTTAAATAGTGGTTTGTCATTTATACTTGGGGAGAGGAAAACAAGGAGGCAATAACAGATAACTGATGAATATCTGCAAGCCAATAAACTGCTCTGAAACACTGTATTATTATTTCATTACTTTAATAGCTTGAAAGCACTTGGAATGATTGTTGGTCTATGTGGCTTTTAATACAACAATGAAATTAAATTGGCCATCAAACCAACAATAGCTAACATAATGAAGGAGTGGACCAGCTTTAATATAAATATGGAAATGTCACTGACTTGTTATTTATATAAGAATAATAAGCTATTATTTCAATATTTTCCAGTTTATAGTATTTCATTACCTTATTTTTTATTAATTTCTAACACAAGATTAACCAAATTTGAAAGTCCCAGGAACACAGGTGGAAACATCACCCCTTCAATAGAATATACCAGATTAGAAAGCAAGTTCAGCACAAAGCCAAAAAGTATCACAGGATTACTCTTAAAAACTCTAGAAAGTTTGTCAGTTGCTGCAATAACTTTACAGGGGTTTTCCACCACATGAAATTAGAAATTAAATATCAAGGTATTTTCCTTCTTCAGTCATTCTAAGAGTGCATAGGGAAGGAAGACACTTGTTTCTACACTAAGATTTTTTTTATTATAAAATACAGTATTTGGTCTGGCTGAGATGGAGTTAATTGTCCTCACAGCAGTCTTCACAGTGCTGTGCTTCATATTGGTAGATAGAAAGGTGTTAGTAACACACTAGTGTTATCTGACTAAAGGGATATTCCATACTATGACAACTGCTCAAGGATAAAAAGCAGAGATAGGAGGAGGAGGAGGAAGCGGAGCATTTGGTTTTTTGGTTGTTTTTTTTTGGTGGGGTGTTTGCATTTTTTGGGTTTTTTGTTGGGTTTTGGGGTGGGTTTGTTTGGATTTTAGTTGGGGCATTTTTTAACATTTGTCTTCTAAAGCAACCACTAATGTACTGAAGCCCTGCTTCCCAGAAAGTGGCTGGACATCACCTGCTGATGGGAAGTAGAGAATAAATCTTTTTTGTTTCTCCTTTATCTTGACCCAAGGGAGGTTTTTTCCATCTTATTTACCTGCTCTCCTCTTCCCCACCCCTTGCTGGACAGTGACAAAACAGCTTGGCAGGCACCTGCCATCCAGCCACCACAGAATATAGTGTAGAAAAAGAAAAGACTACACTTTTAGTTTTGCAAAAAATAGGGTAACAGAGAAAGCACACCAACTTTTCAGGAATACAAAAAAATCTGAACCAATTAAAGTTAATCTCTCCATTACTTCATACTTAGGACATCCTGCTGCTATAAAGAAAACCCTGTCTTAGATTATGAAACCTGCTGCAGAACCCAGGACTGGAATTCAGAGCCCCTTGCCTGACACAGTTTAAAAATTTAGCTACAAATACAAAAGCCTGACAGAAATTTGGGATAGAACAGCCCTGTTAAGAGCTTTATTGCAGAATTTTCTCATTCAACCTGACAGATTTTACACACCAGATAAAACATTTCCCTCTGCCTCAGAAATTGAAGGCAAGGAATGAAGCAGCAAACAGCTTCCCTAGTGCCTTGGTCTCCTCGCTGCTCCACAGCCCTACCTAACAAAGCTCAGGAGAAGCAGTGAGAAAGGAGAACATTTGTTCAACTTCAGCTTCCCATAGCAAGGAATATCTTCCCCAATGGACCCTCTACCCAAATCAATGGGGGAGGAGGCTTTGAAGATAGGACACCTTCCCAGCACTCACTTTCCACTGAAAAAACTTACCATGCTCTATTTCCACCTCTCCAAATAAACAAGAAATCAAACATATCTGTCAAGGTGCTTGCAGCCAACAAAGTAATTTCTTAACAAGCAAATTGAGTATAAACCTTGAAAAGGAGTTTCAGAAAGAAATGTCGCTTCTGCCAGGCTGTTCTTCCTAAATTGCAGATCAGGTACACTAAAAACAAGAAGTGATAGAACACTCTAGTCACATTACTCCAAGTCTCTCTTTCTCCAACTTTATTCTCCTCATCAATTTAAGATTACTGTCAAAATCAAGTCAGTCAAGACAAAGCTGTCTGCTTTGGTTTGTTGGTTTTTCGTTCCAAACAATATTCTGGCAAAGAAATTTGCTAGAGGGACATGCATTTAAATATTGAAAAAAATACTCTTTTGCTATCAAACACATAGTAATAATTCTCAGATGGTTTATATGTTTAACAAAGTTCTGCTGAGGAATCTGTGTGTTTCATAAGCCATTGGGAGACGGGTATATTTGCTATGCTGATTATTTTTTCTCTAAGTATATCATCACATCAGCTATTAGACTCTAAACTTATTAGAGATATCAAATATTTGTTCACAATTCCCCCTTCTTTCCCCTTCCCTTCTCCCCCAGGGAAAGGAATTTTTTTTTTTTTTTTAAGTGATCAAGATATGAAAGAAACAAAGCTTATCTTTAAAGCCAAGTCATGAAGTCATGCCTTGATTTTCCAAGAGAGGGAGATATAACTCCGTTTGTGAATTAGGCATTTCAATTGCAGTGAAGACCCTAAGAACATATTTAACTAGTTTACTAATCAGATTGAAAAGGAAAGCTTTTGCTTTTTTTTTTTTTGACATTTCCATGCTTCTCAGAAAAAGAGAAATTAGTAACCACTAACAAAATATGCAAAATACTATATTATCTACTTGATTATAAAAATATTCAGAAAGACAGAGACAATAGCCTAGGATTATAAAAATAGCTACGCAGTCAAAGATAAAAATACCATAGGAAAATCAAACTTAAAGCCCAGGAAACCATACAGCAGTTAGGAGTGAAAGAAGTATCATGTGGAAACGGTCCCAATAGCTTTCAACAAGCACAGGCATAGAGATAGGCAATACTTCACTCAAAGTATCTTAAAAGTAAAAGGAACAACAGGTTCAACTGTTATCTACACAAAGGTAACATCATTAGGTCTTGAAGGACCAGTTTATTTTAAAAGAGGAAAACACCACGTATTTCTATTCTGCAGAATATCATTCAAACTTACCTTTCAGTCAAAACTCAAGATTTGAAAAACCTTTCTCAAAATCACACAAGTCAAAGGAAAACTGGAATTGTTAAAATACTCAGGTCAAGAAATACTCCCCCTAACCCCGTGATTGAACCAGACTCAAGTTACTGATGTAGCTCAAAGACTATAGAATTTGTATGCATAATATCAAAGCATTCACATATGTATTATGTAACTGCAACACTTGGGGTAGTAGAGCACTGTTTGAAAAGCAGCCATAATAAAGCACACTACACGCAATAACTGTAACTGAGAGTTGTTTCAAGCCACATCAAGTAGAAAAAAAAAGTGGCTGAAATAAATAACAGGGGCACCCCAAGCATTAAGTATTACTTATGCTCAACTATAAAGCATTTGTACAAAGGACAACTGCTGCATAGCGCACCTCACTGTCGGGTGGTTGTAAGCACGCTTACTTTTTGATGTTCCCATTCAGATGCCTCAAAACATCTTTTGAGATGAGGCAGGTCACGCTCATCACCTCTGCTTCCTGTCACATGCTCCCATGGTGTCTTATAACTGGGGTAGCCAAATGGTCTTTCCACTGTCCTCTCCCACCTCTTACTGTTGTCTCCCTGCCTGACCATTCAAGAGTCCCAACACCTTAGGTCACACTGTCTTTGGTGGATAATAAAAAATGTACAGAGAGCTGTGATGTGTCCCCTCTGATCAGAGGTCAGCTGCCATGCATGAGCTCACCTCGCCCTCTGCGCATATTGAGCGCATTAAATGCTTTCTGATATCCTCAAGTAGCATACCTTGAATACTTCATTGCAATGCCTCAGAGAAGTCCTCCTCAAATTGCTCCAGTGTTGGCTGGGTTAACAGCACAGATGCCATCTGACAAGACTTGGGCATCCAATGCGTGGAATAAATTAATGAGAATACCAACGTTCCACTTTCTCCTTGACTTATAATCTTCTCTTAACATTATAGACAAATACAGCTATAAATTCAGGAGTATCTACCAGTAAGTCACACTGTAAATTGTGAGAACCTTTACCTAACTAGTAGCCCTATCTTCAAAGCAAGAAAAAGTCCTCCAAAAACTACAGCCACATTTAAATATACTTTATATAGACTCTCAGGCATCAAATTCCATTTCAAGACCTTCACTATAAATTTCTCCCTTTTCGCCAAAACCACTCAAATTTTGCATTAAGACAACTCTAAAATCAATTGAAACAATTAGTAGGGATAAAAAAGAAAAGTATTTTAAATAGCAAAACCTACTAAAAATTGTGCAATCTTCAAGTCACAGGAGAACTAAGCCTGTCAAAAATAACTAAACAAGACTATCCTGAAGTGCTGAGCTCGGTCTTCATAAAAGGCCCCAAAGAACAACAGTGTACAACATTACAATGCTGCTTCATTTTTACAGCCCATCTTATGAGTCCCTGAGTAGCTGCACATTGTTTACCCAATCAATGGAGGCAAAAATCAAGAGACCATTTACCTCCCAATGAGGTAAGTTTAATCTATAACCAGACAAGTCTGCAATAACTGGCCAAGGGGTCATGACTTGCAATCAAGCAATGAAACTTGAAGGGTATATTCCACAGACTTAACTAATGCTTTACTTACCATTCAACACTAACAATGTCTAGAAACATATATGCCATATTATTTAAATCCTATTCCCTAAAATTCAAAATGCCAGGATTTCCATGGCTGCTCCTTGCATGGAGGTTATATACACTACGGTGCTGCAGAACACTGTTTTCATATGCTGAATTGGTGATATTTCAATTTACATCCTACACACCATTTAAGACATGAAATTTAAGCAACATGGAATTTAACAGACTATGAGCAAGGATATTCCCTACCACATCCCCCACAGCTGAGGCAAAACCAAAAAACATTACACCTGTACATGTAAGCAAACAGTGAACATTTCAGCAAGCTTCCCACTGAAATAAAGTTTTCGACCTCTGCTGGGGGTACTAGGGGTCCCTTTGTAACAATCTGTCTGACTCCACATAAATTATTTGCATCTTATGTTACAGAAAACTCAACACTTTACTTCTATACCTGGCATCCAACCCACCAGCCTATTATCCCATTAATTAAAGAGGTTTTCCAGGTTTTCACATTCTCATTAAAAAATACCTTGATGTTTTCACCACAAACTGCTTGAGGCACATGAGACCTACACTTGAAGCCAGCCTGACACTATGCTGCTGGACTTCCTGACCAGTAACGTCAGCTGCAACACCATCTACTTCAGCAGTGACAGTAATTATACTTGATAAATTTTACTAATAGTGGTTCCCTGACACTGATTAACCTACCTGCTCACTGTATTTGATTCCTTTTGAAAGTTTGCAAGTTAAACACTGAGCATGCAGATCTACTATGAAGCATAGGCTTTGGTGGTGAAAACCGTAAGGATAAAGGTTTAATAATATTTGCAACTAACTTCCCCTCCCCAGCACCTCACAGATCCAATTGTACTTTTAGGTACTTCTAACTATGATTAATCTGCTGGTGTTCTGACTCAAAATAGTTCTTCCTCTCCACCCTTTAATATTCAAGAGGGTTATGCATTTGGACTGGAAAATTACTCCAACTCAGTAGTAGTGAACTTTAAAAACATTCTGTGCAAACTGATAAAAAATTGTGACACTGTTCTTTGTGCCAGCCCCAATTCTGTATTGAACTTGGCACCAATAACTACTGTTTAGCAATCACTGAAACCACTCAAGCATGCAAGAGTGGAGTATCAATAGAAGGATATCGTGTTAACAAGTGCAGAAAATATCAAATCTAATCATTTCATTGCCAGAAATTCTCTTGAAAAACTATAGCTTACCATTTAAATACATATATACCCATATGTGCAAAGGAGGAAAGGATATAGATTTAGTAAATGATGGAATGCACAGTTTTTTAAAAGCTTCCACCATTTTCAGGTCACCTTTCCAGGGAAGACTTAAATTATTTGTTCCCTGAACTGTATATGATTAATTCTATCAGCATACACAGAGAAATTATGAAAGCTGCTATGGTGCCCAGAAATGATCTGTTAAGACCAAATGAAAATTAACTATAAAATAGAGTTTTCATTTTTTGTTTTTTTTTAAAACTTTTATCTACACTTAATTACATAAAAGCTGAGAAAGCTAGTCATTTGTAGTTAACTCATAGGGCTTCAGAAACATAATAAACCAATAAATCTAGTCAGAGGTAAGTCATCCTGAGTCTTACCTTTATAACTCAAGAGAAATAAACTAAAATCACTTACATGAAACTATATTTCACAAACTTTGAAGAAATATTTAGTTGCAGAAAGTGTTTTAATTTAGCACAACTACCTAGTATATTATACAATAAATTTATTAATGTATAAAATTCTTGTTATGTCAAATCACAGATCTACTATCATTACTTGAAAGTTGACCAATTACTCCTATTTCAGTGTATCACCTCAAGCTCATGGAAGAAAACTTAGTGGTTCCACTATACAGATCTCTGCCTCTTGAATGTTCCAGGGCAGCAGATAGCTCAATCCTAATTGCCAATATTTCAGAAGTACTGATCTTACTATCTTTTCTTATCTAGCTGTGTGAAAGTCTTTTAGGACTTGATCATTACCCATAAGTTTTGAGGTTATTTCATCTAGGTTTGAATTTTTATTGGCTTCTATGTACCAACTGCTCTGCATTTTTGATAGTGTTCCTTGGCACTCCTATCAAGAATAATAAACACATTCTCAGTTACAGATACAAAGATCTCAATTTTTACACCAGTATTGCCCCAACCCCTAAAATCTACTGATTATTTCAAAAGTAGGATCTTATGGATTGTAGTGAAAAATTAAGAATACCTGTAAAACTCAGTTATAAATAGGCAGCAAAAAGCCATAGTGGAACACTGATCAAATATCTGCATGCATATATTGCAACACATTACAAGACTTGCTAAAAAAGCATATTCATATTGATTTTTCTAAAAGCTTACTGTACACAGTGAAAAGTTAATTAAGAATACTCTAGGAATCAAGAAAGAATTCAGTCATTTTCAACCATGAAAGCAGCACACTTCTCCCCCAACTGCCATCACTTAGAATGACAAACATGCTAAACTTGAAAGAAACTATTTGTCCCAGGTCATCTTTCAAATTACTCCAATGAGAATAAAGAAACAGGCGTTTTGTTTGTTGTGAGGTTTTTTGTTTGTTTTGTAGTTCTTTGGTTGTGTTTTTTTTTTAAAACTGTATTTGGCATTTATCAGAAGTCTAAAAAAGCAAACACCACATAACCAAAACAGCAACTGTATTTGTTCACTCAACTCATTCTAAACTTCCAACTGATCCATGGCACAAAAAAATATGCTTTCTTATCAGGTAACCTTATTTTGCAGACAGATGTCACAATCCACAAGCAAGTTACTCAAGTGTGATAAGAATCTATCCCTTCACATAGAAATGGATCAGAAGATGGAGCTTTGGTTTAATGTGGGGTGTCCCTGCCCATGGCAGAGGGGGTGGAACCAGATGATCTTTACAGTCCCTTCCAACCAAAACCAGACTGTGGTTCTATCATCTATAGCATTTATATAGGGTAAGACTTCCTGAAGAGCTGCAGTAGTCTACTACTACTGAAAACAGGCTAATATTTGGCCTCTGATCCTCATTTATTTTTCTATAAAAAATATTTTGTGACCTGATCTAAATTAGTGGCACCAGCTACACTCCATCCATTTCCCATCTGGCTTAGAAACTGCTTATTTAAAAGGAATGACCTTATCACCATTTCAGAATTTGGCATTCGCCTGCGTAAAGACAGAAACAGTGTAGATGGAAGCTAAAGACCTTCTGGAGGAGACTTTTTTCCCCACTAGCAGATTAATCAAATCACTGCATAAATGTCTAAAGTGTACTATTTTAACTTAAATACTTAAAAACATTTGGAAAACTTAAACCTGTGATTCCCTCATGCTTCTTTAGTAAAGCAAGAGAAGGGATACCTTTGTTAATAAAAAGAAATGGGTTTTGTCGCCTAGGCCAGCGCACGCAGACAGCAGTGTCTGTGTATTTAAACACTAGCTCTGCAATCCACACAGTAATTTCCATCTACATGAACAAGGAACTGCAAAACTATGTTGTACCACACAAATCCTCATGTTCCCAAAAATACTTGCATTTATGAGCAGCCTTAATCTAACAGAACTGTACAGTTTGAAGAAAACTTAACAGAACAGGAGCAGTTTTCTGAACCCGTTAGTGGAATGGGAGGGGATAAAAAGCTCAGCCGTAGCTGGAGGGGTAATGTACATCCCCAACATGTCAAATACTCCAACCTCATCCCAGCTTTTGAGACAGAGAAGCCACTTTAGAGCTACCTTAACTGGAGACTTTTTTCCCCCACATTAGTTGTATCATCCCATTACACTGAAAGTATACATTGTGATGTGTTAGGCTCAGTTGTGCAGGCAGCACAGAACAAAAACAAAGTGTCATGAAAGATTATTAGCAAAGTCACAGATGAGGCTGGGAGTAGTTCCATATGGATGAAGTCATCAATTATGATTATGTACACTTGTGAATTGAGTTTCTAAATCTTTGCACATTTTAAGACCATAATATGCACACTCAAAAACAAATCTATCTCACAGGCAGACAGAACAGTCTAGCCTCATAAGCCTGTTTGACAGTCACATGTTCTGAGCGTCAGTGACAACTGCATACATCTTTGTTTAAAACTGACCATGTAAAAGCACAATTAAAAAAAGCAGCAGGGGAAAGAAACCTAAAATAATAAGAGGAAAACAAACTCACATTCTGCTCTGCCAGATGGGAGTCTCACGGCTTTTCAAAAGACTCTGAGCAACTACAGAACTCCAGCAAATCTTACACTAGTAACTCAGTACCAAGAGTAAGCAGTAGTCACAAATTCTGCATACTAAACAAGTTATGTACTACACAGTCTTTGCTTTATTGCATTGATATGTCAAAGAAAATGGTAGATACTATAAAGTCCTGTACTTCAAAAACAGGCACTATGACCAGTGACTATGTAGACAATCATGGTTTTCCAAACATGTTTAAGAATACATTTTTATGTTAATAATTATCAACAATCCCCATTATTCACAACTCTGTCTCTATAGTACATATAGAATATTCTACAGTAAGAAAGTTCAATTTAGTAGATAAAACGTAAAAGGTAAATTTAGCAAATACCAAAAATCTAATCTACTTAATATTTTCCATGATTTTGGGATACAAGTAACCATTCTGCAATCTCATGCACTTCTGCATAATCACTGTATTTCAGAGTTGCCAGCAACTATTTTCTTCCCTGCTCAGTAAAATAAGAGTAGGTCTCAGACTTGAATGATTATGTCTAAATTTCAATTTATCCATATTTATTACTGAGATAATTTCATAGACCATAACTAAAGGCATAGAGATAAGCTGACACATTGAGTAAACATTTCCAGAGCATTTTTATGTGTGTTTTCACCTGATTTCTTGTTTACCTAAGCTGATTTTTAGAAAAAAGGATTTTCGGTGTATCAGTTTTGTTAATAGGTGCCTGAAAAATATAGTAGTATTATATAAATCTCACTTTTCCTACTCTATAGATGATTTCAGCACGTTTCTTTCCTTAACTACTCATTGCTGTCCCCAGTTAACATGTGATAACTCTGGAACTGAAGATCTGACTGCAGTAATTCAAATTCTCAGTTTTACATCTCTGACTGAAACCAGTATTCCCCTAGAAATAATCTACTCTACTGTTAGTTGCCATTGTGTGTATCTGTACTAAGCATAGCTACTGTGGCATTTGACAGCTCAAAACCACCTTTCCATTATTTTCTGAAAGAAATGATTTCATGCTCATGGATACTCACAAAATAGAGCTGATAAAATACAACCAAGTTTTCCTGCATCTGTATTTAGCTTAACTTACTTAAGCGTACTGATCAATACCCTTAATTCCTGAATGGCAGGAAGAAGTTTTACAAAGTCACAGGTAGCATTAAAGCAAAGGAAAAAGATCCCTTGAAAAGCCACAGTTAAAGGGATCACAAAAATTAAAGGTATTGAGATTTGATTAGGTTCATAATCAAGTATTTGTATCAAATACAACAAACCTTCACCCAGACAATAATTATTTTTTATTTTTTCAAGTTAGCACTGTATTTTCATCTTGTAACATGATAAAATACAATATATCCATATTTCTGCTACATATGCCTGTTCCTAAGCATTACAGAGAGGTAGGTGTTAATGTTTCACTCACTGAGGTCACTTTTCAGAAGTAGATAAGCTGATTCTGCTTCTTAGAACAATTAAAAGAAGATAGAGTTATTTAAAAGAAAACAAAAGAGAGACATTCGCGTAAGAAGGGCTACAAGCCTTGGAGAGGGTAAGCCTAGAACCAACACCTTTAGCTTCGATCCGTGGGGCACAGGAGGATAGCCATCTTGTCCAGGTGGAATGAACAACTCCCACTTCCCATACTCCATCTTCTTATATGGGTGAGAGAATGGATTCCAGCCATCTGCAATATAAGAAATAATGCTAAGTATTTTTAATCTTCAAATGTGTTCAAATGCAATTCATACATCTAACAGCATGTTCTTGTCTTTTTCAGAATAAACTTCAGTGACAGACACAAATACTTTTATATCCAATAGTACTACACACATTCAAAAGAAGTTCAATAAGATTTAAGTGATTTTCACTAGGAAACCATATTCCAATTCTAATTTGATAACAAGTAAACTGTTTCTACTTAACTTTCCTTTGATCAAAGTCAAACCAACCTACTCCTCCCCCAAAACAACTTTAGTGATTTAAATATGAAAAAATCACAGGGGTATGAAAATTAATGGCTGAAAAGTAATGCTTAATGTCGATTTAAAACCAAATATTTCACATCCTAACCAAGCCAGTAGAAATACTTGTTACAACTGTGTGGATAAAACTAATCAGTGCCTGTGAGGGGAAATGGACAAACTGTATTCAGAACCTACCTTCATAGATTGAATGTTCAAACTATGATGTTCAGTGCCTCTACTTTGACAGGCTGACATCTTATTAATAACTCTAAGTATATAAAATAGTAAAAGTAAAGGGGAAACTGCAGACAAATGTGGTAGCAATGGCTGAGAAACCACACAATACCAGAAACTGACACCACAGCCAGGAAATTTAGCCTGAAATGACAGTTTTAAGTCTTGAAGAAAATCCTCAAGAAAATTTCCTTTTCATTAAAAAAGTTTACTGAACCAAGCTTAGATTCCATAATTTAAGTTTTTGGCCTCTTTGGATTCGCTGAATACATGCAAGGTTAGTCATTATACCATGCCCAAGTTAACAGACATCTTCCAAGAAGATGCTGTGTGTATGCATGTTTGAGGCTAATATGTATGAATGACACTTAATATAAAGCTTCTAACCTGACAGGCTTCAGTAATGTAATCATTTCCAGGCCAGAAGAAAGTATCAAACCAAGTTTCAAAATTACTTTTTTAACCTCGAAACAGGTCTCAGTTTAAGGCAGCAGAGAATCCTAACCCAACAAGAAACCAGTCAACACAGAAAACTGAATTACAAGACATTAAAGTAACACATGCTAATCTTCCTTCAGGCTAATCTATTTGCCTGTCCTCTTCTGCTGTGTAAAACATCCTGAATGAAAGAAGAGTAAGCAGCCTACAGTGACCCCCACCTCCAGGAGATACAAGTGCATGATCTTAAGCATGAACTCTAGGTTCTGAACAGGTTGTGAGCTGTTAGAATCTTTAGTTACATGGCTAGTTTAAGTTAGTCTGAGAAAAAACATTGCTACTACACATGGTAATCAGGGTTAAAAGCAATTCAATACAAAAACCGGTCATGCTGCCAGGGCAGGACCATCACTTTCGGCACCATGGAAATCCAACCAGGAAGGCAAAGATGTGAAGTTATATACATCAATACACATATTTTCCTAAACATCTGTAATAAAAATTATCACAAACAATATATGGATGTCTTGAGTTTCAGAGAAAGACTAGGCTACCTTCAAAAAAATATGCTTAGCTCTCACCCAGCCAATTGAAGTTGAAAACTGCCAATCTTTAAGGAGAACTGAAAGGCACCCAGACCAGCTAGACAGCGTGAGAAAAATAAACTGTGCAAGAAAAACATTCTAGTGCCTACCCATTTTACAGTAGAGAGCCCATGTCAAAACCAATGAAGATATAATAATAAAACACTAACCATACTCAAAACCAGAAATAAAATTAACTCAGTATGTTAACTGTGATAAAAGCAATCACGTAAAGAGAGAATTTGAATAGTGCAGAAAAAATACATGCATTAGCAGAATTATTAAAGTATTGTTTAAAGAAGACCTTGTGTATTAGTAAAATTTAGATTGGTCTTCCAACTTGGTTTTACTCTGAAGTTAAAGAAATGAAACAAATACTACTAGTATCTGCTAAGGCTACTAAGACCAGCATCAAACAAACAATTGCTACCCTTAGCAATATAGCAATCCTCCTGTAAAAACTGCAAGCACCATGTATTATACTGTCAAAATTCTCTACATAATTGATTTTATTTCAGGGAATGGCAAAAAGATGTTGAATACTTCACTAGGATTGTGAGGCTTGAAAAACCAAATGAAGACTTAAAACTTATTTTCTTTTAAATTGCAAACAACTAAATTGTCTGAAGTAAACAGAATAAAGAAGAACAGGAGAAAGATGAAAGAGTAATAAATATCTAGCCAAGTTGCAAGAAGACTACTTTAAGGAGTCTGTTAGAATTTATTACAGTCAAGACTTTGAGAATTACTACCAAGACTTTCAACCTTCTTCCCTCCTATCAATCTGATCACTACTTTCTGTGAAACTCTAATTGAGGTACATGTCTTGATTACAATCACAGCAGGGTAGGGGTTTGAAGTGACCTGTGGAGAACACCTACACCAACCCTCCCTACTAAAGCAGGCTTCACCTAGAACGTGCTGTACATGATCATGTCCAGGCTGGTTTTGAATACCTCCAAAGAGACTCCATGGCCTCTCTGGGCAGCCTGTGGCAGCACTCTGCCACCCTCACAGTAAACTATTTTTTTCCCTCATATTAAGGTGGAACATCCTGTGTTCCAGTTTGTGCAATTATCCCTTGTTCTGTTACTGGGCACCACTGAAGAGAGTCTGGCCCCCTCCTCTTGACATCTGCCCTTTCCTTTTAGATATTTATAGCACTGATCAAAACCCCTCTCAGTCATCTTTTCTCCAGGCTAAACAGATCCTGCTCTCTCAGCCTGTCCTCATATGAGAGATGATCCAGTCTCCTCTTCATCCTTGAACCCTCTCCAGTCTTCCCCGTCTTTCTTGAACTAGGAAGCCCAACACTGGACCCAGCACTCCAGGTGTGGCCTCATCAGGGCAGAGCGGAGGGGAAGGATAACCTCCCTTGACCTGCTGGCCACACTCTTCTGAATGCACCCCAGGCATTGGCCTTCTTGGCTACACGGCTCATTGCTGACTTATGGATAACTTCCTGTCCACCAAGACTCCCAGGTCCTTCTCCACAGAGCTGCTTCCCAGCAGCTAGGAGTGCTGCATGGCATTATTCCTCCCCAGGAGCAAGACTCTACACAGTTGCCCTTGCTGAGCTTTATCAGGTTCTTTTCCACCCAGCTCTCCAGCCTGTCCAGCCCTCTGGTGTATCAACACTGCACAAAGTTGAACCAAATATACCATGTGATGATTTGCTAACACGAAGCAAGATAAAAAGTTACAAAACAAGTATCTATAAAAATCACTTGGGGAAACTGCCTGGAGTTCATTATATGCACCAAAACCACTGATTTCTTACATTACTGCAAAAAATTCTTATGATCTCTGTTACAGTTACTTCTCTCCTCTCCCTTAGAGGGGGAATGGTTGCATTTCTCTACCTAAGAATCTTTGCTCTCCACATACAACTTTAACAGTTCCACTCAAGTTGCTTAGACTTTCCACCTATGAGTAAAACCAGATGCTCCTATTATTTCTTCATTACTGAGTATCCATGGCTTACGGCTTAAGAATAAATGCAAAGCACTACTCATCTATCCCAGATGGTCCTACTTAAAGCCACTGTTTACTACCTACTCCCGGAGAGGAACTCATTTAGGATTATTATAAACAGAAAATATTGCTTTGTATTAAAGCAAGAAACATAAAAAGTTAGAACACCTTGAAAGTAAGAGACTTATTTCAAAGAGGAAGTGGCTCAGGCTTCTCAATTTCCCTGTTTTCAGCAAAACATAGCCCCCTAAGGGGGGCAAAAAAACCACTAAAAACTGAATAGCAGAGTATGTAAACATTGAAAAATACATGACAAGAAGAAACATCTTAGTTTGATAACAGGGACGTTGAAAACTTCAATAGCTACAAAGAGAAAAAGGTTGAGGAGCTTACCAGAGGTTCAAATCGGCTTGAATAGGTTTTAAGAAAAGAGGACACTATCACAGAAATCCCATTAGCCATGCACACAGACAATAGCTTCTGTACAAAAGTTCAGGCCCCAGATACAGTTAATCCAACACAGAAAACTTACTGAACAGCCTGGTACTTTTAGTTTCTCTCACTCCTACAATTAGATCTTCCCAAACCAGCCTGCTATTTCATTATTACATCCTATTTCAGCAACATAAGGTACAAAGTATCTTCTTGCTCAGAACTGCACTCTTAGCATGCCAAAGAATCAAGAAATTAGCTTTAATCTAGAGCTAAATTCAAAACTATAATGGCTTACATTCTACCATTTGTCATAAAAAAAAAAAATCAATTAAAACACACTACTTCCAGCCAAATCATGAATTGACTTCTTGTTTCACTTTCTGGTTATATTCTCACATTAGCAAGTATGTAGCCATATAGCTGAGGCTGGTGGCTTAATTTCTGGTGTAGAACATCAAGTTAACCCTTCTCTTGCTTCTCACAGTGAAAAGTATGCTTCTGTTCAACTGAAAGGTGCTTGAAGAGCCTACAGAGTCTAGCAAGCATTCACACAGCTTCCTTGAGGAAAAGGTCAGACAAAAAGTAGTTCAGACAAGGGAAGGTGAATTAAAAATCCTACTACCTCAAAAGATACCTTTATGTCATCTGCTTAGAATATGAAATCAGAACGTTGAGAGGTTCTCTGAGGACACTATAGCATTCCACGTAGTAGCCAATTAGACCTTCCTCCTACCTTGCCTGATTTTCAACAGCTCAATGGCGTGGTCATTAACCTAATCTTCTTAAAAAGTGATTAAACAGCTCCAACAGTGACATAAAAACAAATGTCATTACTTCTTAGATAGGATGTCTCGCTGGACATTAATAGCAGCTTAAACTTCAGTCTACTGCCTTCAAATTGTCTGCAGACACAGAAGCAGAGCAATATTCTACTTCACTCATGAAATATAATTATTTTTCTATAAAAAGTTTTGAAGAAAGTAGTAAAGTTCAGTATCATATCACAGTAGTATCTAGATTCCATTCAGGTAAAAGTTTGGGTTGTATCTGGGGAAAAAAATATGAATGATTCTAAGATACAGAAAGTCTCCAATCAGTTGCCAGATATCCAAATTATGAGTGCCAGTGGCTTACGTTCCCTTCTCTGCACTCTGAATAGAGCCTGTGAGAGTTTAAGTAATAACTATCTCCGCAAAATCAACCAGCTTACCCTCCCTCCACCCCCAGCAGAAGCCTTCCCCGCTAGTTCAGACAAAGGAAGCGGAAAACAAACCCAACAGACTTTCTGGAGTTACACACTTTTTAGATCTAATGTTATCTAGGAAGGAGAGGGAGGGGAAAGCAAAGAAAAAAGGAACTGACGAACAGAACAAGTATGACAATGCATAGTATCGAATACTGACTCCCAAATTAGCCAATACATACTTACTCTTTTCAAGCTGTTTAAAGTCAGTTACTGTAAAAATATTGTTTACAGACACCCACTCTGTAGCCAAATACAATGTTGAGTGTTCCAATCCCCAAACAAGCTCCATGGGTGCCCTGGGTCTGGCTGAGGTGGAGTTAGTTTTCCCCATAGTAGCCCTCAGCACTGTGCTGAGCATTGTTGATGGGTAGGAAGACAAGAACAAATCTGTTTTTCCCTGCTTCTGTGCATGGCATTTGCTTTATTAAACTGCCTTTACCTTGACCCACAATGTTTTTTTCCCCTCCCATCTTACTTTTCTTCCCTCCTTGCCCTGCTGAGAAGGGGACTGATAGAGCAGCATGGTGGGCACCAGGCAGCCAGCTACAGTCCACCCACTACACTGGGTTAGTGTCAAAACTTGCACTTCAACTTATTTCACAATAGTTGACTGCAAAGTAACAATAAATTGCCAGTAGTCAACAAGCTCCTCAGCAATACAGCATGCAAATAAAATATTCAGTGTGTTATCACAGAGCTTTTAAGGTAGCTATAACATTGATACTGCCTCTAGTATCAGAAATACAGCTAATTGCTTCATACACTTGATTTACTGAGATGCTAAAAGCACTAGCTGACAAATCTTAATGGTTTTGGATGTTCATTTAATACTTTTCAGACAGAGAAAAACATTGTACCAGAATAACAACAGACATAATATCTTTTTTCTCTTCAATTACAGAGTTTTAAAGAAGAGACAGTGAGAACTCTGAAAGTATTGGGGTTTTTTTTCTTGAATTTATGTTTTCCATTCAGTAACCCAAATGCAGATTTGTGTGCTGTTACTAGATTCTAGCTTTCTTCCAGAATACACAGTGACACTAAGAATTATTCTAGAAATAGGAGCCAACCCATTCATTACAAGTCTCAGAATGACATACAAAACTACCATAATTTGGGCCAAAATACCTTAATAGCAAAGCTTTTATTGCCTGCTACAAAGCAGAAAGGTCATTCACAAAACACTTTAAATTTGCAAGACTGATGCTTCTCATGTATAGAATTACAGAAATAAATTATGGATTTTGTTTTTTAAGCACAGTTCATAAAAAAGCTATTATCTACTATCGGCCTAATTATAAATTCTGAAATAAGTTTAAGTCCTCTGTAACACAGTCTGCACTTGCCACTATAGTTTTTACTAGTGTTTCTCAAAAACTTATGTGATTAAATAGCAGGGACTAGTATTTTGTGTCATTTATCATGTCTTTCCATCAAATACCTAAGACTCACAGATGCTACCATATTAAGTAAAACCCTAGAGAAAACACTGCTAGCCATCTTCTACAAAAGAACTAAAAAAATGAACAAAAAAATGTACTGTTTTTATATTATATGTCATATTTCAGTTTAAAACTGAAAGAAGGGCTGTTATTTAAGTCCCATGTTTTGTTGTATGAAGCTTCTAGCTTCCCAATTGGTTTAATTATACTTCTCTTTATAAAAAAATGGAGTTTTAAAGAAATTCTTATTAACAACAATTCTGATATTCTATTTAAATACAATATAGTAATAAGTTTCGTTTGAGACTTTAGCCTTTCTTTAAGTTTTCAAGCAGGTTAAAGGGATTCAGTTTTAATTAAAGATATCTGTAGCAACCTGGATCTAAATCTTAGGGTTTTGCAACCCAATTTATCGTCAGAATAATATTAAAGCTCATCTAAATTGAATGACAATCTTCCATTCCTCTAGGCTTTCTGAGTACATTATCTACCCCTTTGGGAATGAATACTTTACTATGACTGATGAATATGATATATAGGACAAACACAGTTTTTCCACATTAAAGTGAATTTCTTTTCAGTCTTTTGACTTTTCACTGCCAAATTTCATTAGCATCTAGATAAAACTTCTCTAAGATATTAGTCCTAAATTTCTGCTTCATATGGTGTATTACATTAAATATTTTAAATGAAGTAGAGTTTAGAAAACCATTCCAGATTTTAGCTAGCATATTCTAGTATGTGTACCTTCCCCCCCAGCCCCAACCTGCCAAGCCAATGTACAAGTTAAGTCCTCTTTTCAAAGTATTAGTTATTGCTTTTGTTAAAAGTCTGGTTTTAAAGTTACCAACTGTTAGGATACATACTTAAAAGAAACTTGGTCTTCAACTGTGTTGAGTAATTTAAATACTGTTATATCCATCATAACACAGAAGTCTTGAGTAATGGGTGGGGTCACTGGGAGTAACAGAGTGGTGAGGAGGAGGAGAACATTCTGTGTTCATACATATAAAGTTGAGCTATTATAACATCCTCATCTCGCTCTCTTGTGGTCAGCGTTGATAGCTAGCATCACCCAATCTAGCAGCAGGTGAACTACACTCACAATTTATTATTCAGTTTTGAATCAGAGGACAAACCCGATTTCCATATTGGAATTCAAGTACTGCCCTAACCTATTTTTCCTCTGTCTGTTCCAATAAGGAGACAAGGAGTTAACTCAAGGAAAGCCACTCTATCATACCCTAGGTTAACAGTATGAAACAGGACCATGGGTGAAGAACAGCATTGCACTAACTTTTCTAAGTGTCTTCTGCATTAAAAAACAGAAGACTTATCTAAAACTAATCCCTGTCTAGATTCAAATTACCAGGGAATAGTGGACACAGACCCTCCCATTGAGTTCTTAAATTGCTGACAATTAAGATATCTTTCAGTCATAAAATGTATGTAACGTGAATATTTAAACATATTTTGTTTATTCTGTGTAGAAGCGTATAAAACTTGGGACTATACAAAACTAGTACTAAACCAGATTACCACAAAACACTGAAAAAATCTTAACAGTGAAACTAAAAAAGGGTAGTCCAATTATTTCTTAATTATCGTGCATATTTTATACAGAAGCTTAACCACAGTACTTTAGGAAGCACTGCCAGATACTACAGTTAATGACATATGTAACAAGTCTTATAAAGTTATGTAGAATGGTTTGGGTTCGAAGGAACCTTGAAGATGATCTAGTTCCAACCCACCTGCAATGTGCAGTGACACCTACCACTCGCACAGGTTTCCCAAAGCCCCATCCAATCTGGTCTTCAACACTGCCAGGCAAAGGGCAGACACAGCTTCTCTGGGCAGCCTGGTCCAGGGTCTTACCACCCTCACAGTAAAGAATTTATTTCTAATACCTGACCTAAACCTACCCTCTTTTAGCTTAAGGCATTACCCTTTGTCCTATCACTACACATCCTTGTAAAAAATCCCTCTCCAGCTTTCCTGTAGATACTGGAAGGCTGCAATAAGGTCTCCAGAGCCTTCCCTTCTCCAGGCTCAACAAGCCCAACTATCTCAGCCTGTCTTCACCTGGTAGGTGCTCCAGCCATCTGATCATCTTTGTGACCCTCATCTGAACTTGCTTTAACCAGGTTCATGTCTGTCTTGTACTGAGGACCCCAGAGCTGGATGCAGTACTGCAGGTGGGGGTCTCACAATAGCAGAGTAGAGGTGCAGAACCACCTCCCTTGACTTGCTCACCATGCTTCTTTTGATGCAGCCCAGCACAGAGCTGGCTTTCTGGGCTGCAAGAACTTATTGCTGACTCATGTTGAGCTTCTTGTGCACTAGCACCCCCAAGTCCTCATCAGGTTTGCTCTCAATCCATTCTCTGCCCAGACTGTAGTTGTGCTTCGGACAGACCTGACCCAGATGCAGGACCTTACACTTGGTGTCACTGAGCTTCATGTGGTTCACATGGTCCCAGCTCTCAAGCCTGCCAAGGTCCTTCCCTCCCCTCCAGCACACTGACCGTGCTGCACAGCTTCATGTCATTGGCAGCCTCGCTCAGGGTGCACTCAATACCCCTGCTCACGTCTCAGATATTAAACAGTGCTGGTCCCAATCCCAACCCCTGAGGAATGCCACTTCTCACTGTTCTCCACTTGGACACTGAGCCATTGACCGCAACTGAGTGTAATCATCCAGCCGATTTCTTTTCCATCAGGTAGTCCATCTGTCAAATTAAAGTCTCTCCAATTTAGACAAGGATGTTTTGTGGGACAGTGTCAAATGTTTTGCAGAATTACACATAGATGGCATCAGTCATCTTCCTCTCACAGCTCTGCCCCCAGGCTCAGCAGATCATCCACCTGCTCACACCTCAGACTGCTACCATCACTACTGCCACCCCTTCCCAGTGACAGGCTCTGGCACTCCCTGCAGCCTGAGCGCTGGGCGGTGCATGATTTTGCAGAGGTTCTGCCTGAGTTGCTACATAGGTTCTCACGGGTGCAGGGGTCAGAGTGCAAGTGGATACCACAGCTAAGCACCTTCTTAAGGGGTGATGATCACCAAAGGAAGTCAACTCCTTAGCTGGCAGGGTGACCCGGCCCTCCCTGCACACCCTCCCACATGAACTGCTGCACTACACTGCTTGAGCTCCATTGCTCTGCCATGCCAAGGCCCCATCAGCAGCTTCTGAAAGAGCTGCCAGGTCACAGTAGGTCTCTTCTGCTCCCCTGGTGCTTCTCTGCTCCAGCGAAGTCAGGAAAACCCCTGGCACACCAGGTCTGCTCCAGATTGATTGGTCCAGCACTAGAGCAGCTCCCCTCAACAACCTATTCTACATATATAAGCATATACAAGTTGAAGTTCATGGCTGGCTTCCTCAAGCACAGAGTTTGCTCTTTTAATACTTTTCATTCTTTACCCCTGTTTGAGGAGACTCAACATTTACTTTTTTGTCTGAGCAGAAATAGTTAACTGCCTCAAACTGCCAATTTGTGTACTTTTTTTGTAACATAAGTGCACACACTGAACATTGACCAGCTTAGTAATTCCACAAAACAAAGGCAGGATAAGCAACACTGCATACTTCGAAATGCAGTTAAATGAGAACACAGTCATTTCATGGCTAAAGTCTCAGTTCAGTAAGAGGCAGCAACAAAATTCCTGCTGTCTTGATGGACTAATAGCTCACCCTGAAGAAGGGCTAGAGCAGAGGTAAAGAGATAGCAGAATTAGTAATGCAAGATTTAAGAGCAAAAATGCACCTGACTTCCATTTATGAATTTTCAGAATGTGATCCAAGGTTAGCTAGCCCTCTAAGTGAGGAGCAAATTTGTATTTTCGTCTCATGTTAATTCGTTCACTTAAAAATCCTCCTAGTTTTCCCAGTAAGCAATACAACTCTTCCCTATACACCTACCACCTTACTGTTCTGCTAACAACCTTCCTTCGCCCCTCAAAGTAGACCACCACCTACTCTTTCATAAGTTACTTTGATTTTACGTTACCATCTTCTGGCAGGACTTTTGTCTACACTCTCATAATCAATGGGGAATTTCAGAGGGCCCTGGCCCTTGGGCAACACAACTATCAGATCAAAGGAAAAGCAAGTTATTTCCCTGTATTTCTCCTTCAAATAGTTTTCATTTTTAGTTACAAAATGCCACCACACCAGCAGGCCACAACAAAACACCACTATCAGAATTTTATCATTGCTACAAAAACCGTCTTTAAGATCTAGAACACAGTACAGGAGAGAAAAAAGTATTCCTAAACATTACTTACTGAAGTCACCCGTGAGAAACACTGCTTCTGCTCCTGGTGCCCACTCTTTGCAATATACTCCACCATCCACAAACTGGTTAACTCCAAAGGTTTTGTAGCTTTTTGAAAACTTCCCAAGGCCTCCTTCATTTTCCTCAATGTTCTTCAAGCGGTTATAGAACAGAGAATACCTTTCAATGAAAAAACATAAGATTTTTTTTTTAGAAGATTTAGTAGATGCCTTCCTCACATTAACAAGAGTAAAAACAAAACAACACAAAAAAAAAGATAGAGACACTGCCACACTACATCTTAAGACTACAATATCAGATTTGCAGTTCTATACAAAAATAGAAAAAATATCAAATACAAACCACACAATTTTTCCATGGTTGTTACACAGTGCAAAGTTGCAATCTTCACGTTTGTCTGTATTTTCTCTACTTTATAGGAACAGTTTGCACTTTAAACCTAAGGCTACAACTCCTGATTGACAGTCAAGAAATCATAGTATTACTACACAACAGGAGAACTTCACACTCTGAACAGCCCAGCATTTTTTCCTCCATCTTATTAATACCAGACACAGGCCTCCTAGGGAGAATCATATAGGTCTGCTACATCTCTCTCAGCCAATTTTAAGAGACAATCTCAGGACACTGAAAAAACCTGTAGTACAGCATACAGCAAGTATGGAGAAACTATCCTGTCACTTGCAGAAAGCTGCTCCTTAGGTAACCTCTCTACAGAAGCCACCAGCAAGTCTCTGCAGTCCCCTGACACTGCAATGATTTGGAAAACAAAATTACCACTTTGGAAAACAAAATTACTGCAGGGTAGTAATTATTTGGTCCATACCCTACCTACTCCTCCAGTAGGACACAGAATGGCCTAAACCTCTAATGTTTTCTCCAAAAAGCTCCCACCAATTCAAGAAACACACATCAGGTGCACAATATAAATAAGAACACCGACTCACTCCTAAAGGGTGAGACAGGTGAAGAAGCATAGATAAAAGCTTCATCTGAGAATTTTATTAATTTAATTGTATTTTAGTAATGCACAGGTTGGGGTTTTTTGTTGTTTTTTTTTAACTAAGATACTCCCAATGTAAAGTAGAAATGTGTGTCTGTTCTCCACAAACAGGAAGGAATACCAGCAAGAGCAACTTATCTGCCTCATTACACTTAATGCGTTTTGAAAATGGAAGTAGAAACAGTGATGAATGGGATGATACCTTGGTGGTTAAAAAAAGACTTAAGGCACCTCTAATTAGTTTTAAAGTTTTGGTTTAGAATTGGCCCTTACATTAAACTAGAGGATTAAAATGCCTGTTTATTCATTAAGGTAAAAAACCATTACTTAGATTAATTTAGAGTATTATGAGTATTTTCAAGGTTAATCTCTCAGCAAGTTTTTTATTATTGATAATGATGTTTAACTTAAAGCAGCAAGATTTTAAAAAAATGCCTCAGGACACACTATAGCAAATACATTCATAGCTTTTCACCCATCCATCTGCATCATTCCTTTAAGATTTGCTTATAGGTAAAATCCTCAGAAGTAAAATCCTCATTCCTACTCTGATAATCACTTTCACTTGCAGTGCTCACGGGAGAATATTTTGCCAGATGTACAAATACACCCATATTACATACAGACACAAACTCAGTTAATTGACAGAAGTTTTAACCAACTTCAAACACAGAAAGATTATGTATATAAATAAAATTTAAATAAAGAAACTCAAAGCAAATCACAAACAGCCTCAAAATTCAATATATCAAACTTGGTAAAGGCAAAATTACTGCATTATAGAAAGGCCCTCCTTAAAAAATGTTTTCTTTTGCATAGCTTTTTAAAAAATGTTTTAAACTTTTCTTTAAAGTGTGTCAGTCAGTTATATTATACAAGAACACAGTGCTATCCACAAATTCCACCTTCTCAGCTATACATAAGCCATTTCAAAATCGCTGCTTGTCACGTATAATTTTTAACTAGTTCCACTGCAGCTGAAGCAGGAACCCTTTGTATTTGCTGTATGTAACTGTTGTAACTCCAGAAAATAGCCAACTGAAGCAATGAATTTGACACACCTAAACCACAAAAAGTGTTTTGGAACAGATTATCTACTTAAAAATTAATCTGTCTTCCCCTACTTGGTACAAACGTATTTTCACAGCTTTAAAAACACTTTTGGCTGGATGTGGTTATCCCACATTTGGGAAGGAGTGCTAAGCTTCATCTTTAAACAGCAGTCAGTCAGAGAAGTCTTTGGAAGCTGGAGAGGAAGGAGATGATACATTCGTTAGCAGAGAAGAACAGCAGGTCACAGAGAAGGAACGATCTCTCTGTGCAGATGAGAAAAAGCCTAGGACAAGCTCCACATAACCTAGAGGCACACACATACTGAATGCCTACTGCTCTTTGTCAATGAGTCCTCCCTAGCAAAGGGGAATCAATCCCATTCATCTCTTTCCAAAGAAATAATCACCAAACAAAGTCAGGATTTGAGAATGCGTTTATGGGGTGGGGACTGATGAAAATGGACTTTCAGAAAGCAACTAGACAATTTATGTCCTTGGGAAAAGTTATTACAGTCTGTATTCTTGATACGAGAAGCACTGGGAATACATCTACTGTTTCACTTTTAGGTTTGGTTTGTTGTTTTTTTCAAAGTTCAGACAAACAAAGCAACCACAAATGACACCTACATACTCATGAAATAATCATGAGTATTACTGTAGAAGAAACCTACTCTTTGCTCACTTTGCAACAGTGATGAGCAAGATTACATGCTCAATATGAAGATTTTCTCTGGAGGCCAGGGGTCACAGAAAGCAGCAGATCAGAAGAGATGCTGATGAGGTATGCAAACCACTAATACGGTAGCTTTTTACACAGGACAGGTTTTGAGGTAGTAATACGGCTCCGTGTATGTATAGTGCAAATGGTACTGCAACCTGTGCACAAGCAAACCACTTGTGATAAAATAAGTTAATTTAAGTATTGCTGCTGCACCCATACTGCAGGAAACATGATTACTGAAATAAACAGTGCTGCCCATAACTGGCTGTAAGTTACATTCTGAAAAGCATTGTTTGTTGGTTGGGATTTTCAGTCACCTCCTGAAATTGTCAGATACAGAACTGTAGCTTGCTTGAAGTTTATGAAAAACCCACTAGCTTCTGAAACGGATCAATCACTTTTGCTGTGAACTATTCTAAAAACTCATCTCAGGAGATAAAACACATCTGGACACAGAACAAAGTTACCTGTCATAGAAAGTCTTGTAAAAACAGCAGAGGCACAGTTCTGTTTCCTGTTGTTGCTTTAAAGGATTCAGTTAAGTGCATGCTCCTGAGCCAGACTTAAGAAACCTAAGGGTCTGCTTTCACAGAAATTTTTGGCTTTCATTTCTACATCACAGGAGCTTGTTAAGTATCTTTATCTTCCACACTGAAACTTCAGGATTACACACATAAATTGACAGGAAAGAGTTTTTTGCACAACCAATTCCAAAATTTTATGCAGTTCAGTAATACCATGCAAGCATTAAGAGAAGAGAGACAGGCATTAGAATGATGAGACTGCATTTCATGATCCCCTCTCAACACTGACAGTCACGTTCAATTATGCATATGTATCCACATGACATATATAGTCTGGACACAGACACATTTCAAAGGTGAGACAGTCTTCTAGAACTTTGGACACGTGAATAAAGTCAACAAGAGCATCCAGAGTTACTGACTTCTGCCTTCATGCTTTTCAAGTCTTTACAGCTTGATAAGCTACTGCAAAATCTTCTAAGAGTTTTCTACTTCCCTGCATTGAACTTGACACTGAAGACTATTACAAGGTGAAAACTGCACCCAGGTGTGCCTTGAAAAGTACAGCCACTACCTTTGGGGCAAAGAAAGAAACAGCTGCACCCACAGAACTTCAGGTACAGGGGGTCTGGAGTAACTGGAAAAATTGTACATCAAGTCCCTGCAGCCAAGGCATGACAAAACACACCCTACAAGTGTGGATGGCAGAAAGGGGCAGCTGTTGGTGTATTCCTCCCTCCTGGAGTTCTTATGGAAAAGCTTTTCCATTCAATCCCCATCTCACCTCTTAAAACTATAATACTAAAATCAGGTATTTCCTTCGGACTTATTAAAAACACAGGCTACACAGTCTTGGAATTTACACACACACACACACACACCCCCAGCTTGAAGCAAGGCATCCTGTAACAGAACAGGACTTCTAACACCAGCGTTACCCACCCCCCTCCTTTGCCGCTATTTCACTGTGAAACACTGGTAACTGTAAACATCATTCGAAACCGGGTCACAAACACCTTTTACTATTGTTACATTCATAATTTGTAACACAGCATTGCTTTAAATCCCATGCTTTATATGAGGCTTTGTTTAAACCCTTACAATAGCAGTAGAGGAATTGGCTGACTTTCCATAGAAGCAGGATTAAAACATCAAACATGAATTAGTATAATGGCTATCTAGAAAGCAAGTATCTTGCCAATAAAGTAAGCTTCACAGTGGAGCAGTAAAGACAATATTAACTCAGTACCCACTTCAAGGGTTTACATTTCAGGTGAGCACACACACCTCATGCTTTGTAACTAAGACACCCTCACATATTTTGTCTTACATATACTCGGAGACCTAAAACTTATGCAGTGGTAGTATACAGTTACCAGGGAAAAAAAAAGATGACCTGAAATAACTCAGTTCAGTGTAAAGTTATCCAATTGCTGGAAAAAAAAAGTTTTCTATTTGGTAAGCACAATGTACAAAACCATTGTTGTGCTGCAGTTCCTACCACCACTGACTTCATTCAGCTATTGATCTCATTAGATGCCTCAGGCATATCTTAAAATTAGTAGCTTCAATATGGAGGTTAAGAATTAAAAAAAAAAATTAGTTAAGCCTCTTCTTTATCCCCAAAGTCAAATGCCACCTTAGTGAACTATGACTTCTGGCAGATGACCAAAGTCATCTGATCGCAGGTCAAAATACTGATTCAAGACTCCACATAAAGTCTTCAGGTCTTTATTCTTCTCAGAGGTACTAACTCCTCCTTAGGCACCTCATAACACAACTAAATGATATTCTATTGTTTTAAGCTTTTTAGATTTAACTAGAAAACCTTTACTTTCTTGGGCATCACCATAATCTAAACAGGGACTAGTATAACGCCATATAAAACACCCTCATTTAATCAGTCTGGTGCTGAACTCCAAGACGGCTGCAAAACTTCAGGACATTTTTATGCCCATTCTCATACTTTCTGCATACAGTTGCAGTTATTGCAGTTTATCAAATAGTCTATCAGTTTATTTTAAGACCAGTGGTGTAAACATTGAAATTAATAATTTTCATCCCTCTTCTGCTTATGATGCTGATTTTTGTATTTATTCGTCTTTTATATTTTTGTCCACACCAGCTTTTACATCATCATTTATTTCTACAGTGTTTGCCCAATATTAATGCTAATTTATTCAAAACATGAAAGCAAGTAGGAGAGACTTTGATACAGGTATCTGGTGTCCATATGGAAAACCCAATTCTGCAGATACCAAAGGGAAAAGGATATGAAAGAAGACACCCAGTAAGGTATTCACTGTAGCCAAATCTCTCCGTTTTCCAATACAAACATTTACAGCAACATCAATGTTAAAAATAAAGCTACAGTCCAAAGAAAATTAAACTCTCAGCTACTGAAGTAAAGCAGTGCTTTACGTTTCTTCCAATGCATACGTTGGAAAGACTAAAAGACAGAAAAAAAAATAGAAAGGGGAAAAATTACTTGGTTTTCTCCCTTCCTCTTTATTAAACAAATGTTAAGAAGAACTGGTTTTGATTTTGAGATGCCAGTCATCCTTTTTATCAGCTTGATCCTGAAGCCTTAGGGGGAACGCTGCCTTATTTTCAACCTTCCACTCTTCCCTAACACAGAAGCAGCTGCATCAGCATGACAGTAAAGCAGGGAATAGGAGAGCAAAGAGGCCATCAAATCCTGGCCTTTATCATTACTGACACATTATGAACAATGCCATTCATAATGTTACTGCGACTTTTGAACTCTTATTTTCAAAACTGCCTCAGGTGTCCCCCCTGCCCCTCCCACACTTATTATTATGACTGAAAAAAACTGTTACAGTGCTTTGTTAGGAAGATCCTATGATTTCAGCATCCTCATGCAGCAGCTCTGTTTGAGGGCTAACACACCATCATCCTCTGCTCCAAAATTACACTGACCTGAAATCCTCCTGCAGTCTTCTATGGATCCACTGACCTCTCTAGACATTTTCAGTTTTGCTTTTTGATTTTTAAAGCATATGTATATCTTGTAAACAAGAATGCAAACCATCATTATCTCTGGAGCAACGCTGAGATTACATGCTGTGTCTTTAGAGTTGCTGAATTAAGATCACTGACAGTGCGGGAAGACCTCAGCTAGTGGTGGGCAAAAGAGTGAGCTAGGGATGAAGTTGAACTCTGAATCTGAAGATGCAATGTCAGCACTGAGATCAAACTTCTGTACTTAAGCAGCTCCTACTGCTCTGTATCCAGGCAAAAGTGTTTGTCTCCAGCAGTAAAATTCACTTAAGAAAACTGTTAGGGGAACAGACTCCCCTGTGGTCTGCCTCAACCCTCAATGTAACCAGTCAAATTCAAGCAGCATGCTGTGGTAACTGTAGGACAGCCAGGCTACAGTCACTCCTGCCTCTGATACACCTGTACAGAGCCACACCGCCCAGGTTTACCAGCTCTTTGACCTCCACATTGCAGTCCACCCTGTACATCAGGTATCTATAACCACCACCTAAGTCAGGAGCGGTGGTGGCCATTTCATGAAGCACAGCTACAAGGTCTCTGGCATCAACTGTGCTGTATGCTCACTGCATTTTCCTGGAAAGCCAGAGTAGAATTAGTTTCAAGTTAGTCAGAGGAGCACGTGGGAATATGAAACTGGAAAATCTTGAAACAATCCCCACTAATAAAGCCCATTTCTAGTCCTGCTGTGACCCATACCACTCCATAGAAGAAAAAAGGAAATGGAAACAAGAAAATACAATTTGCAAACATAGGTGCAACTCCCCTGAACACTTAAAAAATAAAGAGCACAGGGCTGTTAATGAACTACTTTTTCTAGTATTACTGCTATCCCTTTGAAGATGCAGTTACAAATACTCTCACCAACACCAGAGTGTAGAGTTCCTGCTCAGAGACTAGCAAGTCATTCTCATTTTCTCCTTCTGGTGGTTTCACATGGCTGGGTTCTGGTTGAGGACGGGGGCTGCAGGGGTGGCTTCTGCAAGCAGCAGCTAGAAGCTTCCCCTAGGCCTGAAAGAGCAAACACCATCCAACTCAAGGCCAGACCCACCACTAACCAAAGCCAAGCCCATCAGCAACAGTCACAGCACCTCTGGGAAGCACATTTAGGAGAAAAAAAAAACCACACCACAAACACAAAACACACAAGCACCAACTTTTTGCCACCAGAGAAGGGAGTGAGAAGATCTGAGAAACTATGCAGACACCAAGATCAGTGAAGGAAGGGGGAAAGGCACTCCAGGTGCTGGAGACGACCATGGTGGAATGGGTGGCACCCTGCAGCCTATGGAAGATGATGGGGAGCGGAGACACCACCTGCAGCCTGTGGAGGACACCATGCTGGAGCAGGTGGAAACACCTGAAGGATGCTGTGACCTGTGGGAAGCCATCATTGGAGCAAGCTCCTGGCAAAAGAACCTGAAACCCTGTGGAAAGACCAACCTACACTGGAACAGGTTTGTTGGGGGAGGTTGTGACTCCACAGGGGACCAGGCTGGAGCAGTCTGGGCCTGAAGGTCAGCACCCCATGGAAGGAAGTCATGCTGAGGCAGTTGGTGAGGAGCTGAAGTCCTGTGGGAAAGGGCTCATATTGAAGATGATCATAGAGGACTGTGTTCCCTGGGTGGAACTCCATGCTGGAACAGGGTAAGAGTGTGAGGAATGCCCTCTCCCAGCTAAGGGGGAAAACCACTCATGAGGAACTGACTGAAACCCCAATTCCCTGCCCCTCCTCCTACTATTCTTGGAAGGGGGTGGGGAGGAGGTGGTGTGCAGGGATAAGGGAGAGAAATAACTAAAGTGAAGCCTGCTGAGAAGGGAGGGGTGAGGGGAGGTACTTTAAGATTTGGTCACGCTTCCCATTACCTGACTCTGGTGTCACTGGGTGTGCAGTGCAGGGTCATCAATTAGAGAGTTTTCTTTTTCTTCTGTGTTGAGTCTGTTGTGCCCATGACACTGATTGCAGAATGATCTCTCCCTGTCCTTATCTCCACTCCCAAGCCTCTCAATAGATATTTTCTCCCTTGTCCAGCTGAGAAGGGGAGTGATAGAGCAGCTTTGGTGGGCATCTGGCCTCCAGCCAGGGCCAAACCACCATTCCTTTATTCTGTAGTTAGTTATTCCTTCAAACTGTCCTCATTCAGGTGCTTATAGAGAGACAGATTGAAGCAAGACAGTAGTTAGATGGATCAAGTTCTTCCTAAAGTAAATTGCTGCAGTCCAACAGACCCAATGCATCAGATCATGCCGAACTAGAGTTGTGCAGCAGAAGCAAATTCCTGTTTACAGTTGCTTCTTCAACTTCCTTTGTCACTAGTGAAAGTGTAGCACAGAAGCCTTGGATTTTATTACATTCTCCACCTCCTTCTACTCACTTTGTTTGACTCTTCAGATTATCACACAAGGTAACACATTAAGGAAAACCCTAAGTAAAGGCATGGTAAATCTCAGGTAGGTACGGGGCTGTTTCAAAACAGGATTTACTGTATTTTAACTTCTATCAAATTCATAGTTTTAGATTGAATTGCACTTTCTGCATAGAAAAGTCCTTCTCCATGCAGGTAATCCTTGTAATATACATTAAAGTAGATTTAGCAACACCTCAACATACATAACCTTTGAAGTGTTAGAAGGATTCTGAGGGATATGCTCAGAAGTACAAGATGCCAGGGGCTGATGTTTACACAGATGTAATTTAATTTTGCTTTTTTGCAGGTTAAAAGTAAAGATGTTGCACGTTTCTGAAATCATAACCTTGTCTGTGCATGGATAAATCTGAATTTCCCAGAGGTTCCAATTGCTCTAATAAAATTATTTATTACATGAGTACTTTGCCTCTCAATTCCGAGAGAATTTAAACACACATTATCAGCTGAAAAACTAAAGATTCTGCAGGTAGTCCAGCAACAGTGTTGTCAGTTGGATTAACTATTATCCAAATAATTTAGGGATACAGTTTCTAATAAGGATCTTACACAGTTAAATCATTTCTGTTGCAATTCCTGGGAAATAAGAGCTTTATTATTAGTTACTAAAAGACCACCCGCCACAAAAAAAAAAACCCACACTTTTCAGAGCAAGAAAGGCAAAAGTTTCAAAAGCAACTTTTCCTTCTTTTTCCTCTACTCTGCAGATAATGAATGCCAACATGCAATTTCTCATTCCTCCCTTTCCAGCAGACAGGACACCTCTGCTCTGTGGTTTTCTGGTCTCCCCAGGAGATTTCTTTAAAATTTACCCAAATGAACAGAGGGAGGGCAAGAGATTCAGCAGCGTCTCTTATTACTGAATCCCATGAACAGAAGCTTTTTTCATTAGCTACACCCAAAAAGGACACCCAAAAGTGTCCTTATGACTTTTCTCCAATTAGAACAGATCTGTAATGTTAGAAGCTACTCTGGAAATGGAAGCAAAAGTTTTAAAGAAACGCAACAGCAGCCACAACACCTTATTCAGTAGTTAGTTAGAATTTGTTGGCACTTTCAGTGGTGAGCAGACAGGTGTAAGCTGCTCCCAACTCTTTGGATGTGCCATGATTTCAGTACAGAGAAGTAACACAGCTTTGCATCTCAAACTGAATGCAGAATCTTAAGAATCAATAAATATTTACTGGGTAATAATTAACGACTAATCACTTGCTCCACTGAAAGTTATTCACACCAGACAAGTGAGTGATTCAGCATCAACTTTTTCAAAAGTACAGTGACATGCCAGACAAGCCCTAAGAACAGCACACAGTGTAGCACGGAGGAGCACAACAAAACTTAAGAACCAGCAGAAAATAAAGGGAAGCTACAAAGTTTTCCTTGACATGCTACCACCAGTTACTATTTCTAACAGAGATTTAAAGACCTGTAAACTATGAAGTCTAATAAAGGTAAACACTTTTCAGCAGTATTTTAGCAAGAAGATTACCTGCTGACTTACATTCTGGCACTGTGCTTTCTGCACAATGCAGGGCACTAGAAGCAAGCCTTTCCCCTGCTTTAAGCGTCAGGATAACTTAGTAGCTTCACCAGCATCTGACAGCTGTAATGTTTTTGCCATCAGCTCCATAACAAACATACACAGTGCTCAATTTGAAACCAAATGCTGAAGTGATTACAAGATGTATCAAATGCAAACTTAATGCAATCATTTAGTAATAATTGCTCCACTGACTTATCTAAACCAGTTCCCCTTCCAAGAACACCCTTTCCCACAACATTCAGAGGCTGTCTTACCCACATCCACACATTTGTTCATCTATCATCCCCTCCAGTTTATTAGAAACACACGGATGCACCTCACAGGATAAGTATAACAAATTACTGGTGTTTAGAAGGAGCAAGAGGCAATTTCTTTCCATCAGAAGCCTAGCAAAGCTACTTAGAGACATCAATTCAAGCAAGTGAGGAGAAAGAAGGGTATACATAAATATTAACACTTGCTATGAGAAAGACATTTTCTTTACACCCTCTATTGAGATAAAAGATGTATAGCTGTGCTTTGTTGGTTTTCTGTTGGATTTTGTTTTGGTTTTAATTAAAGACATGCCCATAAAACACAGCTGCCCCCAGAACCACTTATGATACAAGGCAGTGTTACAACTTTCTGGAACACCACAACTCTGTATATTTGGTATCTGCCAATGCACTCAGGACAGCTTCCCTGTTACAAGGGAAGTATCTAAATGAAGGCAGCAGTGACAAGATAATGAAAGTTTTATATAAAGAAAAAAACATAGAAGGCAACACATTTAACAGCAGCATACTTTTGTTTTATACATCTGAACATTTATCAGATAATGCTTTAGACATGAGATGTCTTCATTTAACAGTCATTGTCTCACTATCCCTCTACTAAGTAGCCTTAATTATGCTTGAATTGTACACTAAAAATCATCTTTTAACTACAATAATTTGCTTCTGCTGTGATGATATCCAAAGCAATTTGACAGTTATTTTTGAATTAACTACAGAGAAACTCCATCATATTTGGGCAGAAAGCTGCCGGAGTGGAGAGACACATTTCCTTCTAGAAATCAGTAGACTAAGACTGTGTTAGCTCATGTTTCATATTACACAAGAGAAAATAAACTGAAAGGTCAGTTGAACAGTTACAGCATTGCCCTTTTCCAAGGTAATCAGCAGAGCATGTAGCAAATACGTGAACACAAGCGTGACTGGAAAGGCAGTAGCTGATAAAGTGGCTTTTGCAGCCAAAAGCGTGTGGGACAAAATACCACTCTCTCAGTGCCCACTGAGGAGTGTGGCATACTACAGGCCTTACTTCAGTAACTCTGATTTATTACTTTAATTTGAAATCGTGTTCTTGTTAAACATTCATGTTTTCATATTGCCAAAACACACTGGAATATTTAATACTGAACATTAATCACATTTCCAGGTAAGCTACAGGAACAATACTGTTATTAATTTGTTCGTAATAGGGACACAATACAGTCAAAAATTAATTCATTTGGTTTACTAATGCATTTTTACTTTAGGTACACAAATTCTTGTTATTCAGTACTGGTTAACTGGAAACTGCAGGGTAGATTCTCCTTCCTCAAAAAGGCAAGAGCAGGGCTTTTTCCTCTCTTGAAGGATGTATTTACTAGTAGAACTTTCCAAAACGGTTTATAGTCATTAACATATGCTTAAAAGCCACCTTCATCTAGAAACAATGCAAAATATTTTATTTACCAGAATTACTGCTAGTGAAGCTTTAAATAATAGCATATCAATACCCATTTAATTCCACTACCAACTACTGCTAAGAGACTATCTTCATATTAATAGATACCACTGTTTACTTGGGGCGCAGAGTCAGCAGTTCCCAGGGCACGAGCACAAAGTGGGAATCAAAACACAAGCTGAAAGCAGTAGCTACACAAGAGGCTTCAGGGAAAAACACCACGGTTTAAGAATTTATAACATGCCTTTCAGTGGTCAAGTGTTAGTACCTCTTGAAGGAACTGAGTAACCTGCAAGTGTCAGCACCATTTCTAAAGAAATTTGCGTAGTGGGAACCAGCCCAAACACCTCCTATGTGCTGTAAGAGGGCCATGCATAGTGACAAGACAGTATGGACTTCAGTAGCTATTAAATTATTTTTTTAATAACACCATTTTGAATGTTGTGGATCATTGTGTTTTTATTAGCTGGCCACAAGGGTAAACATAAGCAGCCATCTGCTTCTTTTGAAATTTGAGTTTCAAGCCTGCTGCATCAGTTTCGACTTCCACGGACTTAGTAATGCTACAGGTAACATTAACTGACATAAACGAAGCTCACAGTGCTGAGACACACACCTTTCTAAATAAGCACCCAATGGCTTAAGAGTCAAAAGGGTTTTCTCTACTAAACAGGAAACGGTTTAAGTCACAAATCACTTCTGATTATTTCAAGTAACACCAGATATTTCTTACCCAACCCACTTTAGCAGGCACATTATGGAGTAAGAACTGCTATTTGAATTTCCTAACAGGAAACTGAGCAGCTGCTCTAGCTACAGCTTCATTGTTAGTTTCCACAAGTCTTACCTCATCTCCTTTTAAAATATGTTCCTGATATTAATAATTGAGTCTTGATTTAATGGATCGGATCAACCGATTCTGTATTCAGGCAGTTTACTATTTGAAAGCTATGCTAGGAAGTTAAACACCAATCTTCTCATCCCCAATAAGCAAAAGTCACCCCTTACTACAGGGCTGTTTCCTTGTCAAACCTTAAACAGATTTAAATGGATGTCCACCTTAAGAGGCTGTAAAGCCCATCGCTCTATGGGGCTGTTCATACAGACCACACATACACCTCACCAAGCACACCCAGTCTACTATCTGGGTTCCCTCTTAGCATTGAGGAAGCAAAGCAGCCCTTTCAGAAGATAGTGTTAAAGAAGAGAACATTACCTCAGATGTCTGGAAAATAAGATCTGGAGGGACTGGGGGGTCGAGGGGGGAGGGTAGGAACTTCACTGAGCTACTTTACCTTCTACACTATCACACCAGCTTCAAGCATCTTAGCTGAAGCACCACATTGGCTTGATACCACAGGCTTGCCTAAATTTAATTCTTAACTGCTTTCACTGCAGGCAGGACTGACAAGGAAAGCCAAGCACTCAAACATTTATACAGTCCACAATGCAGAGTGCCTATAATTTAGTATCACCCCACAAGAAGGGGTGATACTTGTCTGCCTAACAGATGTCTGTAACTAGTCCCAGGCAACCAAGTCTGTTCCCACAGAAGGTAAGCAAGAAGCACTAGTGTTGATTGCTTCTGTGGAGAATTAGTTGTATACAAAAAGCTTACTTCATTTGTGGCCAAGCATTTTTCAAGGTGCAGTCTAAAGCTGCTTTTTTCCCAGACTTAGTAAGAACGAGCACAAAGGTAAAAAAATACTAGTCATTAACAAAGTTTCACCATCATCTAAAAACCCAAGTATAAGCAACAAGTTTTTGATTATTCAAGTATCTTTAGAAATTAATTCAGATTTTACATAGTCCAGCTATTATTCTTATACATTAAGCTACTGTATCTCCTAAGCACAGTATTTAATCTGAATAAAGCTACATTAATTGTTGCACGCCAAAAATTTCTTAAGCACAACTACAGAAAGAGTACTGCTCAGAAGTTGTTGGATTCATCCCAACCACATACTATTCTCCACATGATTTAAGCACATGACCCAAGACGCCTACCTCCTGACAGGATTGTGTCTGTATTTGATGTTAGCAGGAACTGCCTGATAATCAGAAGTAACCAATACTTCGCAGCCTGCAAGCATGTGTGTTAGTTTCTTGTCTAAAACACAGCCTGTCACAACATTAAAGAGTTTGTGATTCAAGTTTTTAATTGATATGACTAAAGAAAATTGTAAACAAGAGGGGAGAGTAGTAACTAACACCACACTACTATGAAAGACTCATATCACCTACCATAAATGACTCAAGACTTAGCAAGACAATGAAATTTACATCAAAATCTTAGATATTTGAACTGATGAGGTGACTTGGACACACAGAAAGAACTGTTTAGGGAGTTGGGAGAAGGAGGAAGAAACCCACAGACTTATCCTGGTATTGCCAGGGTTAGCTATCCTGAAATGCTGCTCACCAAAACACAGCCATGGTGTAACTCGGTACTTCTGGGAAAGCTTCATAGATCATGAAATATTGTTTGTTTAATACTAGGAATTAAGATATCTAAGATGAACAAGTTTTCTACTGGGTGGAGAAAGCCCCTCTGTTTTTCCAGTTTCAGAATCACCTTGTCTGCTTCTGCTTCTATTTGCACCTTTTAAAAAAAACTGCTCAAGTTAGAGAAGTCTTTCATATCAAATTTTGTCATAAGCTTTATTCACACATAGTATTAGCTTTCCATACAAAAGGTTACTAAGTGTTTGATTCAGATGGATAAACAGAAAAAAGGCTGAGCAATATAGCAAGGTACTATATGTTAGATAGGATCTCTCTTTGGTAACTTTCTACCTTTGCTATGATATTCCCATGACAGTTCAGTATGTTTTGTCCTCTTTATAGAGGAACTTAGACAACTTAGACTGGCTTGAAAAGTTGTATTTTAAAAATACTTGCCTAACTATAAGCTAAAAAATAGAAAAAAGCAGTGCAATATACTCTTGACTGAAAAAATATAAATATGGTTATCATGTGGTTGTTTACATGAGATGTATACACACAAAACATGCCTTCACTCTCCCCTCTCACCTGAAACAGGGACAACAGAATATAAGTAGTATCTCTTATTGGAACGAAGCCTAGAAAAAACACAGCAAGCTCCAATTCTCAGGCTGGAGGGCTGCCAAAGTAAATCCTACAAACTGAAGCCAAACAGGACAATAGGTCAGTCCCAGAGTTTCAGTCAGTACAGCCTCCTTATTTGAGGTCAACTTGATATGCACAAGCACAAGGGAATAACGAAGGAAGAAAACCATGAGCAACAACTTTATTTTGTCAGGATATTAACCTCTTTATTTATGAACTATGCATCAAGAATAAAGCCTATGAAGACTTTGGAGGCTTCATGGAAGGAAAAAAGGTATACAAAGAATTAATGCACGTGGATTTTTTTGTCATATATTCATTACATCACAGTAATTTGGGTATATATTATGCTATAAGTAAATCTATAATCTTAAATTCTATAAAACCCACCAAAAATTCCACACTCAAACCTTTTCTTCCTGGTGCGGTGGTTTGACCCTGGCTGGAGGCCAGACACCCACCAAAGCTGCTCTATCGCTCCCCTTTTCAGCTGGACAGAGGTGATAATATCTATTGAGAAGCTCGAGAGTCAAGATAAGGACCGGGAGAGATCATCCCAGAATCAGTGTCATGGGCACAACAGACTCAACACAGAAGAAAGGAAAGAAAACTCTCTAATTGATGACCCTGCACTGCACACCCAGTGACACCAGAGTTGGGTAATGAGAAGTGTGACCAGATCTTAAAGCACCTCCCCCCGGCTTCTGAGCAGGCTTCACTTCATTCATGATTTCGATCCCTTCTTCCACCCCACTGTGGCACAGGGAGAGGCAGGGACTGGGGGTTTTGGTCAGTTCCTCATGAATTGTTTTCCTTCTTAGCTTGGGGAGCCTTCCTCACACTCTTTCCCTGCTCCAGCATGGGGTGCCTCCCATGGGAGAGAGTCCTCCACAAACTTCTCCATGAGTTCTTTCTGTCTGGGCTTCAGCTCCTCACCAACTACCTCAGCATGGTCCCCTCCATGGGGTGTCAAGCTTCAGGCCCAGACTGCTCCAGACTGGTCTCCCCATGGAGTCACAGTTTCCCCCACCAAACCTGTTCCAGTGTAGGTTGGTCTCTCCACAGGCTTTCAGGTTCTGTTGCCAGGAGCTTGCTCCAACACAGGCTTCCCACAGGGTCATAGTATCCCTCAGGTGTCTCCACCTGCTCCACCATGGCATCCTCCACAGACTATAGATGGGATCTCTGCTCCCATCATTATCTTCTCACTCCCTTCTCTGGTGGCAAAAAAGCCACTACTAGCATTTTGGGTTGTGGGTTTTTTTTTCCTCTTAAACACGATTCCCAGAGGTGCTGTGACCATCACTGATGGGCTTGGCCTTGGTCAGTGACTCTGGCCTTCAGTCAGCTGGTGTTTCCTCTGTCAGGCCTGGGGGAAGCTTCTAGCTGCTTCTTGCAGCAGCCGCCTCTGCAGCCCCCTCCTCCACCAGAACCCCACCACACAAAACAAACGCCTGGAGAACCTGAACTTGCGTTCAGCTTCTACAAAGCTACATGCAGAGTAGCATCTATAGGCATAATCTTTCTGTTCCAACACATGTAGGTTTGACACTCCAACTTAGAAGCCTTTCAATTGTCACCTGAATTGGTACAACATTTTAGTGCAAAACATGTAAAAACTGACAGAGGTATGCCAAGTAAACAGAAAAAAATTCCTTTAGGACCAGGGCCCCAGAAAGGCTGTGGAATTCCTACCCTTGTAGGCTTGATACCACAGGGAACAAAAGCCTGAACAACGCAGTCCAAATTCAACAGTAACCTGGTTCTGAGCAGGAGGCTGTGACAGAGACAGCATTCAGGGGGCCCCTACAACCAGAACTGTTTGGTGAATATTTAGTACTTCACATCTACTGAAGCTAATCAGTTCTGCTTAAGAAAAGAAAGACAGTAGCTATATATATATAAACACAATGCAGACAGAAACAGAAATACAACAGCAAGTACTGCTAATGCCAAAGCATTCTAATATATTTTAGACTGCTGGCAAACAGATACACCTCCCCTAAGCTTGCATAAATTTTCTTTGTATGTGTATCCATGCACACAGATAATGGAATTCCACAGTGCTAAACCAGACAAAAATACATGCAAGCAGCCCAGCTACAGTCTCAGAACAAGTTTTACTAGGAAAATGTTTGGCATCTTTTCCTTAAATCTTATTAGCATATAAGGGTTTTTTTGCAATGTAGTTTAAAAACAATTAGTAGTTACTGCCAAGCGTAAGGCCAACCTTTACATCAGTATTACCTGTAAAATGTTACAATTATGGTAAATGTTCAAAAAGAATTGATATACTTAGCTTTTTCTATTTTAGTTTGTTATATGCAAGTTACATAACTGCACAGTACACAGATGTGTATGCAAGCACACAGTTCACTTGACTATATTGTGTATTATTTCAAAGCATTCTGGAAGTGTAAAACCATTTAATATTGGTGCTGAAAACTCTGGAATTTCTCAAAGTATAAAACATTTTGGGTGGGGGATCATGGATGCAACATCGTATTCATACCAGATATTATCCAACACTACAGAATTTTTTTCCTTCTTTCTTAACCTTTTCAAACATCACTGGTGCAGTTTGAGTCATTCTTCTTGGATAAGTAATTAGAACCAGAGACCACCCATACCCTTGACTACTCTGCCACAGAAGGGGCCAACCTTAAGGAAAAGTAGTGCTACAGTGTTTCCTTCCTGAACTGAAGCACAGAAGCAGGGTTCAACAGCGTTTTATCTCTTCAGGAAAGGGACACCCTGTTTTCTATTCCACCAAGCAGGAATGAAGCCGCCACATGTACATTCCTGATACTGACCAGCTTCCCTGTAACTGCTACTGCCAACCTCCCACTTGCACCAGCAATGGGACTGAGGTAAAGTTGTGTCAGTACGCAAGTTTTATAAAATCTAGGTCCTTTATGTGTCAGTCAGCTTTTGGTAACTTTAAATCAAGTGAATCAGTCCTCATACAACAAGGCTGAACTTAAAAGTCCTGCCTGAATAAATCACCAGGGGAGGGAGGAGAGCCCTCTACACTGAGACACTGGTCTCCAGGATATAAAAATAATTGAATCTTAAATTTTCAAGACAGCAACAATGTTCATTGCAGCATGTGAAAAGCTTCCCATTACTATCTGGAGCAGTGCTGTTTCATACATCAGTCCTTCTTTGCAGGCCTCCCTTAAATCAGCATACCTCTGCATCACCAGGAAGGAAACCAGACAGCTTGCCTCAATGCAATGTCATGGCTAGAAATGGTTATGCATCGCAGTCTCTTACACAGCAACAGGCTTTAAGCACATTCACCCTCATTTGAGGGTCTCTTGAAGGAAGCCTAGATTATAATCCATCATTCATTTGCTCTACAAAAAACCCACCTTAATTATTCCTACATTTGAGCTGAGCATTTAGTGCCTCTAAGAACACACATGCTAAATGAACTAGTCTATTTCTTCTTAGGGTAAGTCTCAGACCATCAGTGGGTGCACGTTTGACAAAGTGCAGATACCTTTGCTCAGAAAGCCCTGGTGTGCCATCCCAATGCATTATGTTACACAATACACATGCATTTGGTTACAACAAAAAGCTCTCAGTAACAGACCAGATAGGAGATTCTCAGAGAAGGGCCCTTCTCACAACTAGTCCATTAGCACAGGTCAGGCATGTCAATGCAGGCCAGAGCCACAGCCTCTTTTCTAAACCCAAAACATGACCCAGCTGGGACCGTTACATTTCATGTCCCACACGGAGTCACAGCAGCACGTGGAGCTCGTTCACGGTTACCAGCACACGAGCTAGAGATGCTGTATCATGTGAGTCTCAGGCGTAAACTAAACAGTTTTTTCTTCACATGTATCATGCATGCCATTGATTACAACACATTTTCAATTTGCCAGGTGACTTCTTGAGCAAAAGTTCAGATTATCAATTGTTCCTAGTTATGTATAACTTTTCAGATTACTGAGAGAAACTCATGATAAAAACAAAATTTAGAAGGCACATTAGTATGCACAACAGATAACATGAACAAAAACTGATCTGGACAACACTGAAGAGCCCAAACTTGTAACTCATTCCTCTTCAGTAGAGTTAGAGTTGGTAGAAGTGCACTGCATTTACACAAGACTTGAGTTTTGGCAGGCTCATACTTACACCCCAAAGCAAATACAGATTTCAACATCCATACATTGTATGACACTTATATTAAGACCCTTCACCAACTGTTGTAATTTTGTGCAGCAGGGTTCTGGTAGAGGGGCAGGTGGGCTGCTGGGGTGGCTTCTGCAAGCAGCAGCTAGAAGCTCTCTGCAGGCCTGACAGAGTAAACACCAGCTGGGCTTCAAGGCCAATGCCATTGTTTAAACTCTGCAGACACCAAGGTCAGTGAAGGCAGGGAGGTTGGGAAAGGAGGCGGGTGGGGAAGGAGGCACCCCCAGCACTGGAGAGAAAGATTCCCCTCCAGCCCATAGAGAGCCCCATGATGGACCAGGTGTCCCCCCTCAACCCATAGAAAAGGACAAGACCCCACCTGCAGCCCATGGAGAGAGCAAAAAAGAGATCCACGCCAGAGGTGGTTTGCTGGAGGTGGGGGGCCTTGTGACTCCATGGGGAACCAGGCTGGAGCAGCCTGGGCCTGAGAGACATTCTGTGATTTATGACTGCACCCCATAGCAGTGACCCACGCTGGGGCAGCTGGTGAAGAGCTGAAGCCCCACGGGAAAGGGCTCACATTGGAGAAGTTTATGAAGGACTGTCTGCCGCGGGTGGGACCCCACAGTGCAGCAGGGGAAGGGTGTGAGGAATGCCCCTCCTCCCCACCTCCAGCTGAGAATGAAAACAACTTACAAGGAACTGACTGAAACCCTGATTCCCCCATTCCCTGCCCCTCCCTGTGCCACAATGGGGAGGAAGAATGAATCGAAATCATGAATGAAGTGAAGCCTGCTCAGAAGGGAGGGGTGGGGGGAGGTGCTTTAAGATCTGGTCACACTTCTCATTACCCGACTCTGGTGTCACTGGGTGTGCAGTGCAGGGTCATCAATTAGAGAGTTTTCTTTCCTTCATTCTGTGTTGAGTCTGTTGTGCCCATGACACTGATTGGGGAACGATCTCTCCCTGTCCTTATCTTGACTCCTGAGCCTCTCAATAGATATTTTCTCCCCTGTCCAGCTGAGAAGGGGAGTGATAGAGCAGCTTTGGTGGGCATCTGGCCTCCAGCCAGGGTCAAACCACCATACCAACACGCAGGAGTCAGCAGAGCTGGCTTCTACACCAGCTCCCCCATTTGATTTGCTTGCAGGTCCCAGCACTTCCCACCTCCAGGGAAGGCACCACGCAACGGTCTGCAGCCAGGACCTGACCTGCTTTTTGCTCATAACCCTCACTTTTGGCAAGGCCCTCCCAGGCCTTGAGCTCCCCAAGCAACAAGGCTACTTTTTTCCATCTAATTCTAAAAAACAAGAAAAGGCCATACACTAAATTAAATTAATTCTGTTGAAAGTTTAAGGTAGCACAAAAGGGAAAGCTGTTCTTAACTAATTTATTATTTACATAATAACAGGTAAGCAGTTTCAAAATAAGTATTTTGGGGAGGCAGATGCCTATTCACATGAGTAGCATCACATATGGCAATTTCTTTAAGAATGAATTCTGACTAGCAACTAGTTGTCCTCCCAGAAACAAAAATAACATTAGAACTAAGTCTAACTTGCACCCAGGGTAGCTATTCTGAAGACCATTCAGTGAAATTCAAAGTTTTCGGACCACCAGAGGCCAGAAAATCCTCACTGCCTGGACAGTTCAGAGAGAAATTCAGAGAGAAGAAAAAACCCAGCCAGAACAGAAGTCATCACACAAAGAGTGACCCCCATCAATTCCATGAATGGCATACCTTGGACAGTTGACCAACCACTTCCATCTCATTTCATTACCATCTTTGAAGAATGAAAAACAAATAATGCCATAATATATGTTTGCTTGTAATTTAGTTTGCATTTATAAAGTCCATAATTTGGGAGCTGTATGGTCCCATCCCACCAGCTCCATGCAAACTGACAATATCTTCTACTTCCTCCCTGACAAGCAAGCATGAAAGTTTCAGTAGTATGCAGCATGTTCTGACTAATAAATTTTAAACAACACTGAAATATTAAGAGTTATAACAATGATATGCAATCAGTTATGACACTTTTCTCCAGCAATACTTTTTTTTCAAAAAAGTTTACTTTAAAATCCAACCCAGATGCATCATAGACATTACAGGTACAATGCAAGAAAATCAGTTCTTAATTACTACCAAGTATGTACATCTGTGGTTTCAATTTCCTTCTTTCTGAAATCTTTTTCTTTGTAGTTAGTGCTCTGGAGGGAATTTCTCCCTGTACCTTGTAAGCCAATCAAGTGCTGCACTTTGCAAGAGAAAGATTATCAGCCTCAGAATCCCAAACTCCCTAAAGACTATGAAGTGCTGGTTTACACGCCCACAATACATACAACAGATTGCTCCTTGAGTAAAGGGTATACAAATGATTACAAGGAAGAAAAACAGTTATACTGGCAGGAGGAAGGACAGAGTAATTAATGCAATGTAAATACAAGATGCAGCACAGTATCTGTCAAGATGTGAAAACACAAGAAGTTATGAAATGGTAAAAATATGTACATGTAGTTAATTCAAGATTCCTTTGCAATAATCATGAGGTTTTAGCATTATCAGGAACTTATCACGACATCTTTTGTTTGGCTGGCTTCTGGTAAGGTATAAACATTTCTTATAATATATGGCATTCACTGGAGTACTGGCATACTTGTATCCAATATAAATTGCATTGTGAACAGTGCAGAAACTACTCTTTTAGATTTGACAGTTACCTGTATTTCCAGGAATTCAACAAAAAGCAGTTACGTGATTCCACCTACTAATAAAAATTTCAGTGCTCTCCAGTCAGGGTATCAGTGAAGAGTCACAGCAAAATACATGATTATTCTACCTGAAGGTTGGTAGTCATCTTACTCATACACACAATGCAATGAGGAAGTTTAAGCTCCCCACATTTGACCAGCTCCTCACATCAGCTACCACAGCACAAAGGAATGAGCCAGCAGATGCACAACTCCACCACACACATTACTGAGGTTTTACATGATCTGCAATTACCATGTCACTGCAATAACCATCATGAAAAGTAATACTACAGGTTGCAATTACAACCTGTTTGTTCCAGTCATCCTATAGCAACCAAGAAAACTATCCACAAACCACCCCAACTTCCTCTTCACAGCTGCAAAACTGGACACAGTAGCAGAGTCAGACATTTTCAGAAGGTGCTATATATAACCCGAGGTTTTGTTACAACCTCCAGAGGTGGTCTGCAATCTTCATTCCATATTTCCCTCTCCTCCCAAGTTTGCCTTGGCTGTCCCCTCACCCAGCCTTTTTTAAGGCAATAAAGCTTTTAAGAAGTTGCAAAATAAAATTATTTGACAAGACAGGAATTCAAATTTATATTACAATAGGCACCCTGTGTGTACATGCATGTGTATATGAAGAACCACTGGTTTCTGCGGTAGTTTGCTTTGGCTACATTACGAAAGGTATAGGAAGCAAAGTATATTTGTATCTTAAGGCAGTATATGCAACAGTATCCTAACATTTTATCCTCAGCAGTTTACCACCTATCCAGCCTTCCAGGTCAGTGAGTTTTGAAATGTTGGAGTTAAAAATCTGACATCCCACACTGCAACAGACCAGTTTGCCAGAGGCATACATCATTTTAATATTGTTAATAAATATCTCTGACATTCAACTGAGATCATACAAAAATAGGCTTACCTACTACACATACATGTAAAACCCCCAAATTCAATTTCATGATCTTGATACTTGAAGAATAGATGAAGCAACAGTAAAGCCAACAAAACCCACTGTGCTTACTTAGTACAAAGAACATGAACCAAGTAGTACTGTAACAGAGCACATTTCTCTCATCAACTAGCAAGTTCTTTAAATGTGCTCAGGAAGGGGGAAAAGACACACCTTACACAGCCTGGCAAACACTTAGAAAGCAGTCGAGTTACAGATACTTATTTATGGATATTTAACCCCTCAAGAGTTCATTTTATGCCCCCATACACACACCCTCCAAGTCTACCGAGTCTCATACTATAAGAGCAGAAGCAACTACACATCTCCCAGCTAGACTTACGCTTTACTCCACATCCAAGGACCTTTCCTGAGCACATCTGTCAAGGCCATGATTTTCTCTTCCCTTCGATTTCTGTATAGTTCCTTCCATAGTTTACAGGTGGATTGGTAGATGAAGAAGCATCAATAGAAACAGCAATATAAGAGAAAGTTTTAAGCCAAAGCTTCTAACCCAACAAAAGATGCATTTGTGGCAGAAACACATGTACAGCACCAGTTCCAACTCTGTTTTCCAGATGCCCGTCTACATCTTACAGACTATTAGATCTTTGTGTTACCAGGTGAAAGCTCACATCCACTGAATTTTGAGGTTTTGATAATACCTCTGCTTTCACCTACAGAAGGGAAAACCACCCTGATGAAGCACAGTGAGACCTGGAGCACTTTTGACTAACTGTTCTTCTCATCCCCCCTATCTTCTCCAACAGGAGCTGCGCACGAAATCTCAGTCTTGGTCGCCCTGTTCTGCACAAAGATTTAGAAAAACAGAAAAGCCATTTACAAGCTACTGGGGATTGAGTACTGTCTTTGAATTGACATTTGAGAATCCAAAACTTCCAAACAGATTCAGGAAGCTAATCCAGTAGACACAGATATTAAAAAAACCACCAAAAAACACAACATAACAGCCCATACCTCCACAAAAGAACCCCAACACATTTCTGGTTTAAAACAACATCCAGACATCTGAACAATTTCACTGACATAGCCTATTACAAAAGTATATTACTAAACTAGCCACAATTTAGTGCTTATTCATATTTTACCGTTACACAGTTTATTTCTAACAAGAACTGCATCACCCTCAAACAAAACAAATGCTTGTCATCCTTCTTCAGATCCTCACTTAAGTTTTTGCGTGATCAGAATCAAAACTGAAATTTGCAGCCATCCTACCAAAGTGGTGTTTCTGTGCCTTGGTTCAGCCCCAGTAACACAGTGATGAACCCACACCCCAGCACTGACTACGCGTTTCTGAGACTAACCGACAGGCGCTGGATTTGCAGGAAAGCACACTGATCCCTGCTATACAAGGGCAAAGCAGCTGTTCAAAGGGATATCTGGAAAAGAATCAGGTCTTGACAGACTTGCCATTTCCCCACCTCTGTAGGGCCTAGCAGATTTCTCTCTCAAGAGTCATTGCAGCCAAAGGCTTCTACAGTGTCACTTAACAGACAGAACTGCCACTTGCAGCTACCCTCATTTTCAGTTGGAAACCAAAGTCAACCATGAGTTCTGTGGAAGACTCCATCTGATACCTACTTTGATAACAATACATTATTTAGGATATTAGAAAAGGGGATGACTGACTGACTTCTTCCACAATTCAAAGAACCACAGCTCAGATGAAGTGTGTTTCTGGTACTAAAGACAAGGTTTTGTTTATGTAATTGTTTTTACTATTTACTGTTAAGCAAAAAACCAAACAGATTGGCCAAAATACACAGTGGTTGATAGTGTCACACTCAAAAACATCACTCATTATCTTATAATACTCAGTCCATAACTTCATGGTCCAAAAGAGATCCTATTCAGAAGGCAAAAATACTTTAATCCAGTCTTTGTTACTGTGCAGTAACAACATTCCAGGTTTACTGGCTGTGCTAAAATAGTTGACCACCAAGTGCTATTTAGGTCCAAATTTCCTAAAAATTTTCAAGCATAATCATAGGTGTAAGTACCTGATCTTTTAGTAGAGCCTTTCACATTATTCCCAGAATTCACAAGTTGCAGATAAAATACATGCTCACACCCAAACCAACCGTGCTTTTCTTAATTTTACCAAGCTGAAGTGCCCCAACCAGGCCTGAGAGGTTAAACTGAACTGAAACTAGTTTATATGCCATCTTCAGCCCTAGAATATGTTCAGACCTGTCTCTGAAGAAAAAGCACCTCCAAGTCAAAGAGCAGACAGCTCATACTGTCAATCAACATTCACTTTATGGCAAATTCTGGGCATGGAACAGTGGAATTTATATACAAGTAACACAGCTACATTTCCCAATATAGTGTCAGTACCTGTGTCATGGTTCAGCCCCAGCCAGCAGCTGAGCATCATGCACCACTTGCTCCCACCTCCATCCCCCAGAGGGACCAGGGAGAAAGAAATGGGCAAAGGCAAACCATGGGGTTGGGACAGGAGCGATTTTCTGACAGAGCACAAGGAGACAGAAGCAACAAATAAAACCTGTGATAGAATATATATAAGCAGTGATAACAAAGCACTTACTGTCCCAGGATGCTCAGCCCCAAACTCAGACCACCCTGGACCCACCCCTCCTTGTCTGGCCCCCTTTTATAGAGGAGCATGACATCAGGTACTATGGAAAACACCCTTGGCCAGCTCAGCCCACCTGTGCTGTCCTAGCCGAAACCAGGACAACCTGGTGAAGTTAACCAGGTTAAGTCTGGTAGAAAACATCTCTAATCTCCCCCAGTCTTGCCCTACTCCTGCAAACTTGAGCTTTTTATTCACAGTCTACCTTAGGAATATGAAAAAGACATTTCCTGTATTAAACTTACACATTTACCTTATAATCCAAGGCCAGTTCCTCAAAAAAATAAAAAACCACACAAGCTAGGAGGATTGAAGAAAGTTCTACATACACCTGTCACTCAAATCATGTGGCAGAAAACTCTGAGGGCAGAGGAAGGACAGGATGGGGCAATCTTCAGTTTTGAGGTATTACTTCCATTATTTCACAGCATTTAACTAGCAACAGTCACATTTATGGACTCATACATTTATTTATTTTAGGATAACAAGTAATAAGTAGCTAGGAAAAGATTTTCTGTCCAGACTTTTTGATGATACAAAGAAAACACAAAGAAATTCGGCAAATAAACTAATTTAAATGCTAACAAGTGTTATTTATAATTTTCTGTCTGAAAGAACTAATCACTATAATCACATTCAAATTACACTGCAATAGCATTACTATTAAAAATTTGTTCACTGCAGTTTAAAAAATAGTTAGGAGCATGATTTTTTTTATGAAATACTTCCCAATTGTTGTAAACAGGATGAAAATAAAGCAGCATTATTAAAAAAACCAAAATATTCAGGTGTTTATAAGAGTAAGCATTAAAGAAATCACTTGTTACAAAACTCAATTAAAATATGCCATAGATCAAGTCAGTGAATTCCATAGGCCGCAGTTAAGCATGCCAAGGAATGCCAAGAGAGGTGGATGCATATACATGACAGCTAGAAACTCCCCCAAAGATCTCAAAGCTCTGTTTGTCTATATAAGTTTGTACAGTAAGTACATAAAGTACAATTAAGATACTTGTATTTTCCCCAAAAGCTATATAGGACATTACACAGAAAAAAAAAAGCTAACTTTCACACTGAAATCAAAAGCTTTGCACTACAGAAAGGTAAGACACAACTACCTTGAATCTTGGAGATAAGAAACAGCTACCTGCAGGTCAAGTGAAATATCACCACACAGCTGAGGTATGGGCCTGTTTTTCAAAAGCTTCAGGGATCCCCCCTCTATTGCCTTTTTGTGTGAGGGGGGGAGAAGCAGGGGAAGGGAACGGGGAACACAGGACAGGACACCACACAGGACACAGGGTCGGGGCAAGGATGAAAGACTGAAACCACAAACCATTGAGCTGTCACCTGTACCAAACTGCTACCTTAATTACGTTTTTAAAAAGTATCACTTCTCTCAGGGAGAAAGCCTACTGAACAGACAGTTACCCCTATTCTGATTTGCTTTCTTTAAGAAAGGGAAAAATCTGCTTAGGCAATGGATACCTAAATGCTATGCTTTATTGCAGTCTCTCCCCCAGCCCTTTGGAATTTTGCAATGAGAAGTTTATTTTCCACTGGTGCTTCATGCTGGAATTAGTTCCTTTTTCCACAAGTACTCACTGTTGCTCAAAACAACTGCTAGCCAGTGGCAAGAAAGTAGCAAGGAGCTGAACAACCAAGGAAATGCAGGGGAAAAGGTAGCATGCTAACTGGGAAAAATAAAAAGTGGGGCCAAGCAGATACTACTATTTACCCTCCTCAAGACAGGCCTAAAGGGAGGAAACAGTACAGCCATCATACTACTCACAAGGTAAAAGATTTAGAGTTATTGCTACACTGATTGTTTTTAAGATGTATTTTTCTAAAACACTTCCTCTAAGTGAGAATGAACACAGAACATCTGATACCCATGGAAAGAAAGGTAAATGAAAAGCTTTTCCAACAAACTATGCTTCACTGGAAAAAGCCTCACATACATGTTCAGAGCCCACATCATTGGCAGTACTGGACACATACTGTCTACTCCTGAGAGCTGAAATATTTTGGTACAAACACTATCCATGTATTGAACATGAAATATATGATAATCCATGAGCTTTCCAAAGATTAAGTCAAAGCTTGGGAGTTGATGTCAGCCAAGGGAGGATATGTTTGTTCAGACCATAGAGGAGTCACCTGACTCATCCAGCAAGCAGAGGTTTTACCATGTTCTCCACTACCTCCAGTCTCATACAGCAGCAGTACTCTAAACAAACCCTGAAGTTTTAAGGCATGTCTTTTTCAGCTATGTTCCCTCCCTTCTAATAAAAGAGTGATTCCCTCCCCCCCAATCCTATTTTTTTTCTAAGGATTTTAAGGAGTTTGGTGGAGGAGGAGGACAATTACATAAGGTTGGAACAGAGAGGAGGTACCATCAGATAATCCAAATCAGAGTGCAAGCTGAGGAAGGTTTTGAGGACTGACAAAAAGTATAACTTGCTGTAGGCTTCTAGTTTTATTTAGAAAGCATACAGATTGTGATGCTTTCAGTGATTCTAACTTCTGTTTCTTGAGAAATGCAGATTTTAGCTCTAACCTCTGGGCAGTCCCTGCACCAGCTCCTGTCCCAAAATACCACATCTACTATTTCACAAATGCATCTTTGTGGAGTCAGTGCTACTTTTGTATAACAATACAAAGCTATTGTGCAAGTAGCTACAAATGGCATGCTGTCCAGATTTTTCAAAAAAGCTGCAGATCAAAGCAGTCTGTAATACTTCATATTTCTATTAAACCTTAAGAATGTCCTAAAGGTGTGGAATGTGGCAGGAAGAACTGTTTATGCAGGATAAGTTGCGATGAAAAAGATCAAAGAATCATCATTTCAAAGTCAACTGTATAAATCTTGGCATGGAAAGCATTAACTAACCTACAGTTTAACAATCCCTGTCAAACCAGGTACACTATTTCTGGCAGATACCCACAGTGAGAGTCAAACAATGATGCTAACAGTAAAACTTGCATGCATAAATGGGGATGTCCAAGAGCATTTCAGGCAGTTTACAACACCCAAGGTATATGCTTAAGTCTGGCATATACAGAATGTATTAAACTTCTATTAACTGTCTTCTGGGATAGCAGGTACAATACAACCAGGACAGCCCCTAAAGCTGGTAAAATGAGCTGCTGACTTCTATGTTTATACAATGAATTCATTCTAGATGGACAATTTCCAAACAGCTGTGGTAATGAAGCATGCATTCACTGAAAACATACAGTAACTCCACATGATTTTAAGTCTTTTAGACAATCCCCCTCCCTTTCCTCCAAAGGCTATTATCCAAAAAAATTTGATCTGATGACATCTCATTCATATACAACCATGGGGAATACCTGGAGGCACACAGCCTGCACATGAATATAGCATGACATACTAGGAAGAAGAGTGCCCTCAAAACAGGTGTCTCACCCCCACACACCCAGTTGGCAAAGCAAGACTTTGAACAACCATCTAATGCAATGTTTTGTCCAACAAAATCCCCACACTAGCTGCAATAAGCTACCTACATCCATTTGTGATAAGCACCAGAAGTTTATTGTCCAGTTGTCCAAATAGTGCCTCCTAAAGAACCTTCTGTACTTTCTCCCTCTCTTGAAAAAGATGACTGCAAAAGAAGATCAGACCTAAACACTGACCAGAAATAGAACAATAAATCTGAGTTGCACATCTTTACAAAGGTGTTTAAAAACCCTTCAAGATCAATGAAGTATGTTAACTTACCCACCTTCCTGTAAGCCTTTTTCTTGACTAAAAAGGTGTGGGGTTGTTTTGTTTGGGAGCGTGAGGAATCGAAGAAATACTGATACATTTGAAGCCTATACTATCCCAAAATATTACTCCTACCACAAAGGAAATCATCCTTGCTTTGGTGCTTCATGCCAGCATCCCTTGCAAGTGGGAGGACCCAGATCTCAACCTTCACTTTGAGGACAGTGGAGCACAAAAACAAATCACTCAATGAAAGCAAGACTAGTCCCCATAAGGGCTGAAGCTCATGTTTGCTATTCCATGAACTAAGCACTCTGGCGTTAATTGTATGCCTGACTGAGCATCACTCAATTCCTTCTGCACATCCAGGCCACTTTTTCTTTTTGAACTTCACATAAGCTTCTAACAGTGGAACTCCTGCTACAGGGAAGGAAGATCCACCCTTACTAGAACTTCATGCCCTACTGTAATCATCTCTTCTCTAGCACTGATCACAATGGCAGACACAGAAGCAACACAGCACAAGACAAACAGCAAACACATGTGTGAACCAAGAATGTATTGTATCTGAGCAACAGCACCTAAAAAAGGAGTGTGTCAAATAGAAAACATTAGACCTACCACTACATTCAAGTAACACCAGTCAATAGAGTTGGAGCTCCACATCTGAAGAAACTGCCAGCAAGACCTTTTTTCTTTCTTTTTAAGCATACCAAGAAAGTGGGTTAAAATAAATTTAGCATTAGAAATATCCAGATTAATGAACACTTTCAAGATGTTCACATAAGTGAACTCGTTGAGCTGGGTATTAGGTCATCAGACATCTATTCTGAAATACTACATCAAGTGCCTACACTAGTATTTAAGTGCAAATGGCATCCAGGTAACATTCACCACTAAGGTGCCTCCAACAGCAACACGAGGCAAAATGGACTGTTGTTCTATGATGCTTGGAGGCCTATTCTTCACAGCATGGCCAGAAATCACCACTGAGAACTGGCCTTCAATTTAACATGAATGTCAAACAGTCAGATACTTGGAGAAGAGGCAGACATTATAGCTAGGTTTTCTTGAAGAATTTTTTTGCAGAGGAAAACTCATGTTTTAAACGCTTTAAATACAAAAACCTGATCTTGATGCATGCGACACGTTGCCTTAAGACATTATTTTCTTTTTAAGCTAATGAATACCTGTATAAAGCAAACTTCCAGAAGCACAAAATAAACAAGCATGAGTGAGATGTTTTAGATCTCTGACACTGCACAAGCGAAAAGGAGCTTCTTTTGTGGAAGCCAGAAGATTGAGTATCTAGGATTAGAAGGCACAGCAGGAGTAAATAGAAGGTAATAGGGAGATGGAGGGGGAAAAGAAGGGTGTATACATAAATAACTGAAATTGAACAGGGGGAGAAAAGCATCTTTATGAGACAGGGCATCAATTTTAAAAAGTAGTAAGAAAGCCTTCATTGCAGCTTGGCAGTAGTAAAGCAACATGCATAAACACTTGAATTTAAAGTATTCAACAAGATAAAGCTTTGCCTTGCTATTACAGTGAGACAATAATTACATTCCTGGTGACATTATCTGTTCTTTTAAAATTCTGGGCAAGTTCTCAGAGCCCATCCAACATCCTCAGACATGCTAACACTATGTAACAGAGCTGGGGCCTCCACTCAGTTTGAGAGCACTTCAGTTTTAAATTCCTACTCATCGACAACTGCCTTGCTAAAAGTTGTGGTTTTGCGAAGCTGGGTTCTGGTGGAAGACACACCCATGCCAGAGAAGGTTAACTGGGGAGGGGGTAGGGGCTTGTGACTCCAAGGGGGCCAGGCTGGAGCAGTCTGGGCCTGAGAGACATTCTATGTTTTTATGACTGCACCCTGTTGAAGGGACCCACGCTGGGGCAGTTGAAGAGCTGAAGCCCCACAGGAAAGGGCTCACGTTTAAGAAGTGAGTGGAGGACTGTCTCCCGTGGGCAGGGCCCCACACAGGGGAGGAGTGTGAGGAATCCCCCCTCGCCCAAGAAGGAAAAGAAAAGAACTCTTGAGGAAATGACCAAAACCCCCATTCCCTGCCCCAAAACAGGGGGAAGGAGGGAACAAAATCATGACTAAAGTGAAGCCTGCTCAGAAGGGAGGGGTGGGGGGAGGTGCTTTAAGATCTGGTCACATTTCTCATTACCCGACTCTGGTGTCACTGGGTGTGCAGTGCAGGGTCATCAATCAGAGTTTTCTTTCCTTTATTCTGTGTGGAGTCTGTTGTGCCCGTGACACTAATTTGGGAATGATCTCTCCCTGTCCTTATCTCTACTCCTGAGCCTCTCCACATACATTTTCTCCCCTCTGTCCAGCTGAAAAGGGGAGTGAGGGTGACTTTAGTGAACATCTGGCTTCCAGCCAGGGTCAAAACACCAGTCTCCACCTGAACCTTGCCATGCAAAACTCACAACACTAACAGGGCACAACAGCCACATCCTCATACTTTCCTGCCTTTTTGTAAAGCTAGCAGCTATTAATAAAATTGCCAACTTGAACCTTTTTGAGGAGGTCTATGACCATGCATGCACATACTAGAAGTACAGTGGCCTATGTAACTACTTGCTTACAGACAAAAGGAAAGTCAGTAAATGATGCAGTCAGCTGCGCTTGTCAGGGCTCACACTTCTTATGCACAAAGGGCATTCTCAAGACTACCATAATGCGAAAACATATATTCCATTCAACTGACAGGCATTTGTTTCTATAGGGCTCTGGAATCTGAGTAGCTTAGAAGTTGACTGAACACCACAAAAAACCCACACAGAACTGCTCTGCATAACCCACTTGGGGTTTTTTTACGAACACTTAGCTTTACACTCATACAGCACCCCGTACGAAACAGCGGAAAAAGCAAATTCAGCTTTTTAAAGTTATCATTGTGGCTCCAAACACAGCCAATTGGGTTAACTCAGTGACAGATCTCACTCCACCTTTTCTTCCCTCCTTATCATCACCTAAAACTAGAATTCTATCTGGATCACTTAAACTTCCACTCCCAGTCTTGCTAGACATGCTCCCCACCAACAGCTGCCTTCCTACAGAGTCCTATCAAACCCAAACCCACACCTTTTCATTACCTCAGTCAAGGACCTACCACTGTGCATCTCTTCACATAGAAAAAAGTTGACAGGACCATCATAAAGCAGCAGTAATTTGATATTAGGTTAATATCAACAGTAGAATGGCAAGTATCTCCCTTCTGTAAGAGTGCAGAGGTTTAAGAACACTGCTAGAAACCTTTAAACCAGTTGACAAACATCTTTCTAATTGCTCCAGCTACTAAAGGTGCTGAGTAGGTGTTCCAGTCCTCAACCAAAAACTTACTGACACTTCAGAAGAAGCTGAACCTCCCCTTTGCCCCTACCCTTACCTATACCCCAGCACTACGGTCAGTATTTGTCTAGCTGAACAAATCAGCGCCCTGTTTGATGCTTTCATCAAAATAAAGACTGAAGCTGTACAGTGGTATATTTTCACTTGCTTTCTATAAATGTAACTATTCCCAAACATTTTCACTGAGGACTACATAGTCAGTAGATTACACAGACCGTTGCAGGGGTTGGTAAAATATAATAAGCCATGCACATTGATATAGCAGAAAATTCTAACGGCCAGCACTTTCTAACACCACTTTGTAACTCCATAAAATGCAATTACACCACAGGCATTAATGGTTTTAATTGAACCAATTATGTTCTAAGAGGTAAAAGACTAAAAAGACATACTAAATTATACCAAGTCTTTAGCCTAAACAACACTTGGGAGTTAACAAAATACTTGTGGGAAAACATATCACAGATGGTCAAACAATGTAGCACAGTGATATCCTATGCAAACAGTATCACTTGGGGGTGTGTATTTGCTTGGATTTTTAAGTAGATGCTTGTTTCAAGCTTTGAATGGTGCTGTTTGGGTCAAGGCTGAATGGTTCACTATATATATACACACACACACTGAAAGGATTGCTCCTTTTCCTCCCCAACTCAGAGTCAAATCAAGGCATTCAGAAAAAGGTAAAGTTACAGATTTTGTTTTTTCCACAAGCACTGTATGTCCAAGTACAACTGTACTGAGAAGGGAATGTGACCAGAAGTTCATTTCTTCCTAGTCATCATTTATTAACTATAGAATCACAGAATGTGTCAGGTTGGAAGGGACCTTTAGCGGTCATCTAGTCCACCCCCTCTGCAGGAAGCAGAGACACCTTTAACTAGATCAGGTCACTCAGAGCTTCATCAAGCCTGACCATGAATGCCTCCAGGGATGGGGCCTCCACCACCTCTCTGGGCAACATGTTCCAGTGTCTCACCATTCTCATAGAGAAGAGCTTCTTCCTAATATCTAATTTAAACCAACCCAGCTCTAGTTTAAACCAATTACTGCTTGTCCTATCCCAACATGCCTTTACAAACAGTCCTTCCCCTGATTTCCTGTAGGCCCTTTCAGGTACTTAAGGTGCCCCCTGAACCCTCTCTTCTGTGGACTGAAGTACCCCAACTCCCTCAGCCTGTCCTTGTAGGAGAGGTGCTCCAGCCCTCTGATCATCTTTGTGGCCCTTCTCTGAACCCACTCCAAGAAGTCCATGTCCTGGCACAGAGGGCTCCAGAGCTTGACACAGTATCCAGGTGGTGTCTCACCAGAGCAGAGCGGGAGGAATCACCTCTAACTATGGTAGTTCATGTTCCATGCTTAGGACTTAACAAGGTCATAGCATCACATTTTGGACATCACTTGATAAGCACTTTTCCCCCCAAAGCATCCATCCAGTGTTTCTCCAAGCTTTATTTAAAAGAAAAAAAAGGAAGAGACAGCTGCCTAAAGCAGAAAGTTATACTTTGAGAAGCAAAAGGAGACAGTCCTGAAATAAAGAAAATTTTCAGAACTTGAGGTAACTTCATGATTCATTTCATCAGTAATCCAACAATTCTCAAAGTGAATCAGCACAAATATATTACACTGTAAAAATCAAGCCAGTGTAAGTAAAGCCTGGCTATCCTTCAACATCTTCCTCCCCTCAAAAAGAGAAAATAAGAGAACATGTAAAAGTCTCAGTATTAGGCATGCTGCCATGCAGACATGGCCACCCTCCTGGGGGCAAAGGCGGGAGAGGTGGATGTGAACTCCAGCAAGACAGACCTGCACCTGCTCAAGGTACAGGTGAGCAAGGACAAGGTGGGGGCCCTGTAGAAGACCAGCTTCTTGTTCCCAGTCTGTCTTCTACAACCTATGACACACAGGTGGGGCCTGAGTGAGCTGGATTTCTCCAGACTAGAGATGACAAAGCTAATCTAGGGAGGCATGGCTTACTTACAGCCTAAATTATCTAAAAGGACAGATGGGGGCATGCCTAGAGCAAAGACTGAGCCAGGCTCTCCAAGGTACACAGGAAGATAGATCAGAGGTAACAGACAAAGTTGCAGCAAGGAAAGTTACAATATTAAGCGGCAATCTTCAGTGAGTCAACTAATACTGGGAAAGACTTCCCAAGGAGGCTGTGGAAGAGCATCTTCAGAGTCTGAGCACAATCCAACAAGGTCCAGTGCAACCCAATCCAACACCAGAAATGGTTCTGCTTTGAGTGTGACAATAAGCCATCACAACCAAGTTAACTGCACATCCTACCTGCACATCCTACCTGCACATCCTACCAAAGTCATAAAAATTTCCAACAGTAATAATATGGCAATGCTAATACACTGCTATGGATAAAACAGCAGGCTCGAGCCCAAAGGGCTCGCTGATATCACTGCCAAACATAGACCCCCACACCTTTAATTCACATCTCCCCCAATTCTGTAGGAGGTCATACTGTTATTAAGCAAGGCAAAGGGAAGACTGGTTTTATATGGTTTTGCACAAGGCATAGTATGAAGACCTCCACAGACAAATGTTTGAAAAGCTTTGTTTCTCAAGCATCCTTAATCCTCTGTCAAAATCCCCAATTTATTTCTCTAGGTGATACATGGTATAATAGTTGTAAGCTACAAAATTCTAATCAGTCCTTAATTATTTTGTTTAATATTAAGCAAGGTCAATATCTTTGCAAACTTTAGTAAGTAATTTTTAGTACAGCATTAAAAATACCCATGCATATTGTATTTAATCAAGTTTGTTTTATTTCTGTCCTTTCCCAAAGCTTCCTAATCTATACAAGTAAATCACTTTTGGTGCTACAGAGTCCCAGGCACAACAGATGCTTCCCACCCCCCTTCATCAGAATAACTGTACCTTCTGAACAGAGGGACCTTTGGTGTTTAAATTATTCAAGAGGCAAAAAAAAATGCCACTGGCTGGGGCTATCAGGGGCAAAGTCAGAAAGAGAAAGCCAGCCAGTAGTATCCAAATAGTAACAGACTGTTACTTTTTCAGCAGTTGAAGTGGTATCATTTCTACCCAGTTTTCCTATTCCACCCGAGGAGAGAACTTGCTAACGTGAGTATACAATAAGCAGTCACCCTCCTACCCTACCTATGAAGGGGCCATGGCAAGCACTTGACAGTTTGATCAACTGTTAACACACAGGTTGGCTCAACAGGCCATATACCTGGTGGCTCCATCACAGCCCTGCCTACACTACGTGTGGGACACATCTGATCCACTGGGCTACTTAATGTGATGCCCCACAAACACATGACGAACATATAAGTCACCATCTAAAATAATTGTGACCTTTCTAGAGGCAGAAGAATTTACTGCCAGAAGGATTTAAGATTAACACATGCAATTTTACTGCATTCATGTGCTTGGAGCTCCAAAGGTAAATGTATTTGAATACATTTCTGCTTCTGAACAGTTTGTCAGGTTTACTTGGCCTTACACCTACTTGACAGATTAGTTATACAAGTGCCATATCATTACATAACTGTATTAATCCATTCAGCACAAAGACTGCTTTGAATCCTAACTCCCATTTTCAAAAGGGGCTGATAAGAGACACACAACAAAGGATCAGACAAGTGACCACCTTCATGCAATGACCAGTTAAACACATCAGGCTCCTTCAGCCTGGAACAAAGACTGTATAGCTCAGCACTGCTCAGGATTTCGTGGGCATGGTGAAGAGAGGGCCATCCCCCACCTCTTCCAATACAAGAGCTGGAGAAAAGTGAAACTCACACACTGGAGACTCAAACACCCAAGATAACCGGTTCTTCATACATGCAATAATCAGGCTATAAAAACCTTTTCTCCCAGGCACCCTGGACATAAATGTTCTAGATAAAAACACACCTTGACCTATTAAATACAGACTGAACCACAATTCATGGAAGCTGGGATGAACAGCACATGGAGACACCAACAGACATTTCCCCCGGCACTCTCTAACACCCACAAGATGAATGACAGAACAGGCTTGTTGTTTGGGCCTGGAATAAGGCATTCAGTTTATCAGACAGTCATAAAAGCTTTCCTTTATTCTCTTAGTCTAATTAACCATATACATGTTTGCACAATAATATGTTAAGTGACTGGTTTGAGGCTCAGATGCCAGGAAGGGCCAAGTTGCAAACAGGATCTGTGCTTGAGATGAATGAACCCTAGATGTACACAAAGGTTTTGAAACCTTCCTGTGTTCAGCACAGCCATACTGTCCTCAGAAATATAAACACCACCCCCTATAACATGTCCATTTACATGACAGGCAGATCTGAGAAGCCCAATGCTTTAAGAAATGTTTTTACTAAGAGCCAGATCCACCCACTTATTACTTCCTACACCCTGGCACCCCACTGAAAGAATCAGGTGTTTCACAGCACTGCATACACTATCTCAAGCTTGCCAGGAATCATTATTTAAAACTCTGTTATTCTGTCATTAAGAGATTACAGTTTGAGAAAATGCTCTGTAAATCAGCCTATTAGTTTCCTCAATCTTTAATCCCATTTCACAAGATCTAGCCCTACCACAATTCTCTGACAGAGCCCAACAGGACAAAAGCACCATATGTATCATCATAAAGGAAAGGGAAAAGAAAAAATAAAAACACACACTTAAACAAAATCAAATTCTCTCTTACTTCCCTCCCACACACATAGACTTTTCCAGACTTGCAGGATACAGGGCATTGTTCAGTACTACAATTTTGATTATCAGAGGACCGCTAGTGAAAAGCGGCATATAAAGCCACCCCATAAACACTCCCAATTCCTGTTTTTGAACAGCTGGTGAGGTGTTAGCAGTTTTTCAAGGTCCAGTTTGGCTCTGCAGGACACAGGTCGCCTCTGCCTGAGCTGTTGCTGGCAGGCTTTCTCACCCGGGCCCACGTCCCGCTCCAGCCAGAGGGCTGGTGTCGCAGTTCCCAGCAGTAGGGAGGGAAATTAAAATGAAGAAAAAAAAATGCTCAGACTGGCAACCTGAAGCCAACCCAACACACACTCCGTTACTTCATTTGACAAACAGCTGAGCTGACAGCACAGCAATACCTCCCAAAACGCACAGAAAGTTGGTTGGGTTTTTTTCCAAAAAAGGGTGTTGTGTTTGTCTTTTTTTTCCCCCGGTCAGGAACAGATTGCTCACAGGTTACCACAGGTGGACTGAAAAGCATTTTTATTAGCGCCAGCGGCCGGGCTACCCGCACTCACAGGCTGCCCCCGGTGCCTCCCCCCGCCGCACCTGCCCGCGCTCCAGGGGTCAGGCTCGCCCGTGAGCCAGCTCCCCCACCCCCTCGCCCTGACGACGCAATGCCACTTTAGGCAGGGTCGACGGGGCGGGGGAGGGGGTCCTGAAGCGCCAGAGAGGCTGCGGAGCCCGGGACAGAACGGCCCAGCCTCCCGCAACGCTGGCGACAGGGGCGGAGAGGCCCGCGGTGGAGGCCTCCCTGCTCCGGTGCGCCACGCTCGGCTCAGGAGGCCCCCCGGGCCTTCGCGGCAGCTCCGCCTGTGCCTGAGACGCCTCCGTAGCAAGAGCCGGCGCGAAGCCCCTCTCCGAGCCCGTCCCCCCTCGCCGCCGCCGCCGGGGCGGGAAGCTGAGGGACAGCCCCCGCCGCTACGGGGAGGGGAGAAGAGGGAGGGGGAGGGGACACCGCCCGCCCCGCCGCTCCCCCCGCCCGTCCCGGCGCCCCCAGAGGCGTGAGGTCACCGTCTGCTCGCCCGCTGCCTCTCGCCCTGCCGAGGCGGCCCTACCCTCCCCAGGGTAGGGGTCTAGGCCGCTGGCAGACGGGAGGGCCAGGGCAGTACCTGCGCTGGAAGTCCGTTTCGAAAGGGGCCAGGTAGGGGTCCCGCTCCAGCAGCTGCGGCAGCTTCACGGGATACGGGGGTTGCGCGCAGGCGGCGGCCGCCATTTTGCCCGCCGCGGGATTCGCGCCGCGCCGCGCTGCCGCTATATACACCCAGGGAGGGGGCCGGGGCGGGCGGGTGAGATGCCCCCTGCCTCTCACCGCCCGGCGCCGCCCACCGGCCGGGGCAGCCCGCCGGGGTCGGGAGGCGGCCGCCTCCGCCGCCCCTCCCCGCTTGCCGTGCCAGCAGCTTGGGCCGTTCAGCGCTTCCCCCGCCGCTTCCTCCCTCCCTCCCTCCCCCCCACCCCGCGGTGCGGCAGTGTCAGGGCTCTGGGTGTCTCGGGAAACCGAGGAGGGCACTGGATGGGTGGGAGAGGGGCTCTACCGCTGTCTCCCCTTGGCGCGAGCGAGGAGTTTGGTTCCGCAGCCCGGCGCTGGGGATGATAGCGGGAATGAGGGCTGCCAGCGTAAAAAGCCGTTCTCCTCAAAACGGGGCAGGGTGTCGGGGTGGGTGGAGGCGGCCGCCTGCGGGATGACCGCTGGCCGGGCCCGGGCCGCGGCTCTGACGGAGCCAGCCCTGAGGCGAGGGAGTGCGGGGCCCGCAGTGCCGCGCTCAGGGGGTGAGGCGGGGGAGATGAGCTGTCCTCTGCTGGGAATGAAAACAGTTGCTGGCGGGGCAGAGCCGGCAGGAGGGGGGATGTCTGCGACCGCTCCGGCGGTCCCCGGTTTGTTTTCCTAGTGCCTCTTTGATGTCTTTTTCAGTGTGTCTGCTGCCGGATGAACTCTGCGTTCCCACACACACACACACAAAGAAGAACCCCCACACCAACACTCTCCCCCCCAAAGAGATTTGGTGTCATGATGAGTGCTGGAATAAATTTCTGGACTGTTTGATAGGGTGCTGGCGTGCTCACAGACAAGCTCAGCAAAACAAGACTCCGGGGGCATCCGTGAGTTCTCATAAACACCGTGTCTGTGCAGCAAAATGTCGCTTTACTGGACACATAAAGAATCCTAAACAAAGTAAGATTAATTCAGCTGACCCTAGTGCAGCTCTGAATGTTGAATAACACAGGTAGGTTGCTGTGGAAGTTTTTGACCTAATATCAGCATGTCTCATTTTTGGATAGGCCACCAAATATCCAAGGCAACTAATCACTAGCCTGGCCGTGCCTCTAGGCCAGCATTTAACACTTTTATTTAAGGTCCAGCAATTTTCTTTGTTTAGACATGTAGTGAGAACATTTATTTAGAGGCCTCTTTTGAATGCTTTTCAGCCACGGTTTATAAACCTTTCAGCTCCTAGATACCTTACCTTGTGTTCACAGCCATCTCCTAAATTGTGACACTCACTTTGTAACTCATCTCAGCTATCTTGGCTCTCTCTGAATTTTAGTGCTGTTCCCTTCCAGTCTGCCAGATAACTAAGAGCACAGCATGTAATAAACACTAGCAATTCCTTTATTGCTTTACCCAAAATTGACTACAATGGAAGTTTCCATACTATAAAAAAGACAGGGATCTCCTGGAAAGAGTGCAGTGGAGAGCCATGAAGACAATTAAAGGCCTGGAGCATCTCCCCTATGAGGAAGGGCTGAAGGAACTGGGGCTGTTAAGCCTTGAGAAAAGAAGGCTAAGAGGGGATCTGATTAATGTTTATAAATATCTCAGGTGTGGGACACAGAGGGAAATGGCCAGCCCCTTTTCAGTGGTCTGTGGTGACAGGACAAGGGGCAATGACTGCAAGTTGGAGCACAGGAAGTTCCGCACCAACATGCGGAAGAACTTTTACACAGTGAGGGTGACAGAGCCCTGGGACAGGCTGCCCAGGGGGTGGTGGAGTCTCCTTCTCTGGAGATATTCAAGACCCGTCTGGACGCCGACCTGTGTGACCTGTCCTAGGTTGCTCCTTTGGCAGGGGGGTTGGACCCGATGATCTCTTGAGGTCCCTTTCAACCCCTACGATTCTGTGATTTATCTCATCAGCAGTGTGTGTTTAACTACACCTTATTTCCTTCTTTGCAGCAGCTTCTATCTACACATACAAAAATCCAAGTACTTTTGTCCTTTTTCCTTACAGAGTGCAACAACTATTCCCTGTCCTAAGATTGTCAAGGGCAATAGTGTTTGTTTTAGCAGTTGTCCCAGGAGGAGGCCCAAACAGTTTTTGATTACTGAAAGAAGTAGCTTATATGCTTTAGCAGAATTACCTATAGTATCCAGATAGATCAGAATATTTTTTCCCAGTCTCCACCATTTCTGCAGTCTCACTAGAGACAAAACCCCTTGTTTTTAAAATCACCTGTGCTTCTCAAAACTTTATGGCAGTGATTCCAGTGCCTGTGCTAAACCAAAGTTAAACAACCCTTTAGGATGTACTTACTCTTCCAGGTGCTTCACCTTCCTTTGCAAATGTGTCGCTCTCATAGTTGGCTAGTTTGGCAAACTAAAAGTATTAGCAAAACCCAGGAAACTGGGGAGTTTTTACAATACTTACATACTACCTATGGTGCTGCTTTGGTGCTTCCAAGTGTTTGGTGCTGAAAAGATGACCTGCTGCTGAAGTGGAAGTAGGAGAGCAGTTCCACCAACCTTTGAATTCATGAGTGTGGGCAACAGGACCTTCACTCTTAGCACAACCTCATCAGTTTTCTTATTGTCAGGAAGCTAAAGCTTGGTCATGGTATTGTTACCTGCTGTTTGGCACAAACACAAGAGCGACAATAATCAGCATTAGCAATATCTGTAAACAGTAGAAATACAGCTTTGACTTTTGGCACCCTGAAAACAGGGAACCCTTCTTAACCTTCTTTTGGAAGATTTTTAGTATAAATGACACAGTATCCAGCCTCACATCCAACCTTGAACTTCAGGAAGTTAAATTCTGCAAATGGCCCGGTCCCTATAATAGACAAAGCCCAAGTGCTATATTTAACACTCTGTGAACTGGGAAATTGATAACCATACCATTTGTATCTACTCATGTTGCAGTTTACAACTTGGGCATGATTTGTCACAAGTAACTCAAAACTGCCTGCATACAGGCATATATTATAGTGATCACCTATCACACAGCGATCTAGCTAAGGCTCAAAGGCCGAGGGTGGCTCTCAGGACACTGCCATCTAGTCCTGTCTCTGAAGGTAAAAAAGGCAGTTCAGACAATGCATATTGTCCCAAATGTGTCTTTGTGCATTTGTCAGTGACCGACACAAAGCTGGCAACTGCTGCTGTCAGTAGAGATAGGAAGACTGTTTGTAGTAACTGCTCTTTTTGGGGGACAGTAGTGGATCATATAGGGGTGGTGTCTAAGGCGTGTGTCTGGCAACTAGTTACCACTGAGGCTGGAGTATATCAATCCACTCTAAACTAGTCTTTCAAAGGATGCTCATGGTTAAGTTATGTATACTTTAAAATGTTGGTTAGCAATGCTGAGCAGTAAATTTACAATTATTATAACATCAATTTAGATTATTTTAAATATTTAAATTTAAATATTCATACTTCAAATAGAAATCTAACTTCTGGATTAAAGGACATTCAAGATTTGCAAATCATTTAAGAAAGAGAAAAATGGGTACCCTTGTGATGCAGTGCCTCCATTTTGATTCACTAATACTTTGCACTTACTTTGCAATAGGTAACTCTAGGAACCAGATTAGGAAAAAAAATCTTTAGCATTAAGGCACTGGTTCAGATTCTCCCTCATCAATGGTGTCCCTTAGTTTCTCAGCCAGAACAGATCTCTGTGGTCTTTGGCCTCAACTGTCTCTTATGGAGCCAGTTCCTGAGCTCCAGGTGCTTCTAAACCAAGTGTCAAGAGCAGACGTGGTCCGTGGTACTGGCCTGGCTCTGTAAGACACTTACAAACCTGTCAGAGTCATCTTTGGAGTACAGGATTCCACAGCTCTCATGCTCTTCTGCTGATTTCTAGACTGGTTAGTCCTGCAGCTTTGAGATCAATAACTTATACATGAGTTACTGTGTGGTTCCTGCCACGGTCGTTCTCCAATTGCCCAGAGCAGGAATGCGGTGAGATTGCTGGAGTTACCTTCTACCCTGCAGGGAGGGAAAGAGGACAGTGGCCAAGGATAATGCATGCCCAGGTTATCTTCCAGTGTGGGCATGAATGGGACATTGCAAACAGTCTGTACCTGGATGCTACAGTGTAGTCCCAAATATCACAAAGTACTCGTTAGCTTATTCCACCAGCTGTGCCCTGTTGCAGCTGTGGACAGTCTATAGACTCGTAGTTTAATTCAAGAAGAGAAGAGATGGCAGGTACTAACTACAGCAAAATATTTTTCAACTCTGCTGTTGAAAACATTTAAGAATTACTGATCTTTCCAAGTGCCAAGTCACAGAGCGTGCCCTTTCTATGTTTAAATTCAATACTTAAAGGCTTTATCCTCATTTCAGTCTGGGCAGAACTCCTCCTGATTCCTTTTCTTGAAAGCTTTTTTACACCTAGAAGTGGTTGGTGCACTTTGCTTGCTTGCATGTGAAGAGATGTAGGCATTTTTTATTGCCATTGTGCCTTTTGACGTCTTCAAGATGAAAAATAACCTTTTCCAAGGACTGAGAAACAGGAACCCATGAGCTTTCCCCTGTACCAATACCAGATCTATCAAGGAAAGGCTTTTCCGTGAACAGATGCAGCTGTTCAAAAAATTCCTTCCATTATTCCAGAAGAATGGATTCTTGAAGGATTCCCTGAAACCTTTAGGGAGATGTCAGACATCTGAGCATGTTACAGTGCACATTGCAGCTTCCCACCTTTGAACAGTTCCTGCATGTTCAGTACATAACTCAATGGAGTTCAAAACTTAAAAGAAATCTGGCTTATTTTGCCACACTGTCCAGCCATACTTACCCCTATTAATTGTTCCAGAATCCACAAGAAATTAATTGCACAATTGTCATCTGGATCCAACACAAAGGCCTTCTCTTGAAAAAAAGTAATTTATCTTGGTAGTCTTCTCTGGCAGGTAAAACATTGGGAGTGGAGATTAAACAAGCTACTTACCCCGTCTTTGGATTCTTCAGGTTGAGACACATAGCCATGAATGGCCAGTGTTAGACAGCTGCTGCCAAAGCTAAACCTCAACAGCATGTCACAGTTCCATAACTAAACCCACATTTCTAGCAAAGATTCAATTATTTGATTACATACAAAGAACAAAGCTCATAACCTTGAAAACTGCAGCAAGCATTCCACAAACCCATTGTTTACAGGTTTGGGGGTTTTGGCTTTAGGTTCAGTTTTTTTAAGGAATATAGGGTGTTAGTCTTTTAAGGTCTTACCTCTGCCCTGCTTTGGTATCAGGAGCTTTAAATAATGGCAGGTCTTTAAAGATAAAAACTAGGTACAATCTGAAATACTAAAAAGCCAGTTGCGGGCTTGTCAGTTTCCAGTAAGCACAGTTGGTGGGGATGCCATTTGCACTTTCCATGCAGAGCAAAATGAAAACACATTCCAGCAACCTGGAAGTCCTAAATAATGGCTGCTTCTTGCTTTCACAATATTGCAGTATTATTATGATTTGGTGTCCTTATTTTGTATAACAGAGTATCAAAGAATGTAAATATCTTTCATAGTTGTTTACACAGTAATCAAGACACTTGAAAGTGTGATACCAATTAAAAATATCAGCAGATGTAGAACAGTATTTGTTGTGAAAATGCCTGAGTCTCACTAAAAAAAAAACACCCAAAATCTTAATTTAGGAGAAAGCCTTTAGTAGTTTCAAGTAAGAATTTGTGCAACACTTCACAGATATAAAACAGGAGAACTTAGGAAAATCACAGTATTTTGGACCTTGCATACATTTTGTTGTATTTATGCCTTCTATACATATTTATCAAAAGTAGTAAGAACTTACAGCTGCCAATACTGCTATTTCCTGGTAATTGTGTATGTGTTTCTGTGCTGCGAGAAGGGCATAAGACACTTGGGACTCTCTCCTTACTGCCATACCGGCAATACTTGGTACCTGTCACTTCTGCCTTACCAGTCTCTAACACGTAGGAAATAAGTAGCTCGAGCTCTCCAGGACAGTTGTCCCAGCTGTTACTTTACAGCAAGCTTCTGGAACAATGTATTGCTTTTAAACAAGCAACTTACTAATGCTAGCCAAATACAGTATGGTTTATATCCGATACGCTTAAGAGTTAAGAATGAAACACCAGAGCTTCAGCAGCGGTTTTGTTTTCTGGTTATTCATTGCCAGGTCACTCCTAAAGTGGCTTAGAAGTATTCTTACCTAGGAGGCCTCTTGAGGGCTGGTTGCAGCACTTCGCATTCCTCCCTGAAACACTACGGGCATTTAGGCTGTCTGGCCTTGTACTCAGAAAAGAAAGTGAGGTTGCCAGACATTCGTTCAGAGGGTAGCACACCTAATCCTTGGGGAGGTCAAGTGAGGTGAGAAGAAAGGAGGAGATGCATATTGCTAATGCTCCGACAGCTCTGTCTCTAGAAATGCATTTGTGTGTGTAAAACTACTTTAGATTTCAGAAACCAGAACAGTACCTAAGTTGCAGTCATTAATTTAGGTGTATACCAAGTTCACCCCAGTAAAAGCAGATGAATCCTGTTCAGATTTTGTGTGAAGTGCATAACTTTTAAGTCCAAAATGCTTTCTGCAGATAGTCTTTTAGATCTTGGTAGTATTAATCTTGGTTTAGTTTTTAATGGCAGTCTGTAGCAGTTGAGCAAATTGATTCTCAGGTGTGACCAGGAGCGTTTCCAATGAATGGAAAGACAGGACAGGGCCAAGTCCTTAGTGCTACACTCAAAATCTTGCTATAGGCAGAAAAGAAAACCGTATGTGGATATAAGAATTTACTGTTAGTTCAGTAAATGTTTTAACAGTTTATTTGCCCAAATTATCTGATTAACATGGAAAAAACCCACCCTTATTATAGTGCAATTTAAATTGTTATACAGAAAGCATTCTAGCACCATGCCTTTTCTTTTAATGCTATGCCCCTCTAGGTCCTAAGGTTGGCAGTGTAAGTCTTCCTCAGACAGATGTGAGCGTGTGTGCTATGACAAGGCACTGGCCTCCTGAGTTCCTTGTCATGCACAGCCTGATGTTCATGGGAGGGGTGGGTGTCTCCCTCTTCAACTTTGAGGTTCCCAGCTGAAGCCTTAACAACTGCACCACAGCCTCTCCCAGATGCAGTTGACATTAAGGATGCAGGGACTGCCTGGGGCTGTCAGATCCTTTCCCACAGTGTCACTCTCAGATGGAAGCTCACACAGGTTGCAGGGAATGGCGACCGGAAGATCACGAGCTGTACGGAAAGCGAATAGGGAAAAGGGGTCCTCACTATGCTGCTAGAGATAAGGCTTCTGCACAGGAGAGGATGATACGGGCAGTGACACAGGTTAAGGGGCGGTAACGAGGCATAGGGCATATATAAGTTGTTGTTAAACCATAAATAAACGCCATTTGCAGCATCCTCATATTGGTGTCAGTGCTGTCGGGCCTGGGGACGGGAAAGTGTCTCCGTGCCACCTCAACCGAAGGAGGTCGATTGCCAGACGAAAGGCAACACAGGTTTAGCAATAGTCACACAGGCACGAGGCAAGCAATAGCAATGGTAAAAAAATCACATGTACGAGGCTAAAATCCCCCTTTTTGATAGATTGTCTGCTAAACACAGGCTGATCGTTACACGAGTCCAGCAGAAATGTTCCAAATTCCCCTGTGACTCCAGGCTTCTTAACAGGACTGAGTGATGGCTCTTGAAAAAGATCATTTTTTCCTGAGTGGTCTTCTGTGATGATAATACTTACGGGTCTGAAGGTGTGATGATGTGTAACCACGTACAATCACCAAAGCCAGTATAACAACCAAAATGACAATTGCAGGTTGTAAAGCTGAGTTTGGGCTTCTGCAAATGTTGGGGAGCATATCCTTACTTTTAGGGTGACGATGTAATTTGTATCTTTGCATTGCACGTGTGCCAAGCATTGGACACGTTACACACAATGCAACAGCTGTCAGTGACTTCTGAATGTACACAAGCATCACTGAATCCTACGCAGATAATGACACAATGACTGAAGGAATTGGTCAAATTCTGATATTAGCAATTGTCGAAACATTTAAAAGAAACATATTTACATGCATTAAAGATGTCTTGAGTAGTTTGGGTTTTTTTTCTGGGATCTGCACAAAGTGACTGTGAAGAACATCTACTGTGTTCAATAATCCATCGTCATAAATGGACATCTCTCAGAAATGCTGTAGCTATAGATTTCCAAAGTTGCCTGGTTAGCTATAGCTAAATAATCATGCAAGGTTACATATTACATACACAAGTAACATTTTGATACTCTGACAGCTTATAGGGAGCCCTTATTTCTAGCATGTTCCACATGTCTTAAAAATATCCCCACTACAACAAATAAAGGTGCAGTCTTCACAAGCCCAGTGTCACAGAGATACACCCATGTAACAGGTATTCAATCCATTGCCATTAGTGATTGTGTTGTATGCAATACAGTTTTCCATAGGAAATATTTTTAAACTCAGTGATTGACCTTTTCTTCTTAGAGCCCTCAAAATTCCGTATTTTATAAATAAAGAAAGCTTAATCCAAGAGAAACATGCACACACTTTTTTTTGTTAGGAACACAGACATTCACAGATTAGTAAGAATACATTTGTCTTCACATACGGAAACAGATTTTCTCTTGTTTGGATATTTACAGAATACTAGGGGTTGGAAGGGACCTCTGGAGATCATCTAGTTCAACCGCCCTGCCAGAGCAGGATCACCTAGAGAGGGCTGCACAGGACAGCATCCAGGTGGGTTTTGAATGTCTCTAGAGAAGGAGAGTCCACAGCCTCTCTGGGCAGCCTGTGCCAGTGCTCTGCCACCCTCACAGTGAAGAAGTTTCTCCTTATAGTAAGATGGAACTTGAAGTTTGTGCCCATTGCCCCTTTTCTTGTCACTGGGCACCATTGAGAAGAGTCTGGCTCCTTCCTCTCGATACCCACCATTTAGATATTTAAAAGCATTGATGAATCCTTTAGGTTTGGTCCTTTGTCCCTTATTACATGGATTTGTATTTTCCTCTTGTTTTTAAACTCAGCCATGGTATTTGAGGTAAAAGAAGTCACTTTTCCTATATGCACATTATCACCACAAAAATGTGCAGTGCAGATAACTAAGCTATATACAGCTTACAGTGTGCCTACAGATGGAAGGGACTGTTTATATTATGCTATCTGTGGAGGACAAATAAGCAAATATTATTGTTAATAATTATCATAGTTATCCAGGATAAAGCACCTACGCACACACACAGTATGAGTTTTCAAGGATATACAGGTTAACTGGCTGCATTTCTGTTTCCTGAATATTACGTTGCAGCGAAACAACTACTTCATTACAATATAGTAGGAAAATTTACAATGTGTTATGAGATAACTTTAGTAATCCTCCACCTGTTTTTGTTTTAGGAGGTGAGACACTGGTCCAGGTTGCCCAGAGGAGCTGTGGCTGCCCCCTCCCTGGATGTGATGAAGGCCAGGTTGAATAGGGCTTTCGGCGGCCTGGGCAAGTGGAGGGTGTCCTGCCTATGGCAGGGGGGTGAAACTAGATAATCTTTAAAGATCCCTTCTAGCCCAAACCTCTCTATGCTTCTGTGAAAACCAGAATATCCTCCTGAACTGCAGAGATCACAGCCTGTGCCAGGTATTCAATTGTTTTGCATTATTTTATCTTCCCAGGCAACATCAAGGCTCTTTGTTTTTCACTTGTCCCTTAATTCCACCAGGAGGTCGGGTCATCCACAATATTCAGGTTGTGCTTTGGTGTCTGTACAGCTTGGGTGTAAGCAATTGATTGCCTTTTTCCTTATACCAATCTTCAGTTAGTGATCTGGTAAGGGGATGCCTGGAAATACTGTCCTTGTGCTGCATCTCTTCCCCTGCATTCTCACATTGTTTCTGAGTCTGTGTCTGTGCTAGGCCTGACTGTTGTCTTCACAGAACGTTAGGGGTTGGAAGAGACCTCGAAAGGTCATCTAGTCCAACCCCTTACTACACAATTTCCTTCCACAGCATGTGTGCATGGACTACTTCTGCTTTGTCATCCCCCCGTTGCCACTTTTACCAAAGAAGAGAGTAAGTGCTGACAAAAGTAACAGTTTTTACAGCTTCTCAGTCACACTGGACTTCCTGTTTCTTCTTGTTTGCTATTAGTTAGTGTCCCCTAGATCACTTCTTCCCTCGTACAGGTTCTCATTACATACTGTGCCAGGATCTGTGGGCCCTAAAACCAAATGCATTTTTGTGTCCAGGACATCCACTGCAGCTCTTGAAGTGCACCCTGTGCCTAGTTCAAGGCTTGTCCATCTGTACTGCGCACAAAACTTTGCACAGAGCCTGACAACTTTTTCTGCTTCTAATACATCTCTGCTTTCTTTTGGCTTGTGATCATCCAGATGATACAGTCTTTCAAACTCCGGTCTTCCTTTTAAAGTGTAACAGATCTGCTCATAGTAGGGGGTTCCCCTGCAGGAACTGGCTGATTTGCAAGAATCTGTACCTCAAAGACTTAGTCCCTGCTGAATATGCCATTCCCTCAGCTCAGACATTTCTCTTAAAAAGGAGAAAAAGGTGGATATTTCTAGAAGCAAGGTGGGTATGTCTAGTATGGGGTTGGATTTGGTTTTCCTTTTCATTGATTCCCCTGATTCTACCTGATTTTGCCATTTACAGATAAGCCATAATAAAAGCAAAATCTCTAGTCAACTGGGTAATGATAAAGGAGCAGAGAGATCTCTAATCACCTAGGACTATGATCAGAAGCCATTAAAGGAACATCAGCAAACTTTGGGCTTCTATTCAGTGTCCACCTATCATCAGCTTGCTCAGGCTGTCATCTCTTTTCTCCTCTTTCTCTCAGATTTTCAGCAAACTGCCACTTTTCACCACAGAGACTGCCACTTACCCACACAAGGTTTGTCTGGTCTGAATTGCAGCCAGATCATAGAGCAATGTAACAACTGTTTTGTGCTTTCCTCAGATCCCTATGATACTGAATAACCTGGGCTGCCCAAAATTAATTTGTTTCACTGTAAATGACATACCTGCCAGGACACAGGAATGCATACCTGCTGCATTCCTGGTCTTCTGGGATGACTGTAGGCTTTCTCCTACAAAGAGGGTTGGTTGCTCACCAACATACCTAAAGGGTTCACAGAATGTTTTCCCCACATTCTTCTCTGATTTGTTCCGCTCAGAATCTTGGGTGCTACACCATGTACGTAGAGCTAAGAATGTACTGTTAGTCCAGTAACAGTCTGAATTATCTGATTAATATAGAAAAGCCTCACTTTTCTGATACTATGATCACCTTTCCTGTGTGCCTCTAGGTCCTGAGGTTGGCAGTTTAAGTGTTCCTGATGCAGACAAGAGAGACGGGGCTTGCTTTACAGCAAATCACCAGCCCCTGAGGACTTCATAACGAGAACAATCATGCTCTTGTTGGGGAGTTCTAATTCCTCGGTCTTGGGCACGTTTGGTTTTATTTTTAAACTTTTTCTTTACACCATCTGCTTCCCTCTTACTGATTCCCAGCTAGTTTGAATATTGCACAGTACCTTTACTCCAGGGCGCTTGGCAGATATCTGCCATCCTGTGCAATCTTGTTCTACTCTCATACAAATGTTAACTCTGCTAAATTAAGTAGTTTCAATAATATAAAACTGGAATTCCTTAGTGGAGAATCCAGGAGACAGGTTGGTTTTCCAAATTCACTGGAGTTCTGCTGAAGTACAGCCAGCAGAGCTGTGTAAAACTGGAGGTCATTTCATTGTTAAGCTCAAATTTGTCATTTAGCTACTTCAGTAAAGTATCTATATATGGAGGACAGAGCAAACCTATAAAAAGTTGCAGTGCAAAGGCCCGTTTTACAGTCTGCTGCAATGTAGTTGTTTGTCAATATAGAATATGGAAAACTTGAGTCCAGTATCTCTTCCAGTTCATTCTGGTTTTGCAGAATTTGCCAAATGTTTGCTAAAATTCTGAAGCTTTATGAAAAGCCTAATACCCATGACTGTTGGGCCCATGAGAAAATCAGCTGATTGGGTGCTACTCTTACACTAACTGTTCTTAGATAAATACGCTGTAGAAATCCTTCAGTATTTAAAATATTCTGTCCTGGCTGTTAAAAATGTCCAACATTTGTATGTCTTGTTTTATTCCAGCTCATTTTTTCCTCAAAGAATCTGAAATATGAGCAATTGTGGTAGGATAAATGACAATACAGGGACCAGTAGGTACACCAAATCGCTGGAACTCATCTGCCAGACACTTTGTGTCATTACTAACTCTCATAACAGTGTTCTAGGCAAAACCATTCTTATACATAAATATTTTTTGCCTTACTATCAACCTTCTGTAAATACAACACTTTTTTTTTATCAGTGAGACAGCTCGCTGTTTCTGGTAGTAAGTCTTTCATGTCTTAGTCCCATTAAAACTTAGCCTCACAAACCCCACTAAGCCCTCTCCTGACATATTTCTGTTGGTCATTATCTGGCTTTTGTACCGTTTGCAGTGAAGGCATTAATTTATGCAAATGAAGGCATTATTTCATTCATAAGACCAGTGTCCAAACTGTTACTTATTTCTTCTATTTCATCTTCCAGCTGTATCAGTTCCACACAGTTAAAATACTGAATTGCTCTAGCAGTTCACGAATTTTCTGTTGCTCCTGGACCTGTGCACTCCTTCAGTTGTCTCCTCAGTAACCCCTGTGTTCTCATCTGTTTCACCACATGCACAAGAAAAACTCACAAAGGTTTCCATCCTGGGAGCTGAGTCATTCTCTAAATCGGGACCATCATCCTCTGAACACAAAATCTTCCTCTGCAGAACTTAAGGGCAAGTATTACCTGTGATTTTACACATGGTATTTCAGCTTCTCTTACTTTAAATTGCTTGTGTGTCTGACTGAAAAGCACATAATTTAGCAGTATCCACCAACATGTGTATCTTGTGTGTTACATAACGCCGAAAAGTTGGCTATCCTCCTCAGCTCTGTGTTCTATTTATTTTTCAATCTTCATTTCAAAATATACTCACATCTTCACTGATTTTTTTTTCGTACATACATCTAACTTCTGTGAACTATGACTACTTTCCTGCCATCCAGGAAACCCCCAGCACTCAAGGAACCAAACCTCCTGTACAATCAAATTGTTACTCCGATTGTGCTATTAAAAGACACGGTGAACATCAGCCTGGATTAAGTAATCCAATATGCTTAACATTTAAAAGGACTGACCAATGAGGACATCATGAAAGTGAGGGAAAAGCAAGAACAACAGTTTATCTCTTATCCTTTTCTTAGCACTGTAAAATACCATGCACATTCATTGTAGTTTTAAATGAACAGATCTGCTTTTAATCTTGTGTCCATGCTTGCCCAAAATGTATACTCCAGTAGGCTGAAACCACTCCAGCAGTGCTGCAAGTTATTAACACTACGACTTCTCCTGGTTTTGTACAAATTGCTAGGTTTACTTGTAGCTTTATATGAAGATTTATATGAAGATTTCTGAAGAAAGCTGTGTTTGAGACATACCACATTGCTTGAAATAAGACCTTTCAGCTGATTTCTCCACTATAATTCTTTTCATGTTTTAGGAATTGCCGTGGCTCTGGTTTTATAAACACTGCATTTCTTAAGTTTAATAATCTCCAAAATTAGTACTCTTTTTAGGGGTTTTCCTTGTTGTATTTGCTTGCATGGTTATCTTCTCCCTATTACTTCTCCAGCTCTTTTTGGTTTTAACATGGGTTGTTTTCCCCTCTCTTTTTTACAGTAAGTCACGCGGCATTGCTGTCCCTAAGGAATTCAGAGTTACACTGAAGAAAACTGAGCCCCATGCTGATGGATGAGATAGGCATTATAGCTTCCCCGTGACCACACTGCATGTTGGTAAAGAGACAGGACTGTGGAATATGTGATACAAGAGTCATCAAAATACTTCCCTGGTCTTGTAAGGAGTTGCAGAAGGAGTCATTCCTTTTCTGTGAAATAAGGCATGGGTATTCATAACTGAAAAAAAAAAACCAACCTGAAAAAAAACCCATACCACAAAACCCAACACTGCCAACAACAGAAAAACAACTGCCATGTGCTGTTTCTTGTTTTTCCAATTTCCTTTCTATGGAATGGAACACAGATATTTGTATTAAAAAAGCCAACAATAAGAAAAGCTATCATCTGTTGTCTACTGTTTTTTTCTTAAATCTAGACATGCTTTTCAAATTTAACTTAAACCATTAGTCACGTGTCTTGCCCCTGTTTTCCATCTTTAGAATAAACTGAAATGTTTCAGCTTTTAGCATCTGTCCCGCTTGTTCAATACAACTTCATTTGTCTTTCAAAAACATCAAGACCTCTTTCAATACTGACACAATGGTGGGGAACTGAGGTGGGTTCTGTTGTATTTCTGTAGTGAATTACATTCATTTTATAACCTATTCAATACTCAGAAACATGAAAACAAGCCTATTTATAAATCTGAATTAGGTACATTGTGCCTTTCAGGTTAATGTATTTTACGTACTGCTTTGAGTGCAAGTTTGCATATTAACTGAAAGAGGTTTGATTAGTTTTCTTCTCTTCATTCTCTTCAAAAAAGTCTTCTGCATTGTATATTAGCTCTATTAGTGCAAAGTATAAAATCTGGTCCGATAACTTTCCATTATGCCAGGGAGAATTCAACAAAGCCTTTAATTTCTTCTGTTTTACACCATAAACCAGGATGGTTCAGGAAAAAAAAATTTAAAATCTTCTTCCAAGAATATGGTATCTGCATGTAAATATAATACTGTCATTCATAGCTAGAGATAATATGCTGAGGTTATAGCTGTGTGAGCTATTTAAAAATCAAAAGCAACACAGTCAGAACACAGTCATGTTTGGAGGAGGAGTACATAAAAGTTATCCCTCAAGAACATATCCTTCTAAAAGGTAACCAAATATAATTATTTCATGTGGTGCTGTATAATTGAGATGACTTGGAATTCCCCCTCTTGTCACACTTCTGATCCAGCTGTTAAGTTTGACAGGATAAGGTTAAATCTCCTTCTCCTGTCACGGGTTGGGAAATACTTGTAGTGCTAAGAATAGATGATTAAGGGTGGATAGAAAGTCTCCATTTCCAGTCTACATATTAATTACCATAACAGTGACTTTATCTTTGCTAGCAGCATGACATAACTTGTTGCTGTATCAATGAAAACCAAGTTTCTTTTTGATTAAAAGTGTCACTCGTCTGGAATAACTAGGTCCAATGAAGTAAAAACAGGGAAAGTGGAGCAAGATTTTATACAAATTTATGGTCCTGGTCTAAGCAAAATAGCACCTGTTCTTTTTAGAGAGAATTCGGATTGAACATGGGACTTTCCTCAGCCGGTAAGCTCAGATGATCCAATCCACTGTTGTTCTGCACCTCATATGACCCTCTGCTGATTTGCTGGCATTGCAACAATGCCACTGATGGCAGAAAAGACATTGGTAAGTAAAGTTGACAATGTGCTTGAACCTTAAAACTTTAGGTGAGCAGTGCCAGGGACATCTGTGGCCTTCTGAAGGCAGAGAGAAAACACTCCTTTCCTCCTACAATACACGTGGAAAACTCTTGGTAAGGAAGGAGAGCTAGAGAATATGTACATCACCAGATACATGTCTCTTACCACAAGAGCACCCTTACCCTCTCCTATATTCTCTGTTCCAGCACGTAATCATTGCATAGCCACAGTTTCAGGTGTATGCTACAATGCTGCCTGCTGTTCAATCTAATGTTTTTTTCACCCATCTCCCAGAGTGCAGCACGAGTAAAATTCTTCCCTAAGAAATTAGCAATACATGCAGCCTTACTTGACTTTCCTTTCAGCTGCTGAAATAAGATACTAATTTTCTCTGAAGGGTCTGTAGATGGATGCCCAGAGTTTATGAACTACCAAATGTGTGACTCCTGGATAACTGCCAGACTTGCAAGGCAAACAAGAAGCAGTGATGGTACTTGCCTAAAATCCAGTTAAGGATCCACTCTTCCTTGTAAGGAGTGCAATCTGTCTGTAGTTCTTCCTGTAAAAGCGACAGCTCCATGTCATCATCCTCACAAAGCGACAATTAAAGAAGAAAGATTTCAGTATACCTTCAAAACATGGTACTAGGGGGAAATAAACAAAATAAATAAACAATCTCAGCATATTTAGGAAGAAGATTACCTAAGGAGTCTGTTAAAGGAAAATGGCCACCTTTGTTCCTGCAGTGAAGTAAAAAAAAAAGTAACGCAAAATTTAGAATGCTTTATTTTCATGCTTTTAGTAGATATTTGCAGTATCTTATTAGAAATTGGCCAATTTTTCAACAAAAAACTAACTGAAATCAAGGCAGAATTATTTAAATACTTACCTGTGGCCCACTGGTACTGTAGGGAAATACAAACCTTTAATTCTTTTAGAAACTTTTTCTCCAGTTACTGGAGATGTTTGCTATGAATTCAGAATCTTGCCTATGCATTATTTTCCATCTGTCAGCAATCTGCAGATAATCCAGGACTAGCATTCATATCATGAAATTTGAATTCTTTTGACTGAACTGCATGATATTCCCATTAGCTGCACATACTTGCCACGTTGGTGGTGCCAGATGTTTTGGCATGGGCAGTTCAAATCCTATTTTGAGCATTTTTTCTCAGACAGTCATTTAAAAATTGGTGTTTTTCTCTAAGGTTGGGATCATTAAAACCCAAAAGCAACAGCGAGTTATTGAGCATGTTTGGGAAGGAACAACCGTTTCTGGGAAGGAACAACCATTTGTATCAGTACAGGCTAGAGAAGAGCTCAGTGGAGAAGGACCTGGGGGTCCTGGTTGATGACAGGTTGGCCATGAGCCAGCAGTGTGCCCTGGGGGCTAAGAGAGCCAATGGGATCCTGGGGTGCATCAGGAGGAGTGTGGCCAGCAGGTCAAAGGAGGTGATCCTCCCCCTCTACTCTGCCCTGGTCAGGCCCCACCTGGAGTATTGTGTCCAGTTCTGGGCTCCCTGGTATAAAAAGGACAGGGATCTCCTGGAGAGAGTCCAAAGAAGGGCTACGAAGATGATTAAGGGCCTGGAGCATCTCCCCTATGAGGAAAGGCTGAGAAAATTGGGACTGTTCAGCCTTGAGAAGAGAAGACTAAGGGGGGACCTAATTAATGTTTATACTTATGTTAAGCAAGGGATGCAGGGGGAATCAGCCAGCCCCTTTTCAGCGGTCTGTGGAGACAGGACAAGGGGCAATGGCTGCAAGTTGGAGCATAGGAAGTTCGGCACCAACATGTGGAAAAACTTTTTCTCAGTGAGGGTGACAGAGCCCTGGGACAGGCTGCCCAGGGAGGTGGTGGAGTCTCCTTCTCTGGAGATATTCAAGACCCGTCTGGATGGCTATCTCAGTGAAATGTCCTAGGGAGCTCCTTTGGCAGGGGGTTGGACCCGATGATCTCTCGAGGTCCCTTCCAACCCCTACAATTCTATGATTCTATGTTCACCAGTTCAACCAAACATTCCCAGAAATCTTTTTCAGCATTCACTGACTGGCAAACAGCAGTGCCTTTGTATCCAGTAGTGCTGCCTCCCTGTTCTCTCGTGGGACAAGGACAGTTGCAGGACCTTGCTCCAACCTAATCTCTCCAGTGCACAGTCTTTCTGAGTGACGGGACTCTGCCCGTGCGTTACCATAGCAGAGCTCCCCAGAGACACTCTCCTTTAAACCCGAGGAGCCTACAGCATCCTGTAAGCCTACATTTCTGCATTTAAATCTCCTTCTCAAAAGTACATCCCTTAGATGGCTGGATTCCAGTACCTCTGAGGCTTTCTAGTTTGAATGTCCTACAGCTACCACGTTTTGTACCAGCCCCAGAGAGGCATCTCTTTGTTTCTGACCTCATTAACACAGTAAGACCAATGACGGTTTGCCTCTGCGCGACGCTTCTCGCTGAGTAGCAGACCAGCACGCAGGGACTCGCCACCTCCTCCAGAACTGTTTTGCAGGTAGCAACAAGATGTTTCTCCACCTGTTTTTCTCTCTAAAGCATCTCCACTCCAATAGGTGAAGTCAGTCGACTCGCTGCTGGCATGCCAAGCGGCATGGCCAGTGTCACAGGTCACAGCACACATTATGGTGTTTTTCACTGCTCCAGAGACATTAGCCACCTAACTCCTTCCTGGCCTGGGTTTGCCCTGAGTTTTGATTGTAAAACTTAAAAATGGGAAAGCAGGGCTGTAAGCTGGCGATAGGTAAAGTAGGACATTCCTCACTTAACAATTCCACCATTTCTCGTTTCATAACTCTTGATATATTCTTGGGAATATCACAAATCACAGGCTGGTTCCCTGCTTCCTTGATTCTTTAATTTCAAGCAAATTCATCATGAAAATTTCAAGCAGTTAAACTGAGATACAAGTAATATTAACATGGCAGATAATACACACACACCCCTCCCCCCAAGTAAAAGGCCAGCACTCTCCTAGTTAGCGTTTCCTCAGCACAAGGAGGGATACAATTATGACCCTTTACTGCAGTTGTTAGAGAAACCTAACGCTGTTTATTTTAACTACTATGTTAACTAAACATGGTTGGGTTTAATGGGATGATTCTTGGTAGCATTACCAATGGGCACAACAAAAAAAAAAAGAATGTTTTTTGAGGGCCTGATCCTTTAGCCACCCCTGTCAGTCAGGTATGTGCCTCCCTTCACAGAAATCGTCTGAGGCCTTAGAAGAGTTCTTAAGGCACAGCTCACAGATAAGACAGTTTAGTTCATTTTCTAATCTACTTCATGCCACTCCACAGTACCAGATTCATCCTTCTCACCCTCAGGACTTCTTTTTTTCTTCCTTTTTTTTTATTAGCCTGCCATACCTAAGGGCAAGTTACAGACCTTATTTTATCCTGAAGAGCAAGGATGTTAATTGAGTTGAAAGCGGTAATGATGCATCAAAATCTGTCTTACCTGCAGTGCTCTTCCTGCTCTAAGGATATTGGAGTGCACCTACATCCCAGGACAGAGGCTTGAATGCATATTTGTGTTGCACCTAGCTTCTCCCTTGACCTGTTATCAGTGGCACATTACACAGTGAATCAAATATGAAACCCACAATGTTTCTCCTCATTCTGTCTCACGAGTTACAGCAGGTATTTGCTTGTAACATGTTTGATATTTATTGCCTTGGTTAAAGCATAATTAGCACCAGAAAAAAGAAGGGGATTAACCACCTCCACTTCAGTTGAGACCTCTATCACCTTTGCATTGCAGGCTTCTATTTGGTTCTTCAGCTATTTCAATTACCAGTCAAGGAGGGTTTTAAGCCTGTAGTGTAATAACACTTGCAATTACTAGAAAATAACATTTTACAGCACTAACTAGTCTGCTCTTACCACATCCTTTTCAGGCAGGCAAATAAATATTATCATCCTCATTTTACAAACATATCGATTAAGTGACTTGCCTAAAGGCCACACATCAATTTCTATGTCAGTGCCAGGATTAGCACATGGAAACTTCTGCATTGCAGTCACAGGGGAAAAAAAAAAGTGACCTGTATTATCAAGTCCATTCCCCCTAGAAACAAGCACTCACTTCTCAGATGTGTAGCCTGCCCCACATCCCCCATAAGCCTATATGCTTTGGTCACCTGTTAAGCCACCCCTTGATGATAGATAGCTCCAAATGGTTCCCTGTATGTCTCTAACACAGGAAGTATTTCTATCTCCTGCTTTCAACCCAAGGGCAAGAAAACACTGCCTTGAGAACCTGTGAAACTCCCATGGGGGTGGCTAAGTTTGTGGAGGCAGAGGGCAAGGGGAAGAAGAGGGGCTTGTGCTGTTCTCCAAAGAGCAACATGAAAATGAGCGATGATCTGAAGTAGCAGCAGGGCCAGGGTTAGGAAGACACTAGGAAGATCTTCCACAATTTTAAGAGAGGTTTTTTCATCTCTCCAACCAGCCACGTCTTCAATTTTTAGGCTGTATACAACAGGTACAATTCGCTTTTCTATTGCTGCTGCAGCTACTGCTGGGAAATTCTGGCAGTTGCATTGGTAACACTGGGAGTTGAGTCTTCATCTCTAAAATACAGTAGCATCTCTAGTCTTCTGCCCATTGACCTATTGGGTAAATTGCTCCAGTTTAAAGATCCTGTTTTTAAATTTGGGAGGAACTTTGGATTTCATCTCCATTGACTGGTTTAGACAGACAGATTTTGTCTGTGTTCATCTCCTGACTGGGCAACACAGACCTTACTGCACACGTGTGCTACGTATGACAAGTGAAAGCTAACAAGTAACATCACAGCCTTCAAAAATTTGTTAAATGTTACTGAGTGTGTAATGTTAAAAGCTTTTTGTCGCTATGGGCCATTATTTCTAAGGAAAAGCCATGCTGGTTGCTTTATTTGTTTCTCCTCAAGAACAAGTCTTCCCTACCTGGAAAAAACCGAACAGAGAAACTCAGGGTAACACTTTTATCAGCTAATTAAAGCCATCCACGTGTAAGGGTGGCAATGTTTTGTTCTGATTTAGGTATAGTTCACACGATCTTTCTGACTCAACTTCTAAATGTGACAGAAAATCAAAGTAATCATAACTCTCTTGAACCGCAGCAGTATAGTTCATCAACAGATTCACAAATCTGTCATTAAAGCCCACAGTATCATTTGCCAACACCTGAATTCGACCTAGTCATTGAAGCTGATGCTGTGCCAAAGCTTGAAAGCAGATACACTGAAAAATTGTCCAGCATTTATGATAGATGCTGGTATTTCAGACCAGACTCCCAGGCGATGAATTATATTCTTAATAAGCATACATGACAAAGTTAAATTTAGAAATGGAATTTTAAACAGTTGTCAAGTTTTAAATTGAAGGTCATTTGTACTTTCTTTTTCTTTTTTTTTTAAACTCATGCACATGTAGACACTCACAGGAAATGTGTGAATTTACCTTCAAAATACCTCAAATATTAGCCACATGAATTAAACATTTGCCTTGTTTTCTGGCTCTTAAAAGATTATTTCTTGCAAAAGGCTAACTTAATTCAATTCATTGCTTGTGAGCCACCTGTAGATTTCAGTATCAGAATTAATCAATAGGTTTATGCCTGTCAGAATTTTATATTAGCTCCATTATTCATTAAAAGCAGAAAAATAAAGCATCTTTCTGAATGAATGCTTAAACATATGTGTTTTCTTGGCACTTCATTGGCTCGATCTTCTCTGCAACTCTAGTCCTTACTCTTCTACCTCAGAATTATTAAGGTGTCATATACAGAAATGGCAAGTTTAGCTGCATTAAACCGTGATAGAGGGTTAATCTCACCTACTGAAAAAGCAAAACATGGCTGAATGACCAGAGATGTGATTATGTGTTCTGAAGCCTGATAAATATTGTATCCCACCACAATTTAAGATGCTCGAGGGCTTCACAACCTTAATTGCATTTTAATGATGGCAACACTATTCAATTATGTACACTGGCTTCTTCAGGAAAAAAAAAAAAGAAAAGCACTTCAGTCTTTAAAATGATATTATGGTGCATCTCACCTGCAGGGCTGCTGCCGCAGTATTTCAGGTACACCCCATTGTCTTCCGTTGTCATTTTGGATGCTAAGAAATGCAGTCCAAGTGCCTCTGCACTAGGGAATAAAATAACTGAATACATAATCAAGAATAATTAGAGGAAGTAACGAAAAAATAACAAAATAATGGAAGACGGTGTTTGCATAAGTATGTTCTCTTCAGCTTGCATGTTCTGCAGAGCAAGCAGCATCTAGCGTTTTCTGAGGGGCATTGCATGGCACTGTGGGAACCTCATTTGTGGTTGACTGTCGGGTAATACCGCTATAACAGAGCTGTTGCAGTTTTCTTATAGTTCTTTCTGATTTGTAATTTGTTTTAGAGAGCTTCTCATAAACTCTGTACAACCTTCTTGTTAAAAGAAATTAATGATTTTGACCAGGCACTTGGATTCCAATCTACTAAAGCACTTGGACACATGCCTGTGCCTGTCCTCTGAAACTTGTAACTTTCTGATTGCTTTTGATGACATTTCTCACATGTTTGGAGTCACAAGCATGCTTTAGTCTTTCACTGGAGTAAGACATAAGCCATTTCTCCTTACTTTGCATTTATTTGTTAGACTTAGCTTCTTAAAACTGTACTGGGTGGATGATACTTCAGCATTTTACCATGGGTTTTTTTGGCTGTTTTCTTACTCAAATGTTCGCTGATAACTCATCTCTTTCATTCATTTCCAGAATCCACTCATGATTTTAATAAATATCTCAATTCAGACTGTGTAATGAAATGAAATGTTCAGCTGTGCTTCCAAAAGATGTTAAAATTAAAAATTAAATTAGTGAATATAGAGTTTGGTGCAGAAAGCCTCATTTTCACATTCAGAAGCCCTTACCAACAAAAGTATTGGTGTTTGCCCAGAAACACAGTTTGTGTGGGAACTATGGGTGAAATTCTCCTTGCTCCTCCTGTGCAAGAAGTCTGGCTAGCTAATCAAAACTCTCCCTTGTGGCCTTGAAAATCTCTGATATATTTTGAAGCTTGTGATTTCATATCTTTGCTTCAAAAGAACAATCCTCTGTGATCATTACTGCTGCACTAGTTGATCATTTTAAATTAACATAACACAAAACAATTTTTTAAAAAATCAATTCATATTCTTATCTCGTGTTCCACTTTTAAATACAGAAAAATTGGAGTCAGAAAATGGGTATTCACGGAAAGAAGTTGCCTTGTGCTTCCCAACCAACCCCTCCGCTATCTCACAGTGCTTTTCAAATAAATGATTTCATGTAACTCTCAACTTCTAAAGGGATTTGAAGGTTATTGTGTTCCATTCATTTCCAAGTAGATTGGATACTAAAAATAAAAAGTAATGACTCAGAGCTTACCTTTCCCGACTCTGGAGCTGAAATGGTAAATATTTAATAAGGGGAAACTCTTTTCCAAAGTTTTATTCTTTGTCTGTATTTATAGTAAAAAGGGAAAAGAATTTCTGGGCACATAGCTGTCCTGGTATCGCACTCATGGATGACTGTGTTTCCATAGTAGAAATGCACAAGCCCTGTCCTACAAAAAAAGTGTGGGTTCTTACTGATGACAGTAGCACCGATAAAGACAGTGAGAATATAACTGAGTAGCTACTGTTCACTGATGCAAAAAAAGTCACCTAGGTATAAAATCTTTCACTTCACCCAATGCAGTGGCTACATGGACTGAAAAACACCCTGTTTTCATATACCTTACTAAGTGTCTTGATATCACTGGAACATCTGCAAACAGAATGTATGTGTTATATAGATAATATATAAATATATATGTATATATTTATAAGTACCATTCATGTACACTTGAGAGTAGCAAGCAGGGTACAGCATTTGTACTTCAACCCATTTTCCAAGCAAAGGAAAACACCAACGTGTAAGGCTGACAATTGTTCTTTCTTTGCAAGGACTGAATAGCTGAATATGATTTGTTTCTAATTCTGATTGTTAAAAGACATTTACCTAGAAGAAAAACCTATTAAGAGGAAACAGATGATGCTTTGTGTGTAACCAAGTGAACAAAAGATTCTTTTTATTAGGAGCCATCATCCCAAGGAGATGCTGTAGCACCTTTCGAAAACACCTCTCAGAATAGTACAATGTATTTGGCTCAAGGCAGGTAGTGCTCCATGGGGCTGTTGTGACCCACATGCAGGACCTAGGACTTGGTCTTGTTAAACCTTATACAACTGACCTCAGCCCATCAATTCAGTATGTCCAGATCCCTCTGTACAGCTTTCCTACCCTTGAGTAGATCAACACTTCCACTCAAGTTAGTGACATCTGCAGACTTACTGAGCAAGCACTCAATTCCCTCATCCAAACCATTGATACAGATATTAAACAAGACTGGCCCCAAAATTGAGCCCTGGTGAACACCGCTTGTGACTGGCTGCCAACTGGATTTAACTCCATTCACAACAACTTCCTGTGCTTGGCCATCCAGGCAGTTTTTCACCCAGATCCTTGATCTCTGTCTGAGTGCTTTCTAGGACTTTTTTTTCTTTCCCTTGAAATGGGAAAACAGTATTTAGTAGAAACTAGCTGGAACAGAAACAACAAGAAAAGTCTCCGCAAATCTTTACTGATACGTACAGCTCCCTGTCAAAAGCAAAAGCATGTACCACTGGAAGTCTGAAGGTGTCCTTAAAATTATTTACATCTAGGAAATACTAAAGGTATTTCTCTGAGCATTATCTCTTCATTATGAGATAATCATAGAATCACCTGGGTTGGAAGAGACCCTTTAGATCACTGAGTCCAACCATAGCCTAACCCTGACTAGTCCACCTCTAAATCATGTCCTTAAGCACTTCATCCACATGCCTTTTAAATATCTCCAGGGATGGTGACTCTACCACCTCCCTGGGCAGCCTATTCCGATGTTTGACAACCCTTTCAGTAAAGAAATTCTTCCTGATATCCAACCTAAATCTTCCCTGGTGCAATTTTAAGCCACTTCCTCTCATCCTATCACTTGTCACCCAAGAGAAGAGACAAACCCCGACATCTATGCAACTGTCTTGCAGGTAGTTGTAGAGAGCAATAAGGTCTCCTTTTCTCAAGACTAAAAAGCCCCAGTTTCCTCAGCCATTCCTCATAGGACTTGTGCTCAAGACCCTTCACCAGCTTCATGGCTCTCTTCTGGGCGTGCTCCAGCATCTCAACATCCTTCCTGTAATGAGGGGCCCAAAACCATACTCAAGGTGCAGCCTCACCAGAGCTGAGTACAACAAAATTATCACTTCCCTACTCCTGCTGGTTACACTGTTCCTTGTACAGGCCAGGATGCACCTGGGCACACTGATCACTGCTTGGGGGTAATTTCAACAGCCTCTGGGGCTCAGATTACCTACCCTACTTCTCACTTGGCCTTCCCACAGCAACCACCACAGAGGAGCCTTTGCATGGAAAGTGGGCTCAGATTGCTGAATAAGGGCACACAACTGAGAATCCACAAGCCACCAATCATGCGTTAATCCAGCTTGATGTCCTCAACACAGTGAAGTAAATAAAAGCATACCCTGAAAAACTCCACTGCAAATTAAACTAATTTTTCCTTTTGCTCCATGACTACTGTAGCAAGAGTTTATCATCCTCATTTTGGTCTGCAAAATAAAAGCTAATAGCAGGAAGCATTTTCTTGAAGACAGAGATTTCCATCTTTCAAGAAACTGCAGACAGAGTAGATCAGTGGCAAAAGACACAACGCTGTCCACAAATTGCCACTCTGTTGTGTGTTGAAGACAGCTTTAAATTGCCTCATATGGCTCCTGCTGTCTGACTGATAAAGGTGTCATGAACTCAGCTGGGCATCTGGTAGGAGAACCAGAGCTAGTTAATGTTGAGCTCCTGAAGGTAAATTGCTAGTTACCTATGTTAAAGCTATCTTAAGAACATGCTGTTCTTCAGATTTTTTTAAATTTTCTTCTTTTTTTTTCCCAAGTGTAATAGAACTGTTTCAGACCTGTTCTATGCAGGTAAAATTGCATCAAGGATTAGATTTTAATTTAAATTCTGCAACAGATATAAAAAATGACCCATGAAGCTCACAGGGAGATCTGGATTATCTCAAAGTTCATTGAATCCTTTGGTTTGAGAATATTTCTAGTTCAAATCTTATGGAGGTACTTAGAAAATTCTTGTTGCTGAAAAATGCAATTTCTCTATAACTTACAAACTTTCTTTACTTTTGGCTTTCCAGTCTGTTACGGTGAAACAGACATGAATAAACCTGTCATAAGAGGTAGCATGCATTTTTTTTCTTGAAAATTCGTCTCTACTACAGGTCTTGGGATACTTTGAGAGGGCTGTGTGGATAAAAGCTGTTATTTTTAATTGGCCGGTGTTTTCTGCCTAAACGTGTGGTGGTTTAGCCCTGGCTGGAGACCAGACGCCCACAAAAGTTACTCTATCACTCCCCTTTTCAGCTGGACAGGGGAGAAAATATATATTGAGAGGCTTAGGAGCCAAGATAAGAACAGGGAGAGATCCTCCCATAATCATGACATGGGCAAAACAGACTGAACACAGAGTGAAGGAAAGAAAACTCTCTAATTGATGACCCTGCACTGCACACCCAGTGACACCAGAGTTGGCTAATGAGAAGTGTGACCAGATCTTAAAGCACCGCCCCCCAGCCCTCCCTTCTTAGCAGACTTCACTTCAGTCATGATTTCGCTCCCTTCTACCCCTTTCATTGTGGCACAGGGAGAGGCAGGACTGGGGAAAAGGGGGATTTGGTCAGTTCCTTGCAAGTTGTTTTCCTTCTTGGACGGGGGGGCATTCATTCCACACACCCTTCCCCTGCTGCACCACAGGGTCCCACCCATGGGAGACAGTCCTCCACAAACTTCTCTAATGTAAGTCCTTTCCCGTGGGGCTTCAGTTCTTCACCAGCAGCCCCAGCATGGGTCACTGCTATGGGTGTAAGTCATAAATCACAGAATGTCTCTCAGTTTCTCAGTCCCAGTCCTCCACGGGGTCACCAGCCTCCCCCCAGCAAACCTGCTCCAGCACAAATGTCTCTCTTGCTCATCTCTATGTCTCTGTCTGGCTCCATGGGCTGCAAGTGCTGTCAGGGGCTTGCTCCAACACGGGTCACAGCATCTTCTGTATGTCTCCACCTACTGCAGAGTGGGGACTCTCCACGGGCTGCAGGTGGGGTCTTGGCCTTTTCCATGGGCTGCAGGGGGACACCCGCTCCAACATGGGTTTCTTCAAGGGCTGCAGGGGAATCTTTCTCTCCAGCACCTGGGGTGCCTCCTCCCCACTCCACCCTGGGCCTTAGTGTCTGCACAGCTTGTTACATCTTCTCACTCCCTTCTTTGGTGGCAAAACACAGCTGCTTGTGGTTTTTTTCTCCTAAATGTGATTCACAGAGATGCTGTGACCATCACCGATTGGCTTGGCCTTGGTCAGCAGCTACTCTGGCCTTGCTGATGTTTACTCTCTAGGGCCTGCAGAGAGCTTCTGGCTGCTTCTTACAGCAGCCATTTTTTTCAGCCCCCGTTCTCTGCCAGTACCCAGGTACGTAGAACTGCAACAACATGGTAGGAAAAGACATTCACATATTTTACTTCTCTGACAAGTATTTCTCCACGTTTGGGGGAGGGAAGCTTAGAGAGGGGTAGAAGGACCCAAGTGGAACGATCTTAATGGAACAGTTATAGCTTCCTTTTGTCCTCCAAATGGTGTCAGCCTAGGTTATATCTGTTGAATCTGTATTCCTTGGCTAGGAAACTAATATTTAATTTCTTTCATCTCTCTTAAGACAGAGTAATGCTGTTCCCAAACCCTTTCAAACCTTGTGAACCACTCAAAACAATATTATTAGTGTTATTACTTTTACCCTTCCTCTCAAAAATGGGTAATTTGGGAGTCCAGGCATGAACACCGAAGTGTCAGAGGTACCCAGAAGTACTGCAATCTCTTTCCTTCTGCAGGCTCAAGAGTTGCTCCTTGAACTGAATAGAAGACTGGCTGTCATATTCCCTGATGGAAAATTTCCATGGCGCTAATTAAATGACATGCATGGCTCCAGGTGATAAGCCACATATCACTTACTCTCTGTTGTTGCTGATTGTAATTGTTATTGTTTAACTAGCTGTTTGAAGTTATGTCTATGCAAGTTAAATGCAGGAATTTTCAGAGGACCCTTCTGGATCAGCAGTCATACTTACCACTTTACCTCTTTGTCTTCAAGTAAGTAACACCATGCCTCATCGTGTCCACGTGCAAAATGAGAGAAAAGACGTAAAAATGACTTTTATGAAATTGCTCAGCAAATCAGCAGCAGAAGGAGGAGGAAACCCAATCCCTCCTCCCGTCCAGCAGCCCCCCACTCACCATGTCTCCTGGACCAATTTGCAAACAAGTTTGGTGACTGCGTGCTGGCTGAAGTGCATTTCTTTGTGTGGTCTTGTCAGGAATTTAATTTCACAACATCGCGTGCTACCAACACAAGCGTGTCATTGCAATTTAACATGCGTTTTGTTGGTGTGCTCTATATCTCATTAAAGTCTCATCTCCTTAGCCAATACCATATGCTACTCATCTGTAGCAAAGCTCTTAAACGTAATGAAAAAGGTATAATCACAAATCAGAAAGCAACTGTCGACCAGCAACCTACAGTTATTAAAGTTCCGCTACACCACTGAGGGAAGTGATACTGCGAGAGCAATTCTTTTCCAGCTTCTAGCATCATTGTCTGCCAGAAAAAAAAGCCTGTTGGACTCTGAGATACTCTTCAGTCATTCCAGAGATGCTCAGTGCCATTGCAGGATTCTCAGATCACTAGACAATGCCATGTCAATGAGTAGGGGAAGGGTCAATTTCTAACTTCTTTCCTTAACTGAGAAGAAAGTTTCAAATTATTGACATGCTGCATGGGACACGTTCTGTTTTCAAAATTACTAATGTAAAAGTTAAAATATCCTGAAAACATTTTGAGAACATTAAGCTGCCTTCTTAAACCTGCTGATAGCTTTTCTTCCCCCCACCTCGCCCCAGATTTTAATTGGTTATGTTTTGATTCATGATGGGAATTTTAGCTTCTTTTCTGACAACAGGAAAACACAGATACTATTTTAAGAATGATATTTTTCAGTGAGCAATATTCATTCTAAAACGAAACAAAAAAAAAATAGAGTTAATGGCAATCAATAGTAGAAAAAGAGGTTAGTCAGGTTCTGTCATCTGAAATGCAGGTGGATTAGGTAACAAAGTTTAGAAACAGGACCAGAGGAATGTGCTCTAACTGCTCAGTGTTGCTGCTGATGCTGTAATTCTTAGATGGAAACACCAGTCCTGAAAGGAGCTCTGTATGCCTACGAGACTGTGTCCAAGGTAGAGATGTCACCAATACCTAAAAACCTCTGTCCCAGCATATGGGTGTTCATTCCCAAGTACCTGGTTGCAGGACCTCAAGTGTGCAGGGAGAGAGGGAGCAATGCAGAGGGGAGCTGTGGTCAGGCAGTACCCCCTGAGATGCTGGCACCATGACCAGAAGGTATTAGAAACACGGGGACTGGGCTGGGGATGCCAGGAACACCTGTTCCAGGAAAGATCTGTGCCAGGGCTGCGAGCAAGTGGGTTGCCATTCACCTGCAGTTTCATTCTGCGTCTTTGAGAAATAAACCTAAGCGCAGGGTGGGGTGGTGGTGTTATAAGCACTGTTGGCACTGATAGATTTCTATCCCCTATTTCTTGTGCATACACAGATGCCATCACCCTGCAGACAGGGGCAATAATTCTGCCCCAGGCACTGGTTTGAGAGCTCCCGGTGGCCCCAGCCAGCTTACCCAAAAGGCAACTTTTCACAGGTGACTATCAAGTGGGAGGTCCAATAAAACAAAGGTAACTTTTACTCCTTAGTACTCAGTATTAACAATAGCTTATTGAAGACAGGTATCTCAACTCCAGTCCATCTTTAATTAAATCTAAATTAAATTTCACCAAGCAGAATTACCAGGGCCTAATTTTTAAACTGTGTGATAAATCCTGCTTCCTGATGCTAACTAGCTGTTCACTAAAGACAAAGATCCACTGAAGAACAAATAATTTTGTCCTTTCTTGGCATGTTTGCTCATGTCATAAGAATTAAGCTAGTAGGTTTCTTTGGATAAGCACATATTTATGCACGTTTTAACTGTACAGGCCATAAAATATCTCTGGAACTAAATAAGAGCTCTTAAAATGAGAAAAAAAGCGCTATATATTCAAAATCTAAACTTTTCTGCATTTCTTTGGTGAGCAGCTTCTTTAAAACCCGCTCTTTCCATAGATCTTCCTCTATTGAAGCTCTATAGATGTGGCAATGGTTGCTTTACTAATGGCTGCCTTGGTCTCACTAAAGTTTTTCCTTCTTTCTGTGAGTATAATCTTTCTTATGCATGCCCTCCATCTGGGAATAAATTGCACTGAATTAGATAGACCTTTTTAAAAGTGCACTACTTAATGTTAAGTTTTAATTAAGCAGTCTTTTTCATTCATTATTTTTATCCTAAGAGGCTCTAAATCTTAGTCTATTTCTGCCTGAATATAGATAGATTACTGTCTTAATTTATCTTTATATATTCACTTTGAACAGATTTAGAAGCAGCTAAAACAGGCTAAATATCTAAAATGCCCAACTTTAAATTGAAAGGACCCGACTACCAGATGGAAAACAAGATTTTCTAGATGTAGTCAATGGATCGGCCTACATTGTGCATGAGGTGTTGAGGCGTATGATGATGCCTTCAGTCCCTCCACAATGAAAGGTCACTTTCCTGCCTCTCTTATAATTCTGGCCCCTCCTTACAGCGCACCTAACTCACTTGCCAGCGCTTTGTCCAGGCTGTTGGGTAGTGCGAAGGCCTTAAGTGATGTCAGCTATTAACTGTTAGCAATTATTCTGGATTTATTATATAAAATTACTAAGGAGTATCTATTCCAGATACCCACAAAAAGCTTCACATGCTACTTAGATCCACTCTGAACTAACAAAGCTGTTTCCCATGAAGGTTGCTACCTGCAAAAAACCAGCAAGTTGATTCCATGCATCTTTTATTATTATTTATAAACTGATTCTTAAATAAAGCTGCTTACATCTGCCTCTTGCTCCAGATGGTGCAATTTAGCTGCCTATGTTACTCACAAATTGTTTTCAGTTTTAAACAAATACTTAACCCAGCAATTGTCTTTTCAAGAATTCTCTGTTTCTCACAACTTAAACACAAACAGCACTGCTGCTTTAATTCTCCAGGCAGGGAGTTTCCTGCCTCATAGGTCAAAAGTACAAGGAAAAAAAAAATCTTTTTAATATTTCAGTGCATCAGGCACAGTTGTAAACCTGCCCGATACCGTATGCTCCGGTTACTACCAAAAATTCAGGCAGCAAATTTAATCTAGAATTCTGACGAGGTGTAACAGTGCCCAGACAGTGGGACTGACCTTTTTCCTGCAGCAACCTTTTTCTTTTTTCCTTTGTCTTTTTTTTTGTTTTTCCCTGACACCACCTGATCACTGTGCTTACATTGATGCTGCAGCCCCTAGGAGCACCAGTTCCAGCTTACCAAAAATCCTTCAGCATACGTTGCCATGCCATGTCCTGGTCCTAAAATCTGCCGAAGAGGTGGCAGCGAGTGGTCTGCAGCTCTGTGTCAGGGCAGACAGGTGCTGGATGCTGTTTTCTTAGTGAAGAACCTCAGCAGGAAGGTTCAGCTGCTCCTGGGTAAACAAGGGGGAAAAAAATGAGCAATATGCGTGGGATGTTCTGCAGGAACATGTGAAACACAGCGCATATATTTTGGTAAGGTCCCAAAAACCTTATGGCCCATATCCCATGTGAATAGCCTTTACAGACATCTTTGGATGCAATTCACCTGTCCACCAGCAGAACAAGCAGAAAGAATGAACCACCCCCCTGCCGAGTTACGCTGTATCCGCGGTTTTTGCCTTCAAGCTTTATCATCACTAAGGTATTTTGAAATAATATTGAATTGTAAGAAGTTATAGAATTATTTCACTTTGGGGTTTATAAAATCTTAATCTTGCAAAAAATCGAACTCTCAGGCTTATTTTAAACTTTACGGTGTTCTTAAGACTAATAGTACAATAAATGTGTAGTTTGAATGAACCCCTTCAGATCAGTAACACATAGCTAGCTAGATTAAAAACAGGGTAAATTAATGCTTTCCAAATTATTATGGGTTTTGTTTGGTTTTTTTTTTTAAGCCTCTGGTTCGGGAAACTTGGGGGAAAAATATTGCTAGTGCTCTTCTCTGTTTAAATGAAAAACTTAAATTTACTTCACCAAATTTTACTTATGGAGTGATTTCAGAGCTAGAAATCATTTGAAAGGTAAAATTTAAATGAAGATCATATTTTATTTATGATTTCTATGTATGCTCCTTTACTACTGGTGAGGGTTTGGGGTTTTAAAATTCCTTATCTTTTTGTGTGTGGTGTTTGTTTTGGGTTGTTTTTTGGTTTTTTTTAATTAAGATAAGAAAGACATTTGGAATAGCTTAAGCCTGATTTGATTAATGACTTCTGACCTAAGCTGATAAGCTCTTTCAATATGAAACTTTCTTTAAATATGAAAAAAAACCCAAACCCAACCACTTCTTCATTCTCCTGCATCAAGGAAAAATAGCATAGCGAAGATGGTAGCTACAGCCATCTAATCTTGTGGGTGTGTGCTGAGCATCCAGGGTTTATCATCAGAGTGGACGTTACCTGGATCTTGATCTGATTTTTAACTGAAGCAACTAACAGCAGCTCCAAAGAGGAGTGAGCCCAGGAGCAGAACTGATATCTGAAGTGTATGCAACTAAAAGCCACGTCTCCATAGGCAAACTGTGGCAGGAAATCTGGGATCACATTTTAGGCCTAAATGATGGGGTCTAAACTTGGGTCTGTTCCAAGTAATTTTCCTACAGCTAATCATCTAACCTGAACTACTGAAGTGCCTTAGTGAAAATCCAGTAATTCTTTGGGCTGGTAGTCAGCCATGAACAAGAGCAAGGTAAGGGATACTTTAAGAAACTCTTTCTGGTCACCTCTTGCCTATTAGTATCTTTTCTCCTTTCACAGTTGGCTGACTGTAGGAATGCACCTTTGGGAATGGAGAACTAGCACCACTGCACGTGGCCGCCAGTCCCAGATGTGGAATGGCAGGGAAAGGACCCCTTGTCAGCTCAAAGGCTACAGTCAACTATGCAAGAGCTCTTCTGCTCCTCTTTTGTGGAGGAGGGGCTTGGGTCTTGCTAAGCAGTAAGCCACAATTTGCAGCAAAGACATTTGAACTTACCAATACTGGAAGACACTTATACCCACGTGCCTGGGACAATAAACTCAGAATACCTAAGCCCAAGTCAAATAAAGTCTTTGCAAAACCAGCTTAAATTAAACTCATACACTCCCCGGGCTTTTTACACAGCTAGCAGAAAGAAATGCAGGCTGCTTGCTAACGCCACCTGGCTCGCTCTGTGTGCTACGTACAGTTCAGAGAATTGGACTCCCAAATGCTGTTCTCAACTAGGCATGTAGGCACAGGCTGAATTGTCACCACATCTCACATTTAATTCAGCTTTTTTGCAAGTAATAAAAATATCCTACTGTTAATCTTCAGGCATCCAAGAGTCAAGTTAGCATCTTGGTTTTTATGGGGACCTTTATAAATGTGATGGGCCGTGATACCCAGTACTGAATTAAAGCTGGGAAATTCCCACCCCTCTGGGGAGACTAAAGAGTCACATCACCAAGACAAAGCTGCATTTAGCAATGCAGTGTCCCGCTTGGTTCAATATGTTCACGCAACGTCGTGTTACCATCACTTGGCAGATACGCAGATTTTATAAATCTGCCAAGCTATTGCTGAGATGCCAGTTCAGGCTGTTTCCTCTAAATCTCAAAGATCCACGTGTTTAAAGCTAAAAATTAGGGGGTTTTGACTCTAAATTTTCCAACACACTTTGACAGTGTGTCCCCGCCACTCTTCCTTCTGGTGCACATAAGTCTTTTTTTTTTTTCCAGTCAATGAATGATATCTGAAGCTGTCATACAGTCCCAAAAATCTTCCCAGATACAAATAACCAATTATAAAATCAGCTCAGGGTTGAATAAATTCTTGGCTGACCCCATAGGTGATAAAGTGATGGCCGGAGGCACGGGTTTCATTATCCGTATCATTATCACAGCCCGTATGACTCCCATGTTAATGCCAGCAATTACTTTGCTCAGATTTTCTATGAGAAATTTTCTGCACAAACCTAGCAAGCTACAACCTGATCGCTTTGTTCCAGCTTTCTAAGATAGACGCATAAACACTGTGAATGACCATATATCTATTGATTATGAGCTTGGACAGACTTAACACCCACACAATAATAAGACATGTCCAAATGAGCATTAGGATCCAAGACAGATCAAGCATGCAGCAATTGTACCTATCAGCCTCATTAGCTAACCCTGACCATCCTTCATGCTTCACAGAAGTGCTTTCTGCATTTTAAAATATCGTTAATGGGGAAAAAACGTGTTTGGGATCTCAAATTATGGCTTCTGTGTAATGTTTTTCTAATGTATTTCTATGGGCTTTGGAACTAGCTGTTCATTTTTAATTTGGGTTGCCTTTCTAAACCGTCAGACATACATAGCTCGGTGCTGGTAGCAGGTACACCTTACACAAAAGAAGAAGTGCAGAGGAATGCATAGTGACAGCTATTTTTAAAAGTAACAGTTTAGACTACTTAGATTAAAACTTGCTTTGGTTGTCTTCCTACACCAGGGCATTCCTTCCATTTGTTCATGCCTTAATGATCTCTTCACTATTACCATTCCTTCCAGTCCTCCATATGTGAAAAAGTGAAGTACTTTTGGGTACTCCTTGTGCTTTGATAATTGAGGGGTGGTCAGTAGCAGAGAGTTACTCTATGTAGTTCACGAGCTTATCCAAAAGATAATGAGCATGAACAGATAATGTCCCATTATAATTGATCAAGAGACATCAATCACTTTTCTGAAATCCCAGTGTTTTGACATTTAGCTTTTCATCACACTGAAATAAGAAGTAAGCTTATCAAGCCTCTTTGAAATAGGGAAATTATACAAAACATTGGTGGGAGCTGTGTGGATTCAAATACTTTCCTTTTTTTTTTTGTTTCAGAAAGTATTCACTAAGGGGACAGAATCATGTCAGGATACCTTGTCCTAGAAGGTACAAAAGTAGCATGCAGAGAGTCAATTTTGTTCTTGCCATTATTTTATATACATATACACACACGTCATATGGGTATGTATGTATATATGCGTGTATATATACACACACTCGTGTGTGTCCCTGGGAATATTTTTACCAGGACAATAACTTAAGCAGCTATGCATCTTCCAAGTCTCAGGCCACTGTTGTAGTTGCCAGGCTACAGATCATAGAGTCCTTAACTTTCACTGCACCCATTTCAGCTCCCACAAAACAATACACTGTTAATGACATGAAGGGAAACATTTTTCAACAAAATTTCAGCTACCTTTAGCAGAACAGTGTCTTTGTCTTTCTAGATATTACCAAAGTATAGGAGAACCTAAATACAATGAAGTGGTTTTCTGACATTATGAGACTATAAATAGGACAGGCAGCATGAAGAATGATGCCCTAAACCAGAAGTAGACTATTACTTTAGGTATTATACACAGAAGTATCCCTTCTTGTCTATCTCCTTTTGCAAGAATGAACCCTTCCAATGCCTGCTTTCAGCCTGCGATCCTGTCTTCATGACGATTTCAAACTGTGTAATTTGGCCGGCCCTCTAATGTGAGATCCTAACTGGCCATGCTTTACGAGCGGTCCCTTCAAGAGGCAATTCCAAAAGGAACGGGAGAGAGGAGCCTGCCAGTGAAACAGAATTATGGCTAAGTCTGGGAAACTCTGTGATACAAACTCTGTTACTGAAAAATGAAACAATCTCACAGAATATCACTGTGCACGGCAAATGAGCCATAAGAGATTTGGTGGGAAGGATGAAAGGTAATACACCACTATAATAACTCCAACAGCTTAAGGACAGCCTGTGAATTGAAAGTACAGAACAGCTTTAGTAAACATAAAGTTTGAATGTCAGGAAAGGTCCTACCTACAATCCTTTAAAACAAAAGGCATGCTTTATCTTTTAGTAAAAGTTTGATCTCCAGCAGCCTTCAACTTTCAATACAGGACTGTTGCAGATGCTGAAAATCAAAAAGCACGAATGACTTTACATACACATAGAAACAAAAAAGAAAAAAAACCATCCCAGAATTTCCTCTTTTGCTGCTGATCTGTATCTTTGACTTTCAAAAACATCACGATGCCTTCTAGAAAAAGAGCTTGATGTTGACTAGTTTTCTTTACTCATTGCCTACCACATGTACATTATAAAAGAACTTACAGGTTCACTTAAATAGAAACTATAGCATGTGGCCACTGTGCTGTATCTTCAATGGCTAAAACCACTACTGGCACAGACTCTGAGGTACATTTATTTTGTGAGTGATATGCTAAGGGCAAGCACCATTTTTGCCTGCAGACAGATGCTGTGTATTGCTTTTTTCCTCTCCCTTTCCCACTAACAAGGAAAAGCCACCCTGGCCAAACACGCCGTTTTTGAACAAGTGGCGTTGTAATGCATTCCCAGTACATGAGAATAAACAGAATAAGAAATCCTTAACAGAGTGAGTTTTTTCACAAGTATTCACGTTCGGCGTTGCCCTACAGTTGGCTGAAGGCTTTAGTGTATATGTGCTGCACGTAGGTCAGGTTTGGATGGTTGGCAGAAGTCCCTGCAGAGCAGGCAGTAAGGCGTGTGTCAGAGAGCGGCTCCCTGCAGAGGAAGGATGTGTCTGGGCACGAGTGCTGTAGCGGCCTGCTGCATGGACACAGATGAGCACCTTGGCAAGGGGTGGGAACATGGTGGCAGTCTTTGAGGGTGTCAGACATTGGTGGTGGTGTGGTGGCTCAAATAAAGGTTCAGGGGTGCAGCACTGCCCAAAAGTAAAAACTCTAGAAGTGGACGAAATAATTTCAAACCTGTTTTAGAGGTAAAGAAGGATGAAGGAGAACTATGCCCCATCTGAAAATCAGGGCATCTGCTACCAATGTTGCCCCCAAAAAGCTATGTTAAAAAAAATTACTTGCTAACCAGTAACTCCATGTTACCTGTTGGACAGTGAGGTGGTGTTCCCAGGCTGCTCGCCCCACTCCAGCTACTGAAAAAAGTAAAAATAAAACATTTTCTAAAGCTCTGCTATAAATGAGAAGCTTTCAGATTGCTTAGAAGAGCTTGTTTGCAGGAACTCATCTCTCATAAAAGGCTTGTTGCTGCTTTAGGGAAGAGTAAAATAGCTACTGATGACATTCAAATCATGATCTGTCTTCTCAGCCATTAATTTTAAATATGATTCATACTCCATTATGCTCTGAAAACCAGAGAAATTATCCTTTATTGTGTCTAGCCATTTTTCATCACTGTGTACTCATAATGACCAATTTTACTCTTCTCTTCTGATACGTGTTTGAAAATGTGCAAAAATTAACCCCAATGTTTACATATGCCTTTAATTCAGCTTCATAAGGATTTCTCAGTGTAAATATATATTTATACAATAGAACAGAATTATTAACATCCAAGATATATATACAACATTAGCTTTGAAATTGCTTAAATATTAGGGTTTGGAAATTAGAAACAAGTCGAGGTCAGATTTCAGAGAATAAACACTACTGAATTTTATGTGATAAACACAAATTCAAATATGAATATACATTTTAATGACTGCCTAAACCGTGTTAAGGCATTTTGATAGCCATGAAATTGAAGTCCAAAAATGGATGTGTTTGTAACATTCATCCTCATTTGCGACATCAATACATTTTTAGTTTTAAAAAAAATAGTAGTATCACAGAAAAAAATCCTGGCTTAAGTTTTCATAAATCCAGATTCAGTTCCTTGTTTCAGCTATTTCACTTCGCACAAATCATCTACTCTGTCTGTGACTCAAAATCCCACCTATAAAATGGCAATTTTCAAGACATATTCCCAAATAAAACAGGTAAATGGGTTTGCGACGTAAAGCTGAGACACCTCTTCCCTCACCTTTGGGAGACAAGATGCATCCTCCTACCTTAGGAGGCAGCGGCAGCACTGAACCCCAAGTTGACATAGAGCTCCTCCTTGAAAGCCTGCACAGGAGGTGACATTACTCCACTATAACTCTCATTAAGCTCTATTCGCAGGGTGCACACCTGGGCAATACTATTTTTAATGTGTCCAGGACCTGCTTCCCTCCCTGCCCAGCCCCCATACTCACTGAGGGACTGTCCAGGGCAGTGGGGCTGCCTGTATGGGAGGTGCCACGTGGTGTACTGCAAGGCAGCACAGCGTAACTCTCAGTCACTAGGGTATTACTCAGAGAAATAGTGAGATAAGATCACTGAGTCTCACAGCCTACAGTTCACTTTGATAAATACCTGATGGATTAGGGTGGAGAAGTAAGTAATGTTTATTATCACTAAATACTTATTAAAGAGTAGCTGAATACAAGCAGTAAAGAGAGCATGATATGCAGCATCCTCAAATGCAATGTAATTTTCATTGCTGTCTGTCCAGCATAAGAGTTTATGGGTATCAGAGGTTAAGGCAAGAGTTACTGGGTTTGTCAAAAACAAAAAAGGAAAAAAATAAAATAAAAAAAGAAAAACAAACCCATCCTTAGTACTATTAAAATAATGGTGATGATTTCTGGGCATAACAAAGCTTATAAACATCTGTGTTTTGTTCCAGAGTAAGGAGAATAAGAAGTTACCTCTACCAGTTAGGGACAGCAAAAGATGTACAGAGGCTCGTACAACTTGTCACACATGAAGCAAATCCCACACCTCCCACAAGTACAAGCTTCAGAGAGCATATTTCCAGCTTAATCTCAAAGATTCAATTTTAAATTAGGTTATTAATGAATTCCAAATAAATATGAGATTTGAAGTGGGGAAGATAGCCCTATATTTGGAATCTTAAAAGACCTACAAGAAAAGAAGGACCTTGTATAGATGCATTGGGTGTCAATGTCAAGATGTTGGCAGCAGGGGGCCTCTGTGAGAAGATACCGAGGGATGCCCTGCACTGGACACAGCCAGCTCCGCAACGGACCCACTGTAGGACACGGCTAAACCCATCAGCAAAGTTGGTGGCACCCCGTGGGAAAACTTAGTTAAGGGCAGGCAGAAAATGCTGGACACAGGAAAAGGAACAAAAATAACGCAGGAAATCACCCTGTAAACACCATGGAGGGAGCAGCCTGTGGAGTGGGTATCCACAGTACACCCCATGGATGATCCCACTGTGGAGCAGGTGGACATGCCCTGAAAGAACAGTGACTGCTGGAGAAGACCATGCTGGAGGAGGCTTATCATGAAGGACTTGTAGTGTATGGGAATAGCTCATGCTGGAGTCCTCAAGTTCAGTCTGTTCTGCCTGTGACTAACTGGTGAGTGATCACCTTGTCCTTATCTCAACCCATGAGTTTTTCCATCCTAATTTCTTCCCCTGTCCTATTGAGAAGGAAGAGTTGTGACTGGGTGTCTGGCGCTTAGCCAAAGTTAACTCACCGCCATAGACAAGTTCTAAAATGGATGCTGAGTAATGTCCTATAAAGTGTACAAACAGTCTGGATATGGAGAATATAGAGACAGCATTAATCTGAAGACTTATATCTGTAGGACTGTGTAAGGGATCTTGTGAAGAAAGGTGAGAATGCCTGGAATTATTGCTGTAAATATAAAGTAATTAGCTTTCTCTCTATTCAGATTTTCCAAATTGCATTTTATAAAATCCCTCCTTAACAATTAGTGACTCTAAGTCATGGGCTGGTTTTAAGTTTGGAGGTCAAAGAAAAGGATAAAAAAGCAAAAATAAATCTTAAAAGATGATCTTCTCAATATATTGGTGGAATTGTGGAAGAGGCAGGAGTTCTGAGAACATAGAATTTAACATGATTTATTGATTGCCACTCTAAGTTTCAAAATTGCTGAATAAAGCAAGCCGTTTCATGATTCGGTTATTTTTTCAAAATTGATGGATTCTACTGTTTGTCCCTTACACCATCTATTATGAAAAACAGAAAAGTATCAAAACAGACATTTTGAAGCAAAACTACATCATGACTTCATTCGAAAAATGTTTATCAAGTCTATCAAGACTTGCTCCTTGATTTTCCTTCCATTAAGGTATCTGTTCCGTCCCAGGCTTACTCTCATTCAACAAGCACCCTAGACCCTTTCATTCAAACTTAGGTAAACTTGTGTAATTCCAGTTCTTAAAACAATAATTTCAAGATCTGAATGCTAGTATATGAGGCTGAAAGCTTAAGAGTAAGGCCCAAGGAGTTAGTTCAGAATAGACTACAGGGGCTAACGCACTAATAGCTGTGGCTGCATTAGTAATAGAATGAAGGAACCAGAAATAAGGGGGATAGCAGAAACTGGGTCAAGCAGCTCCATAATTCTAGCAAAATTAAAACAAAACAAAAAAACCCCAGACAATTCAATGGAGAAGCCTGAATTTTGTATGTTTAGTTTCCTCTACATTTTTTGTTACATTTGATTATATCAGAATTCCATATTCCTAATTGAGAGAAAAAAATTTCCATGATGCTAGCCAGTCATAATAATTGCTTTCAATATCAATTATTTATCCTTCCCATGTTTCTCTGTTTTTTGTTTTTAAAAAAGCACAGAATTTTAAGGAAAATATTGACATTGTTGTTGTATTTATTTTGAATAAATAATCCAAATCTTCACTCAAAATTCACCACATTTTGACCTTTGACTTGTCAGAGAATGACTGTTAAGCAGACAAACTATCTCTGCTGCCTGAGTAATTTGTTGGTAAGTAACAGATCCATTCCTGTCCTGCTGCGACATCTAGCTTGCTTAATGCCAAAAATCTTGACCCCCTGGACATTTTGTGCAGAAGTAAATTAAAACAGTACCAGAGCAATTAACAATAACCTGTAGAAATTATTAAAGACAATTTAATACTTGAATAGGATTTCTGGGCTGAAAAAAAGTATGAAGGTAGAAACAAATGGGAAAGCAAATAACAAATGTACTGTATACCTGCTTTCCCTTTGCCCTTTTTTATTCTGACTCAAAGGAATGATAAAATTAAAACGAACACTGAAGCAGCATAACATGAAGCAATCAATGAAACCTAATGTCCTAAAGAGGGTTCAGCATGCCTGAACAAGAACACAGTGAAGGGGAGAAAAAAAAAAAGCTGATCTAATTATAAAACTTATGACCATAAAGATATTTATGTTGCAGATATTTTCCATGATCCTTGGCTAAGCTTTAAATATGTAATCTAAGAATTTTTTTTTTTCTGGGAAATGGCCAAGATAATTGCTGATAAGCAATTAAAATGAATTATATAGAAGCCAACATATAGTAACATTTGATGTAATTCAGCAATTGAAATTGCCTTAGTATTGTTAGCAGTTAAAAACCACTTTTCTCAAGTGATCAACATCTATTTCCAGAACTATTTGAGGTAATATGCACAGTTAAGAACGATGCTGAAATTATTCATGAAGCAGCTTAGGAACAGATATTCATACATTCATTTATTAAGTGTCAGCTAGGATCATGGCAGGTTAGAAGGCCACATGCTGCAATAATTTTACTGTATATAAATTGACCTAAACAGGGTTCTAATTCCCAGAAAATGTAACCAGAGAACCGCATTCTGCATTGGTTTACCTTCAGTAGTATTACATGGGAGAAACACAGGACAGAATATCTATGTGCACTAAATATACCTATTTCAAGTTACCTATTCTTTCCTTTTAAAATGCTCGTCAGTAAAGACCTCCATTTCAAATAATATTTAAGTAATGAAATGTATAACTCCATAAAAAACAATGTCACTGATTTCAAATGGGTTTGGACTGAATTTGTACCATAACCCTATTTCAACCTTGATCCGACCCTGCCTCCGTTCATCATGTACTCTTCTTTGTCTTAACCCTATTTTCTTTTGTATTTGTGAAAGTTCATCCATGCCAACAAGACAAAAGCAAAACTCTGAAAACAGAGCTTTAGGTGCTTTGCTTTACATATCACTACAGAAAAAAACAAACAGGCTGTTAAATTCCCTGTGACTGCGCTTTTTCTCTCGTTATTACCACAAACTGCAAGACCAGTGTATGCCCATTCCTGAAGTCTTTTGAATCACTAAAAAAGTCCCCAAATTTCCTATTTTTCAGTGAAAAGCTGATATAAAATCTTGAATAAAACCATGGGTAGAATCAGGGAAAGAAAAACACTATATTTTTTTAAAGGAGAAGACAACTGTTGCAATCAGTGCTATTTGTAGTTTATTCTACCCCATTAAGAAAGGGCTTAAGCTGACTTCAAAACATTTATATACTCCACATGCCCTGAGGTCTTGTAGAATCTTCTATAGTGCTTATATTGGAATATTTTCAAATGGGTTTTCATGCCATGTCTAGCTCTTAGGCTTAAGAACCTTGGCTGTTCTGGCTTGGGATAAGAGTAGCCACAGTGTAGCACAAGTTAGCTAGCACCCCAGTCTCTCCTAGGACATCAGACGGGGGAGAGCAGGAGTCCCAGGCAAACAAACCCCATAATTATGCACATTGCTGAGTGGGAAGCTTTTTCTAGGCCGTTGCTAAGGCTCGCTCACTTCGACATAGACCATAGAAGGGTCTTAGCATCATGGGAATTAATATACATCTGTCTGGTTCTGACAAGTCTCCTACACACGGTAAAAAAGAGCAGTCATTCTCTCCACATTATTTCATTTGTATACCCTGGCATTTTCTTACCAGGCTTCTCAGTTGTAAAAAGAGATGTCATTTAAACCAAATTTTACTACTCACAAACATAAATTTCAACTTACACAAGAGAGCCATTAAAAGTTTTCCTACGTGACAGCATGCACAGAACTAATTAATTTTACCTCTGTTTGAAGCATGGTGTGGTGAATGCTGTAGAGTGCCTGTTGTGCCATGTGGTTACCACATTTAGCACACTACATGCCACGGATCCCATGTATAGGCTGTCAATCACACAGCTCTTGTCAGTCTGTTACGTTCTGCTGGAAATAACCAGCATATTCTCATCTGAAATACTGTTTTAAGTCCTCCTTGTTTATGCTTCTTATGCATGTAAAATCCTGTGCATCAGAATGAGGTTACCATACAGGTACACACATGCATGCATGTATATACATACACATGTAATGTCTATATAATCAGTATTGCAGATGCCTTTGATTTAAACAGAAATTCAATAATGTAGTTGTAGATATACCACATATTCCTCTTGGCAGTGGTAAAAGTAAGTCACTTGGATTAAGGATTTTCAAGTAGAACATTTTATAACTCAAATAATATTATTTTTATTCAAGATCCCATTTGGTTTAATGCAATTTTTCTGAGAGCATGCACTAATTTCTGTTCTCAGCATAGCCGTGGGAGGATAAAAATGTTAAATATGATTCTTTCTGGATTTTAAGGTATCCTCCTGCCTTATTTAGAGTAGATTATCACTACCCAGTGAGGCTTATGTACCAATAGGATCCATGATTATGAGCGTATGTATACAAAAAATACTGAAAGCATCATGTAACAGGCTTGACTGTATTCTAAATAAGGAGCTATTGAATTGTAGCCAATATAATAAAATATTGGTGGGTTTTCTTTCTTAACAGCAGAGCCTTTTAGTCAAGCAAACTCCTTTTCTTACACCTAAAAAAAATTGTTGCACTACTTTGTCATATTGAAAGTTTAATTGAAGTTGTTAAATTGAAATGCTCTGCTAATTGAAAGTCAAAAATACAGAGTAGTCCAAAACTATGAATGAGGGATTAATTGCAGACAAAAGGACTGACAAGAAATGTACCCATATGGATAGTTTGATGTTTACAAATTGGGTCTTAATATAATTCTGCCTTCATTGTACATCTTCATTCCCTTCATGTGAAAGTAGTAACTGGATTCTCACTGTCATAAATTAAAGCCAAATATAATCTGCAGAAATTATTTTTGTCAAATTTAAACAAAGCATGCTGAGAAATGGTCTGAAATTTTTACCCTCCCCTCAACCTTCTCTTTAACATTTACAGCTCTCTAGTGAAGCTTAACAACAGAAAGAGTGTCAGCAATTCTTTCTGCCAGTCTATCAAAATCCTGGGCTTCCTCTACTGAGTGAAAACACCAGGCTTTTTGCACAGTTTATAAATATATTCGACTGACTCCATATCTTTTATGAGTTACCTGTTTGCCTCTGACTGGTGGAAAGCTAAACCAAACTGACTTTTAATTGTAGCCTTGAAAGTTAGAAATGAAAAGTATAAAAATAGGTGAAACCAATCATCTGTTGCAGAAAGCTGAGGGCAGTTCTAAAGTTCAAGAAGCTTTTCAGAAAGGTAAAATGAATGTAATCTTTATGAGAAATGTCAATTTTATTCTGGGTAACTGCAGTCAAAACATGGGGTTTTAGCTGGAAGAGTTAAGAACCATATGCTCAGAAAACTAAAAGAAGGAAATAATATGGGAAAAAGGTTAACATCTTGACATTAAATTATAGGCTTTAATAAAAATTATGATATGTTTTTGTATGATCAGGTATAACTGACTACTATGGCAGGTAATAAAACAAAAATGAAAAGACTCGTTTCATCTGTCAGTCTCCAGTTGCAGTAAAGCTCTGCAGGAGACTTAAATGTGTGGGTCTTTGAACTGAGCTAAATCGCTGTGTGAAATAAACAATTTTTACTTTCAAAGTCTCCATGCTAGAGATAAAAGTATCATATTCAGACTGGTTTGTTTTGTTCAATAGTATAAATGACTTTAGTCCAACTTTCAGACTAGCCTCCGCCTTTTATTACCCCTTTCTGTAGAGTTTTTAATTGCATATTTTCATTAGCTGAGTTATTAAATGTATACATGGAACTTAAACCATATAAATCAATCTTTTATGGGGTGTATTTTAGATTACTACTACTTTGGAATTTTTTATTATTTTTAAATACTGCATTGGTGTAGTCATTAGCGGGAATTTTATAGATTTTTTTTTTTAAAGTCTTTAAATCAAGTAACTATCATGAACTATAAACAAGGCAAACATTTCAACGAGTGTCTAGGCAGCTACATCTGTTCAGGACAGTCTAATAGTTGTCATCACCCCCTTCCTCCCAGAAAGCGACTAGATAGATAAAGCCAATGGGAGATAAGTACCTAACTTGTTAAAGATATTAGAAAATCTCAGCTGGTGTTCACCAGAATCATTAGATGCTCAAATTCCTTAGGGAATCTGAATCTAATTCTTTCTACAGACATCTATACATGGCTGATTTGATTTATCGGAAAAGTCTGAGTGCAGTTTCTGTATAGAGTTGTTCTTTTCATAAGCATGCTTGGCAATAGTTATGCCTTTCAAATCTTCTGTATTACTAAAATGGTTCCTCAACTTTCCTATTGTGTTTTTTGTTTTACAAAGGAGTTTGTACTAGCAACGCCCATTTCCACATTGGCAGGGAAATCGCTGTACTGGTATTAGGCGTACTCTTTATGATATTTCACCCACAAATGGGGTACCCAAAACCCAGGGGTTTAAAAAATCACATAGTAATCTAAGTACTAAAATATAAGGTTTTGGTTTTTAAAACTGTTCATATATTAGCGCTGAGCAGCATTAATTCCACCTGTAATTAACTAAATGTGATTTTAGGTTCAAAAAGTTTCAAGTATGAACATCAGAACTTCAGCCCAGAGATAAGGCTGAAAACCTGCCTTAAACTTACCACATAATTTCAGATTCACTTGCTCAAAGAATGGGTTATATGGAGTCAAAGCTATGTGCAAAACCTTTAGAGTTTGCACTGATGGGGGAGAATATTGCATAATGATGTGGATAAAAGCTCTGATTAAGAGGAGTATGATATTTTCATAAACATTTCCTTTTCAGAAAAAATATTAAACACATTTTCCCTTTTCAGAAAGATAAAAACTAGCCTATTCAAACGATAGGATTTTTTCCTTTGCTATTCTTCAGTTCGAAATGAAACTATAACTGTTAATTTAAAAAAAAAAGGTTTCTTAGTGTACATGCCCCTGAGCAAGTCCCATTTATATTACCAAGTCAAGATCCTTTTTTGTTAGTACACATTTAGAAAATGCTCAATAACATTAACATTTCTAATAAACATTTAGAAAACTAGAATGCCAAGATACTATTTTTCCTGTATATTATATCTATAAAATACACGTTTTATATAACATACATGTGCTTTCCTTTTTCATTTTAGATCAGTGAACCAAGTACTGCCTTTTGAACCAATTTCTATTTCTGAACTAATTCCTACCTGCCTAATATTACCTTATCAAATGTGGCAAGTACTTTTTAAAGGTTTGACAACGATGGTACTACAATATAAACTATGCAGCAGACGTAAACACTAAAGTATCTAGAGTGTAATTTAATTCTGAAACTGTAAAATACTTTCCAAAAGGACTAGTATCTTTAAGTTTTTGGTATTTTGCTCAAATGGTACTGGTGTCAGCTTCTGTGAAATTACTACTAAGTCCTGTTTTTTGCAGCAATGCCCTGCATTTTACAGTTGGACTTCCTTAGGGTTTGAAAGCATTATCTTTTCTGCCAGCGATAAAAATTGACGCTAAAGTTTAAAAAGCAAAACTCTAGTAAAGATGAAGAAGAAAGTAGAGCTAGAAGTCAGCTCAATCTTTATTTTTTTCCCAGATACATCTAGATATAGAAGGAGCTGTGTGAAACACCTCCAAATTAAACGTATCTTCGCTGCTCTGAAAATAAAAAAAATTAAGCATTGGTGATGATGAAAAGTAGCCCCTGTGAATAAGTTGCTCTCACTGTGTTCTGCCAACATCCAAAAATGGCCAGATTGTGAAAGCTGCGGGCTGTCTGCTTTATAGATGACAGGTATCCTGAAGAGAGCAAAGTCAAACACTGCAGCTCATGTATGCCAGAGGTATGACATTGCTGGAGATACTATATGCACTTTGTGACTGACAATTGCAGTGATAGCAGACTAGAGAACAGAAATTATAGATATCTACGTGCAGATGTTTTGGGGAAAATTTCCAGCAGTACTCATTTAATAAGGTGGTAATTCAACTTACTGTAGAGATCTCTTTTCTCCATTTTGCAAACATCTAGTTACTATGTGTCTGTATCATTTTTCTTTCCAACTATATTTGTACACTTTTGTTCAGTAAAAGCAAAATAATTTGAGTTTTGCATGTTGGAAAAATAATCCCCAAAATATATATATTAAATCTCTTTATGAACTGTAGGATGATGAACAATTTTTGTGACAGAAGGTATTGCTATCCAAAATGCCTTTTGAGAAATAGCTTTTGGAAAAGAAAAACCAAAACAAAAAAGTACTAGTAAATGCTAGGACATCCTAATCAAAGTGCTCCAAGTCCTTCATGATCATGCTGATTGTAGAGAGGTGATGATAAACATCCAAGAATTAGCAGAGGAAGCTAAAGAGTAAAGCAAAGCTTTGTTATGCCCTGTTACTGCTTGCATTATTTATTGTCTGAATCAAGAGGAAGATAATCATTAATGGCAACTAGACATTTCATTGGCAAAACCCATTTGAATGACCGTTTTGCTGATGACATTAATCAGCAACAGAAATAGATGGTTTTGTTTAAAAAGGGCAAAGAAATGTGTGCCTGCTAATATTCCAGGAATATTGTTAGAAACATCAAGTTTTTCACTCATCTAGAAAATGATAGGTGCTGTAATGGTGACGTCAGCATACTGGCCTTTAAAAACAAACATTCTAGAGAAATTTTAAATATTTTTTTTCACAACAGTGTGACCAGCACTGACACAATAATAATTTCCAGTATCTCGTCTCCTTTTTTGGAGATATTTCTGGGACAACACAACATTGAGAAACTTTTCTAGAATTGATTATTCTTATCAGGAATGTCCTTAAAGGAAATTGGAAAAAAATGTACTCTATCTTCTGGAAGTCTAAGGAGTGTGTACAAATTGAATATATCAGATGTTAAATATGAACGCAGTTAGATGGCAACTTCCACAACAGCTTCAACCTAAAAAGAACATTGTAGGTAGGTTTACCAAAATTGCAGATAGAATAATAAAGAAAAGGCTTCATCATCGCCAGGAGAATCAAAAGTCTAATTGATCTAATCCAGGTCTACGCAACGACATGGGGTGGATTATTTTGAGGGATCATAAGGCAGAGAGACATAATGAAGTCATTGGATGCATTTTTGTTTTCAGCAGGGTAACAAAAAGATCACTTCAGTGTGGATTACATTTTTACTTCTGAACGTTGATAGTCTCATAGAATCATTCAGGTTAGAAAAGACCTTTAAGATCATTGAGTCCAACAGTTAAACTAGCATGACAAGTGTTTCACTAAAACATGTCCTTAGGCATCACATCCACAAGATTTTTAAATACCTTCAGAGATGATGACTCAATCACTTCCCCTGGGTCACTTATTCCTGTGCTTGATAACCCTTTTGGAAAGGAATTTTCAAGTCCAATTGTCAATTCAACACCACCATACCCACTATACCATGTTCCAAAGTACTATATCTACACAGTTTTTTTGTACACCTCCAGGGATGGTGACACCACCACCTCTCTGGGCAGCCTTTTCCAATGCTTGAACACTCTTTCAGTAAAGTTATTTTACCTAATATCCAACCTAAACCTCCCCTGGCCCAACTTGAGGTAATTTTCTCTCATCCTATCACTTGTTACTTGGGAAAAGAATCCAACACCCACCTCACTACAACCTCCTTTAAGATAGCTGTAGAGAGTGATAATGTCTCCCTTCAGCCTCCTTTTCCTCAGGCTAAACAATCACAGTTCCCTCAGCCACTTTTCATAAGACCTGCTTCTCCAGACCCTTCACATTTTTGTCCCACAGCCCAGCAACTCAATGACCGTGTGTAGTGAGGGGCCTAAAACTGAATACACTGTTTGAGGTGTGGCCTCACTAGTGCCAAGTACAGGAGGATGATCCCTTCTCAAGTCCTGCTGGCCACACTGAGAAAGGCAGGATGCTCTTGGCCTTCTCGGCCACACCATTGACTAATATTCAGCTGACCAACATCCCCAGCTCTTTTTCCAGTGGGCAGCTTTTCAGCCACTCATTCCCAAGCCTTTGCATGCGGTTTCTGTGACTTGTGTACAGGACCCTGCATTTGACCTTGTTGAGCATCATACAGCTGGCCTAAGTCTGTTGAACCAGACAGCCCAGATCCCTCTGTAGAACCTTCCTACCCTCAAAATCAACACTTCTGTCCAACTTGGTGCTGTCTGCAAATCTGAGGGTGCATTCAATCCCCTCATTCAGATCATTAATAAATCTAAACAGAACTACCCTAGTATCAAGCGCTTGGGAGCACCACTTGTGACCAATAATCAACTTGATTTAACTCCACCACAACACTTTAGGGCCCAGCCACACAGCCAGTTTTTTACCCAGGGAAGAGAACATTGATCCAAGCCATAAGCAGATCGTTTGCCCAAGAGAATGCTGTTGGAAATACTGTCAAAGTCCAGGTAAACAACATCCACAGCCTTTCCGTCATCCACTAAACAGGTAACCTTGTCATAGAAGGAGGTCGGGATAGTCAAGCAGGACCTACCTCTCATAATTCCATGCTGACTGGGCTGGACCACCTGCTTATCCTATATGTGCTGTGTAATGACACTCAAGATGATCTATTCCATAGCCTTCCCTGGAACCAAGGTCAGACTGACAGGCCTGTAGTTCTGCTAATTCTCCTTGTGACTCTTCTTGTAGATGGATATCTCAGTGGCTGACCACCAGTCAGCTGGGACCTATGTGGTAAGCCAGGTTCCTTCAATTACCTTGGGTGGATCCCATCCAGCCCCAAACACTTGTGTGTATCTAAGTGGCATAGTAGGTTGGTTGGCTAAGCTTTTCCCCTTGAATTAAGAGGGCTTCATTCTGCTGCTCATCTCTGTCTTCCAGCTCAGGGGGCTAAGTACCCTAAGAGCAATTGGTCTACATATTAAGGATTGAGGCAATGAAGACACTAAGTACCTCAGGCTTTTCCTCATCCTGATGTCCCCTCACATTTTGAGGAAGAACAGTGAAAAAAAAAAAAAAAAAGAAAAAATTATACCACTAATATCACAAATAAAGGGTGATTGTTAATTACTGGACAGTATAAATAAATGCATGCAATAAGAACTGCAGAATAAAATAGTTTATTTTGCAGCCTGAAATTTTCAATGGGATTTTGGAGGCTATTTACTCAAGTAATCAATAACAAACCAAATGTTACCATGACAACTATCATATTACAGATGCTGTACTTTGTCTAACCTTTGGGTTAAATGGACTTTTATAAAACTCACTTGACTTAAAAGCCTCTTCACTACTTTGCTACTCTGTCTCAAAAAAAAAAAAAACAACCAAAAAACCCAAACCAAAAAAACCCAAACAAACCACAAAGAACTTTACAACAAGTAAGCATTTGAATTTGAAGACATACTGCCTATTAAGTTGGCTGCCTTATCGGTATAAAAAAAAATTAGAATTGATACTTTCACCTCTTGTTTTAAAGTGACCAAGTATCATTTTGACCAGTATCAATATTGTACCTGCCTCAGTATTGTTAATTTATCTCAGTATTGTTAATTTATAATTTTTAATTATTTATTAGACTTTAATTGTTAATGTCTACCATAAAGGTTCCTCGCCTTACCTCCTTTCTAGATCACAGCCATGCTGTGGATGTCACCTGTTACAGCAGCACCAGGCTATGAGCATGTATGCCACCTGCTTGATTTGGATATCAGCTTCTAGTAAATAAGGGTAAGCTTCTCAGGGCAGGGATCATGCCAGTATCATGTCTGCATACAGACTTAACTGCATGATGGACAACTTTCAATTCATTTATATATAAACTAAAAGGGGAATGCACAACTTGAAAAAGTAACAGAAGAATCAGTGGATGCTTGATACTAACATTCTATCTGCATCCCACATAGACTAGCAGGAGAACATGTAAATAAAAGAGAAACTTTTCTGAGAATTATGAAAGTAAAAGAAAGCAAAAGAGAAAAATCGTATTTTTAAAAACTCGTAATAAGAACATGCAAAGTTCTGGAAACAACTGGGCTTTTGGTGGGCAAGTCAGCAGGATGAATTTAAATGTTAATTTTGATCTATAGTGTGGAATACATTTGGTAATAAAGGTTAGATACAAATTTTTGTAGTAAGTATTCTATCACATAGTGTGATTTATATCCTAATTAGTTTACAACCCTGTAGCCAGGCCATCTTACAAACAATTAGCTGAGAGATTTTCTTAGCTTAGCATTTGATGAGTACAATAATTTCTAACTTTTCTTCCTCCTGTCCTCTTGATTTCTTCACCCTTCTGTTAACAGCTTAAGAATAAAACCTAAAGGCTAAAACCATCCTGAATTCTTAAATGACATTAAGGAAAGCAATTTACCAAAGAATATCCTTTTCCTCCAAAACAAGTTAGCACTATTATTTCTCAGATTATAACATCTGTGATTAATGCATATTCTATAATAGCATTTGGGGCTGATATCAGTATAAAGTTTATAGTTCTAATAATGGAAATATCTGACTCAGTACTTTGTGTGAGCCTGAGAGACATGAAGAATAATGTTATATTCTCTGAGCTAAATTAATCCCTGTCACTGTTATATCATCAATTGTCCGTTGATATTTCAAAATCACAGGGCTTACTGTATGTGTTGTACAGCAGCTGTTTGGCATTATTTAAAGAGAGAAACATTTCTGCAAACACGTATAACGCATCAGGAAATAAACTTTCAGAAGCAATTGCTTTACGCTGAAACCTGACACAAGGAAATAAACTTATCCACAGTAAACCGAATTTAATAGGCATTTCACTCAGGATAAATTCGGCCTTATGTCTTAAGATGAGAGCAAGGATTACTTTCATTTAAAAATTAAATACAGCTTTTGACAGAATACACCAAGTGAGAGTACAAATGTTTTGTGATCCCCTCTTTTGCTGAAATAGTTTGAAGAGCGAATAGGCAATACCTGTGGTGTGCCAATTACTGATGCTATAACCAAAGACTAAGGACAAAGCAGTCATAAACCTTGCAATAGGTCAAGGTCACAATTTAATTTGCGTTCAAAACTGTCTGGCATCATCCAAAATATACACCCACAAATCAAGTGCTTTAGAAACATATATTTCTGTTCAAGAGGAAAAATAAATTGGTAGAAGAAAATTAACAAAATCAAGAAATGAGAACGTCTTTTAAAGCTACTGATAATTATTCAAATGTATTTTGGGGCAGAGATAAAAATAAAACTTGGCCATACTTGACGATGCAATTTTGCAATTACTTCTAACGTCTTTGCTAGATGGCTTTTCCTTATACATCCTGAGGTGTCATTTGTGTTTCTATTTCATAAAATTCCTTTAGCAACACAGTCAGACTGTGATGGAAGCACATTCTTATTAGAGGCAAACTATGTTTTGCGAGTCATAGTTGGCTACAAAGCAAAAATTCCAATTTTAAACTAGTCCTCCTACACATTGGCTATTGCTGATAACGATACCAAAACATTTGTGGCTTTAATTGATGTTGAAATAAAGTACAAGCAGCATTCAGGTTCTCTAATTAACAGAAGATTTTGTGTTGCATTACTGATATTTAGTGAGACTCGAAGTTACAGAAAGTTCTTAGCAGTTCTCACATTTTTACACATAAATAGCAGAATATACAGATTTTGCGCGTGCATATATGCACACACAGACAAGCATCACAGTAGTCAAAATTTTACCAGAAAACTAAGAAATGAATTCTGTTTAGTGACTTCTCTATTGAAAACATAAGTGAGCCAAAACTGCTAATATCCTGACAGATAGGTACTTGCATTCTTATCTTGTGCTAAAATATGCTTTGAGAGTCCTAGGAATCACAACAATCCTCATAGCATGGCAGGCTGTAATAAGTCCCTAAGAGTTCTGCAATCTACAACTTCGGTAACCTTTTAATTAAGGTTTTTAATATGACTAGGGGCAGATTAAGAAAGCAATGACATGACAGAATTAGTCTAGCCTCTTAATTATCCACAGATTGTGATATTTGTCTTTCCAAAATAGTATTAGAAGTGAAAGTGAATATGTTAAGGAAACAAACAGCCATGTTCTATGCAAAATGAAATTGCTCTGCACAGTATTATCACCTCCCACTCCCCATGTAGGCTCCTATGACAGTAAAATAATGCTACAAGCACAAAAAAATCACTGTGTTTTAACCAAAAGAAAGGCACATATGGTTAAACTAGAAATTTAAACAGAGCTCAGAGGAAGAAGCAGCACATAATAAACCTTATCAGTAGAAGAGTGACTCTAAAAGGCAATTATAACAAGAACATGTGAGGCTTATCACAACTTCTCCTCTACTTCTCTGCTTCTGACAGTAATTTACTGCACACTTGTGCAAAACCCTGTGGATTGGCTCATATGTGCTGTAACACAAAGAGTTTGAGCCAAGTCCTATCCAAGAACTCCATGTACCTTCTTCAGCAAATGAGTGAATAACCTTACAGTTTGGGATAAACAATTCAGATGCATGAGGAGGGCAATCTCACTTTTGGTAATTCCTTGAGACATTAGCATTCGATGCAAAAAAAAAAAAAAGAGATAGATAGGTGGGGGAAATAGGTGGCCTCCTTGATCTATGGTACCTAGAATGGCTATGTTGGGATAAAAACTGCAGTCAATGCTTCTGAGGGCATTGGTACGTATACACCCTGTGTAAATCCAGTGACAGTTCAGTTGCAGCCTTTAGTGGAGCTGACTAAGCATAGAGGGGGTTATCCAGTTTGTTAATGGATGTAAGGGGAACCTCTGGCTTTTGTTCCATTCTATCCTGAGGAAGCAACAGCTCCTTGCATGCTTGTTGGACATAATTTGTCTCAAGACGTAAGAGTACATATCTGTGTGATTATGATATTTAGTCATGTCATCAAGTACCAGTCAAATCTTCAAGGGCCTCTTATGCCTTCCCCTACCCACCCTCCCTCCCCAGGAGACATGAAAGAAAAACGAGGAAAGTCCAGAGCTGCTTTAGCTATTTTTTACTAATCTGTGAAGTTATCATGCGCCTCCTTTTCAGGCGCAAACCAAATGCAGAACCAGAAGGCAATCACAGAAAACTGAATATTTGAAGTAAAAGAATCACATGCTATAAATAAGACTATTCCAGCTGGAGCTCAGATGATCTCCCAGCTGGCAAAAGGGTCATATTTATATAGTCTATAGAGTATATAATTAAGCAGAAGCCTGAAGGGGATTATTCGTATGTAAGGTGAGAATTCTTATTCCTATTCTACTTAACTAAGTCAAAACATTTGAGTTCCAACCCATATGACCTTTACTTACCTAAACTAGTACAAAAAATACAAAGTTGTGCCATCTGAATGCAATAAAGGTCTCAATATAAGTCATGCTGTGGAGAAAACTCAGGGCCTGTAGCTCTAAGTCTGCTCCTGTTTGGCCCAGGTACGCTTGCTTCTTTTTCTTTTTTGGACAAATATTCACTGGCAAGTGATCATCTTTTGCATACTGAAAATCAAAAAGACTATTTCTACCCTGAAATAAAAATAAATCACGTATTCTATTCCAGATTTGACAGCCTTCTCTGTAAAGAGTCATAGAAAATTGGGAGTTTAAGCCAAATCCCACGAATCATCTTGCATGCTCAAATGTTAAGCTGTATTTTACATGAGTCACTGACTATCTGGATTACTTTGGTGACGTTTTTCTCCTGTTGGATTTGTATCCAAAGCCTGTGCACTTTTTCTTCTACTACATGGAAAACCCTCAGCCTCTCATGCAAACTATATGGGGGAAAATAGTTTAAGGAAAAAAAAGCAACAAATAAATAAAAAAGCACCCCAAACACTGAAGCAGCAAAGTTGAAAAGGAATTATATCATTTATAATTACTGACATATGGTAGCTGTATGCTTAATTGGATATCAGATACCCCAGTGACACCACTCATACACAAAGCTGGAAGAGATCAATTTTTAAGAAATATGTGGGAAATACACAAACCAAGCATGTACTGTTTTTATGTTTCCCTCCTCCCTGAGATTCTTGGCTCTTCTGATCCTTCTTGCCACCTTGATTTTGGCAAGACACCTATAGTCTGTGTACTTCAGGCACTGAGCAACAAAAGCTAACAAAGCCAGTCTTCCCAATTCTTGACCTAGTTACACAGTGATACAGGAATAGGAGTGTCTAGTCCAGGACTGTCCCCTTTGGGGACCTTATCAACTGGTGCAGTTTATAACAGTGTCTATGACAAGGCCAAAGCTGTTGTGCAGTCAGCCAGATAATTAAGCAGCTCTCTGGGAAGCCCATACTCCTCCTTATGCTGTTACTAGAGGAACATGGGTGTAGCAAAAAACGTAGGCTTGTGTTTTCCATGCTTTTTGAATATAATCATTGGCAACACTTAAAATCTGTCGCTATTTCTTGCTTGTCAGTAAAGTTAAAAAACTATATAGCCACCTCAGGAGAATACTTTTATTATGCTATCTCCTGAACCAAGCAGTTTCAACTCATTGGGATTCAAGTAATTAAATGCTCAAGCAACTCCTGCAACTCTGGACGAGGACGTGTGGACACACAGTCAAGTACAAAGTGAGCAAGGCAAACAGTGTTCCAACTTCTGCTCTTTCCCATCTGATACTCAGTTTGGTCATTCTTTACTGCCCACTTGAGATAGTCACTATTAGAGAAGGAGCAGTGATCAATCATCTTTACATCTGGTGATCTTGTTGAAAGAGATCAGACAGATTGGCATTTTTTTGCTCCAGCAAACTTAGTCCTCAGTCCAGGAAAATACTGCTGAAGCTACGCTGGCATAAGACAAAGCTTTTGGATTCTCCAGTGAGTTGGAATCTGTGAATTATTTGCCACAGAAGGATATATCTTGGCAGCATTACTTGATACAGAGTTTGAAAAGCAACATTGAAAGTATACTTCCATAAGGTAGAGACACTTGCCCTTTAAAGACGGAGCTGTGTTTCTAAGACTGAAGGAGAGACAGGAAGAGAACATGACAATTTTACAAATGAGAATTGTCAGATAAAGTAAACTCTTAATTTTCTGAAGTTTCAAAATACAACTTTTTTATCTAGTCAAAATCATGAGACACACCACCAGGACTAAATGTTGCTAGAAACATCTTACAAAACGTGTTGCATTTTGACAAGAATCTTAAATATAGCTATCTCAAGCTGGCTTCCCAAAGGCCATATTTAGGCACTTGTTTTGCTTTGAAGAATGCTGAGCAACCAGCCTCTCAACATGATTTCTTGTAGGTGCCTGGCATCACAGCAAAGCAGACAGATGCCTAATCACAGCCTAGGGAGCTGGGCTTTAGGTTGCTTCTTTAGCAAGTCTTGGCCTTTATCCCTTCTCACAGGTGAGAAATATTGTCCTTTTCCATATTAGTTTGGCAACATTTAGCCTTTCTCTTCCCACTTTTCCTACCAAGATTAATTCATGTACATCAAGAAAAAAAAACCCAAACCTTTTTTCTTTAAAAAAACCTGTATGGGCTAGTAAAACAATATTATATATATAATATTAATATTAGGTATCATTAGGATTGTATACACACTACAGCAAACTGTTTCAAGGCAAACCTTCCTTTTCTCATATAGATGGTTACAACTAAAGAAAATGACAAAATGTGCTTTTTTAAACATTTAAACCATTACTTTGAAGAAAAAAATATTTTTAAATTATACTAATAATCAAAGATTGAAATATTTATCTTAGACCAAATTTGAAAAAAAGAATATTTCAAATTTTATTTCTTCCCAAACTCTCCATTGAGTTTGGCATGAATCCCGGAATGGCTCCAGCCTGTGTGTACATGTGTTGCATTTCCATTTATTTGCTCTAAATAATAAAACAGAAGTTAAATACAAATAACCAATTAATGTGGAAAGGCTAAATTTCTCCATCATGACAGGGACTGCAAGATGACACATCAGGAAGAAACACTTAGGTAAGATTGCTTTAAATTAAACCATACAATCCTTATGCTGATACATAGTCAGATCTAGCAGACTATGACATACAATTTTTCTAAGAAAACAGGTAAATGCAGATTCACAAAGTTTATCACTTGTCGGCGTGACTGTCCTTTTTGAACTCATTGGTAAGCAAACATCCACAGAAACATGTGGCAACATGTGCCATGATTTATGTTTAGCGAAAAACATTTTCACTTGTAATCTTATTTTCCAATAATTAGAATGGATTCTCCTTCTTCTTGTGTAACCACTGAATATTGTTCCCTACACCTTTCCCCCCATTAATAAATAAATTTTTAGGCTATGCCTCCACCTCAGCTAGTTGTTTCCCATGGTAAAGACTCCTAATCTTTTTAGTATGTTCTCATGTGGAAGCCAAATTACCTCTACTGTTCTCCACATCCTGCTTTGAGCTCTAGTGCTCCCTTTCTGAGACGGGTCACAGAGTATTCAAACTCTAGAAATATTTGTAGTGGTGTAACTTGGGGATTTTTGACTTTTCAAAACCTAAAATTCTCATAGTAGTCTAAGGTCTCTCCTGCTTGATAGCTTCTTTAGAGTTCATCAAGGGCTGCAGACGTTTGCAGTTATACATACATATAAAGAAACATACAGAAAACTGGGAATATCTGCTACTTACCATGTAGCAACACTGTTCCTGCCACTGTGTCAGTTATTTGTTTGGAATACATCTTTATAGACAGCTTGATATCATCATCTTTAACTTCACTATACATCCTTTCCTCCAAGTTCAAAATATACTTGCACATTAAGTACTCTAAGTCCCGGATATAGGGCCTAACTGATAATGAATTTCCATTATAAAACCTAACCCCTTAATTATTTATCAGCTAACAAAGACAACTCCTGATGATAATTTCCTGTTTTTCAGGAAGCCCTGTCTATCACAGCTTTTTTACATAACAAGGTAAATGGCATGGACTGTATCACCTGTACCTGTCACAAGGAGGAGGAAATGGCTTCCTCTACAAAAAGCCTATTGACTTTCATTTGCTGCATCATATTTATTCATGGGTCTGCTAATTAATTCTCTATATTTCATTCCCTCTACTACTTTAATACTCATGGAAATCTGATTTAGTTGTTTATATAAACTAGGACTGCTCTGCTCCTTTTAAAAGTTTTTGTCATACTTGCCACTTTTCTTTCCTCGGGTACTGAGGATGATACAAAGAACTTATTGCAAACCACGGTTAGCAGTTCAACAGTTTCATATTCATGGGTGAATGACATCTGGCCCTGGCAATTTATTCCTATTCATTTTTTAAATTTGTTTTAAAACCTTTTTAGTGAGGTTTCATCTCAAGACAGTTTCTCTCCCCCTCCCCTGTAATGAGAGGTTCCTTCTGCTGTGGAGCTCTTGATCTGTGACACAAGCTGCCTTGAGCTGTGACAAGTATATTATCTGTACATGAAGCAGAGGTTCCTAACACAGCAGAAGCTGGGAGCTGCTGTTGTCTTCCTGGGGACACCTGTTTGGCAAAATCCTGACGTTTCATGGTGGATTGGCCCCTGACGGACCCCTATCCAGTCACTCACTCCCACCGCTCCAGTGGGATGGGGGAAAGAATTAAAAAACAAATCCTGGAAACTCATAGATTGAGATAAAGACCGTTTCATAAGTAGAGCACAATAAAGGCTGCTGTGGTGAAAGTTAACTCCATCCCAACCAGGCACTGAACACTTTTGTAAAAGACAGCAACTCCCAGGTGCCAGAAGAGGTCAGGGGTTGCCGTATGTGGACACAGTTAGCTCCACAATCAACCCGTCATAGGATACAGCTGAGGCCATCAGTCAAGCTGGTGGTGTCTCAAGGAAAACATCATTAAGAAAGGGCAGAAAATGATAAAGGGAACACAAAAAAAGTGAAAAACAACTCTCTGAGAACAAAGATGAGAGAAAAAGGAGGGGGAGGAGGTGCTCCAGGTGCTGGAGCAGAGTGTCATCTTGCAGCCCTTGGAGAGATCACAATGGAACTGATGTTCACATTGCAGCCCATGGAAGACCTTATGCCAAAGTGGTGCATATTTCTTGAAGGAACTGTGGCCCATGGAGAGCCAATATGGGACAGGTTTATCTTGATGGATTGCAGTCCATAGGAATGATTCACTCTGGAGCAGGGGAAAAGAGTTAAGAGGAAGTAGCAGAGAGGAGCTTTTGTGGATTGACAAAATCCACACTGCTTGGATGGGGGAAGAGATAGAGCAGTAGAGAATAAAGGAGTGAAGTTGAGCCTGGGAAGAAGGGACGGGGTGGAGGGAAGATGTTTTAGCTTTTGCCTTTTTTCTCACTATCCAACTCTAATTTAATTGGCAACAAATTAATTTTCCCCATTAGATACTATTCCCCTTTAATTGAAGTCAAATCTGGTTTGCTTGTCACAGAAAAACTGTGACAGTCTCCTCTTTCCCTTTTGTTTAGTTTGCTAACTAGGAAAGACCAGAAATAAAGAAATTTGTGTGGTCCTCTTCCTCTTACCTTGCCTGACCTCAAAATTGTGGGGATCTCAGGAGCATAGGCTCCTGAAATTGCTGGCATATATGCTGAAACAGACATGGGTGTTGAGCTGTATGGGATGGCTCTCTCACAAGATGGCCTCTGAAAGACATTTTAGCCACAGCTGGTTCCCATCAGTGGGGTGCTGAGGCTTGCAGAAGGAAACAAGTGCTATCCCATTGGTAGCTTTGCTAAGTAGACTCCCTACATGGGCAATGCTCCCAAAGACAACAGGAATAAGCATCAAGAACACTGAGCCCCTACCTTGTGTAGAGACAATGGACAGCTTTGAACTAGTGAAAACAGCTCATTTTACTTCTGTGGAAACACAGGCAGAGAAGGAGCTGGTCGTTCCAGAAGCATGTCACTGCAAAGAGAAGTATGAGATCAGCAGCAAGATACCACCTTCCACCTATCATTGTGTCCAGCAGCATATTCTTATCCCACACATCCCTGGAATGGCAAGGTCTGGCTTTTTATTCCTACTGTTTGGGCATTCATCACCCCCATCATAAAAACAAAAGTAGAATCCAAGCACTATTGCAGCAAATATAAGAAATAGAACGTGTTTCTTGAACAGCTATTAGTAGCCCCCTCTCCCTGTCATGGGGAAAAAAATCCAACTTTCAATAATATGATGCATATATGTTGCAATATAGCAATCTTCTAACGTGCAAAAAGAGACCAGGAAATGATTTAAAATGCCATAAACTTTCCCAGAACAGGTTTTGTGCTGATATGCCTTTCTCCCTGAAGTGCTCCCCATGCTCCTTCTGAAATATTCATTGCACTAATGATTTTTTCAGGCACTGCTCCTGTATATAAAGATTAGTTCCTCCTATCAGGAAAGAAGCAATTCCAAGGAAACCATTACAGGAAAAACCCACTGGTTCCAAAAATGTATGTAAAAATGTTTGCTTTTCTTCCTCTGCACCTAAGGGGTTGAATCTAACCTTTACTTTCAAATATGGAACTGTTACTCTTATCCATTTGTTTACAATCAGAAAAAAAAAATCTCTGGTTTTTCTCTTTTAGAACTGTTACACATTTCTATTCTATTAACTGTCTTCTTTATTCCATGCACTTGTATTGTGTCCTTGCAACACTGCAGAGCTAGATGCACTAGAATTCACATGATCATCCATTCTCTAGACACTTCTGCAGCTCTCAAGGCAATTAAAAAAAAATATTTGATCTGTCACTTAAACTGAACCCCTTTCCCCCCACAACATTTGCCTGCAAGTTCATTGCAGTTTTAGGAAGCCATTCCTTAGCTCCTGACACCTTTAATACTGCTTACTAGTATAGCTTGGGAGAAAAGAACATTTTTAGTAACTCCAGCAATGGAAACCTCACAGAGAAAGTGGTCAGCCTTTGGATCCATGCTGTTCTTCAAGGAGACTTGGTGCTGCCAGGGCTCAAGAACACCATGTTCAATTGTGCACCTTGAAGACTGTTTCTGCAGTTGAAATATTTCAGAGAACAAGGGATTCTGCTCTGTGTGCTTTTGCTTAAACTCCTGTGCACTGCATTTACTGGAATGTAAACAAATAAATGGCCTTCACGAAGATCTACTTCAAGCAATGATGGACTCAATCCTGCCCTGCACTGCACTGTTTCATCCTGTAGTGTAAGGGGCTCCAAAGCTTGTTTGTAGGATGCCCCTGTGTGCAGTAGAAAGCAGGAAGGCTACAAGAATAATATCTGGTAAGCAGTGGCATGGGGTGAATTTGAACCAGAAATTAGAGGTAAAACCCACTAGTTGACTTATCCAGAAGAAATAATACTTGTGAGGTGTAGGAGAACCACAAACACAGATACTAGACATCTTGCTCCTGCGTGTGGGATAGTAAAAAGTCCAGGAATAAATCTGCTCCATGCGCTTCACAGGCATTTCTAATAGCTTATGTTGAGAGGAATACAAGTCAGATCTTTAACTGTGTGAGCCAGCTCCCAAGCAGGCACATTAAGATTAACGTACCTATTGAAACAGGGGAATGGATATTCACCTGTTTACACCCCTTCTCCGGGTTTATGCTGTACCGCTAGTAATCTTTTGAGCATCTACTAAACAAACACACATCACAGAAGTTTGGTGCAGCATCAAGGACCACGCTAATATTTCAAGTTACTTTCAATTAATAGAAATATGAATAATAACTAAACCCTAAACAAATGTTGATCTCATCTCAACTGATGACAGCACATACACAATAACTGAAAAAAGCAAGAAGAAAAACAACAGGCAGTTATAAACTAGTAAGAAAAAAGAAATCTGATTTTGAGGTAGAAACTATTTTCCCACACGAAAAAACACCCCAAGCTTTGAAATTTCTGCATCTTCCCCTCCCACAAACTGGACAGATTAATTCCATTAAAATTTTAATTAAGTAAAACTTCCCATTGCCATTGAAAATAGAGATCTGAAATATTTTATTAATCTTTATATTTGATAAAATAATATTTTCCACAAATAAATCAATTAATTTGAGAATTAATTTTAACTCTTTTTTCCCCTATTGTAACTTAAAGGTAATTTTAAAACAATAATTTCAGAAGACAACAATAACCGATATTACTGCCCTAGGTAAAAAAACCCACAACACCCAAACAAACCACAGAACAACAACAAAACACACCCCAAACATGTAACTGACATTAAAGAAATAAAAAGATATATTGTTTGTATATCAGGAAGATGAAAGAACATTAGATGAGGAATCAAACCCTTATTAACCATAGACAGAAAAATCAGAAGTAGAGGTAAATAAACCTTCCCCTGACAGTTGAAATCATATTTGGTACAAAGCAAAAGCATGTTTACACTTGTAATAAATTATTATGGAAAGAACAGTAAGTTTAATACAGGGATGGAAAAAATAATCATCATTAACATAATCGGAGAATGTGAATGCGGTAGTAGAATCTGTAATTATTTAAAAAGAAAATGTTTTGATCTGACTGGAGTGGATAATTTCAAGGAAACAGATGAACAGCTTGTCCCACAAACAAGGGATCTCAGTTTAAGTCAAAGTTTCTGAATTAATCTGAGAAAGTTTTAAAGGATTTAAAAAGTGAAGATCTAGCTTTAATATCAAAAAAGGATTCAGATAAAGATATTGCTGGGTGAACTGAACAAACACTTTCCTCACACAAAAATAAACACCGGTTTACTCAAGATTCTATACTATCAACAGCAACAACTTGAGTTAAAATCTAACTGATGCTAGCCATGGAAAGTGGGTCCTATTAAAAATTATAGTCCTGTTATCTCTTTCTGGGCATGATTACACGCCTAGTTTATGCAATGATGCCACCAACAGAATATAGTGGCATTTCTTAAAAGCATTTAACTTCTTTCTACATTCATCTTGGCATTATTTTTGACAAAAACTGACAGGGCACAATAGAAAGAATAAGAGTTATATCATTGGCAGATAAAAATCATATTTGGTTATAGGGCGTGAAAGCATTATTAACAAAGTCCACCAGGGATCAATTAGCCATCCAAAATTATTCTGTAATTTTATCAGCAGCCTAGGTGATGCCCAGAAAAGGTCTGCAGATAGCATGAAAGTTACAGTATAGAAATTAACAATAAAAACAGTTTTCTTCTACAGAAAGGTGCCAATTGACTGGTTAGGAGGTTGTCAAAGCAACAGTGTGCATCAGTATGGCAAAACACAAGGAAATGCACTTAATAAACAATGAAGATTTTTACCCTGCAGTGCAGTAGACTTTGCTCCAGAATGCATGAAGGAAAGTCATTTGAGTCATTGTAGGGAACAAGTTGGACACAAGCACTGATGTCAGCAATGCAGTTAAATGGATCAGTTGTTCTTTGGTTATATAACATGGGAATACACTTCTTGTGCTGAAGTGGAATTTTCTGGAAAACTGCAGTACACATGCATTGTTTGGGAATTATTTAAAATGTGTAGTGAGTCCACTACTTCTTTGGAAATTTCATAGTTTCACCAGTATTTGCATGTGTGGCTTGTATTTTTGTAGTCTAAACCCAGAATTCATATCTTCTCAGGAAGCAACGGGGTCACTCTGCATCTTTTCTCCATCCACAGCATGTGCATGCTGCCTATGCCTCAGATTTTTGAACATGCAGTGGCTGTTACAGCTTTCTGCATGTACCTTCTGGCCGGTTCACGGTATGACTAAAACCTTCCATTTAGAGTAGGGCTGACACATGCCTGGAAATCCTGGCCAAGGAACAAGTTCTCAAAATTTGCCAGGACAGGATTTCCAGGTGGGAAAAGAATATATAGCTGGAGAAACAAAATAAAAATCAATACCTAGCCTCCTTGCATCCAGTACACTGTAGGCCTAGGAGGCATATGAAAATGAAACAAGACTAGGAAAGTCTTTTTGCCTCTAAGGACAAGATGTGTAAGGTGGTAGAAGGATGCCATGTCCCACTGTTTGCTGCCTGTGTGTGCCATAAATTCAATCTGTTTAGTTCACTATGGAGAAGAATATAGATAAACGTTTCTAGTGTATGCCAAGTATTGATACTTTACCTTTCTAGTGTATGCAGAGTACCTATACTTTAAAGTAATGTGAATATTTGCTGTATCAGAATTTACCAACAATACATGAGCTGAAACAGCTAAAAATTCAATAAATTCAACATCCAAATAAGGTGCAGTTCCCATGTATTGAGAGCTAATAACAATTTAGCCTGGAAGATGCAGACTCACTCTTGCTTGGAGTCTTTAAAATAGGATTCAATATACTTTAATGTATCTTTTGTAGATGGCTGTGTGGTATGTATATAAGGAAGCTGGGACTGGTGGCAATTTTATTGGATTAAATAATTCAGCTAGCATGTAATGTGAACCATGCAGAGGACTGAATTCAGAACTGTCCTGATAGAAAACTGTGCTTTCAGCAATAACTTCTTTTCTGCATCCTTAATATTCGAAGCATCCTGTGACAGAAGGGAATCTAAGCCAACCCCGAATATTGCGGAAAAGGCGCATTTCAATTGCCCCAGTAGATCTGGCAGCACCAACGGTTGTTAACAGTTCTCATTTTCATGATCATGATATTACAAATACCCTGGGAAGCAAATCAAATCCCCTCATACCTGACAAGTGGAAAGAGTGACTGGTAATAAACCTCAGCACTGCTCAAAATGATGAGCTGGTTCTTCCATTGTAATACATCAACATTACCGCATTGGCAATGAAGTCTTCTGGATTTATGCCAGGTAAGGGTCTGACCAGCATGTAGCATTTTGAAATCTGTAGAAACCATTTTTCTTGGCTGCAATACCTCTCATTCATCAAAAAAACACAGTAAAACATTCAAAAAGGTTACTTAATACATTGTCAAAGTAAATGCATCTCTGTAAATCAGAGCCGGCATGGCTATGTCTCGGGTGATACTAGTGTTGCTAAGATAGCTACTAATTTCCACCCTAGAGTAAATAGTTACACAAAGCTGACAGCTTATTCAATTTTATGTGTTAGACTCTGGGGCAGAGCATGTCTTTTATTTCCTCCTGTGATATTGACCCTAGCTCAGGTTGTGCACCCCCTTGGCTGCTTAAAATCAGAGGTCACCTACATCTGCTGCCAAAAAAGTTATCAAGATAACAGCCAGCAAATCTGATCCCTCTGGTCTGCCACTTTTTCATATCCTCTGCCTTTTATTTTGTGTCAGGTTATGAGTCACATTTCTTGACTCACATGCTGAAGCTTAGAAACAGAAACTCTAAAATACTGTATAGCTGGTTTCTAAGTAAAGGCACACAGCTGCTATAAGCTCAGTTTTCCCACTTAATTTGAATCTCCAACAAGTAAACCCATTCGTCTTTTACACTTGTTGGAATCTTTGGTGGGCAACTGTTAGTATCTTGTTGAAAACACACAGAAGTACTTCTGTGTTTGTTGAAACTCCTCTAAAACTATAATTTTGAGTGGCAAGTGTTTAGTGGCAACAGCAGTTTCAACTATTCCTTCCCCTATCTTATAGCAAATTTTGCCTTTTACTCAGCTAGTGCAATGATTTACAAACCTGTGCTACAGCTCTGATTAGGATTCTCTGTTAAAAATGAAAAAAAAAAAAAAAGCCATCAACAAGACAATTCCTTAACCCAATAGCCCAAATCGATTCCTTGATTGGCTTGAGAGTATGGCTCTAAAAACAGGCATCATAGCTAAAGTGAGAATATTTGTGCATGTGGCAACAGGAAAACAGGTATGTGAGATGAAAAGAGCAAGAAAATTTACATACCTAAAAAGGTAGTTTTACTACACTCACACTTATATATCCCAAAACCACAATACATATTCTTGAATTCTGCACTTTACCATTCTACCCGATGCTAAACTGCAGCTCTCATTTTTACTTCTTGCCTCAGCTTTTAATTGCATGATCTTAATATGCCTAGAACATGTACTTCAAAGGCACTAGCCTGATGTAATGCATCTGCAGCTAAACTCAGACATACCATTTAAATTTCACAGTGACATCTTTTACACCAGCAAAGAAACCACCTACAAAACTTGCATCTTAGTACAGCAACCATCATCTGAGCACTTGGAATAAAAGTTTCATTGTCATTGGCCTGTAGCAGCAACATGAAATGACTTTGAATGCAGTTTATAAGAGGTTTAATCTCACTGCATTTCCAAGTGCAGTGCAAAGGGGGAAAAATAAAATAAAATAAAAAAAAAGACATTCCAGGTATGGAATTAAGATTATCTGACTTAAATTCCTGAATTTCATACCTATTTTTACATAGTTGGGTTGAAGAGATTTAAACTAGTTATTTATAAGCTGATATCTATACTGTCATCACATCTGCCTATTCAGAGAACAAAAGAACACAAGACGTACTAAAAGATGTGGTTTTGACAGCTTGTCAGATGTCCTGTTTTCCATTGAAACAGAGAACTAATCACTGTCGCATGCTGAAGATGTAATCCTATAAGCATTGAATTGTAGTAGTGGAAATGTGGGACTGAGAAACTTTCCCATGAGATTCAGAAAATGTTGAAGTTCTAGACCAGAAAATTATTGCTTTTGGGAGAGACCTATCCCCATTCCAACCCTACTTGTGGCATCAGTGATTGAATGCAACATCTTTGTATTTGTGAGAAAGTATCATGGGAAAAGCAGCTAAGCAAACTGCCTTTAGTTTGTTGACTGTTCAAGAGCGGCCGAGGTCTGTGAATCAATTAAGGATTCCAGAAAGCTCCCAGGAGGCACAAGAGGACAGTAAGTATTCCTTTGCTCAAGCCTCCTGCACTCTCAAGTCTTTTCTTGAATGGTTGTTTTCTGTTCCTGTTTAGTCTTTGAAATCTAAACCAATTATAGAGATGATTTTATTAAGCAGACAGACGCCCTTAACAAACCTGACTGGAATCATCATTCCCTTTGACGTAAATCTATGGAGCAGTTGTCAGATGGTAACGACTTTCAGTCATCATCATGTCTGAATCTGAGGCAGTGAATTGTGTAATAATAGGCTCACTGTTGCATTACTAGTCTTCTGAACCATGTAGTGTCCTGCATCCATCTTGGAAAGAACAGATCTACATGTTCCAAACAAAATGTTAGAAAATTAAGATTCTTCTTTCAATGCCTATCTAACGTGCACAGACTGAACAAGCAATTAAGTTTTCTGTGGTTGTCATTGTCTTTAAAAAAGAAATTTTGAACACAAACTCTCCTCCTTTAGTAATTTTTGTGATTATCACAGTTAAAACATCCTTTCTAAAAAAAAACCAACCCTGACCACACCCCATAAAACCAAACCAAAAAACCCAAACCAAAAGTTTAGAGCAACAGTTTTTATCTATGCAAAGTGAGTGTAAATCAAGGCAAGACATGGTAGAAATTAAAAGAAAATAATTTACAAATTCCTTTGACTTATGGACATACTGCCAGAAAGAAAATGGACACAGATGATCGCATTGTGTGCTGAATTTACTGCAAAACTAGTCAAAGCAAGTGTTCTATTTCTTGAAGGAAATAAATTTTAAAAGAGTATGTTTAATTCTGACTTCGTTTTATAGTGTAAATTACTGTACTGACAGTCAATGATTTTATGCAGTAGTTGCCCTGTAATACTATAGTATTGGAATAAACTAGAAAATTTTATTAATATAGTCTGAAAATAATAGTAATAGTATTTTAATTTAACTTATTTTGCAAGTGCATCTTAATATTAATGTCTTATGACATACTTTGAAGAGTGATGCTGAAGGACAAGTCACCATAAATACTAATTACTATAAAATTATTTATTAGCTTCCTCCCTGTTTTTGCTTCAAAGACTATAAAATGTCACACGTGTTTGCCCCAAGTGGACAGAAGAATCGTGTGTGTTTGTTAATATACAGACTTGTATAAAAACAGCTGCATATTGCCAAGTGCACACAACCCTCAATGGGCAGGGGAGTTTCATTCTTCAGGGACTCAAGGAGCTGATTAATCAGATTAAGTGCAGGAGGAAACATTTGGTCTGTCAAACTGACATTTGCATGTTCATAGGATTACAGAATTACAAAATACAGGAAGTAAGGACAACAGCAAAACAAGCAAGATACGAAAACACAAGCCAGTCCTTAGTATGAGTTGAGGTGAATCTAGAACAGGATGTTTGGGCTCCTGAAGACTGCTTATCTGCCAGAACATTTTCCCAAGTATCTACATATACATTTCAGCTACATGTGTTGGTTTGAGAACTGGTATCACAAGGGTTAAAAGAAGAACAAGGGCCTTTTGGTGACTGTGATAACCATAAATGCTCTCTCACATACAGTATTGGGAAGCATGCCAAAATCACAATAATACTCAGGGAGTATGTCACTATATGAAACAATATTATTAGCATCGTAAATTCTTTGGCGTTACTGAAGTGTTCATTCTTTCCTTAGGATAATAATAATATTGCTAACACCCCAAATAGGTTTTAAAACTCTGATTTTCCAATGCCTGTATATGACAACAAAACCTGTATGAATTATGTGCATAGCATACAGAAGATCTGAATTTAGCTATTCAAAAGATTACCACACGTGCAACAGTGAAAACTAAAACAGACTTAGTCAAATGTAAGAAATCATCTGCATCTGTCTAAGTCAGTATGACTTAGGTATGGGTTATCTCCTACATAGAACAAGAATTGCTCTAATGTACCTTTAGGGATAACAGCAACCCTTAAAATAAAGTATTTTAAAATATTTGATAATATTTCAGGAGAGAAGATTTTAGAATTTTTTAGAATATTCAAGGCACTCAAACCCAGTAAATACTTCCTATCCAAGTTTTTTCAAAGGTTCAGATCCTATTTTATCAGTAGGACAATAAAATAGACCATAAACATTCTCAAGTATGTTTCACATAAAGCTAAGACATGTGTTTGTTGTGCTGCTTTGCTACAATTTGTCTTTCAAAGATCAAAAGGCTCTCCACAATGCTTTGTGGAGTACAGTAACTGTGGTAGATCCTGGCCTACATTCATACAAACAGGAAAGTCACCCCAACATCCCCCCTTATTATTCTTGAGAAATGATACACTTTACCATCTAACAGGCCTTTTCTAATATTATAAACCTGGGTCCTAGAATTCTGTGATCACCAGTTTGGAAAGGCTTTGGGAGTCATCTGTATCCAACTCCCACTTCAACGCAGGGAGAAGTTCAAATTTAGCTATCTCTGGAAATGAAGAATCCAAGAGTTTTTGGGCAACCTGATCCAGTGTTTGACCATCCTCACAGTGAAGAATTTTTTTCATAGATCTAATTACAATTTCCCATGCTGCAGCCTCTGTTCATTACCTCTTGCCCTTTTGCTGTGAACCTCTGACAAAAGTCTAGCTCCATCTTCTCTATAAATCCCTTTTAAGAAGTTGAAAGTGACATTTAGATATCCCCCTAGCCTTATGTTCTTTAGTCTGCCACTATTGAGCTCCATGACATTTCTGTCAGCCCCTTTCTCTAGCTTACTGAAATCTCTCTGAATGACGGTCCTACCCTCCAATGTATTGATTGGTCCCTCACGGTGTGGTGTCATCTGCAAATTTGATGAGGATTTATAATAATTCTCACCACTCAGTTCATTAATAGAGACATTAATCAGTATTTGCCCCTGTATCATCTGCTGAGGAATGCCACCAGTAATCACCTGCCAGTTGGACTTCACACTACTAATCATAATCTTTTGGCAGCCTAACAAGTTTTGCAGCTGTCCAGCCTATTTTTACCACTTTGGCTGCAGAAATACTACTATGGGAGACCACATCTAAGTCTCTGTTACAGTCAGAGTAACAATATCCTCTGCTTTCCCCTTATCCACCAAGCTAGTCATCTCAGCCTCAAAGGTTGGTCAGACACAATTTTCTCTTAATGAATGCAAATTAGCTGTTACCAGCCACTGTGTTTTTTCTATCCCTGGACGTGGAAAAAAATCAGTAGAATTTACAGATTGACAGGAGGGTAGGGTTTGGGAGGGGCCTTTAGATATTGTCTGGACCAACCCCCCTGTTAAAACAGGATCACCTAGAGCAGGTTGCACATGATTGCATCCATGCAAGTCATGAGTATATCCACAGAAGGAGACTCCACAACCTCTCTGGGCAGCCTGTTCCAGTGGCCTGTTACACTCAGACTAGTTTTTTCTCATATTGAGATGGAACTTCTTGTGTTCAGGGAAAAAAATTGTTTGTTACCTTCTTCAGAGTCAAGACTGGACTGACTGGCCTATAGTTGTCTGAATCCTTCTCTTTGCCTTTCATGAATGTAGATTGATTTGCCTTTTTCTAATCACCAGGGACATCCTTGAATCACTACAACCTCTCAAAGATGCCAGATGGCAGCCTTGCAAACACTTAAAACTGTTCCCCCCAGCAACCTTGAATGGATATCAGTTCCATAGGCTGATGCTTCTCCAGTTTGCTTAAGCAGTCTCTTGCCTGGTCTTCCTCTACCATTAGTAGTATTCATTCCCAGAGGCTCTGCCGCTGGACACGGGATACATTAGGGGCCTAAAAACCAACCTTGCCACAATAAAGACTGAGCCAAAGAAGGCACCAGGTCTTTCCATGGCCTTTGTCATTATGACGCCTACCCTAAGCCATTTGTTTCTTCTTGTTCTGGTTTCAGCTGGGATAGAGTTAATTTTCTTCCTCAGAGCAGGTATAGAGCTGTGTTTTGGATTGAGGATAAAGACATTAAAATTTTAGTTGTTGCCAAGCAGTCAAGGACTTCTCTGCTTCTCATACTGGCCTGCCAACAAGAAAGCAGGAGGCACCCAGGAAGCTGGGAGGAGGAATGACCAGGAGAGCTGACTCAAACGGGCCAAAGAATTTTCCATTCCATATGATGCCATGCTCCGTATGTAACTAAGAGGTCAAATGGGAGGTGGCACAGCTCAGGAGCTAGCTGAGCTATTGTACTGTGCCTCACTTTTTTTTGTATATCCTATTATTAGTATTGTCCTTTTCTGTCCTATTAAGCTGTCTTTATCTCAGCCCATGACTTTTACCTTTGGCTTGTTGTTTCTTCTCCCACCCCCTGGGCAGGCTGGGGAAGCGAGCAAGTGGCTGGATGGCTGTGTTAGAAGCCTGCTGGATTAAACCACAACTGTTCATCTTCTTATAAATTCAGAAAAAATACAATCATGTTCTTTGTTAATATATTTAACCAAATTAACATTTTTATCATATTTATACAGCAGCTGGGAATGAAGTTGGATTGCTGTAGTAAACAAGTTCATTGCGTAATTTTCATTTACATAGTATATCAGCATAAGAACAAAACTATTTCTCATTATCTGGCTTTTACTGTTTGTGACTTTGCTAGATAACTTCTGGCCTCCTGTAATTTAGGAAATCTAGTCAACTTTGATCCACCATAGCATTTCAAATGTTTGGTTCCTCTGCACAAATATTTTATCCCATAAATTTACTTAGGTTAGCTAGAAACAAAATTCTCAAGCTAAAGAGATCTGCCAGGAAATCAACCAGTGGTAAAGTATTACTTTCTTATTCAGGCAAGGTCAGTAATTTTTTGTGTACTGTGAAGATGGGAATAACAGCTTCGTACCAGACATTAACCTTAGGCCTCTTTGCCAAGAGAGTTTTCTTCAAAGATCTGGAAGGTGAGTTGTTATAATCAGAAAGGTGCACTCGCAAATCAGCGTAGACACAATTATACAGAATGAAAACAAAAATCCCCTGCTTTGAGAGTGTTAACGTCTCAAAATCAAGCTTCCAAAAAAATCCTAGGAAAACACCATTTGCAGATGTCCTAGAAACTTTAACTCGGCATGCTCTGCTTATGCTTACAGGCTGGCTTTAATTCTGTGCTTTTCCTTTTCCCTACAATACCCATGCCATTCAAAGTACACAATAGACACTTTATGCCTCATAACAACTAGTCAATACTTACTTTACTTCTCCTCAGGATATGTCCCTTTGTTCAGGCTTTATTTACTATGCACTCTATAAATCTGCTCTGATTAGCATCACACAAGGACTCTGTGAGAGAGGGAGACAGAGAAGTGCATTCTCCCCGGTACCATTCAATATCTTCAGAGTGCAAGTCCTGCAAATACAAACCTTTTCACAATACATGTTCCAAATTATCCACATAAATGACACTGGAATACATAATACTCTCACTATATAACCTTCCCTTCAAAAACTAGCTTATTCCCAGAACACAAAATTTCACATTTTAATCTCTGAAAGAGGGAGGGTGACTGGTGGGAAGCAAACAAGAACATAATCATTTGTGCAACAAGGAAAAAATGGAAAAGGGCAAAATAAATTGTCAAGTGGCTCCTGAGCAGTTATTCTATTCACTAAACCCAGATCTCCCATCATGCTGTATCCATTTACCACCTGAAATACAAGTCAAAATCAGCTTCACATTCCTCTGTCTCCTGATCTGCTTCTGGTGCACTCATCATTTCCCTTGCCTGCTGGTAGCATCTGTCTTACTGCCTATAGCTCTGTAGTCTGCCTCACACCCACAAGTTTTGCCTTTCTAGTCAGCTTCCAAAAATCTTGGTCTTCTGTCTCCATTCCAGCTGTCAGCCCAGCCAGCATCTCTCCTTGGAGCTATCAGTATCATGTAAAGTTAAGGGAGGCTTTTAAAGCACAGGAAGGACAGTTTTCTTCCTTGCTTTGATGTCCCGCTCTGATTGGACACCTATCAACAACCCAGAGTTGGAATTGCAGAGTAAAATGATGAAAGTAAGGTAGTAACTTTTCACCTAACTGACTTCAAAATCTGGAAACAGAGCTGAAATCTCATTAATATTTCTTCATTTTTTTCATTGCAACCACTTTGAAGACAGTTTTCCAGCTATTTAGAAGTCACCCTGAGTTTTCATATGATCTACAAACACCGTACCTCAGATATAAACCATCAAATTCTTCTCTCCAGCAAAGGTAGATCTCATGTTTCACAGCACAGAGGTTATTCATTTGCTCAAGTCTTAAAGTGAGAAAAAGAACATGACATTTTTCTCCAACCTCATGCTCAAAAGGGCTGAAATCTCCATGTTACCTTACTTCCAAAACCCTCAACCTGAAGATGACATGCTATAAGGTTACGTTTGTGTTGTATGAGGAGAGAGGAGTAAATAATAGCCTACAGCTCTTGCCTTACTGTCAGCAGGCAGAAGACACGCACCACATCACATTTTGCAGTAGCCCTTGCAGGTGCATTCATCTCCAGCCAGGATGGAAAACTTCAACCTGAACACACAGAAGTAGAATATATGGTTTTACAAAGGTTGATAGGGAAAAAAAGCACTCTCGTAGTATTGCAAGAAGCTGACAGACAGGACTGGCCATATCAACCACTCATCCAGGTCTCCAGAATATAGACCTAAAGTTCATTGCAATGGAGAAGCTTGTGCCTTTTTTAAGCCAAAGGATCATACATGTCGATGTCCACAATGGTCTACATGTTCCTTACTGTTTAGACATTAATTTCTTTTCATGTCTGCTACTCTGGTGAACAGGATCAAACCCTGATCCCATTGAAGTGGGAGTTTTGCCAATGGCATGAACAAATAAGAGAATTTCCCCAGCTATAGGCTCTATTTTGAGGATGAGGCTTGGAGAAAATACAATTGTCAGGAAAGGAATTTAACCCTCTGCCTGTGCTTAGACACAGCATAACATATTTTGAGTATTGCTTTGGCATAAACAGTGGTAAATACCACAGGAAATCAAATTTTATTTATATAGTGTTTAGTCTTTATTTCTTAGTATATAGATAGCTATATGTATATAACATATCATATAGCTTATCTATATGCATGTAAATTATTTTTTATATAGTGTGCATTTATATATGTATGTACTCACATTGTACATGCAATATGCATGTAATTATATGCTTACAGTTACGGTGTCCAGGACTAAGAAAACACTTTTTATATATTAAGGTGCTTTCTCTGTTTGTTCTGGTCATGATTTTGTCCCTCCTTCGTGATCTTCAGATACAAGGCAGCTCCTGAGCAATCTGAGAAGTGACTGAATTTCTGTCACCTTCTTCAGAGCTTCAGGAAGGGGAAAGAAAAAAATAATTGTTTCTTCAGACCAAACCTCTTATGGGAAGATGTTGGTTTAAATGCTTAGAATGCAAGGCCCTCCTTAGCTTGTCTTTTTTGATGGGGGAGACAGAATCACTCACTGTGACGTTTAGTGAGAAGTATTCCATTCCCAGGGCAAGAAAGTCAAGATGCCTTCATCTTGTCCAGGAGGGAACTAACAAATGAAATTGCCCTGCGGCCAGCATCACAGATTACAGTGAAAGTTAAATTTTGAGCCACATGTTTCTCAAGTATAGCCTAGCATTTGGCGTAAGATCTGCACTGAGAAGAGCTGAATATCCTAAAACCAGACACACTGCAAATATAATGAGTGGAATGGAATAAATTAATTTTCTGTTACATCTGTGCTGCTTGGCCTTTGGCAACATCATTGATTCAAATAGGGTCCTTTTCACGTTCTGACTATCCATCATAAATGAAGGCTGGCCAGCAGAATGATTTTGACTGAAGAAGGAATGTGAAGGCTGGGAGCTACCAAAAGATGATAAAGTATGATTTAGTCATAATAACAGGTTCAAGAGAGAGAGAAACAAGGGCAGTAGAGTACTGGCCAAACACACACAACCCTTCCCACATCCCAGAGCATCACCCGATTGCTGATTTTCATCAGCCTGGTTGGGTTTTTTTTAATCAGAATTTTTATTTTTATCAGAATTATCCAATTATTACAGGTGAGTTCACCAGGACATTAGCGTATGAAGGTCAAAGAAAGTGTACCCCTGATGAACATAACTGGAAAACTGGTAACAAGGGTTGTGGTACTCAACAACTTTTTTGCCTCTTCACGTATCTCTTGAGAAGATAGACCTTTTTGGTATACAGTAGTATTATAGGACTATAAGATGTACTACAGGCAATCTAAGGGAGGGGGAGGAGAAAACAAGGAATATTACCTGAAAATATTTCTAATATTTGTCTCTCTTCACATATTTCTGTTTTTAGATACAGCAGGTGATACTGATCTAGTTGATAAATCATTTGTTCCATTCGTCCATGCTTGGAAACATTCCATTTGTTTATAACCTCTAGTGGAAATAGAGATATCTCAGTATGTTACTTATTTGGTTTATCCAATATTATTAACACATTTTTACTTACAATATTGAAACAACAGAACTAATTAATAAAAGACAAAAAGTCAAACCCAAATCAGTTTTGCACTGAAAGATTATAAGAAACATTTTTTTAAAAGAGCACAACTAGTTTCCAAGCTCATTCATGACTGAAATGGAGGGATATTTCCTTTGATCCAAATTCTGAGACATTTATCACTCCAGACCTATGCATAAAAGGTGGTTGTTAGCTCCATTTTGATTATGTAGCACTGTGGTGGATTGACCCTGGCTGGAGGCCAGGTGCCCACCAAAGCCACTTTATCACTCCCTACCTCAGCTGCACAGAAAATGTAATGAAAGGCTCATGGGAGAAGATAAGGACAGGGAGAGATCATTCAACAATTACCACCACAGGCAAAACAGACTCAACTCGGGAAAATTAATTTAAATTATTACCAAAGATCAGAGTAGGGTAATGAAAACTAAAACCAAATTTTAAAAACACTTTTCCCCCACCCCTCCTTTTTTTGCTCGGCCTCACCCCTGGTTTCTCTATCTCATCTCCCCAGCAGCACAGGGGAATGGGGAATGGTGGTTGCAGTCATTTCATCACACATTATCTCTACTGCTCCTTCATCCTCAAGGGGAGGACTCCTCACACTCTTCCCCTTTGCTAGGATGGGGTCCCTCCCACAGAAGACAGTCCTCCAGCAGCTTCTCCAACACAAGTCCTTCCCAGAGGCCGTAGTTCTTCCCAAACTGCTCCAGCATAAGTCACTTTCATGGGGTGCAAGACCTTCAGGAACAGACTGCTCCAGTGTAGTGACCATGGTGTCACAAGTGCTGGCAGAAAACCTGCTCCAGCATGGGCTCCTCTTTCCACAGGACTGCAGGTCCTGCCATGAGCCTGCTCCAGTGTGAGCTTCCCATGGGGTCACAACCTCCTTTGCATGCATCCATCTGCCCTGGTGTGGGAGCTTCCACAGGCCGCAGGTGGAATCTCTGCTCCACCATCATCCTTGATATGCTGCAGGGGGACAGCCTGCTTCACCAAGGTTTTGCCCATGTGCTGCTGCACAGGAATCTGCTCTTATGCCTTGGAGCTGTTCCTCCCCCTTCTTCTTCACTGCACTGCAGAGTTTTTTCTCTCGCAAATTCTCACTCCTCTTTCCAGCTGCAATTGCTCTTGGTGCTTTTTATCCCCGCTTCTTAACTGCATCACCCAGAGGCGCTACCACCATTGCTGATGGGCTTGGCTTTGGCCAGTGGTGAATCTGCCTTGGAGCCAGCTGTCACTGGCTCTATGGGATGTGAGGGAAGCTTCTGGCAGCTTCTCACAGAAACCACCCTTGAAGAGCCCTGTGCCACACATGCAATACATGTGCAAACATTGACTTGTCCACAGGAGTTTCTTACTTAGAAATGTGGTATGTGTCTGACATTTCCTTTCTGCTCCAGACTTCATTATCAACTTAAAGATAATTCCTTCCCATTTTTCCTCAAAAGTTTTGGATTCCTGAATTTAACAATTGACTTAGAATTAGGGATTTTAGGAAGTGACTCTCTAAACAATCCCTGTTTCATGAGCAGTTTTTACGTTTTGTTTTGTTTTTGAAGAAGGTACCATATAACACGCTATGAGATGTTAGATAATTTTACCTTTGTGGACTACTGGGTTTATTCTATCTGTTTAGTGGTAGATTGCATAAATCAACAGAAATTGTGTTTATTCCTTATATAGATTTAAAAGTATAATAGAGGATCAATATAAATTTAATAACCACACATAATGTAATAGAATTACTGCCTTTAATTAAATTAAGTATTTTCAGGACTGGATTACCATCTATATTTTTAATAGTATCAAAACCAAGTTATTGATGGATGAGAAAAATCAAAACCTATCGTATTTGGAAAGCTAAATTGTTAGTGATTAGTAAATATTAGTTCCCTGAGGACTTCGTATAGGTTACTGACAATGATAATGAGATTTCCCTCCCTCATAGTAAAGATATATTTTAGCTTCCAAAATTTATAAAAATTCTTCTTTAAAATACCTGTGCTATATTCAGTAAATGTTAATCCTATATTTTGATCTTATAGATTTATTTTTTTCTTCACCGACTAAATGAAATATAGCCCCTAAGCAATGAACTGTAAGGGCTTTAAAACTGTAGATATTATCAGCAGATGAAGTGTTACTTAGATAAAAGAATTATGAACCAGATTCAGATGTGACATATATATTGGACACCCTAGAATAAGTACTTGATAGAAGCTTTTATGCAGTAAGTGTTACCTGAAGGAGCTAAAGGAATAAGAAATACAGGCAACCTTGCAATTTCTGGAGGAGTGGGTGAAGATCAGATGAAATGACATACTGTCTGCCAGAAACAGGGTCCACAAACAGACCAGAGTCTCCAAAGAATCTTAATGGGTCCTCTGATGATTTTTTATGTTTAATTAAAGGATGATTTTTTTATGGCATGGCTCAAAGATGGCTGTGTTAGGGGAAGGACTAAAATACGTCATCGTGAGTACCTAACGTTATGTGATGTTTTAATGTTCATAGATGAAGACATATAAAACAAAAATAATTGGTAAGATTTTGAGATGTTCCACCAGTAGAAGACATACACAGACTGTACACTTGAGTACATATGTACTGTACTAGTGTAAGAATCAAGACTTAAACTAAACCTGAAGATTAATTATTTGAGGCACAACAAATCAAGCTCTGGAAAGAATACCATTAGAGTTTGGGCTAAAATATTCATAAATTAAAAAATAAATAGTAGGAAATTTAAAATGTTTCTGAGTAAAAGACCTGAAATACAATATAAGAAAAAAACCCCAAACTTTTGTAATAAATACAGTATACTCTCTTAATGCTGCTTCACTTTCTTGCAGCCGATATGGGATGGTAAGATTTTTCTGACCTCATTAATTTAAAACAATCTGTCTGGGGAGAAGTACGCAGTGACACATGTGCAAATCTGGTACAGCAGGCAAGATTTTTCCACAGTCTTTATTTCACTTCGCTGTTTCTGGGTCAAACTTCTGTGACCAGTTCTCATTTTCTTTTGATTTCCACCTTGCTCACATTTAATCTACAGATCACCACATTACCTTCTTAACATCACCCTTCTCCTCTGCACTGGGGCTGAGAGGCCCAAGAATTACTTCTTTGATAGCCTGCTCACTTTTTCCCCAAGTGATGTTAGTTACTATTTTCTCCCTTTTATTTTGTCTTTCTGCAGCTGCCTAGCAGGCCCTGCCAACCTGTGCTCCCCTCACAGATGCCTCACAGGTTTCTACCTTAAACTCATCATCCACGTGACTTGCCTACCTCCTGGGTTTCCACTTCCACCTCCTCTTATACTGTGCTAATTCTGGTACCACTCCACATGCATCATGTTAAATCTATTAGTAGTAATTCTTTACTTTGCTATTTTAAGGCTTTCTAGGAACCTTACTACGGAAGTGAGGGAGATTGCAGGTTCCTAACTTTTTAAATGCAGTCATGAAGAAAAAGTTGCATATCCTCAACCTGTTGCACTAGAGCACATAGTTGATTCCTGACTGCCAGCTTGTACTCAGAAGGACCCAGAATCCCAATCAGAAAAGGTTACATGCCTCCAGCTTCCTGACTAAGATGATGCTTTCCCTTGTTATTCTACTTCCATTATTCTGCACTGAGCGTATAGGGGAAAAAAAAAACCCTCTTACTTATGTCCTGTGCAATTCTGAAAATTGCCCACATACATCAGTTCCCACGGTCATGACCTTTATATCTCCCCATGTACCAGCATTGATGCTTTAGCATATACTGTCAAACTTGAAAAGCCAGTGGGTTTCTGCTTATCTTGCCTCCCTCCATTTACTGCATCTACATTACGCATCAAGGTTCATAAATGCGAAAGAGAAAAATGGCTCCACATAAGATGTTGGAAAGCATCTTCCTTGGTTTATAAGTCTTCTCATTAGAAGGTACACAAACATAGCAATGGAGCTCACAGAGGAGAAGGAAAGTAATTGTAATTCTATCAAGACTTCTAATTCAAGCAAACTGCTTCAAATGTTAATAGATTTCACACGGAATGCCATCTAATCCTACACTGCCAATTTATATAGTGGGACAATCACCTGCACTGACATGTTTAATGTGCTTTTTGTAGCCAACCACCTTGAGCTGCGATCTCGTCAGTTCTCGTTAGGCAAATGAAGCAGAGCTGGGCCAGCCTGTGGACAGGAGACCTCTGGGGACAGCTGGATGGTCCAAGATGCTTCCACCAGGAAATATGTCCAGCCATTAAGGAAGACACTCCACAGCAACCCCTGCCACCCCACCCAATCTCAGGCAGACTTGCCCCGACAGTTAGCAAATCTCTGCACCTCCCTCTTGCCTCTGCTTCACCCTCCTCTCAGCCAGAAGCAGACATGGCAGCAGTGCCTTGCCTCAGGAGGTGATAGTATTCCCTATGGGTCCATATTAAACTAACATCGCAGCATGTGGCAGGAGGCACTCTGCTAATAGAGGTTTTGTCCTTGGGATGAGAAATAAAACATTATCTGACTTGTGGTCATTAAAAATCCCACAGTGCTTTTCACCGGACTGGGGTTTAAGACCAGTATCCTGATCATATTCTAACGTGGGTAATTGCATTTCACCTACTTATATTCCCCTGACGCACCAGCTGGATTCTCCTGTTCACCTCTTGAGCTGCGATCGGTAGCACCAGCAACGCGAAGGCCGCTGCTACACACTGCCCTGCTGACGGCTGCGTTTTAGCGAAGCGCATCGCTTCCTACATACAGAGCGTTTCAGCTTCTTTGTGGAGCGTCTTGATGCATGAGAATGGTGCTATATATACACAGGGAAAATAATCAGTCAATAAAGGGAAAATTATTTCAAAATAAATTAGTCAGCTCTCCCCACAAATCATTAACTTAAAAAAATTAATCAGAAAATGCAGTATATACAAATTAATATCTCGGTTAGGTGAAGAAGTAAACATTTCTCTAATATAACTGAGAGCATAGATATTGATTTCTGAGCAGATAAGGTTACTGCAGCCTCTAGCAATCCTATGATTAAATCACTAGCTTCAGCTCTTGCATCAGTATTTCCTTTGGTTATAAAAAAAAAAAAAAATTTAAATATATATATGCAGAGGATATCTCCAGATTCCTAGAGCCGCTCCTCTGAGTAAACTGGCAAAAATGTAAATATTTCCCTGAGGGTTTGTGATCTAGTTCTAGATTATCTGTCTGAAGTTTATCATTTTAGTACTTCTTCGAATTAGAAGTAGTTTCTGACTTTCAGGTTTCATTTGTTAAAGCTTTGAAAGGAAATAAATTAAAAACTGCAACCAGCCCCTGTGACAGGGCTTTCTGAGCATGCTGTGGGCAAACGGATTTGTTAATCTCATGTTCTGACCTAAGTCTCCAGAAAGTTAACACCATTCTCCTTTGGTTTTACTGGACTTTAACCCAGGATTCCCACTTGGAGGCAGCAGGCACTGTGAAGATAAAGTAGTCCCATTGCCAGAAATTGATGGTTTCTTATAATTCAACAGCGTCAGTAACAGCTGCGCAACACAAACACCTTTTAAACTCCATAACCTGCCATCAGAGCAATACATGCCATAAAACATTCAAGTGAATTTAGAGATCTGAAAAAAAAAATAATAATGCACTGAAATTAGTGGGGCTGGGTTAATTTAGATGAAATCAAAGCCTAGAGATGCCTTGGTAAAGCAGTTTGTTTATTATTGATTATTACACTTCTAACAGATTCAACTTTCAGTTCAATAAAATTTATCTTCTTATTGGTCTTGCCAACTTTGTCTTAAGGAAAACAGAGAAGGAGAAAAAAAGAAAAAAAGTTTTACAAAAAAGCTTTCTTTGAAGCTACCTTAAATGTCTCATATATTCAGGAACTGAAGTAGTATACAAAGTGGCATATTTTCCTTTTTAATTAAAACAATGGGAAACTAGAACATTAAACCTATTGAATTTTTTATATATAAATTATATGAAAAACTTAAAGGCCAAGAATGAAACTCTATTGGAACAGCAGCCCCAAGCAGAATGATCTGTTAAAAGGATTAAAGAAAAAAGTATCTGAAAATTAATACAAAAACAGAAGTTACTGGAGATTATACTTTTCAATTTAACATCATTTGTTCCTTATAAATATTTTCTATTTAAGGAGTAATATTCATTAAATATTGATAAAGTCTTTATTAAAATAGTTTCATAGTGGCACAATAATTTTTTTATTCCTGAAACAGTAGAGAAAATAAGTCCTAAATTGGCACATTCGATTACTAGGAAATCAGAACCCATGGGGAGTTCCCTCCAGACTTACAGACCCACCAAAGCAACTTATGCCTCAAGGCCCAGTTACTCCTGGCCAGCAGAAGGCCATCATGCCCTGGGAACATAGAAAGGGCCACAAGCGGTGCCAGCTGAAGACACTCTCCTTCCCGATGCCTACCAAGGCATCTTTGGTCACTCAAGGAAACAAAAATCTATCAGTGCACTTGTTACAAACACAGTGCTATAGTAGACTGCAGAATAACAAAAGTACGCCCTAGGCAGCTAGTGCTACACAAAGAGTCTTTTTTCTGGCAATAATCTTTCATCAAGAAAAGTTCATTCATACCGCCTCTCGCTCATTACTTCATTGGAGGAGGTAACTACATTTTTCAAATTTGTCAACACGCTTTTATTTCACGTATCTTTTTGTTTGTTCCTTCCACCTTCCCTTCTTTCCCAATGTGTTTTTATATCTTTTTGTGATGGTGACACTGCCTGCAAAGGATTATGTTTTGCTAGTGTTCATTACTATTGCTATCAGTATTTTCAGCCAATCATTAAAAGCAAACGTTTCATTCAACTCAAAGGTAATATGTTTTGAAAACAGTGAAAATAAATACTGATTTTTTTTCTTGTACATGTGTTAAGATAATATAATTTAGCAATCTGTAGCAGCTATTATAGCAAATTTTCCTAGTTCTAATAATCTACTTTTTATTCTGTTTCAAAACCATGCTGGTTTTGTCTGGAATAGAGTTAATTTTCTTCATAGTAGCTGGTAAGAGGCTGCGGTTTGGATTTGTGCTGGAAAGAGTGTTGATAACACCGGGATGTTATCCTTACTGCTGATCAGCGCTCACACAGAGCCAAGGGCTTTGCTACAACTGACCAAACTGATGTTCCATATCATATGATGTCATGCTCAGCAATAAAAGTAAGGGGGTCAGTTGGCAAGAAGGATCATTCTCAGGGACTGGCCAGTCATTGGTCAGTTAGTGGGGATCAGTTCCTTTCATTTGCATCACTTGTCTTTGTTGGGTTATATTTCTCTCTCTCTGTTATTTTCCTTTTAATTACAATTATTACTACTATTATTATTATATTTTATTTCAATTATTAAATTGGTTTAATCTCAACCCATGAGTTTTCTTAGTGTCACCCTTACGATTCTCTCACTGAAGGAGAGAGAGTGTGTGGCTGTGTGGTGCTTAGTTACGGGCTGGGGTTAAACCATGACACAAAATTAATAGTCAGAATGGTGTAGTTACACATAAATAACTGTAAGCACTTCTCAAAGCATCTCTCAAGCAAACATGAAATCATAGCCAACTGACATCATGGCAGGAATCTTAAATTTGGCTTTTCCAGAAAAAATTAGATTTTTTTTTTTTTATGAACAGACATAAATGGAAGGCTCTTGTTCAGTATTTATTAGCTTTAGTGTGTTCTTGCCTTGCAAACTTTACAGTGGAATAATACAACAGATCTTAGCAAATGCTTAAATCAGTTCTACTATTGACCTTGTCCTGCTATCATTCATCATAGGGAAAGTTTTCTTTTGATGTACATATCATAAGCTTGTCTTCAATTTTCAGTAATATATTGAGAAGATGAAGGAAACAGAAGAGTAATAGCAAATGCAACAGCATTTCCTCCCCCCCCCCCCCTTTTGAAATTTCCTGAACTGCGTTCTGCTTTCAAAGCAATAACCTTTCTGGGCATATTACGGAAAACAGCAGAGGATTCATACTCCTAGTTTCAGAAACACGTTTTCCACTTTGTGTTAGTCATATAAATGCAATGCCTGCATTATATAATTGCTCAGTAATACTCTTAATTCCATCCCTCATAGCCACATGATGAGCAGGAGTATATAATTTGCACACAGAGGGAACAGATCCCTATCTGCTTGCTACACATGGATGAGGGAGCATTTTGCTTTAGTCATTAGATTGAAGAGTGTTTTATCCTACTTAGTTTGCACTGCTCTATGTGCCAGCACATTTCAGCTTGAGAAAAGAAGGCAAACCTCACCAGCTTAACTCCCTTTTAAGATTATTTCCTCTCTAGGAAAAAAGATAATGTTCACTGAAATAATCTGTTTAAAACTAGTAGGGAAAAAACTTTTCCCAACACTGTCAAGCTCTTTCTGAGAGCAAAGACTGCTCTTCTTTTGACCCAAAGAGTCTTCATACTGAGGGCAAGAACCTTGTTTAGTTTTAGAGAATAGAATTTTAAATTTAAACAAACGATTTTTCAGTCCTTAGGCTCTCATCTCCATGGCAACCAGGGACATACGGGAAAATCTTGCAACTATTGAGTAGACACATGCTTTATATATTATTAATGTATTATTTCCTAAAGGAAGGTCCAGATGACTGTGAATTCCTTTTTTCTATAGCTATCTTGGCCTTCCTTTCAAAGGTTTTCTTGTTATTGCCCAGGTGTCCTCCAATCTCCACACAATTGAAACAGAGCCCTCCCTCTTTTCCTTCCCTAAGTATCTTTCCATTAGTCTAGTCTCAGACTCCAGATGACCCTAGCTTTCCTCCCACTCAGGTACACAACTTCTAACCTTATTTTATTTGTCCATCCATATAATCACTCACATCTTCTAGATCTTGAAGGTTCCTCAGGCACAAGATATTTAAAAACTTGAGCTGTCTGGAATGAGAGAAGCAGCAAGTTTTCATCCAAGTCTTCATCCTGCTGTGTCTCAGCTATTGCAGTTTCTACCCCTCTGGCCTAAATACCATATGTCTTCACTTTTATCTGTTCAAATGTTTCTGCCAAAATAACTCTTCTGGCTCGTACATTTCTGGCACCATCTCCCTCATTCATCTCTACAAATTCCTTCCTGACTATAAGACATTTTATAGGTTAGCCATTTTATACCTACTATCACCAAAATTATCGCTGCTGAAGGTAGGATCACTTGAAGCAGTGACTATTTGAATAATATCAAGGATGGCAGCAGTACTGCTTTTCATGCATACAGCTATATTCAGAATTTCTGTTTCTGTTTTGCTCAGAATCAAGATGAAGATGCTAGTGAGGCAGCAGCTCTCTGTTGCTTCACACTCTTGTGCCTCATCAGACCTATGAAAACCTCACAGGTATAAGGCAGTTTATACGCTATCAGCATGGAGCAACATATTTTTCTAGAATTATTTCACTCCCACATTACTCTTCTTTACTTGCTTTGACAGAAATTATTTTCTTTCTCTACTGCTGTATGATGGTTATACAGAACACGATACAGCTGTGAAACTTGAATCCTTAGATTCTGCTACAAGATAAATAGCCATCTCTAACGGGCATATTTGCAGCACATTTGACTCATGCTAGGTAAACAGGGCAGAGGCTGACTGAAGTAGATCATCACAGGTGGATCCTGCAAAACAAAATATTTGGCTGCTCCTTTGTATTCCATGGATCACAGAAAAGCTGATGGCTTTTAACAACTATTGCCAGTTTGGTTTTGGGTTGGGTTTTTTCCCCCTCTGTATATTTGATTTCCTTGTTGAGGACAAGGAATCATGGCTGGAAAGACATATCCTGCTTTTTAAACCATTTGTAATACAACAGTTGGAAAAAAGAAAAAAAGAATAATACACTTAGACTGAGAGAAGATTGTGGGAACAGTAGATAATAAATATTCTATTTTTGCATTACATATTGCATTCAAACTTACACTGTAGCTCTGCAATAGTGCTTGGGGTTTTCAGTATTACGTGATGTTTTATGTGATTCCATTAGTTATCTCCTTTTTTTTTTAAAGTTTAATATATTTTTGTTAGTGCACCGTCAGATAGCTAATAAGGTATAAAAAAAGTCATTAGCTTAACCTCAGAAAGATATCTTAACTAGTGAACTATAAAATTCTGAGCTCTTTTAAGCGTCACCTGGAGAACTGGGAGGAATCTTCCATCTCTTTAATTCAAAAATCTGAAATTGAATATCCTGCTATACTTGAATAAGCAAATGATGAGTGCTGCTTATGCAGTTAGCTCACAGATGTGGTCACCGCAAGAAAGGGCAAGAAAGAAGAAGCATATGTGACCAAAAAATTGAAAAGATATTAATGAGATTTCAAATGGAGAGTGAAAATCTGAAGTCATCATACACTTAAGTGAGACTGAAACTAAAGAGTTGGAGGGTTGCTTTTTTTTTTTTTTTGCTTTTTGTTTATCTAGTAATTTAAAAATGACTTTATCTAAAGAACTGTGTCCTCTCATTAAATAACCCCAAATCAAGCAACTTGGATCTGCACAGCTGAATGTGTATATCCAAAGAGAATTCTAAGGAAGCCCATGGGATTCCACATGGATTACAAGAAGACAAGTTGTATGATGAGTTCATTAAAATTTTGTTGATAATTGGAATTGTTTTCATTTTTTATCTCTATGTAGATACATACACACACAGAGGTAAAGGCCAATCATTTGCAATGGCTTGTTGTTAAATATTGAGAAATCAAAGGTTAACAATGAGCACAGAGCTGTAGTTCATTGAATGTGACCCATTTTAAACTGAAAAAATACTTTGTCAGAAAAAAAATTGCATAATGGGGATTAAAATCAGGATTCCACATTTTGTAATAAAACTTAGTCTCCTCTGTTTAGTCTAAAAAGCAACCGAGCATATAGGATAGCAAGGGAGAGCCAGTGGCTGAATAAGTAGACCACGAATTCACATACAATTAGATGTAGCTGGCATTAAAATATAGCATAGCTGCAATTTAAAAACTGTTGAATAGAAATCTAGTAAATCATAATTGGAAATTTATTAAAAGATATGGAATAAATTACTGTAGATATGGATTCATATTTGCTTCAATTTGAACCAATGATTTTGCAACTCAAATCCTTCCTCATATTCCATCTCTACTATTTACAAGAGTTTTCTACGTTACCAAGGCAAAGATATATTAGAAATAAGGAAAAATTCTACAAAATCTTTTCTTACCTTTACCACAACAAGGCTTTATCGTATTTTACAGCCTTTATACAAAAATGGACAAGTTTGGGGTTTTTTTTGTTCACTTTATCTTCTTAACCATACAGTAGAAATAAGGCCAGATATTTTACTTCCTCTGTTCCTAAGTACCTCACTGCTTTCTTTTCCATTTTACCATTACATCTCAGATGAAATATCCATGTATTCTTCATGACCTTAACCCTTTTTTTTGTCATTGCAATTATCTCTATAAGTACATACATTGTATGTATAAATAAAGCATTGAGGAGTGAATTGTCATCAAAGGATGATACAAGGAAAAGCTTATGCTTTAGCATGTGAGCCAAGTTCTTCACAGCTACCTCACAAGAAAGCATAGTATTAAGTAATAGAAAAGCTGTACAACTGGCAGAGTAGTTTGATCTCATGTAAAAACAGGACTTCCCCCCTTCTGTTTTCTTCAGTAGAACCATCAGTCAGGGGAAAAATATAGCTAGGTTTTATGCAAAAAATGTAAAAAACAAACCCTACCTAATGCACTAAAATAATCTCCTCTTTCTTTACAAAACCCCATATGTCTCTGTGAATGAATACAGTTAAACAAATTATTTCTACTTCTGCCTTTGGATTTATTTTAATTGTGTGACTTCAGAGCACTGCAGCGCATGTCAGAATGTGTGCAGACAACCCCCGTCCCACAGCTGTTGCCTTTTCTGCTTTTCATAGGTTTATATCAGTTGAGCAATACAGCTCGATAACCTGCACTCCAGTTTCTTGCATCTCAGACCAGTAAGGAACGTCTTTCTTATTTCTGGAAGCTGCACTTAGTATTTGGATAGCTTAAGAACAATGCATTTAGTGCTGACAGCTCTTTATCACACCCATCTAAGAAAAAGTTCAGCTGAAAAAAGCCCTTCTGCTGTAAGGAGAGCTGTTATTTATCCTAATTGATACACAAAATAAATATCTCTAAACTCTCTAGTAGGGACTAGCAGGCTGCCACATCAAGATAGAAAAGAAGAAATAAAAACCTGCTGTTCATAAAAATTGTGAGACTTCACTCTTCAGCCTCTGACAAAAGTATCCTGGAGTGAGTTTGTTGTGCTCCGATGATGAAAACTTAGCCATACCATCTGTTTTAGAACAGAGTTTAGTTAAACACAGACCCTTGTAGATGCTGAATATAAGCAACTTGATCCATCTATTGACAGTGAGCTGAGCAGTAAAGACATCTGTTGGAGTTCTGCTAAAGATCGAGATGCCTGCAACTACCACATGGCTTGTGATTTTTCCACACAAGCATCACCTCTCTCAACCCGCTGGAGATGCTCTGCCTAATGTGGCCCAGGAAGCTGCCAGCCCTCTTTGCTGCAAGAGTGCATTGCCAGGCTATGGTCGACTTGGTGTCCACCAGAGTCTCCAGGTTCTTTCCAAAACAGCTGCTTTTCAGTCAGTCAGCCCTCATCCCATGCTAGTGCATGAGGTTATTCTTTTTCAGGTGCAGGGCTTTGCAATTCCTTTTCTTTGAAATTTTTCTCCAACCTGCTTCACCTGCAGTGAGCTATAAAATTAATTTGTACAACAAAGGCCTGTGAACAAATGATGAACGGAGGCTAAGAAACAGTGTCACAGAAAATGCAGTTAGAGAGGAGTTTAAAAAAAAAAAAAGGAAAAAATAGAAAAAAAGAGGGGAAAAAATGGAATAACCTTGCAGAATGACAGCAGGAATAAAGAAGCTGTTAATGGTACTCCAGAATAACTTCTAAACTTCTATCATGAAACTGTGTATGTGCCAAAGGAAGAAAGGAATTGCAGGAAACATGCCTGAAATATTCCGTTTCCTTTTACAAATTTTACCCTAGAAATACGCTTACATTTAAAAAAATCACATCAAGCTCTTATAAAATATTCACCTTCACAAACTAAGTTTTCAATAAAGTATTCCATGTATTATATACAGAGCTGACAACAGCTGGAAGTGGAGGCTACGAGCCACTTCCCATGGCAGGACTCTTCTCTCTTTAGTTGATTAGTTATATCTCGTTGTCCCAAGGCTTTTTTTTTTTTAATTAAGGAATCATCCTGATAGAAGAATATATATAAGTTGTTCTCCCAACTGAATGTCCTCCTATTCCACTCAGTTAAAAGCTTCCAAGAATCTCAGTTCACACATATCCAGTAGCAACTTCTTAGAATTTGAATAATCTCCAACAGTAGATACCACTCAAAGATGTTCCCTGAAATTAATCCTCTTAGATATGATGAATCCTTTGCTACGGAGTCAGAAGTGAGGATCAGGACAGTGGCAACACAGAAGGGAAAATGATACTGTTTTCTGGCATATAGCAAAGTAAACCCATAAATTCAAAGATAATTTCTCCCTACATCGTCCCTTAAAATAATCATACAAACTTAAGAGTCCCCTTCCTCTATTCATGTTGGAAGTAAGCTGATAAAAGATATCTGCGGTCATTAGAGAAGTATTTTTGCACATTCACTGTGGATGATCATTTTACACTTTTTGGCACTTGAGTTTATGCTGGGATAAATCAAAACTAATTTTGATTAAGACCTAGCACCACAGAGTATGGTCCATTACAGAAGAAACAGAATCCCATATTGATCACATGCAAAGTATATACCAGCTGTAACCAACTGTTGATGGTTCTAACAGAGACATCCAAAAACTCAATATAGAAGCACCAAATACTGCCAAGCCAACATGCAAATTTAATATGCAAATATACATGAAAACACATAGGGATATATATAAAAAGAGAAATTAAAAAAGCATTTGCAAATTCTCTTCTGAAGAGAATATGCCTATAAGGATGTTTCAGTCCTAAGCACTTAAAGATTTTGGTCCATGCTGGGTTCTAGCTAGCACTGAATCTCTTAATAGACCAAGGCTAGCAATGGATTCCAATTCAGCAGTCAATCCCACTTACAAGCGGTAGGGAGACAACGAACTACAGCAAATTCAATGCTTTTGCCCTTGAAACAAGACCACACATTTCTTTTGCAACTACAGGGCAATAAAATAGATGGGATGAAATTACAGTTGGATGCATATGAGTTTGCAGCTTTAGTAACACCTAGATGAAAAATAAAAATATTAATTACAAAATTCCACAAAAGCTATATTAAAGTTTGAACACATGCAACATGGAAAAGCAATTAGCACTTATATATCTAAATGTAAAAGTCCCTGTTAACACAACTATCTGTAGGTGAGTTAAAATTACAAGTTTCTACCTAAAATGTAGAACTCGCTCGCTAAATCACTTTGATTTTCACATGACACACAGCAGCACAGTCAATATACCTAAATATATATCCTGGAAGGGATTTGAAAGGGACTGTGGCATGTGTTTTCTGGGGCAGGGGAGGAATCTAAAGTAAAGTGCTCCAACTGATAGCTCCCTTCATTTCTCCCGAACTATGCACTGCTATAAAAGTTAATTATTTAGTCTGCTGCTGCTTCATAGCATCTAGAGAAATGGTGGCATATGTCTTAGTCTGTACAATTACCTACCAGCCAAATCAAAAGGAAAACTTATCAGATATGAAATATCATTCAGTAGGGAAGAAACCTCTTATTTAAATACTGCTAGTAAGATTTTTGTAAAAGAAACAGAAGAACAGTAATGAAAACCATTCAGTAACAACAATAAGTTGATTGATTTTTGTCTTTTATTTTTCTGTTCTTTCTGTCTTCTTCAGCTTATTTTTCCTATCAGTTGTTTTGAAAATAATTGTTCACCTAGAAGAAAGGGTAGCATCCTATGAAAAGTGCATAGGTTTTCCAGCAATAGTTTTACCACATTTAGCAAATCCATTACCTATGTCTTTTGTTTTTTATTCATTTTTGAGTCCAAGAATTTCCAGGGCAACACAATCTTAATGAATTAACATAGAGCACTTTTCATAGTACTACAGTTGTGAAGAACCATAGAGTGGTTTGTGTTGGAAGAGACCTCAAAGAGCATCTTATTCCAAATCCCCTGACATGGGCAGGGACACCTCTCATTAAACCAGATTGCCCAAAGCCCCTTCCAACCTGGCCTTGAACACTGTCAGGGAGGGGACAGCCACAACCTCTCTGGGCAGCCTGTGCCAGTGCCTCACCTTCCTTGTAGTAAGGAACTTCTTCCTAATATCTAATCTAAATTTACCCTCTTTTGTTTTAAACCCTTTACGCTTTGTTCTATTACTACACTCCCCAACAGAGTTCCTTTCCACCTTTCCTGTAGGTCCCTTCAGGTACTACAAGGCTGCTACAAGGCCTTCCAGGAGTCTTCTCCTCTCTGGGTTGAACAAGGCTGATTTTCTCAGCCTGTCTTCACAAGAGAGCTGCTCTAGCCCCCTGATCATCTTAATGCCCTCCTCTGGATTCATTCCAACAGCTCAATGTCTTTCTTGTACTTGCATTCCAACAGCTCAATGTCTTTCTTGTACTTGGGACCCCAGAGCTGGATGCAGTACGCCAGGTGGGGTTTCATCAGAGAAGAGTAGAGGGGGAGAAAAACTAAACCCCATCTGAATTGAGACAAGAAATGTAGGAGAAAAGTTTTCCACCCTTGGGAAGAAAAGCATGATAAACAGTGACCTATACAAATAATAATTTAAAAAACCCAACCTTTTCACTTTAGTGTATATCCCACATATAAATGCATCAGGATCCTAATGAAAATAAGGCAACTGGAAAAAGTTTTTCCTGAGAATATAAAGAGATTCTGTAGTACGTATCTCTCAAATAGCAGACAACAACAATTTATCTTCAGAAACAGTTAATGCAACAGAGAAATATTTGATCAGTACTAAAACTTGAGTTATGTCTTCTTTAATGAGAATATGTTGGAGACAAGAAAATGCAAGGATTTGTTCCTAGAACAGACTAGTGGTTGAAGCCCTCAGAGTTCGTCTTCTTGTATAGCTGACTATAAGCAGAATAAGGCTAGGGACTAAATTCTTGCTTGTGCCTGAAAGTAGGACTAAAGGGTAGGCAAGGATCACAGACCATGAGAGACATAGCAAAACAAATACAGTTACATATGGCACTCACTCTGATACCCTAATGGCTTAGTAAATATGTTCTACAGCACCAAGAACCTGATGGACTATAGGAGCACAGGAAATTAATGTTTCCAAATTTATATAGATGGTCTTCGACTTCTAGGAAAATTTCTAGGAAAATCCCACATTTTGAGAGCTGACCTCTGAGAAACTGTAAATACACATATGGTAGATCAAGGCAGAGGAAATTTTTTTACTGACTGAATTTCCCAAAAAAGATCGGATTCTAAAAGATACGCATGTATGAATTAGTTAAAAGATATATCACTTATACATATATGTGTATATTTTGCTGTTTTCAACAATGCATTTATAAGTTACGGTCTGCCCTGCATTGAAGGTACTATATCTACTTAGTGGGATAGAAATTATACAAGATCCCACTGAAATGAAGCAGAGCTTTACTTTGGTTTATTCACAGCCAGACTTTCACTCACGGGGCTTGTAAGGAGAAATTTCCAACATGCAGGGATGTAGTGCATCTAAGTCAGGCACCCAAATCTTTTCAGTCCCCTGCCTCTCTTTACTTGCGTTATCACTGATATTTCCACTAAAAGTTTCCCTGAATCAAAGTTTCCCCTAATAACATGATCCTCCTTCAGTATGAAACACATCTAAATAAGATGATATATTTAGATGGTAGGTAAAACCTTAATGCCAACAGAAACGGCTTCAGAAGAGGGAAAATGTCGTTTCATTCTTAAAAGGAAAGAAAAATACCAACTGATAAAATGGTCAAACAGGGCTTGATCACAATTTATTTCTGACCTTTTAATGTCTTCTGTTCTCAATGATTTTCTGTCATTTCTGCCTAGCTTGGACCTGAGACTTGTCCCAGAGGTATTTAGCTTTATGTTGCTATTTAACTTTCAACCTCCGTTTTCAGGATTGAAAGTTAAGTAACTAATTGTCACCGAGATATCCAAGGGTTTATCAGCTGTCCAGATCTACCTATTTGGAAAAAAACCTTACACTGGCAAACTTTCTCATACTCATTCTTCATGAAAGGTAGTTTTATATCATAACTAGGTTACAGCCTACTGCTGTCAGTGTCATTGCCCAAGACCATGACGACTACCTGCCCATTGTTCTGGTAGGCAGCAGGTCCTTTTGTTTTAAATGTATGACATCATAAAATAGAATAACCTCATCCACTACATGTAAAAAAAAGAAAAAAAAGACTCACCTCTATATTATTACCTTTGTCTTTAAACGTGACTGGTTGTTAACCAAAGAAACATATTCTGTTTACATGTGTCCACTAGTACAGACAAACTGCTGGTGGCATATAGAAAATTTCTCCATGGGTGTATATACCGTTATGTGTTTTATCTTGTACCACCCTGCATTTTATTTTTTGCATATAACATTTGAGGAGCCGACAAAGCACAGGCTTTGCAGGAAGGTACAAAGAATGATTTGAAGCACAATTCTGCATTTTGCTGTGCTTTAAAATAGTCATTTATGGGGAAGTATTAAAGACTGTTGAGAAAAATGACTCTCCAGAAGACAGACACTAGCCCATACATGTACACGTGTACACAGATTACATCAAGATAATAGGAAAATGCTTAAACTGTATGCTCATATTTTAGAAAAAAATTTTAAAAGCCACACATCTGTCAAATCTGTTGTTTATCCAAAGCAGTTATTGCCCTTGAGTTACATTTCTAGACCTTATTGAAGAACAAGCGATACATTGTTAACGTTTAGATCAATAAACAATTATTGTTCTTTGTGAGATGCTGAAAGGGGATTTGGAGAGTTTACAGGTAAGAGGCGTAATTTACCAGCGGCTGTCAAACAACTGCAGCACATTCTTTCTCTGCGCTCCCCTCCCCTTCCTATTTGCACCGGCTTCAGCAGGGACCCTGTCTGATACTGGTTGGCTGTTGCCCCATGGCATGACACAAACTCACCATGGGACTGACAGGCCCTCTCAGTTCCTTTCAATGGCAGAAGGGGTGTTCAACACTTATCTGAGGGTCCCCAACAGCTATTATTCACCAGAACTATTGTTTCATTAACTCACAATGATTTTAACTTTAAATAAAATAAGAATCTTGGATGACAAGCTTGCATCCTTGCAAACACATAAATAATGCCACTTAGTAAAGAGCTTTTTCTATCCTGAAAACCAAAATGACCCTTCCACTTTCGTTAGAAGTCAAGTAATTACTGTCGTCAGCCACAAATATTTTGTAAATAATGAATAACCTGAAATCCCAAGCTTCATGTCTGTTTCCCTTATGCATACCCACAAGCCCCATTTTTAACCACTTCTCCACTCAGAATGGTGTTTGTACAAAAATTAAACCCTCCCAGAGTGGGAAATTTTAGCTTTTTCTAATAATAAGTTTATTGATCAGCTGGGTTTACTAACACCAGTATAGTGTCATCCTGTTCTTTCTCCTCATTTTTGCACTTGCTTAAAGAATTATTCTTCTAAAAAACATCCCCTTCCTCTGCCTTGTTACAGCCTTTACAAGGCTTAGTTTGATCAATTGTGTCAAGAATGAAGCTTAGATCCAGGAACGTGGAGGGATCTATAAAATAGATCATAAATTGTTTCAGAAAGAGCTTAGTAATGATACTTTGCTAGCACCTGATACTATGAAATACTCTCTTTTGGTTTTCAAAACAAGAACAACTAAATGCAACAAAATCTTAATAACAATGTGTCACCAAAAATCATTCATTGGGAAGCAAGCGAATTAAGAGCCTAATTGATGTTCCTTACAGGTCACTGACGTTATTAAAAGAGCAGCTAGCACTCCTGAACCAGATTCTGCTTTCCCTTGTTCCAATACACCTCTAAGGCTGTCCTCCAGCGCCCCAGTGCCATTCCATGGGAACAAATCTGTGCCTTGCACACATGCAGAAACTTTCATTCAAAATACTGATCTCAAAGTGTCATACAAGCACTGCAGAGTCTGTTTAATGCTATTATACTTTGCAGATAAAGGAGAAGAACAGGGAAGAGTTGTGATCAGGGAAAGCAGCTGCAGATGTGCAAGCATGACGGGCAGGGGCCAGCGGACCTGCAGAAGAGCAGCCTAAACCACGAGCACATTGCACAGTGGTTGCACAGCCAGAATGCTCTCACACAGGCAGCAGCTGGCTGAGGACATCAGTTCTTCCACCTTATGGTGAAATGGCTCGTTCCCCCACCCCCCCCACCCCCACACCCAGCAGTTTTCTGCTTTGATTCTTGGATCAACAACCATTTTCTTGGCACTGTCCTACACTCCCTCTAGACTACAGGTGTTGCTGCACATACCTCACATGCATCTCTCCCCTCTCACACCATTCTTCTGTAGAGATGTCTTTCCCTAAAAGAACACACTACAAAATAAAGAAACAAAGAGCATCAGTTGATATTTATTCATTCCCATGTCAATTTGGACTGACTGATTGATTCATCAGCTTTCCAAGCCACCCCTCTTCCATCTCGGTGAAACAGAGACATTTTAGGAATATCCTTTTTGGTGGGTAAAAATACCAGGAACAAGCATACAATAAAGTACCTTCCCTGCGAAGCCTTGAAAAGACAAACAATCTCAGAACAGGAGTTAGCACACACAACTCCCCAAATCAACTCAAGGCAGAAATATGGAACCAAACAAAAGAAAAAAATATAGAATTTAAGGTAAAAAAAAAAAAAGGCTACATAGCATTCTTGAAGACAATATCCTTCGGCTGTATAACTTAGCTATGAGTTTTTATTTTTGTATTTCTATAGAAAATTAAAAACCTTAAAATAAAATCTTTGCACTTTGTTATCTTTCCTTCCCTGCTGAAATATTTCCTTCTTAATTGATCTACAATAGTCACTTCAGATTACTTTGATGGTGACAAGCTATCACCATCAATGTATTGGATATATTACTATTGAGTTCTAGAAGGCTTTTGAAGCACAGAAGTAACAAAAATCAGCAAACGATCACTGAGAAGCAGATTCAGCCCCATAGGATATCAGGTCGGATCTGCTTTTCAACAGTCACAGGGAAACAGTTTCCAAACTGTCCTTCAGTCAGAGGCTTGATACTTGTGCTGTAAATATTTATATCACAGTGTCTCACACAGTACCTCTGTCAGCTCAGTAGACAAGTCATATTTCCTTGCTTCACAATTTCACAAATTTACTCCAGTTAATTTCTTTTCTACTTGTCAATACAATAATGTGGGACAAGAACAAACACATGAGGCTGCGAGTCTGGCATTTTTTGCAATGGATAATTCGGAACATCTTAAACATTTTAGGTGCATCATGTATAGCTTGACACACTGTAACACAGCTTGCTTAACAAAAGATATCAGCAACTCAAAGATGGTTTACTAGTGTAAAAAATAAGACTTCTAAATGATAAACTTTGTATCTTGGTAAAAATTATATTTGGAAGCGTATTCTCCATCCTTTCCTTTTTTCACTTTTAAAGAAGCTTAGGAAAGCATGACTGGTTTATTATGCTTTCTTCACTGCAGGCATAGCTAAAGAAAACATTTCCTCCTGTCTAAAAAGAATTCCTTTGGTAATGACTGCCTATTTCCATTTTTAGAATGAACAACTATTTCCAAAGTCAGACTATGAATTTATGATTTTTGGTTGCTATGCTGTCTCATTGAATATTGAACTCTCAAACTGTTAAAAAAATAATCACAGAATGTTTTTTGCATGCTGCTTTAACATGCAACATTTACACAAGTGTTTAATTAACTAATTTTCTAACTTTGGACTACTTAGTCTTTTCAAGTTCCTTTTACCTGTGATGTGTAACCAGTAGAGAACATTGGAGTTTCTACTGAATGATCGAAGAAAACCTGTTTGGAGAGGTCTTTGGTTTGTTATCTTTCTTTTTCATCCTTGTTTCTCTGACTTTTTTCCTCATAACAAGACTCATCATAAAAAACTAACACCATTACAGCTGCTAAGAGGTTTGTGACATTTCTTTGTCTCTACTGGAATGAGGTAGGAAAACTTCAAGGTCATTTTCAAGATAAAACTGATCTTCTTTTACTTGGCATTAACAGGGATGATAATATGTTGTGACAGTGAAGAATATCATGTCCATGATATCCCATTGCAAAATAAAATGGCCACTATGTACCTTTTGACAGTATGACATCACTAAGATATGCCTACAATGAAACATGTATTATTAAATTTACCTAATACCCAAATCTACTATCTATTCAGATCAATGCCAGAAGTTTAAACAATGTCAGTAGAGGCAGAAATCCTAACAGAAATAATTATACTTGTAACACATGAGGGTTGTTCTTCTGCATCACTGTTTCTCATTTTGAAACGAAAAATGTATTTCATTACGGTCGTGATAATATCCACTATTTATAATTCCTATATTCTATAAGATGATAGTTTTTTCTGACTCTGATAATTCTGCCTTTCTGTTTGCAGTTGTTTTTATTGTGTGTATAATCAGGCATTCATCTGTAGAGTTGGCATAGTTTTATTTCATAGAATAGTGGAGACAGATTTTCCTGACCTTCACCTTAAAGAAATGGCACATTTTCCCTTGTGAACTAAGATTAGGCAAAAAGATAAGTGGAAAACATCAGAGTACCTATCAATGAAGTGAGCAAAATACTGAAATAAGATTGAGTTGCCAAGGTTTAGGCATGTTCTTGTTACACCTCAAATTGATATGAAGATTTAAAGGAAAGAAAAGTTGTTGTGAGGAAAAGTATTTTTCTCTTTAAGAACACAGGTAGGAATTCAGACAGATGCTTTGTCATTTTCTTACAAATCAATGGTAGCCTCCCAGACTGTTGGGTTGGTTTTTTTAGTTACACATTGGCTGAAATTTTCTGAATGGTAGAAGCCTAAATCACATGACAATACATCCTATGACAGCAAATACAAATGCAATAGAAACCTATGCCACAAGTAAGAAACAAAGTCTTTCTCTACAGATGTATAAAAAGTTCACTTTTCTTAGCCTTTGGGTATCTCTATTTGAGCTCTTCATCTGGAATTTCTTTAAAGGAAATTGCGAGAACGACAGATGTGATTGACCTTGACTTAGGGTAGACATCTAAAATAAATCACACTAATCACAGTCTGCTTCTTTCTAGCATCCAAATAGGCAATCAAGACCACTAGCTAACAGAATTAACTGATATATTTCAGGAAACTTAAAAGAAAATTATTTCACTGAGCATTGGGAGTACAGCCTTTTCAATTCAATAGCTGTATCAGTTTGGGAAGACATACAAATGTCTTCCTAAACTTCTTATGCCTCTACACTCAAGCCTCTCCCTGTAATTACAGGGGAAACAAAGAAAAGGAGGGGGAATGTTAAATGGTGAGATTAATATATGACTGTCCTTACCAGAGTCCTTTCTAGCAGAATGCAGGCAAAGTGTGCTGAGCAATAAATTGAATCTCTGCTGTAATATACGGTATCGCTCTTTCTCACTGAAAAGTTCATCTGAATTAATCCAAATTTGACACTGTTTTCCAAGATGTGCACACAATCACTAGCTAAAACAGTCAGCAACCCAACAGTGGCTCACAATATGCTGCTTGACACGACCACGAAGATGGCAGAGAGGCTGGAAGAGTGAGTTCAGCTCATAGGTGCTCAATAGCTGGCTAAGGTGCAAACCAAATCTCAGCAGACAAAGATAGCTTTTTGACAGGTAGAAGTTAAAGTTCTAAAAAGCTTGCAAAAAAATACATGATCGCATGATGGATGTTATGCATACTACATTTACTCAGTTTCTCCTATACGTTGGGAATTAATTTGAATTTCTCACTGAAACTAAGTTGTCCAAATAGCGGTATCTTTTTTAGGTACTATTTCCTTCCATCTACAAGTCTAAATTCCATTTTCTCTCTTCCACTCTCCACAGGAGAAGTAACTGAAATGAGGAGAAGGATAACAGTTCAGAACATTCAGTGGGCTAGGGGATGAAAAATTAACTCCAGTTCCAGGATGCAAACCATGGTTGACAGTCAGGCTCTGCTAGATGAGCCAACATGGCCTATGATGAAGACTGTTTTCTTAGGCCCTGAGACAAGAAGTCCTGAATGAAGAAAGGACTGCTTTCCCTTTAAAGCACATTTTTATACCTTTCACATGCTAACATAAATACAGAACAAAATGTGTACATTAACCTAAATCCCTATGAGAACATCACGCTTCGTGGTCCATATTTTTTCCTCTCAGGAGATAACAAGGGAACAAACAGTATCTGACAGATATTTAGCCACGTTGCTTAAAGTGTGAAGTCCAGCAATAGGAGCGTGCAGCAGTAAAGGTGGTATAAAAACAACCAGGTAAGTATTTCCAGCCTGTTCCGTGAAATGAAAATCCAGGGGGAAAGGTGAAGAGAGAGAAAGAAACTATTTGAAGTGAAAAGTTTTGTAAAATTACCTATTTTCTAAAAAAAAATAATAATAATGCATTTTGACCTGCAGTTAACAATGAACAAATGATTAAATATCTTTGAAAACAACAAGATTTTTCTCAGAGGTCATTCTAACATGAAATACATTGTGTAAATGCAAAAAAAAAGAAAAAAATCAAAACAACATCTCCAGTCCACTTCCAAAATTATTTGCCTTATAGAATACTTCAGAGCTAAAAATGCTTTAAAAGTTCTACAAGACTTTTTCCTCTTTATTTTTGCTTCTCTAGTTGTAAAGAAGTGGAGGTAAGTTTTAGTTTCTCCATAAGTGGATTTTTCCCCAAATTGCTGTTTCTTAAATATTCTCAGTTCCAAAAGATGGACAAAAAACAAGCCACTCTTTGCTGGGAAGGATTTTTATACTTATGCCTAATTTTATATCCACAAAATACCTAGACACTTACAGACACTGATATTTAAAATATTTACAACACTAATTGCAAAGAAGAGAACGGGCAAAAGAATGGTATTCTTCCAAGTCGTGTACAAACCTGGAAGTAGAAAATCATTACTAAGGTTCTAAATATACCAAAATTTGTCAAGGTATCCAGCAGGGTTTGGGTTTTGTTTTGTTGATTGTTGTTTGCTTTCTTTTTTTCCCCCTGGAGTTTACATTGCAGAGATTTACTTCCCTGCCAATAACAAATAAATAACAACCTTCCAAAGTCAAAACCTTCTGACAAAGCCAGCTTTGTCCAATGGTAGAAATTTAACTAGAATTTGGTCTATCTGTTCAGCAGTAATGATCACAATTTGCTATGGGTAACAAACATACTGCAAACTTCAATTTTTTAGGTTTGTGTTGTTTTTTTTTTTTAAATTGACTTTCCTGATGCACAGCTTACTCCCAAGTAGCACGTCCCAGGCTGCTATTCTGTCTCAGCTGCTCTGGCTGCTCCGACTGTGGTGCTCCCAGTGCGGAGCAATTCAGTCCTTTGGCTAAGTCACATCAAAGATTAGCTCCTTCTGACATATTTAAAAAAAGAACTGGCAAATATTTTGCTCTTTTAGGGTTTAAGTATTCCAGACTCTTAATCCCTCCTGTATTTGGCAGACTACATAGAAAATAAATGCTATTACCTCACATAAGACTGAGCTGACCAGAGAAGCAAGCAGGGATCTTGGAATAGTCTTGATGTTCTGCAAGGGAGCATCCACTGGAGACCAGCCTTCCTTTGCCATTGTGATCAACGTGGCTGCTCCCCACTGGAGGCTGCAAGAGAACAGGATGCAGTTCAGCTGGATACACATTTCAGCTGCGGGTGGATGGAGGCTGGAGGATAGAAAGCAAGAGTAGTTTGCTTCTCTCCCTTTCCTCATGGCCAACAGGAGGAAAAGATTTCTAACAAAAAGAAATATCTACACTTCACGTTATCTCTTAGTGAGTAATTACCTGCACATGCGACCTTGTAGTGCTGATGAGACTAGTAAAATTCACTGTTTGCAAAAAGATGCCTTTTTCAGGTAAAATAATCTCATTTTTACTGCTAATTTTGAGAGTCATGGTGAACAGCGTGAAATTGCCCATCAGCACCCAGTTTTCCTCCCACACAGTATTTTACTACTACTGTACTGCAGCTTTATTAGCATAATTCTAGCAATACAGGACACATCATTGTCACAACAATTTAATTCCGAATTAAACAAACACACCGAATGCCTGTTAATGACAAACACAATAATGCCATTACTTTAGTTCTAAGGTACAAACTCAGAGAGAGAAAGCCAGTGCCTAAGAAAATAATCAGCTAGTTTTGAGGAGTACACGTGTTTATTGTCTCCTGTATCCATAATGAAGACCTGTTTTTTTTCTTTGCAGGGTGAAGATATCATACAGTATTTAAAATAAATGGGTCCAAATCCTGTGGCCTTTTGAACATTCAACTGCATTTTTGATTTCGTGAGGCAAAATTAATCCTATGTCAAGGTGTGAACTGTGAGATATTACATGAGGTGTGACACAGCTAAACAGACAAGACTGCCCGGGATTATGGCACAGCAATGAGTGTATTGTTTGACTCAACAGCTTTTAGAATAAAAGAAGTTTGTGTGAAGTGCCTATGAATTTGTAACTTGTAAAGTTAAAATTGGAGGGTGGAGGCGAAAGGTCAGTTGCTGCTTTAGGGGAGCAGCCTGTGAATCTTTTTCAGTAGTGTATTTCATATCCAGTGCTGTGTTCTGAAGCAGCTGATCCTAGCAACTTCCAGAAAATGGAAGTTATTCTCTTCTCTATTCAGTTTTTTAAAAAATGCAATACTCTATATAAATGCTGCTGCTTATTATCATAAGAATGATAGCTATTTTAGAAACAAACAAAAGAAAACACACGGGCATCTTAAAGGTGTATTTAAAAATACTCAAAATGTAAAATATTAAAGAAATCTCAGTGAGCACCACTAAAGCTAAAAGAAGAATGGTAGTAAGTTCCAGAGTGCTCTTTTTTTAACCCTTCAATTGTGGGGAAAAAAAATTAGAAAACATCTATACACCTGATCCACTTTTGTTAATGGCAACCTTCTTGCTCACGGAATTAAACAGGGAACCCGTGGAAGTACCACCCATATTCACAGTGATATAGTATATTATAAAAGCATAAACTGATTTGGGAAGTCCATATTTTCACTTAGGTAATGAGTATGTTAGCTTTTTCCTGACCATGCAGTGTATCGGAAAGTACAACAGCAACAGATGGAAGTGAAAGAAATCTGTCATGCAAGAGTAAAGCCTGATGGATGTGTGAGAGTCTCTTTGCCATGACCCTCCTTTAGACCTACTGCCACCATCACTGACTTGAGTAACTGTATTCTGCCTTAAGATAAATGATTGTCACTGATAAGATGGAATGAATAGACAATCAACTACCTGACTGAAATTCCCTCTACCTTTTTTATTGTTTGTGTGGTACTGTTTAATCACTGATTGATTGACTGATTGACTGGCTGACCAATTTGAAAGCAGGGTCAGTTTCTGTCTTTGCTTTGGGTTATCTTCCTGACAATGGGGGCTCAACCACGGCTGAAGGCATTTGAAATCTTCTGACCTGTATTAAGATTTGAGAGCCTTGTGTTCCTGATTCTCATAATAATGAGGTAGCTAGATACAAACAATGCTCATTTTCTGTACAGATATATACACTCCACCCTCATTATGAAACTATTTTCAAAAGCCAAGGATATTGAATGTTAGAACAGTAGTGTCAGCTCTCATGATTTAATCATGAGGCACATGAGTTTTTCGTGTAAATTTGATGTTCTCATGATCTCAATATTTTTCATGCAAATCTTGTTATTTCTGCATCCTTTCACACTCTAGCTTAAATTGCTTGTCAATTGCATTGCTCTCCTTGAGTGCAGTGCTTCTGAGATTCACCAGTATGATTTTACACATCTATTTATAACTATTACTTTAGCATCTTATCTCTTAAAGAAGATGTTATACATCATCCAGAATCTCTTTGCTGAGCCAGATGAGTTGGAAGCAATATTTTGTTTTCACTTTTGGGGAAGACAAACACAGAAACAGCTTAATTATCAATATTTAAATTAGCCCAACGGTAAGGCTGCTCAGAAGAGCTGATGAGAGCAAAAGGACAACAGAGCAAATAGAAGAGAGATGCAACATACAGGAAGTTAATTGCGGTGTTGTGTTTCAAATATGCCTTATAAGGAGGAGAAGAAAAAGCTTTTTTTCTTTACTACACCTCAAAGCAGGAGTGTCTCTGGGGCTTAAATTAGCAGAGGCTTTTCTAACTCTCACTTTTGGAAATTCTCTCTTCCTACCTACCCATTGCATTAGCAGTTAGAATTTAGTGCCTTAACTCTGAAATGCCACAGTCCTTAATTTCTGTGAGACTAAGACTATGGCCTGTGGACTATGGTCATGGCAATCGTTTTTCTTGTCTAAGCAAGAGTTTATTAAAGGACTCTGAGAATCTGCACATGTGTGCACACATGCTCAGGTTGAGTTTAACTAAAACCAGAAAGTTTTAAGTCTAACTAACCAACTAACGACCAGGATGGCTCCAAGAGCTTTTTCTCCCAGAAAAGATGGGCAGGGCTGAGGGTGCCGCATCAAGAAACTTGGGGCTTTATGGATCATGAAGTGTACAGTGAAAGATAACCAGAACAACTGAATGTGAATATTTGAAAATTATTTGATAATTAAAAGGAAAAATCATCTATGTATTCATATGTTTCCTGTTCAAGTACAGAGTGAAATGTATAATCTTCCACAACTCTGTTATATCTCACTATTCTCCCAACCCGAGGAACTGAAATACATTGATCTTACCCTCTCTCTGCCCATTTCTCAGTTCTTTGAAAATAAATAAATACATACATGCACACACGCAGTTCAGTCGATATCAACCAAATGGGCAGAACAGATTTCCAAGGGTCTGTAGATTAGACATGTAAATTAGGACACAGGGGTACAGTATCCCCTTAACACTCAGCTGCTCTGTTTGGTCTACCAGCTGCCACTCAGAAAATGTGTAGTTCAGCACCATCTGCAACACACGCTGTTTCTTGCCTCGCCTGTAGTTAGAAAACACAGGAGGGAGCACAGGATACTCTGTGGATTTAGGGAAGTAGAAGTCAGGGATCAGTGAGACAATGGCATAGAAGATGCAAGCAGGGGTTGAGATTACTGTTGTCAGAGAGAGCACATAAAGCATGGATCCACAAAAAAGTGATGGTTCTTCAGCTTCCCCTCTCATAGAATATCATCTTATAAAATAGCAGCAACTCCCACTTTGCCTAGTGTGTCATTCTGAGAAGTTTCCACATCATCTGCTGTCACACCATAGCAATCATCCCTATCGCTTCCAGATAGGAGCGGGTTCTTTGTGTTGTTACCTATTTGGAAAAATGAGATTAAATCCCTCCCCCCAGTAGCTCATCTTTCCTTATAGTAACTAAGAATAAATGTGAACAGGCTATGTACCTTTTCATAACTTTAAGGAATCATGCTCTTGTGCAACTAGTGCAGTTCTAAGTAAAATTACATGACTGTATAAAATCTTCAGCAATGCTCCAGATTAACAAAAATTAATCTTGCTAAAAGAGAAACAAAAGCTTTGTGTACATACACCTATATATACATACATATCCCTACAACAAATTGTCCTCTTTCATATAGGAAGCACTTACTACAAATGCTCCAAATGAATCAAAATCATTGATGAAAAAGACAACAGAGCAAAAATAAAAAGCGGCAAACTTGCCAAGCATCAGCAAGAGATAAAATATGCCTTATTTACATATGGGCCAAATATACTTGTTCCATAGGCTGCTTTTAGGCTTGTGTAAGCACAGTCTTTGTACAGGTAGAGAGAAAGAAAAATAGAATACAAAAATCAATACACATATCGCTAACCCTGTTTGGGGAGATTTGTGGTTAAGTTTCTAGGACTATCCAGTGGGGCAAAAAGTTAACCAATAGCCATGTGGTCTTTTTATTACAGCTCTTTGCTTAAGTACACCTGTAAAAATCTATGCCTTTCATTGCAGCTTTGGAAATAATGAAGGTTAGGAATTATAAAGCAGTCAGACATCTACTCAATTTGTGCCTGAGGAAGGAAAAGACATGAAGCCTAAACATATTAATTTATTTGAATAGCTTCCATAAACATTATCTGTTTGGAGTAAAGATGCCAGCAGTCCTTCCCTTACCCCCAGATGACTGCTAGCACACAAGGTAGCTCAGGGCTTCTCAGATGTGATGCAACATTGATTCTTCCTGTATTTGCATCCAGAGAGTGCAGCCCAGGATTGGGACAGGATTCTTCCACCACAAGAAGACTAGACTTAGGGGAGAAGAACAGAAGGGAACCAGAAATCAGGAGAAAATCCTCTAAGTACCGGGTGCTTTTCTTCTTTCACCAAATCAAGCTATATTGGGCTAAGAAGGGCGGTGTCCCCATCTCTCAATGCTAGTGATGTTTGGACCCCAGAGTGTCTCTGTCCCAAACTGTAAGAATGGCACCTTTGAGGAGCCAGAGGGACGGCCCATGCAGCCCCAGGATGTGTGGCTCTCCCCAGGCTCTGCTGGAGGAAAGAGAGAGAGAGAGAGAGAGAGGTGAAAACAGGGCTGCCTTCATCATCCAGGAAAGAAATAGGACAAAAGCAGAGCAATGTAGCGTGACAGAAGAGTGGGTGCCTGCTCAGTGAGCTAGGACAATGGCTTGTAGAAATCTGTCAGAAATATCATAAGGAAAAGTATAGAGTTATTACAGTTTCTATAGCCCCTAGGATCCTCCGGTAGCAGAACATTTTCAATGATTGTTTCTGTTTGGTGAAATCAATTATCTCATGATAGATTGTCCTTCCAAGTTTAAGATTGCATTAAAAAAAACTTATCTGCTTTCTGAATTCTAATTGCATATGTTTTGAACTGTAGATTTTTATTATTTTTTTTAGCTAATATTTCATTTATGAATCTCTTCATATTTCGAAGTAGTTGCCAAACCCATTTATGTGCCTGCATGGCATAAGCTGTTCTACATGCAGTATACAGTTTAACTTGGATATGTGATTTATTAAGAATAGTTTGATATGCTATCAAAGTGAGAAACAAAAAGACAAAGCTGAGAAAAATGAAGCTCATTAATGTTTATGTATTTTTAAAATCACACTTGTGCTTCAGAAGCATGATTTATTATTTCACTAGACAGACATGCTAGAAATAATATTATTATTAATTTTATTCCAGACATCAAAGCGGGGGGCAGGGAAAGAGGACAATAAAGGATAAAATTGCCCTTTTTATTTGTTTGCTGTTGAATCAAGCAGTCATACACAACCGATATTATATGTGCATAATACAATTCCTTCTGAAGGATTCTTAAATGCTTCATAAAATATGAATAAATCCTAAATGACATACTAATGCCTTCCTTACTCAAGGAAATCACTTTGAAAGCTAGTGGGCATTTGTCTGCTTAATTAGAAAAAAAAATAGCTGACCTGGACCTTATTCTGGACGAGGACATCAGTTGTGGTTTATTTGTGCAAATACACGGTTCACAGGAGATTCTGTCACACTCCACCCCAGCAGTGCCTGTCCTTGTCAAAGAGCTCTAGCTGAAAGGCAATTTGGAGCCCAGGTGCACATTGCAATTATGGACAAAGCCTTCCCACCATCTTCAAACAAAAAGATAGCTGATTGCCTTTCTCAGCTCCGTGTCTTGCTCTTGTCATCTATGGCTCTGCTAACTCCCAGAGAATAACAAAAGGTGCACTTGTCTAAGTCTGCTTTTGAAGACCATCTTGAACATAGAGCGGATGTAAGCTGAAGCATTCAGACAGCCTATAGGCATCAGCTGCAGAGAATACACTACGTGGCACACTCAATCCATAATTAATGTTGTATGTGCATTTATTTTACAGCTGACAGTTTTGTGCAAGGACCGAGGTACTTTCAAGTATGGATAATGTAGAAGAGAAAGATGAATATGAAGATGGAAGCCAGGCTTGGGGTTTGCAACCAGTGGCTAAGGCCATTTCTAGGCCTTATTTCTTCCAGTTTTATTGATGGAATCGTCCCCTGGGCTCCCAAGCTCATTTTTCCTATGATGTATTATTAGCAAGATTTTGATGAGTTTCAGAAAGATCTGTCCTAGTTGTAAGCACCGTTTTCCATCATAATTACTGGCATTTGAACCAATTCTGCTTTCAGGTCTTCCTCCCACTGGCACTTGCACAATGCTGTCTTTTCCCAGAAACCCATTTGTGTCAGAGGACTACAGCTTGCACTCATGCTCCTCTGAGGAGCTTCACCTTCACGCAGGCTGAATCTATGTGGGCAAACTTGTTCATACGTGAGCAAACCACCCCATATTGTGTAAACTTCTAGGAAAAAACACTGCATCTACCTCAGCAGGACCACGCTCCACCATCGTGGCTCTCAGGTGCTACTGCAACACACACGCATAGGTAGGAGTGCAATACAAGACACAGCATTTTAAAAATTAGATTGTTGTTGCTGGAAGTTAAACAAAGAAAAATCTGTAGTCACAGTATTTAGAAGTCATCTTTCCTTGCAAACTCTTTTTTTTTTTTTGTTAAATAACATTTCTCCATGTAAGAATCTAGCTGTAGGTGGCAGATTATTTGCAAGAAGCAAATAGAAGAGGGAAGAAATAGCTGCTAAAGCAAATTATTTTACATAACTTATACTCTGCAATTGCATGCTGGTTTTCTTCCTAATACCTCTCTCTCAGCCTTTCCACCATCCATACTATAGAACATTAATGGCATAACACAATCTTTACAATATTTTTAAGAATAGGCGTTATTCTTTGCTTTTTAAATCTGGGATTTGAATTGGAAAATATGGAAACTGGATGATCTGGGAAAGAAAGGGAAGTACACTTAGCAACTCCTAGAAACCAATGGAAGTTTTGAGAAACAAACCAATATTACAAGCAAAGCCAAGGATCTACTTTTAGCAATGTAGATCCTTTAGGAACTCCAGAACACCCCACACTTACAGGGCCCAGCTATTTCATTCTGCAAATTAGTGTGCTATTTTTCAAGAATGCTTCCTATTTTGAATACTAATTTGCTCTTATTTATGTATTTATAGTGGATTATGTGTTATGCCCATTATACAGTATTTTGTCTCAAAATAACAAATGACATTGTTAACACTTTTGTTAGCAAACATCTGGTGAAGGAAAAATAATAATTCTTTTCATGCAACAGAGCAAAATAATGTTTCTGAATCGAAAAATAATTTAAAATATAATTTCAAAAATAAAAGCAAATCAATGTTCCAAACATATAAAAAGGTCAGAAGATGTTCTTGCCATTTTAATTTAGCATTGTCCCTACTGTCTGACATATGCAGTCGCTCAGGTCCCAGGACAGATGCCCTCACTACTCACTGGCTCCTCTTCACTGCTCGGGACCAAAATACACGTAACTGATCTGACAGTACAGCTGTTTGCCAATTACAAAGCACATCTCAAGATGAAAACCTTCCACTCTGCTTCACTGAGGGATTTATTATCTCCCAGGTCTCTCCTCTACAGCATAATGAGAATAAAAGCTTCTGAGATCTTACCTAAGGTACCATAATGCATAAACCCAGCATCTTTTTCTTCAAGAACAAACCCAAAGATTTTACAAAAGGAAAAGGAAAAGGAGCTAACATTAGACAAAGGAAGCTATTTTCCTTGAGATATATAGATATATATATATATATATGGAATTTGAGCTCACAAGAGATTTCAGACTTGAAAAATACATACATATGTGCTGAGACATGGAACCTCTAAGGTGCTTCATTACTGGCACTTAATGCTACTTTCAAGAAACACCTGGACTCAAGTAAGCAGTGTGATCGGACAATGTCATTGGGGGCAGGCAGATTTGGAGAAAAGCGTTATATATTCAAAAGACATTTTAAAGCTGAAAATTGCATTATTAGCAAACCATTTACCATAACTTAAGTACATTAATAATAACGTTAGAGCTCTTCTATAGGTATTCAATACTCATCCAGTCTAATTCCTCTCAGAAAGATTTGGTTTCTGCTCTTTAATTATCACAATGTCGTTAGCAGCTTTAACATTCATTATTCCAAATACACTTTTCTGTATGTTCTTCTTTGGTTTACAGTATTTTTGCAAATGCCTACAGCAACACTTTCTAAAAAAGTCCCAATTTTCTCCTACTGCATAGCATGAATCCTGGGATGCAGCCATTTGTGTTATACATTCAATTTGAAGATGAAGGAGAAAGCGTTCAGTGGTCACCACTTCATTTGCATTCCCATTTGAATTGCTGTTTGGAAAGCCCAAGCTTTCTGCAGTGTTACTGAGACTGCTAAGTAACTGCCAAAACTCAAAGAAGATGTAAGCTTTTCTATTTTCCATGTAGCCAAAAATACCTGATAAGCCATTTATGCCTATATGGCTGTCATTATGCCCAGGAAGAATTTGCAAGGATCTAATTAATAGCACTGCTTCCAAATAGTGAAGCTTAAGCAGAGTTTAAAATTGCCTAAAGATGAATATAAGCACTATTTCACAGATGGGAAAAAAATTATTTGATAAATTGGGTTGCATAAGATTTCACAAAGAGAAGGAAAGATCAAATTTATCTGATTTAGATCCCAGTTATTTTTATATTACTATCACATTCTTGCCTGTAAATATATCTCTCTCTATATATTATGCACACAAATACACACATATCGCTAAGGATCATTTAAGTTAAAAAACATACTCCAGAAAAATATTGTTCTTAAAGGAACTAATATTCATGTATTTATCTTGTGCCTCAAACTGTGGGAATAACAAGTATTATTTTGGAATCTAAATATCTCATGGAAAAAGTGAAATGCAGTCATTTGTGCAAGTAACATGCTCCCTCCCACACTTCTTTCTGTCAGCCTCAGCTTCCTGTTATGCACCATATATTCAGACTGTGTTGTCAAATACAGGTACAGAGAGAAGAGCATAAAAAGGCACAGCCCAAAGTTACCTTTTCCAGACTGGAAAATTGAAGGGCATATTCAGGATAGCGATAAATTCTTCCTGTATGTAGGAGGACAGCATATGTGGTTTTGAACACAAAACCACATATTTCTGCAAGCATATAGAGTGATAGAAGAGCCAGTTCAGTCATATTGGCACGCTTATATTAGAATCACCTATTCATTATTTTCATGTTTCATATAACGTTAGAAAAGTAGCTGTCTTAAGTTTATCCCATGTTGCAGAAAGTTTAAAGAAAACGAACTGAGTCACCAACGTATTTTGGGACCTTCTCCAGAAGTGAGATCATTCAACTAGAAGATAGGGATGGGCACAGTTTATGCAAGCTAGAAAAGGGCCTAGAGTGCAAGTCTTCTGAGGAATGACTAAGGAAACTGGGGTTGTCCAGTCTAGAGAAAAGGAGGCTGAGGGGATACTTGAAAGGAGGTTGTAGCCAGATGGGTGCAGTACAAGAGCCTCAAGTTGCAACAGGAGAGGCTTAGATTTTTTATTAGGAAAAAATTCTTCATCAAAAGGATTATTGAGCATTAGAACAGGCCGCTCAGGGATGTAGTTGAGTCACCATCCTTGGAGGCATTTAAAATCTATATAGATATAGTGCTTATGGACATGGTTTAATGGTGGACTTGGTAGTGGTAGGTTTGTGGTTCAACTCCATGATTTTAAAAGTCTTTTCCAACCTAAATAATTCTGTGATACTCTCCGCAGCTTTATCATTGTGAGAGGGCAAAGATGAGGAACAAAACAACTACAGAGTAAAACCTCTGACCCAGTCCAAGAGCTTTTGCATTTAGAAAAAATTCAAACATCTAGGGAAGACAAAAGCAAAATTTAAAAAAAAAAAAAAACTCTGAATACCTTCTATAGAATAGATATAATTTCACCTCTACATGGTTGTAGAGGTTCAACACTGCCAAGTGTAAGGTGTTGCACTTGGGCCAGAAGAATCCCAGACATAGATACAGACTGGGAGAAGACCTCCTGGAGAGTAGCCCTGCTGAGGAGGACCTGGGTGTCATGGTGGATGAGAAACTCAACATGAGCCAGCAGCTTGGAAGGCCAATGGTATCCTGGGCTCCATCAGGAGAGGGGTGGCCAGCAGGGACAGGGAGGTGATTGTCCCTCTCTACTCCACCCTTGTGAGGCCCCATCTGGAGTACTGTGTCCAGATCTGGGGCCCCAATACAAGAAAGATGTAGAACTGTTGGAGAGGGTTCAGAGGAGGGACACAAAGATGATTAGAGGGCTGGAGCACCTCCCCTATGAGGAGAGGCTAGGGGAGCTAGGCTTGTTCAGCCTGGAGAAGAGAAGGCTGCGGGGGGACCTCATTGAAGCCTTCCAGTACCTGAAGGGAGCATTCAAACAGGAGGGGAATCAACTTTTTAAAAGGGTAGATAATTACAGGACAAGAGGGAATGGGCTAAAGGTAGAGGAGGTAAGGTTTAGATTAGATATTAGGGGGAAGCTCTTTACAGAGAGAGTGGTAAGGTGCTAGAAGAGGCTGCCCAGAGAGGTGGTGGATGCCCTGTCCCTGGAAGTGTTCAAGGCCAGGTTGGGTGGGGCCCTGGGCAACCTTGTGTAGATCCAGGCCTGGAAGTTGGTGGCCCTACCTGTGGCAGTGGGGCTAGAACTCTATGATCCTTGGGGTTCCTTTCCAACCCATGCCGTTCTATGATTGTTGAACCAATGCATCCTTTGCTCTCACATAAATGTTTGTTTGCCCGTAGCTTCCAAACACCATTTCATTTATTGAGTCATTTCATCAACTTGGGTCACATTCAGATATAAGTTTGTCTTGTATCCACACTGCTAATATGCTTAAAAGAAAGTAATGAATGCTGCAGTTCCAGGTAAATATACCAAGCCTTGCAAAAAAGCTGGATGTGTTTTGTGTGGCTGGGTTCTGGTGGAGGAAGAGGGGGCTGCAGAGGTGGCTTCTGAAGGAAGCAGTCAGAAGCTCTCTACAGGCCCAAGAGAGCAAACACCAGCTAGAGTCTTGGCCAGACCTGCAGCTGACCAAGGTCAAGCCCATCAGTGACTGTCAGAGCACCTCTGAGAATCACATTTAGGAGAAAAATCCACTAGCAGCCACTTTTTGCCACCAGAGAAGGGAGTGAAAAGATGTAAGAAGCTCTGCAGACACCAAGTTCAGTGAAGAAGCAGAGGGAGGAGGAGTTCCAGGTGCTGGAGAGAGATTCTCCTGCAGCCCATGGAGAACACCATGGTGGAGCTGGTGTTCCTACGCAGCCCATGGAAGTTGATGGGGAGCAGAGACCCCACACTGGAGAGGTGGAGACATATGGAAGACACTGTGACCCATGTTGGAGCAAGCTCCTGGCAGGACCTGCACCCCTTGGAGAAAGAGAGGCCCACATCAGAACAGGTTTTCTGGAAGGGAATTGTGATACTGTGAGGGACCAGGCTGGAGCAGTCTGGGCCTGAGAGACTACACTCCATAGAAATGACTCACGCTGGAGCAGCTGGTGAAGAGTTGAAGCCCTGTGGGAAAGGACTCACGTTGGAGAAGTTTGTGGAGGGCTGTCTCCCATGGGTGGGACCCCACATCAGAGCAAGGAAAGAGTGTGAGGAATGCTCCCCCCACTAAGAAGGAAAACACCTTGTGAGGAACTGACTGAGCCTGCCATTCCCCATCTCCCCCTGTGACACCTGGGGGGAGGAAAGGAGAGAAATCATGAATAAATTTGAGTCCTCAAAGAAGGGAGGGGTTGGGGTAGGTGTTTTATATCTGGTTGTAGTTCTCATTATCCTCCTCTGGTTTCACTCTGTGTGTAATAAGATTTTTTTTTTGTAATTCTGTGTTGAGTCTGTTGTGCCCGTGACACTGACTGTGGAATGATCTCTCCCTGTCCTTATCTCGACTCATGAGCCTCTCCATATACATTTTCTCCCCTGTCCAGCTGAAAAGGGGAGTGATAGAGTGACATTTGATGCTGGGCATCTGGCCTTCAGCCAGGGTCAAACCACTACAGCGTGATCTTGATGAGAAAGAACAATGCTCTGAAACACAATCCTTGTTCCTGTTGGTAAGTTATACTGCAAGTCTATTAAATTTTGAGTTATTCTCATATTTCACATGAGATGATATAGTAATGCAGAAAAACTTGAATCACAGATGGACATCCAAATCATCTCGTATCCTTAAGCCATAATTTTGGATTTCTTTAACAAACTGTTCCTCATTATGAATCTTTACTTGGAACCTTGCAATCAACTCTAAGTCATATTTTCTAAATTCAAAATTTAAGTTGATCCCTCAGAACATCCCCGTAAAACTTCACATATGCAAAATATATTTGTGCATAAAAAAGACAAATGTGCAAATCATTAACCTTTTTGTAAATAGAAATGCTTATATCATACACACAGAAGAATAACTTGTCTACATGTTGTAGTTTCAGATATGCAATTAAAAGTTTACTAGTTTAATTGCTGCCTGCTCATAAGGTAATTGTTCATTACCTATATTATTTCTGTCCAATAAAAGGAGTCAATACTGCCTTGAAGGCACACACGAGTCAAGACCTGGCATAACAGATAACTCTGATTTGATTTCCTTTTACAACAAGGTCACCCCGCTGGTTGACCAAGGGAAACCAGTTATTTCAGTAAGGCTTTCAATGCTGTGTCTCACTATATCTTGCCAGACTTTCACAACTAGACAAAGCCATAATGCATTGGGTGGGCAATTGGCTGAAGGGTTGGGCACAGAGGGTGATAGTGAATGGGGTTACATCTGGCTAGTGGCCAGTGACTAGTGGGATTCCCCAGGTTCCATTTTAGGCTCGGTTCTTTTTAACATTTTCATAAACAACCTGAACACAGAACTAGGTGGTGTAGTAAGTAAATTTGCAGATGACATCAAATTGGGAGATGTTGACTCTGTTATGGGTGGAGAAGCAATGCAGAGCAACCTGGACAGATCAGAGAGCTGGGCAGTCACCAACAGCATGAAGTTTCACAAGGGCTAATGCCGGATTCTGTATCTGGGATGAGGCAACCCTTGCTGTGCCTATAGACTGGGGGATCAGAGGCCGGAGGCCAGCCATGCTGAGAGAGATTTAGAGGTCTTGGTCAACAGCAAGTTAAACATGAGCCAGCAGTGTCCCAAAGCAGCCAGGAAGGCCCACTGTATCCTGGGATGCATCAAGCATGGCATTGCCAGCTGGTCCAGAGGGGTGATTGTCCCACTCTACATTCTCTGGTACGGCCTCACCTTGAGTACTATGTGCAATTCTGGGTGCCACAGTACAAGAGGAACACAAAACTATTAGAGAGCGTCCAGAGGAGGGCAACATAGATGGTGAAGGGTCTGGAGGGGAAGCCTTATGAGGAGAGGGAGGCTGAAGTCCCCTGGTTTGTACAGCCTGGAGAAGTGGAGGCTGAGGGGAGACCTCATTGCGGTCTATGGCTTTCTGACAAGGGGTAGAAAAGAGGCAGGCACCAATCTCCTCTTGTTGGTGACCAGCAATAGAACCCAAGAGAGCAGTATGAAGCTGAGACAGGGGAGGTTTAGGTTGGATGGTAGGAAGAGGTCCTTTGCTGAGAAGGTGCTCAGGCACTAGAACAAACTCCCCAGGGAAGCTCAGTCACAGCCCCAAGACTGGCTGAGCTCAAGAAGCCTCTGGACGATGCGCTGTCACATGCTCTGACTTGGCTGGCCCTATGTGGAGACAGGAGTTGTACTTGATCCTTAGGGGTCCCTTCCAACTCAGGATATTCTGTGACTCTATAATAATTCAAAGTACTAATGTATTTGCAGCATCACATTGCAACCATTAAGTTTCTGCTCTTTGTGCTCATCACAAAACTTTCTGATTTAGGGCTCAGGCTGGACAACACACTACTGCTATCCAATTCAAGCGTCCTCTTCCCAGATTATGCAGGGACCTGTCAGTGTCAATTAAAAAAACATCAGAGTAACACTGCTGAAGCACAGTATCACAGTACTTAAGGGATGTACATCAGGCACCTAAGGGGAAGTCTGCCTACAAGTCTTTTTTTCTAATTTTAACAACATGGTTTGATGCAGTGAAGTGTTGAGCTAGAAGAATCATGACTTTCAAATGCAAGTGTTCTTCCTTTAGAGAAGGCAGAGAAATGAGGGTGGGTGGGACATCTACCTCCTGCTGATCAAAAAGGTTTTAGAGAATCATCTACAACACACAGTGTGAGATTCTGCTTTTTATGTGACTGATTTGTAGAGAGAGAGGCTCAGACCATCCCAAAGCCTGCTGTTACTGCAGAACCATGCATTGGAGTTTTGCTTTCTGTGAAGGAGTTAATTTTTGTCCCTATGGAACTTCTCCCCCTTTGCACTCCGTGTATCTAGTGAACCCAAACCTGAACCCCTTTCAACAGATGCTGCAGAGCAACACTGAGCAAGCAGTAATGTTTGGCGCCACCAGAGAATTAGAGAGCAGGATAACTACTACGCTGGGCTGAGACTGCAAGTTTTAACAAAAAATATCAGAGATAAATTATGTCTTTGGGCCTTGCAAACACAAATTGAACACCAAGGGACAAGATAAAAAAGCAACATTTTTCCTCCAATTTTGTTTTAAATGGAGAAACAAGGAAGTCCTGATATGGCATTTACTCCTTGGCCCGAGCCATAAATCATTTTGTTCCTAGACTGAAACAATACCTCTGCTACTCCTTGGAGCAAACGCGCTTCCTAAAGCAGCACCTTGTGGTTTGTTTCATGCATCCCTAGAAAGCAAAAATTATACAAGTGGTTACTTCATTCAGATTTACTTTCCTAATCTTTTAGTTCAGTGTTCTAACACACATTCCCTTCATCTTTCAATTAAATGCATCCCTTCTTAACATAAATCCACAGGAAAAAAAACACCTCACAAGAAGAACCAGCTATAAAACCCACTGTGATGACCTGAAACTCATTGTTCACTTTCCTCTTGCACATCCTCCCTCTTTATCACAACTCTCTCACCTAGCTTAAAACTCCTTGGGACCAGATCAGACAACTGGTTTCAACTGCTCCTTTTGTACTAATATAATCATCTACTTACTGAAAGATCTCTGAACTCAGTCTCCATAACAAAAGTCAAAGATCCAGTCACTAATTTTCTAGATGCAGGAATAGAGTGTTGAAATGTAGAGTTAGCATACTACCCTTACAAATCCTTCATCTTTTCATGTGTAGGACAGAAAATCAATGTCACTACTGCCTTGGTCTTCTGACGTAACAGTACCCAGATATTATTTCTAATGCTGATATCCTCATATAAACTTTTAAGGAGACCTACAGCCATTAAAGGAACTGGATAGATCTCTGAGAAAGCATACCATGTATGTATGCCGTGGAATTACATTAGAGCAGTATATAAATTTCTGAAAGAAGACTTGCATAATTGACATAACACACTTTTCAGAAAGGTGTCTGCAGGCTTTTTCTCCTTTGCTGCTTATGTAGGGTTTTGATTAAAATACTACAACAAAATACTGAATGCTCTGCTTATTGCACAGAAGACCACTAGCACCAAATGATAGCAGTGGCTGCAGAAATACAAACAGAAACATTTCAGTGACCATTTTGAAAGAGGCATTCATGTGAAAATTTTATAGGGTATACAAAGGCTGTACAAGATGAAAATAAGCTAGAGTTAAATTCTCAGACAGTAAAGTGTGCTGCTAAAGTCTTGTTGTGCACATAAATTACAATTAGGAGGTCAGGTAAACTGGAGTGGGAGCTGCTCGGTCTGATCGCATTTGTGTCTTGTGCTATCGGAAACATCGATTACAGAATGGCATTAGAGACAATTTTCATTCTCATGTTAAAGCTGCAGAAACTTTCTATTACATCACCTGTACACAGAGAACATCATCCACAATCTGACCATTATTCTATGATTAATATGCCTAATTAACCATGTATATACACTGCCATAGCAGTGTCTGGAGTTTCAAGGACAAGCACTACAGTTCTTAGTTACCTTGTCTACCCAGATATTCTCAGGCAAAACAGCAGCAAAGCATTGCCAAAAAACAATGGTATATTGCTAGTCTTGCTATAACAAACAGTAAAGTATAAGGCACTGGAACATCCAACACAAACTTTGTTTTTCTGCTCCAGAAAACAACAATCTTCAACAACAAGCCAACAACAAGCCAGCAACATGCTGAGTGGCAATAAAGCAACTGAACACTAAGAGAGGACTTGTGTTTATTCAGATTATAACACTAATTAGAATTCCATATTGTGTGTTTATATTGATTAGTTACACACTTCTATTATAGGAAACAAACTTTTTCTAATTGTTTTGAGTACTGCACGAGCATTTGCTGACTAAAGAAAACTTTAAAAGACCGTCAAGTTGGACAACAAAAATATTTTCTGGGAGAAGATAAAATGTGGAAGATGCCAAAGGCAGCAAGAAGAGGAGCGAGATACACAATGGAGACAAACCAGGAAAGCTATGGCAGCTGAAAAGGAGCAGAAAGCAAACAGCATGCAGAATCAGAATGAAAAGGAGAATCGGGAAGAGCAATTAAAGAAATTTTTCTCAGTGTTAGGAGAGCAATGGCAAAAGAAGGGGAAATCTGCACATTAGAGTTGACTACTTCCAGTTTGAAGCCCCCTTTTTTTCCTCCACAGTGGCTCTATGGGGACTAGAAACTTGAAATCCACATCCAGTGGATCTCTGGCTTTAAAAAAAAAAAAAGTAAAAATGGTGCACTGCTCCAGAGCAGAAGCCCTGAAAAATAAGCAACCACTTGGATACTCTAGTACTATAGTTATGAACACTGAGCCAGTTCACCCAAATTAAAAAAAAAAAAATCCCAAAACAACCAAACCAATAAACAAACAACAAAAAACCCACAACAAAACCCCCAAACTGCTATTTAAAAAAAAAAATTAATAATCTATAGATTCAAGAATCTTTTCTTTCCTTACGTTCTCTTATTAAGGCTGAGCATTACATCCAATTGGTAAGGTACCTCACAATTAAATGACACTCCAAATGCTAATCTAATGTTACAAATCTCCTCTTCTCTAGGTGCAGTGATGAGACAGCATCCCAACTGTCTTCTGTGCTTTTAAAGGTTATCACCCATGTTCACAGCTGGTTTAAACCTCTTTCAGGTGTGAACCGCTTAAATGACTTTCTCTCTCTTTGGAGAAAAGTAGTAAAAACAAAGCATGTTGTTTAAACATTTGCTGGATTCCCTAATTTTACTGATAAGGCCATTTAAAACTGAAATATCATATTTTCCTCCAAAATTTCCCTTGGTTGATTTGATCTCTGTTCAACTGGAGTAAGAGATAGACCATTACAAAGATCTGCACCCTGGGGCTCTTCAAAGCACAGTATGTCTATGACAGTTACCTCTCAAAGAATCATGAATTTCCAACAAAAATTTTACATAAGGGTTTTCTCTCTTGAAAAGTTACGGATTTTATAGTTAGATACAGTACTTCTCTAAAGTCTGTTGTAGAGTTGGTAGGAAGTTTGCCAACTGCATTATCCTAGAAACTCAATTTAACAGCAGATATTGCAAAAGAGAGTATTAAAAAAACCAACCCTGCAGTAAACGCCCATTCTTACTAGACTGATTCTGTCCTTCCATTTTCCTTTCCCTGGAAGATTACCAGTTTATTCAACACTTGACAAGCTTGCCATAAGGGCAGATATGCAATCAGCTGAATGTATCATCCTGTCACCAGAGAAGGCACTGTAACATACTAAGGACTACTTAGGACAACCTAAAGATTATAATCAACTAGCTTGCTTGGACACCAACATTTCACTGTAGCTGCATAGAAGATGGGAGAGTATAACTTGTTTTGCTGTGTTAGGCTTGCAGAAGGGTGTGGATACAGTTAGCTAAGCTAGCCTTTTAATTATTCTTCTGCAGGCGACTGGTCGACATCAGCTGCAGAGTAACCAGAAGAAGTGCTAAAAGCAGTGTGTCCAATACACTTTGTCCTACAAGGATTGTAGAAGTGATCTAGGAGTGTTGTACGCATGTGACACCTCACATCATGCGATCATGATCATCATCCCAATCTCTGAAAGAGATTTTGTAAGATTTTGCAATCCAAGCTGTCGCATAAGCTTCATTTCTCGAACAACAGCGTGTATGTGATTGCCATGGTTTAGCCCCAGCTGGCAGCTGAGCAACATTTCTAAAGCCTGAATTAGTATTATTGTGCAGTATTATCTTCTTGCAAATATTTCTGTACACCAATTAGAGTTTACGTACCACAGATACACGAGCAGCTCCTCTCCTGTTAATATTATTTAGAGCGCTGTTCTCAAACAAAACCTGTCCCAAAGCAAAGCTGCTTGCTTCTAGGGCTGGAAGATTTGTGTGAGCTCTTATGTTCCTTAAATAAGGTCACACAAAAGGGCACAAATTTGGAGAGTGAGAGTTTCAAAGGAAAGTCAGGAAAACGAGATGGATACAATAAATCAGGAAACAGGACAAATAAACCTATTGATAGGATTACTAGCGGTTTTCTCTTCACAGCCTTGAAAATGCTAGTAACATGTTGTAAAAACACACAGTGATGGTATATTACATACTGATGCTTTGGAGACAAGAAAAAAGAAAAATCTACAAATGCCACACACACCACCCCCACACATAAAAATATTTGTAGTTACAGAAACATCTGTAAAACAAAGTGACAAAAGCATTTCATGACTAACACAATTTCTGTGTTTATTTTCATATACCACTCTTACCACTGCCTTATCTTAGCTCTGGTGTTAATTATTAATAAGATTGCCTGCTGTTTATTCAGGCAAGGCTGTCGGCTATTTATCCTTACACTTTTTTTGAGGGCATTGGATGTATTAGCCTGGCTTCTCCCCCCAGCCCTTCTAAGAACTAGCACACACACACACATCCCATCCCACTGCCAAGATACATACTAGTTTTACGATACCTTACACATATTAATATATGAATTAAATGCATAATCACTACATAAGACAAAAAAACCCAATGCCCTGCTTTGCTTTCTACAGATAGAAGTTCCCCATCTTGCAACTGATACATTTCCACTGTTATTTAAGGATACATATTATTTGTTCTACCACTAATACCATAGCCTCAGACCCCATCCCTCTGATAAAGCAGCACATATGCCTGTCTACCCTCTGCTGACAAGCCACTGAGTTCCTTCGAAATAGTATAATTTTCACCCATATTTTCTCAGAGGATGCCTTTCCTCAAATGCCCTCCCCATTGCCATCACTCTCCTATCACTGAATTTGCTGACACGCTTTGGTAGCGGATCAGTTACTCCTGCCTTTACTGAAAATAGTAATAATGGTGCTGGTAGTAAGCTGGCTATGAGTCAGAGGGGCAGAAAGAAACTCTTAATATTAATAGCTTATTCACTGATATTCCACCAGGGATCCCTTACATGCAACGTTCATATGTAGAGCTGCTATATGGACTAGCTCACAGTATATAACAGTTGTTAAATGTACATGGGGAATAGAAGAGTATTGTCTAGGTGTGACTGTTTAGACCTTAGCCTTGCAGCTTGCCTCACATGGGAAGACTTCTGCCTTTTAAGGTGGCATCACCCCAAATATGTGTCCCCAAACAGATACAGTTTAACAAAATTAATAAATACTTAAAGGACTGGTTAAATAATGGCTTTAGAGAATTTCAGGGAAAACTTACTTTCTTTAACTCAAGGTCCATTATGCCAGGAAAATAGTATGTTTCAACTTAAAACATGTTGTTACATGGCAAAAAAGGGACACCACACTGCAAAATTTGCCACTGCTCTAGTAGATGAGGCTGCAAAGTACCCATTGCAAAATATATAAAAGCCAGCCACAATCTTTATGGCTCTTAATCTGTGTTTGCATTCATTGCTGTAGGTCTGCATTACACAAGTGGAGTCTTCTACAAATGAGCAGATTTTCTGAATTCAAGAGTAATTAAGCCAATAGGACTACTAGCACTAGTTGTAGAGCAGTAGTTATATAGAAATTGCACATAAAACATATATTTCCACACCATTCCATCAGTTACTGTTCCCAAGTGAAAGCTGTTGGTTGCCTGTGTTTATTTATGTTTTGAAGTAGATCATAGCTTGTTTAATTTCTAACACAAAAGCTACCCTTGAAAGTAAAAACATTTATTTATTTTAATTGACCCTGCCTTGAAATCATCATGAGATTTGTTTGCTGGCAACAGAATCACAGTGCTTGTGATTATGGAGTTAACTAAAAACACCAATCTGGGAGCTTTTTGTCTAAGGAAACTGTTTTTATTTTTAAAAGGAAACATCCCTCCCCAGACTTCCAAGGCCAAATTCTTTGAAAATCTAATTGGATTTGGCCTACAATGGACCTTTTTGATTAGGCCTCAAAACTGCAACTAAAAGCAAACTTTTTACTTCATGGTATGTGCTGCAGTTTTCTGCTATCAACAGTTTATGCCATTCATGTGGAGAGTACACGTGTACTGCGGGGTACAGGTGAGGAAGCAAAATCCCAACACCCAACCCCAAAACCCCCACATCTTGCCAAATCAAATCCACCAAATAGACTCATCACTTCTAATTGGCTCTGCTGTGCACATAGCAAGTAATGCAACTGTGTGCTGTTGCTGTGTAAGGGTTATTTATGTACGGTGACACACTGAAATACTCTGCTGGAAAAAGAAAGAATCTAAACCAACAAAGCCCAGTCTCACAAGTCAGCTCTTGTCTAGCTTTGTTAGCATCAGGGAAGTCTAAGAAGGACCGACACCTTTATGTGATACAGAGAATTAGGATCAAAGTAATCCTTCCGCAATCTGACATTCTTTTAGACCCTGAAGTACATTGACCCTTTTAAATTTGTTTACTATTTTGACCTTTCTAAATTAAGCCCTTACTATTTGGTTTTGTTTTGGGGCTTTTTTCTTTTTCCTGTGGACAGTAAAACAGATAAAATTGAAAACTAGGTGTAAACTGATCAAAGATTCATTAGGACCAAGACAAATAGCATATCAAGTTAAATGTACTACACCATTAGGTGGTTTAAACAGTTGCTTCAGTAAATTGAACCTCACCCTGCAGAAGTAAGACTCAATAGATAGAACCACCTCCCTAAGAAGTCAGAGCAAGTCAGGTTTTGTGTAGCTTGTACCTCTGCATTTGAGACATTGATGAACTATATTGGTATGAAATATCTACTGCACACTGAGCTACATTAAATCTTTAAGAACAGGAAAAAAGTGAAGAGTGTGACACTTGTTTAAAAATACTCAATATAGGCCAAGGCTTCAGAGGAATTGGACACTGCTACTAATCACTACATCATCCACGTAAAATACATAGATGTATATACACACCTCAGAGCCCAAAGTGCTGTAGTGTGCGGGCTGTGCATTTGTGCAGTTACACAGTACAGGACAATGTTGAAATTGCCTGTGGCTGAGATACTTTTGGGGTTGAAATAGGAAGCTCTGCTCAGAGATGGAGCTTATTGGATTAGATGCAATGCCATACTAACAGGGTTACCGTGCTTCCTGGGCTGGAGCCGTTCTTGACACATACTCCTGCGCATGGACGGTACATATACATGTATATAAGGATGTGGGCATGCAAACACACACCCTCACCCCCTAAACCCTTGGAACTACCCCAAGATATCTTTTGCAGTTCTTTAGTATATACTATACAAGGTCTATAAGCCACTTCAGAAAATGTCATTTACTTTTTTTTCCACTTTAATGTTTAAATATAGATCAATCACAGCAAAATATCAGACTACAAGATATATCACTAAAATAAGTGCAAATATTTTGAAAGAAGGCACTGGGTTTTTTTGGGAAGTGACTGACAGGAAAAGAAAAAAAAAACCAAACAATTTGACAGGCATGTTACTCAAATTCCTTTGAATTAAGTGCCGTTAACTATATTGATATCAGCATTCCTCTTACCACTGAGTAAAGATTCACATTACAAAGACAGAAAACCCCACTGAAGACCACAGTCATCCTAGATTTATCAAGTTAGAAGATCAACACCAATGGAAGATAAAGGGCTTCTAAGGTAACATCACTCAGAGTGAGACTTTTAGAAAAATAATGTTTAGCAGGAGATAACAACTGCAGACAGAGGGAAAGAAAAAAATGAATGAAGAAATCTGACCAGGGTGAATTAGACAGAACATGAGAAGACTTGTGGAGGTATTTTTAAACAAGGAGGATCTCTCACAGTTATATAGTCTGCTTACTCCATCACTACCAGTAACCATTAGAATCACTTTACTCACTTTACACTGATGGTAGCAGTTTTGGTGGAAATACAAGTAATCAGTGTCATGAGAACAAATGGCAAGATAGCTATGTATATTTTTTAAGAGGAGAGCTACAGAAATGTTACTTTTTTTCTCAGGTGTGCATTTGCAAAATGCATATTGCCATGCATTCATTCAGTACTCTTTAAAGTCTGTTTTAACACTTTATTAGGATTTTAAACTCTCGTTGTGTTTCAGGACACTTTTTTCAAAAGTCAGTGGCAAACCTGTAACCTCAGTTTGATGGTAAAATGGCACCGTAGCAGTTATTAAAGAAAAAAAATAGAATACTATTTATGCATGGATAAAGCAGTCTTGCTTTACCCACATAGGCTTTTCAATGCACCTTATAGACACATTAGAAACTTTAATGAATCATGGGGAAAAAAAAAAATACAGCAAACATTCATTGCTCCACTCTAAGGCTGGCATGGCAAAAAACATCAATGAAATTTTTTTTTTCCAGTTGATCTAAAACTGCCTTCATTTTGTCACCTGATCAGATGTGGCTTTATGCACTTTTAGTCCGTGTAAAACATGTGGCATGCATATATGTGAACTGCCTGGCTTCAAGAAGGTTTCTAAAAAGACCAAACCAACCAACGAAGAACCACAAAGAAACAAAAAACCAAACGCCATCAAGTTAGAACATCCCTATCACTACTGAGGATTGAAAATATTAGCAATGCATCCATGCACAATGTAAATGAGGGAGAGAATAGTAATAAAGAATGCTAAAGCAGTAAAAGAGCCCCAAAATTTTTCTCTAACAGATGCAAGAAAAATACTAAATGTACAGACCAGTCAGATTGCGCTGAACGCTCCTCAGTTATAACAGCATGGATTCAGCGTACTTCAGTTGATACCCATTGCATGACACCCTATTTACTCCCTCTAGGCTGGGCATTAGTAGCTTCTGCAGGAATCTGCAGCTTGAGCCATCAGAAATGCTGATTTGGGGAGGTTCACAAAATCCTGAGAAGAGATTTTTTCCAGCTGGCTTATTTCTGTTCAGCAATGACCAGTTAGAATGAAGCAACCAGAAAATCCCACACTACTCCTGTATCCTAGTTCAGCATCTATTTAGAGATGAACCTCAAGAAAAAGAAAATGGGTGCCATCTGTAGCAGACATCAAAATTCCACTCCCCCAGATGGGCGTGCAAACCTGATATGAATGTCAAGTAGCAAATACAGCTTATGCTAATTTTCATTTGGCAAAACACTACTAAGGAAAAACCCTTCAAATATTGCTGTTATCCATCCCTGACTACTACGCTTGCTCTGACGTATGCTATTTCCACCCACTGTGTTGTGGTTACAACAGTAGGCACCAACCATGCATAGGGTCAGACAATATGTTGGGATGGGAATTCTTGGGAGTCAACACACCTGTGATTTTGTTTGTAATGAGAAACATCTATTCTTCATTGCAATGTCAGGGTTACACCATTACACGAGGAGCAAATCCTCAATCTTTTTTTGATCCTTTTCTGATATACCTGACGGGAGGCCTACTCTTTGGGTTGCAGTAGTTTCCATGTACTAAACACTGCAAGAGCTGTTATGATCTTGGCTCATATTTTGTCAGCAAGGGCAAATTTCCTTTAAAGAGAGAGCTAATTACTTCTGTTTCAGATCTCCATAGTCCCTCAAGGTTGCATTCTAATGAGATTCAAAAGACTCTCCAGAACCAAGTTGAAAGCGCATTTGGCATTTTTAAATACGCATTCAGATAAACTTGATAAATATGTTGATATGCTGTTACCTGTCACTCTATATGGTACCCTGACACGTTACTCTTTACATGAAATCTTCCACCAAACATACAGTAGAAAAATGTAATGAGGTCATCGAGGACTAACAATATAAGAACATGGAGAAGGAAAAATGTATATCAAATAAAAAGCCAATGAAAATGCAAAGAGGTAAGAAGAAATTACTTCCATCTTGCATGGATTGAAACCTCACCTGTCATGCTACCAGAGCAGCACAACAGAATCAAAAGCTAGGTTTAAAAGAGGGAGAAAAAAATGACAAATATTCTTAGAGAAGCATTGAGACTATCTTGATCGTACAAATATGTGCTTCTGTGCTGAAAGCTGTCTTTCTGGCAGTGGCAACTTTATATTCAGCAGGATTGCATCACCATTCGTATCACACAGAGTGTTTTACTAGATTTTGTTCTCATTAGCTCTGTGCAAACAACTGAACTAGGAGCAAGGATGCTGAATCCTATTCTTTCTTGAGTATTGTTTACCAGACCCCTCACTAACTCCCAATCAGTTCCACCTCTGCAATTTTATTGAAGGCAATGAGTTTCCACAGGTATTGTCATATACGATAATTAGAAAGCAGTTTCAGCTCAGTGAAACTTTATTGGCTTGACAAGCCATACAGGGCTTCTAAGTGTGTAAGAAGAGAGAGAACATTGCCAGCTCTGTCAAAAAATCAAGTAACATCCATCTAGGAGAAAGTGACTTTTCGAATCTGAGCTGCGGTATCCCATGCTCTCTGTCAGCATCTGCAGCAATGGGAATTGGACAACCTGGCTTAGGATGTTTGTGAGCACTTAGCATAATTCATGTTTCATGTTTGAGATCCCAGAAAAAAAAAAACCAAAAGTTGCAATATGAGTGCTGGTTTCATATTCTTTAAGCACTTTTATATCTTTTTTTGTTTTGTAAGCAACAGTGCGCATTCTATTCTCCATCAGTCTTTTGTTGCTTTGTTAATAACCTTTACAAGTAATGATAACACCCACACAAGAAAATTGTTGTCCTGTCTCTTTGTATTTTGGTTAGCAAAGAAGATCATTTCAGCAACGTGACTGAATGTTTGCCGTTGCACTCCAGTACTCCCCTAATGTGAGCCTAAGGCTCTTGAAAGGAAAATTAACATCTCAGCTAGGCTGTCTGTAGGGAATTTCTACACAAGAAGAGTGCTTTTCAATACCAGGTATCTCCTTCCTATGAATGAAAACTGTGGATGGGCACACATGAAAGTTCCCATGCTGTGTAAAATAACAGTCCTTTACAGATTAGTCAGGCCTTCAGGAAAATTGGTGTGTCTAATTGAACATAGGCCTTCAACTCACCAAGTTTAATACCTGTTATTCATTGTCTGCATTACATAAGGATTTTAAGAAATATTTTTAAAATATTCCTAAAATTATCACCCCCTCTTTTGCCTACCTTAATTCACTGTGTTAATAAAGTATGTTGAGTAGTTGTTATGCTTCATAGGTCTCTGATAAATCCACTCACTAAGAATTTAAGCATTCAACTCCTCCAGTAACCAGGGATGTTCAGTATCACTTCCTCCATCTTGGATACCATACTTGTGGCTACATTTCATCAGACTCAGATCTAACTGAAGTTACCTTTACTACTTTAATTGCCCCACATATTGTCATTTTTTTGTTTGATTTAGATCCTTCGGGATGCATGGATTTTCTCCATTAGTTCCTTGACAAGCCTTGAACATTGCATCAGTGTAAGTCAGGTTGTCACTTGAATCATCATTTTACTCTCTTCTGCTATGGACATATGCCTCCCTCTACCAACCTTCCATAGAAAGCATACATAGATTTAAGTAACTCTAGTCCAATGTTTTAGCTCATTGAGTCAGCCACATGAAATATTCTCTGCATCATAACTAACATAATAGAATAGCATAGATTGTTACACTCCAGTTCTATCCTTATTGTCCCACTGAAGTCTTTGCCTCCTGGGCAATCTACTAGATAGTTGCCTTCTAAATCCTTTAAGTAATCCAGCTGCTCCTTTCCATAGGTACTTCTGACCTTGCAATCAAATGCTAGGACAATTATCTCCTTTCTTCCAGTTACCCATTCAGATGCCTTAGATGACGGTCCTTTGTAAAGTTACTCCTACAGGATAATTGCCTCAAAAAGTCTCTCTGCTCCCCTACTTTCTTCTGTCTAAATGAATCTGTTATCAGGGTTTTCACCTTTGCCACCACCTTTATGGCTTCTTGATTTGTTTTTCTTTTTTTCTTCCCCCAGCTGCAATAGCCTCCCAACTGTTAGCTTTATCTAAAGCCCTTTATCTGCTACTACCTTTATTACATTCATTTGAATTCAGTTAAAAATCTCTACATAGGCATGTATTTAAACCCTCTATGTTTGCTTTTGAGAAAGTAGTCTAAGTCCATACCATAGACATTATGGTTCTGCATCAAAATATAAGCAGAGAGGCCCTCTCTGGATTTCGGAGAGCTCTGAATTTCCTAGAGTTATATTCAGTTGCATTAAATCCCTGCAATACCATAGCCTTTGTCAATGGAGGGAGGGGACGCTGACTTTCAGCAAGGTAAACTTTTAGAGATAGGTAGAGCTGGAATAGTTTTTAGCTCAGTGCTCGTGAATTCAAATGCAGGTTCCAATAGTTACCTTTCTAAAGCCCTGGAAAAGTAATTTTACCTGTTTATTTCTTTATGAGACTGTTATTGCATTTTTGTAGCAAAAGAATTAAGTGCTTAAAAGCACACACTATCATTTTCTAGAACAAAGGTGTTTCCACAATAAAGGTAACCTCTCTCACTTCTTTCTTCTTCTCCCCTTTGCCCAAAATCCCCAAACCCCATATGCCATCAAAATGCAGGAGAAGGGGGAATGGGTGTGCAGGGAGAGAATTAGAAGTCTGTCAAAACAGAAGTCAAGAAAAAGATAGCCGAGCAGATAAGTTACATGGACAGTAAAAAAACACCACCCCCCAAAAAACCCAAAACATATTGATGAATGATTCAAGGAAGAAAAATAATCCTTCTTCATAGGAAATGTATTTATGAACTTCTTGAAAAATAGATAATGAAAGTTATGAGCCACTAGTGCACCTCTGTGCAGATAATAATGGGGGAGGGGAGGAAGTAGTGATAACTCACTAACTCAAGAGCACAAACCCAGACAGCCTCACCTCCTTCCACTGGCAGGATTCCTGATGCAGCCAGCCAGCCAGCCAGCCAGCCACTCAAAACACCCATGACTACAGGACCCTCCTGCATCCCAGACAGTAGATGAAGCCTAGCAGGCTCTAATACACCCTTGCCCACTTTAACAGCTGCTACCAGTTATCTCACCACAAGCACATGAAGGATGGAAAGGATCAGCTCCATTTGCCCCTTAGAGACATAGAGGGTTTATAAAGCTTTCTCTAAGCTATTATTGTCTTACTATTATTTTTCAGAAAATATTAAAAATTTGTTTCAAATTAAATGGCACATAGGAATTAGAAAGAAGTATCTTACTTGGTCAAATGTATAAACGAAATTAACAAAGCACTGGTGATTCTTTCATGAACAGACAGAAAGTTGATACTGAACCTATAAGTTTTAACATTTTTTTTTCCCTTTAAAGCAGGGCTGAGATGCAAAACCAACAAAAAAACCCAATGTAACATGAGAAGTAGAGAAATTCTGCTCACAGCTAACAATTCCCTACCATCTTCCCATTTAAAAGCCTGAGCACCTTTTATAAATAAACATAATGCCTTTAAAATACCATTTTCTACTTATAAAAGTCAATCACTTGTCTAAAGTAAATACGCTTAGGTGCAACAGATTATTGTGAAAAGTGCTTGGCTAGAAATGCTTAGCTAGACTTTTCTGTTGAAATTTAGAGAGCAAATATTGTTGGCAGCCTGCAAACACCTAGATTTGTATTTTGAAGTTACAGATTTCAGAGTAATTCAGATCTAGGGTTTAAAATTTTTATCCCTCATTAAGTTTCCCATGTATTGAAAGATGACCTGTTATGCGCTGATCCTGGAAATAATTATGCACGTGCTAAATTTAACACGCTGCAAGTAATCACTACAAAGACCCTTAGTGCATATAAAATTAAGTGGGCATGTATATCCTGGCAAGTTTTAGGCCACAGTTTGTTTTATCACACAATTATTTTTGTACTTGCTTTGTTTCGATTAGTAACCATGAACAGTGAGACAGGTCTTTGCAAAACTTAGAGAAACCAGAGACAGGAACAGACAGTGTGAGACATCAGTTTTGGCCTGCCTCTTCCCACACTGTATGGACAAACACTAATTAGTAATATATATATATATATATATATATTTCCATTTCTAAAAGAAATTATGGCCAAAGTGATGCACTAAGAAGTGCCTCTGACTATCTATTCACCAAAAGAATTCCCGAGGCAAAGTCCCTTGTGCTTCAGTGGTAAACCCACCAAATTTGGTCAGTCTCTGCAAACACAGAGATCTCCTTATGTGAAACTCATTGCACGCTTACAGCCTGAGAAGGACCTTTGGAAGTGAAATGCTTCTGTCTTTCATTGTAAGTTTTCCGTAAAAAGACTTCAGGTTTGGCATGAAGACTGGAAGACTTGGCATGGATCCTGAGATAGATGGTAGGAAAGTGACCAGCTTGCAGCTTTCTGGTTTTGTGAGTATTTGGAAGCTCACATCCTGCCAGAAGGAAGAGCCATCACAGAGAAGTATATGATGCTCTGTAGCACGAACGCTTCAAGTGACAGAACTTATGCATCAATGCACTTAATGCACCAATTAAAATACACATTCTCTACAACAGCCCTTAGGTAACACAAAATAGCATTATATGGAAGAAATAAGCTGGGGGTGGGGGGTGGGGGGTGGGGAAGAGAGGAAGTAAGCAAAATTTCCTGGAAGCTTTTGGAAAAAAGAAATAAACAATATTGTTCCACACTCACTGAGGGATATCGCTCTGATTGGAGCGACAGAGTGACACAATGACGTATACAGAAGAAAGGAGGAGAAGAATTGCAAGGGCATCACAGTCTTTGCTTTCTGATTTTGCAAGACGTTGAAGCTTGGCCCTTTTGGCTTTTGTAGTCTTATTTACAAAACACAAAATACCCAGTGGGAAAGTTCAGCTGTAACTCACTATGTCTACAGATTTTACAAGGACTTCTTGAAATAGCAAGGTTAAAAAGTAACACTTCTATAAGAACAGTTCTGCATTGCTTTGCAACAATATAGCTGCACTTAAGTATCTATTCAGGTCTTTGAGGAACTTGTGCAAACAGGCTAGGCAGCATAAAGACTAACAGACATCAGGATTGAGTGCCAGTTCTCGAAATGCAAAGAATTTCCAGAATTATGGTTCATTAAAAGCAAGACTCTCAAAGCCTTCTTGAGGATTCAAGTATGATTTCTAACCAGAAAAAAAACCCCAAACCAACCAGCAAATTGCAAGTATCCTCCATTCTCAGCTTGCTAACATGGTAGAGCTAATCAAAACCAACTTGTTTCAGCAAGAAAGAGGGTGGAGCTGTATATCCTTTCATGATCTATGTATGGGGCTAAAAGACCCCCAGTGATGGAGGGATTCCAGATCACTCCCAAAGTTCCATGAACCTCTCCGGAAATGCCTATACCTCACCAACAACATATAGCACACAGAAAGTCTGGCCTCCCCATCTTAGGATCCTGACCTTCCTGTCTGCTTTGTTTCCCTAAGGCAGGTCCCTCTCTACAGGAAGTGAATATATAATTATACTTCCCTGTCCTCTCCTCGTGGATCCCTTTTTCATCCAAAAGCTTGTAAGCACCTACTACATGTGGCAGCAGTTGTGCATGGTGCAATTTCTTGTGTGACTTCAGCTCATTCATATTCCACACAGCACTCAAGCGTAACTGCAAACTTCAGCTTGTAGCTAAGTTCTCCTGAATCAATGGGGTGCAAACACATTTTACGTTAAGCAAGTGTCTTTTTGGATTGCATTTGCTTCAGCATGATCTCCTTAATGCCTGCCCTTGGCATGAGCAGCGGGACTCAGTTCAGTTTTGAGCAGCCACTACCCTGTTAAGTTGAACAGGGGATTACAAGTATATGCATATATGCAACTGTATACACAAATACATATATAAAATTGGGGTGCATATACATCCCACACACATTGTTTCTAAAAAGATATGAGCAGTGTAGCTTTTCTTGTAAAGGCCCAGATAATTTCACATGAAGATATAATCGTACTGAATTTGATGAACAAAATACTGACAAAAGCATTTCAAAGTCAAGCCTAATTCGCCAGGTTTGCTCCAAAGACTTTGGCCTCATGATAATGCCTTGGTTTATATAAAGCATACGCTGCCTCTGCTTTACTGGACAGGTCTTCTTGAGCAAGAAGTTGGTGTAGTCTTTCAAGCAGATCTACCATTCAGGCTTTGCTCTCTTGTTACAGACAGAAAACCACTGTGCTCCATTCAGCCTGGCTGCCTGACTGCTGCTGCTTGGGAGCTGTTGGGCAGCTCATGTTTGGCAGCTGCCTGTGCTGCCTGCCAAGGCCTGAGAGGGATCTGCATGCCACCAGCCACCTGGCGCAGGACCCCCATCTGCCTGCCACTGTTTGTCCAAGCCCAGCGACCCTCCATGCATCAGAGACATATCCTATGATCTGGCTTCCAAGAGGCTCCTCTCCCAAAGCTTACCCAAGCCCTGCTCTTGTTTCAGCCTGTCCCTCAAACAACCCTGTGCCAGAGGCCACTGCCACTCTCATCCCAGCAAATGCCGGTGGCTGCTGGGCACTCTGGTGTGGCAGCCCTGCCTTCTTCCCAGCAGGTTTGCTACCTGTCCCTTCTGGAATGCCCACCGATACCCTGTAGTGGCTGCTGAGCTGCTCCAGCTCATCTGTCCCTCCCTTTTGGTTTCATGCCACATGCTGGGTTAGAGTGGAAATATCCTCAGGTATCTACACACCCCTTTGCATGGTCATTCTCCTCAGCTCCTTTTTCATGGATAAGGAAAAGTCTACTACTGCTGCTCGCCTTTGCTGGGAATGATGAAAATCTCTCCCTCCCATCACTGCTGCATTTCCCTTCTGATTTCTTCCCCCAGACATGCCACTTACCCCAGGTGTTTAACCCATCCCTTTACACGCATTATTGGTGGGCTGCTTTGGGCACTTCAGACCTGAAGGGAGGGGTTTTGGCCAAGCTGCCAGAAGGACGACAGTCACTGCGGTGGCTCTGCAACCGTCTTCACAGCTTCAGCTCTTGATGTCTTGCCAGTTGTTGCAGAGGTATCCAAGCACCTTCTATAACAGTGACAAAGCAATTTTAAAGAGCATTAAATCTGTCCTACATCACTACTCAAGGCACTAGTGTTATTTATTCTAATAAGCTAGACTTGTATCTTTTGTCAAGCAGAAATAGAGTCTGCATTTTGAAATGCTTTGGGATGATGTCTTTTTTCATAGTCAGTACAGGGAAGCAGTACAGAAATGACAATAACAATTCCTCCTCTCTAAGGAGAAGGCATTTCTAACCCTAGATGCCCTTGCATCCACATTCACCAGACCTGTGCCTGTGGCCTCTGGGAGAGGAGCATTTCCCTCAGTCACCATGGTATGAGACTTTAGCAAACTTGCCCCTTGTGCCTCACCCCTGAGACCCTGCACTGGAGAGGTAGGAAGAAGGATTTGCACTCAGCTGTTAGCGTTGCTTCTCACATTTTTAACCTGAAGTAAATGCTTAACGATATACGAAAGGGATGCAAGAGCAACTGCAGGTTAATGCAGAATTAATTTGCCTAAAGAGGATCAGAGATGTCAGGCTCAACTATGAGGGCAGCCATGGAAAAGTTTAAAAATAAAATTTAAAATAAAAAGTTCAGACAGAATAAAGAGGTATACAGAAGAAGGAGGAAATCAGGTAAGAAAGAAAAAAAAAAAAGGGGGAGGCATATTTGTCCAGAGTAGTATTTTCACTCTTTCTATGATTTCTCATGCTCTTGTGTTCTAAGCCAAGATCAATTGGGATTAATCAGTTGTATAGAAACCATTGTCAGCTCATTGCAGGCTTTTAGAGTTTAAATTTGTTTATTGAGCACAATTTGGTTAGCATCAGGTGCTGAAGTTACAGACACCAGCACTAGCATAGAAATTACTTTATTTAGCTCCCAGTTGTAAGTTTCTATAGCAACTGAGTCCTATAACAGGAAGCTGAGTTTCTGGCACATGAATACTACTGCTGCTGCTGGAGACTGTTAATACTGTATTTTTGGAGCCCTCAGCTGTTCCTTAATTCTTTCTAACCCGAACCCCCACCACCTCTTTTTTGCCTTTTTTTTTGTTGTTTTCTGTTTCCCTGAGGTCCTTCTTCAATATAAAGCTGCCTGCTTAGCAGTACTTGCAATTGCACCTTTTGCTCTTAACCTTCCTTTGCTGTAAGACAAAGCACCTGTGTCAAGTTTCCCTGGCACCACTTGCAGGGTGCCCTGAGCTGCGTTCTCTTACTGTGCAAAGGGGCAGAGCTGGAGGGAGAGGACCAGGGTGCTGAAGGCGCTGAAGCGGCCAGCAGTGTCCAAAGTAAGATGGTTCTCATGGACCTTCTACTCCTTGTTGACTTTAAACCTTGGCTGATCCTGGGCATGCTACTTGTGTCCCAGATTCAGAAGTGAATCGCACCGCAACCTGAAATAAGCTCATGTGTTTTTTGGTAAGGTCAAGAACATAGCTGCAGCACTGACTTGTAAACACCAGAGACCTCATTGCAGTTCCCACTTTTATGGGGAGCTCACAGCTGAACTCCACCTTTAGACACCGAGTCTCGCCAGGCTTCCCTACGCACTCTGTCTTACCCCTACGTTAGGCAGCTCTGCCGAAAGGCTGCAGGTGTACTTCATAGAGAGAACTGTATTACTGGCGAGTGAACAGATGTCCCTGTTACCTGTAAGACCATGCTAAGATCTTTCACAACCATGAATCTGTAGACTTCCTTTGCAACTTGGTTTATTGGGGGGGGGGGGGGAAGGGGGGCAGGGGAGCACTCCAATGCTTGTACAAGGCACTGAGTGGAGGTGCAAACTCTTGTTATGACAACAAGACACACTCATCTAAGTAGTTTTTTGGGCAGCTCAGCAGTTAGCAGGCATTTTGAGATGCCTTTGAGTGTGTGGGTTTCGTTTTGGAGGTGGTTTGGTTTTTTTTTTAAATTACTTTGCGTGTTGTCACTTCTGGGTAAAACAATGGTGGTTTGAATCATTAGATGCTTATACTCCATAGTACGGTTTTCTACTTTTCTGATTCGATTCAGAAAATATATTACTCAAAACCCTCTGGGGATGTCCCTTCTGCTGTCCTGGAGCCCTCTGTCCCATGAGAAAGGGTATTGTCTCTCAAAAGTCACAGAAAATAAATCCTGATACCAATGGAATGCAAATTTACGTCTGGTGACTCAGGCACAGCATAGAACATATGTTTTGAATAACAACAGCTTCAGGTATCCCTAGGTAGGTTGGCCGCTGCAACCAGCATTAGTTCGTGCAATTGTTCACACATGAAAGGAGAAGCTGTCCTAGGGTCTCACTGTAGGCAAGTTGCACCCGAGGCAGCAGCTCTGCAAGCAGAGGGAACAGCGAAGGCCACAGGACCACCTGGCCGCAGGCTGTAAGCAAGCTGTGAGGGCACAGAGGTTCGAGTGGGCACCTGCTTAATTTTTTGTTACAGAAAACCTACTGGGAAGAACTATCCTGAACCTACAGGTACCTGCCCGCAGGTCCGTGCCCAGTCTGCATTGGTAAAGTCTGGGTGGCTTGGAGACTGGCTGTTTGCTTCTGCTGCTATCTTTCCAATACTGTGCAGTATAGGTGTCTTATCATTTATAACAGGTGCTTTTTCTTTTCCACCTGACCTTAATAAAATGGGATCATCCTTGCTCAGGTTTCTAGGATGGCTGTTTTTAAGTGTTGGCAGTTTGAGAATATCTATCTACAGAAGTCTTTTCCTTCCCCCGAGTCCTGTTTTTCTCCCAGTCCTGGGTTGCTTTACTTGCCCTGATCTGGGGCAAGGCGTGGGGTGCTTCGGTCTGGCTGGGACATCCCATCTGTCTGACAGATCTATTCTGGGCAATTTACAGCTCGTTCTGCAAACTGCTAACCGTTCAACAGCTGATTTTCTGGGAGGGCCTGTTTTGGGGAAGGGAATCAGCTCCCCAAAACAAACTGTGCTTCCACACTGTGCTGAGGGCAATGGGAGTCTTTGACAGAGCTGCGGGAAGATTAAGATGCTGGAATCTGCTGCCTTTAAATCAGTCTCCTGCTCTCCAATGAGTCATCCAGCATCACAAGCAAGCTCAGCAGGACCTTCTGCCGCTACTGCTCCCTGTGTACAGAGAGCCCACACAAACCCAGTAAAGGATATGTTGCCATCATCTTTTGGCAAAACACTTCTCCCTGCAGCACAAAATGTTTTCATGTTCTTCTATTTTGCTGTCCCAGGTTTCTGGCTTCTCTCTTAACAAGCTTTGAAGAGGTTTTTTTGGATGTTGTTTTTGGTTTTTTTTTCAAAATGGTAGCTGCAGAGGTCGTCTCTTCCCTCCCTGTCTCCTGCTCGAATAGAGGAATCATGCTTTAGAACAGAGATGCGAGGCAGCTTTCCAGACCATGAGAATCCAGTAACTTAACACGCTGCCTCCAGCCTGCAACAGCTGACCGAGAAAGAATAATAAAATAAAAAAGGAGGTGTGGCTTGGGGACTATATACAATACAGATTTGACCGACTGGATTTTTCACCGTGTATTTTTTTAAACATAAAGATAAGGTTGTGAACTATATTTTAAGTTTCCTGAGATGTATATAGTTATTGGAATTATATTTTGAGAGAAGAGAGTAGGTTCTTCTTTTCAGAAGGGTGCTCAGGAAGGAAAGAAATGGTAACTGCAGCATTTCTGCATTTTTATGGATTTACATAGTTTTCATTCTTTAATCTGTAATGATTATAATTTTTTTTTTTGCTTAGTTCAGGTCATACTTCTGTTATGAAACACATGACTTATCACATAGCATACATTATGAAGAAAAAAATGTGATTTACTAGAGATGTTAATTCCTTCAGATAAATCCAGTAAGAAAGCAATTCAGCAATAGATCATAGATTAAAAGTGTTTAAAGTGCATATTTTATGATAGTTTCTAAGAAAAGCCATCAGTGAAACACTATGAGGCAAAGAGTTCACTGCTATATCTGAAAAGGGCTTTCACTTAGTGTTATCAGTTATTACTAATCTTTCCTTAAAATATTTCTAATGGAAGAAACAAGCTCTGAAACAGGTAGAGACCAAAAAAAAAAAAATATAACGAAAAATTGCAGCAGCAAATACAGTCTCAGGATCTGAACAGAAAATTTCTTTTAGCCATGGGGCTCTGTACTCACCCCACACCCCCCACCCCCCTCCTTCCTTCCCCAGATGCATCCCCCTTTTCTCCCTCTGGACCACTGCCACATAGGTAAGAAGCAGCCTAAAAGCCTCCGGCAATGTAGCTCCCTCGAGTTTCCTGCTGAAAGTGTCGTCTCACAACCAACCTAGTTAAAGGAATTAATGCAGACCTCAGGGAGCAAGGGGACAATTGTCCATCCCCCACATACCCAGCAATGCATTCCCACATACTCTCCTGTGCCAGCATTTCTGCAGTTGCATTGGAAATGAGATCATAGTATTGATCCACCTGACAATATTGCACTTGGAATCTTGTAGCTGGATTGTTTCTAAGACTATGGCTTTGTGACCAGCAGTGGTAGTGGTGTAAGTGGCCAATCAACGCAGTGGAAACATGAGCACCCTCTTCACAAAAGTGGTGGGTCTTACAGTCATGATGACATACAGAAATAGACTCTGTAACTCAGAAGTTATAAAGTAGGTATGTTTATTGCGCACAGATGCACGGGGGATCGCTCCACCACAAACGTGCATGCCTGATGTAGAAACCGACCCCACATTTAACCAATAAAACAATGAATATTCTATTAATGCCTATACATACTCATTATCTAAACCCACCCACTCTGGCTTCACATGATAATTAGCTTATCAGATTCTTCCAAAAATTGTGGGCAAGGGTCTTCGGACCATGGGTGGTGGTCCCTGGGAGGAAGGCTGTAGGCTCATGATATACTTTTCACCCTTTGCCTGGGATGTGAGAGTCTTGCAAACTTGCAGTGTTCTTATCAGTCTGAACTAATTTATGTCCTTGTTAACTATCTGTTTTCCTCTAGCAAGGAGATCTATGGACGTAATTCATGTCCTTGTTAGCCATCTGTTTTTCTTTAGCAAGGAGATAAATGACGTATCTGTGATGGATGTCATCCTGCCCTCGAATTCTTGCTCTCTTTTCCTCAAGATAGTGTGAGACTTTCACAAGTAAGCCCTTTCCTATGGAAAGAAAAACAGACTTCCTCCTCCATAAGTTGTTTTATATGGTTACCTGACTAAGTTCTAAGAGCTACTTTCTATGACTACATACATGGTTGTAATTCTATGCCCGCATATCAATGAAACTGTCCCCAGGGATGCTCAATCAAATAAATCAAACGGCTACTTTGGTTAAGCAGAAGTTGTTCTTATTTGGTGCCATTTATGTGCTTAATGTCCGTTTACATCGATGTTACTTATAGAGAGGCTGTATCTTAAAAGCAGCTTATTCTGTGGCTCTGCTTAAGAGTAGGCAACGGTCTGACTTTGCTGTATTTGGCACATGAAAGCATAATGGCTTTTGTTGCTATCAGTCTTCTCATGCCAGGAAAATGGCATCAGTCTACCAATTTTTAAAGTTTAAAATAGTTACTTATTTTAAAATGCTGATGAGATTGGCAGGAAACTCACACTGAAGTTCATTTCTTTTGAAAGTTGCCATATTTTTTTCATGAGAACAGACAAAACCTAGCAAAATTTCTGCAAAAATTTAACTGCCAAAATCATACTTGTTGGTAATACAAGCCACTCATCCACAAATCTTAGAACTATAAGGTTATAAAAACTATCATAAAAACTTCATGAAAGGAGAAGTTGAGGCAGAGGGAGGTTATAAGAAGTATTTTTGAATAAATACAGATTTTTATCCAGTTAACTGCCATGTGTACTAGAAACAACAACAAAAAAACCCCACTAATTGTCATAGTGTAACTTCACCAAAGCTAAACTAAAACTAAACCAGCTTCCTATGTCATGATTTTAGAAAAATCCTGAATACAAAGATAAGCTTTCTAAAGTTAAATTATATTTTGGGACTTCGGGGCAGTGGACTGAGGTTGCCTTACCTCATCTAAAAAAAAAAAAAAAAAAAAAAAGAGAGAAAACAAAAGCCTGTTTTCTAGCCAGTTTATATTTTAAACACTTCTATTGACAAAAAAAAAAAATCACCTAGCTGACTCAAGATCATGAACACATAAACAACTACTGAAGTACTGGATATATAAAATAAATGTTAAAGAGTAGCATTAGGAAGTTATACACCAGAAATAAAACCTGGATGAGAGAACAACAGCTCCACATTGAATTGGTAAAGAGTGAGGACGATGAAGGCATCATTGACAGAATTATAGTAGAAGAGGATATTTCACTGAAAGATCCTCATTTCTTAAAGTCAGTGGAAGAGAATATGTGATAAGTATCATAGACAGCTTCTGAACAGTCTCTGGATGGAGCCTCCTCCAGAGCACATGAACATATTGAGAGGCGACAAACGCGCAGATGATTGCTTTTCAGTAGTAAAGGTTAAATTACTTGTATCAAGGAGTTTAGACAAAGTCCAAAGGAACCAAAGTCTTTTGGTACTCATTGTCCTGATCTAAGCATTATGCAATGCTACTTGTAATTAAACTTGCTACAGAGACATGACACTTTCGGTGCACTTTCTTAGCCTTTTCAAGTATAGCGGAATTACTGACAGCTAAAATATTTCAGAATGGCCCATTTTAGGCAAATCCTGTGCTGAAGGTGTTGACCTTTTGAAAATGGATTCCTTCTTCACGTTGGATTTTTACTTCCCCTATCTTGTTTCTCCTTTAGCAATTATTCATCTTTTATGGCTTCCTCCAGCTAAAAGCCTCAGCAACAGGAACATTTATTCAGAATCAGAATGGAAGATCTGGTACTTTTCTTTACATTAAAAAAGAAGAAAGTTCAATTTTCCTTCTGAAAAGCACAAGAAAGACCATTACGTGAGATGTAAAGAGAAAGAAAAAGGGGCTGAATTCCCAAAATATTTGATGGCAGAAGTAATAATAGCAATGAATGAGGCCACATAAATGATTCATGAGACTCATTTTTTTCCTATTGTTACTAAAAAGAGGCTCATTACCACTCAGAAAAAATGCTTTGTTGGTGATGTAAAAAGAAATCAGTATTTGCTATCAATTACTTTCATTAACACTGGGCCTTTGTACACAGTTTTAGAAATATATTTTATAACAATATAATTTTGTAATTTCATCCCTACTGTGCTTTGAGCCTTCTGAGGCTCACAAATCTCTTTAATACCTCCACTCCTGCTGATAATAAAAAGTCTTGTGGGTGTAGTAACAGCTAAAAATACAATAGTAAATGATTCGTATATTACAATTTCAGAGGTCACAATGGGTAACAAAGAGACCACAAGTCCATAAAATAAACATCCTGCTCTAAAACAGAGGCAAGCTGCAGCTTCAGGATGATCACTTTGAAGAGATGTGCCTCCTTTAAGGACATTTTCTTCTTTGGTTTGAAGGCTGTTAGAAATGTCTGAACATATGTTCTGAGGCAATGAAATTTCAATGGGATATTTTTTCCTTTTAAAGCCCAATCCTTAAAACACTGACTTGCAACATGAGACAGCAACAAAAATGAGTCAAGCTAAGAGCATGTATTTAGCAGAGATGTAAGGAATAAATAGACCTAAATCTGGTCTTTTTATTTTGTAAACAATGTGTCATTAGAAACCAATGAAGACAATAAAGAATGGGATTGCCAGGCATCCATTTGAGAGAATTCAATCAATATTTAAATAGTTTTGGAGAATTTAATGTAAACAGGGAGCTTTCTCAAATAAGCAATCAAAATAACCCATTAAGACTGTAATCACAATTACGTGGGGGTGCTCCTGTGCTTTAGAATACACTGCATAAATAATGTTGAAACGGTACCTCAGGTACTTACCTTCCTAAATTTTAAGCGGTTTGTGGGTTTTTTTAAATTACCGCATATTATCTTGCTTGATTCTCAACTTCTAAATATAATAAATCATTTCTAAACCTAGTTAACAGTATCTGGAAAAAAAAAATCTCAATAAGGTTATAAATATGTATAAATGACTGTGAGGCAAATGAGGCCAACCTCACAGTATTGGAATACAGATACTATGCAACTGTGTAAATCATTCTAATTACCGTTAGACTGTGGAGATTTGCTGTGAACAATTAGTATTAATTTACAAAAAACCCATGCTACTGAACCTTCAGAAATAGGAGCTAGTGTAGGACCTGTTGTCCATTTTCTCGTGTAGTTGAGACACTCTAACAGAAAGTGTGTCTGGGTCCCATGGGAAATTTTACACTGAGCATTATTAGCTTTACAATCATGCTAGGATTATAAACTTAACTGATGGGGGCTAGATATTTCTGTATAAACAACAAAACAGCATTGCAGACAGTTGAGGAAAGGAAAGGAAAGCGAAGCAATGCGACATCAGAAACCCTTGAATCTTCCAGAGAAGCCAGAAGGTTTAAGGATCTTGATTTGTATTAATCAGATGGAAGAAAACACTTGCAGGCATAGAGACTGATGCAGGTAATACCACTCACCTGCTTATGTAAAACGTTTTGTGCTGCTCTGTTATGAACAGCTTTATAGTCCAACAGCAAGGAATCACGCACTAGTTTCACAGATTATCTGTAAAAAGGAGATGTGTGAACCACACCAAAAATTAAGGGATTCTGCTGTCTTCATGGTTTGTCATGTTTTATTTTGGGGGGTTTTTTGGGGGTTGGGGTTTTTTAAAAAGTTTTTTCTGTGAGGAATGTTTTTTACCTGTTTTTAGGCAGTGGATATCCCAGAAAAGTGGAAAGAAAAATAAATAAATAGAAATCTTTTTTCAAAAGTAGTAAATAGGAACCAAAATATGTGCTATTATAATGTTAAGTAAAACAGTAAGTTTAAAAGGGGAGAAATGTAAATTTGACATCTTACATAACTTCCTACTTTGCACATCAATAGTAAAACTGTAGCTGTGATACAAACTAGGACAACTGCTGGGAAGAGGTGCTTCCTGCCACAGAAAAGTAGATTGCCAAGGAGTCCTATTTTCTGCTCCAGACTTTGCCCTTCATACCATAAACGTTTATAATCAGTACCCATTCCCGACTACTCAGAGTGGATGGAAGTCATCTTTTCTGAAGGTCTTAACTTCAGACATGCTAAAATACATTTACATATGCCTAAACTGCTGGACTGGCACTAATACATACATCTCCCATGTAGGCATGAACCACTTCAGTTACTGGAAGTTCTTCAGACAGAAAAATTTCCCCAGGGAAGTGACACACTTCCAATGGGTGTAGGCAGCGAATCTGGGATGCTAATCGAGAGGGTACTTGTATTATGGCCTTGGTTTCCCCTTTAGATTAGCATGCATTTTAGCATGTTTATTTTTAAGTGCTCCACAAATTCCAGGCTTTTACACAGCAATTTCAGGGTAAAGATGCTGCAGTGCTTTGTAGCACGGTCCTCCCAAGTGTGCTTTTGCTGTGCTCCTCAGCTCCTCTCTCCTTTCAGTTCCTCATAAACTCCCTCATCACGGCAACAACCCGTGCTTCCTTTTTTACTCAAATATGGTGTCCTGCCTGATCTCCTCCATGGCTGAGCTAGGTGTGTTCTTATTGCACCCCAGTTCACCAGAGTTTAATGCTAGGGTTCTGGATGGCTCTGTGGAGTGTGTGTTTTTTCTTGCCTTCAATTCACAGTCCCTTTATATATCAGGACAGGGTTTCTCTGTGTACTTCCATGCCTCTCTTGCAATCGTGTTGCTCGTTTATGTATTAGTTTATGTATTATTATTGCCCTTATTCTACATTAATGATCAAGTACTTTAGTTATCAGTTATTAACCTGTAGAGGGAGAATGGAAGAAGGTGAGAGAGGATGTGGTGACTGATGCTGTCATCATCAATTACATACTTATTTGTTTAGCAGGTAAGGGACTTTTCCATTGGATGTGTTGAATGACAGCAGGATTAAAACCTGTATGATTCTTTCAGGTATGATGTTCTGGACTTCCTCAGAGCCAAGAAGTCTGATAAATGTCAGCTTCATTTACTGCCTTGGCACCAAACGCTCAGTTCTGCATAACAGTAACTGAATGCACAACACAAAAAACAAAGTTATAGCTCACTTCTTAAAGGTCCACTAATGACACTGAAATGTCACCTCTGGGAAAAACTTGCTAAGAATGTTTTCCCTTTGAAAATACTAAAATATTTAATGCAAAAAAATAGCAATGTTTAGCAGTTCATGTTTGCTAGGAGATGTGGTTCAGTTGTCCTACTGCCTTCTCCATGAAACACAGTAATATTTCCATTTAGTGAATCATAGAGTCATCATAGTTGGAAAAAACCTTCAAGATCATCAAGTCTAACCGTTGGTGCTACACCACTCTAACTTCTTAACCTTCTCCTGAAACGCCACATCTACCCGCTTTTTGATCAGCCCCAGGGCTGGTGATTCCACCACCTCCCTGGGCAGCCTGTTCCAATGCTTCATCACTCTTTTGGTGAAAATATTTTTCCTAACGTCCAATCTGAACCTCCCCTGGCACAACTTGAACCCATTCCCTCTATTTCTATTGCTTGTCACTAGGAAGAAGAGGCCAACCCCTCCTCACTACAACCTCCTTTCAAGTAGCTGCAGAGGGTGATAAGGTCTCCCCTCAGCTTCCTCTTCTCCAGGCTGCATGGCCCCAGCTCCCTCAGCCTCTCCTCATAAGACCTGTTCTCCAGACCCTTAACCAGCCTGGTTACTGTTCTCTGCACCCTCTCCAGGACCTTGATGTCCTTCCTATACTGTGGCACCCAAAACTGTACACAGCACTGTGGGTGCAGCCTCACCAGGGCCGAGTACAGAGGTAAGATCATCTCCCTGGCCCTGCTGTCCACACTGTTTCCTTCTTGGCCACCTGGGCACGCTGCTGGCTCATGTTCAACCACATGTCAATCAACACTCTCAGATCCCTGTTGGCTGGACAAGTCTCCCAGCCACTCTGCCCCAAGCCTGTAGTGCTATGGGGGGTTGCTGTGGCTGAAGTGCGGGACCCAGCACTTGGCCTTGTTGAAACTCATACAATTGTCTTTGGCCCATCCATCAAGCCTGTCTAGGTCACTCTGTAGAGCCTCCCTCAAGCAGATTTACACCTCCAGCCGTCTTAGCATCATACCTTGAATGAAAGGGGAACCATCATGAGAACTGATATAGAGAAAATAATGGGCAAGTTACATGTCAAGTAACTGAAAGAACTTGCATAACATTTGTAATTTAATCTTTTGTTTTCAATAAACTTGTCAAAGAATATAAATTTTGGGCTAAAAAAAAAAATCTAGAAATTTTTATTTATGCAGCCAGTCCTTCATTACAAACTGCTGCTACTTTATGAAGTCAAATATGAGTCCTATAGCTTGAAAAAAATAAAGCTCATATTTCTAGATCCCGCTAGTGACCCAAACGTCCCAAACACTATTGATTCCTGAAGCAATTAAGAACCCAAGTCCCTTAATGTAGTAAATGGCATCTTTAATGGGATATATCCTGTGTACGCAGAAACAGCTACCAGAAAATACTTGTATAATGGCCTAAGTTATGTTGGACATAAAGGGCTGGATAATTGACTACTGTATTAAGACAGAAATATCTAACACAGTTCCGAGAAATGACAACCATGTCCATCTGTGTCTAACTCCCATCCTCCACCCCCCGATTACTGGAAATTGCTAATGATATTTCATCTGTAGTTGAAAAGAAGAAAGATATAGACATGACTCTCACTTATATCTTCCTTAGACATAATTTATTATGTTCCATATTAGTGTTCAATATCTGCAGAACTGAATTTAGAGAAGAATGGTAAGTTCTGGTGCAGATACTGTCAGCTGCCAAAAAGGAAGAACAAGAAAGTAGAAACCAAAAGTGGTGATTTCATTTACAGCTTTAGGTAACATACTACACAGGTGTGAAAGATAAGTGGTAGGCATTAGTTTTTATTGTTCATTTAACAGAAGAAAGAGTCTGGAAATTGAAAGAAACAGCAATTGTGAGCAATGTAGTCAGCAACAGACAGTTTGCAAACTCACGGTAGACAAAGCATTGGGTAACAAGACTAGTTTAAAGTTTATGACTAAAAAATAAAGCAGAAGAAAACATCAGAGACTGAGTTAACTAGTGTCAGAGAGGATTTGTTATATTATTATTTAGAAGCATATTCATATATTTTCTGATCAAGCTGGAATTCAGTAAGACTAATTCAGAATAGTAGGAAAACTCAAGAAAGTGATCAGATGTTGTGATTTATTTTTATTTTATTTTTCAAACAGGGAGAAACTGAATGCCTAGAAAATTATTTAACACATCTAAAACAAGATTCAGTTGGAGAGATCACATATCTGAAAGGTAATATCAAACATAAAATGTGGCTTTAAACAAAGAAGCAAGAGTTGTTTCCTTGGTTAGAACTGCATTAGCTTGTCAGTTTAGTTTATCAGTTTACTGGCTAGAACTGATAACACATTCTTTCAGAGAAGCTGGGCAAGAACCACACTAAAATCTAGTTGTTTCAGTTTCATATTCTGAAACAACCTGAGTATTAAGAAATAATGTAATGTTCAATTGTTTGTTCACATTCTGATAAACACCATAATCATTATGCTAAACAATAATAAAGCAATTTATTTTTGTATAGCTCTTAAGTCATGATCATCAATGACAGCAGTAGGAATGCCTATGAAATTAATTAAAGAAAACTTCACATTATCTGAAATTATGACCTTTAGGAAATTTTTCAGATGATGTCAATGGAAATAACTTGCAAAGTAAGCTATAGGTGGCAGAACACAGCTTTTCATCAAAAAGAAATTAAAATTTAACCTTTTCCCTTGGAGAAAAAAAAAACCCATAAAGTAACTAGCAAACAAAAATGCCCCAGCTGCTTTTATTGCTAGAAAAGTATAAGTAAGAAGAAAAAGTATGGATCATATTACACATCAGCATAATACAACTAGGGCGATAATCATGACTGGCAAAAGAGCAATGCAATTGGAATCCAAAAAATTTTACCAATTTTTACCAATCCGTTTGGATTTTACTCCTACAAAAACCAGATCCTGTGGGTTCAAGGAAGAATGAGACAAAGCTGCTCTTCCCTAAGCAGTATAAAACACTGAGAAGAAAAATAACAAGCAATCTCACAGAAAAACAACTGAATGTTGCAACATTCAAAAGACAACTTCATAGTCACAGGTTATTACCTGACAATAATGACGATTATATGGAAACAAGCTAATATTTTCAGTCAAAAATTAAACCAACTTTGTCTCAAGACATTTTTCCCCCTTGTTATCTTTGATAAGTGCTCTTCGCTCAGCAGCAAGTTGAGACACAAGAAATATATGTGTCACACTTCTGAAAGAACTGGGAATCTCCTGAGAGAAACCTGTTCTCATGAGATGTCTAGAAAGAGCAAGATGCTTTGTCTAAACTCTAATGGTTTAATTAGTTTAGCTCAAGTTTTAAGTCAAAGGTTCATTCCCAGCTGTGAAATGTTTTTATCAACCCCCACTGAAAACACAGGAGTTACTGCTTCCTAATGACAGCAACATTTGTTCCTGTCTAAGCACAGCTATGGCATGCTATAAGAAATTACATGACAGAAGTGGGAATTAATACTGCAATTAAAGATTCTGAGTTTTGAAAAAGATTAAATAAACAGATTCAATCCACATTTTTCTTAATTGAAAACAATTAAAAAGCAGGGGGAAAAAACGAAGGCAAACACAGTCTAGAAAATTAAGAACTGATGGTACCAAGAAGTTGTCTCCCAAGTGCATCAAGAAAATTACTTTAAAAAGTGACTTGAAGACAGAAATAGATGAATTGGTAAATGGAGAAGCGAGTTAAAAGCTATGCAGAAATAAACTGGGAAAGCAAACTAAGTAGAATTTGTTTGCATTATTGTAAGTGACTTCAATCACCATATTCTTGTTACTTTTGTGTCTGGCACGAAAGTACTGTGCTCACTTTAAGTAAGACAAATACAGTGAATAAATGGAGTGTAAAGCCTGGGAGAAATAAGTAACAGTGGTTTGGATGGTTTACAGTTTGCAGTTCTTAAGAACAGCATGATCCTACATGTATGGAAAACCACTTGGGTGGGAACTGTTGGAAGAGGAGATTATTTTGGGGCAAAATCTAAGCAGAAGGATAAGAACTAGTTAAAACTATCTCTGACAACCCAGAAGAAAATATAGCATTCTGGCAGTCCAGCTCAACTTCATAAGCCCAAGGATGGAATCCTATTCCAGGGAGACAAAAGTCTCTATCCCCAGCCATGGGAATAAAGGAAATGGCAATCCACTACTGCTCTGAACTTGCAGATATCTATTGTAGTTGAAATGACATCTCTCTATTCAAGACCAGAGAATAGCTTCCATCTACATATCTTCTTCCATTTTTAGATTTCCCTTACTTTCTCTATTTTTGTCATCTCACTAACTTCTGAGGTCGCTTACTAAATATAATGGGGAGACTGAGTAATGGTAATGTCTGATATCTTCCACCTGCTTACAATATGATAAAGATATTTAGTAAAACAACAGTGTAATAATCACTTCAAACCACTGACTTGAATAAATCTGATTAAAAACTTGCACACACATTGAATCAAATCCTTAGCAACGATGAGGTCTATATAATGTCATGTAAAAAGAACTAATGAAGCATAAATAATGTATACAAACCCTAGACTTGACCATGCAAAATCTTCTCTGGTAGAGAAGATTAATTATTAGAGAATTAAAACAGCCACTCAGAAATGTTGGCCTGGATGGGATGCTGGGAGCAGACTCAGGGCTACAGAACCAGGGCAGTGTCTGTGTCGTGGTTTCACCCCGGCTGTGGGCTGAGATCCACGCAGCTGCCTGCTTCTTAAAGTAAAAGAGCAGGGGAAGAGGGAAAAAGGGGGGAAACAAGGGAAGGGAAAAGGAAGGGGCAAATAACTCCAAAACCAAGAAACCAAGAGGCCTGTGGGTTGGGATAAGGATAGTTTAGTAAGATAACAGAAAGATAAAATATAACAATGCTAACAGGACTTTAGAGCAAAAGAATATGGAACTATTGATACCCAATGCAGTTTCTCCCCGAACCACACAACTCAGGCCGTACCACCCAGAGCTGTCCCGGAACCCGACCGTCCCCCCAAGAAGCACGCGTCCCGAGACCGCCCCTCTTCTTCCTCCCCTCAGCCCCCTGTTATCCTGGGCAGGACGTAATTGGCATGGAATACTCTCTTTGGCCCATCTGGGTCACCTGTCCTGGCTTCGCCCCTCCTTTCTCATCAATAGAGAAATACGAAGAAGCTGAGAAAGTCCTTGACTGTCTGACTGCAACTAAGAACATCAGGGTGTTATCAGCACTGCTTTCATTTTAACTCCCAAACACAGCATTCCATCAGCTGCTACAAATGAAGTTAACTCTATCCTGACTGAAACCAGGACAGTCTGTAAGAAGTAACTCTGCTGCACATCCACCCTTACACTACCAGATGACACCTAAGAGCACATAAAACTGTGAGGGCAGCACAGGGAAAAGAAGGGCTTATCAACAAGTTAACCCTCCGTTCCCTAGAGTTTTGGGGTGTTGCCAAGATGCCAGAACCTCATCTGCTGAATGTACAAATACATTGAAAATATCCAGATCTAGTTAGCAATAGTGAGGAAAATGTAAAAATTTCAGTGGGCATGGCTTTTGGTTACAGCACGCACCACTATAAAAGCCACAGAGAAATTTTAAGTAATACTGGATCAAAAAATGGTAGTCCAGCATGAATTTGACTTGGTAAACAATGGAGAAAAAGGGCTGATTCCCTTAACAAAACAGGAGGAAAAACACCACCAGTGCTAGGAAATGTTATTCACTGAAAAGTCCTCGCGCTTTGTGCACACCTGTCCTAATTTGAGATCATTTTGATTTAACCATGCATTTTAAATGTAATTAAGTCACAAATTAGAAGAAGTCACAGAACAGCTTCAAAAATCGTGTAGCCCGAACCCACTGCCATGGGCAGGGACATCTTTTACTTGTTCAGGTCTCTTGAAGTCCCATTCAACCTGACTTTGAATACGTCCAATGACTGGACACGCACAACTTTTTTAGACAACCTGTGACACTTCCTCACCACTCTCATTGTAAAAGCTGTCTTCCTTATGTCCAATCTAAGTCTGTTTTCTTTCAACTTAAAACCACTGCCCTTTGTCCTTTCACTACAGGCCTTGGTAAAAAGTCTCTCTTTGTCTTTCTTATAAGCCCCCTTTATATATAGAAACACTAAAATGCTCCTACTTGTGTACTTCAGGCATAATTATAACCATGCTGTCTCAGCAATCCTTTCCTTCAAATAAGGTCCAAGAGTCTCTCCAATTTTCACGCACTGAAAACTGAGTTTGGGGGGGAGAGGTAAATTCTTCATAACAGAACATTAAAGTGTAAGAACATTACTCAGGTTTTTGGGCTTTATCATTTCTGGTTGATTTCTACTAAGACCTCTTAGGAGTCCTGATACGTATTTTGACAAGGTGTTGTGGTTTAACCCTAGCCAGCAGCTAAGCACAGCACAGCCACTCTCTCGCTATCCACTCCCCCCACCCTCCAGCAGGGTGGGGGAATCAAAACAATGAAAATGAGAAAACTCATGGGTTGATATAAAGACAGCTTAAGAGGCAAAGCAGAAGACACACACACAAGCAAAGCAAGACAAGGAATTCATTCCCTGCACCCCACGGGCGGGCAGGTCCTCAGCCATTCCCAGGAAAGCAGGGTTCCAGCATGCCTAATGGTGACTTGGGAAAACAAATGCTGGCACTCCAAGTGCAGATGGCTACCTTCAGTTTTCAGTTATACTTAACAATGATATGTGTATACATAAATGTATAAGATATACAGCTGATGGAAATATTAATTTAGATATATTCTTCCCAGTAAAGGCATACAATCTGTTGAAACTAAGATTAAAATCAGGAGGGGGAAAGGACCCACGTAGCCATCTTTCCAGAAGAGGGAAATATCCCCTGTAAGTACCTGAGTTCGATAAAAAATAGAGATTCATTCTTAGATGTTAAAATGCAGTTTTTACTCCTCTTTCCATCTAGTGAACCTCATTCATAATCACAGATTAATCCTCTTTAAGTGTCTGAAAGATATCATGACTAAGAAAAGCCGTCTTCTCTTTTGGCAAGCCTCAGCCAAACAAAGTTGATACCACTGAATTTTGAAAAAATGGCAACAGCTTAATAAAATAAAAACATTCAAAACATTGGCAAACAAATTCATTTTCAAAGTGATAAGTAATTTCATAATAATAACTTTTAATGTTCTTTTGCAATCAACTACACTATGAAATCCCACCATGAAATCACTGTTTGTGATCAAGCTGAAATTAATGGAAAGATTCCTGTTGGCATAACTGAGTTTCCAGGGAAGCCTCTAAAATCTATAATGCTTTTCCAAGTTTTGGGGAAATATAATACTTCTTAACAGCAGAATAAAATTTCTCCCTGCCACAGAGGTTTTACTTGAATAATATTAATAAAATTTTTTGAGATGAAAACTCCTAAGACTGTTCTATAAGATGGAATGCAATGCTATTACACTGCAGGTGCAGTATTAACCAGGAGCTTATAATTTGAAAGTCAGATTGTATGGTGTATATCCTGATGTAAAGTGAAGATCATTCTATTATAAAAACTAAGGTATTTCCTTAAATATTTTTTTCAATTCATAGAGGGAAGATACAGAAACAAGCACTGTGTATCCAAATCTTAATTAGAATGTTTCCATATCACAAAACAAAGAAACTGAAAAACAAACTCTGAAAACTGTTTGCATAGTCCTGGTAGCCTTTCCTACAACCTTGCAAACTTCCTTAGATGAGAAAAGCATGCTGTAGTATGGGAAGGAGAGTGTTCTGAACAAAGTTGAGTCAATTTTCCCACATCAAAATAGAAAATATATAACCACCTAACTGCACCTCTCAGACAAGGCCAGACAAAAACTGTTCAAGTGAAAAAGAAAGAGAAGATTTCTTAATTCTTTACCATATTGTGAGGAGCAGCAAAGGGCTGCCCAACAGAGCAGAGCAGAGCTTTTAAGGATTTATACAATTTTACATTTCCACATGGCCAGTAGTCTTTTGAAATCTGTGTCATTTAAGTGTCTGTTGCAGAAAGTACGAGAGAGCAGTTGACAAATGAAAACCATCTGAAAAGAAGGGTATGGGAACAATGAGAGGAACAAACCAACCCACAGCTATTCTGAAGTTGATGTCTTATTTGCTGCTGGGTCCCAGTCCCTCATCGGCCACGTTCCATGTTAATCTTCTCACAGACAATTCATTTTGCCATAAACCAGATGACTTATCACCAAAATTCAAACATGCATCCTGGGTTCTTCATTCTGGGGGATGCCAGATGGCCAATAAGATGCAACTGTTTCAGGTCTGGCTCTCAACCACATGTTATCCTTAAAACCTGTCTGATCAAGTTTTAGAAGTTCGTGTGCTTCCACATACCACCATACCATCATTTAGCCCATATGAGATACGCTCAATTTCACTGTATAAAACAGCATTTTGCTGCTCTGCAGCATGGTCCTCATATTGCTTCATACGTTTCAACAGTGAAAAAGACATGCACAGTCCCAAAACAATAGCTAGAGTTAGCATAGATGAAATTTTACTACCCCAAATCCTTAAGCAAGCAGCAACACTAGATAAGATATCTATGGCATTGTACACATCAGCACATGGCAAATCTTTTAAGAGGAAATTTTTCCAGAGATCAAGATGTCAGAGGACCCAAGGCCAGTCCTGCGGCTCTGGCAAACAGAAAGAGGAAGGTAAGGGCTATAGTCCACAACAAGGGCACAGTGATGAAGACGAAGGGATGAAGTAAATTACCACCATGGTCCCTGAAGACCACCTAAAGACTGTAGTAGGCAGGCAGGAAAGGGTGGAAACCTATGATAATGAGTTCCTGGAAAAGTAATGAACATGTTAATAATTTCTCAGAGATATCATGAGTATGTGTGTATAACCTGCATATAAGCTGTGTAATTAACTTGTTCTGCATGCACATTAGGAATGATCACAGAATCACAGGGATTGTAAGGGACCCTGGGACAGGTTACACAGGTAGGTGTCCAAACGGGTCTTGTGTATCTCCAGAGAAGGAGACTCCACACTCCCCCTGGGAACAGGCTCCCCCAGAGCCGGTTCCAGTTCTCTGTCACCCTCACTGTGAAAAAGTTCTGCAATCCCTGTGCGCCCAGCACTGCAAAAAAGAATACCTGCTAAATAGTCACCAAGGCTACTGAGTTTTGTTTTCAGCTTTTCACACCATCAGTCCAAAGCTGACTTACTACGTAGAGTGGATGAAACCTGCTCTCCAGGAGGCTATGACTGAGAAGTGGGGGTATGAGCAACTCTGCCCTACATGGATGCCCACGTTGCCACAGACTGGAAATCAGAAGCTCGATGTACAGTATTACAAGGCCACAAACACACCAGACACGAGCAGCTCCTCATCAAATATAAAATAGAAAATTAACAAAGCTACAGAGATACCCTGTCACTGTGGGAATAAAAATTACTTTTTTTAGGATGTTAATTCACTGGTGATTAACTGCTTTTCAACCCAGTTCAGGGCCACCCAAGTGCTTGCTATTTTACGCCCTTCTTCAGAAAAAAAAATTTCTATGTAACACAGAGTTGAAGTAGTTAAAACTAAGAAAGAAAATGAATACATGAGGTCCAGCACAGAGGAAATGTTGTGCAAATCAGCAGAACTCCATCCTATTCAAAACAAATTCCGATCTTTTTGCTGTTAAGATTGCTGTAGCTGCCTTGGTTGGGTATGTGTGACCCCTTAGGCAATCGGACTCAGGTGGGACACATGCTGGCTATTTCACACATTCTCTGCAGCAATTCCAGCCAGTCCTTCGTTAGCTGACACAGATGGCAGGAGCGGGTGGAATCCCCAAACAACTCTTCTAACCTTTCCTTTTCGATAGGTCAGAACAGAGGTACCAGCCAGGTAAAATCCCATTGTCTACAAGTTTGAACAGTTCTGTGAGCAATAAAATTTGGTTTGTTTGCTTAAAGAATCAGAGCACTGCAAATGCAAATGAAGCAGCATTTTTAAAAAGAAAGGGAAAACATAATTAACCCTCAATTATTTTATCATGTACACATTGACTTTAGTTATTCCAATGTGAAACTGAAAGAGTTGTGTCCACAGAATTGGTTGCAATTGTTAGTATTATGTACCTTCTTTTGATTATGTTACACAAATATCAGGATTTTTGATACTCTTTTTGATTTCACATCAAAAGATGGGTGGCTTGGTGAACTGCAAATAACAGATTGGGTGATTTATACAACACCAAATAACTGAAGAGAAAAAAATCTACACTAAGCTTTGAAATAATAAAAAGGGACTCAATAAAAGGGGAGAAAAATAGTAATGTTCAGTATAGAAGAGTCATGTGCTTTCTCTCACACCGAAAAAATCCGTTTTCTATAAGTTAGCAAATGCTCTATCTGTGCATCTGTTACTGTCACCCTAATAAAATAGCTTAACTTCTAGATTATTTTGGGTTTAGTTTAGGATTTGATTTTGATTTTGAAGGAGTTACAGCAACTATGAGAACATAAAGCACATTAAAGCCCTTAGAAATAGGGACAAGATGGTGTGTGCCTTTACCACTATGGAAAATCTCTATGGATTCTGAATTAAAAAAATGGGTATGGACCTTGAGTTAAAACAATAGGTATATGAAAAAAAACGGTTGTGGTTACAAAAGATCAGCCTAAGATGAAATGAGCATGAGCAAGAATGGGGTTCACCTGCAGACACAGTGAGGAAGAATATCAACGACCACCAGAGGACCTCACTCAGCTGGAGGACATTTACACATGATAATGATTTCCAGGTAATAACATAATTATGTTAATCATTACCCTCCCCCTCTTTGTATTTAAAACAGTCAGCATAGCTAACCAATGATTTTTAAAGAATAAGAACATAGATAAAGTGAAACAATAGAAAGCCAATCATTGTAAAAGTTTAGCAAAGAACGACCATTTTTGAGCAATGATTTTTGCTAAAAATTGTATAAATATGCTGTGCTTTGTACCTTTGGGTGAACGTGTCTTTGGTGATGCTATCCCCCATGTTCCCCAGAGCTGGAATAAAAGAGGTGCCTGCTTATCTGCTTTGTGTTCTTTGCGACTGTGACCACTAACACGTCTATTAGACCTAAGACCTACAAAAGTAAGGAAAATCGGAAATAATTATTTGTAATAAGCTGAGGCACCCAGAATCAAGAAATTATACAAAAAGCTATTTCCCTGGGCATACATTCATTAATTTCAACTTTTGTTGAGAATTCAGTGAACCAACCCTTTTCTTATGCAGATTGTTTTAGTTTTAGCTGACATACATACAAACTTTTGTGTTCTAAAATGTGACGTACGGAAATCAACTCTATAACTCGAAAGTTATAAAGTAGGTATGTTTATTGCGCGCAGATGCACGGGGGATCGCTCCTCCACAAGCGTGCACCCCGAAGTAGCAGACCGATCTTACATTTATACAATAAAACCATGAATATTCTATCAACGCCTATACATATTAAGTGCCTGAACCCGCCTACTCTCGCTTCTCATGCTAATTAGCTTATCAGTTCTTTGCGCTTGCGCAGATCTTTGTGAGGGTCGCAGTCGGGGGTCTCTGGGAGGAAGGCCGTATGTCTTCCTCATGATGTTTTCTTCACCTCTTGCCTGGAATGTGAGAATTTGCCAGCTTGCAGTGTCTCTATCAGTCCGTACTTGTTGATGTCCTTGTGAGGAACCCATGGACGTATTTCAGCCCCTTTGTTTTTCTTTGTTGAAACGATACGTGACGCGCCTCGGCTCTGTGTGCAGACGTGATTTGATACCATTCTGTCCTCGAATTCTTGCCTTTCACTTCTTTTCTCGAGTTAACATAAAATTATCGCAGGCCTTCTGCTAGGAGAGAAAAACAGACTTGTCTGGCTTCCCCCCCTTTCTTCTCCCCGAGACTATCCTACACGATCTAGCTAAACTGCTAAATTTCAAGCTCTATGCTATACCTGCTCCTATACCCGTACATCAATCCCCCTTTTCTATTCCCTTAAGTAAATTCTTTTACTTATCCAGATTTCCTGAATGGTATAAGGCATCATACATAATGGTGATCCTTTTATACATTCTCCAAACCCACAGGTACAACATGAATGTTAACATTAGCACAATCCCCTGACCTATTAACAGAATTACAATGGGGTGCATCATGGTATTGAGGATTCCTTTTGCAGAAGGTGACCAACCCAGAAAAGTGTCCCACCAGTTATGACTCCCATCCTGTCCGACTTTCTTCAAGATTTTCCTAACCCCTTCCACATCATGATGGATTGTAATAAGTGTTTCCTGTCCTTTGTTCCTGATTTCTTCCAGTATTCGTTGTAAATCCTCATGCCTCAATAAATTTTCGATATTCTTTATATCTAATCCTATGGGGACAGGAAATATCCTCTCTATTAGGGTATTGTTAGATCTTAATATTTGGTAAGTAGTTGTTGGGGCTGCATAACTGAAATCACAACCTGTGATAGTAGTAAAGTTACAAATGCAGTAATTTGAGTAATTCTTTGTTTTCTCTACTTTTTCATCTATGGTTATTGTGTCACACCTTGTTCTCAAACATGCACATCCCTTTCCTGCATAGATAACTATTGATTTTAAATCTGCATTTGGTCGGGCTTCAAACTGACATACCTTTTGGTCAGTATCCAAACAAGTATCCTGAGCTATTATGGTATTACTTTCGCAGAGGAAGCCTTGCTGTTCTCTCATAACACAGGCCCCGAGATCTATTGTTTGCCACTTATCGCCCATTTTCCTGGCCCAAGTTCTGTGTTCAAAAGGGTACAGCAGAGTGTTACCGTGGTTAATTCCGAGGGCCACAATGGGGTGTATGGTAATTGCTGCTGCGTCACGTATTGTTAACACAAAAGCTGTGACAGTATATGTTTCGGGGTCGTAAGTGAAGTTAACCATATTCCACCATGACTGGAGTTTCCTTTCCTTCCCCCCTTTCTTCTCCCCGAGACTATCCTACACGATCTAGCTAAACTGCTAAATTTCAAGCTCTATGCTATACCTGCTCCTATACCCGTACATCAAATGGACCTACTTGAACAAAACCACATATCAATCTTACCATATTTTGTAATGACTCTGTGGTCCCATGACCAGAATTAATTAAGAAAACAACTAAAATGTCAAGCGCTTGTTGTCTGAAACTTCTACAGGAATTAACAGCTTTGAAGTTTTTCAATAAATCCTTTAAGGAGCATGAAATTTGCACACAAACAAATGGGCACACACACAATTCCACTAACTGCACAAGTTACTCAAACTTTCCTTAAATTCTATTGTCCACTTAAATAAATAAGCTGATTTGTAAAACAAAATAAGACTAGTAAAGGAAGAAATGAGATGGAGAAAATCGAAAAGAAAAACATATAAATCTTCTTCCAAATATTTGAGTTATATAGTGCTTTAAACTCAAACACATGGGAAGGTCTCATCCTCTCTCCTCTCCTCTCCCCTCCCCTCTCCTCTCCTTCCCTTCATACTGAAAAAAGTCTATAGATAACTAGATAATAGAAATTCCTGTTGCAATGGTACTAGAGTATAATGATTTTCTTCCTGATTTTGTATTAATAATAAAGGACTGTTATGAGTGACAGTTTTCCTGCTCAACAGCAAACAAGAATAGCAAATCACACCATCTAATATAGACAGAAAGATGCCTATTCTGAGTAGGTGTTTAAATTTTTTGAAGATCCATTTACATTTATAGGATTTGATTTTTGTGCTTTTTTGAATATATTACTTCTTAGAGAATTAAAAAAATGGTTTTTTGAAGTTTTTCATCTGTACTGAAATCCACAAAGTTGTTTTTCTTTGTGACTGAGGCAGGTTTTAAGTCTGTTTATTCTGAATTTTAGCAGACAACAACCCATCAAGCATAACCATTGATGCTGCTATCATCTGTGCTGACAAACTCTTCTGTAAATACAATCCTACTTTGTGATGCTTTCCAATTAAGATACTTAGCACCATTGTAAAAGGAACAGTGAACACACCCAAGTAATTTCTTCTGACTACAAATTCAACTCTATCAGACAACTCACTGGTCCCAGGCTAACCTGTCGTGCTTTACCTTGACTGTGTGTTGAAAAAGTGCATGTTTTCATCTGAATTAGTTCAAACCAGAGCAAGATGAGGGAACATACTCCCTATCATCACCTTATAAATAGTGCTACTGTTAAATTGGGGAGGGGGAGTGTATTGTGTAATCCTAGTGAAGGTAAGGCAGCTATAATTTGGGCTAATGTCAAGGCAACATGGTTTTACTCTACTCATTTAACATGCATTAAAAATACTGAGAATTCATCTTAAGAATTTAGACATGAACTAGATACATGAGTTTTTGTGGAACTGCAATACAACTTTTGGCCTATCTCATGAAAGTGTTGAATTTTATCTAGTTGTATAATAAATAAGGTCTGCAAAAAAATCATGGTGGAGCAGGAAGAAAGAATACACTTTGTTTCAGTCTTGGGGCTGGGTAACTTGAAGCAACATTAGTAACATAGGTTTATATGTCAGCACTTATCAGGAGCATGTCTACACTGATAAGGGCTTGCACCAAAGGGAGAGAGAGGCTTCTGTCTGCCTGTAGGAAAAAGAAGACATAAGTGCTCAAGGTCTGTCAGGAAAAGAACTGTGTGCATGTTTTTCATTCTTTTTGTTTTCAAAGGAAAGATGAGCTGAATGCACTCAAGTCAGAAAGTACATTCAGACACATTAGCTACATGTGTATATTTTTTGGCTATAGAAAACATCTTCGTCTAAGAGGAAATCATCTGGCATGATGACAGCAAGGGAAAACAACAGGGTTATCCCACCACCGAAATACAAACTGCACCTAAATTCCTCTGGCAAAACACTGGTTCATGTATGAAACTAAAGGTACCTATCAAATAAAAAACAAATTCAAAACTATCTACTAGGTGATAATAAAGGAGAGAAGAATGTTGAACTGTCCCCAGGAGGAACTGTTTGAAGCCTCTGAATTTTGCCTAGCTCCCATAAACAGACATATGGCAACCTGAAACTTTATTTTTAGGCTTATACACTTCCTATAACCTTTTCCTAAGGCGGTAAAAAAAGTTTTAACACAGGTTGTTTATTTATTGATTTAGAGATTATGCTAGACTCCTAGTGCATGATTTGGGATCCCACATTATCAAAGAAGAAAAAACATCTAGTAAGGAGGGGAACATTTCTATTGCCCGTGGCAACATCAACGGCTTAAACTATGAGAGGCCACCACTTAAACGCAGACCATGATATTACAACGAAGTCCACAATTAACAACCAGAAAACATCATTTGCAGAGTACATAAAATCTCATTGACCCTGTCAAACCCCGAACACATGTGCCCGTCACCGATGGTACTTAATTTAAAGCACAACTCATCTTAATACCTAGACCACCCCTGTAGCACGCTAAAACAATCCATAAGCCAGAATCGAATCCATAGCTTTCTATTTTTCTTCCTCGTTACCATTTTTGTGTGTGCAAATATCTTCCACTAGCCCTTTTCCTTCCCCCAGAAAAAGTTTATTGCTGCTGCATGCAAGAGATCCTGAGCAAGAACACATCCAAAGACTGGTCCCTGCTGAAACTATGCATACACACAGAGATAAAGACGCTAAGCTGGCACAATCACAGTCTTGTTAATTAATACATTTTCAAGTTTCTTCTTCCTTTATACCATTAGCAGATGGTTTACTTATTTGTTGCTGTAACATGCGCCAATATGAGTCAAAATAATTAACAACGTATACATTATTAAGTACTTAAGTGAATTGTCAACATTCCCCACACCTATTCTATCTTTTCTGATGGAAAATTGAACAGCTAATTCATGTAATTAGCGATACCAAGAATTGCATATTAAATATGTGTAATTAGATAGCATTGTAATCTTTAAAATACAGTAGCTGGGATAATTTAGCCATAACTTTAATTTATGAATAAAATTACAACTCTGCTGTACTGTTTTTTATGTGCAATAGTACACGATAACAACTGGATCACAACCAAGGGACCAGAAATCCTTGTTATTTTCTTATCAAAACCAGCAGATTGCGTTTTATAATCATGACAAAACTGCTGCCATTCTTTATTCCTCAATTTACTTTTTAATATAACGGATATGGTGAGCACTTACGCTCACAGACATATTAGTAAATAATGGAATATGTTTTTAACAGACACAGATTGTGCAATTTCTTTAACTAGACCAACTTCACTTTGTTTCTTATTTATTTCTCCCAAGTGCTGCTGCACACAACAGAGGTCAAGGCATTTGGTTCCCACACCCTTAACAATACCATATCCCAGAGAACTTAAAAGTATGCGTGGTTTGAATACTTTCTGCTTAGAGCTGCTGTAGGAAGGAGGAAGACAGGTTCATTACTTGGAGGCTTTCTTGCAACCAGCTCTGTTCAAGAACTGATAGGCAGAACAGCATACAGAGAAAAGACCTAGATTATGTCCTTGACTTATTTTCTAAATGGGCGATCTGCCACCAACAGTATATATTTAGTGGAAAATGAAGGCCTAATAATTAAGTTTTGATTTAAATTTTAATCTGTCATTTGATCAGTGAGCTCCTTTGAAAAGTACAGTGAATTTTGCAGCTTTAAATCAATTTTATCATGCTTTCACAGCTGAAAGTGTTCAGTACGCTATTATTAAAAAATAAATAAATAAATGGATTATAAATAGATATGGGTAGGCAGGGATTAAAAATATAGAAAAATTTTGGGCACAAGGTAATAAATATTGTTATCAAGTTGTTTTGTCAATACCGAAGCTTTTGTTAGTCAATCTGTGCCTGTGCTGTGGAGCAGCAGCTGCTGAGACATCGTGAGGGTTCTTTTATGACTAATAAAGAACACATAAAAATGCAAAGGGTTAAATTTACTGTTACTTAAAGTCATCAGCATGCGTGCCATGCTTCACTAATAGGGCTTATGAAGTGCGCTACATCCCTCCTGGTCCAAGGGCCCAAATGACTACCAGATGCCAGCAGTATTCTCCTGTGATTGGAATCTGAATGCACAAATTCACAAGTTGCTTTTTGCAGCTGCACTTCAAGCCTTGCTCACCCACTCCACTGTCTGTGCTTTCCTACAAACTGTAACATGCAAATATTTTTCCACGTACAGACTGAGCTTGGCTTTTCAATTCACTTGTTACCCCAGTGAAACATCTTGCCAGTGCAGGAGTACACACAGACACTCACAGGAACCCCTGAAATGTATTTATGAAACTGCAGCACCTTACAGCAGCCACTCTGGCAAGTGATGGGTAGGTATTATTCGAATGCCATTGTAGGAGGTCTTGAAACACCAGGACCTCCTAGTGCCAGTCATTCTGTTTCCAGACGCTTCCCAACACACGCTGGAGGAGCGTGTGCTCGGCTTCTGAAGGCGCACATGCAGTTGCTTGGGAGTTCTCAGGGCAGCAGCATGGTTAAGGGGGATTTTGGGCATTAATTATTAGCAGCTTCTGTTGTGCTCAGTGGCACTGCTGAGATTTTGGGACTGTACAAGCCAGACGGGTCTAGCAAAAACAGTGTTTGGCACCGTGCATATTTAGCACATTTCATCATTGTTTTGATTAACATTATCTTAAGGACTGTTATCTAGAATGTTTTGTTAATCAAACCCTCTCAGTCTCTCTCTCTGTCTTTAACCTGAGCAACTCCTGTCAAAAATCTAAATCCTTGAAGCTTCTAGATTACACTAAATTTTACAGCAATGTGGAGAAGGCTTCATGTAATTAGGCATGAAAAGGACTGAGTCATCCCCATCCTTCCTCTGTGTCATGGTTTAGCCCCAGATGGCAGCTGAGCACCACATGAGCTCATTCCTCCCCGCTGTACCCCAGTGGAATGAGGAGAATTGCAAGAAAAAGACAAAACTTGTGGGTTGGGATAAAGACTGTTTACATGGACAGCAAAGGAAGAGGAAAATAACAACAATACCTATGAAAGAATATACAAAGCAGCTGATACACAATGCTATTTGCTCGCTACCCTGAAACCGCATGCCCAACCCAACCCCAAATAGAGACCTCTCTCTTCCTTTGCCAGCACCTTTTATATACTGAGCATGACATCATATGATATACGTCAATACCCCTTTCGATAGTGTGGGTCAGTCACCCTGGCTGTGGTTACTCCCAGTTTTTTGTGAAAATTAACTCTATCCCAGCTGAAAACCAGGATACTCTGCCACTGAAATACAGTCCAATGCTCAATCCCAACATCTGTCCACAAAGGAATAGGTCTGTTGAGCAAAAAAAAGTTGCTGTTAAGGCCCCAAAATACATTCATTACATGCACAGGGGAGTTTTACTTCAGACCAACTCTAATTTGAAGCCTAGTGCACATTAGTTTAACCCAAAGGAATCTCAGTTGCATGTTATGAGGCTGCTCCATGATGAAAACCGGTGTATTTTAAAGTCTCACTTGTGCTAATGGAGGCACACTTGGTACAACTTTTTCATGGCTGACTGTTGTACTTTAAGCCCAGTGGGCAACCAAGCACTATGCAGCTGCCCCCTCACTACCCCACAGTGGGATGGGAGAGAGAAAGTGAAAGTGGGAGAGAGAAGAGTGAAAGTGGGAAAAATTGTGGGTTGAGACAGACAGTCTAATAAGTAAAGCAAAAGCCACACACACACATAAGCAAAGCGAGACAAGGAATTCATTCCCCACTTTCCATGGGCAAGCAGGTGTTCAGCCATCCCCAGCAAAGCAGGGCTCTGTCACATGTAACAGTGACTTCGGAATACAAACACCATCACCCTGAATATCCTCGTGTTCTTCCCCAGTTTTATATGCTGAGCATGATATCATATGGTAAGGAATATCCCTTTGGGCAGTTGGGGTCAACTGTCCCAGCTGTGTCCCCTCCCAATTCCTTGCCTGCTCCCAGCCCACTGGCTGGTGGGGTGGGGTGAGAAGCAGCAAAGACCTTTGCTCTGTGTGAGCACTGCTCAGCAGTAACAAAACCAGCTCTCTGTTATCAATGCTGTTTTCAACACAAATACAGCCTCAAACTAATTACTATGAGGAAAATTAACTCTCCCACTCAAAACCAGCACGTTGACTCAATGTAAGACACCCAAAATGTAATAAAGTTACTGCTTTGTGTTCTTCTTGACAGCCAGTCTAACATGTTCTTTACTTAGTTTCTTCTTACCCATCATCTTTGTCCCACACACTTACTGCTGTTCAGTGCTTTGGAGTTTCAGACATTAAGAGTCATATGTACCCAGATAGCTTTAGATACCCGAGACATACGGTAGAAACAGGGAAGAAAAAAACCTCCAAATCAGTCTGTTCTTTCAGTGTTTCAACCTTGGCTGCATTACTGCTAGTCTATTCTCAAAGCCTCAAGTAGAGGCCTCGGGCCAGTGAACAGAATTTCACATTATTTCAAAGTATAATTCAGTGAACAGTCAACCTGTGATTCCCACCAAGAGTTCTTTTTCTTTCCCTTGATTATAGTCATTAACATTACAAACAACTGTACATCTTTGTTCTAGGACCGTTCTCACATAGCTTCTAGAAGGAATATATTTGAAGATACATTATCACAGAAAATAAAAAAAAATTAATAATTGAAATTTCACTTAATGCAAATTCCTTTTTGTTTCCACATTTTTCTTACTTAGCTATAGCTTTATTTCATTTGGCTACTTCAAGCTCTAATGATTTGTCAAGAGAATGACAAATTGCAAAAAAACCACACAAAGTGGAAAAAATAAAAAAAAGAAGCATTGGACTGTGTGCTGTAAGCTTGGAAGAGGATTTTGACACAAAATAAAGCTATATCCTCTGATTTACTCCCCAGCTTGTTTACTGGCACTCTCAGTAAACTATTTGTTTAGGTCAATATTTTGTATTCATCAGGGTATTCATAGGAAAAAAATAAATCATAGAGACTGTTGCCTATCTGTAAGAGAAATCTGTTTATTTTGCAATACAAGAGCTTGCTTAAATTTTTAAACAGAACTGATAGTAAAAAGGAAAACAACTAGAGGAGGGTATTAGCCAAAATATCTGTCAGCTAAACAGAACTTGTAAATCCAGTCAAACAACTAAAGGGCATTGCACTGTCAAATCATCAGATTGCAGATCCCTGCCCTGTGGTTTGCTGTCTTTTAGAGAAGGATGCAAACTGTTTAGCTTTCCCAAACCCTCCCCCTCCATCTGCCTGCTGACCCATGCAGCTGCCTTAGCATTCGCATTCGCTCCACTGGAAGTTTCATGCCTGCCTTGATAGAAGAACGTAAAATGTTGCAGTGACAGCAGCTTCAATGGGACTGAGCAAAGAATGATGGAGAAGACTAAATGTGTTATATCTATGGATAGCTGAGAATTGGATAAGAAAACTTTGTGAATCACTGTGCACCAGAACTGTCAGAACAGAATGTTTTAGGTGGAAAATGAAAAATACACAGAAGTACAAACCCCAAAATTGTAGTTTGCATCGCTGTTAGGAAGGGAAGGCAGTATATGTAAAGAAGATGCTCTGGACAGAAATTTCAGTGCTCAAATGCTGAGTGTAAGCATAAATGCTTAACCTGCTAAAAATCACATTAAATTCTACTGAGACTAGTTCATAATAAAAGTGTCTCGTCGGTTCTTGACCATTATTTCCTTCATTCTGGCATTCAGTGAAAATGCATTCTAGGAGGTAATTGAGCATGCTTTTCTTCCTTCCTCTGCAGCCCGTAAGGTTATTTACAAAAGAATATTTAAAACAGTAACAACGTGATGGATCTCTACATAATAGTTTCCTCAAATATTCATGCAGGTAATCTTCTGACGGGGCACATACTGGTCGGTAAGCTTCAACGGGGTTCACTGAGACAGGAAACCCTGTAGGCATTGTGAGCAAAGAAAAATTGCAAGCCATTATACTTCACTAGACTGCAAAATTTAGTTTAGTCTCAGTAAAAAGAACATTCTCTGGAAATTCAGCGCAGAAAAAAAAAGTTACTTCAGGTAATGTTTTGCACAACTAAAAAATCTTTACATGATATTGAAGACATGGCCTGTGATAGCCTGTTGTGTTTTCTTGTGCATTATATTCTGTCTTGTCTCTCTGTAGGCAACTCAAGCAAACTGCCAGACGCAACATCATGGGAGGTAAGGTTGAGACCACAAGATTTTTAGGGAAATTACAGCCAGTATTGCAATTAGCTATGTCCAAATTTTTAAAAAATAAACTACCCAACCTAAACCCCTAGATTCACTGCAGTCTGAAATAATACATTTTATTCCATGCTCTCAACAAACAAAGTCAGCTCTGTTTATTCCCGCAGGCTATATCACTGGGCAAAAGAGATCAAGTGCTTCTCATAATTTTTGGTGAAACTCAAAAGTTTAAGAGAGATGACTGTTCTTCTCAATGACAATAATCTCTTTAATCACAATGAGTTGAGTTCAATAGTACAATATTTACTGCTGATGTTTTATAACAATTTGAAGTCTTTCCTTTTGAAGACAGTGATAATCACAGGGTACTGGAGCCACTTTTATGAACAAACTTCACTATGCTGTACTATACAGTGCCACAGTTAAGAACCTGAGAGCAATGAAATTATAAACACTATTAGAAATTGTTATAACTAAAGCATTTGGCAATTTTTATCTAAGCAGAAATTTCCAGAGAATGTCTATGCATAACATGTGTTATAGAACATATGTCCAATTTCTCTTTGAAAAACCAACATGCATGCACTCACTATGCAAAAAAAGATACTGTTTCACAGAAACTTACTGTTGTAACAAGTAGATTCAAATTCCAGCAAATGAGTCACTGAACACTGGGCAGTGGTAATCTTGTCTCTTGTCCCTACTCTCTGCCTGGGTAACCATTCTCCTCTTTCTCCCTGCATATTTTTGTTCTGAGCTGAGTCTTTGGAGGTTACTGTGACATAAATTCTTCCACCTACTTGCCTTTCAACCATCCCATGAAACATACAACATTTGTGCTCGTGTCTTGAGTGACATTTCTACCTGGAACATGCAACATCTCCTTTTATACCTCCAAATAACATCCCTCAATCAGTGAAAGTTTGACTTTCACTGATTGAGTGTCCCAGTAAGACAAATTCTTACTAGAACTACTAAGTACATCACACCTCAAAGCCTGATTTGTCAATACATGAGGACCATACGGTTTCAAAGACTTTCTACTTTCCTACCTATGTAATTCCTCTTTCAGCTAAATAAATTCTCCCTTCTCCCCTGTCATTCTGGATTTTTGAGACTTCAGCTGGTCTCCTAAAATCTAGAACTAAACTCAAACAACACACGCTAGCGTGTTTAGCCATACCTTTCTCAACCCAAGAAGATTTATCTAACTTACGTTATTGTAAATAGAACATATGCGCATAAATTCATCACAGTCTGTATCAATATACCCTTTAACACTCTCTTGATATTGTTTTACCTGGGAAAATTATCTGGTATATAGCCATAGAAATTACTGGACCAGTATTGGCTTTGTTGCATACGGTGAAATACTGATGAACGGCTGAAGAAAACAATCTTTAAGTCTTACTACAGTACTTATTTGAGGAAAGTACAAAAAGATTCACTCACAGGAATTATCTAGCTGCTCTTCATAGGCAATTGCACACATTATCTAAAAGCAACTGTGATGCAAACAGCATTCCATTTCCAAATTGACGCAGTAGATATGGCCCACTGCTCAAGGTGCCATATCTCAATTATCTTGAAGGGCAACTTTTGCAAATGAACTCAATTAAATCTAGTTTTTATCAATCACAACTTTGGCCACTGTCATTTTCTAAATGTGAAGTTTTCTTGCAAATGCTTATGACATGGAAAAGCTCAAGACGGCTGAAAAAAATACTTTTGAGGTTATAAAATACAAGTATAAATTTTTGTGTCACCGTATATGTGAATGAAAACACTATGGTAAAGCACTGCATAGATTGATGAGTCTTGACTAATGAGAAATTAACCTCTAGTGATACAAGAGATGGGTGTTTGCTTAAAGAAACAGTTAAGGCTTACTCACCTCCTCGCTATCTCCATCTCCCTTTATTCTTAACAGAAATTTACTGCTCCTCAGAACCGGATTCTGATAGATCCTTGAGCTATGTTTTAGTTACACCATCATCCCTCTGACAACAAAATGTACCTTCACAGTTCTCAATAGCTTAATGGTATAATTAATTGATCTCTGCTCTTTTTTATGTCTCCTGATTATAAACAAACAAGCCACTACTCCCACTTACTTCCGTCAGGAAAGGCTTTTTCAACTTCAGAAAATGGGGATGTTTATTCCAAACACATACCCACAAGTTCAGACCCATTCTAACAATGACATGAATTCTCTCCACCCCACTGAAAATGAGTCAGAGAGAGCCCAAGATTTAGATTTATCTCTCTCCAATCCATACCAGCTGCACAAAACTGCCCTAGAGAGACTGTTGCATTTCTCCTTTGATACTAGACTTAGTTAAAAAAGTTTATTATTTTGCAATGCTAAGAAAGAAAGAGCAAGATAAGATTCTGTTGGTACTGCAGTCAGAAACATGGGTAAAGTGAGCCACAGTACAAATTCTTGATGTTTGTGTTTTATGCAAACTGACTCAGCCATGCTTTGTCTTAAAACCAAAGCCTCAAGCTTTGGCCTCAGTTTCACAGTGAAAAATAATCTGAGAAATTTCTTTCATTTCACCTGTTCCCAGATACTCATATTTTATACATTTGTGCCCACTGTTTTCTTGAAAAAACAAGTGATCTGGAATTCAGTTACTCAAAGTTCCCTCTTTTCTTTCATCTGATGAAATACCTCAGATCACCAGGGTAATAGTACCAAGCTGTGGGAAGTAAGGAGGCAAAGACCTGTGAACATCACCTAGGAAAGTCAACTTCCCCTCTCTTCCACCTTCAAAACTGCCAGTTCTCAAGCTGTAGGTCATGGATGAGAGAACTGGAAGGGCTTTGATGAATAATTACTGGTAGTAACTTTCTCCTGTTGCTTTATTCCCTTCTTGTTCTACATTGCAGAATACGGGTGGATGTAGGGAGTAGCTCTCTAGACAGAGATAGGTTTGGGCAGCTTAAATACCTTTCTGAGCTTAAATTGCTTCCATTACCTGTGGCTAGCTGACAGCCCACTGTGAAAGGATGAACTAAACACTGTGTTAGCATTAAAGTTTTCCAGTATGTCAATTTTTTTCCCTTTAATGTAGAAGGTTACTGTCACAGATGATGCACAGACCAACCCCTTTGCTTACCAATCAAGTTAACATATGCCTTTAGCTGATGACTGCTTGCTTTCTAGTACCCAGAGCTACAATAACATGGTTATTTTGGTCTCTTCTGTGCAGGATGGAGGACAAGGGAATAAAGATATAAAAATTCTGTTTGTGCTGTGGTGTGTTCAGTTTGATTTTTGAAGGTCAGTACTTTGCTTATAATGTGATTTGATTTGCCGTTTCTTTTTCCGAATGGCATGATAGAAATCAAGCTGAGCCCTAACATGAGGAAAGACCTTGTGGTGCAGGAACTTTTTTGAATACTTCATATGTCCACAAATATCAGAACAACTCATTACCCGATGGAACAGCAAACCTTGAGGACACAAGGAATCCCTCTACTCTTCTGCTCTGCTAGGGCATAAACCGTGCAACCTCTCATTCCCTTGAATCATTTTGAACACTCCTATACATAAGAAATTATCAGAGCAAGTGGAAGCACTGAGAATTGCTTCTAAAGAAAGGAAAGGATTTTTAAGTAGAAATTTGAACATTAGATCGTGAAGAAACTTAGGGATACAAGAAGAAAATGTGAAGCATTCTCCAGTGTAGCATTTAGAAAGCAGTTGATAAATGTTTAAACACCATATACACCTATTTTTTGTGAGGATAACTAATGTGAAGGCTCCTTACAAATGCCATTCAAATGCAGAGCTTGTGGTTTATAAGCTCAAAATATTTTGCTTCACAGAGAAACAAAAGGCAGCAGTTGGACTTCACTGAAGTTGTCACACAGCACACAGCTCTATTAGGCACACAAGGAAAGCTCTGAGGGGGTTAAAAGTCAATCGCAAGACCTGGGACCAGTGCCAATAAACTTGTACCTGGCCAGACTTAAATTGAATTTTAGCTGCCAAATGTACATTTTCAGATCTCCAGAGGAAGCTGGTTCCTTCGTGTGGGTGAAGTAGACAGAGGCAGCTGTTGAAATGGAAACCATTGCATCAAACAACTTGGGAACTGATTGAATTTAAAATTGGACTTTCTTATTCCTTGATTTTTGCCTCAGACTGCATTGAGGGGATGCAGGTGGCTGATAAACAGAAATGTATCACTCAGCCGAAAGGTTAAAAACCCCCTCTAAACAAACAAGAATTTTGTCTTTTGGGAGGGCAAAAGCCCCTCAACAAATTCAACAATGCAATATAGAACCAGACTCTTATTAGGTGTAAATCAGAGGAGCTATTCTGGTTTGCATCAACATTAGTAGGCTAAAGCCTAGATTTCTCAGTGAAGCCAGTGTAAACTTGATGGAATAATATATTAACTTTTAACTTTTCTACATAAAAAAATTACCCCAATAACATTTCAAGCCTAAGATTAGAGCTGGACTTGAAATAATATGTGCATATATATATATACACACTGCATTATGTGTGTGTGTTCATACATGTCCATTCCCTAACAGGTAGAATAAATTGTCATTTTTTAAACCTACATATAAACACAACAGAAAGCATGTTAACATTACCAAGCCCAAACCAGCACAGTACGAATTCCTAGAATTAGAGTTATCTCTATATTATGAAGACAGTGCTGGGTCACAGACCAATTTTTTTTGTCCTACAGGATTTCAGATAATTCTGACCCCAGACTCTTGGGTCTTGTCGTTTCTTTTGGACTCAGAGAGAACTGCATTCCATTTATGCTGGTGAAGAATATAGCTTAGCATGTTCACTCAACTGAGTCAAGGATATAAACGCACTGTTGCTTACCACATGGGCGCCTACCTTGTCACTGCTGATGGTCTCGGTGCCTGCTTCTAGTTCCTATATGGGAAAGAGAAAGTCTGTATTCAATACGACATTTTTTCAATTGAAACACATTTAAAAAAACCCAGAGAGACAGAACAAATAAGGAAAATATTTAATGCCTCTCAAACCAGGTAAAACCTTCAGTGTAACAAAGTTTACTATGACTCTTCCTTGCATATTAGTCATTCCTGCTAATTTGCCAAGTTAATAGTTGCTCAGCCTTTAACTTAAGCAAAATCAGGATGTTAGCATGAGCTTACCCTCACATGGTATCCTCATCAATAGCAACAAGACCAGTGTACCTAACGTCATAGAAAACTATGTATAGAAAATAGATTGTTTGAATGTTACTAGTTTTGAGTCTACAGATACCATTTTCAAGCTTACTGTGAAAAGCAATAGTGAGAACTACAGTTGTATTTATCATCACTGACAGTGAAGTGCAATAAATAAAACTGATGAAGGTCTTTAATGATCTTCCACTGCTGCTATAGCAAAGTATTTTCTAATATAAACCAGAAGCTTATATCCACCTCAAATATTTTTTCCTTGAAACATCTTTTGTTAGCGTATTTTGAAACACAAAGAGAGGGAAGACATAGGTTAATATCTAGCCTTTATTTACAAAACTACAGTAGCTGTATAGCTCCAGTGTTAGCAGCTCTTAGCAGTATCATATAACAAATTATCCTTTCCTGGCCATTTCCAAAGTGGAGATAGAAAAATAAAGCAAGAGTTCTTGACCACCATGATGTAATTTTGTTAAGTATCACAGACTGACTTTCTCTAAATTATCCATGAGCCTTTTCTCTTTTTATTTTTGTCTTGGTACTCTTTGGCTCTGTGCAGTCACATTACAAAACTAAGAGTTTCACAGACATAAACCAAAAAGGGGAGGCGGTGGGGAGGAGAAGAAAACAACAGAATAAAAGCCATGCTCATCTTAAATGCCTACACATGTTTACAACTCAGATGTATAACTCTGGATCTTGCTAGGGCAGATCTTTGTGGCAAATGAGGCAGGGAAGGATGTGATCCCAAAGCACTGCTGGCTAACTGATGACTTACTTCACAGGTTCTGAATTGTGTGCCAAGAAGAAGGTTGTTACCCCGGTGCCCAAGGTAAGGAAGACACATAGACTTGGTGTTGGCAGCTGTGTTTCCTTCGGAAGAGGTTGTTCCATCGGTACAGGAGGCACACACTGAGAAGGGAGGAACACCAGTGGGATTGGTCACACCTCTCTGTGTCCAACACATCAGATTTCTCTCCTGGGAAGTGCATTTAGCCTGGGGATACACTGAACAGCAGCGGTTTTTAGAGGAATATACTTATTTATGAGAGCATGTCTCATCTATTAATAGTTGTATTATCATCTCAGTAAGTGTGAGATTTTTTTTTTTTTATGATGAGGGATGTAAAAAGGTGCCCGTTGAGGAGCCCTCCTCTCACCCTATATGCTTTGCCATCGAATATTCAATGCACATACAAAATGTATTTATGGAGTGAAATATAAATAGTTCCTGACTTGCTAAACATAAAAGTAATGAGATTTAAAAACAAAAAAACCCATGTCATTTTAAAAGACCACTAGTCCTTCCTCTTGTAACAAGTGCATCTCACACCTCTGTATTAACTGAGAGACAAAAATATCTGATTGAGTGTTAATTTTAGATAATGACCTCCCTGTTTTAAAAGAGAGGCAAGCATTATCAGGTCAGTCCAATTCATATCGTACTCATCTTTCACAGCCCAGGTAGGTAACTTCAGCCTATGCTAGTTCAAAAAAAAGACCAAAACCAAACTAAAAAAACCCAGGCACCAGTGAAATATTCAATTAGAATAAGTGACCTTGTAGAACTTTAAGACCTGTTTGACTTTCAGGTAAAATCAAAAAACTTCTATAGAATGAGCTCTCATTTTTATATTAAGCTTATTTTTAGCCTCAGTAGAACAGTGATATACTGTTCTCTGAGGAATAAGAAACAAGCATCATGGTTAACTTAATAGGGAATTTGACTTTGAATTTATTTCCTGTTTAAGTTTCGAGAATTTTTCACAAAGACTGGGATGTTTTGGACTATTTTTAAAGAACAAACAGAATTCTCCCTGTTCATACTCTGTCTACAGACTAAAAAGCCCTCCCTGACAGCTGAATTAAATCCTCTTTGAGGTGGCAAAATGGAACCCCAAGTACACTACTTCCCTAGCATAATATCATTGAACAGTTCTAAGCCCTTTGTTCCTTCTAAGCCTACTTTGAAAAAAGAAAAAAGCAAAGATGTGCATGTGATATAATGGGGATTTTTCTTTGGTTGTAGGTTTTTTTCTTCCTTTTTCCGTGATTTATATGAGCCCATAGGAAAATTTGCAATGGTCAGAGACCAGAAAGTTCCTCTAATGTAATTCTCTCTCTCTCCCCTCCTCGCTCCCACCCCAACACTCCCTCCCCCCGTCTCGATGTACCTTTTTTTCCCTCTCCAGATGTCTTTCAAGCCCTTATTTAAACTACTGCTGTATTGGGGTTTTTTTTCAGTGCCTTCGTGATACTTTGAATGTGTCAGTCTCTGTAGATGCAAAGGAAGAAGTTAAGAATGCAAGGTGACCGGCTTCATAATCAAAAGAAAACTAATAGAAACTTCTTGTTCTTGAAATAGAGATATGTAATTTCCAAACCTCAGTAATACAGGTAGATTACATGTCAAAGATAAATACTTAATGCGTGTCCTCAAGACCCCCTAATACATGACTGTGACATTATCTAATTCGGTACATATTTAATCTGCAGTTTACAGCCATATATAAGCTTATCTCTCATTATAACAAAGTGGATATTTAATTAGCAAATCTAAAAAGGGCATACATAATGCAGACTTACCTCACCTCTTTCAAGACAAATTTAATTAAATTCTTGTCCTACGGAAGTCAACAGGAATCTTTGTACTTTGCAAAATAGGTCTGTGATAATTTATAAGGGATGTTCATATTGCTGTATCCCTAAATGTTCTGATTTCATTATCTTGCACAATAATCTGAAGTTATTTTGTGTTTTAAAGTGGTGATTTTGTATGTTGTTATGTCACTGACATTAATTTCATGTACTATACCACATGGCAAGACAAAGTATTTTGGAGGCTTTGCTTAGGCTACTGTTTTATCAGAGGCCTATGCTTTAAGATACAGCGTTGCAAATGAAAATTATTAAATAGGTGTTTTACAGCTATTTTAATTTTACAGTGATGTGTTTTCATTGGCATTTTAATAAAAGTTGATTATCTAAAGATGGAATTCTAAATAGGCTTCGCGAACTATGTATATTTTCTACTCCACTCAATTTATGCCACACTTTTAAAAATACAAGCAATGTGGTCAACTTGGAAACTCAATTAACTTCCACTGGATTTGAACTGAAGAGCACTAAAACCAGCGATTAGTTTACCATACTGGTAGTCATAAAGAAGATAATTTAAAAAAATCAGATTAGCTTTTACCTCAAATGGAAAGGTCTAAGTCTCAATTTGTTAGGTATGTAAACAGATATCCATTTATCCAAAATGAGGCACAGGAATAAACTGAGATCCTCAATTTCACAACAGAATCTGTTATGGAATGAAATCAGGTCCCCTGGAATTTTGCACCAAACCTTTAATTGAATATTTTGTTTCATTTTTTAAAACAGAAATCAAATTTTATTCTTGGGTAGTAAGAAGTAGAAGTAGTTATTTTAATAAAATGCATCACTTTCTTGTTGCATTTAAAATTTTTACTGGTGTTTTTTCTTGCTGTAGATGGAATCTCATACTAATTGAAATTCTAGCTTTGTAGGCAATAGACATTGAAAAACCTACAAGAACAAAATGTCCCTTTGGGTCACGAACAATTTATGGTAAAGCGACACAAAATGGTGAGTTTCTGAGAGAGAATTAGTTTGTAGCCCACCAATAACTGTTTCAAACCAGATGCCTGTGCTGCAATATATCACACTCAGAGTATCTATAGGAGCTACTACTATCTCTGAATTCCAAAATTTGCTGCAGTTCTGTGGTAGATGGCTACTTATAAATTATTCCATTATGTGACCCTTTTCTCAGCACCATGGAGAGGAGGGGGTCCAGAATTTTCTGAATGTCCAGAAAGACCTGCTCTTTTCATTCTAGTCCAAACCATGGCAGCATTTAAAATACATATAATAACTAGCAACTGGGAGATGTACTGAAGAGAATTCAGGAAAAAGCAAGAAGGCTGACAGAATTATAGAAAGTATAATCTATGAAGAATTTTTGAGCTAACTAAATTTGTTTAAGGTTGAAAATTAAAGATAACATGATATTCTTTGAGAAGGAAAGAACCGTTCCCAAAGGAGGACAAAGTACTTTTCATCATGTCTAAGACATGTAAAGCAAGAAGAATCAGTTTACTTTGCAGTCAGGAGTATTTAGATCAAACATTAGCAGAAATATTCTGACCACAAGAAAAGTTAAAATGTTAGGCAGACATAGCAGAATGATTATTATTCTAAGTTTATAAGAAAGTGTTGAGCAGGAAATATGTATGGTCAATAAGTATGTTAGATGGAGATCTCATGTCCATTTAACTGTAGACTATTAACAGTTAAACTCTATACTTTTTGGTAGCCCAAATATAAGCATTTAAAACCACGTTGATTTATAAAGCCTGTTGATCACCTAGCTGATTATAATCAGACTTATCTCTTACTATTGTTAAAGAGAATCAAATTCAGATAACAACAGCTAAAAAAAAAAAAGAAAGAAGATCAGTGATACATCCAGATGAACCTTGTGAAAACAAGGAGATCATAAGACAGCCACATTTAGATTCTGGAATTCAGATATTTAACTGAAACTCATCCATACACATGGAGACTGCTAAAGTTTTCCCTTATGTACTAGCTAAAGGTTATTTAATGTATATGAAAAGATTTATTAAACTTAAACAATTTCAGTGCAGGATCACACATAGCAATTTGTACTATTTATAATAAGCTGTACACAGCACAACCTATTTGGAGCTATGTAGAAATGAACTAGTAAGAGTGAAAATCAGTAACTAGCAACTCTAACAGAATCCTAGAAAGATAACACTGAATTAGTTCTAATGAGTGATTTGTATGCTCATTGACTAGTTTTGTAGCAGCATCAAATGGAAAGAGACATTACTTTCCTCAAACATTCCTAGAAAAATTAATGATCCAAAAAAGAACCATGTAAAATAGGTAATCGCTTTTTAATTGATCTGCTACCAGTACTGTATGAAACATGGAGCAATGCATCTACTACGGAACCTTGAGAATAGATTTGTTGGTTAAGCTGTACCTTGGGATAGGCTGCAAAGATGAGCACCCAAATATTTATTACAGAAACAGAAATTGTTGACAGCTCATTAGTGAGATAAATATACATTCTCTGTGAACCTAGAGATACCTCCACACACTTCAAGATCTGTGAATATGACAAAGACCCCACCAGATAATCCACCACAGTGCCTGCTGTGGATAGCTTTGCTCTTGCACAGAGAAAAACAATACATACTGTGAACCATAATTTCCTTCAACTTAAGAAAAACAAAAATCTTTGATGAGGACGGGCATAAACGTGCTCTGAAGCTGCAAATCATAACTTTCAGAAGGTCTGCTGAACAGATTTTTTTTGTCCTCACAAAGTTTGCTTTTTTTTTTCCTTGAAGTTATTAAAGGTCATTAAAATCCCTTTTGCACACTGGCATGTATAAGCTTTACTTCTCATTTCTCAAAGCTCAGACCACATTCATTTCTTTGGAATGGCAGAAAAACATACAGAGTATCCTAGGAAGAAACATGCAAATGTTCATGCTGTATATTTGCATTTCAGTATCTCATGTGCCTTTACAGTGCATTAGTTTTTCACAAATGCATTAGAAACTGAACATGGAGTGGTAAAAGAGGAAGAGAAGGAGGAAAGAAATGCTGAGTAGTTTGAGTGCACATCCAATGGGTTATTTTTTCTGGGCTTGGCAAACAAGAATTGCAGAAGGCTTTTATAACTTTTAGCCTCTGCATTACACCTTTATTGAGTGTGCAGAAGTTTTGTTTAGGGAATAGTATCTGAACAAACAAAAGACATGCAGCATAAGAATGCTCTTGAATTTGAAAGAGGTTGAAGAAATTAAAAATCAGAGTCCCATATGACTCAACCAACTCAGACATTCTACATTCTTTAAACATACCAAACTAGAACACATTAATCAACCAGCAAGCAGGGGAAGATGATACCCTGAATAAATTTCTACCCAGCATTGATGACTAATGAAAGATTTTGTTTTTATGGTCTATATTGGCAATAGTAAATGATTTTATCATTCAGCAAAATTGAATAGAATTTAGTGGTCTATCATTAACTTCATTTTCGATTACATAAATTCTATCCACATTTACAGATTGAACTGGAATACAGAATAAGGCTGCCAGACGCTGAATCTGATTTTAAAATAAATACAGTACAGAAGCAGCATTCACAGGGAAAGCACTACTTTTACTTGTCATTATCAGCCTTCAGATGTAACTGATCAGAAAGAGGGTAACAGAAATAGAAGGACACAGAAATTATTGCAATCACCCAAAAAAACTGGGAGCGACAAACTGTCTTGAGTTGCACTAGTGTAAATGGTGTGTGAAAAAAGAACCATGTTGTCATTACATGGCTGATAACAGAGTTACCTGATCGTGATGCAAAAGTATTACAGAAGAAATCAGTAGCATAAAAAAGAACACTAAAAAAAGTGAAAGATCAAGTAATATTTTTTTCCAACTTTTGTGAGGCTCAAGGACATGGAAAAAAAATTTGGAGAAGAATATTAATGAACAACCTAGTTTTTTAGTTATCAGATTGGGAGAAATTCATAGGGCCATTGAAGCCCCTAGCCATTATCTAAGGATACAGTAGGGAAGAAATCCATTTGATCTGAGGACATTCTTTATAGTTTGCCCTTGCTTTTGGAAGCAGAAGTCACCAGACTCTTGGGGAGGCTTCAGTTCAAAACACGCAGCATAGCTGCAGTCCCAATTACACAGAGAATGGGCAGAGGAAAGATGTCAGAACGAGAGCCTGAAAATTATTTCAGTGAGACTTCAATGCATATTTAACTGCATTTCTATTAAAGAGCAATTTCAGAGATTGAGGCTAGATTTTTAGCTCTCCATTAATGAAAACTTCTCCTTTTCTTTGACAATTACCCTCTGTACTAAGGTTTCACTTTTACTCCTTCCTTCAAATGACATTGGTGAATGAACTATACACTCCCTGCTATCCGCCGCTACCTCTGCCATCAGCTGCAGGCTGTTTTTCAATTTTGTTTTCCTCCTGTTTTATATTCCTTTGGTCTTTTTCTATTATGTTGAGTAATGTGTAGACCAGAAGGATGCGTGTGGTATGATGAGACTGTGTTTGGTTGTGCTTTATTAATACTTTTATTTCATTATATGACCTTTTTTCTTTTCACAGACTTCCACATAAAACCCCCAGAATTGCTGGCTGCAGCTAAAGCTCAGCTGATTATTTTGAAAATAAGAGTAAAAATCTATACAGACTTTAACAATACATGTGTTTTGCTGGCATGTGTAGATATATGTTGATTTCACTCTGCAATTTAGAGAAAATTAGACTGACGATGTCTAATCTAACTGGTACAATTAGCTGTTGTTTAGAGTGAACCTTACATACTAGAATACTGAACTAAAGGTTTGGGTTTTTTTCTACATCCTTCAAAACCTTTATCATTGAATTAAAAAAAAAATTTTTTTCAGTTCTTTTTATTTCCTTTATAAGTGGAAAATGGCCAATAAAGTGGCCAAGGAGCATACCAAATCAATACCTGGTTCTTCTTAAAACTCTACCAATGGAAAATGTGAACTCTTTCTACTGTAAGAAACTGAAACCAGAAGAAAACAAGCTGAAGAGGGATCAGACTTTTTTTTTTTAGTCTATTCTTTATTAATAGTACTTGAGAGGAGATCTTTTAGTAACAATTGCACCATGTAGAGGACAGGATAATACAAAAAGGAAGTACAGAAATTATTTAGCTCCTAAGCGTTGAAGAAACCTGGATGAAAGTATTGCTGTGTTAATGTACACACAGGGGAATCCAAAGTGCATTAATAAATAATCCTTTTTTTTTATTAACATCAGTGAAGTTACCAAAGATATGAGAAGACAGCATGCATTGAAAACCTTTATGGTGTTGTGGAACTGTTGGTATTTCTAAACTAATCATCAACATTTACGAGAAAAAGTAAAGAATCAGAATGATTTTGCATGAAGAAATCCCTTTCCTTTCCAGAAATTTTCTCAAAGTATCTTATCATGTAATAGCTGATTAATATCCTTATCTGAACAGGTCAGCCTGTGGTCAAGATATGCAGAGTACCTGCCTACATCTAAAAATCAAACTACTTCCACAATGACTTAAAGGTACAGATGTTTATTTGTATCGTCTCTCATTCCTGTATGCTAAGCCAAATTATGCAAAGAAAACACAACCTTTAGTCACAGAAAGCTGTGACTAAAATGAACAGCAAACACCTGCAGAGTATATGACAAACTCAAACTGAAGTTTATTCAAGTATGATGTTCGTATCATCACAAACAGCTACCACATCTTCAAAAATGAGTGATGCTTGGAATTAAAGCATTCCTTAAATGAATAGTTCAACATGTTCTAATTATTAAATAAGCCACACTGAAAGTTAATTCTCTGAGAGAAATCCTAGAAAAAGCAGGGAGCAGGGCAGTTGTTCTTTTGCTATAACACACTAAGAATCACATCTGCCTCCTCTGGAAGCAACAGGTTTAGATACCTCAAAATGTAGCATAACAGACAAGAAAGTCCATTTCATTCTGGCAGTTTTCTATGATCCTTTCTTCAGAGTGCACCAGATGTCTGTTGTTTTGTTAAGAATTAACTTTGTAATTGTTTTTTTAAAAATACATAGCATACCAAGGTCACATATGTGGCACAGGTGCAATTCAACTGCTCTGCTTTAAGTTTCTATAATTAATGACTAGAATTCTGAATGTTCATCCAGGTTGGGTTTTTTGTTTGGGGTATTTTTTATTTTTTTTGAGGTTGTTCTTTGTAGGTTTGGCTTGGTTTTTTTGAAGGCTAAATACCCACTGTATTAAAAAGAAAGAAGAAAAAGAAAGAGGATTACAAACTCAATTGAGATTGCTAAAGCATCAGACTAACATTTTATGCATTGTATCCCAAGATCTATTTACACATAAAATAAAATGGATGAACTCTGAATATACAGAGAATTAGCAGGGAAAATGAAAGTTAAATACAGACAGAGCTTGCTACTTTGATAACCAAGACCATGGAATAATAAAGGTTTTCTGATTCTCATGCTTATTTAAGGTCTATAGTTTTGTAGGAGGTGCTCACACTTATATGACAGTAGTTTATCCTTTTTCTTTAAACTTAGAAAAACATAGAATCATAGAATGTGTAAGGTTGGAAAGGACCTCTAGAGGTCATCTAGTCCACCCTCCCTGCAGTAAGCAGGGACATCTTTACTAGATCAGGTCACTCAGAGACACATCAAGCCTCACCTTGAATGTCTCCAGGGATGGGACCTCCACCACCTTTCTGGAAAACCTGTTTCAGTGTCTCACCACCCTAAAATCCAAAAATTATTTCCTAATACCCAACCTAAATCTCCCCTTTTCAAGTTTAAAACCATTACCCCTTGTCCAACTGCTACATGCCCTTGTCAACAGTTCTTTCCCAGCTTTCTTATCGGCACCTTTCAGGTATTGGAAGACCACTATAAGGTCCCCCCAGAGACTTCCCTTCTCCAGGCTGAACAAGCCCAGCTCTCTCAGCCTGTCTTCATAGGAGAGGTGCTCCAGCCCTTTGATCATTTTTGTGGCCCTTCTCTAGACGTGCTCCAAAAGGTCCATGTCCTCCTTGTGTGGAGGGCTCCACAGCCGGACACAGTGCTCCAGGTGAGGTCTCACCAAAGCAGAGTACATCAAACCCAATAGTTAGATGAACAAGGGTCAGGATGAGTAATAGAAAACTGACTCGACTTTCGTAGTCAATTTATCTAATTGGATGTATAAACCAACTGCTTACTGTAAACCAGAAATAATTCAATATCTCTTTCTCTCTCATATACTTTATATAGATTTTCTCTGTTTAAATACACACGGAGGATATGTATTAACAAGCATTTAAGCTCTGTCACACAGCAGGTCTATTAGAGTATCCTACTGGATATCGGAAACAGCTTCTGTGCTTCTAATGTGAGTCTTGCTTTTCCCAATGAAAAAAATCTAGAAGAAAAAACTTTGGATTTTCCAATAAGCTAGTGTAGGTATTCATAAATATTGGTCATTAAATATCAGAGAAAGAGGTATCTACTTCTCTGGAAGAGTAAGGAAGCTGAAAATTCTTGTGGAGAAGAGACACTCAGAAAAAGAGGAAAATACTAAGCTGAACAATCACTTCTTCATCAGACACTCACAGTTCTCCAACAGCAGGGAAAACCTTTAACTCTCCAATGTTTGGTCATACTTTGCTTTTCTTACCTGTAGTGCTGTTCACTTCTACATTCAGTGAAGAAGCTATAATTTGAGTTGATGTAGGAAAAAGATATTGGGGATTAGATGTTCCTCTTGATGCCCTGAGCTCAATTTTCATCTGATGAGCTGACCTTAAGAAGCAGATCTCTGTCATTTTACTGTCTTTTTGTCTGCTGGTCTGAACATTAAAAAAAAAAAAAAAAATTAAAAAAATAGAAGTTGTATACAAAGTACAGAAGTAAAAGGTAAACTAAGTTGTTTGGGTTTTATTGGGGGGTGGTGGTGGTTTTGTTTGTTTTTTCCTAATATATTGCAAACTCTCCTTTTCCAGGCTTCAGTTCTTAAAAATTTATCTTTATAAAACAAAGAGAGAAGCTAAACATATGAACTATTTTGGGTTTTTTTTTTTGATTTCTGGATACTTTCTAACTAGTGTCTTATTGATTTTTTTCTACTATCCAAAAAAAGGTGAAACTGCCTACTATAATTGATACTCATTATTTAAACACATATTTGATGTTTTTGAATCTGTTGAACTTACCTGTTTTATGACAGAGTGATACATTTACAAGTGAACAACAAAGCAAATTTCACAGCAACAAAAAATAAAAGCCGTAAGAATCTTTGAAAATGCTTTCATCAGCTTCAGAAGGCTGGATCAGATATCAGCCCAGCAACAGAACCAAGAATTACACATATCAGGCAAGGGAAAAAAGCAGGTAGAAATACACCCAAGAATTGAGATACAGTTATGGTGTTATCTTAGATGGAGGAGCATGTGAAAGAAGAATTGACAGTCCCCCATATCGCTTAGTCTCAATAAAGTTTTCTTTATGAAGAGACAGTCAGGGTTATATTAAAGTGGGTGCAAAACACTGGTTTTTATGAGTTAAAAATCACTCTTTTATGGATGATTACAAAAGATGGAAATACAAGAATCAGCACCTTAGGCCTGGTGGATTTATTTTGAGAGAGGGCATAGAAGAGTCATCTTAGAGAAATCTTTTTTAGATCTCTTTTTGAATTAATCTACAGGTTTCAAAATATCAACAAAATGGTCATCAAAGCAATAAGAGGTTGTAGAGATCAGCTAAAATGTTGTGCAGAGCTGATCAAAAAAACCTTTCAAGGATGAAAATATTTTTATTGAGGAAATATAGTTATGTTTGGGAAAAGCTGAAATGATAATATTTTTTAAATAGCAACTTTTAATTTATTAATTGCAGTATTACTTATTTTTAAATATAACCCAAATACTTCAAATATTGCATAATATAAATATACTAGAAAACATTTTCATGATTTCAAAGAAATTTTCAGGTCACTATTTTGAAGGACCTACACACTGGTTTACCTTTCTGATTTTCATTTTCACTTTCATCTTAAACATTTATGAAGACTAGAAATTCTAGGTAATTGACTAGATATAATTGCCTTAAGCAGATCATGTGGCTTATAGTTTAATACAGCATCAAGAAACAATCAAATGTACCACAGCAGAGTGGAACACAGCTACATTTACATATGGCTGGCTATTATTCTTAAAAACTTTTTGGGAAAACACAGAACTATATATAAGCTTTTTCACATACATATATTTTGTTCCCCTTCCTGTAGAATGTTTGTCATTAAAACATTAAGTACTAACTCAGCAAACCAATATATTATGACAACAGAAGTATCACTGTAGCTCTTAATTTTTTTGCCAAGTGGTGGCTAAATCTTCCTTAAGCTGCATATCTGTTTTGAGAAATAAATATAGCATTGTAGTAGCAGAAGAAAGAACAAGATGAATAGTAGCAATATTGAAGGAATCATCTAAAATGAAGAACTCTATCATCAGTCAATACCTTTTAACTCATCAGTGATGTTATGTCTTTAGAAAATTATTGGGTCTATACACTGACTGGCTTTTGTTGGTGTTACAGGGTTTGAAATTTATGCTACTCAATACTGTTAGTATCACAATAGAATTAGGTTCATGCTTGACTTTTAAAAAACCAAACATACAAGTGGAATTAATATGAACTAATATCTACCTTATGATTATTTGAACTTCAAACACACATAGTCATGTCAAAAGTGTATACCATGGAGCTCCTTATCTGCGATAACACAGTGTTATTTACCCTTCTAATATATTTTAACACCACAGGCTTTGTTTGTAAAATATTATCTCAAAACATGATACAAAAATTGAATAGTAGTTCCATAGGAGGTTTTTAACACACAGCAGTATATATAAAGCAGTAATACTTTCTCATATTGAATATATTCTTTGTGGCTTAAAGGAATAATAGGCAAGATTTACTTTCTTGATAGATATGACAGTCACATTTTAAATCATTAATTCAGAGGGAGGTATATAAAGACACTCTTGATACTGGCTCAATTGCAAATTCTATTATCAGTAATACCCCTCTCCTCATCGCTACAAAGCACAGAAACAAAACCAGCCCTGGAAACATCTCCATGTAAATCTATTCTTCCCCTAAATCTTTCTAAAAGATAGTTTAAAAAAAAAAAATAATCAATTGTGATAGAGAAACTATCACCCCAAAATAAAAGGATCTGGGGATTTTATGATGTCTGCCAGAGCTGAGCGAACTGTATTCAGTGGTTCACTTAAGAGTGGGCAACTCTGAGCAGCAAAAGACCACCCTGAGGTCCTCAATAAAGAAAGCAATCTAAGGAGATAGAAAGTGAAGTTGTACCTATAGCTGCCAACACCTGATGTTCAAAAGCCAGTAAAGTCGACAGATATGGAGATATTCCTGTGGTTGCTTAGGGGACCTCATGCCCGTATCACTCAAAGTTAGAAAATTCTGTGAAAGCAGTTGTTACCACCTTCTTTTGAGTTGCTCTGTGAAAAGCAATAGCTCAGGATACTTGATACTCCAGAATTCAGATGTGGCAGCCAGTGTCTTCTGCCTGGGTGGTAAAGTCTGAGTGTCTGGTGCATTCCATATCTACTGTACACAAAAAATTTGCAGCCCCTCACTCCTGTCTCCTTGAGTTTGAAACTACTGAGAGAGGAGAGACACACACTTCTGGTTTTTGCAAAAGCAAAATATTTCCAGCTCACATGATGAGGAACCTTTTGCTTTTCTGACAACACACCTGCTGACAGAAAATCATTAGAAAAATAAAATAAATTGACACTTACTCTCCGAGTCCCACATCTGGTGCCTTTCACCACCAATAACTTCTTTTCTCCACACAGCATTGCAAACACCACAATATATTTATTCAACACTTCCATGTATGTCCAATGAGCAATTCATATACGTCCAGAGGTTTTATTTATACCAGTAAGGATCTATCTGGAAACAACATCGAAGGATCTGTGTAAGAGCAAGAACAGATTTTTTACTTCTTTTATTCCAGTTTAGAGCTAAGTACAAGGGAGGTGCCCTATATGTCTGGTCCTGGTTCTGTATCATCCTTGGGAGCTTCTATGAGCATCCCTGGTGCCTCAGTAAATCCCTGCTACATTACAGCTTCCTATTGTCCTTCCTGGGTTCTGTGGTCTAAGGTAAACTGCTAAAGAACTTGCATGGATTAGAGGTGACTTCAGAACCACTCTGAATAACACCCTGCTGTCTAGTCCAACTCACAAAATAAATGTGAATCATTTCTATTCTTTTTTTGGGTTTGATTACTGACAAGTGTGAAGGTGAAGTCCTGATTCAAAGGAAAGTGCATTATGAGGAAGAGGAGATCATAATAAGAAAATCTGGAAAGATTAGATTTTTTTACCTGAACTAGTCAGAGATTAGACCTAGAAAATGTTGAACTACCACTTTATTTTAAAAAAAAGAGAGAGTGAAAGAGAGCAAAAAGGGAAACTTAATCAAAATTCCCTCTAATAACTTTTCTCCAAACCTCTCCTACTAAGACTATGTCCAGCTGAGGGCGTCCAGCTACACAAAATGGGTGATCTTAGCACGCTGTTTGAAAAGGCTCTTGTACAAAGTGTCTTGGACTCGCATAACCTTTTTTCTAGAGCTGCTGCTTCTCAGTGATTTCTAGGTTATGCTTCTCTATCTAGAAAAGTCCTCCTCCTAGAATTAGCTTTTACACCACTGTAGTATTTTTTCTTTAGATCTTAATAACAAAAAGAGGTTTTTTTGCCCTGCCTGGTATTTCTACTTAATATTTCCAGTAACTTGAATCTAGAGCAGGCAGAAATGCCACACAAGGTCACACCATACTTCTTGAAAAACATTTAACAAGTAACTGACTGGAAATACCCTTGCAACTTTGTATGTTAATTAGTTCCAAAACAGGATACAGTGTCTAGTTTTCAGGAGTGTGATGGTTTGAGCCCTGGCCAAAGGCCAGACGCCCACCAAAATCAGTCTGTTACTCCCCTTCTTAGTTGGACAGGGGAGGAAAAACATAATTGGGCGGCTCAAGGGACAAACTCGTTAATGTCGCGGGCAAAACAGACTCAACATAGAGAGCAGAAGAGAAAAGTTATCTAATTTATTACACCACACTAAAGAGAAAACAGTGAAAAAAAAGAACCACCAGAGTCAGGAGTGCAACCAACAATCTTGGAAACGAATGCAAACCAAGCAAACACTTTCCCCCCACCACTCCCTCCTTAGTAGGCTTTAGTCAGAAGCTTGCTCCCTTCTTCCCTCCTGGTCGCAGTCCAGGAGGGGCAGGGACTGGGGAAAATGGGGGTCTCGGTAACACCTTCCCCCCACCCCTCCATTCTAAAGTAGACTTCCCGTTCAGCCATGATTTTGCTCCCTTCTTCACCTCTCCTGCTCGCAGCACAGGACGGGGGGCAGGGACTAGGAGATGGGGGCTTCAGTCAGTCCCTTGCAAGATGGTTTCCTTCTCGGCCGGGATGGGGGCATCCATCCCACACACCCTCCCCCTGCTGCACCGTAGGATCTCACCCACAAGAGCCAGTCCTCCACGAACTTTCTCCAAGGCAAACCTCTTCCCATCGGGCTTCATCTCTGCTCTGGCAGGCGGCAACAAATCACAGCGTCTCTCAGTCCCAGCCCTCCACGGGGCTATGATGACTCCTCCAGCAAACCTGTTTCGCACATCTCTGTAGGTCGCTTGTGCTGGCAGGGGCTCATCCCAACGTAAGTCACGGCATCTTCTCTATGTCTCCACCGGCTCCATCCAGCGTGGAGCCGAGCCTCTCCACCGGGCAGGTGGGGTCTCTGCCTCCTCCATGGGTCCTTTTCCTCCGGCTACTCCAGGTGCTTCTGCTCGGGCTGCAGGGGCAAACTCGCTTGGGTACCTGGGCGCGCCTACTCCTCCCCCAGCCTTCCCGGCCTTTTATGTCTGTCAACTGCTTACATTCACAAGCAAATATACATCACAATGCCCTTAATGGGCCAAACTTTTCGGTCTTACTGGCACTCCAAGTTCTGGTTGGAGTCTTTGTCTCCTATATGTGATTCCCAGAGGCGCTATAAGCAGGCCTGCAGAAGATTCCAGCAGCCATTTTCTGCCGGACCTGGCCCTCTCTCAGTAGAACTGCAACAAGGAGGAAGATTACACTTGTTAAGTCTGTTACTGGAGCTTTCTTGAGGTCTTTTGAAAGTATAAATCTTTATGTTTTTCTGTTTACAATGAATGGAACATTGATTTGCATATGCATTTTTAGCTTCTTACTTTAAATAAACCTTTCTACATAAACAGGGCTGGTTTTTTGCCCACTTGGATAACAGCCAGAGTCATACACAAAAATGTCAGTTCTTTAACCTGACAATTGTATTATGGCATCCAAAACAATAATCATGCTACTTGAAAACCAACACATTTTCTTAAAGTATAATCCTAGGTTTAGGCTTACGTTAGGTACAGCAAAGGAAAAAACCAAAAAACAAAAACCACACAGTTACAACAAATTTATTAACAGTCTTAATGGTTTTGTTTGTTGGTCACCCTCTTCTTCTAGTGGTATCTAATATACAATATACAGGACTGAGGAAATAACACTGCCTCATTCTTGCAATATTTTTCAGCTGCGAAATCCTAACCCTTTTAGTTTTCAGAAAATCCTAAGAAATCCTACAGGAGCTGGAGGATCATGTCCTTGGATCAGAGGCTTTTATTTGCAGAGATGTTTGTGCTGGGACAATAGTGTTCATATTTTGAGACCTGTTAAAACCTTAATGACTAGAGATTATATGAGCTACCAGTCCTGCTTTTTTCCTTTTTCTGTTCTAGAAAACTCTACCAGAGGTGCTACTTTGTCTCCCTCTTAGCTTATAGCATCTTCTTAATTCCATGCTCTTCCTTTACATTTTGATTTTCCTTTTATCTATATTTTCTGGATGCTCAACACTCATGAATGGATCTTTCCAAATTTATAAAGACCTGAAAAGGTGTTAGATAAAGAACGCAAATAATCAGGGACAAAGTAAGAAAATCTACCAATTTAATTTCCACGAGGCAGTCACTTGATTTCTGCCTAAAAATGGGGACAATATAGTAATTTTTATAATTTTTGGTCAAAATCTGTGTCAGGACCTGCAGGTGCACATGTCAGCTAGAGAAACTGTTGTAAATACTATGTAATCTTGCTGGTTCATGGGTTTAGTTTGTTTTGTTTTGGTGGTTTTTTTAATCAAATAAGATTTAAGTAGGGTTTCTATCCATGTCACATGCTGGTCGACTTTATAACTAAGACCTTTTGCATATTAAAGGGGCTTGACAGGTCCATGGAAAAGGCAGAAAGTCCTTACTTAGCTTACTTAGGGAGCAGCAGTCTGTGAACAAACACTAGACATAAGCAGACAATTCCTGCAGCCAGTCCAGAAATACATAATTTGTGAAACATTACTATTACTCCTCAAAAAGAGTGTGACCCCAAAAGGCATCTAGAATTTCAAAGATATTATCCTGCTACTGTAGTAGCAGACTGGGAACTTTCCTAGAGAACCACCCCTCCTCCCAAGTAGGGCAGGCACCCTTTAAAGCAATAAGGTTATACCTGTGCATGAAGACAGCTCCATTTTCAAATACTCAGGAAAATAGTATCTGAAGCTTCTTGTAGGCAGGAACCCTTCAGATTTCTGCTTCATTTCCTCAGCCTGCAGGTGCTACCACTCAGACTTCACTCATTCTCTGTACTGCATGACTGTTCAAGCCAGCTACCTGGAGAAGTTGTTGCTCCTGGAATCGCAGGAGAAAACTGCATTGCCCAAAATTCTCTCTGCACAGATTTAGCGAAATTAATGTCTGATGAGCTGACTGTAGGAATTGTCCTAACATTGTAAAGTGTGCAGGTAGCCTGAACTGGTCTATGAAGAAAATAAGGAGTTATATTTCAGAAGGGATACTATTAAGTGTCATGTATTTTCTAGAGAAAATGACAGGTAGAATGTGCAGAAAGGGTGGGAAGGCTGACAACTGGGAAAATGATAGTGAAAATAGCTAGAGAGGTGATGCATATCCAAGAGCTTCTTAAAAACTTGTACCTCCTACCTCCTCTCTGCTACATGGCTTTGCTTCCTAAATTTGGTACATAATAATGTAAATTACTGATTCTTCTTATTACCTGTCTGCTTGATACAGATGTTACAGAGGATAAAGCTTAAAATCTCACTAAAAGGAAATCACTTCAATATTTCTGAATAGTAACATATTCAGAAATCAGGAACTGGATATGAAAAAGGAATATATGCTTTCTGTAGGTCCCCTTTTCTGTGGTTGCTGTGAGCAAGGGTCCTCTGAGAATAACTCATTGAATTAGAATGATTAATGTTAACAGACTGTTGTGGTTTTGCATGGCAGGGTCAAACCACCACACATACTAAGAAAACGGTAGACTTTTATTATAAGAATAAATTTACGCTGCTATAGACACATGTATACGGGGGTTCTTTGTTAGTAATCTATTCAAGGGTTTAAATTTAACATGTTTGTGATTAAACTAAAGCAAAAGTTTGTATTGTGACAAACTTTGTTCTAAAACCTTCTTGTTGGGATCTCGTTGATTTGATTCTCACTGAGAAAAGATAGTTATTAATATTGAAGAATACACAAGCCAGATTTGGGTGACTTCTTTTTCCCTACTTATATTACCTTTAGATTTTTACATATCTAAATAAAATCACCATTAACCCAGTACATTCACTGTGAAAATGTTCAGAGTACTAAGCAACTGTGTTAAGCACTGGCTTGCATGCACTGGCTACCGCTGGGGAGACTAAAGTAGTAAAAATATGAAGGAAGTGCATATAATTTGTACATGTACACCTAAATCCTTAATAAGTGGTCATGAACAGTGATTGAGGTGTTTAAATTACTGCAAATTGCAAACAAATCCTTAATCCACGATTAACTGTATCTTAAATATTACACCTGCAAACCCATAGTTCTAATTTAAACTTCAATTGAAAATAAATGTTTTCAGCAGCTCAGAACACAGAATGAAACTCAACGTAAGCATCTAGTCTAGCCAAATCCTGTAGAGAATAACCATTTTAAATCATCTAAAATAATTAGGAAGGCAGTTTTATAAATGCCATACGGTGGAAAGACTTCCTGTACCTAACAGGATTAAATCATTGATATGTACTGAAATATGTTATAGACAGTTCATCAATAAAGACAAACAAAGGCAAAACTGCCTCATGCTTAATTTGAAATGGTTTTAAAAAATGACAAATGAGCAGCTCAGCACCAGCTTTCTACAGAACAGCCAGGTTACAGCAGGACTATGATATAAATCTGAGACCCCCCCAGGTTCTTGGGTGCAGTGCAACACAGTCTCTGATGGCTGCCTGCTCCCTGGATAATTAGGAGCAATCACAATTGCAGGTTCCGGAGTGAACTGTTTTCAGAAGAACTGAACCTTTTTATTTTCACTGGTCCTCAATACAGAGCTCCAAAAAAACTTCCACATGAAGGTCACAGGAAAGTTCTGATGTTGATTGACTGGACAAGGCAGTAAGACTCGCCATCAATGGAAAATTGAACCCGAAGCATCAGATACCAGTAATAAGTCCAAATAAACACACATCTGCTGTGTGTATCTATTACATGTATTACACACACACACACTGTATTTCACACACATACATACATTATACACACAGGGGCTCTCCTTGAACACTATATGCTCTGCATATACACAGATCAAACACTGACAATCAATTCAGCATGATTCTGTAGCATCTACAGGAACAGGGAATGCAGCAAACTGTGTGCACAAGCAAAGCCACGAAGTCATGACTTTCAAACTTTTAGGAAAGGTTTGACATCACAATTAGAAGGCTCCTAAGACTGAGAAGTAGTAAGAAAGTTCTTGCACGTGTAACCTGGGAAACACAGGTTTGCAGTTAAAGGAATATGAGCTAGACCAACATTCAGTAGATGTCCAGATTTAAGAGCAATGGAGTGTGGCTACAGAACTGGGAACAGAATGTTCCCGGAGGTTTTGTGTTGAATTAGCCCTGACACTGGAGACATAGGTCACCAACATGAAAGCTACTTGAGCATGGAAAAGCAAAAAAAAGCATTAAATATGAAGATGCCCTAGGACTTCATGCAGTCCAAGACTGGCAAGATGATTTTGGTTTAGAAATTAGCTTTTGGATACAAATAATAAGGCAGCAGCATTTTTAAGAGTAAGAAAATGCCTGTGGTCAGTTTAGACAGATCATCTATTTAATGCTTTATTAAAAACTTTATCATCTTCAAGTCCTTACTGCCAATTAGTGTCAATTAACAAGAATTTAATCAGACCTCTTCTGCTTTCAGTACAATATCATAAAAGCAATGCAATTTTAGTAATTTCCATGTGATTTGCACCAGTATAAATGAGACAAGAATGAGCCTTAAGTGCACATTCAAGTGTGTGTTTTTTAAACCACCGTTTATAACATGTCCCAACACAGGTTATAAATTCCTGTGGGGCACATTTATGATCATAGGCTAGACTTACTCTAAGTCTAAATGATTAGCTTTTCAGGCAGAGCCTAGCAGGCAAGTCTAAACAGGCTAATATTCTACAACCACTTTAATTATGAGTAAATTAAATACAGAATTGCATTAATAATTGCGAATATAACTTATTTTGGTTAAACTATCCAGTCACTAGTATGCAATTAAAAACAAACCAGTGGGCTTATTACAATAGTGGTGGTAGCAAGACAAGGGTCACCTGACTCAAGATTTGAAAGATGGATGCTTACAAAGAAGGTAACCTAGAAATCTAGAATGTTTTATACTGAGGCATTTAAATTAAAAAAACCCAAACAAACACCAAACCAATCCAACAAAATACCACAAACAAAAAGAAACCCAAATAAATGAAAAATATTGGAAGACTTTGGGAAGCACCAATGATCTGCTTTCAGTATAAATTTACTTCACAGATTTAAAAAGGGGTATGCTGAGAAAAGCTTTTTGTTTTAAATACATATTTTAGTAAATGCTAGTTCAGCTAAATTTCTTACTGCATTTTTCATGTAGTCTTCAGTATATCACTATCTCAGAAAATCTTGGTGTTTAGTCAATGAAAAGGAAAAAAATGTGACAGGAATTACAAACTGTTGGAGAAAATAATGAAACAGGAAGATGGAAAAATTATCCCAGGTAATTAAGGGAAAGTTAAAAGTCATGATAATAAAGCAAACCCCACAAATATTATAGGCGTGCTTGAAATGCACCGAAAAAATAGGACACTATCAACAATTAATTCAAATCAAACTTTTTTTCATGGGTGTTCACAAATTGTGTGCTTGAATACATACTTTGGGGAATCTTGATGCAATCTGCAAAAGGCAGCTACATCTGAAACTAACAGGATGCAATTTCCAAATGACTCTGAAATTACAAACTTTAGGCACCTCAATTAATAGGCAGCTTCATCTGTGCAACAGCTTCCCATGAAGGTCAGAGTGTTAAGTGCAGGTACAGTCACAGAATCACAGAATGGCATGGGTTGGAAGGGACCCCAAGGATCATAGAGCTCCAACCCTCCTGCCACAGGCAGGGACAATTAACACCTTTAATGCATCTGTACATTTTTACAAGATTGTTAGAAAAGTGACAGAAAAAAAAGTAAGACCATATTTCATGTAGACTTTGTATGCAGTATTAAGTAGAATGAGTCTGAATGTTAAGTTAAAATGGTGTATGAAAAAGTGAAAACAACCACATCCTTAAAAATGGTAACTACTGCGTACATAAAACTAATGCAAAGATTCAAGAACAGTTCCAACTTATTAATTTTCCTCAATTGACTTTCCATCTTTGGCATGTCTTTATATAGTTCTGAAAGTATTATCTTCCCAATAAACTAACTCTGATTAAAACAGAGAAATTCTAAAAGGACAAACCCATCTCCTTCCTCTCTATTTTTCTGTTAGCAGTTTGAAGGCTCAGAGCCTTTCAACCAAGAGACAAGACTATTATTAGACTGGTAACAACAACAGGCAGGAACACACCAGCTGTCAGCAGAGAGGAGAGAAAGACATTTGCCTACTGAAATAAAAAGTTATTTGTTGTGCAACAAAAAACTGTCAAGAGTTAGTAATTCTTTGATTATATCCTAAGATACAAAGGGTACTAAGTGAGCTTTAAACTCACCACCTTTCTTTCCTCATGGGAAAGATAATTTGGGAGTTTGGGGTAGTGAAAAAAATCAGGAAAAAATATTAAATGTTTTCTTTCCATTAGTCTTCCTTAATAAAATATAAAATAAGTTGAAGAAAGTATGTTGGAAAGATTCTGGAGAAACATCTTTCTTGATGGCACTACATTTTAGTGGAAAACAGAAATACTTCAAACGGTTTCACTGAAGCTATAGTTTGGGTACTTAATGCTCCTATTCTTCTTAGGGACCAGGTTGTACAAAGAGATTTAGCTGTAACAGTGAAAGTCAAAAAGTTTCAGAGAAGTGTACCTTATCCACTGGCAGCACTACTTCTCCTAACTACAGTTACCAAATTCTATGAAGAGCTCAAGTCCCATTTAAAAGCATAAATGAAATACCCAGATGCCGAGAATTGCCTAGTATTCATCAGCTTTTTCTGGCTGTCATACTCAAATATTTGACAGTGAGCATCTTGGGATGATGAAATTCTATTCTTGGTTGCGTAAATCTATGAAGAAAGTAAATTCATTTAAATTTACACAGCTGTAACAGAGTAAAGAGAAACAAGATTACAGCCTTTCAAAGAAAGAATGAAATTAAATACAGTCTGAGACAGGCATCTGAAGAGCACCATCAAAGGAAGAGGTTGTTTAGCAACACTAATGGGGAAAGTATTAGATGGTGAAAAAAAATCCCCTAGACTTTCTAAAGAACTGGCTAAGTTACAAAAACACAGCAGACATTCCAACGAGCATTCAGGGTCTAGCTTCAAATCCTTAGGTGTTGCTAAGCGATTTCCTTTGTTCCACTGCACTGAAAAGGACAAAATATTTAAAGTGCTCGTTGATTTACTGATAGTTTAGCACTAATCAAGCTGTCATGTATGCAATAAACTAGGGCAGGAACAGAAATAAAAATATTTTTAAAAAATAAAATGAAAACTAGAAAAAAGACTGTTCCAGTGAGGCTAATAGAACGAAGGAGCAACAGAAAGCCACTGAGATTGTCTCACTATATAAAAACTTTCTGGTATTTACTTTGTTCAAGAAAGATTGCAAGCTGAGTTTGAAGATTCTGAAGATCCCCAACAGACTCCTTATTGAAAATATACAGTATTTCTGCAGTCTCAAGTTTCAGTTCTCTACTCTGCTATGTGCTACTGCAATCTGCCCCTTTTCCAGAGAAAAGTACTCTTTACTAGTATTAGAGTTGCTTTTAAAGCTATTTTATTGAGATGCGTTTTTTGCTACAGGAGTCCAATACTTTTAGGAACCGTAAAAATAACAGCTTCAAGTCCTGATGTTTTATTACTTTTCTCCATTTTTCTTTATTAAAACTGTTACTAAATGCAAAACTCCAATAATTAAGATGATTAAAATATAATGGTACTTTCAAAAACCTTTATAATCAATTCACTGCTCTGTTAAAATTGATCACCTTGGTATTTGTAATGATCTAAATATGCACAGATCACCCCCAAAAGCCCACTGCATTCTTCAAAATAAGTTCTTGGAATACTGGGGAAGAATAAAAAAAAACAACTTGGCAGGCTTTGTTTGAGTCTTGAACAGGCATGAGATCAACGGTAACATTTCCAAGTGGAAACTCTTATTTATTGCCTTCATTCTGTGTGGCCTCGGCAGCTCATAGCTTCAGAAGGTTCCATAAGGTAGACCAATCAAAGTATTTTTGGAATAGATATGGTAGCATTAACAACAAACTCACTATGTCTGGTTTTGTGTACCCACTGCTGAATCGATCTGGAGTAAAAGTCAAGACTGTAGCCAATTTCTTACAGTTAACAACTAGTCCTGAACGAATCAGAGAAACACAGACCATTAAATTCCTAATTATGCATACATATGTACATATATTTAAACAGACCTAAATGTAGCTTGTATTTTAACTGTATTAAAGCGAAGGAATATGAGTGCTGAGTGACACAGACTGTACATGAGCCCCGTTCACAGCTTAGTAGGGTTGGTTTAGAAGTGTTTCTTCTCTTATGGTCTCTGATTCTCGCATCCTCTTTTATTAAATATGCAGCTCTGTCAAGCCTGTGATATGTAACTAAGGTAGACATGTTATAAAAAAATCACATGGTGAAATCAGGACTTCTTGGCTGAGTACAATATGGGAACTGACTATTCTAGCTGATGTACACATTGGTCTGCCTTACAGAATGGCACTGGATTGGATAAACACCGCACCACTGCATGCCAGAGGACATCAGGGTTTACTACCAAAGCAGAAAAAACCCTCTACATATCAAATGGAAAAAAATATACCCTGAGTTCTACCATTCCTGTAAGACTCTCTTACAAGCATGTCTCGGAGATTACAGCTATATTAAAATAACACAATAAAAATAGCCATGTTCAGTCTCTTCTCTGCAGCCAGCTTATGAAAGTATTTACTTTGCTTTTTTGTATTTGCATATATCCAATTCTCCTTGTTTCTGTGATAAAACTTTTATAGTTGATAAATTATAAATCACATTTATGTATAATTTATTATTTTAAATACATATTTTATCTTTTAGCTTTTTAAACAGGGAACTATTTTAGCTTTGTTCCTTTAAGGTCTCAGAAGTTTGAAAAATTCATGAATAAAGCATGCTTCAAGCTGCATTTACATTTTTATAGTGTGTGCTGTAACAGTATAGATTTTGCTTTCTAGATGTACACTTTTAGGTCAACAGGATTGTCTCAAGAAAAAGCCTTACAAAAATCTCTGGGACTTCATAAACATTCTTTTTCATCAATTTCCAGCACCTTGGACACCTCCCCAACATACTTGCCCTTCTTCTGTCAGGAAATTATAATGCTTTCTAGAGGCACATATACATCTATGCTAATACCCGTCAGATATCTCTTATACCGATTTCTATATTAGATCCAGGCAGGATTTAGCTATTTTGAAACACAGGAGTCTTAATACTACCACAAAATAATTCAGGGTTTTTCAGGAGATAGATTAGTTTTTCAAGTAGGTTTATTTCATTCCTATAGTTAAAAGGCCACATTATGATTTCAGTCATTACAAAATGAAAGGCATTTCTTCATTTCAGAATTATCTGGACTTACACAAATGCTTCATAGATTAGAATTTGATTATATTATCATACATCTTCCAAACACCTCTCAGAGCAAAATGCAGGTGGTCTATTGAAATTCATCTGCCTTGGGAAAAATACCATATAAACTTTTTCAATAAAAACAAAGCCCTACAGGCACTGGTTTGATTCAAATTCCTTTCAACTTCCCTAAAAGCATAGTGTCATCCAGGTTACCCTGAAACTCAGCTATAGCTTTTCCACAGGACTAAAGTTTTTGCTCCATGAAATTTAATCTTATAAACAGTCCTTTTTTTTTCCCCAAAAATTTGAAAGTTTAAAGAGAATAAAAAAATGCATTATGCAGATAGTTATGAATTTATGGAAACTATGCTAGGAATGTGGAGAGAGAGACAAAGATGCAGTAATAATTTATTGTTAATTACAAGAAATAGCCAACTTTTGTACAGATATTTTTGCCAGTAGTTACTCTACACAGAGGCAACTACTGTATCCCTCCTCTAACAAATTACAACTTATTAAGTTGTATTATATTATTTTGAGGGAAAAAAAGGACATTAAGAATGAATGGATCACTTTGCAAGTATAGAATACATTTTGGAGATGGTGTAAATTGCTTTTGCACCTCTCCCACATACTTAGGGATCTTTATATTGCTGTAGACATGTCATAGAATCACAGAATGTCAGGGGTTAGAAGGGACCTCAAAAGATCATCTAGTTCAACGCCCCACCAGAGCAGGATCACCTAGATCTTATGTTCACAAAAGTAAAATAAAATTATACTTTTTTCCCTACAAAAATCTTACACATATCCATTTAACCATTGTAAAAATAACACATGATCTCTCATATTTGTTATCTGAAGCACCAAATGACTAATGCAGTCCATTTTGATCAATCACTGCACAATATGTGAGCTGGCAAATGTGAAAACATTCCCAGAACTAACTAGTATTGTGGGTACTGAAAAAAAACCAAACCACAAAAAAAAAAACAAACCATGAACAAGAAAACCACAAACCCCAAACCAAACTCTTTATACTTCATTCAAACTCTACTCACCTCTTTGAAATGCCTTCCAATCAGCCAACAGTATCTGGCACACATTTACGTCCTGCACACACACAGAGACTTTGTTTCCTTCCGATGTTTGGTTCAGGAATTCAATCACTTAATATTCTGGCACTACACTACCTTTGGAATTTACTGCAGGTTTTGATGAGGTATTTTTTGTTTTGTTTTGCTTTTATTTTTTAATCCTTCTGTTTCTTTCTATGGCAGGAGTATTCTTGAGCGGGAATGGAGCTCTCAAGATCTTCTGCATCCTCCAACTCATTCTTTTTCACTGACTTTCCTCTGCAGTCAGAAATTAGATATGTTCCTCCTGTTTTCTCCCCACTTTTCTTCCCAACCCTCTTTACTTCACAACTACTGAAAAGACAGCAGAGTTCAGTGAGGAGACAAATTTTGAAAAGGAGAAAGTAGGTTTAAATAGGGTTTGCCCATGATTGAATTACCCAGAGAACCTAAATATTCCTAAACACAAAAGGTCATCCAGTTGTAGGGGGAAAAATACTGCAAAACAACTGTTGAGGTTTCCTTTTCAGTCTTGTCACCTGGAGGAGAAAATGATTCCCTTTATTTTGCCAAACAGACAGGAGGCAAACAGCACATGCCATTGCTGACTGAACTGCAAAATCAAAATTGACAAATCCTGGAGGAGGAAGCTACTATTATAAAGCCAGGCACGACTGCTAATGCTACCTTGACTTCCTCAGCTCATACCTGCTGCTGCTGCTCAACAGCCCCTGAGGCCCAAGTGACATTACTCTGGATTCTAAGACAAGCCAAGAAAGGGAACAATAATTTTGTTATAAAAAAAAAAAAAAGAGACTGATACAGAAGACTAACCACACCACTGTAAGTTTTGTGCTGCTATAAAGAAGGAGAGGAAGGAGACTGTATTAAAACTCAGATCACTTCTTGAAAATAGCAACGATATTATTCATGACAGTTAAATGAAGAAAGATGTAACAGAAAATTAAGGTCAGGGCTGAAAAAATACAAATTAAGTATAATAGTGGTTCCTGACATTTTTCCCTTTTTAATTTGTCATAAAAATAATTATTATTTTTATCGAACAGAGTTGTCTTACTCTCTGCACAGAAATAAAGCAAAATTTGCAAACAAACTCTTTTCCAATTTCCCTGCAAAAATGACAGTAATTCTAAAGGGTGCTTTGTGGATTTACTCTGTGCCTATGTATGTATGTGTACATATATATACATATACACACACACACAAATCCACATAGTATATGAGTGCATGTGCATGCTTGCACCTACACATACAGGAAAAGAATCTATTAATTACAGGAGACGTCATTTCAGAATGGAGAGACTACTTTAAGACATCTAGGTATTTTAAGAAAACAAGATGAAATGGTAGATCTTAAGTTATGCCATCAACTCTTATCTTCCATTATTACAGAACGCTTTGGTGTGGGGAAAAGCAAACATTTCACCAAAGTTTAAGAGTATATTTATACCAGTATTCTAAATTTCTTATGCTCAACCTGGGTTGGCTTTAGATTAAAAATCCAAGCTGGCCTTCTAACTGTAACTTGCAATATATCACCGTGAAAGAAGCATGAAAAGCACAGCCATGCAAGTTATGATTGGCATGTTTAGACTTTCCTTTGCTCTCAAGGGTTCGAGGAACAGACCTGAAGCATTAATATTCTGTCTGTGGATGTGCAAAGCTCAGTTTTTGCTGAATTCACAAAATTACCCCTGCAACATTAAAAGAGTCCAAAGCCAAAAAATTTCATATAGCTTTTAGTCCTTGTAACTCTGTCAATTTTCACCAGTGAAGGAGATAGTCAGCAATTCACAGTAGCTCAAACTGAACTGCTTTTTAACTTCTCAATTTGTGAACGGTGAGGGTTTTACAAAATTTAATATTCAAACTCTACAAATAAATCATTTGGAAGAGAAATGTTAAGGATGACAGAAACAAACTGATAGAGCAAACCAACTTTTGTCATTTCAGAGCTGTTGAGACTAGGTGCAAAGTCGTTGTTTCAGATATATTGCCATCATTGTATCAATGTTGAAGTGTGTCTCTCTCATGCCATGGCACAAGGGAAAGATAGTTCCTAAGTCTCATGCGAGATAGATAATGAAGGGCGGACCGAATGTAAAATCATACATTATCTGTATAATGGAGAAGGGATCCACAGAAAAAGCTGTAGCTGGGGAATGCGTATTTCATCAGGTTGTGTCTTTCCAGCACAAAGCATAAACTCAAGGTATTTCCAGTGCTTTGGACCATTCCCCCACTCCAAACCTCACCAAGACAGTTGCTGTGGATTTGTACTTCATCTTCTGAATTACGGCAAATGTAGTATGCACAGACTAATTTTACTGTTTCTTTCCCTTTCCGACTATTTTCATGTTGCATGGTAGTAAAGCATTAGAAGAAGTGGCTCGTGTACCTGTACCTTCACTTATGATTTAACTGAAGTTCATTTACACATTCCGTTTCCTAGGCATACCATAATGAAATGACACCCTTATTTTATAGCTAGAATGACAACTTTAAGATCGATTTTTATCTTGAATTCTTTAATCAGGGAAATATTTTCCTAGGTGAAATTCAACATTGTCCACTTGGTTAAAATAAGAAGCAATGAACAACATCAAAAAGACCCCACTGCCTTCAAAATAGTGTAAAAGCAATAGGATCTCATTGTTATTCAGATATTCCTGGCTTGCAAAAACTGGAGGGGAAAAAAAAGTATCTGCGACATGAAAATTGGTTGCTGTAAGTGAACTCTGTGCAGTTTATTGAGTTCTTATTTTTCTCTAATCTCTAAACTCTTCTATGTACAGGAATACAGAACTATATTTATTTGGTAACAGAGAATGGACTTTTGGAGGATTTTATTTGTTTCTTCCATTAGGATGGAAGCTATAGCACCTGGATAATTCTGGGTCTTCCTGGACTTTCTTTTTAGGTTTACTTAGAGACAGGGAGACAGAAGGTTTTTACGCTTTTTTTTCTGAATTTATGTAGTTTTCAGGGGGAAGTGGCTGATTTCCTCTGGCAACCTGTCTCAGTACTACCACTAAGAAATAAAAATTTGATTATTATAGACATTGAAAGTGTTAATAAGACAGCAGTTGCTGTCTTGGAGGGTTACACAATTGCAGGGATCAAGAAGCAGCAGGTATACTGGCATCCTCTCTGCCTTCATTCTTTTCCTTGACTGAGAGGCAATTTTTGAACGGGAAAATGAAGGACTGAAAGGTGAGAATGCAGAATATGTTACGTCAGGAAAAAAGGATGTTATATATAATTTTTTGCCATTATTCTGTGATTAGCCTACGTTGTAGCTAATAGTCCTATTGTAAATTTATTCACTTAGAAGTTAGGATAGAAAATTATAATGCATATCTACTGTTTATTGTAGTTTTCTGTTTGTAACATTTCATATAAATGACATTGTTTTCCTTTTTTTAATTTATATTCACTTTGGCTGCAGTAATGCCTTACTATATTAAAAAGCAAACCTGTAATCATGAAGGCAAATAGGAAGGCTCCTGGTGATCGTAATTGAAGAAGTTAATTTCTTCCAGAATTCACTCAGACTGTCTTTGAAGTCCAGTGATACCTGATTGCCATTTGCATTTATTGTAAAAAAAAAAACCAAGTATTTTCTGTGAAGTATTTCCTGTGATTTTCTTGTTCCCACTAGGAAAATATCACTGGACTATGCTCAAAAGGTAGTAATTTCTCCAATATCCAGTTCCACAATCAACAGAAACATATTAGCCCACATAAAAAGCCCCTGAGGCAGTGCTGGCTTGGCCTTGGCTCAGCACCCCATGGGCTGAAAGGGCAAACTCCCTGGTCATGAGAAGATAAAGACACTTATGGAAAGGGCTGCGAGAAGCCTGGACTTGTCTCCTTGCTCTGGGTACTGCCTTTCAGCCCAGACACGATCCCCAGGCTGGCCCTGGGCCCCACTGAAACAGGCACCGCCCTGACACCATCCTATCCCAGGGCCTGCCTTCCCAGGCCAGGCTCTGGCTGACTCCGATCACTGTCCATGCCCAGCATGGCACTCCTCACTGGTGGCTGCAGAATAGGTCTGGCCAGGGAGGGAGAGCACTGCACTACCCCACAGCTCCCCCAGACCTCACCAGGTCACACCCAAGCAAGGTTGCACTCTGAAAATTAGGTCTGGAAGAGAACCCTTGTGCCAGGAGCCAGGCCCTTCTCATGTAGATCCAGACTTGAAAGAAAACGAAGACTTAAACCATACTGAACAGGGTTTGTCATCTACGCTGAAATTCAGTTGTGGTCATGACCACAGTTCACAATACAATACGTCTAACCACATTTTGAGTTGTAAGAAAGCCCAGCAGAGTGATGGCAAATTTAATAGCAGTCAGCACCATTAAATACAGCAGAGAGGTCTATCTGAAGAAGTATGTATGCGATTGATCTCTTATCTAAGGACAGAAGAAAGTAATTCACCAAAGCAACAAGTTTGCTTCGGTATTGTGCTCTAGCCTGAGAGGGCCCTATGATACTGGCAAGTGACAGCTGGTCCTGGTGAATGCCTCAATAACTTCTAACCATAAAATACAGTAAATAAACTAGGGCAACAGTAGGATAAAAAAGAAAGACAGACAGACAAGATAAAATAGATTTAAAAAACCCCCACTGAGGCACTTTTACCTTCCTAAGGAATGAATTGAGAATAGAGTTAGATTCCAGTTTATATTTTCAGTCAGGTGTTTTCTTTGTTGCCTTGAATAAACCCTTTCTTGCTAGATTTGAGTGCTCAGGAAAGTGCAGTCAGACAATCCAGGAAACAGAAGTCTTTTATGTACACACCCTGGGATACTAAATTATTGCTGGATGGGTGAACTATTGCAGTACTGGCCCATTAAGGAGAAGATTAAGAATCTGAAATCAAAGGGAATTTTTCATGGCTCTGTATGTGCCTTCTATTATTTTTCTGTAGTTGTTAACACTCTAAAAAAGATGAGAGCAAGCTTAATATAATTTTCTGAGCATATGGCTACCAGCACAGCAGGTATTTTTAAATTTACCCTAATGTCTGTGCCAACTTTGTTTCAGTACTAACATACTACAATACCTATGCTATGTCATTACTGGGGTTCTCTAGAGTGGTGGGGCTGGCAGTCACTTTTAATTCTGAGCCTGAAAAGGGGATGTGCTACAGATGAATACGCATTAGCGAGTGGCATGATGCCAACAAATTTTACTTCACCTGTGACATAAGCCAGATTCAAAACCTGGTCTGTATGTGATCTTTAGAGAATAGGTTGCTGCTTGGTTAAATTATGATGCTATATAACAAACTGTATTAATCTGTGCTTCAAGGCAGCTTGACGATCTATGTTTCACCTATATAACATTTTTGAACTCTACTATGTGCGGGATTAAATTCTATAGTAGAAATTAATTAAAATAGTTAAAAAAACCTCTTATCTTGGAAGTGTTCTGGAAACAGCAGTCCTTTTAGAAGACAGGCTTTACAGACTAACCACTTTTGAAGCCTGTGGCTAACGTAAACCATCACTGTTTAGAAATGACTAGTGATCTGCTGGTCTGTGGAGAGGTAATCAGTAGTTTGCAATGTCCAAATGCCCTTTTCAAGTTGGTTTTTTTTTTCCCCTTTTCTGTCCATTGTATCCTTTTTTGCTACAGTAATTAATTTCTACTGTAAGAGACCGCTAGACTCTGCTTTAGGTGAACAACTCAATTCACCTAAGTTGTGACTTACAGCAGGCCATCCGTGACAATGCTAATAAATTGTGCATGAAATTGACTTAATCTATATTTGAGGCATAATTTGTCCTGCAGAATGTTGTATGTGCCATTCACTAATATCTTTTATTTTATTTACTACTCTGTGGCCTGATTTGCTGTATATTTACTACAATAATGTCAGTTTTCTGTGTTGTGGTGGTTTGATCCTGGCTGGAGGCCAGACACCCACCAAAGCCACTCTATCACACACCTTTTCAGCTGGACAGGGGAGAAAATATATATTGAGAGGCTCAGGAGTCGAGATAAGGACAGGGAGAGATCATTCTGCAATCAGCATCATGGGCACAAGGGACTCAACATGGAATACAGGAAAAAAACCTCTCTAATTGATGACTCTGCACTTCACACCCAGTGACACCAGAGTCAGATAATGAGAAGTGTGACCAGATCTTAAAGCACCTCCCCCCACCCCTCCCTTCTGAGCAGGCCTAACTTTAGCCATGATTTCGCTCCCTTCCTCCCCCAGATTGTGGCACGGGGAGGAGCAGGGAATGGGGGAATGGGGGTTTCAATCAGTTCCTCATGAGTTGTTTTCCTTCTTAGCTGGGGGAAGGGAGGGAATTCATTCCCAGAGGCTCTATGACTGTCGCTGATGGGCTCGACCTTGGTCAACAATGACTCTGGCCTTAAGTCAGCTGTCAGACCTACAAGGGAGCCTCTAGCTGCTTCTTGCAGAGGCCACACCTGCAGCCCTCCTTCTCCACCAGAACTCAGCTGCACGACTACAACACGTGTCCAGTCCAGGGCTCCCCAGCTGAAGACAGACAGGGAATGGATGGAGAGAGTCCAGTGGAGGGCTACAAAGGTGATGAAGGGACTGGAGCATCTCTTGTATGAGGAAAAGCTGAGAGAGCTAGTTTTATTTAGCCTGGAGAAAAGATGACAGAGGTGATCTCATCAACACTTATAAAGGAAAATGTGGATGTTGAGAGGAAGAGGCCAGACTCTCTTCAGTGGTGCCCAGTGACAGGACAAGGGCCAACTGGAACAGAGGAAGTTCCACCTCAACATGAGTGTGACATAACACTGCTACCGGCTTCCGAGAGAAGTGTGAAGTCTCCCACACTGAAGGTATTTAAAATATGCCCAGATACGATCCTGCAGCATGTTCTAGCTGATCCTGCTTTAGCTGGGGAGTTGGACTTGATGTTCTTTTGAGGTCCATTCTAGCTCCTACTGTTCTCTGATTCTCTACGAGTGGCCTCTGGGGAAACTTTCTGATTTGAGAAGCAAAAGAGTATTACGGTAGGGAGGTGAGAAGTGTAGTGTGCATTCATAGCAATGGTAAACAGAGCAGAGGCATGAGGTTTCTTGATGATGGTTTGTAGCCAGATTTGTTTCTTTGAGGTCTCTGCCTCTAATAAAACAACAGTAAAGGAAATTCTCCTGCTAAGTGTGCAATACCTAATTAAAGAATTTATACTATGAAATTTAAAAACCATTAAAACATACATGCACACATACACATATAAAAATGAAAAATATGGATAACTTACTTTTGTTCTCATGGACAGGAAGGAACCTGTGTACCCAGAACAAGGGGACAAGTTCAGATGTTCACAGAAATCCAGCTGTTAAAACATAAATCCAGAAGTTCCAGAAAAGTCAAAACAAGCATTAAAAAACTTTATACTTGACCTGGTGTCATACAGATAACATACTAACAAAGGAAAAATAATTTTGACCATAGGAAATTATGCTTCAAGTTTCAAAACCCTTGCTATGCAGGAAGCCAGGGTAGATTATTATAACTCCAGAACATTCTTCCAAATACTCATTTTAAGAGTACAGTAACATTTCAATGGGATATATTTCCTTTTAAAGCTCAATTCATTCTGAGCCTTGTATAATAGGAACCTCAACTCAAGACAGCTGTTTCACTATGTTTGTGGCAGATCGTCTTCTAAAGCTTCGTTGTTCCTCACAACTCTTATTTGCAGGCAATTTGTTTCGGGAAAAGGGTGAACCATATATTAATGAACACAAGAAACTATCACAACTACTATCCTACCTATTTTATATATGAATGCATATAGATAGGTTTAATTGAATTCCCAGTTCAGTTGCATTCACGATACTCAAGATAAGTTTTGTTGGAGCCACCAATAGATAAATGAAGAATAATTGCTTGGATGTTTTCACAATCACAAGCATAGCTCTAATCTACTTTGAGATTTAATCAAAAAAGATATATTAAAATAAAATACACATGCCAGAATGAAAACTTATGCTTGATTCCTTATTTAACTTATAAAAACAATACAAAGCTTCTATAAGTTTGTTATTTTGCTGAAAATTCTTTGCTTAGAGAAAAAAAATCAGACTAACACATTCTAATATTTATTCTTCCAGAATAAATTGGACTTCTTTGGTGAAATGATGAATTTAAGGCTTGAAAATACATTTTTTTACTTATACTTACATTGCTGGGACTGACAGATTCATTTTCCTAGTTGATAAAGTTTAGGTATGACTTTTTTATGACACCTTCCAAAACTAATATGTTTTCCTCCCCATTGAGATGTGTTTTTTCCACCGATAAATCAAGAATTGGTCTGAAACTTTTTGGGGCTTTCCTTTATCTATATATCCTTTTTTTTTTTTTTTTTTTTACAGACTTCAAGAGTCATTCACCAATCCTTCAAGGTCAGATGTGCTCAGTATTATTTCTGTAACACTGAATATTGTCCATGCTCTGGTGAAATTACACGTTGCTTAGACTTTGTCTTCTGATAGTTTTTGTTAACCCACAGTAGGTAGGAGAGGAAGTTGAAATTTTTAAGTAGGATTTTTTTCCTATTAATTTCAATAAAATTCAACCAAATATAAAATGTGCCAGATAAATACTTTTGTTCTGTAAGAGCAATCCATCTTTCATTAATTACACTTTTCTGTCACTTTATAAGGTTTCCTGGAATTTCTTTTTATAGCTTTTAATTCTTCTTCCATTAGGCAAGAAACATGATTTAAGGAAGATGACTTAGCAGTCATCACTCAGGCCAATGAAAGTTTAACTAGCCCCTCTAATTGTCCAAACTCTACCAAATCTGTTTGTTTCTCTCTCCTCTTTTTTTTTTAAGAAGCTGGTTTTCTTATCAAATATATCAAATATGCTTTTTTGTCTAAAAGCTTGGGCATATAGGAAGAACAGTAACTTCCCTGCTTGTTAATCAAAGGAATGAAACCATTCTTTTTATTCATAGCACCTTCTGATTGCTTTTAATTTTTATTTTGTTTTTGCTCTACTATACTTTTCTTATGGCTAAATACTAAGTTCACTGTTTTCTCCTATTTGCTACATAAAATCATAATACATATTCTTTGCATTTTTCTACAGTAGGACTTCATTGTTGCTGGGTTTTGAATTTCCAGTTTTTATATCTATGTATACATACAGATATATACTCATGTATATATTATGTACAAGAATGTTCAACCTTTAGTTTAACAAGTAAACCTCATTTCCCCCGCTATTCATTTCTAGTTCAGTAGGTAGGATACAAATATGGTTACTTTTTTGTTTGGGTTCAAATAAAAATACCATTCTGACTCAGCAGTCCACTTCTTATCTGGTTCCAGTTCAATTCCAGGCCCCCCAAAATACAGTTCACTTCAAATGTGATTTCCCTTCTGAAACATCTGGTTGACATGGTAATTGACACATTGTTCAATGCCTTCAATGTGAGGCAGAAAGCTTCACTAACCTTTCACAAAGCTGCTAGCAGAGATGAGTTGGAAAATGCTGCTTGCTTACTTGTTTTGGCACATGTCTCCAGTTGAAACTTGGAACACAATAAATCCCCGAAGCTTGAACTAGCAGGGAAAAAAAAAATAAACTGAAGAAGAGGAAAGTGAGGAGATAAAGCAACTAGTAGAGCAAGGGAGTTCTGAAGGCATGCGTTAAATATTAGCTGATATATATTTGCAAATGATTCTCATGCATTCATCCATGTGGCAAATTCTGATGTACTGACTTTAAAGTTCCGTATGAATGCATTTTTTAATCTAAAGTAAAATCCCACACCAAAGAAGCTCTTTTATTGAGTGTGAGAAAGTTTCTCTTTGTTTTAAAATAAAACTCTTAGCCTTTCCCTATTCTCTTTGCCTTCTAACTTCAAGAAATATCAATTTCTAAAACACGGTTTAGGAGCTTCTAGGAAGATTTCTTGCTATGCTTCAACAATGTGCCAGTGTTCAATATTGCAAGGGCTCTGCATTGTATTTCAACAGCTGAATATATTACTTACCATACAAAAATGGTAGAGTGGTTATTCCAGCTGTAATGTTGTCTTCTTCTGCTGACATGACTAAATAAATCTTAAGAGTATGTGTCTTATTTTTCTTACTTACCTCCAGTCTATTTTTATTCCAAACACAATGAGGCAGACTTCAAGCACTGGAGAGTGTTGTTTAAGGTCATGAAAGGCACATGTATCTCTCAGACCCACTGTCATTACAGCACATACTTCTTTAGCTCCTTGTATTTGATGCTTTTTTTGGTGTTAAAATATCTACCTTCTGCTAGGTTTACAATTCTGGAGGGTTTTTTTTCCTTGTCCCTGAATTTTTCTTCTGTCTTGACATTTATTTTCAGCGCTTTCATCTATCAGTATGCTTCCTCTTCTGTTTTCCTCAGTTTCCACGTCTGTGTTCTTTGCGTGAACAACTCTTTATTCTTTCCCTTCCTTTCTATTTCAGTATGAGTGCTTTTCTTTTTCCACCCACTCTCAATTTTTATTGATTTTTTTCTCCATTTTTCACATTTTGCACTACCCCACTGCATTTTTTCCCTTTTTATTACACTCAGCAGCAAAGTAAAATCCACTAGCTTTCTGACCAAATTAGTGAACACATTAGGTGTCCTGGTTTCATCAGGAATAGAGTTAATTTTCTTCTTAGCAGAAAAAAAGTAATAGAATATAGTGCGTGTTTTGGATTTAGGATGTGAATAATGTCAGTATTTTTAGTTGTTCCCAAGAAGTCACAGACTTTTCAGTTTCTCTTACTGCCCTGGCAACAAGAAGGTGGGAGAGGGGGTGCCTAAGAAGCTGTGAGGGGACACAGTCAGAGCAGGTGACCCAAACTCACCAAAGGGATACGCCTTATCATATGACATCATGATGTGTATACAGCTGAGGGGTGGGTCAGGAGGCAGGGCACATCAGGGTCTTGTGAAGCACTGACTTCAGGCGGTGAGAAATTGTGCTGTTCATTAGTTGATTAAAAACCCCCAAACTAAACATCATCATCATCATCTTCTTCCCTTTTTTGTCCTATTAAATTGTCTTTATCTCCACCTATAAGTTTTTTTGGGTTAAACCCAACTAGCCAGGTTGAATCAAACCGCTAGGAAAAACCAGATCTTATGCTACATGCAGTACATTAGTTCCCTTGAAACAGGGAACTGACAAGCACGCGTAAGGGCACTTCTGGACTGGTGAAAAGATACAGGATAACATAGCCTGGTCCTCAACAGTTTCCATATCAGTAACTAGAGACAGACATCATTCAAAGCATTTTCATAGCCTGCTACATAATCAAGACTGAATTGTTCTACAAGCTGGGATAATTTCACTTCTGGGAGGGCTGAAACAAACACTATTTCTATCTTCCTCCCTCGTAAACCAATCTGTTCCAGACATTCCCTGGTTCATCAACATCTTCCTAGGAGGGTATCTCTAAAAAGAAATATTGAAAGCTTTTCCCTGAATTTTCTGTTGAGCAGGTGGGCTGTAGGATGGGTTTTGTTTTGTAGATATATTTTGGATTGTTTGTGAAAGCTGTTTGTTACCATGCCATCTGATGGACATTTTCTCAATGTGCCATCATGAGTAGAGCATCTGCTCTCACCACAATGTTTCTTCTAATGTGAATAGGCCTAGAGGAAATTCATCACTGCAGTGTATTACTTATGCTGATAAAAAGGTTTGCAAAGTATTTCAAGAGGTAAGATGGTGATATTGTCTGCTCAAGGGCACTTTTACATTTTTGTACCCATGTATATCACTGTTTCCTGATCACAGAATGTTAGGAGTTGGAAGTGACCTCAAAAGATCATCTAGTCCAACCCCCTGCCAGAGCAGAATCACCTAGATTATTATATCCTGATATATCCTTTCAAATAAAGAAATTAGCATGTGTCGGTCTTTCAGACCTCAGATTAAATTAGTTCTGTCCCCTATATCACTGTGTTCTGATGAAGATTCTTCAGGACCTGTTGTCCTTAATTTTTTGTAGTAGGAGGGCTTAAGTGTGGTAGGCTTACTTGTTTAAAGCACAGTAATAGTGGCATATTGCCAGCTATTGCTAGAAACTGTACTGCAGGTGATGATCTTAATGTGCAGCCAGGCAAATAGCAACATGTAAATATTGCATTTCTTACTCCTAAAGATTTTTTTAAATTTTATTTTATTTTTTGAGACAGGGGAGGAGGGAATTTAGTTACATAACATTTTAATGTCTGGCAGCTTTCTAAAATTTGACCTGGGGCAAGGAGATAATTTATGGAATCACAGAACAGTTTAGGTTGAAAGTGCCTCTTGCTCTTTGTTCAAACAGGGTCAGATAGAACAGTCTGTTCAGGAGAACATGCAGTCAGGATCTGAATATCTCCTCAGATGGAGCCTTTAAAACCTCCCTGGACAATCTGTTGCAGTGTTTGACCAACTGCAAAGTAAGAAAATGTTTTCCTGTGTTCAGATAGCACACATTTAATTTGTGCCCATTTAATATGTTTTAGTTTGTGCCCATTGCCTCTTTTCGTGTCACTTGGTGCCAATAAGAATAATCTAACTCTCTCATGTGAGTTTCCTTCCCATCAGATACTTTTTCACATCAAGAAGGTCCCCCTGTGCCTTCTCTTCTCAAAGTAATGATTCTCAGCTCTCTACTTATATGAAAGATATGCTAGTACCTTAATCATCTGGGTGGTCCTTTGCTAGACTTGGTCCCCTAAGTTCCACCTTTGATTTTTCCATAGCTCTAGGTCACACTGGTCTCTGCAGGCAAAGTATTGCTCTTTCTAAAACCATTAGATCAGGGACTTTAACTGCCCAAATTTATTTTTTTTTTAATTAAAAAATTTTGCAGATACAGATAAATTATTTTAAAGCATTCAAACCCAAATCTCATAGCTACATGTATAAGCTTATAAATATATACACAGTTAATAAAATGTCTTTTAATGCTATTACATAAACAGCAAAGTACTAAAAGAACTACATGTCACTGCACACCGAACAACTTCTGCAGTTGTTCTTTGCCAGTTAACTTTTCATTTGGTATTCTTAATTTGACAGTGCTTTTACAGTTATCTTTGAGTTCATTTTAGATCCTAGATTCTGCACTGACGTCCTGTAAGCAGTTCTCTGTGCTCAGACAGAGCTTATGCAGTCTTCTGAAGTTGCTTTTAAAATAAGATCCACCGTCCTTAAGAGACTGGCACCTGTAAATGCAACCTCAGGCGCAACTGGAGAGTGCTTTGCAGAGCATGCGGTGTCCTGGTCGCCCTAGCAGACCTCTGTACCACAAGGCAGCTTAATATGCCATGATGTGCTCACAGACAAACTATATGCTTGCTGCCTGCGGGCTGTCTACAGGCTATCGGTGCAGAAGGAAGGTGGATGTTCCAGGCAGAGTGCCATACATCTATTTCAGAGTGAAACCACTAGTGGAATTCTGCATAGGTACAGGGTCTGCCAGAACCAAAATCGATTGTGAGTTCAGAATATAAATAACTACATTAGACATAGCCCATTAGGGATCTTTTCAGATCCCATTTGAGGAAAAGACTCTTACAGCTCTCACATGTAAAGAATCAAAACACAGCCTTGTCAATTAGCAAGATTTTAACATGAGTCTCGTGGTGTTTGTAGATTTTCTTAAAAGCCTCAGGTCACCAAGACCGGTCTTTTATGAACACTTCCAATGCCTTTTAAACTTTTTTTTTTTTTAATTAATGTTTATATAACTCTCTCTATATAATGCCTCTAATCCCCATAGTTACAGAAGAAAGCTTGGAACTATGCAACTCAAGGTTAGTCTTAAAGTTCAAAAGCAGAGACTGAAGAAAAAAAAAAGTGGTTGGCTGTTATTTTTAAAGTTGCTATTCTGGCACTTGATCTGTGCCTTTTGAACATTTGGGCTTAACAACACTAAAAACATTTCACCCTTTTTGTTGCCACAGATTCCAATATGCTTTCCAATTTGGAAATTAAACTAGGAAAAATGTTAATTAACATGAAGTACATCTAACTTTGTAATATAGGACAGTGGTCTCTTAAATAGGATGTGAATAACCCCAGGGGTTTCATAGTGATATGTTAGGTTGTGAGAAAAATTTTAGAAGTTTAATTTAGATTTATCTACCAAAAGAAAAAAAAGAAAATAAATTAAGATTTACTAATATTTAACATATGGTTAAAACACTGGCACCCTCACTCTGTCTGTATGTCAGAGAGTCCCATGTCACCTACACAGTCACCAAAGCATCCTGGAGGAAAAGTGCTCCACAAAGTGGAGGAGATGGTGACAACGATACCTCAGTTGTTTTCTCACTTTCAGCATATTGCAATATACTGATGTTTATGTGTCCTTGATTAAGCAGATTTACAGACTCTATTTTCTAGCTTTAACTAAAGTAACCCCTGCAAAATAGACAAGTTTCTTAAAATGAAGATAATGCTAATCATGTGTGCACAAGCAAACTACAAGAAAATGGCAGACGTGACATCTCTCCTATTCTTAGTGCAAGTCTTTTGTCAGTCATAAAGTGAAAACAATAACAGTCTAATCAGATGCAATCAGCAAAGTTTAAAGCCATGTGATACTCAACCCAGCACTACAGTAAACGTAACAAGTGTTTAGAAGCATCTTTTGAAGTTTTTTACTTAAGAGCAAAAGACAAAAATCTGCCATGGTAAAAATGCCTGAAATACACAGAAAACAATATGGCTACAAGCTAAACTACATTCAGCCTCTGGGAAGACCTCTGGGTCGTGTTCTTAAAGCAGTATTATGTAACCCTGTACAGGACTTGAAACACATTCATGAGACCGAGCAATAGGAACATGCTAATCAGAAGGGTATTCAAAAGTCTCAAAGCTGCTGTAACCAGCCTGAAGGGGAAAGAGGAGGTGAAAGAGCGGGAGGAGTATCTCCTCATTTTCCCCATAAATTGGATACAATTATAAATCAGTTTTGAGAGTTGTTGTCCAAGGTACATCCGTGACAGCAATACCACAGAAATACCAGCTTAGGCTCATAATTGTTGAGCCATAAATCATTATCACACAGCATAACAGAATGAGAATGTGGTCCCTCTCAGAAGTGATAAACAAACAGCACATCAGGGTTTACATACAGCAAGTATGGGTTTACATACCAGAGCCAAGTGACCAACCAAAACATCATTATAATAAAAAATACTTATCACAGCTTCATTTTAACATGTTTTGGCTAGATCTATCATTATCCCAACCCACTGAGCCCCAAGTTGGGCACTGCAGAGGACTTTTGTGATTCAGCTCCAGCCGGCAGCTGAGCACCACGTGCCACCCGCTCACCCCTCTGCTTGCAAGATAGGGAGGAGAATGGGAAGACAAAGGCAAACCTTGGGGGTTGGGATAAGTTTACTGGGATAGCAAAGGGAGAGAGAAAGACAACAGGATTTAGAACAGATTGGGTAAAATGATTATAACACAAAGCAATTTACTGCCCTATGAGACACTCGGCCCAGATTCAGACCATCCCAAAGCCACCATGTCTGGCACTCTTTTATGGTGAGCATGATGTCACATGGTGTGGAATACCCCCTTACCTCACCTGTTCTGGCTCCTTGTGAACATTAACTGCAACCACAACACTCTGTCAGCAAACACTATTGGAAGATGCATAGAAAACACTGCTGAAGAAACATGTATTAAACAAATTAAGCAGGGTAGGAGCTTTGCTACACAGTTGCCTGAAAATGCATGTTTATAACATGTCACAGTTTATACTATTTACTAACTTCTATTCTAATAACGAAACACATTAGGAACTACTGCTTTGTAAGCCACTCAGCTTATGGCACATGAAAGGTGTACTAGAGAAGATGTATTCTCAATGGCAAATTACATCTTTAATAAACAACGTTTTATGGAAACACTGTGCAAGTGTAATCCCCTATGGAGTGGGTGCTTTGACTGGAAAAAAAAAAAAATTATTCCAGGGTAAGGTTACAGAGCTAGCACCACACAAAATTGATTCACTGCATCATTCATAGGCAAACTGTTTCAGGAAAGAAATAGGGGCCAGAAGTACACAGAATGCTACAGGATGTCATTGACGTGGCTAAATTTATGAAGACATTTAAATAGTAGAATTTTTACAATACTTTCTAATGAGATGAGAAATCACTGTGAAAATATTTTTGTACCACATCGTGGTTTTCTGGTTATCACACAGCAAAGTGCTCACAAGAGTTGTCAAAATTCAAGATGAGTTGCAAGCTGTTTTTTTATAAAACAATGCATATTCTAGATGTACTGCCCTTTTCTGGGTTGAAAAGTAGCTATGCTGTATAGTAGATATTTTCAAAAAAATGAAAAGACTTAATGAAAACACTTAAAAGTAAAGTTAATGTCTTAACAATGAGTGAGAAAATAATTTTTTTTAAAAAAAATAAACTCATGCTCAGGAGAAAGCATCCTGGAAACTGAGGTTTGGAAATATTTTCATCGTTATGGGATTTTGTTATTGAAAAGAATGTATCACTTATAAAAATTATACATTAAAAAAAATCCAAGAAACAGAATTTTCTTATCTGTTTGTTTTGGTTTTGGGTTTTTTTTCCAAAGAGAAGTGTCAGTGGGTTTTGAACCTCTTTGTTAAAAATGTAAAAAATCTTTCAACTGTGCTGAGAAAATAACTGATTCAAATTGGGGAAGATGGAAATTTACTAGCTGCATTTCAGTAAAAACTGTTGCATAATTGGTGAATAGGATTGAAAAATGAGTGTCATGATTTAGCAAGCACAGAAAATTATGTACTACTTTGATTTGGATACATGTATCTTTGAGGTATCTTTAATCTACAACAGCCATTAAAACCAAGCATCAAACCAACTGGACCTAGAAAGAGAACTTCACGTTTCTGTATCACATGGTGTTAAACAAAGATTTTAAAAAATAATTAAGCATATTAAACCATATTTATCATGCTATTGATTTTTTTTTTAGTGAAAAAAAGGGGGTTTGTACTTTTAATGTGTGAGTCATCATTCAGGTTTTAGTTTTGTTTTTTTCACTTGAAACCTTCAATAGTAGATAACTTGACTTTGCTTTGAAGTGCTTTTTCCCACTGAAAGAATACATGAGGTTTTTTTGAAATTTACTGACATCTTAAAAGAAGACCTTTCTAATGTGTTAAACAGCAGACCATACTGAATAAAGTAAATAATAAATAAAATAAAATAAAACCAAATCAGAGAGGGAAGCTGTGGGGTTTGTTTTTTTTTTTAATATGTAGAAATTTTGATGGAGTCATCATGCAAGAAGAAGTGACGATGAACAGAATGATAATGAGAACCCGGGCTGTAAAAAGATTTTGTTAAAGGAATATTTTAAACTCAAAAGCCCTTTAAACTATTTTGTAAATAGACCAAAAGCTATTAAGAAATTCTGTGTTGCACAGTACTATCTGTTTACTTATTTAGATGACTTTAGCTTTACCTCACACGTTGTTAAGTTACAATACATCAGGACACTTCAGGCAAAAAAAAGCAGAGATTCACTTAATATTCGAGAGATGATAAAGTTAATAGAAAAAAAAGAAAAAAAGACAGCATGACATCTAATCGCTGTTTTTTGTTCCTCAGGGTGCTCACTATAAAACAAAATAATTTATTTTCTCTTTTAGGTAAATTAATATAAACTACCCTCTACCTTTTCTTCCCCCCTTTCCTCCTCCCCCCCACCCCCACTGAACTGTTCAGGTAAGAAGTTAAACCGATTCCACTTTCCCACTGAACTGTAAAACTTAGTGTGTAGAGCATGAGTAAATACAGGAGAGAGAGCAGCCAGTGAAATAAAGCAAGTTAATAAGTTTTTTCCATCTTGCTTACAATTACATGGTTTTAAACAGACACGAAGCTAGGAAAACCACTAAGCAAATAAAACTGTTTGAAAAGGCAAATCCTGTTTTGTTTGTTCTGTAAGGAAAAAAAAAGCGCCCACCAAAACTAATATACTTTTCCATGTCTGGGAATCTACTTTTTCAAGTTCAGGGTGTATGAGATGTTAAAGGGTCAATAAAAACCTTGTTAGATGTTTCAGAAATCAGTTTAGAATATGAACCCTGTTGTGCATTACCAAGAACAGGAAACATTGCAATGAGGGAAACAAGCAGGAGCAAAGCCTCCAACAGTAAAGTTACACTTGGCCATCTGGGATTCAGTCTGGCTCCTGTGAAGAAATAATACTGCCCCTGAGAGAGAATCCTTAATAGGAAACTGAAAACTTTGCAGTTGGAAAGAAGTCATCAAATATCTAATGGTCCAGAAGTTTTCTGGCAGAACACTAAATTGTGTTAGGGCAAATGCAATGGCTCCTCCTAATAAATTTACATTTGGAGGAGGAAGAGGAGGAGATTGGAGGACAAAAAAAAAAAAACAACCCCATTTTACAATGCAGAAACCAGAACAGAATTCTTGTATTACTTCAAACTCTAGCTGGATCATCATTACATACCATAAATAATTTATAGGTCTCCAAAACAAATGGGAAGCAATATATATAATCTGTATTATTCCTTGGAATGTGTTCATTTCTGTTGTAATCTCAAGTTATAGCTAGCATTATTAAGTAAAGATAAGTGATTATCTACTGGGGGGAAAAAAGCACAAAGCAGAATGAGGTGGCACTAATAACAGGAAATGAGGTGGTAGTCATGAGAAAATGCAAACTACTTCAAAAGGCAACACAACCATTTTAATAACAGTAGTTAAAATACATCCAATCCCCACGAGCATAAAGGTTCTCCTTTGAGTCACAGTACAAGTGTCTGCTGGCAAATAGGAATGAACTAGCAACACGAAAGCAAACAGACACTTTTCCTTGTAATCTGGTTGTCTGCATCACACTGCCTGAAAAAAACTGTACTGGAACATTAACTGTGGTCTTACCAGTTGTATAAATTGGCTTTGCAATTGGAAAAATCACTGTACTGGATCCTACCCATCACCACAGTGTTTGTGCTACTACCTATGATTTAGCAGGCAATCTCTGCTGCAAGAGGAACTTGCACTAGAGATTTCAAATATTTTTAACCAAATGTCATTTTAGTATCTGGAACTTGAAATACTTTTTTTCCCCTGCTTCCCTAACAGATCAGTCAGTCTGTGAGCACCTACTCTAGCTCTTTTTTACAATTTCCAGATCAGGAGTTGTCACTAGTTTCCAAACTTTTAAGAGATTGTACTGTTCTTATTCCATTCTTTCTTTTAACCTAGACTTCTGTCCTGTTTCTGGCAATTTTCACTGACATTGATAAGGACGTAGCATAAAATAAATCATAGCACCATTTGTATACTACTACCAGAAGGAGCTGCTATCAGAGTAAGCTTTTAAAAATTGTTTTTTGCATTTTCCACATATAATTTCTATTTAATGGTATTCCTAGCTTTACCAAAAATACATACATTGCAAACATCTATCTGGAATTCTGCAAAGCCTTTGACACGTTTCCTCACAACATTCTTCTCTAAGCTTGAGAGATATGGATTTGATGGAACTGTTCAGTGGATAAGGAATTGGCTGGATGGTCACATACAGAGAGGGCGGTGGTCAATGGCTTGAAGTCCAGATAGAAGATAGTGACAAGCAGAGTTCCTCAAGGAACAGTTCTGGGAACAGTGCTGTTTAATATCTTTATTAATGAAATTGACAGTTTGACTGAGTGCATCCTCAGCAAGTCTGCTGATGACACCAAGCTCGGTGGTGAGGTTAATGTGCCAGAGGGACAGAATGCTGTCCAGAGAGACGTGGACAGGCTGGAGAAGTGGGCATCATGAGGTTCAACAAAGCCAAGTGCAGGGTCCTGCGCCCGGGTGGGGACAATCCCTGTTACCCATAAATGTTAGGAGATGATGTGCTGGAAAGCAGCCCTGAGGAAAAGGAATTAGGGGAACTTGTGGATGAGAAGGTGGACATGAGCAGCCAATGTGCATCTGCAGCCCAGAAGGCCAACCGCACCCTGGTCTGCATCAAAACAAGTGCGTCCAGCAGATCAAGAGGTGATTCTGCCCCTCTACTCTGGTGAGGTTTCACCGGAGCACTGTGTCCAGCTTTGGAGCCCTCAACACAAGAAGGACATGGACCTGTTGGAGCATGTCCAGAGGAGGGCCACAAAAATGATCAAAGGGCTGGAGCGTGTCTCCTAGAAAGTGACAGGCTGAGAGAATTAGGCTTGTTCAGCTTGGAAAATGCTCAGTGGGAGGCATTTCAATACCTGAAAAGTGCCTATAAGAAAGCTGAGGAAGAATTGTTCACAAGAATATGTAGCAGTTGGATGAGGGGCAATGGTTTTAAACTGGAAAAGGGGAGATTTAGGTTGGGTATTAGGAAATAATTCTTCAATATGAGGGTGGTGAGACACTGGAACAGGTTTCCCAGAAATGTGGTAGAGGTCCCATCCCAGGAGATACTCAAGGTCAGGCTTGATGGTGTTCTGAGTGACCTGATCTAGTAATGATACCCCTGCTTACTGCAGGGGGTTGGACTAGATTATCTCTAAAGGCCTCTTCTAACCTAACACATTCTATGATTATGTGAACACAGGTTCTGATTTTTTTGACAGACACTACAGTTAAAACAAGCTGACTTTTTTTCTCCTGTTGTTAATGACTTTGGGCCACTCAAACATTACCGTCATAAAAGAAACCTGACTTTGTTAAACCTGTAAATTTCTTTGTGCTGGTTTATTTTTTTCTCCTTTGACCATATTTTTTATTTTACAAATGAAGTGGCAGTTTGAAAGAAGATATGAAGGAGGTACTAAAGAAAGGGAAGATTTTTTCAAGGCTATTCTCCCTTACTGTACATATATTTTGAGTGAAATTATCACAGCACACTTCCTTTTGCTGTATTTTAAAAAGCCAATAAAATTCTGTAAAGCATAGAATAATTAGTTCTTCTAAACCTTTCACATAATGAAGAAAGTTATCATTTTAAAATGCTAGGTAATGGAAAACTCGTTTCAAATCACCAACAGGAATTGGCCACTTATGTGTCTTGGATGATTTGTTTCTCACTCAGAACCCAGACTTGATAAACTGATTCAGTTCAGCTTCAGTGGTTTTCAGCAAGATAGTACTATAAACTTTTGTTACTTCTCAAAACATAACTAACATCCTAGATGTTTAAAAGCACTTAGGAAAATATTAATCTTTGTGCCTTTTAAATTCTATACAATATTTTCAAATGTAACAATTGGAAGATAATTCCTCCCCTGCCTAGGACCCCTAGCAAACAAATCCTCTGTCTTTCCCCCCGCCTTTACCTCGGGAAATGGTGGTTGAGAAATTCTAGGCATTTAAAGTAGCTTTAATTCTGTGGAATACTGAGATAAAATAAATTAGACAGTTATTTAAAAACAGTTTCTTCAAAACTTCCCTGCCAGTAATCTGTATTTAGAAAGGGAAATAAAAAAAAAGAAAAGAAAGAGAGGTTTTTCAGAAAGAGAAGTGTGTATGAGTTCAGATAGTTAATGCAACTGTGCTCTTCTCATGAATCCCCTCTGCTAAATGTTCAGTGTGAAAGGTATTGTTCAGGAGGAGCATGAAGTCTTCCAAAGACTGCTGTGAGTTGAATGAAATAATAATAAGGGTAAAGTATGATTTCAAAGAAATATCGGCATTTTGTAATGTAGGGTCAGTCTTTCAAGGATCAGCTACAGCGAACTGAGGAATACAACCAGAACTCTCAACTATACTCAGAAAAAAGTCTCATTCCATAAGCCAAATGCAGTCTTGAAAGCTTCTGGGAAAAAAAAAACAAAACAAAACAAACTGAACACAAAAAACAAACTAATGAAATAAAAAAGCCAACAAAAAAAAAAACCAACCCCGAATCCTTGTATTAGCAGGAATAATCTTTCAATGTAATTCTAGGTCCTGTATAGGAAAGATCTATAATGGCAGAAAGAGCTACCCATTTGTCAACAAGCAGGAATGAAGATATCACGCGTTTTACTTAGTCGATTCTCTTTGCTCTTAGAAATGAAAGCAAAATATCTGCAAAACTGACAAAGCAAGATGAAGATAGGGCAAAGAATCTCAAGTAATATGTGAAAGACTTTAAAATAAAAGTAAAATGTAGGTTTAGGCTTACCTTCAGTAAGTAGGTCATGTCAAAAAGGATATGCATAACCTTTTATTGATGCTGTGACCTTGCCAGATTTGTACATGTTAGATCTTTATAGTGCTGGCTATAGGAAATAGGAACCAAAGCTGATCTGAGCATGACAAGGGGAAGGGACAGAATTATCAGTGATATCACTGACCCAAAAGATGAGGTAGACACCTCTGCATAGAGACTAGTTCCCAATAGTAACAGCAAGAAATAGCCAGCAACAGTAAAAGAAAGGGATAATGACTGGATTAAATCACTGAACATAATGTTTTGCTCAAAGCAGGGGACTCGTTACAGGGAGTCAGCATGGAAAAAAAAAGAGAACTTGGTGTTCTGTAAAAATTTATTCAGAAGATCCTAGAGGAACAACTGTAGGGTCAGGAGGAAGCACTGGAGTCTTTTCCTCATTGCAAGACTGGAGGATAAGGTAAGCTACATTCTGTAGCGTGATTTGGACTGCGGTCAACATGGTACCATGCTATCAGTGCTCTGAGTCCTGCTCAGTTACCTTTCAGAGAGGTGCATCGTGGAACTGCAAGATGTAGATAACTAACAGCACATATGAGATGCAAATTTGGGCATTATTGCTCCAGTGGCAGGGTGTTGGTTTGGGTTTTTTATACATTATTATAACTAATATTTCTTATTGTCTTATTAATTTTAGTGAAGTATTTGAATTAAACAAGGGTTCAGCTATTTATTTGGCATTAGTGCCCCTATGCTAACCAGCTACCATGGTAATTTGAGACATAATTTCATGAATGGTCAAAAGGTGGTAAAGTTGAGAGCCACAAATGAGTCCTAGTATTCCAGTGTCACAGCCGCCCTGTGCAAGTAACGCAGCTGACATCCAAAGGCAAAGCACTCACGACTATCCCACATCTAACCATTAGGTTAACTAGTATGCCAATGGGTAACAGTCAAGATACAGCTCATGCTACAGTTGTGATGATAACCTGCTCATTTGAGAATTTATATACCTTACATAAATATCTTCCAGTAAAGTGCCTAAGGCAATAGCAAAATTAGCTCAAATTTCTTGGGGGGTGAGGTGGGAGGGGGTGGGCATGGAGGAGACATGGACAAGACAGGGGGGAACAAGACAACACATTGTAGTGCTACAAAAGATGGGATAAGCTTCTGAAGCATCACACCAAATAAAAGTGAGAGAACATGAGCCCTTTGGAGCATTTCACAGTGGAACTTTGCACTTGAAGATAAACTTACCAAAAATGGAGCAGAACCAATATGAATACAGAAAGAGCTGGTTCTTGAAACACTACACAAACTGGAGGCAATAGTTAAGAGTGTTTGAGTAATGGGAAGAGCTACAGAGGAAGAAATGGAGGGGAACTGTGACTTCCTATAAGTCATTGAATTGCTTTAGCTTTTTTCTGAAGAATCTCTGCTCTCTTTGTATGATTTAGGACAAAATAAAAGAAATCAACACTGTATTGCAACAATGTATCAAGTTCACTTCAAGGCAGGTCAGGTTTCCATTAGGAGAGATAAACATTGTTTAATACGCATATTCATTTTTTCTAGACTTAATTATCAAATAGTTGGATAATGAATAAAACAGTCTTCATCTAGCTACTAGAAGGGCAGTGTTTGTTACAGTACTTCTGGAGTAATCAAGATGTACACGTACACATGTTTTCTGGTATTTATCTAATATTTAAAAACTCTCAAGACACATTTTTGTTTACCCCTTGAGAAGCAATGCACAGACAGGGAGCACTGCTTTAATTACAACTTCACCTGACATACACATAAAAGTACTGTTTTTTCTTTGAAACTTACTTATGCAGTTGCATGATTCCATATTATCCCAGACCACAAATAGAGAGCTCATCTTAAGGCTCATTTAATGATGCTTTATTAATAACAATTAAATTAAAATAATATCTTGCACATCTATTTCCTCTATTTTTCCTTACTGTGGATTTGGTATGAAACTCACTGAAGTCAGATTCACAGTTTTCTAGCAGATGAGAAAGGAATTATTAATAATACATTGTTACTAGTTCTCAGTTAAAGTAATTGTTTACTTTTTAAATAGTCTCACCAAAATAACAAAAGCAACTCAAGAAATATATCCCCCACTGTCATTTTATGTTTTGACTAAAAGATGATTGGCATTCTGATTTTCTACAGGTAGTTATTATATCCAGTTTCATTTCCCTTAACACAGAAATATTTTGGATGTACACACTTAGGTTAAGATCCAGGATTACTTGTTAGGATTTGATTTTCTTTAAGTGCTAAAATCCAGATAAAGGCAGTAGCCTATATCTTGCTTGTAAAACCTGCAAAACAACAGAAAAGCAAAAAAGAAACATGCAAGGACCCCACCTATAATAGAACATGACTGAAGTACAACAGTATGCCAAGTATTGTAAATATTGGTGGGTGTTATGTTAGTGGTGCTTCAAAACCCCATGCAGATTGATGAAAGTGGTTGGCTTTTTTCCCTTCTCAGCTATTCACCTGTGGATTAGTTACATTCTTCTCAATAGCAATCACAATGACAATAATAAATCCTGAATAAGTCAAAATGCATGTTGTATTTTTTTTTTCGAAATATCATCGCAATTCAAAAGAATTAATGCAGGAACAGAAAGCTTTACTAAAATAGGTTTATGAAAATGTAAAAATTTGAAACATTAAAACCTATTGCAATGGTTATGTTACAAAGAATATGCAGTCTTAGAAGGCATTCTTGAAAACTAACATTATTTCAGCTAACTGCACTTCAGATTCTTCTTGTCTGAACGGAGAAGCCATGTTTATAAGCAAAGGAAAAGAAGCCCCAATGACCTGCCCAGCTTTTCCTTACTTTTAAATAATTTAACAGGAAGAGGTAACAATAACATTAGACCAAATAAGTACTTACTTAATTCACAAAATGCACATATGTCTCAGTTTTGCGTGGCTGGGTTCTGACCGAGAATGGGTGGGGCAGCAGGGGTGGTTTCTGCAAGAAGCAGCTAGAAGATCACTGTAGGCCCCAGAGAATAAACATCGGCCAGTTCAAGGCCAGAGTAGCTGCTGATCAAGGCCGAGCCAATCAGTGATGGTCACAGTGCCTCTGTGAACCACATTTAGGAGAAAAAGAAACCACAGGCAGCTACATTTTACCACCAGAGAAGGGAGTGAGGAGACGTAATGAGTTGTGCAGACACCAAGGCCGGTGAAGGGGAGGAGGAGGTGCCCCAGGTGCCAGAGAGAAAGATGTCCCTGCAGCCCATGGAGAAACTCATGGTGGAGCGAGTGTCTCCCCGCAGCCCATGGAAAAGGCTGAGACCCCTCCTGCAACCCATGGAGAGGCCCCGCACTAGAGCAGGTGGAGACATACAGGAGATGCCTGTGTTGGAGGGGACCCATGTTGGAGCAAGCCTCTGCCAGCACTTTTAGCCTGTGGAGAGAGATAGAGACAAAGAGATAAGCGAGGGAGAGAGAAATCCACACTGAAGCAGGTTTTCTGGGTGGTGGTGGGGGCTTGTGACCCTGTGGAGGACAGGGACTGAGAGACATTGTGATTTATGATTGCCTGCCATAGCAGTGACCCATGCCAGGGCAGCTGGTGAAGAAATGAAGCCCTGTGGGAAAGAGCTCACGCTGGAGAAGTTCATGGAGGACTGTCTCTCATGAGTGGGACCCCACAGTGCAGCAGGGGAAGGGTGTGTGGAATGAATGCCCCCTCCTCCCCCCCAAGACGGAAACCAGCTTCTGAGGAACTGACCAAAACTCCCATTTCCCCAGTCCCTGACCCTCCTCATGCCACAGTGGTGGGTGGAAGAAGGGAGCAAAATCATGGCTAAATTGAAGGCTGCTCAGAAGGGAGGGGTGGGGGGAGGTGCTTTAAGATCTGGTCACACTTCTCATTATCCAACTCTGGTGTCACTGGGTGTGCAGTGCAGAGTCATCAATTAGAGAGTTTTCTTTCCTTCACTCTGTGTTGTGTCTGTTGTGCCCATGACACTGATTGCAGAATGATCTCTCCCTGTCCTTATCTCGACTCCTAAGCCTCTCAATATATATATTTTCTCCCGTCCAACCGAAAAGGGGAGTGATAGACTGACTTTGGTGGGCGTCTGGCCTCCAGCCAGGGCTAAACCACCACAACATAGAAGTAACTCAAGATCCAATATTTCTTTTTTTTTTTTTCCTTCAAATAGCTTGTTCAGTTTTCAAGAGTTTGCTTAGGACTTTGGAAAACAGAAACTGCACCTGGGTGTTGGACTCTAGCTACAATGAATGGCTCAGTCAACACCAACTTATAAGGTGGTAGGGAGTCCACTTCTTTGAAGAATTAACATGAAGGTTTGGATCCCACTATGTGACTATCTTGAAAATAAGCTTATAATAGCAAGCTTTTTCCAGTTATAGAGGAACTTGCTAGAGGGATATAAGATCTCTTAAGACACCAACACCTTAGGTCAGTCTGAAAGTCAGCTCACCAGAATATGAAATACAATCTTAGCCCCAGGCTGAGACATTAGAAACTGAAGTTGAACACAATTATCAAAGGAGAAAAGAGAAACCTAATAATACAGATATTAATCCAGAAGCTTAGATGTGCCCCCTCTCTCTTTTTCTTAACTTCTTGAACTCTAAACAGATGATAATACAAGGAAGACTAGTTAACTTGTTTTTGTCTGTCTCTTTCTGTGAGGAAACTGACAGGATTTTATTTTTTTTTAAATAAAGAATTTGAAAAAAATATCTCAGACTTGTAATATGGTATCTGGTTCTGGAAAACAAATTTGACATTTTTTAGAACAAATTTTGGCAGGTGCTGAATACCTTGCTGCCATGTCCAGTTTTGTTCGCCTCACTCAAATCTCTCAACAGCCTAGAAACCACTGGCTTGGCTGTTTCACTTACTACTCTTTCCTCAATGAGGCATACAATCTGAAGGAAGCCTTGAAGAATTTTGATATATTTTTTAACTCAAATAATGGGTTAATTTATGCCATCTAATTCTGAATATCTGTAAGAGAAAAGACAGCATTAAAACAATCTGAGCAAGTGTCAAGTGGCATTGCAGGAAGAACTGCTGTGATATCTAGATAGCAATAATAATTTAATGCAATCCTATTAAGCCCTGATATAATTTCATATCAACCGAACTTGTAACCCAGTGGAGGCCTACTGTCAACTACAAATAATTCCTAAGAAACTAATCCAAAAATGAGAAACAGAAGGACATTTTGACAGAGGGAAGAATGTGGGAACTAGATTCTGTACCTCTACTCAGGCTCGGCTCTTGCTAATGTGTAGGACTGAGTAATAAAATATAGCTGAACACACATAGAAGTGGTAGAATAAGACCTCAAACACAACACTATTCCACATGCAACAATGAAATATGAAACTGAAGGGAAAATAAAAATCAATGCAAGCTTCAGGCAGCAGCAGGACAATGCCTGATAGTGCAGTGTAGCACCTAGAACACAAGGATTTTACTCAATGTAAAATGCATTTATGCTTTGACACTGGATTGGAGAGGGCAAAGAGAAAATGTTAGAAACAGAATAAATAAAGAGAAAATCTGAAACTTACATCTGTTTACACAGGTAGAAACAGCAGAGCTTCAAGCAAGCTCTAGATAAATCCAGAAGACAGGAGTATCAATTATTCAGTAATTTGAAACTCAAGTCACATCATTCCTAGGCTGATATTTTATACGTGTACACTTGCACAAAAAAAAAGTAGAATTACTGTGGCTCATTCTTTTAATTTATATGAACTATTTTATTATTTCCTATGTGGTATATACCCTTAATACTGTTTTCAGCAATGCTGTTACAAGGGCAACGATGGCTACTGCTTACACCACCACCATTACCCTGTCACTCTCCCACCCCCCGATCCTCCCAAATAAACAAGAAAGATAGGCTAGTTAATTTAGAATATTTGGTATTCACTGCTGTCATGGAAAACTACAGAATATTTCTCTGGAGTGCCTGGGAAAACCAGTATGCTTTTGAGAAATGGACTTCACTTGATGCAAGATCTTTTTATATAGATATTTGTGGATAAATAGGGCTGAAACAGCTTTAATTAGGTCTAGCCCTCCCTTACAATAACTCATGAATAAAAATGAACTTTTTTTGTCTCCATGGCAACTTTCCCTTATGAGACTTTTCAAAGAGTTTTTTTTTACTGAGAATTTGTTACTCAAAGATGTACAGAGTGAAAATCCTCAACTTTCATATTCCAACACCAGATCCAGTTCTCAGTGTCAAGCTCCATGATTCCTATAGACACATTTGACAAACAACAAATATGTTTAATATTAAACAAACAAAATTTTAACTGTATTCTGTATGTCAGAAACTGAAGAACTACAAGGTTCACCCCAGAAGTGTACATTAATTGGAGATAATGGCTAAGCCTCCTCTGTACCTGGAGAGGCACTTGTAGACTAGAGTGCTTTCTTAAAGAAGAGTACCTGCTTCAAGTAGCCATCTAATCTTTAACTCTCCTTCTGACTGGGTTTCTAAGGTCTTAACCCTGATTCTGAGACAAGTGCCTTTTGGTGATGATAATGCTTAACTCAAGAGCACAAAACAGTCTTTTCTGCTTGTAATAATGTTTTACAACTTCTCTTTTTTTCATACATATAGGAAGAACAACTAAGCTTGAACAGTAGAGAAAGACTGGACAGAGGAAACCGTGTTCATACACAAATTGTTTTTTCAGAACCTGGGTGTGCAAAGCAGAAGCTTTTATCTTTGGTTTGCTTTACAAACAGATTCCTCAGGGCTCCTGCCTCATGCTATAAGTCACTCTTTTTCATGGACTTGAGCTATTTAGTCTTTTCATTAAATGCAGAAATAATTAGCCTGTTGCAAGATGAAAACTTGTGAGTCCTAGGCAGAAGAAAACATTCAGTTTCTTTTGCTCTGCAAAAGCTACAGGTAGCAAGGAGGTAGATATTAGGGTAGTGATGGGGGGAACTATGATGAAGCTCCTAAAGAAGAAAACAACACATTGATTAGTTGCAGATCCGAGGTAAAAGAGAATACCTTTGTACATGTAGAGCTTGGTATAACAACTTGTTCCACATATCAGTTAGTGATGCAGCTATTTAAGAGTTTGCTGATACTTATAAAAATAGCACAAGTATGGGGGGAGTAAAACTGATACAGCATTATAGGGATATATTCTCCCATGACAGAGTTGTAAAGCATGCACAAAGACATCTAACTCCACTAGAAAAGGGGAGAGATAGGTGATAAAAAATTTCTGCCTTTCAAATCTCTCTGAATCATATCCCTCAATACTTGAATATGCTGACATTTGCATACTCTGAAACAGGATATCATGCAAAGCAATGTATAGTAACAACAAAATAGTTCAAATTAAGGCACTTTGCAAATGCCACAACAGAAGACCATACCTCCTCTCAACAAAGAGATTTTGAAGATCATAGAATGGTCTGGGTTGGAAGTGACCCCAAGGATCATAGAGTTCCAACTCCCCTGCCACAGGTAGGGCCACCAATTTCCAGGTCTGGATCTACACAAGGTTGCCCAGGGCCTTGAACACCTCCAGAGCATCTACCACCTCTCTGGGCAGGCTGCTACAGCACCTTACCACTGTTCCTGTAAAAAGCTTCCCCCTAACATCTAATCTAAACCTTCCCTCCTCTACCTTTAGTCCATTCCCCCTTGTCCTGCCATTATCTTACCCTTTAAAAAAGTTGATTCCCCTCCTGTTTGTATGCTCCCTTCAGGTACTGGAAGGCTGCAGTGAGATCCCCTGCAGCCTTCTCTTCTCCAGGCTGAACAAGCCCAGCTCCCTCAGCCTCTCTATTCATAGAGGAGGTGTTCCAGCCCTCTAATCATCTTTGTGGCCCAACTCTGAACCCTCTCCAACAGTTCTACATCTTTCTTGTATTGGAGCCCCAGCTCTGGACACAGTACTCCAGATGGGGCCTCACAAGGGCAGAGTAGAGAGGGACAATCCCCTCCCTGTCCCTGCTAGTCACCCCCTCTTCTGATGGGGCCCAGGATACCATTGGCCTTCCGAGCTGCAAGAGCGCACTGCTGGCTCGTGTTAAGTTTCTCATTCACCATGACACCCAGGTCCTTCTCAGCAGGGCTACTGTCAAGGAGCTCTTCTCCCAGTCTGTGTCTATGCCTGGGATTCTTCTGGCTCAAGTGCAACTCCTTACACTTGGCAATGTTGAATCTCATTAGGTTCACTCAGGCCCACCTTTCCAGCCTGCGAAGATCCCTCTGGAGGTTCTGCGAAAGTGTAAAGAGGTCCCAGAGGAACACAGCAACAGATTTCGAAGATTTTTCAGGCAGTATCTACTTCAGCCCTAAAGGAGTTTCCACCTGTAACATGCCAAGCGTGATTTTCACTCATGTTTCAATGTCATTGTATGTCGTTCAGGTGGACAGTTTAAGTTTCAATTGTTTTTCATTTGAAAGATCAAAGTTCTTCTAAATTTCAGTGTTCATATATTCTGTTACATGCCTTACATTTATTTCTGGAACTCCTGGAATTTGAATCTTTGTATGACAGTATAGATTTAGGTGTTTTCCTTCCATTTAAACTGGTATTGTTATCATAAGAAACGTCACCCTCTGAACACTACGCCTTGAATGATAATGATGTTCTTCAGGGTTAGTGGAAGGAGCATACAATTAGCCTTACTGTTGTGCTCTTAATGATGACAATGATTTAACTAAATATAGTTATAATACAATATAGAACTATTGGCTTGATGTACTGAGGCATACAGCATGTGTAATGCCTACGGAACTTCAACAGATGTGGCAGTTCAACACCTCTGAAAGTAAGACTTTTATAATATTTTTCTATTGTTTCTAACGCCTCCTGAGAAGCTTGAAAGAGAAATCTGTCTGAGCTCTGGAGTGTTTTTTTTCATAACCCACATGTTCAGCTTTGTTATTGTTAGTGGCCTCATGAGCCTCTCTATGCTGATAGTAATTCATATAATGATCTGGGGGGAAATGAAGTATTTTTAATAAAGGATTACACTGAGGTTATATCTATCTATAATAAAAAATAATTCAAACGGGAATTTAGCAAACTTGACAATGGCCCTTTAATTTACCCAGCTTTTAGAGATAAGCCAATTGCTGGATATATTTATGGTAAAGGCAAAAGATGAGATACTTAAGCTGAATTCCTGATTCTCTGAAGACTTTTGTTTGACCTTGAGCAAGTCTCAGCAGTTCTCCATGCCCTGGATCTATTTTAGCAGTTTTGTCTATTTAGGCTGTAAAATACTGAAGGAGTAGTCTATATTGTTCATTAAAAGAAAGCGCCCTCCTTATAACTGTGTGCTTGGTCACTGTTGTAGCACAAATGCTATAAACTCTTATTCAGAGAGTGCATAAGGTAGGAATTTGGAATAGCATTCATCTGAGAAACCAGTTTATTTACTGTCATTTAAATAGTGGCAGAACATCATGGCCTCTTTCTATCCTAGCACAGCTGCTACACTTATTAGGCAAGCAAGCTGTAATCAGCCACTTTAAGTTGTCGGTACATCACAGTTGGGCTCAATTTATCTGTTTAAGTTCATTTCTAACTGTGCTGGCCTCTTTTTCTCTACCCTAAAACATTTGAGATGAGGGCTACAGATACATCAAACTGGCAATATTATGTATTATATATTCAATGATGAGATCAATGTTTTCTATTTTGGGTTTCTTTTAAAAGCAAAAAGCTTCAGGATGCTGAGAGATCACCAGTTACAGTTTTCCAGATCTTTCCCACTCAGTTGGAGCAGAACTGGCAGATGTGGCCCACTTGAAAATATTTTGCTTTTGTTTGGTTTTTGGGTTGTTGGTTGTTTGGGTTTTTTTGCTTACACCTTATCTAGAAATGTGTAGCCATAGTTCTCTTTCTTGTGATGGGTAATGATACTTAGGCAGTATTGTGAGCTAAACTCACATCATTGTATTGTTAACTCCTTACAGATGGAAACTTGGAGTTACAGTAAGGTGGCAAAAGGAAACCTCAGCATCAAGTAACCATTTCACGGGCCAGCATCTTCTCCCCTTAGCAACACTAATTATACCAATCATACAGCAAATTAAAAGAAAAACAGAAGTCCACTTATTGCACAAGGGTCAATGCCTCCCAGGATCTTTATGCTATGAAATAACTGCTATCAGTTCTTCCATGACAGATTTGGACAGTGTGCAGTCCTGAACATAAGGTCTACAAAACATAATTAAACATCTGTTACTTCTCAGCAAAAAGAGTTTTAACCTATCTCTGGCTCAAAGGTTAAGTTTCTAAGTAAGTATTCCAGCAATATCAGAGAAGTTTTATTTACATCTACTAGGATTCAAGGGAGGTGGGGTGGTGTATGAGGGGTTTTTCTCCTATTAACTTGGGCCCTTATTCTGCACTGGGACACAACACTATTCCAGTGTTTCTATCTGAAAAGATTTTCTTCCCCATAAATCATAGCAAAGACTAGTAAGCCTTAATAAACATAGTAACACTAGCCACCACACCTAGGCAAGAATTCACATAAAAAAAGCTTATATTGAAAGATTTTATATATACAGCCCATAAACTGATTTTACTATGTAAGCAAACTATGTATCTGCTGAAATACACTTGATTACCGTGGGGATATTAAGCCCTTTCCATTAGTTCTGATACATAAAACCATGCAGGAAAAAAAATAAACAGAAAATTCCTCTGTTTGTGGGAAGCAGAATACTTTTCAGGAAGGATAACCCAGGAGAGATATTTCTGAATCTGGTAGAGCATTATCATTTTATTATCCATTTTTGATGCATAGTTTTTTCCCAGTCTACTTTATCAAGTAAATTTTTTTGTTTGTTTCATAGCTTTCTTTCAGTATTTTTTTTTCCTTCACATTCTTCAATTGTTTTAGAAGCTGGTAGAAAACAAGAAAAAAACCACAGCGTGAATGAGAATACATTATCCTCAAATGGAATTGTTCAATGCGATTTATCAATTTATCTTGGTGGCAGTTCTGGGTATTATTTTTTTGGTTGGTTTCAAAAGTATTGCCTTACTAGGCTACTACAAGGGTTCATGTTGCCCACTGTCCCTTGTCCAGAGCTGTTAACTTATGATGATCATGGAAAGTGCAGCACATTACACCAAGTACACCGTTATCTCCCTCTTGATTATTCTCCCAGTATCCAATGATTTGAGGCTTAGATTTTTGCTTGATTTACTTTCTGAACATACCTTGAGGCTTCAAATTTGGAAGCAAATAAACTCAATAAGCATTAGGGTTCTTTTAAATAGATAAATATATTTCATTAAGTCTCCCTTTTTGATGCCTGTTACATGCTTACTGAATATTAAGAATGTGTTAATATATTCAAACAGAAATGAGCATCACATTTCTCCTTCTGTAGAAGAAATCCACAAGAAATGAAGCCCACATCTCTCTTTTGTAAATATTATCATCACACTAAGCTGAATGCTTCTAAAGTTAAAAAAATTCAAAATAACGTTAGTGTGAAGACTTCTCAAAATTTGGGGGTGCGTATTCACTTTACTTTTCAATGGGTTTTGATGTTGCTAGACAACAGCTTTCCTCCAGAAAAATGTTTCTCTTCACAGCACACACTATCACATAGAGGTGACTGTATGCTGTGCCATCCAAAAGCTTGTCAAATTCCCTTTTTTTTCCCCCTTTTAATTCAAATACCTATGGATATTATATTGTATATATAAAAGTTAACACCTCACAACAACAAAGTGAATACCAGTATATGCTGGTGACCACCCAGCTGGAAAGCAGTTTGACAGAAAAGGTCTGATTGGCCAAGAGCCAATGATGTGCCCTTGCCATAAAGGCGGCCGGAGGCATCCTGGGCAGCATTAGGAGAAGTGTTGCCAGCAGTTAAAGGAAGATGATCCTTCCCCTCTACTTTACATGAACAAGGCTACACATGGAGTGCTGGGTCCAGTTTTGGATCTTTAGTGTAAGAGAGACACGGACATGCTGGAGACAGTAAACTAAGCAGAAGATAATGAAGAGATTTGAGTACCTACCCTATAAGGAAAGGCTGAGAGCGCTGGGCCTGTTTAGCCTAGAAAAAAAGAGGTCTTGGAGAGATATCATCTATGTATATAAATACCTAAAGGGAAGGTTCAAAGAGGATGGAGCCAGGCTCTTTTCAGTGGTGTTCAGTGACAAGACTAGAGACAATGAGTGCAAACTGAAACACAGGTTTTTCTGAACATCAGGAAAAACTTTTTCACTGCAAGGGTGACTGAGAACTGGCACAGGTTACTTTGACATTGTGGACTCTCCAGCCTTAAAAATATTCAAAAGCCATCTGATCATGGCCCTTGGCAACCAGCTCTAGGTGATCCTGCTTAAGCAGCAGAGTTGGAGGAGATGACCTCCAGAGGTCCCTGTCAAACTCAACTAGTCTGATTCTGTGAAAGTATCTCTGCCACTGAGACCACAACCACACTTTGATACTCCAGCCCCTGAGCAAAGCTCTCATGCTTCCACATCGGCACAACTAGCCCCAGTGAGTGAAGATTATAATCTTGCTCTAAATGGACACCCTGACATTGCAACAAACAAGCAGCAAGTCTTATTTTACAGCTAAATAAAATTCAATTCCGGATGTTGATTCAGTGACCTTATGGAGGCCCGTGTCTTCACTTCAAGCCAGTAACTAGAAGCCTATTGTAGCTTTATGTAATATTCCTGGAACCAAATACTGCATGCTAGACTTGTTCTCTGTTGGGCTCAAAGCAAGCTAAATTTAACAGCTGTGAAAAGCCAAATCAAGCCAGTGAAGATATTTATCAGCAATACCAACTAAGTTTGACTAGAAGTCTCTCAAACATCTGGACACTGCTAGTGTAGCAGGTAGTTGAAGCCACTACAAGAAATACTTCCTACTACTGAAACTTTTCCTGAAGGGAAAACTACCACACAAAACCAGAACTGGACCAAGCAGGAGTGGAAAAGAAAAACAGGACAAAAACACCACTACTATCACCACCCCCCACTTCCTCCCCACCCCCCGCCCCAAAAAAAAAAGTAAAAGCAGTAGAAAACCCTATATGGAGTATTGAAAGACAAAAATGGATACACCTTTAAGTTGAGGGCAACATTTTCAAGTGTCCTGCAAGAGCAAAACCAAAGTTATGTCTAGAGGACAAATTCCTTCTGTGTTGGTTTGTTTTGGTTTTTTGTGTTATTTGCAATAATTAAATATTTCTGTGTATTTAAAAATGAAAAAAAATCACACATGTTGATCCTTCATTTAAGTTTTGAATTGTATTTAAGATCATGGTGTGGTTTTTTTCATGAGGACAATAACAACAAAACAGCAGAAGAGAAATATATGATTATTTAACTTCTTAGAATTGAAATTAGTGAACACCCTAGGCAGAAAAAAAAACAGCCAGGGAGAAAGAGGACATCTCCATGCACATTCAGGTTTGAAGGTAAGGTACTCTGAGAAAAAAATAATCAGTGATGAATACTGCAAACTTTATTTTTTCTTGTTATGTTTGTTTGCCTGGTCCTTATGCAGTAAATATCTGTAATGCATTTAAAAGAAAAACTAAAGGGAATAGAAGCATAACCCCCAGAAAAGCTTGACATAGGCAAAGGATGCACAGTCCAGCAAACAATCTGAATTTCAGCAATTAACACATGCCCTAGAGATCATTTCCAATTTGTAAGATTTTATAAGAGGCTGAGAAAGCGAAGAGCTTCCCATGAATTTGACACTTGCATTATTCTCTTTTTTTATGCTGGGTTTTTGGGGTTTATTTTTTTAAAAAAAAGAAAGTAAGAGATTCCAATGAGAAACTATTATTTCCAGATCTGTTGAGTGAGCAACTTAAAATAGAATAAACTGCAGTAATACCAAGTTAGCATTATGCCACTGAAGAAAAAAGGTAGGATTTTTTTCCTTATTTGCCTATGAGGTTATATATCTTTAGGCATGGCATTTAATAATTTTCAACAAATAGATCAGGCTTTTTTTTTTGGCCAGAGTCACATTCCTGACCTACTTGTGCACTAGAAAATGTGTGGGAAGAGAGAAGAGAAGATATGTTAGTATAGTACTGACACAGAGCAGCTCCATTTGAGCAACTGCTTCAGGATATGCCTCAAGCAACTTTCATATGTTAAACACTCACATGAGCAGAAAAGTAATTTTTCCAACCTGAAAGGTTTATCAGATATTCAGCTATGGTTGCCCTGCAGACTGACTCAGCAAAGCAGACATCAGGTAATGATTTTCAGGGAGCAGATTAATTTTTTTTTCTTAGATTTAGGAAAAGCCAGGATGTCCTGGTTTTCAGCATACAGACAGCCATACAAGAAGGTTTTTTAGTCTGGATAAACAAAACACATGAAAATGTATATGTGATAATAGTATATAGTGAAAGAGGAACTGAAGTTATTTCCTGGAAGGAGACAATATCACATAACAAAATTGTGAAGACAGCAAATTTAGATTTTACATATCTAAAATGTGTTAAATTAGATTCAAGAACAGCATGTGAAACTTGATACCAAATATGATAAACGTAACCAAAAATCCCCTGAAGAAATGAAAACAAATCATTTTTCTACAGGAAGAAGAAAGTTATCCTTTAGGATAAAAGCACATGGAAGTGCTAAGGGGTTATCAAATTAATACACTCCAACCCTCTTAATTAGAATATCTCCATAGATGGCTTATTGGATCTATCGCTCTACTTTCAAAATGTAACTTATAAATCAAAGCTGTCCCACCTGTCAGAAAGAGAAACAGAGGGGGAGGGGGAATAGAGACAGGAAAAAAAAAGTTATTTACTAAAAGCTTCTTTTTAGAATTCTACATCCTGTTCCTGAGAATTAGATGTGCCATCTTATTTCAGCTCAGGGTGAACCATAGTCCCTTTTCCCTTAAGGTGCAGCTAATCACATTAATACATTGAAGAACATTTATGTTATGTCGTCCACAACAAAAAATAACCCCAAGCTGCCATTTTCTTCAATTAAACTGGTCACTTGTACCTCAGACTTTATTTTATACTATATAAAAATAAATTAGACTCACTCAGTAAAACACCTATGTTGATTTAGCCACATGAATAAACCAATTATATTCCAAGTTAAAAGCTAACAAAAATGTTTAGAGTATATTTCCTCTCAAAGCTACATAAATTTGCAAACTACTCTATGCACATAAATTAGTTCAGCCCTCATTAAAATGCATCTCCTTTCAAGAATGAACAACTATTGAACAGCATATGACTGTGAGGAGAATTACCATATTTATTATATTGATAACAAAATGCAAATATAACGAAATAAAAATATTTTAGGATTCAGTCATCTGAGCAAGGATATTCAGTGTGAAACAGGTATCATCTATATGCTTTCCATTGCCTATTCAGACTACCTGCAGCCCTGTAAAAATGCTGAACCTTCTGATTTGACAGTCTTCTCTGGGCACACAAAGCAGTACAGCAATGACTGAAAAGCCGTGATAATATATTTTCAAAAAGGATTTAAGCAAGCAGATTGTAAATAACAGATAATCTGAATACTGTAGAAAAGGACCCAGAGTAATAAAGAATACCACTACTTGGAACATGACTTCTAACCTTACTTGAAGGGCAAAGCTTTTAGAAGCATTCTACCCCACCAAATCCCACTGGAAAAGCAATGGCTAAATAGAAACTCAGAATGAATATCAAACTACACTGAACATCAGTACCAGTTTCTGTAACAAAGTTGTCTCTCCATGTTACTCTTTCCCCTTCTCCCTCTTCCACACATGAAGTTACAAAACCCTTGAAGGGTTTGCAAGATCCAATTTGATAATTTCTTTAAGAATTACAGCTGTGGGGTATACAGGAACACAGTTATGAATATTATCAGATAATATTACCCAGACAGTAGCTGTCATTTAAAAAAAAAAGACAAAATGCACATAAACCCATGATTTTTTTTCCAATGTGTTTGATGTATGTGAACATGGTCCAAAACTACAAGAGGTGGCTTTAATAAAACCGCAACTAAAGACAGCCAAGAGCATCCTGAGCTGCATTAACAAAAGGGTAGCCAGCAGGTCTATAAAAGTGATCCTTCCTCTGTCTTGAGCACTTTTAAAGCCACATCCAAAGAACTTTGGATTCTCTGGTAACATGACAGACGTAGAAACAAACTGGGGTGAGCCCAGTGTACGGCCACCAAGATGGCTGGGCCTGAAAAACATGACACATAGGGAGTGGTTGAGGAATCTGTATCATGAAGAAAAGTCTCAAGGAAGATGATCTTGTCATCTGCCTCTTCTCCATGTTGTCTAATGAGGTAGCCGAAGCCAGACTCTTCTCAGAGGTAGGCAGGAGCAGAATGACAGGTAATGAACCACTTCACAAAGATAAGTCCAATTGGCTATCTAGTAAATGTTTTTCACAATGAAGGAGATAAAATGCTGGGAGAGGTACACAGAGAGCTTGGGGAGTAACTACCTTCACAGGTATTCAAAACTTGACTAGATGAGGCCTGAGCACTGTTCATTTGCTCAAGAATTTTCTAGTGATTTCTATGTATGAGCTTAATTTCCCTTTAATCCTGCCTTCCTGAAGATAAGTCTACAATGGGATCTGTGTTTAAATTTGTCCCTCCTAGGGCAACACAATGAAAAATCTCCTCTTCAGGCAGAAAAATTAATTTCCCAAATCTTCTTTTACAACCAACTTAAAACTTATTGTTTTAAGCAACAAAGAAAATAGATTCATAGAATAACAACTGATTTAGATTATCCTTTTTAACATGGACTTGTACAGTTCTTTCATTTTTTTTTAAAGTGTCCTGAGTTCTATTAGGTTTTGATGTGATTCAGAAATTTAGATTACCTAAGAAATTGATTATCGTTGCTATTTCATATGCAGTGAACGAATTCAGTAATCATTGTTCTTAGTTAAAACCTACTCTATTCAGATGAAAAAAATATTTTAAGCTGTCCCTTCAAATATCCAGCAAACGACACATGGTAGATTCAAAATTTGCATGTGTCTGACTGCATAACCAAGGGTGTGTGTATCAGAAAGAAGATACGATCATGTATATATAATGCAGGTGCTTTAGAAGATAGCCACTTCAGTATTTTATGTATTAGAAATCTGTATGCAATCTATCTTTTAAAACCAAACCAATAGGTACTTTAAATGTAGATCTAAATTTAGAAGTTTAACTATTCTAGTTACTAAAGTGGCTGTTTATTATCTCTAAAATGAAACAGAAGACCACATCCTTAGCTAAGACCCTTTCAAGATTAACTAACATTCATTGGCACTATAATGCTCTACAAGGAGAAAGATCTTTGTTTCCAAACGCACTAAAAAAGCACTTGCTAACTACCTCACTTTATCCATTCTTTCGTTTCACGTCAATCCTAAGGGCCTGGGTGCATTTCTGAGGCAGATGCAGTAGGTGGAACCACCATGAGGCTCTTCTTTCATCAGGTGATAGGGAAAAGACACAACTAACAGGAAAAGTATGGTCTTGTTCTCAGTGTGGCTTAATCTATTCAAACTAACTAGGTTAATTGCATTTAATTTGCTAATAAACCAAACCAACTTTCAGCAATTTTTCTTCCTGCTGCTGCTTCCTACAGGAGGAATGACATCAGCAGACAGCTCCTCTATACCTACACATTACCTCCTGAGCTTCTACTCCAATTGCTGGTTTCCTCAGCTGTGGCAACATGGCCCTAGAGGTTAGGATATAGATATCCTACCTTATCAGCTAATCTGCCCATGTGGTATGTGGTGGCTTACTATTTGTAAAGGAAAATATAAATTTCCAAAATTTAAAACCTTTAACATGGACAGAATAAAACTTATACAGAATATTAAACTTTCACTAATATGATAGATAACCCAAGGACATTAGATTTTTCTAACACTGAATATTTCTCCTACTGTAGGTTTTATATACTTCAAGTGATTATTATGCAATCATGGTAGTTCCTTTAGCATGATGACACTTCTTCCAGCAATTAATTTCTAACCTATATAGATTTCAAAATTCTACTAGCATAACAAAAAAAAACAGAAAAGGATGTCACTTGCACAGTTTATCACATATTCTGTTTACAATATGGTTTCCATAGATGTGCCACTCCCTTGGCATTAACATTATGTCTGATACTTTTAAGTGTTAAATGGCAATATACTTACACCACATGCAGGAGAACAATCAAATAAGTTTCTTTCAAATTATAACACTGATGGTTGCATATCATATAATTAAATGTAGGAGGTAATGGCTCCATGAACAACTGGAACTTTCCTCTTTAAAACTCTCATTTCTACCAAGGAAAATGGGAAACCTCCTATCATATATACTACTTTTGATTTGTTTTTCTAAAAAACCAAAACAAAACACCAGACCAACAACACTCCAAACAAAGTAAACGTTGTACTTTACTGCCATATGAATGTTCTTTCTGTGGCAGGCCAGTTTAGAAATTTCCTGAATATTCAGAAAAGAAGTTATGTTGAATAAGTTTTGTTACAAGTTATTAATTTCTTTTTGCTGTTTAGAAGCTATTTTTTCCTAAAGTAAATGACAGTAAATTCTAAGCTGAATTATAGAAAAATACACTGTAAGCTTAAAAAGTTTAAGCCACTAAATCAATTTAAACAAGTTAGTTAACGTTTCAGTTGACCATGATAACTCTACTTATTAATTTTTTTTTGCATCTTACATATTTTCTTCAGACAGAAAAGCATTCCTGTTTGAAGATGAACCACCTTTATTGAGTAGTTAAACACATGTAAGTCCTTATTTTGAATGATATATTGCACCTTCCTTGGAGTTGTAGACAAGACTGTATGTAAGATGCTACCTCTGTGAAAAGAGATGTGTGTGCTGTTGGTTACAAGAAAATCCATTTCATAGTACTCTGCAAGTTCAGTAAATATATTATTACTGTTAGCAATAGGCTTGAGGGACTGCGTTAAATCTGCAAGGTCTCAAACTTTGGACTTGTCAGGCTTCACTAGGCTTGACCTGGCTGAAGCTTTTTTTAGCTTGTTTTAGTTATGATGGCAATTTTTGACCAAGTGAACATTAACTAATTAGCTCTAGTTTTCTCTCAGCTTTCAGCAACTGTGCTGTGTAAAGCCTACAGTTATAGTCATTTGATACTTATGTGTAATTAACAGATAGTAATAACAAGTAGCCTTCCCATGCAGAGTGAATGATGATGCTATAATAAAAACGCAGAACAGAAATGCAAGGTTAGATAATTGTAAACACCCTGAAAGTACCAGCACAGGATGAAACCAGAAACCCTCAGCTAGGTAGGTTCATCACTAGTCAATTACTGGTCATGAGAGGAAAATCACCTCTGGGAGCTGAGCAAAACCAGTTTCAGGGACACTAGAGAACATACACCCAACATGTATAACATATAGCATGTAGGGCAAATGTTATGTATTTGTACAGTTGCAGACCAAAGATAAAGCAAAGCATACAGCTCTGAAAAAATTTAAACAGGGCTTAGCAGACCCAAGAATGACTAGGAAGTAAGTTTCCTCCTCAGCATTGTAATCCTCCTAGAGAAAGACTCAGGATGCTGATGATTTACCGTAATACTCCCCACTTACTTTGAGGGAGATGAGGAACAATGATCTTATGATACAAGCATAGACCAGGTAAGTACATGGAAAACATCAGTTCACTCCCAAGAATGCTACAGGTATTAAAAGTAACTGAAATCAGCCTAAATATAGCCATTTGATGAGACTTCAAAAAATCTTTTCCATCAGGCTACATATGTACACACACACACGAGATGCATATTTAGGGTGTGTTTCTTCGTTCTCCCCAAAAATTTCACAGGGTCTTGCTACTCTGTCCCTTGAAGTGTAGCCTGAAAATCCATAGCTTAATCAGGAATTACTGTAAACCTTCTGCCACAGACTACTGATTTCACTATACCCTGAAATTCAGAGCCATGAATATTGCTGACTCATTCCTCCACACTAGAAATAATTTAACTCAGTCATTTGAATACAATTGTGTGAATATGACTAAATAAAGCGGTTCTGTTGTGTGTGGTTTGGTTTCTTTTAACTGTAGCAGCCTGTAAACCAGAGGGGAAAAAAAAAGTAAAATGGCCTTTTTCAAAGAATGACAACTGTGGAAAAATAAACAAAAACATGTTAATGAGAATGTCATACAAAACCCACAAAAGCAAATTCCAGTCTTTCATTTCACACTATCAACTATTCAAAGCAATAACAAACATATATCCTCCCCACCTTCCAATTTTCCCCCATGAAGTGAAATGTCAGTATGTTGTGCATAACAGTTAAAGAAAATACATTAAGGCATATAAAAAGTCTGCAAAAACAATTACAAAAAAAATTGAAGTGAAATATACTCATGAGAATAAACGTTCACTCTACTGATTGTTAGCCTATTGCAGTAAAAACAGGACTAAACAGTTGAATAAGGATACCTATTTTCACCTATTTACCTGTAATTATAATCAGATGAGCAATATTTTGTTAATGAATTTTTAAACTTATTCTTAAAACCAGAAACTGAAAAGAAAAATCTGAAAGCTTACATTCAGATGGAAACACTGGATTTATAAAGCTGTAGGTTAGCAGGCACCTTAATGAAATAACTGCAGCTTAACTGCAACCTGGGACTTTATTATAAAGGTAAAATTCTCAAATAAGAATAAAGTAAAATTCTAAGACCTGAAATTACATCCAGGTCATCTTTCAAAAAGCCCAACAGAAACACAAGAAAACACACATTAATATCAATAGAAACAAGTAACTTCAAAGTAAGTTAAAGGGAACTCAAATAATGTGTTTCCACTGTAAAGCATCCAATGTAACTTTTTTCCAGTTTTATAAAGCTAAAAAAGGTGAAATAGTTTTAATTTTTTTTTATTTAACACCTATGTTGGAAGAACTCATTGCTTTACTTTTTTTTTTCCTTTTATTATCACAGAGCTCTAGATTTAAGAATGTGGCAAAGCCAAGTGGGCACCTGCATTATTTTATCACCTTCCAGTCTTTTGTGCTCTTTATATTTTACAATCCTGCTAAGAGCATGATAGATCCATGACGGATTTCTTGGACAAAATGGGCAATTCCTTACATCTGGGCATGCCAGAGAATATATATTCACCTTCATGGCCTTCATCTGTGGATCAAGTCTGTGTCTCCAGCTACAAGGCTACATCGCCAACAGTTACTGGTATGATAGGAGCACATGACATCAGTCCAACAGGTGCAGATAATTTCTCTGATGGGTGAGTCATCAGTTAGAAAGAAAGAAACCAGCACCAGATACTATCTGAACTTAACAGTGATAGCAAAAATTGTGAAAGAGGATTACATTTAAAACAAGCAAAGGCAGTTTGTTGCTGCTTTCTTCTGGACTGAATTTATTCAGACTGGATGTATTTACTTTTTCTTTTTAAAACAGTGATAAAAAACAAACTTTCACTTGGAAAAAGACCCCAGAAGACCCAAAACAAAGAAAGGGTAAAATTCCCCTTGAACACCACTGACAGTTTCCTATGAAGGTTTGTAACATTCCAATACAGAAACAGGATAAGGATAGCTTACAAATAACTGGTTTGAGAGCACTACTGCAGGAACAGTGGTTCCATCACAGTTTTATAAACCAAAGTGAAAGAAGCCAGAGACGGCTACAGTGGAACTTGTGCCTGCTGAAAACGGAGCGCCAAGCAAGCACCTGAACAATACACTGCCGTGCTAGATGTGAATTTGAACACTCAAGGAGGAGAAAGGTACAGAAAGTTTAGAAGGTCACTGCTGCATGATTGCTGTAAACTACAAGAGGCTGAATACCACTGATGCAAGACAAAAAGGTTACCAACTGCTGGCCCAAGGCGAAAAATGAAAAAGTAACAGCTCAAAGGCTAACCTGGTTCAGGACAGAAGGTTACTACTGTAAATCAAAAGCAGGTCTCTCTAGAAAGGGAAAGGGGAGTGCTAATGAATGAAACGTGAAGCCTGAACACTAAGCATGAATTACAGACTGATTCCGATTTTTACAACAACTGCTGAAGTGGTGGAATAACGTATCATTTTGCTGGACGTACGCCTGTTTAACATGGATGTAAATTATTTCAGAATCCAGCCCTCGAGGCAAGCAGGTAATACTTTGTGAAAAATCTAGTAGGTTACTCCTATGGTTCAGCCCCTCCGGAGCTAAGCACTACAAACTGCTTGCTACCACACCGCCCCTCCAGCCCTGCGCCCCACCCCCACCCTCCCCCCCACCCCCCGCCCCCCGCCTCCGGCCTTCCCCAGGCAGAGGGACCTGGACGGGAATGGGCAGGCAAAGGCAAACCGCGGGGCGGGGGGAGGGCAGCACAGGGAGGGGGAACAACAACAGCAGGGCTTGTTTGTGTACATTCTGTCACAAGGATAACACAAGGCACTCGCCAACCTGTTAACTGACCAGACTCTCAACCCACACTCAGACAACCCCAGGACAGCCCCTCCCCACCCATCCCCTATTATGGGTCACAAGGCCTGGGAACAGCCCTGGCCAGCTGGGCTCACCTGTGCGGGCTCCTTGGGAAGGTTAACTCTGTCCTGGCCAGAACCAAAAAAAGCAAGTCTTGTCTTAAAGAAGGCAAGTAAAAAATAAGCATCTTTCCCTAAGGTGCAATTGCATATTTTTTCAGTAACCTCAAATAATGTTATCAGCAAGTTGAACAGGACCAGATAAATGGTGGAATTACTAATGCTTTACAGTGCATCAGCCTGATTAAAATGGTGATTTAGGCATAAGTTTTCCACCCTGTGAGGCTGCTTTTGAAGAAGGGGTCAAAGGGTTGAGCAAGAAATACATACAGGATGAAGTTGTCCTAATTTGAAGCATTGGCAAGCATTATCATAGGTGAAGAAAAAGAAATAAAAATAAAAAGACTGTTCTGGTTCTAGCCTTATGATTGTGGAATTAACATTGTATGGCTATTGAAACTCACTGACTGCATTATTAATAAATCAATTCATCTTGGAAAAGAACTTTACATTTCGCAGAATTTAAGAACAAAAGGGACTGCAAGTCTGGATACTGCAGGCCCTAAAATTACCCCAATTACTCCTGCATAGAGAGTTTAACATGCTAAAGGATTTAATATGTACGTACTCAGAAACATTAATAGGTGAAAAAGCATGGTTCAAGCAGTTCAGGTATCTTGCTCTCCCTTACTAACAAACAGTTCCTTGGGTTACAGGCATTGTAACCAAGGACCAAAAAAAAAAAGCAAATAGTATTTTGCAGTTATCAAAATTTTGAGAGAAAAAATTTGAACAAGGATAATTGATGATAAATCTACTACTACATGTAGATGGTAGTTTGTTACATATAACAGAGTTAAAGAGGTATTTTACAAGCTTGCCCAGAGCAATATTGTAATTTTTGCTCCTCTCAGAATCTGCAATAAAATTTATAGGAAAAAAATGATGAAATGATGAAAGACTACATGACTAAATTTAATATTTTTATCGTTTTTCTGCACTTAAATTAAGTTCTCTTCCAAGTCACTTGTTTCACAATATTCATAGCAGTCTTAAATTGTCATGTAAGCGGGGTTCCGAATGTATATAGATGTTTAGGCACAAAGTACATTTATCACTAACACTGGAATTCATTGTTGCCTAGAGGCTTTGATATATCTTATAGCATGACAGATTGTCAAGGTTCCCTGCAACAGCTTGAACTATAGAAACTACCTATGATAACTTAGATTGAGGCAAGCACAAGGTACTGCACTTTAGCTTAATCCTTTCATCAAAGGCTGAACCCAATCACAGAAATATCCATAAGATCATCAACAGTTATTCAGTAAAATAACAGGCCATTGTGAAAAAATATACAAAAGAACATATACAAAGAAAATATCCAAAAGAAAATATATACAAAAGTTTGTGTCAACTATATTATCCTACCACATACTGAAAATCTTTAGGTTAGTAAAACCAAAACCATCATGTTTGTGTAGTCTGTGCCACATGAGACAGGCTGTCAGAACCAGAATAATGATTCCATAACCTCATGTGCACAACAAGGAGATGCTACAGGTCTATAGTTGTTGGTTGCTCCAACCACCATATCTTGACCAGTATTTCTCAGTACTGCTTCTTTTGACCTCTAGTGGTTAGTACAACCAACTTAGTACTCTTCTTAATGGCAACTCCTTCCATGTTCTTGCAGACAGTGGTCAGTGGTGATGGGGCCTTGGGCACCAGACTCTGTGGCAGTGGAGCTGATTCCCAAGCAAAGTACTCTCATTTTCTGACCAGACCCCATACTGCAAACACCAGTGAAGCAAATCAGCCTGGACTGGGGTTGGTAACCAGGGTTAGCCACAACCCCTTATCGCCACATGCTGCTGCAGGCCATGTGGGGGAAAGCCATTGGTATCTGTGAAGTTCAGTCAGCAAGGGAATGTCAAGATCAGGAAAACTGGGTACAGGCATAACTGCAACATAGCGCAGGCTCTTGCTCTTGTTCCATAGATTTAGTTCCCAAGACAACGCGCAGAGTCTCCAGACCAGGCTTCTGATAATCTTCACAATTTAGCTCCTTTCCACAAAAGTCTGATCCAAGCTTACACAGCACCAAAGGAAAGACAACCTTGAACATAGACAGCCTAACCTGTAGAAGTAGGGAAACGATGCAGAACCAGGTATTGAACTCAAGACTTTGATATAAACTGTCCTGACCAAACTGTCTGCAATGTGTTAGCTGGACAGTTGGCCTAAAGTGTTTCCTGACTACTGACATATTAGCGTCACAGCTTAGGATGCTTTTAGTTTAAACAGCCCTGATTCTTATGCAGATTTATACTGCTGTAGGTGATATTGTCCACCTCTACATAATCTCTTTATTAGTTGTTATTGTGGAAGGTTAGGAAAAGAATACAGTTATTTCATAGAATAGCTTGAGTCGGAAGGGACCTTAAAGATCACCAAGTTCCAACCCCTCTGCAATGGGCAGGGATACCTCTCACTAGACCAGACTGCTCCAGGCCCCATCCAACCTGGCCTTGAACACCTCCTCCCTTCTAAGGAAAAATAATGCTCCATTTGTCAAGATTTCTTCTACCATTCGTTATAGATAGCCATACAGTCAACTATTATGTCTTATTTTGAATACTACCAGGTCCCCTCCTCAGCTGGACAGGAAATTTAAGGAAAGGCTTGTGGGTAGAGATAAGGATGGGCAAGGAGAGATCACTCACCAGTTACTGCCATGAGCAGAACGGAAATTAGAGGAAATGAGTTTTACTTCTTACCAATCAAATCACAGAATCATTAAAGTTGGAAAAGACCTCCAAGATCACCTATACCAACCATTCCCCTACCACCTATACTACTAGCTAAAACACGTCTGCTTTGGTGCCTGTAGCGCCTCTACCCTTCCTTCTTCATTGGCCTTGGTATCAGCAGAGTTGTTTCTCATGTATTCTCCCTCCAGCTACAATTTCTCTTGATGGATTCTGTTTGGTTGGGGTCTTTTTCTCCTTAACTGTGTTATCCCAGAGGCACTACCACCATTGCTGACTGTCTTGGCCTTAGCCAGCAGTGGATACATCTCAGAGCCAGCTACCATTTTCTCTATGGGACACAAGGGAAGCTTCTAGTAGCTTTCCACAGAAGCCATCCCTGCAGACCTCCTGGCTACCAAAACCTTGCCATGGAATTGTAATACAAATATGTAACTGAATATTGACACTGCAGAAAAAGGGACAGCAAAAAACATTTTTGGTCTTGGAACAGTACTACAAATACCAGAGACATACATAGTATGATTTGAAAACTAAAAGATATTTTTTAAGATATTTTCGTGTCAGCTGTGAGTTACTAACTGACCTTGTAAAATGAGTCAATCTCAAAACACATAGAACAGATCAGGATATGTCAGCACTGACAAAAGCATTAACAAATCCTCCCAATTCCCCAAATCTATAATTGTGTATAGTCATTCTAGAACTTGACCGTTACCTGAACTACACTATGTTATTTAAGCAAACTTCCCCAGCACACACATTTCCGCTACGTGGAAAGTTGGAAACGTATTCGACGCTTAATACTTTAAAGCTTCTCCCTCTTTATTCCTCCACCTAGCATCTATGTAATCATAGGCTCTCCGCTCACAAAGGTATCCTAGCAGTTAGCAATTGGAAAGTACTGAAGCATCCCAGCTAGACTATTAGTATTGTTGTACAACACGGGTTGTGGCGTCAAGATGCAGAACGGACCAGATTCATGAGCCCCCTCCAGTTGCTTTCCACTGCTTTGGTAATGGAAAGCAGACGTAAACCCACTTTAGCTGAACATTTAAGCTGGGTCTATGGTTATTTTGCACTGTCTGAGAAGCACAAAGCAGCTGGAGCCTACTAACAAATCTGGCTTTCTATTTATGTATTCTGGTAGGGAGGGATTAATTTTCAGACCATATGCAATTGCTTACTGGTGAGAAAGGTTTTTATACTTTCCACATAGATATTATGCAATATAACATTTTAAGAGGGAGTATTAGTACAAGCTGAGAGTGATTCAAATCAGACACATGCAGAGTTATAAAGTCAAACACTTTCCTTTTCTAATTTAAAATTGTTTTCTCATAGAATAAATAATATTTTAGCCTTGAAGGGTTTTCTTTCTTTAATTTGTGGAAAGACCAGATGTGTCTCACAGGTCAGTCACATTATGAAACAACAACTAAAAAGTCCTTTTTTCAGAGGTGAGATCTTTTATTCTTTACTGGAAAACAAATTATTTGCTTGGATGAAAACCTTTTGTATTCCAATGTAATTGATAATATCTGTGGGGTGTCCAGGAAAATGAGATGCTTTGTACCAGAGAGTTGTAACTTATCCCGGTGCATAAAATCTAAATAAATAAATTGGAGAAGACCTTAAGGTATCATGCAGGGAGGAGATACAAGGAATACAGCTGTGAAATCAGCGGAAAACTTCAAGTGATAACAAGTGGACATGATAAAATTAGTTCACAGTTGGACTGAGGTGCTCTGGCTATATGGTGGGGCTTTTTTTCTTATTTAAAGAAAAATGGGGAGACAGGCTCTCTCTTGACATTTTATAAAGAATCTTAAACCTCCTCTTGTGGTTGTAGTAAAAAATAGCTGCTATTGGATGAGTCAATCAAGGACAGATTATTCTTCTCAGGCTATATAGATTATTTTCCCTGATTATTTTTCTAAAATTAAAAATGTCATTATTTTATATACAGCAGAAGATATAATAAGCAAGAGAATTATAGTCTCATCAAGAACATCATAAATGAAACATTTGATGAAGAGATGAATTCCTTTACCCCTCAAGTCTGAAGAAGTCATCTATGGCCATAGTGTAAACATGACTAAAAAGTGCATTTATATATAGGACCGATGTACATATTCTTTCAGGAATATTTAGAAAGCTCAGCAAGACATTTCTCTGTGACAGCTAGCATGCAAGTTCTTTCTGCTAAACATGTAAATGACATGATCAGTCAAGCTACTGTAATTAATAAATATTACAGAAAAATATGTCCCATTTAGAGGGGCCTTTGCTGCCACTGACTTCAGGGCTTTCATCTATGCAATACTTATTTTCTTCAGAGAATGAAGGTGCACATGAACATTTCCACTGGCATAAGACATGGGAACAGATGTTGATGTTAAAAGACTTCATCAGCCTTGGCACAGGTGTGTGACATGGACTTCTGCAGATCAGAGAGCTCAGAGCAACAGAAAGCTAACATTCAGGATCACACTGCACAAGCTCTGTGTCTACTTATCCATTACATGAATGGGGCACTGAAACAGCTACTTCAGCTTATCAGGTATAAACATAACCTACTGTCTCACCTGTAAGAGTATACTTTCCAGATATGTGAATTCAATCAGATGAATCCCATACACAGTGGGATACTTGAAGATGCAACATAAGAAAATGTGAGAGAAGTGTAAGATACCAAGTTACTTGCTCAAAAAATGGTTAGTGAGACCCAGCAGACACAAAGACAGATACAGACAGGCAGAGATCCAAGACTAGCACCTATAGCAAAAATAGTGAAAATATCCATTTGACCCACATTGCACAGATGAACAAGAAGGGAGAAATTATCTTTTAAATGTAGAAAATAATAAATCTGAATAATTTTGACCTAACTTTTGACAAAGCGGAGAAGGCAGGAAGGAAGATCATTTAACTGTAAGTATGTATATAGAGCAACGCATGTGCTTCTTCAATGATTCAAAAGTTCATGATGTTCTATGGGGATTTCGTCTTTTCTTTCCACTTGCTTGTACTAATCAGTGGAAACTGTGTCAAAGTTAAGCTCAGTAATTCATGCTTGGCATCACTAGCCCTTCTCCTGCCTTTCAGTAAGCTTGATTATATTCATTGCTATTCTTAAGCCCCAAAACTTCCATTTTCGGCCTAGGAGAAGGAACTTTTATCTGGTAATACCATGGTCAGAAACTTCACATCTTCTTACAAACTGTTCCTCACAGAAAATGCCGCTGTACACATTTTTAAATATTCTGGATGCTCATGTGACTACTCAATTTTTCAGTGTGGGTTGGTTTGGTTTTTTTTGGGGGGGGGTGGTGTGTTTTTTTTTAAATCACAGTGAAATTCATCCTTCCTAAAAGTTTTGCATGAGTATCTTTTTTTCAAGTCTATAAAAAAGTTCTAATTTGTGTGTAACCTTCACTGGCAGATTTCACCGTTCAAATGAATGGCTAAGGCAACATACCACGATCAATCCAGTGAAGGCCTAGTAGTCAAGAGACAAGCTTTTCTTTGTTCCTTTACAGCATATTGAAGAGAGGAAAACTTTATTGAGAAACACAAGCTGCCTCACATACTGAATTTGAGAGGTTACAGGATTGGACAAAGATTTTATTCATTTCCTCCAATACTCATTTTTCCCCTTCAATTTTCTCAGCTTCAGAAATGCCACTGCTATAAATATACTCCGGTTGCTGCAGTAATACTTGTATAAAACTTTTCACTTACATTTCACTCAACATTTTCCAAAAGAAACTAGCTGTCTATGGATTAGATCCAAAGCCCATTGATGTCAGAAAGTCTTCTGTGGGTTTCGCCTCAGGACTTAAGTGCATGGAAAAGCTCATGACAGTATCTGTCAAGAGTAATTTGAAAGAAAGATTAATATTTGTAGGCTAGCAGCAACAACTGAGAACCAGTAGTCTGACCTCCTTCCATTGAACTTCACTCAGACATGTCTGCATTAAACCTGTAACCTTGTGGTTAAAATTACAGCACACCTTTTGGAAGCTATCCAACCATCTTGTAAAAGTTTGCACAATACAAAGCCTGCAAGACCTCACTTGATAAACGACTCCAATCATTAATTGTTCTTACTGTTAACTGCCTTTAAAAAAAAAAGAAAACGCACAAGTTGCACTTTATTTTTCATTTCAATTTGTCTAGCTTCAGTACTAGAAATTAATCTAGCAGAAAAGTGTTCACTAAAGAGCCCTCTACTGTCAAAAACATTCTTCCTGTGTAGGTACTTGTAGTAGAACATGATGAAGTTACTGTAGAGAAAGCTAAAAGGTAAGTCAAATGGATTGCAATGGAAAGAGGTCTTGTTAGAGAAGACAGAATGAAAGCATTTTACAAAAATAATTTGTACCAGAACAGCTGGAAGGCTTATCAGCTTACCCTTATCTCTCAAGACACAACACAAGCTCCTTTCAACAAACCCAGGATCACATGCAGTCACCCAAAAGGGAATACTAACAGTAATTGTGATAATTTTATTTTCAAGTTAAGGGGCTACATACTACAATGAGTAAAACATCAGAAATTAAGATATTGAGACCCTACACTTTGATCTAAAATATCAACAAAAATACACATGTATATACATACATATACAAATGTATTTCCTTTACTTAGATCAAAAGCAGAGCAGGTAGAAAAGTCTTGTCTTGTGAACATTTCAACAGTCAAGCTACTTTTAAACATGAAGGAAAGCAGAAGTTCTTTTACATATTATATCTTGTGTCATAAACCTCTTCCCTAATTCTAGAATATTATTAATGCACATTGAAGTAGCAATTGCAATACAATGTGTTTTAGTATTTACCATTTTATAAGCATTTTTACAAAGACATCAGACCTTTTTAGAAACATAGCATCACTTAGGCCATTCTTATCTTTTGTCATTTAAACCGTATTTTAAGTAACATATGGATTGCATGACAAAGAACAAAAATATTTTGGGACTAAGAATACGATTATAGTTATATTTAATTCCTGAGGACAAAGTGTGCTTTTGTAAGACACACATACTCATTCTTGTTGTACCAGTCCAGCATTATTTCTGATGCATTTATATTCCAAGAATAAGCAGAACAGAATAATCTAGCTATAAGCATTATCTTTATTTTGGTGCCATAAAAAAAGAAAAAGATAATTGCCTTTTTAATACCAATGGTAACAGCAGCTATGGTGATAATATTTCAGCATAATTCTTATGTTTTATTTATGTTAATATAAGCATACCATAATGAACACTTACAAAACAAATATTTATCATCCGAGCCTCTTTGCGCAATCATTAATTTCTATTAATAGTGCTAGCCACAAAAAAAATTATTTTGAAAGAAAACCAGCTATTTAATCATAAAAGAGCTAACAGGGTGTTATTGGAGTAATTTACCTAATTGATTTATGAAAGTATTGCAGACTATTTATTATTTAGCTAAACAAAACAAGACAAAAAATTAAGTTTTAGGACATAAATGCCCCTTTCAATCTGTTTTAAAAGTTTTTGTAAACAACTACTTAGATAACATCCCTGGTTTGGGGTTTTTTGACTCTTTGTTTCGGGGGTATACATGTGTTCATTTAAATTTTGTGTCATGTAAACATGAAAGAACATTAAAGCAGCCCATTGAAGTACTTTCTGATTATGCTTTTTTTCCTTTCTGATATAAAAATAATTTATTTGAATGGGCACTACACTAGGAATCCATGATGCTTTAAAAACGGTCTCTAACCAATGTGCTTTTGCTGGACTAGCAAAGTAGATAAATACTTCCTATGTAAAGCTTGCTGAATTTTTCCTAACTACTTGTATGGGACATTGTCTCCAGAATACAGACAGAAGAATACTTATGTATTGATTAGTGTTTTAAAAGACATTTTAAGCAAGAGGAACCCTTAACCAACCTCCTGCTCTCTATTTTAATTCCTTGTACACAGATTTTACATACCTTAAAAAAAACAGGTATCCAAGTGAATATCCTCCTCATGTTATATGACTGTGAAATTAATTGCTAAAATTAATTGAACTGGCATTTCCACGTCTACTTTTTTTTACATCAGCAAATTAACTACACATCAGCTGTTTTAAATATATATTTGAGACAATTTAAAAATAATCTACCTGCTCCCTACTTCACTATTTTCACATTTCATAGACACAACGCAACAGTGCAACAGAGCAGCAGTTCACCGTTAAGTTTTACTAGACCATTACAAGTTCAGAATACTTGATCTGGTTTAACACAGATCATTACAAATACAAATATTATTTCAAAATAAGTATGCTGTGAAAGTTCTTTTAGACACAATAGCAGTAAGGACTTGCAGTTCATTAGTCTACAGGCAAGGAAGAGATTATTAATTTAAAGCCACTGGTGATTTTTCTCTCTCTAAGGTGAATAGATGTGGTACAGAATTTATTTATTTATTTTTAGAAAGAAAATTGGCTTGTGAAAGGCAGAAGCTCACCCTAATATTCAGGGCATGAAGAATTGTTTTTATTATTTATGATCCTCACCCCCTCCCATCACCTTTTTCTGCAAATGAGAGTTTTGGAAACCTCCATTATCGAAACAGATAATTATCTAGGTTTTGCAGTCTGAATATAATACCAGTATTTAAGAAGGTCACTGTCACCTTAGGTCCCAGTTTGCTGAGGGTGAAATTCAGCTTTTGGGAAAATTCCTGAAGCATTAGCTAACTTCTCTCTAAAACTACTAATGTGGACATAATTATGCTTTTAAATAATATCAACTTTGTGAAAACATTAAAGGGAGAGACACACTTCATTTATAACTGTTTGAGAGATGCACCACTTAGTAATATTGCTATGATTGTCTTCCTTGCAACACGGCTTGTTTTCAGTGTCACAAAGCATGGCCAAAGGTAAGACAGGCAAATTATAAGTTTCTTGCTTTCCTTTGTATTGCTTCCATGTATCTTTCAGGAGTAAACACTAGAAATGTGGCTAACTACCTGAATGAATGAAATACAGATTGTGAGAAGAACTGGCAGGTTGACTGTCAGCTGCTTTGAAAAGTCTCCCTCCCTCCTGTTATTTGTATTACTTAATATACCTTGGCGTAACTTAATCAACGGCTCCATTCCTCTTTCCAGAGGAGTGAATTTGAAAGAGACAATACCGCTGCAGCAAGTTCTATTTTTGCATATTTTATTTTACTACACCCCCAAATTATTCTGCTTTCGGATATTGATTCTTAGACCACTTGTTGACCTAAGAACTCACAGATGGTCAACAAAACTTCTTTACTATACCAAGTTAAAAATACTAGTTTGCACTTGGTTTGATATTAAAAGGCACGTGTCTGATGTGTCATCAACAACTACCACATACCACCGAAATACTATTGTGCATTATTATACTCTACAAAAGGCACATCCATAGGTTCAAAAGAAATGAGAGCAAAATATCTATTGACTATAATTGCCTTTTAAGATACAGTCTGCATCCCTGCCAGAGACACTTTGTCATTACAAGACCAGCACACAGCATAAAAACATTATCAGAAGGAAAGAATTAAGAACCCTGAACATTTATCTAGAGGAAGCATTCTGAACTCTCAACAGATGTCACTAATGTACCTGATTTACAGTAACATGTACTTTTACATTTTGTCATTCATATTGACTTTCCATTTGACACTCTCTAATGGATAATCAAGGTCAACTAAAACATAATCAATTAGTCTGCATTAATTGGTGGCCAGAACTACATTTTCCTTTTGATTTCCAACATATCCACGTACTGTTCATCTTTTGGCTTTCCCTGGGTGCCCCCCAGGCATGCTGCTTTCAGAGTAATTATAATGAGTTAGAATGTCTTTGTTCAACAATATTCCAGCAAATTATTATCCAGGAGGAAGACAGGCAGAAAACTCCCATCTCAGAAAATGCTGTTAAAGAAGGAAGGGGGAGGAGGGAGGATTTTTCTGCTGCAGCCACAGAGGGTTCCCCTTCACACACACCTGGCTAACACAGACACTGACTTAATCGGGGCATGGATAACAAAAAAATTGCTCCTTCTTGCCTTAAAGATGTTCAGAGAAGAAATCCATTTACATTTAAAAGATACAGGATGATCTGGAGTGATAGTAAGTGTCTATCGGATAAGCCAGTTTGCAGTTTACACATTTTGCTATTCTATGCCACACTTCTTTCCTACCTACCCTGATTAACCTACTTCTATCTTATATGACGTTATCCCTGGCATTCCTATTAACTTCAGAAACTTTTTGAATTTCTCTTTAAGCCTTATGAGAATCAGAACTAAACTTCAAAATAGAAATTCACATTTTCTCAGGATCAAATCAAGTCTTTAGTGTCAAAAAAAAGCTGTCTAGTCCTCATTCAGTCTTCTGAAAATACAACAGAAAGCTGTCTACATGTCTGACTTGCCACTGCTCTATTTTCCCTGACCTGACAGTCGTGTTCTGTTGCCATGTTCTATGTACTCTGATCCTTCTCTCATAACAGTGATGGATATAACCAGAAACTTGGTTCTATCACGAAGAGGTAGCATAATCCTCCAGTACACTGAATACTGCACTCATTTTGGGATTATTTGGGACACGGATGTTAAGTTATCAGAAGAATACATGGCAGTGACATTAGTATCTCAGCTTTTTCAGTGTTATCACTATTTCTATTGCCCCATTGACCAGTTAGACCAAAAGTTCCTTTAACTACCCTCACTCCCATCAGCTTCCAGGAATACCTTCATTTTAATAGTGCTCCATTTTAACTCAGTAAAGCAGTATCAACTTGTGTAGACAGCAATAACAACTTGGGAATGACTAGCAGCCACTTTCCTAGAAATATCACTCAAAGTGCAAAAAACATGCAAAGTTGAGACATCTCAAGGAAAAGCATGCAACTAATGGCCTCTGAAAGTCTGTCACTTGAAGGTAGTCTAAGACTATATTTTAAGGGCTTCGTACAAGTAGAACAATTATTTAGGTTGCTGCCATGGAGACATATACAGCTGAGAGAGTGATGGCAGATGTCAGGAAAAAGTAATGACAATTTTCTATGAAAAGGAATTTATTTGATAATTTTGATGATGTAGATCAGAGAATTTTGATTTTCGCTACCCAAGGAAGCCCCATGAAGTTTCATGATATTTATGCTACATCTCCCCGCAGCCATACACTGCAAAAAACTTTGGACACTATGTTTGAGTAGGGTGGAGACCCCAGTGCAGTGACCTTTGTCAGCAATTCTCTCTACAGTTCAATCCCCTTTCTTCTGCTGCCCCCACCAATATTTTCCACGTGTATGCTGCCTGTATTGAAATATACTCCCATGCAAAAGCATCCGATGTCAGCAAGAGGAGCAGAGCAAAACAAACATTACTTTGAAGCATGGTGTTTTGTTCCCTGTTGGCTGCACGTACCATTGGTAGTGCACCCTTGGGCTAGCAGGACTCTGAGGACAGAGGGTGACAGACTTTGTAGAACTTGTTCACCCATCCTTTGTGATTTTGAACAAATGCTTTCTTTACCTCTTAGCCATTTCAAAGAAATATCTTCCAACTGAGAGACTGAGGAAGAAGTTAATTAGCATTTAGCTGTCCCTTAAACCAGACACGTGAACTGCTGAAAATGCCAGGCTTTACTGAACATGCAATCCCATCTGAGATGTCCATGACCTTAACATCTCAAAATTAAGAACAGGTATCTTATTCACAGAATGATAACGTGTAAAATCACGGGACATTCCCAAGCCTTGCTAACAACAAGAGAAGCTATAGGGTTGATCTTTCCAGATTGAGGAAAAGGATTTTAATTTAACTTGATTTGGTCACCATAGCAACAATGACTGTTCAAGGTTTGCTGCTACAGAGACTCTTATTCTGACATACAAGATAGATGCACAATACCCACATCCACACCCTTTAGGCCAAATAAGAGAGGACAGAATCATCAATTGGCAACAAAGGAGTCAGAATTTCTTTCCAGCTAATACAAAACCCCACAAGCAAAAGTCAATGGAGGGAGAGAGGGAGACAGAGGCGCAACCAAAATGAAAAGAGGTATAGAAATACATCCTTCAGCTGATGAGAGAGACTCATCTCTGACAAAGTGTTATGCATTGTTTCTACACAACAAGAAAACCAGAACGACAGCCCAGCTGTGCACATAGAACAACTCTGCTGACAGTGGTTTTCCTCTTGCATAATCTTTTTATGGTCCCTTCGTTTCTCACGTCACTTTGTAGAAACAGATACTTCTCAGAAGTTCCTGCCTTCCCTTCACACCCAGCCTGCTACTCCACTGCAAAACAACAAATGAAGGCTTCTTCCAATACCGTGCTATACTGCATAAGCCACACCAAAGTATTGAGAAAAGCAAGTTTTGTCATCGCAAGGCAGGGAGAAAACAATGTTGACATGTCTAGCCTCATGCTGTGACTATGCAGCATCCTTTCTGCTCTTACTAAGGTCTAGGTTTCAAACCGTTCACAGACAAAACCACTATTATGTTCTTTGTTATAGGTAGGGTACCTGTCTAGATGTAATCTATTTCCCTATCAGAAAAGAGGAAGGCAAAGGAAACGGGAACTGCAAGGCTTGGGAGCTTATTCAGTATTAATGTTCAGCATCACTTGGACTTTGAAGCTGTTCTACCAATAAGTCCTCTTTAGACATTTTTGCAATTTTCTGCTCTGAAAAAACCCCACCAGCTTTTCTAGTTTACAAGTTAGACCTAAAAATACTTACATAGGTCTTTCATGCATTCAATACCTGCCTATATATTTACCACTTTTTTGCCTGCTATGTGCAAGTTAGCAACGATATTAAAGTTGACACTGTTCTGTTGAGCAATTTAGAGCTGACAACACTTAGGGAAAGCTTTCCCTAAATCACTTCCACAGAAAAGAGGAACAAGAAGAAAAAAGTCTCCACCTACTTTTGCAAGATTCAGTAAACCTGCTGTTTTGCCAGACATATTATTTACATTGAAACACAGACATAGAAAGATCCAGACAACAATGAAATTAAATAATTCCATAACAAATAGAATTATATTTACTTAATAAACCAATAAGGTAAGAATGTGCTGTGCCTGATTTGTAGAGGAGTTACTGCTATTATGAAACACTGAGATCATCATCATCATCATAGATGTTAGGGAAAAAAAATTTACTGAAAGAGTTGTTGGGGCCTGGAACAGGCTGCCCAGAGAGGCGGTTGAATCACCACCCCTGGATGTGTTTAAACAAAGGGTAGACCAGGTACATAGGGATATGGTTTAGCTCTAGGATGGGAACAGGTGGACTTGATGATCTTAAAGGTCTTTTCCACTCTTGTAATTACATGGAAAAAAAAAATAATTCAAAATTCCTTCAACATTCACTGCTGATTACCTTAGGAAATGAACCTACTGTACACACTAGCTGTATTAAAATTCCTGAAAACACTAAAAGTAAAAAGTTATGTCGTGAGGTGTTCAAGACCACATGCTAAAAGCTTCAGGCATCTTACTCATGCGAAATAAAGCTACATTTAATAAAATCAATTAATCTGTGGCATTAGGTCACACTACATAGCAAAACTTTGCCACCAAGTTCCAAAGAAAACAGAAAAATTTGCTGCATTTCCATAGTGCTGGAAAAGAATCTGAATGCAAGATCTGAGCTCCTTATTTTAATGGAAGATAAGTGAGGAATTCATAACTTTTAAGGAACTAATTGCCTATATCTTGAACAAAACCAGTAATTCTGTATTCCATATGTCATTTGTATTTATATATCCTACTATAACAAGCTAAAAGGAGAGGCCCTGAAGAACAAAAACAGTTGAGGCATATGGATTCATATTTTTTAAGCATGGAACTCTTGCTGCACCCATCTTCAAAATGGATCACATCATGAACAGTTTGTTGAAATGCATGCAAATTCTCCAACTGAGATTTGTGAACCACTTTTTGCCCTCTCCTGAAGACTGTGAAATTTGTTTGAAGATGTCAGACACATCAGACCAAAAAGTATTTGATTGCTGAGCAGAGCAGAACTGCCAACCAAAAGGAGAATTGCTAGAGAAATCATGTTGATTAATTCCTTTATTTAAAAGTGGAAGGCTTAATTCACCAAGCAAAACAATACTGAACCTGTAGTTGGCTTCATATTCTTTTACCTTATTAGTTTTCCCAATGCTTATGCACAAAAGCTGAAGCTCATTAGACCTAAAATGTGGGACAGGGATCTAGAATTATAAGAGGTTTGTTGTTTCAGGTTGAAGAGTTGGGAGGGGATGTTTTGTTTGGTTTTTTTTAGTCACTAAAGTAAGCTTCAGTACAATATTTTCCCTTAATTCACAGGCTTCTGTAAACTTTTAACAGCCTTTCATCATCAAAGCAACAGCCTAAAATCCAACTATCAATTTGAGAAGTCTTCTTATGTAATTCTTCTATTTCCTTTCTATTACAAGAACCAGATTCTGGGGCAAAAAAAGGTTACTTTCAGCAACATTTCCATGCTGAAACTCTTCAAGGAGGGCTGGGTACTATACTTTGGTGGATCAGAAGACAGATTCCCAGATTAGAACCTATTTGAACTACCAGAGTGCCACTTTGAATTACGACATCCCAGTTTTGAGACATTCTGGTTTTTTGAGACAGTGTGGGAGAAGAGTGATTTCTCTAGAATGCTGGTTTTGTGAACGGACTTCCTTGATGTGGGGTTGCTGTGGAATTTTTCTGGGTTGTTTTTTTTTTTTTGGTCCTGTCTAAAAGTTGTATCCATCTTCACTGATACAACTGAAGAATAAGTAGACATACTTGTAGACATTTCCACGAGTTACAGAGATTAAGATGTGGCAAGACTGCTCGAACTGTTACAAATAGGTGTCTAGCAAACTGCTAAAGCTATTATCTACACCAGCTAGCTAGCAACAGCAACGGTATGGCTTTTCATTGTGCAGTCATAATACACAGTTAACTGTCTGGACAATGGATTTAACCTGAAGAGTTTTGCAACCCTGCTTCCCGTCAAAAAGACAAATCTCTTTGTTCTCAGAACTATACAGAAAACATCATTAGCCTGAGCGTGTGCAAACAAAAAAAGAGAGTTACCTCAAGACCAGTCAGAAATCAGATGACAAAAGATGAAGCTCGGTTTTTGCCAAATGGTGAAAGATGAAACGTTGATCTTATTCTTTAAGATGTATTGTGTTTGAAAATAGGACAGAAGAAAGCTTTTAAAACTTTGTCTCCCAAGAAAGCATGTCTCATTCCTTCATTTCCAAAGGGATCACCTTCAAAATGTACGACATTTGATAGATCTTGTTCTCATTTACTGAAAACAAATGAAAGAAGAAACAACAAGGGAGAGGGACAGAGATGCCCTACATTACATACAGCTGATATTCCTTGCTAGCACAACTTTACCTGAAAAATACTTTGATTTGCTATTTTCTTTCCCAGGAGAACATTCTCCATATAGAAAGAGTAGCAACTAAAGATGTGTCAGCTACCAAACACCTGCAACTTTAAGTTCTTCAGAAAATAGTGGCAACAGACAGATAATTACCTACTTTTCTGTGCCTTTGTCTGTACTTAATCTTCACCCCTCCACACCCCCTTTAAAAATCTATATACTTTTCTTGAAGTTATCAGATCTACCTAGAAAAGCCTAAGCACTAGAAAATCGACAGAAAAACATCAGTGTGGCACTGCATAACAATTACCAAGCAAAGGTCCACTTAGTTGGGTTTCCTAACTTCCTGTTTCCCCACTCACAGCACCAGATGAAAGCACAAGGATTTACTATATAATACAGGATAACCTGCTGCATCACAACCTTCCTTTGTATTTCCTTCACTAGACTAAGAGGTTGACCACGAGATATGGGGCATTCTTAAAATAAAATGTAAGTAAAATATAAAAAGCTTGAAGTAAAATCGATAGAATCTGAGAGGAAAAATATGTTTCCATCCATTGTTAAAGAGAAAAATCTCATTCTGAAAATGACAGATTTTACGTCAATGTATAATTTTTCTCTATGGTTGCAAATTGTTTTCCTTCCAACAGGTGAGAAAAAAGTTCATACTGAAGTTGACACAGCACTCACTAGTCACCTCACTTAGGTTCATTTCTACTACTGCACCTAATAAGGTGAATCTTGCCTTTAAGAGAAGTCAAGTGTAGTATCCAGTCAAACCCTGTTCTACCGTATTTTTCCTTCACAGCTCTTGAAAACCTAACATAGACACAGCTTTAGAGAATTAAACTAAGGTTTAGAAGAAAAAAGTCAAGGCAAAGACTTGGGAACGGTACAGCTGCAGCATTTGTATGCATTTTCCTCCTCTTACAGCAATAAAAACATTAGAGAGAAAATGTTAAGCTACAGAAGGACCAGCTGGTCTGGAGGAAGATCAGCATGGCAGGGCAGGTTATACGACCCAGGGGAGAGGCACAGAAGTGAGGGATCAGCCCACTCCTCTCTGAATCAGAGCAGCTTCTCCTCCCTTGCCTTCTAATAAAAAGGAAGGCTATAACACTTCAGAGGAAAGAGAACGGAGGAGTAGGTCCACCCTGTTAAAAAAGCTTATATTTAAGAAAAGACTGAAAGTAAGATGCTAGCCTTACTTCAAGTATTTCAAAATTGATGTAAAAAGTGTAAGAAGCAAAAGACAGCATTTTCTAGATCACCTCAGTTTTTGTGCATATGTGAAAGGTACGTGGCTTTGCTGCTTTAGCAACTAAGTATTACAGTTCCAGAACAAATAGGTGTGTTTGGTTTACTTCCATATACATACTAATAGCCAAAGATACGAGACCACCTTAACCCTACAATTTCTTTCTCCCAACTTTCATTAGTTTACCTTTATTGTAAAATCTCATTTACAAATTCTAACAGAAACGTCTCATTAACTACCATTTTAAAATTACACAAATCAGGAGGGTGGTTTGGAACCAAATAAGTAATCTGAAAGCAGAAAAGGCAGTTAAACCCACAACAATAAAAAAAGCCCACCCAAACAAACAAGAAAAACACAAACAAGCAAACACCAACTGAGAATTTCAATACACCTGAAACATTCCACAAGTGCAGAACTGGAAGGCATTCAAGGCAGAATTCAGTCTTTAAGTCTTAAAGCCAACGCTTTAAGAATGTCATTACAGTTAAATCACTGCATAATCACAGAAGGAAATATTTCCAAGCACGTTTCCAACATGCAGTTCCCAGAAGACCTGTCCCAAACACGTAGGAATAAAAGCAAGACGCAGGAAATGTTTTAATTAGGCTGCTAACCCATTAACTTAACCCATCTGGGAAATGCTAGCAATAACTTACTCCATCTAAATTGTTTATTTAATTGTTTTACCTAGTAAAGGGCTGTCCTCAGCCCTAGCCCTTCACAGCTGGTCCACAACCTGTTGCAGGCACACAACTTGTCCCCCTTTCAAGTAGGTTAAAGAGCTGCAGAAGAGGAGTGGCCTCAAAGCTCCACCCCTCTCTCTCATTTCCTTAGAGCATTTCTAAACACTCATTCATATGTCACATATATGACCTAACTTCCCACCATCATACTGAATCTCTAAGCAGCTGGAAAGGAATAGCAGGAAGAATGGATTAAGGACAGGAGAAGGAAGAAAGAACTTTTATCCAATTTCAAAACAAAAGACAGGGTTTTCTAAGTACTCTTTCACTAAAAAGGTGATTTTAAGTACCAGCAGAAGAGACAGAACTTTTCTGGCACTCAAGCCATTGAAAACTTGCTGGCCAGAATGGCAAGGATACCCAAATACAGCAATTCAAGGTTACTCCAAACTAGTTAATTACTAAACACATGCCATTCATCAGTTCAAACATTTTCTACAGAACTTTGCTACCCCTCCTTGACAATATGCACAAACGAGGAAGAGAGAAACACCAATCAAATTATGGTATATATGTGCTTACTTACATATGTTTGCTACAGAGAGGCTTAAAAATCCCCAAATTGTAAACATATCACCACACAGGCAGGAGTCATCAGTATTTTCCCTACAGCAGCAACAAACCAGAGTAGGAGTTTGAATTTCCTCAAGCAATTTACAGCAGTTGATATCAATGCATTAATGCTAAAAGTCTGTAGAGATTTCTGCTTGTCTCCCAGAAAGCTGACTAGAAACAAGTTAACAGACCTCTTCCAAAATAAATTATATGTGAAAATGAAGCAGTATTGAGGTAACTTTTAAATTATAAGTGCTGTGGCTAAATATGGAACAAGTGCGTGAAGGGATCTGTTTTGTAATCAAACACTTGTGATCTCTTAAGTTCTATGGGGAATTGGAATGGAGGATTTAAAGGTTTATTCCAACTGTGAGGCTTTGATCTGCTAAGACGACATTTTAGAGATGAATCTGAAAAGGATTCAGTTCAGTCCACTTTTTTGTGTTCATCCATGTTCTGCTGCCTAATAAAACCCGCATGTGATAGAAATGCTTGAGAAAAGAAAGGTTTGTCCATCAAATCTAACATAGTATCCTGGATGGAAATCTGCTATACAAAACATGATAATATAACAGAGCTTGACATCTTCAGCACGTTAAGGTTTCTTTCTTAATATGATTATGTTCTTGCAGAAAAGGAAGATTACAGATAAAAGAAGGAATTAGAAGTAATATTTTAGTTAGCTTGTTTATTCCTCCCCCCACTGCTCTAGATTCTGAAGTGTTTTCCTATATGAAATAATCAGCAGATTGTGAATCAAATTTCCAAAAAAGAAAAAAAATCTTGTGTTATGATCTTTCAATCTGCTATGTTTTCTCCCAAAATTGAGCTTCTTTAAGAGAAGGAATACCCAATATCTTCATATATTGATCTACACCTAAGCTACTAAAAACCCTCTTGATTTGTTTATTTGAAATACCCTTAAAGAAACAAAACTCAACACAAACACACACACACACACTCTCCGCCTCCTCCCACAACCAAACTAGATTATCACATGCTGGTGACATTATACTGCTTCTGGAGAAGCAGCATAACTTCATATATAAGTGGCAATTAGAAGGTTGCTTGCTAAGATGTTCTTACTCTTAAAACAGTAAGACTGTGTTTAAGTAATGTAGAGAAATAGCAAGTGTTCTAGGTGCTACTCAAAGGCTCAAAAATCACTGCCTGCTATCAACATTAATTCTCTGAAAAAACTGAACTAGAAGGATTTTGTGACATTTAAAAGTGACTTCATAGCCCAGACAGCTTAGTGGTCACGACACAAGGCTGATAGTTTTCCAAAATAGCAAGAGAAGCTCAGAAGTTTTATTTTACAGAGGTAAACCTTGCTCTTATGAGAACAAGGCTTACACAAGACAGTAAGGTAATAGAGAAGAAAAATCAGACAACTGCAGCTTCTGCCGATGCAGGGGGCGGCAAATGCTCAATCTCCAAGTTCCAAAACAAAGCAAGTCACTGAGGGGAAAATGGATCAGAAAACAGCAACAGAACAATGCAAGCTCTGAACCCTGTTGTTAAAGCTGTTGAAATTTTAAGTTGTACATAATATCCTTTAGAAACATGCCTTTGGTTTTGTACTGAAGTATGACACCCTACAATGGGGAATAAGTTAGTCTAAAGGCATATTCCATCAGACAAATGCCTACTACAACAGGCATGACTATATGGCCGTGTAATACATAGATCTCTTTGCGTTCCTGGACAATCTAATTGCTAGTTTCAAACTTCCTCTGACTGCCACAATGCTGTCCTTGCCTCCCTTTCCTTCCAAACTGTAATCAGCCCTTGTCATTAGCTGCTTAGTAACATAGCCCTGTGCATTTACTGGCCTTCCATAGCCTTCCTTCAGCCTGTATTATTCACTCCCATTTTCATCTCTCTCCTCCCCTGTCAAGTTCTCATACTACTACTGTTCTTTTAATTATGTTATCTGCCCTGTCATCTAACTTTAGTTAACATTAGTGACAAATTCTCAGGTTCTATCTGTATTTCAGCATTTTCTTGTTTAGAATAGTTGCCATGTCTCTCAATGAAAGTAATTTTTCAAAAAACTAAGTTAAAAGGTAATAAAGAGTTAGGAAGGATCATCATTAGCTTTACACCTAAAGAGAAGTCATAGAAGGAGGATCAGGTAAAATTTGAAGTGACAGACTATTATTTCAATGAATAAGGACAATAAGAAGCTGCTCTTAAAATAGTACAGAAGCATCTGAAAACCTTTCAGCAGTCTTTTTAAGCTTCAAGGAATGGTACAGATCAGAGAATACAGACCAAGTCAATCCTACAGAATAAGCACAAAGGCAAGAACATGAACTATGAACAGACTTAAAAATCTTAGGTCTGTTATCATTTTACTAATTCTGTAACCTGTTTGTATTTCCCAGGGATAGTAGATAACTGCAGGAAAGGATTACAAATCCTCAAATTGCCTCTCCATGTTCCTGCTGCCTCTCTAACCTCTAAATACATATATACACACACAGACAAATTGTTACTTCAGCATCTCAACTAGACCCCATGTCACAAATTATTTTATGAGTATAAAAACCTTATTGCTTTAAACACATCTCAATTCCATCAAATGTAATTTCAAGGTTACAGGCTTTGAGGGAAGAGAAGAAATAAGACAATAAAAGGGGAAAAGAAAAATCTATAGACTGAAATGCCTCAGCAATAGCTCAGACCTTCCTACAGAAAGTTTTTACTGTAGGAAATCATTGTAGAAATCATTCAACCTTGTACATTGCTCATACAACACACCACAGGCTGTCAGGATAGCAGGGGGCAAGGTGCAATCATCTTCCTTCCCTGTAACCTCCAGTGGAAGCTGAATGGGACTGGAGGGTTGGACTACAAAACTGCCACTGCTTTGCATGGGTAAAACAACTCTAGTTCCCCCTTCTGCCCTGCCCTGCCCTCCCCCCCCCTCCCCGACCCACTCACTAGTTTATTGACAAGAAATAGAGAAAAGTTAAGTAACTGTTCTGAAATGGTACTATGTTGGGGAATCTAAGTTGAGATAGCTCTGTGTCCAGCCTTTAGAAACTCATGGCTCCACCCTAAAACCCCTGTAAGTCCAGTGTTATCAAAACGGAACCGCTGCTACCAGCACGTGGAGTTTTTTGGTGGGTTGTTTTTGTGACTGCACAATGTTGTAATTGGATAAAAAAAATGTGAAAAAGTACTGTGAGAAATGCAAGTCCAACTTTGTAAGTCTGCAATACAGTTTACAGTCTTGATTATGTATATAAAACCATACAAGCTCAGGTCAGAAAGTTAAGTTTTCTAAACTTCTTCTGTACAGTGTGGGTACATATATACTCATTTCAGCTGGAAAGTAGAAAGTCTAAGCAAATTTTATGGAAAAAAATAATCTTAAATGTATGAATTAGCCAAAGTATTATGAAACCATTCTGTTTTAAGAACTGCATGTCAATCATTTGAGAAACATAAAATACTGGGGCTTGTCTATAAGAAACAATCAAGCAAAGGAAGCCCAGTGACTCTATTCAATGCATCATTGTCACACAAACTACTCTAAATGAAAATTCTAGGTTTAGGAGCTCATGTTTCCATGTATATCATCTCACGATGTTACACACTGCATTAAAGTGAAGGTTTATGTTTTAAAGATCAATAAAAAACAATCAGGAGTTTGCTATGAATCACTGTGCCTGAAGATACTTGTAAAAAGTCTTAGATTTTTCTGAATATGTGCAGTTCAAGCGTGACTTATTTTATTCCCTCTCCAGTTGAGACACAACAGAACTAGTCGCAGTGGGCAACAAATATTTAACATGCTGCTTTATCAGAGGCTTGTCATGGGAAATAACTTAAAGTAATTTATTTAATAAGATTGCCATGATAGCCAATAACGTATCAACAGGAAGGTTGCTCTTTTGACTAATTAAAACTAAGGCTTTTGAGACCTTCCTCCACCTTCTCCAACATGCCTTCAAAGCATGAGACGAAGAATCTTTCCGAGGTTGTTTACTAAAGGTAATTTGATAGAGTTTTGAGCTCTACTAATGAGCTCATGTGTCTTGCATATTAAATAATATGACAGAATAACTCTGGGAATACAGAGTCCTTGGGTGTTGGGCAGCATAAAGAACTGATCTTATAAAGGTCCACTCACTCCATGTACACATTGTGATTTGGGAAGTATATGTTCCCACTACTGCATGTTTGACCACTTTGAAAGTGACAGCAAGTTTTATTTTTAAATATGCAATTTATGTTCAAAGTGTATTTTACTGTAGATATAGTACATAATATTTACCTTAAGAGTTAAGTATACACTTTATTTTTCTTTCTACTTATAGTATGAGCTTAAAAAACCCAACAACCAACATGGTTAAAGAAAGAAGTTAGGAAATATTTAAAATTACATCTATACTTAAAAAAATAGAAGTTTGCTGATATAGTCATCAACAGCTTTCAGGCCAAAAGACACTGTTCCAAAATGCTGCTACAGTAGGTTTTCCTGACTTAACATAACACACACTGATCTTGCCTGATCCCACATGCCACAAATACTTCACACCTCTACACATGGAAGTTGTTTTTAAAAAACAAAAAAGTTTCATGGTCAGATGATTTGTTTCCTTTTGTGATGCTGTCACCACATGGAGAAGTACACATTAGAATGCATAGATAGGACTGAAAATTATGAAGGTTTAATTAAGATCCTGATGGCATAAACTTTACATATCAACAACTTTCCTGCATGACCACAGATAATTTTTCTTATAAAGTTGGGATGAGGGAGGAGGAGAAGGAAGAGAATATAGTTCTTGAGTTTTACTTGGAAGTTATATCAAGTATGACATCTCAAGGAATGAAAAGGCCCTAAACTCTTCCTTTGAAACACGACATATTAATCAGTCATTAATTCATTTTTGCCAAGGAGGCATTAAAAAAGTGATTCTGAAGTTGTTTTCTCTTATAATTGCCTAAAAAGGAAGGATATCTATAATATTTAAATAGTGCCATGTTTATATTACATATTTTTCTTCTCTAAACATAATTATATTCCACAGCTAGTTAATGTTTTAGCAATTTGTTCTACTTTAAAAAAGAGACTAAGGCTTCCTCAAAAAAGAAAAGAGGTAAATGGGCAGCAATTGTATTTAATGTCTCAAACAAAAAAGGAACTACTTTAAGAATGTAAAGACAAAAAAAGCTGTTTTAAAAAAATTATTTCAGAATCATTAAGATAGTTTGCCAGGTAATTAAAAAAATATCTATCTATGATTAACTGTTAGCTAGAACATTAACTGTTTCATTGAAATCTTGCTAAACTAATTCCTGTAGCAGTCCATTCAGAGCTCCAGCATAAGAGGCACTACATGCATTTAAAATGAAAACAGCTACAATTTAAAGACTTTGTCTGCTGAAAAGCCAGACCGATATTACTTTTCCTGCTTTTTTAAGTAAAATTAAATAGACATGAGGGGAAAAAGGCATCTCGCCTCCAAAATGAAAGATCTCCCATTTGTTCTTTCCACAAAATATGTATCCAAACACAAATTTTAAGGGGTACTATTCCTTTTCAGATTGAAAATCTTTTTTTTCCTTAATAGTTTAGGTGTCTGAAATGCCTAACAAAGATTTTTTGTAGTCAAACATTACAACCAGAGTGACAGATTTTTCCAGAAATTTTTGCCTCCAATTTTCCCAACCTTTTACGTTCACCTTCTACACCCTTTTTCAAACATAGAAAAAAGGCAAAAGCTGTTGTTGGAAAAAGTTAAAGGGTTAGAAAAAAGCAGGTTTCAGTAAGTTAATTTTTGACTTTTGAAGTGGAAAACATCTTATGTGCTCTTTCTTAATATTTTCTCCTCTCACCCTCAAAAAAATTCCATCAATACATGACACGTCTATTTCAAATCATTACTAAATTATATAATACTAATTCACTTAAATTTTTTTTTTGGTTTGAAAACTTATACAAGTTCACTGTCTCACTTCACCAAAGGTATCTTTCCACTTTACCTGAGCCATTTCAAGTCACTGACAGTCAAGCAAAATGAGGGATTTGTGAAAGCAACAGGAAAACATATTTCCAAGGTCGTTCAAGTTATTTTATTTCCCAAGGACTTTATTTCTGAAGAGTCTACAAGATGCCTCTGTTGTTTTTCTGAAATGGTAACATACTGGAAAACATTCAGCTACCACAAGCCCTAGTTCCAAACAGGGTCTGATTTTTTTTTTTTTTTTTAAATGCAATTCTCAAGTCAATATTGCTTCAGTTCCTCTAGATGGTGATGTCTGTATTCTATCATAACATACTGGATATTCCATGTTTTCTGACACAATACCTAGAGCTACCATCTCCTGCACCTGCCTTTAACGTTCTTGGACTACTTGAGTCACACACATCATGCAACTATACAAGTGGGAATGACATGCTCAGCCCATTGCTATCACTCCATGGGAATAGTTCTGGTATTCTTTGGGGACTGACTGAAGAATGGTTAAAGAAATAGTGATGGAATAACTATTTTTTTGGTAACACATTTATGCCAAAGTGGTTTTTGTACCCTATTTTTAGCCCACGTCTCCAAACCGTAGTGTGCTTAAATAGAGGATAAGAAATGCATTTACCTAGTCACTCATAAAAAAATATTCTATGATATAAATTATATGAAAGGAGAAGGCAGCACAACCGAAGAAAAACCCAAACCAACAAAAACTTACACCAGGGAAAATAAATAAGGGGTTTTGCTTGATTCTTTAAAAGCACATTCAGCATATTTACTACGTTCATATTTTGAAACAAGGCAGTGAAATAAAAGCAACAACTTTACTAGAGGCTTTACTCTCATTATGTCAGAAGGTACATGGCAGACAGCTTACTAATGCACATTCTATAAGGAATTATATACTGTATGGAAATTTTCCAGAGGAAAAATTTACCTTGTTGTGATTAGTTATGATTTCTAAAGCTCAAAAATTATTTCTATGTCCTTTAGGACATCAAATAGCACATTTTTTCCCCCACATTTTCTTTTTAAGAACTACTCTGGAATACCAAATCATAAATCAGAATGTTGTTTGTAAATAGTTAGCAGAGTTTCAGAAATTCACAACATTTAAACTGCCCCAATCCATCTCCCAGCAAATGCTTGGTTGAAACAATATAGCTGTGTCTACAGCATCTGAACAATAAAAGCAAGAAACAAAGAAAGAAAGAAAGCATTTCAATAAAGAATATTAGAAGCCTCTATATTGTCCCTATCACAAATCCCACATTCCTCTTTAGACAGACAAATGCTCTCAATTTACTTACTGGCCAAGAACCATCTGTTCATCCCTCCTGCTCCCTCCTCCCTCGTTTTCCTTTTTTTTTTTTAAACAAACAAACAAAACCACACCTAAACCCCCTAAAAAACAAAACTCCTTTCTTTTCAGCCACACAGCTTGTGGTAATACCTCTACATAGAGGTATCCTCAAGACAAGAGTAGCAGAAGACATTCCATTTATTTCACAACTGACAAAACATGAGCAATAAGGATTCATAAATGACCAAAACTAGTTCTTGAATAACATTCAATTGAGTCCATTATGGACACAATAGAAGTTCAGGATCTGGTGCAAGCAGACACATGGTCCAGCTGTATGTGGCAGCTAACTCTCATAATCCTGTTTCAGAACTCTTTATTGCCTCAGGCATTACTATCTGTTAAGCCTCAACCAAGAAGTCGAGTTTCTAGCATTTCCTTCTTTTGTAACAGGAGTGAGCAACTCCTGCTCCTCCTTGAATGACTCCGAAGGTCATTCACCAAAAGGGGAAATAAATCAAGGAAACTTGACTCTTTCTAAAGTTTAAATTCTGTCATAATAAAGTCCTGCTTCTTTCTGCCACACATCTAGAGGACAATCTAAAGCAGCTATGTCTGTTCATAGTGCAAGAGGTGAAAAAATGAGGAGTTATTTTCTCCATTCACAGGGAAAGCTAGCCTGTCCATTCCTGTAGTATTCAGGGTGCAACATTGATGCCATTTCCCATTTTACTGGGCTTCAGTAGGAATGCCTGTGCTAAACTGATAAATAGCTGATAAAGTTATCCAGACAGCTGCAGCTGAATTTCAAAAATCTTGTGTCTGCTACATAAAAATAAGGGACTTAGTGTAGCATTTATTAGCAACGATACATCCTTAAAGTTACATGGGATATTAGCTTGCTTGAGTGCTTCTAGTTCAATCAAGAGAGGAAAGCCATAGGAAACAAAGAAGAATGTGATCTTGATAAACCACAAATCTAATAATTTAGAAATTTCAGGTTATTTTCTTAGTTTCCTATATTATCACTTCTCAAGCCTCTCTAACTGTGACAAGAATGTTGATATATTAATGTGTGTATATGTACATTAATAATCTAGGAAATAAAAGTCAGACAGATATTCTACAAAATAAAATTTAGTCTGAATATGAGGAGAAGAAGAATATTATATATTATATTACATATACACAGATTGCATTTCAAATGCCATATTTTGAGCATACTTACAGGACACCTGATTTTTAAAAGATCTAATGCAAGCAGACAGCAGACAGAGACTTTACGGTCATTGCTAGTGTGTGCAAAGCAAATTACAAGAACCACTCACAGAAACTCAAAAGCTTAAGTATGTTCACAAAAACATTTCTCAAATCACTCTGGGTAAACCTATCAATTAAAAAAGGTTCTAAAACTATTCTGAAAATAGAGTGTGCACATGTGGAAACAAGTCCCCTGAGGAATGAAATCTTTGCTTTTAACGTAATAAACTCAGTTCTAATTTACATGTTTTGAATACTATTTCTGTAACTATAGCATTAAAGCAGTTAAAGTGAGCAAATACTGAATGAGTACAGCAGAGAATGTTTTTCAAAAGTAGATAGAGTTAAACATCCACATCATGGATGTAGCGTACATGAGACGTCAGATAAGGTGTAAGTTGTCCAATCACTTCATAAATGTTGCCATGCAGGAGTCTACTAGAGAAAGCAAAGCATGAAGTCTCTCAAAAAAAATATCAAAACTACATTGCTTTTGCAGACTTCTAAAAAGGAATATCCAAGAAAACAAACAAACCAACCCCTCCAAAAACCTACACCAGCATAATAGTGGGCAATCCCTTATCTTTTAAAGAGTTATACAGATAGAAAGAGGGAAGAAAACCAGGAAACTTCATCTATGCCTTTCCACATCTAGCCCTAAATTCCTCAGTTAAACACATCAGTATGCCAGAATCTTTAACTATCACCAGTTGTGTTTTCACCTTGTCTATATGCAGCTGTTTGTATCTTCTGATTTAAGAAAACATGTTCCAAGTCAGTTTAAGAGCAAAGCAGCAGTCTTTTCTTCTAAGAACAAAAATTTCACTTGAAGATCCTTACTAGACATTTCTCTATATTTAAAAGGTAAAATTCCTTTTTGAGTACTGCACTGAATTCTCAAAGTGTGGAGTATACGTTGAGTTGCATCTCACAGAAAAACACTGGGTTTGTTATGCTCTATGTCACAATACCATTATGTATTTAGACTTCAATTGTTTCCTTAAACCTATGTTGCCAGAAAATAGCTTTCAGGATTTTGTTTGGTTTTCTGTTGTTCTTATGTTTTTATGCTTTTTATTTGGTTTTAAAGTTTTTCAGTTCACGAACTGAAGGCCTGAGTAAAGTAGATCCCACTTCCAGTGCCTACAAAATATGCTTTTAATAGAAGTTAGGCCCAAACCTTATTATAATAACGAAATTAACTGCCTTTAACTCAAAGGGCATCTATAGACTTGCACTTGGAGACCTGGTGTGCCTAGAAATCTGTTCCTGTTCACAGATAGAGGTTCCCCAGAGCTCTGTAGGCACATCTACACTCTCCAATAGTTTAGATCCTCACTGCATTCCTAAATACTGATCATTGAGATGGATTGTTAGTTATAATTTCTAGCCATATTTGGGATGAAGTCTTTTAATAATTTCACCCAGGAAATACTTGATGAAGGCTATACAGACACTCTACCACAAGTTCTGACTTAATGGTCCACAACTGTTATTCCAGAAGGCTTCCAGCTTCAAACATTCCCATATGTGTCACGCTACATTGCAAGTGATCAATATGTATCTTCAGTGTGCTGTAAGACTACACTGATGGGTTGTAAACAGCCCTCAGATGATATAAAGTACTGTGAACTAAAACCTAAAAATAATAAAACCCCCTTGCATATGAAGATGCATAGGAGATGTTTAAAGGCCATCAGGTATCACTGGAGGCTTATAGGAGACCGAGAATCAAATGAAAGTGTAAATGCAGGCTGAAGCTTACCCTTAGCAGCATTGCCATAATCCAGTTTGCCTCGAAGCCGAAGATCAAGCCCCAGAGCATGTCTATTGAGCAGAACAGATATAGAGCGTTTCTCACATCCCAGATCAGGAAGAAAAACCAAACAAAACCCACCATCACCAAAAAAACCCCAACACACCCTACTTGAGCAGAGCCATAATTTTTATCTTCTGAGAGTCTGTATTCAGTAGTCTCTCAGAGCAGCCCAACCACTACTAGGACAGACAAGTCATAAAATGAAGTCAGAACTTTTTCCTCATTCCTTTTGAGTGATGAGGAGGATAGATAAGCATTATATATTCACCGCATGTATTGTACATGTTCCAGATAAGTACAGTACCCAGTTTCAGTTTCCACTCCCCCAGTCTGAGAAGGTTGAAACCTGTATCTTTAATCAGTTATATTCTTATCTACTATCTTATTAGAAATTAAATTCTAAACTATCACTTCCTAGAATACACTGCTGATCCACTTTTACAACACCAACTGTGCATATATGCCCTACTCTGAACTACATGTGTGGTATCCAGCTTCATATTTGAAAATACATTCAACAGAAGAGCATTTGTGTGTTTTCATGAACTTATACTTGGGTTTCTATTCTGTATTTTTACTGTTTTCAATTTCTGACTTCTCGGATGATTTCAGAGGTAACTCTTCTTTCAGCTTTTACTACTCAACCACGTCTGCTTTACCAAAGTCTTAAACTGTGCAAGTAAAACAGTTAGAGCAACTTAGTGAAATTCCCCAACAGGAAAAAGGCACACTTTGGCAATGTAGTTAGTAGAAAAAACTTGGGAGCTCTACAGACAGTTCTCAGGTGCCAGGGAAGAACTAGCCATCAGTAGAAGAATGCAACACAGAAAGCAGTTGCGCACTTGAAAGCCTGGAGGTACTCAGTTGGTGCCCTCTTAGGCATCAGAGAAGGTCAGATTCTTTCATTTTACATACAAAACTGACTTTAACCATCAGTTAAAACTACAGTTGATAAAAGAAAAGTCAACAAAACCTGAAAATATATTTTTTCTTCCTGCTTTTTTAGGTGTGCAGAGCAACTGACATGCTTTAACCTGGGTAAGCAGCTAAAACTACCACAGAGCCATTCTTCCCCTACACCCCTTCCTAGTGGGATTGAAGAGAATTTAAAATGTAAAAAGCCCCAAACAGAAAACAAAACAAATCCTAATGGTATGAGATAAAGACAACTTAACAGGACAAAAAAGGAAGATAATTATTACAGCCACAGTAAGAATAATAAAAGAATATACATAAACCAAGTGATGAACAGCACATTTCTCACTCCCCAATCTGACGCTCAACAAATTCCTGAGCTGCCCCTTCCCTCAGTCCACTCCCAAGTTACATATCTAGTATGCAATATCCCTTTGGTTAGTCTGGGTCAGCTGCCCTGTCCATGTCCCACAAATCAGTGTGTTATCAACATTGTTCTCATCTTAAATCCCAAACACAGCACAAAATCCCAAAGCAGATGCTAGGGATTAATTAACTCTATGCCTGCTGAAACCAGGACCAAGACATATCTATCTTGCCACACGGGAAAGGTTTGGAATGGTGCGTTAGCTATGCATTATTAGGAAAATTCAGCCTACGTAATAGCATTGGCTTCACATTAGAGAAGAAAAAAAAAAAAGGAAAAAGAGAAAGAGATTTGTACTTTTGAAAACCTGATTCCAAATATTTACAAGACTAAAGTAATTTTATAGGCATTGAATGAATTGAGGGCAGGTGGTTTTTTTGTTGTTTTAGATATAAAGTTCTGTATTAAAATGAATAACATACTTTATCAGGTCAGGGTTTATTTTTGATAAGAAAGTATTTTTTTCCTTCTCTTTTTCTCCCCAGTAAAGTGATAAACCAGGAACTTCTTGGGGTAGAGCTAAATAGTCCAAAGCAGTTCATGGTTTTGTCTTGTGTTCAATACTCAGTCCATGTATTTGCATTGTTGATTTATTTCAATATTAGAATTTGCTAAGTAGGGATGCTGTCTAACTTTTAGCTAGTACTTCAAGCGATGCTTATAAGTAACTGAACCCTGTGAAGTTGCCAAAAGAGAAAAAATCTTACAGGCTTATTTTCTATTTAATGAACTGTGAGCAGTACAAATATTAAACAGACTATCTTCAGTATATTATGAACAAAGACTCAAAACACTGAAAAGAAAGCCAGCACAGTGGCCTTGAATACAATATAAGGGCTTGTTTGCTTTTCTCAAAAAAAAAAATGCTTTAAGACCAGGAAAATTATAAGACACAACACCATTTCTAAATAAGAAATACAAGTAAATCTCTCACACAGTCTAAGACGTCTTTCATTTATATTATCATGCTACAGTAAAAGAATACCTTATAGGTATTCTATGGGTCATCATGTGACCAGGCAAATCATAAAACATTTGTAAATGCTTGGAAATAAAATGCCAAACCCAATTAGAAAGCAAACAACTTTCAGAGAAAAACAGAAGGGAAAAAGAATACAGCTTTCACTAAAAATCCTTGAAATCACCTACTAAATTATATTTCCCCAAAATTACAAGCAGTAGTATCTTCTGTAGAGATTTACTGTGGTGTTAATTTGTACGAAACTGAAGTTGAAAAAATAATTTTCAAACATCAAATTAGAATTACAGATGCAGCCAGCCTCCAATAGAGGCAGAGATTTTAATGTGTTGTAAGTAGCCACAGCTTTAAGCTCCTCTGACCCTTTTTGATTTGAAGTTTCTTTTACTACCAGCTATTATATCACCAGGGTTGGAAAATGTTCTGTGCAGGCAGTGGGCAGAATGCTGATGATGTAATTCATGATTATGTAGAAGGAGGTTGTAATTCCTGACTTTTAAAAATAGCACCAGCTAATTCCCCCATGACCTCTTTGAACCAGTGGAAGATGCTGAAGGAGATATCTTCATAGTTAGAGTAATTAGGAAGCTCAGGGATAGGAATCTCTCTAGAGGGTTATCTTCATTTTATATTGTACTATTTATACTGCAAGTTTTAATGCAACTAATGATTCTTTTTTTACACACCATGATGTATCAGCTATGAGATTGCTATGAGGAAAGAGAGGGGGAAAAAATACCAAAGCAGGTGGACTCAAAAACATGGGCTGCCAGTACCTAGCAAGGCTAAGTCTTCCACTGTTGCAATCCAGGAAGAGTGTTTTAGTGAGTAATAACCACAACTTGCAGCCTGGCATCAAACCAAGTCAATAAATAAACTAGTTAATAAAATACAGTATTTGTCAGTGTTCTCTATAAGCCACAAAGTAAGAGTACTCTGCAGTAAGGAAACTAAAGCAGTCACTGATAGAAATGCAATACCAGAGAAACAGAGAAAAGCCCTATACACAGCAATAAAAATAGCACGGACCTTTCAAGAGACTTTTTTACTATGATTCAGTTTCAGTTATGGCACTAGCTCCATAGTATCATCATCCTCAATTCATATTCCTTTATGGAGTAGCCAGTAGTGACTAAACTGAACTAACAGAAATGTGAGCCCATTTCAGGCAATGAAAGGGTGACATAACCCTAATTATGAATTAAACATATGTTGGAAGTAACTTGTTGCAGGGAAATAAACATAGATGGACTGAGACCCAATGTATCCCATACAAAATAGCTTTTTCTTTCCACAAGAAATGCCTTTCTAAAGGCTATTTTGTCATCTTTTTATGAAGACAGTGTATGAAGTCATTTTAGGATTCAGAGCAAAATGGGTGATCAAATCCAGGCACTTGTTATGATGGGCATCACATTATGGAAGTCCTTCATTAAAAGCACCGTGGTCCATCAAATGTGACCACTTACATTTACTTTGCCTTTAGTGGGTTTTTTACCTTTGTTTGTTTGGGGGAGTGGGGGTCTTGGATCATGTGTTTGATTTACTTTAGTGCTTATTTGTCTTTTTACTGAAAAAAAACCCAAAAGCACATTATGAAGAGTTCTAGATGCACTAGTGTAGCTGCACACCTCCCATAAATGCAACCCTGCATGCTCCCTCCCCAGCTTCTGTAGCTAGAGTTCATTCTTTAAGAAAAGCTGTGTCTCTCTACATTTGCACATTCCATGTGACCTTCATGCACTTTACCACATCTCGGGCACCTGTCTGTAACTGTCACTTTAATTTGTGTTGAATATCTAGAAGACATAGCATTGCCAGACTTGAACAGAAAATCACTTTTCCAATTTCAAAAACTTTTCTGTGTTGCAGCAACATAAGAAGGCTCATCAGGATTCTTGTTTCTACAAATAAAAGAGTCCTGTGTTAATATGGCTTTGTATGAAGTAAGAATTTGGGAAATCTGTGAGCTGGAAGCAGAGCGCTCCCCACTCAATAGTAAAAAATAAAAAAATTAAAAGTGCTCTTAGATTTAGAATTATTGAGAAAAATGTTAACAATTCTACCTCTGTGGTAGTGAATTATGTCAGGAACTATATGGAGCATCTTTGCAAAATTCCCTTTTATCATTGAACATTTTAGGTTGGAAAGAACTTTTAAAGGCTATCTAGTCCAATCCCCATGCAGTAAGCAGGGACATCTTCACTAGGATCAGGTTGCTCAGAGCCCCATCAAGCCTGACCTTTAATATCTCCAGGGATGGGGCCTCCACTACCTCTCTGGACAACCTGTTCCAGTGATCTGCCACCCTCATACTGAAGAACTTTTTCTTAATATACAACCTAAATCTCCCCTTTTCTAGATTAAGGCCATTATCCCTCATCCTATTGCTACATGCCCTCATGAACAGTTTTCCACAGCTTTCTTATAAGCACCTTTCAGATATTGGAAGGCTGCTATAAGGTCCCTCATGGCACAGACAGCATTCCAGATTTTAGATTTGAGATTCCAGAATTTAGATTTGAACTAAATCTAAAGCACAAGCTAAAGGCACTGAACACCCTTAATTTCATGCCTCCCACATATATATGCTATTCTGAGAATCAAGATTTTAGCTAGTGCACTAGAGAGTTGCCCCACTGAAATTAATAGTCTTTGCCACACCCACTTAAGGCTTTGCCTTTGTATAATAGCTTAAAATCAAAGTTAAGGTTAAGTACCTACAGCCCATATCACACACACAACTTGACAAGAAAGAACACCATGTTATAACAGTAACACCCAAACATCAGGCTATTGGCACCTATTACTGTTTATGGCTACAATAATGCACCTAGCTAAGATAAAAATGGACATGCTTTTAATGTAGAAGTTCAAGAATTTCATAAAAGGCTTCTGTCGTGGTTTCACCCCGGCTGTGGGCTGAGATCCACGCAGTTGCCTGCTTCTTAAAGTAAAAGAGCAGGGGAAAAGGGAAAAGGGGGGAAACAAGGGAAGGGAAAAGGAAGGGGCAAATAACTCCAAACCCAAGAAACTAAGAGGCCCGTGGGTTGGGATAAGGATAGTTTACTAAGATAACAGAAAGATAAAATATAACAATGCTAACAGGACTTTAGAGCAAAAGAATATGAAACTATTGATACACAATGCAGTTTCTCACCGACCCACACAACTCAGGCTGTACCACTCAGAGCTGTCCCAGAACCCGACCGTCCCCACAAGAAGCACGCGTCCCGAGACTGCCCCTCTTCTTCTTCCCAACAGCCCCCCCCGTTTTCCTAGGCAGGACGTAATTGGCATGGAATACTCTCTTTGGCCCATCTGGGTCACCTGTCCTGGCTTCGCCCCTCCTTTCTCAAGAATAGAGAAAAAGAAGAAGCTAAGAAAGTCCTTGACTGTCTGACTGCAACTAAGAACATCAGGGTGTTATCAGCACTGCTTTCATTTTAACTCCCAAACACAGCATTCCATCAGCTGCTACAAATGAAATTAACTCTATCCTGACTGAAACCAGGACAGCTTCAAAAATAAAATACATGAAACAAACCCTAAGGCACACAGGAGCTTTTTGTGACTCTAGTTTATTTCACACAGGACCTAAACTAACAAACAAAAATCTAAGGTCGCTTGTTTTCTCCAGAGATTCACGCTAACTTAAGATTCAGTAGTGGCAAATACAAAATATACTACTTTCTTTTTTAAAATTTACCAAAGTACAGCTGTCCAGAATTATGTTCAGAAATTGTAGAGAAGAGAAGTCTGGCCATTGTATTATTTGCTGCATTGTTGTCCCTGACAATACTTCAAGGTTTTTCTTCAGAACACAGTGAAAAATAGTTGAGGAATAATAACCTCAGACTAGTTTTACTACAGTCTCCTTTATACTCTCACACCATCAGTATAAAATTCCCTTCCTCCCCCCAAAGAAACAAAAGGAGGAACGTAATAAATTGGTCGACTTTTTTTTTTTGCTAGAACAGTTTCTTTTAGAAAGGGAAGGTATACTCTTGCATATATCTGTCAGTCAACACTCAGGTTTCATCTATTATTTTTAATTAACGGTGGCATCTGCAAGTATTAAAATTAACCAATTCTTTTTCACCTCTAACTGCTTGTACATACAACACATAGCCACAAGAAAAGAAGAGCAAGTGAGATAGCTCTTTTGTGACAGAAAAGTGAGTAGTAAAGTAAATATTTAACAAGTTGAAACTGCGGTAAACAGCACCCACTGCTCTCCCCTTGCCTGCAGAGCCCACAATAAGGTAAAAACAATCAACAGTCACCACGTGCCTCGTGTAAAATCCATGCAATCTCAAGGAACCTGAGTAAAGTCAAGCTGGTGGGAGCAGCAGGTTCTACCAACAGACTTAGAAAAAAAAACAAGCTCATGTCCAAGGACTGTTCAGGACACCAGCTCAGAAACGGCAGGAAGCAAAGCCAGAGCAAGTGAGCCACCCAGGAGACAGGACCTGACTTGGCCCTCAAAAGAAAAGAAAAAAAAATAAAGACTACCTACCGAGCAGGTCTGGGTACCACGCAGTCAGTAAGTCAAGACAGCCGGGAACAAGCGTGGACTCCTGGGCCTCTGAACAAAGAGCTGAGGGAGGACCACAGATGAGGCTGGGCAGGGCAGTTAAGACATACTGAGCACTCAGTGTCTCATTAAGCTGTGCTTTCCTTAGCCTTTGTTTTGCTTCCTCTTGTTGGTTTTCATGTTGCTGTTTACAGAAGGACTGTCCTGGCTCAGCCACAGCCAGAGCAGAGCCCCACACACCTCTGGGCTCACTCCCCACTTCATTTCCATGTGGGAGCAGGAGAAGAGCTGGCAAAGGCAAACCACGGCGTGGGGGAAACAACATCAGGGCTTGTGACAGAATACACCAATGGTGATACACACAAGGCACTGACCAACCAAATGCTCTGAGCCGAGGGGAACCACCCCTCCCTGACCAGCCCCCTTTTATGTGGAGCATGACCTAACAAGATATGGAAAACACCATTGACCAGCTCTGCTCACCTGTGCTGGCTCCTTGTGAAAATTAAGTATCCTAGCTAGAACCAGGACTCCACCTGAGCTCTGATTTTCCTGAGCCCACCCATATATCCTCAGATAATGTGCCTTTAATTCTTCTGGGTAGCCTGTCCGCTCTTGCACCTTCTGTGTACCTCCTGCTCTATAGGACCTCAGGCAGGGGTTATCTGCTCATCCATATAGGCCTTATGCTACGGTGAAATCAGCCATGCCTGTGGTTTGTGGAGGTTGTCCTAGAGAATTAACCGTATCTTCTCTGCCCCTCGGTCCTCCAGAACCCAGCCAATAAGCCCTCAACAAACTGAATCCTGTTCTGCTGAAATTCAGGGCTATGACTCTATTTGTTTGGCTAACTTTTCAGGAAGAGCCAAGGCTGCTTTTGACCACCTCTTCTTGTTTGTGATTAACATGCCCAACAGAGGATTTTCCCTTCTTAGCTCATTGATGATGACATACAGAAGTTGTCCTCAACACACTTTTGAAGCCTGTTGGATTACTATCGCTCGCTTTTTCCTCTCCAGGCAGATGCCCTGCTTCAGACCCAGCTAGCTCTGGTGTCTACCCTGACTATTCTTGTCCCTCCTTGCCTGTTCCCAGGGCACTGTGTCTCTTACACAATTGCAGCTCTGCAGGCAGAAAAGGAGCCTTTCTTCTGCTGCCAGAAACCATACATTTCCAGCCTTTCTCATCGTGGTAGTTCATCCACTCCTCCTCTGAGTACTATAACTAGCTGTCCTTCCTTGCATCCACCATGAAGCTTGGGCTCTTCTCTCTGCAATGTCTGTTCATCTACCCTGGTGCTATGCAATCTGCTCATCTCCTCTCACAGCTCCTTCACCTGGTGATTCAGCATCTCATCTACAGCCCACCTCCCAAAAGGAAGACATACTCAGCCCAACCTTAGGGAAAGGCACCAGGCACTACCTGCAGATGAAGGCTGCATATTACTTGCACTGTGCCCTCTGGTGTCCTGTCCCTCATTTCCCCAAAATGGCTGGTGCTGGAGACTGCCCTGTGGCAAGATGATACCACAGGTGAACAAGCTTGAGGAGTCCTCTGTAGAGTTTCTAGACCCCTTTGCAGTAATACTTGCAGCAACTGCAGCACTCCATAATCCACAAGCCTGCCGACTAGTTATATAGCTCCTCCACACACACCAGCTGAATAGGTGTTTGACAGTCCCTGAGCAGCAGCCAGTTGGAAACAAGAAGTGTAGGCACCCCCAAATCCAGGAACTGCCAACACAAGCTGACTGCCAGAGCTGATAGAAGCAAAAGCCTCCAGAAGCCAACCCTAACCTGCAGCAGCAAGCTGCCGAAAGCTTCCCCAAGGAAGATGAACACTGCAGAAGAAGCATATGGAAGAAATTCCCTAAAGAAGGCTGGAAACTGCTGTGACAACTGTTACATCTCTGCTAGCTGATTCTCTTAGTTGCATTCAAGCACAGGCACAGTGAGAACTAGTTTTTAGCACATGGGTATTGTGAATGCATTAAAAGATGAGGAGCATTCTGAGAGCCAGCCCACAGACAAGTCATGTGTGTTGGAAAGGGAAAGATTTTCTTAATGATTCTGAAGTGGCTCTCTCACAACCCAGCAAATCCTTCATGGAAAGCTGTCAACTAGAAGGATTTTTATTTTTTTTTGAGAAAAAATGCCCTCTAGGAAAAAGGTGAAGGCAAACCAAGTACAGTCTCAGTGCCTGTCACAACCACACCATTGAAGCTGTGAGAACTTCTTGCATCACTTATAAGAACACCCTCTACCAGTCACATTACTAGATAATACCCTAAGTCCTTGGGAGAGGTTATTGCAGTGTCCATGCAGGCAGTCCTGTCAGATTTTCAATTATCTGTAGCGACTAGCTCTGCTAGCTATTAAACATACATGTAGCAAACATGCACAGAAATAAACTGCCTGCTAGCCTACACGTAGAAACAGCCACTGTCTATGTTTCAATTAGTGAGTAGTGCTGACCAAATGAAACAGGTCTGAGGAGTAAAACAAGTGTGCTGACAATAAGACAGCAATATTATTTGTGCTTCAAGAGGTTTTATTTCCTATTCTGTTTTTGTGAACTGCATGCCTATTAGCAGCTAGAATAAACGAGGCACATGCCCAGACTGCCTCTGCTGCCATGACTTCATCTGAAAGAAACCTGATTCATGCTTTCATGCTCCTGGAAACTGTTCCATGAGTGACGTTTTTTGCAGTAGGTTGAAGTTTTTGAAACAAATCTAACTCAAATGCTCACACAGATACACCCACATGTTAAGAAATACAAAATATTATCCTGCTCTCAACCCACCTAAATATAATCTTTTTGTTGTTTGGAATCCTTAATACTACTGGCCTCTTACCAACAATAAGTAGTTTCTAGAGAAATTCTTGTCCTTCCCAGGATGGCTTCAGACTTTTCATCTCACATTCTTATGGTTTGTTAGCTCAACTCTGTCCATCAGCTGAAGCTGTCTGGCTACCAATGTGACCTTGGAGCAAAAAAAACAGACATCCATGTAGGATATTGCTGAATGTGGCATACATAATATCTTCCAGCTAACACTGAGCCTGCCATCAATCATTCCTTTTGAAATAGTCCCAAAAATTAATGATAGGCAACTTTTGTACCCTAAGCATGTCATCCCAATGACAAACAGTATCTTTCAGGGTTCAGTGCTATCACAACTCTTATTTCAGATATGCACATGTAAAGTTTTAAAAGTAAGATACATAGTTTCCAGCAGAGCTCTTTATATATATCCAGCCACTGAGGATACCAGTGAGTGTATCAGAGAGATGGGGTTGGATGAAAACTGGGAGATCTGTAGTGAAATCCAGGGAAAGAAGGAGAAATTCCAGAAATAATGCTGGTTATTTTTAAACACTGGCCTGCTTTCATCTTTGAAGCTTAATCTCTCTGCTCAATCCTCTTAATAATGAAAAGGCATCTAACAACAGTTCTAGTTTACTACTGAGACCTCTTGGTCTCTCTCTGAGACAAGAAATTACCAAATTATGCATGGTTGGTATACAACTCCAGATATCTCTTAGGTAAAATTAATCAAACCAAGAAAATACATGAAATACTTAAAATTGACAGGGCTTGTAACATACAGTCTTTTCTATAACTGTAAATGACCTTTCAAATTCACCATAGCCTATGTTTTACCTAACTGTGTATTTGTTAGCTGAATGCATTTTTAAACCACAAACCATTTCCATTTTGATATTTTATTTTAACTCTCCAGGAGGAAAATCAAACAAGTGCATGACACCAGGCTTCTACCGCCACACAGGTTCCTAGTATCTGTCAAATCCATTTTAAGGATTTTGGTTATGATGCATGGACTGTATGAATTCTGAGAACTCTTTTTCTTTCCTTTGTCACCTGGCTTGGTTGAGATGGTAAACTGGCACTCTGTGTTGTTAAGGTGTTCCTGGTTTAGAAACAACTTGAATTTTCAATCCCTGAACAATTCTTAGATGCTATAATGACACGTGCAATATAAATATTGCATACACAAATGATGGATGCCAGAGCTTGATGTATATTTTCTATGAAAGCCATGTTCATTTCCAGTTATTTCTATAGCCAGTGAGTCCTTGTCAAATGTTGGATTTTTTAAGGAATAGGTGAAAGGGCTTGAAATAAGAATCTCATTCAACATGGCAGATCTTCTTAGCTTTGTTTCTCATCTACCCCACAGAAAACTTCAGGCTTTCATCCCCCATCGATGGCTAACTTCTTACCACCTACCTAGCCACCGCAAATAGCAGCTCATACAACACTACTCCATTTCAGGGGTTCTTTCCAAGAATATATTTTTTTGATTCTCAAAAGCCCTAGCAGTTTGTAGTTTAAATACTATGATGGAGAGTGACAAAAGCAGAGATCAGATAATAAAAACATCGTTACTGTTTGAGCACACAAAATATGGGAAAAGCCTGGAGGGTAACTGAACAGTCTTTTAAATATTAACACCAACTAAGGAGTTTCAACTGTTTCCCCACCGTTTTTCCAGTTGTTTTTTTCTGTTGCTTAATGTCTCACATTTTGTTTTCCCCTTGATACTGCACCATGATATTGCCTCTTTGAAAACTGCAGACAAAGTGAGACGGATGTCTTGAATGTGTAAATACCAAGAGAATTTTTTATCAAGAAGCTATGGCTATGTGTAACTCTTAGGACTTTTCTCCCTCCTCTGTTGTGGGAGAACTGTTAGCAATTTGCATAACAAGTAGAGAAAATCAGATACAAACTATTACAGCTATCAAACACATTTGAGAAAAACACTGGAGATAAAGCCAAAACGGTACTAGTGAATCAGCAGGTCTGGTACTTACCATGACCTAATGAAAAACTTTCCAGAAAAAAATCTTTCTGTGCAGCCCTAAGATGAAAAATAAGGCACTATAAATGGTAAAGAACGACAACTGTTTCTCAATTATTTTCCTTTTTATTTCTTTTTTCTCCTTTTATTAGCCAGAGGTTAGTTCTCCGTGCTTTTTTTTCCATAGAAAATGACAGAACTTAGAATAATTTTTTTGTTAAACAGAACTTTCTTTTACATCTTAATTACACTCAAAAAGGATTTCTCTGCTCTTTTTTTTTGTATACGTGGTAAGATTGAGCATATTGCCTATAATGTAATCAAATGTAATCAAATATGTGGTTATTATCTCTAAGGTAATGAATGAGGAAGAATGTATTACAATGTTCTTAATCACTGCAGAATCCAGATGATAACATTAACTAAAGGAGGCTAGCTCGAGTGGTTCTGTAATAACATCTGAACCCTAGAATTCATTTGTAAAGTGTAATCTACCACTTCGCTCACCATGATTCATACAGGTAAGAAGAAATCAGTTTCTTTTAGAGAAGTTTTGAATTTCCCATATATCAGTTTTAAGAACTTTTTTTCCCTTGAACTATAGACCTAAAATAAAATTTTATAGCACTGGAATATCAAGTTGCCTTGTGCCAACATGCATGAATTGACTTTATCTCATTAAGATGGAGAATTGTTATTTTCTACTATTGATTTTTAGGCCCACTTGTATAAATTTTATTGGCCTGATAACGTCTTATTCTTCATACTATTTAGTTTCAAATAAAGCCTGTGTTCTGGGCTCTGGTACAAGCCAACTTGCCCACTAATCTCCAGTCTTCTTGTGCTACTGTTAGTGAGATGAAAAAGCCAGGATTTAAAAGAAGAAAGGTTATATGTGTGTGTATATATATATACACATATATGTGCAACTCAATTTTTTCAGAGCTCAAGTGACATAATGGAAAAATTGTTTCCTGAACTACTATTCTTGCCATCTCTTATCATTCCTTTCCATTCATGGTTGCAAAATATCCCTGAGGCAACTAAGAAGGCTACTGCCAATGCTAGTCATTACCATTGTCAACACTGTCATCGCGAAGTGCTCAATAGATTTTAAGTTTCTTTTAATCTTTTAATTTTTAAAGGAAGAAAACAGGTAAGATTATAGAATCATGGTATAAGTCATTCAACTGCAATCTCTCCATCATTTATGTGATAACTACTATGCTACCCAATTTTATTCAACTTGGCAATCAAAATTCTGATTGGCAGTATAAAAGACCAAAATTCATCACTAAAAAGTAGGTATTTAAATTTATCCTTGGTGTCTAGAGGTGATCCAGAGAAACATCATGGAAGAAACATGAGGAGTCATGATGTGGATGATGAAAGTAAAACTTCTGCATCAAATGGTCTTGACATGTAAGTAGCCTGTTAAGAATTATTGAATTGGTTACGTATGAATCAGTAAAACACAAGGAATAGAGCAATTTAGTATAGGTCAATCACTTCAGATATTTTGATTGATGCAGTAATCTTCTCAGACAAACATCTTTTAAATGTGAAGTACACAAAACAGCAGGTGAGCAGTGATGTGATGAAACTGGACTTGTGAGAAAAAAACCTGGAAACAAGTGAAACATAAGAAGGAGATGGGGGAGAAGGCTAGGAAACAGAAAGCTAATGATATATGATATGATTGATATGATATGATATATGAAGACAAAGGATAAAAATGTGCTGATGAAGACTAAAGAGAAGGTGAGACGGCTCAATGAAACAATAATCTCAGCCTGAAAACTTATAGCTTGGTATTTGGAGTCATCCTCCACGGTTTTGTGAATTCAGGGCCACTGCTGCCAGCTTGGAATTCTTCTAAGAGGAAGAAGAATATTCCACTCTGTCTTCAGGCAATTCTTTGCCATCTTTGCGCTGCCAAACGATTGACAAGATGGATAAAGGCTTTGTTCGTTTTTCAATTATGCATTAATGCCACTGACTTAAGAGTCTACTATTTTGTTCTCCTTTGTGCTGTATCTGTAGGTTGTGTTGTGGGTTGTCAGTGTAGCACACATACATTCTGCACAGCACACTGACTCCCTCACCCTACTGCTATCTGGCTGACAACTTTATTGTAAAACATCAACAGAAAAGATGTAGCTGCATATTTTTGGCTCCCCAAACAGGTCACATTATGTTAGGCTGCAAAATAATTACATGACATTCTTTGCTTTCCAAATTCAGGATTATCTGGCTTGTGCCTATGGCACTAACGCTACATCTGCTGGTGATATGCATGACAGCAAGAAGAGAGGCTGATTTGCAGTCTCAGAAGCTATCAAATCTAACAGCATTGAAAACACAATCATTATATTAATTGGGCAATGCCTCTACAGCACAAGCTTTAGCTTTGCTTTAGTATTTAATAACTTCTCTTATATTAGCTATGTCAAATACTTAGAAAAGCCAGAAAGCACTCCTTGGTGTCTGGGCTTCACAGTAGGTATATTCAGAAGCAATCTGAATTGGCCAAAAGCTTTCAAATGGAATATTTTCTTGTCAGAGACATCATTTCAGCAAAATAATAACATTCTGAAAGAATGTACTGATTCTAAGAAATGTGTTTCAACAAAAATATACTTGTCTTTTGCTGCCATTCTGAAGCATTAAGATTTTAGTTTTAATTTTAATTCAAGAACACTTTTTTACAGACAATATATTTTGAAAATAATATAAATTTGTCAGTTTTATTAAAATGCAATATTTGCATTGAATTATCATTATATTTTCCAAGATTTTCCAAGAATCACAATGAAACAACTTCAGAAATCACATGATTTTCTATTTCATAGGCTTTCAAATTCTTTATTATTCCTGCAAATACAAAATAAAAATTATCTTGCTACATTATTGAGTAACATATAAAGAGTTCTCTAAAGGACTTTCACAATGCTTTTCTCCTGAACAGTGACAGAATTTGTAAGCTGATGTTTCCACTAAACACTTTCTAGAATTCAGAGCAGATCTTAAAGTGATATAAATCAGAAAAGTCCACTGTGACCACAGCAGGCAGTGTTTAATGCAATCAATCACCATGAATGCTCAGGCCTTTCAGGTGCACTTGATGATGGACACTTGTAGTATGTTTTATAAAGTTAGCATTTAAAGAATTTACCATTGCGGTTCAGTTTGCTGTTCTGCTCTGTAGTGTGAATTTTTGGCAAGTCACTTAATCATTGTCTGTCTGGTCTCCTTCTGTAAAATTGAAATAATGTTTTCTAACTTTCATGCAATCAGGAATTAGACCTTAGTCCTGCAATATACAGATGTTGGTAGACTTTGTAGAGCAAATTGAAAACACCCGTACGAACGTATACATGAACTACATAGTTAAGAGGGACATTAGTTCTTCAGAATGGAAAATACCTTCCAGTATGTGTTCAGGGAGAACCTATTAGAAATAATTTGTCACTCCTGCAATATATATTAGAATATAAATGAAAATAAAAAGCAAAGCTAACCTTTTAGTATTGGGTGACTTTACTGTAGTTGTTGAACACTGAGTTGCTGATTGGTAGCTTCTACCAATCTCAAGTTGCTGATTGGTAGCTTCTACATAATTTAGAATGTTTAACTAACAGTATACTTTGTTATCTACTCCATTATTTAAACTTTTGGAGAGTGGGAAAGCTCTCAACTTTTCACCTATGTAGTAAGCTAGTTTTTAGTTTAAAACCCCTTTTTTTTAAAAACTAAAATAGTCAGTGATGATACACACTCCATATTTCAAATCCAAGCTTATTTTTTTAAATTGCTTTTCATGTACCCATGAGAGCTGGCCCATGAACCCTTGAATATCACAGAGCAAAAGCTATTGACACAGAGGAATGAATTAGATTTTGATTAAAACCTGTAAGGGAAAGCACCTTTACAAACTCAATAGTTAGCAAATTCCTCTGTATTGAAGGATTTCTTTATACAGAGAAAGGTTGGCAAACCTTTCAATGGCATACTAGAGAAGTGTTACTGATTTGCAATTACCTTGTAGACATGGTAGTCTGCCCTTGTCAGAGGGGCAAAGGACACTTACTTTATCCCAGGAATTACCAAATTAGTATTCTTAGCAAATTAATTGTCAAAGGTATTATGGCATGGCACATGGACTAGAATTTGATGTTTTCCTTGTTAGCCATATTTCTGATTAAATGCAGCCTGTGGTTCAGGCTTCATCTATGCAGGAATTAAAAAAAAAAAAAAGGATTAAGTATAGGCTAGACTGTAACACTTAGTCGACGAGGGAGACAAATGCATGCCAATTCTTGGAATTCTCTCTGTGCGGTTGAAAATGCTCAGCAGCAGAGCATCTACAATTCTGACATTCATTAACACAAATTACCTTGTGGTATATCAGAAGAGCATGTAGCAGCATGCCACATAATAATTGTCTAGGATATAGTGCTATGAATTCTGCAGTGCCTCCCAAGAGCCTGACAACTGCGCAGCAGAGAGCCAACAGTTTGTGTGCAGCAGCTACGCATGTGGCCTGTTAGTGAACAAGACTCCTTAAACAGTCAGGAGTAAAATGACAGTTGCCATTAGACCATTGCACAGACACTGGATATCTCCCTGGCTCTCCAGAGCAACAGGAGCTTCTCAGCAGCTCTGAAGTTACATGACCAAAGAGATATAATCGGATCATGAAGACATGCCTGGGACTTCAATTTGTTTATTTTGTAACATTCCTTAGGGAAAAAAAAACCCAAAACCAACCAACCAACCAACCAAAAAAACCTCCATGTTTTGCTGCTAGGAAGTTTTAAAATTGTGGAAAAAGAATCAAAACAGGGTTAAAATATATTCTTTGAAAAATTATTTTATCTATTCAATAGCCTGGAACATAAAATCTGTTTTGCCACTTGACAAATCAAATCGTGCTGTCTTAGATTGTCTTAATAGCTGCATCGACCATAATTCAGTAGTCGTCCGTATCCCTTATTTTTTAACTAGGTTTCCTTTCTGCAAGTACATTGAACTTTATAAAGTGCTAGCTTCATATTAGAATTTAATAATGTATATTCTATTAGAATTGCTAAATAGAAAACAACCCAATTCAGTGATAATTTAGGAGAAAAAACAAACAACTGAAGTATATAATATACACATTGGATTGTATATAGGCATTGCAGTTAGTGATGAAACCAGTAAGTTTTTTTTTTAATTATGCTCACTATTATATAATTCAACAGATTTATACCATAAAATCAAAATAAACATATTTTCCGTAGATGTATATATATGCATATATAATATACATATAATACATGTGAATTTTATATACACATTATATACTTAAATACCCATATATATAAATTGTTATCATGCTAAAAAAATCACATAAGTCAATAACAGTGCCAGCTGTGTTATGTTCATTTTACACTGCATAATTTATCAACCAAGAAAGCCCAACAACTAATTTCAGTCTGGAGATACCAGAAGGATCAGACTCAGGATTTGATTTTCTGGAATTATAAAGATTGATCCATATGATTCCAGTTCTTGACAGAGTAAGTCCTTAGAATTCAGCACATTTCACTGAAAGCGGAGTTACTTTTCTAATTAGGTTACTCACTAATGCTTTAGTATCTAAAAGCTTTAGTGAGTAGTTTTTGCTTCAGAATGGCAACTGTTTGTCTTTGGAATGGCAACTCTTTGTCTATGTGGCCTTAAACAGTAACATTTTCACTTTCATTACTTTCCTTCCTTTTCCCTAATCCCTCATAAACTGTGCTCAAAGTTTGAGAGGTGTATCTTTACCCCCTACAGTAAAAGAAAGCCAGGTCTGGAGTTCAATTTATTATGACCTGTCATAGATATCTTTGCAGTTTCCAGAAAATTAATGAAAAGGATATGTCAAGCTGGTTAGCCCTGTTTAATACAGCTATATGCTGCTTCCTGTACCCACTAATTCATTAAATGCCGCTGCTGGCTGTGTCCCGACATCCCTCAAGATGTGCCTCTGATAGAGTAAGTTCCCAGAAAACCCTTGGAATACATGAAGGGAGTACACACGTTTAGTATTCTGCTGAGGAAGATTCACAGATTTTAGTTATGAAAGGGTTTTTTGTTTGGTTGTTTTTTTGGTGGGGTAGGGTTTTTTTGTTTGGTTGGGTTTTTTGTTGTTGTTGTTGACATGGTGAGACGCTTGCAACCAACCAATATCACCTTGAATTCATATACTTACATTTTTCTTGGAAGTCCATAGCACAGATGCTATTGAAAAGACAGAGAAATCCTATTTCATTCAATTCTTGATCATGTCATTACATACTAACTAATAATTTGAGTTATTTTTAATTCGGCACACCATGTACTCAATATCTTCTTATACAATGATAATATAGGAGTCAGGGAGGTATTGTTACACACAAAAAGTTGTTTGGGCAAAGAATAACACTCCTAAATGAGCAAAGTTAAGAATTTATTGCTAGCATAATTGAAATCCTAACCATCTAATCAAGGAATTCCAAATCAAATCATTACAGACAAAAGCAAAGCAAAGATTACTATTAGAGAAAAAAAGATATCAATAATAATGGAATTAAACCTTCTATACAAACAGTCCCCAATATCTAGCCATTCCTCATTGCTATAGCTTTTCCTTCCACTATCTTTCTGGGTACTAAGGTTATTGGGGGTGGGAGGAGTCTGTCAGCAAGTGGTCAGCATCCTAAGTCCTTCAGAGCGAAAAGTAAGATCTTGTTGGGGTAGGCTTCTTTCTCTTCTCTGGTTGCAGGAAGAGGAATTCTTCTTCCTCTTTCTAGGGTCCATTTGGGGCTATTTTTACATCTTTATACCTTATCACTTTTTACAATTTGTTTTTTCTTCATTGCTCTGTGACTCCGTTTTACACCTAAAGGTATTGCATATGGAGTATCTTACATACAGCAAATACTTGTTCTTTGATACCCTAAAAACTGTGTTATCCATTTCCCATACCTGCTTTTTTTGCCTCCCATTCCTGAGCTGTTTATAGTCCTGGAGTCACTTCTCTTACCATGTTATTCCCACATTCCACTGCACTAGGTCCCCACTTTCAATCCTCTGTTATCATACCATGCCCATAGTCCTCTATTCTACTTCATTATATGAAGATTACAAATATTTGTTCTACACAGAAAAAAAACCTTACTTGTTACTACCATCTACACAGAAATAAAGAGAACTTTTGGTAGATAAAGAGAAGTCTAGACAAAGCCTAACACAATTCAGTCCAGAAGCCTGAGTTAGTATCAGGGCTGTGCCAGCTATATCAGTAGTGCGGTTTCTGGGCGTTGGTAAGCTATGTAAGTAAAAACATGAATGATGACAAGCTGGATGCTGCTAAACCAAGCAAGGACAGTACTCAATTATCCTGGTGTTTTTGGAAGCTTTAAAGGAGGTCTCAGCCACTCTTCCTCTCCAGAAGACTACAAAACAATGAAAACTATGTATTATTTTCTTAGATTCAACCATGAAGTAAAATCGCAGACATTAATAAATAGTGGAATTGCTGAAGTGGTTTCAGATACATGTGGTCCAAATTAATTTCTTCAGGAAATGTTCTGATATTTGACTACCCAACGTCAATGTGATATTTAATTACCAAGAACATGTTTATACAATGTAATACTTTAGCCAAATTTTTCTAGAGTTCAGAGCAAAACTATTTTCCTCATAAAAGATAGTGCTTGATAAAGACTTTTGGAAGTTTTCATATACAAACATTCATAATACCTTGTAGTGTGGAGAAGCTATCAAAGTGGAGAAAACAAAATAGTTCAAACAAGCCATACATTTTACTTTAGAGTAAAATGCCAATAACCTATCATGACTGTGATGGTATGACTCACTTTAATACTGACAGATATAGATCCCACAAACCACAGAAACATTTGGACTGTTATTTTTAATGGCCTTTCAAAGACACTAACAATAAATGCAAATAATAAAACATCTTTATTGCATTGCCATACTTGGCAAAGAAATTAGAGTCATTTTGTAGGACGGCTGTACTGGGTCTAGCTGGGATGGAGTTAACTTTCCTCACAGCAGCCCATATAGTGCTGTGCTTTTCATTTCTGGCTGGAACAGTGTTGATAATATGCTCATGTTTTGCTATTGCTTCCCAGTGCCCAGATGTTACCTGCTGATGGGAAGTAGAGAATGCATCTCCTTATTGTGCTTTGCTTTCATGTGTAGCATTTGGGGGTTTTTTTCATTACACTGTCTTCATCTCAACCCAACTTATTTTATTCCCCTGTCCTGATAAGGAGGGGGAGTGAGAGCACCACAGTTTTGGAATTCTGGCAGCCAGTCAAGGTCAACCCACTACAATGCATTTATTTTAAAATATATCTTGTGGTAATTGCATTGTGTTCATGTACCACAGAATCATAAAGAGTAAAATTACAGACTTTTTGAGGTGGATTCTTCAAACAATAGGCATTAATATAAAATGTTTTTTTGTGATACAGTAAGATAGCCATATCACATTACAGCAAGACAGGTAGGAACTCTTTTAGGGTTTCTTTAGGAGAGGAATGAACAGGAAGTTATTTATAATTTCATTAATAAATGAAACAAACAACAAAAAACTTAACTGGGTTGAGTCTGAGGTCAATTACAAACTTTGCAATTTTTTTTCAGGTTTTAAATCTCTACAAGCAGAGAATCAGAAATTAAGGTAGATGAAGATAAATTATCCAACAAATAATTAGAAACTTTTCCAAACAATTACATGTCTCTCACCCTCAACTGGGAATTCTTACAGATCATACAAAGCCAGGAAAATATTAAGATTTTCTAGGTTATGATTTCACTACAGTAGTCAGGAACACACAAATGCATTCAAACAGCATCAAAGATATGTATGTTTCTCTAAGTTAGCCCAGTGCTATTTCCAAGTGAATACTAAAACCTGCAGTGAAAATAAACTATTTGTTCTAAAATGATCCAGATATTTTCTGGAAGCACCAAACCTCTCTTTATTTTCGTTTACTCACACACCTGCCGACTTCAAAATTCTTGAGGATTTGATAGAACACTGTAGCAAAAAAGCAGCAAGGTACAAAAAGGCATGTATTATAAAAACTAATATTTTCTAGGTCTTGTATTGATAGATCTAGGTATTGAATTAACACCCTTTCCATTTTACAGATGGGAAACTAGGCAAAACAGAAGTAATTCAGAGACTAAAACTAAGAGAACACAGTATGCAACTGGGGTCAGGGAAGGAAAACCAGAAAGGTATCCTGGATACCAAACACAGTCTTTCATTTACATTCCCATAGTATCCAGGTATGCACACATGCTACACAGATCTAACAGCTAGTCTTTTTTCTGTTTTAAGTAAATTTGGGGATTTGTTCGTATTTCTTTTTTCCTTATGAAAAAGGAAAATTTTCATGTCCATTTCAGTTCTCTGGTCTGTCTTTATGGATTTGAAACATAAGTACCCAGATATATTTTCAAACTGTGGGGGTGTGTATATATATATATATATATATGTGTACATACATATGTAGGCAAAAAAATCCAAACCATTTTCTGCACATGCCACTGAAAGCTGTGTCCCATTTGTGAATTATGGTATTTTCTTTCATCTGAATAAATAAAATTTATTGTACTTTGTGTTGACACTAACTAGGTTTTTACTCCTGTATTACAGGAAATATCACAGAATCACAGAACAGTAGGACCTGGAAGATCACGTAGTCCCACCCCTCTGCTAAAGCAGGACCACCTACAACATCTTGCACACCAGAAAACAATTTTGTATCTAGAGCATAGAAGTGATAATGCCTCAGAAACAACCAGCAAAATAAAACAAAATTTTTAAAAGATGTTGATCTGCCTGACAAATATCCACTTACAAGATCATTCTGGTGAAACGCCCCTTTTAATAATTCCTGATCAACCCTAGATACATGTAGCAAGATCAACCCTAGATGCATGTAGCAAGAATTACATCAGAAAATTTTATGTATTTGGTCTCATTTTCCACATCCTTGCATTTTTATAGTAATTTATGCCTTTGAAATTTAAGGTGCAAAATATTTGTAAAATGTAATTGCCTATTCAGATACAACTCTAGTAGCAGTGATGTTTTTACATATTTCACATTGATACACGTACACCTTACACATAGGGTGTATTATTTTACTAAAGAATACAGAACTGAATTAAACTCCTGAGTGTTGTTTCAGGAAAAGTTCCAAACCATAGTAATGTGGGTTTTTGAGGGTTTTTTTTTTAATTCCCTCTCTGGCACTCAGTTAAAAATGGTCTGAAATTCCTGAATCCCTTTGCAGAATGAAAATCTGAGTTAAGTTTAAGCAAAACAAAACAGAGAATTTCATGTGCATAGTTTAAAAAAAACCCCAAACGCTGAATGATGGGTCAGAGATATTGCAGTATAAAGGATATATTACAAGAACTGTCTTCCAGGTCTTTTGATTTTACCTTATTTTTGTGTGTGATAATGCGGTTTTTTTTTTTAAAGAAGGACTGAAAAAGAAACATCCTTTGCCCTGCAATTACTTTTGATGATAATACTAAATCTTTCAGGCAAAAGGACATCTAAATATAATCACTTTGGGTGTAGGAGTACTGATTAGCTGATTGAGGGCAGAACAACAGTATTCTCTTTTAAGATTAAAAAAAAAAAGAAAAAGTAAAAATAAAATATATAGCTAATACAAACAGAACAAAAGAACCAGTCAAGTAGAACAGTCAATGTTATAGAACAGTGAGATAGAAATAATCATAACAAAGAAAGTTAAAAGTAGGAAAGAAATAAATAAGACATTTTCTTCTTTTTTAAAAAATTGTGATACATCTCAAGCGCTTAGGAAGGAGAAGTTCTTTAAACTAGATTTCCATATAAACTTTCCACTCAGCCTTTTAACATATTATATTGTTTTCAACTTAAAGATTTTGTTCACTCTTAGGATTGTATTAGTCAAGAATAATGAGTTATAGCATAGACTAGCCTGTATCCAAATAAGAACTAAATTGAGACCATCAAATTCATGTCATTACTGAAACACAGGAATTAAAAAAGTCATACTTGTTAGTGTGATGCCTAATACCAAATACAACTTGTCACCTTACATGTTTCCTACTCGAATGACCATGGAAATTTTATACTCCAGCATGGTAAAAAAGGTAATTTCAGTTGTTATCGTTCCAGGTCCTCATATGCATTCACTGTAAATATTAACAACAGCAGATAAATACGATATATGTAAATAAATACGAGTAAAAAGCCACTTACCTAATCTAAAGAAGTGCTCCATCAGAAATTGAAGATCAGGTTTCTAAATATGTACTTAACCAGGAGACAGTTAATGAAGAAGACATGAGCTGGATTTTACCTCAGAATCACTGCAGCAGCAACAGACTCTCTAGAGTAAGGAGGATCTTCTGTCTTCCTCAGCAAAAGCTGCATAGACACGCACCTTCCTGCATCAGAGCTTTTTTCACTTTGCAGCAGATAATAGGACTCAGTTGTTTAGATGTTGCTGAATGTAGCACAGTTTCCACTTTTTGAAACATGATTTCTGATATGGAGGACCTCAACTCAGGGATTTAGAAATTCAGCACATTCCAACTGCCAGGTTTATTCACTACTGCTCATTTTTAACTAGATCAAACATTTAACTGAATTTAACGTGTTTCTGCTATCCAGGAACCAGCTGCTTTTACTTTTTTTTTTTTTTTCCATGAGCACCACGAGATGCAAATAGATGTAATTTATGAAGGATTCTATTGTGCTGAGCTTTCCTTAACTGAACAGGCCATATATGTTCACAATAATGAATCTGTCTAGCATATTCCTCAGCTGCATATAAAACATGGGAACTTGAAGAAACTAATAATGTTTGACCTTCGAAAGCAGACAATTCAGAAAATAAGCCATTGGAAAATGCAGAAATGCTCTAAAACACATACTGTAGAGAAATTCTATACCTTATCATGTCACTCTGACTCAATCCACAAAGTCTGGTTTTCTGAGGAAAGGGTGGCAGACTTAGGCCTCTCACCCAGATACCATAAGGCCTAATGTGGCCACTAGCTGCCATCAAGATGAAACCTTACACTCCTGGTGTAAAATTACCCTTCACAATCTTGGTGTCACTACATACAGTTTAAAAGCATCACAGAGAACTTGTTGCCCTGACAATATCTAGAATAAGGCACGGTTTGATGTATTTCACCAGGGTGCTGAGCCATCAACAACATGCCTGTTTCTCAGAGCTCCTAAACATGCACTCTTCATGCTTAGCTACGCTAATAAACAAGAATCACTTAAGCACATACTTCAATGTCTTGCTTAATTAAGAAACAGATCAAATCCTAAGATCATATTTTTGTGAATAAAATAACTAGAATTTGGCACGAGAAGAGTTTGGTTTATCATGAATATTTCTAATGAGACTGTACAATATTTTGCACAACCTAAAATAATTATTTTGTTAATTAGTAAAAGAAACCTAGGGATTCTGTCATTACTGTGATAATCATTTGCATTATTGCCATATCTGTAAACAATACAACCATTGTTCAGTGCTAGATGTAGAGAGGAATTAAAGAGTGCCTAAGCATTTACTGTAAAGATGAACAAATGTAGCTGTTTCATAGTCAGCAGTATTAACTGACACAAAATCCTTCTCATCTAACACCTCTGCATCAGCACATTTTTGTACAAGCATCTTCCTTAAAAAGTAAAAAAATATATATCTTGTATACATTGTTACCATCTATACATATCACCTTAAAAAAAAACCAAAAAACCAAACTGCACAAACCCAAAATACAACCAAATTCATATTTCACATATGAGAAACGTTTAAAAAAGGTTTTACAAAACCTAGTTGTGTTTTTTCCTTTACTTCATAGCATACTTGTCATATCTGGTGGAGTCTGTTGTATCTCTGGCACACTGGCAAAATGCAATTTTTAGATACCCATGTATCATTTTTCTGCAGCATTATCGCCATTTCTACTTTTCATGGAGTTCTGCTAATCCTTGCCATCTATTTACCCAAGCTGCTGCTTCTGACAAATCTAATGAATGGCATATTCTGTACCATGTTGACTGGTAAAATATTTAAAAAACAAGGACAAGATCAACTGAGGTCTGTAAAAATAAACAGATTATACCTGTGCTTCATCTTTTTTTTTAACTTGTATATTTTCCTTGTCAAAGACATCAATAATGTTTCACTTTCAGAATCACCATTTAGAATGGCTGAGGATTTAAATGTCACCCTTCATTATTGTTTGATGTGATAAAGGTTTTATACCACAGACCAACTCAGTAAGGATAACTGTTTATCCAATTCTTTTAGGAAAAGTATTAATTTTGTTTCTTAAAGCATTTCTTTATCAGAAGGTCTTTCATTTCTTGGTTACATACACCATTAAATAGATCTTACTAGACTTAAAGTTCATCTAGAAAAGTATTTTATGTGTTTTCTGAAATGTCTTTTACGTGTTTCACATTTAAATTCTGCCAGGTAAGGATTTGATAGCTTTTCCCGATAGGAGCAATGGAGGTTAGGTGACACAGTGAATTAACTTTAAGACATTCAGAACCATATGCTCCCACAGTCTGCATACCTAAAGGAGTAGTAAATCATTGTACCACCAACCCCTCCAACCCACTAAAATGGAAAAAAAGAGTTTTAAAAAAAGTGTAAAAAAAAAAAAAAGTATAAGCTGCTGAATCTTCCTCCAAATTCAGTGTGTGAGCTAAAAAAGCCCTCCTTAGAATCCTGCTGGGCCAGGAAAAAAAAAAAAAAAAGCCAGACTACTCAGTGCTTTTGTACATCAACCACAAGCTGCTTCAAGAAACAGGACTTTCTGGAATCAGACCTCTTTCCCTGCTGGCCTCTACTCGGTCACCCCCAAACTCCAGCCTGTTCCTGGGCCAGGCATATGTCTGCAACCCAGGCTGAGCCTATAGGCCCAGGGCTAACTGATCTTCCAAGCAGCATCTTAGCAGCCTTGTAGCCTGAGGGGCTCAGTACAGAAAACATCAACACTTAAAATACCTGTGGGCAGGGGAGGTATCAAAAATCCATTTGGAAATGAAAAAGGCCTTCCCCAGCAACACCCCTTTTCTCTGCTGTCACACTTATGCTCCAGCACATCTCTGGGTCCCACTGCTCTTCGCCACCCTGAGGAAGAGGCAGCCATGAGGGGCTGCCCATGGTGGGGTCTAGGTGAGAGGGAGCTGCTTCCATCCCTCCAGCCTTGGTGCTCCAGGGACTCAGCTGTGCTCGTGGCCCCAGGGTTGCCAGCTCCACCAGTGCAGTGAGCGAACCCAGCCCCAACTAAACACAGCTGGGGGAAAGTTTTGCACTTAGTGCTCCCTTCTGCTGTACATTTCTACAAATCTACCAGAGTGGACTTGCTTGTAAGATGTCCATCTGAATCTATGGAGTGAGAGAGATATAATGTTTTCAACTCTCCACACAGTAAGTGGCAACACTCCACTAATCTAAGTGGGATTTGTGGAGGGCGTGCGCTCTCCTTTGATTAGGGAGGGAGGAGCATTGAGGGGAATAAATGGAGGCTTAGTCCTGGTGACATGTTTCTTGTGTAGTCCCATCCCTGAAACAAACAAGAGTCAGATTTTACACAGGTAAAATGCACATCCTGCGCACATTAATTCCTTCCAGGACTTCTGGTTGTTCATGAAGTAAAGAGTGAGGCAGATAATGAAACTATATTATAAACCAAGATTTCACCCTATTTTTCTCAGCTGTTGGATGTTCATAACCATGCTTTGTATCTTTGACAAAGGTGGGCTCAACAGTATCTTATATCAATCTAGCTTCACCAGAAAAAACAACCCAAGAGAGGCAAAAGCCAGACTTGTGTCTTCCCCCAGACAACATCCAAACACTGCCTCTGCCCCAGGCAGTCTGCCATTCATCGCCTACCCTTCCACCCAGCCCCTCTCCTTCATGCTGCCCTCATGTGCCAGTAGACCAAGACCCTCACCAGTGCCCAGTACAGTTCCTCCATGGACATCGGTGGGTATCCTCCAATACCACCCTCGATGGGTCTAGGATCACAGAGGCAAGGTATGTCCTTCACTTCAATTTTATATTTTTTTAATCTTTCCCCACCATAGTCTGCTCACTTAGACCCTCATGGCTTACTTCATTTCATACACACTAGTCAGTATTCTCAGTACTCTTCCTCTTTGTCAGCATTCCTTAGACACTGATATATGCACTCCTGCTCAGGATCCCACAGTTACAATCCCAAGACCTTTTGGATTATGCAAATATCTTAAATTAAAACCTTTCTAAATTCTTAAGATTATGATTACAGCTGAGGCAGGATCTTACACTAGTAAGTATGGAAGTATTGTAAACTGCTACTTCTTTGTTCCCGCAAATATGAATACTTCATATACACAAATACTTCTAAATGTCTGCAATTAAAGAAAGGTATATTGTGCATTATTTCATTATAGGTAAAGACATTACCATCTTAGTAAAATTCTGCTTGCAGAGCTGTGATGCTTTGTTTTAATTTTCCTTACTATTATGCTTCTTTTTCCTATAGAAGATTAAAGAAGCTTTCCATCAGGGTTCCTCCCAAGCTCTCAGTCTCGTTTATGGTATTTTATACACAGCATTATTAATATTAGGAAGCTTTCATTTTTCTACATTTCTATTCTGTGAGATTTTCATAATTAGGTATGTATAATTAAGATTTCCATTAATTTTTGGTGTGGATTTTTTTTTTAACTCCCCTTGTCCCAGTAAAAATGACAGATAAATGCCTTGAGATTTCCTAATGCCTTAATTGTTCCCCAAGAGTTAGATTACAGAGTTAGGACCTGATTCATGCACATTTTATGCACCATTTCCTTTACTATTTTTTTTTAAACATTTTGCTCAGAAACTTAATATTGCTGAGAAAAGTGCCAATGCTTCTTATTTACATAAATCCCTTGAGACTAGTTGCCATGTCTTCCCTCTGCACCTCATTATGCACTACATGCACTCCAAAGAGGAGAAAAAATCAGCTAATAACAAGCCATGCAATAGTCAAACTACCCAAATATATACCACTTTTTGTTGTTATTTCAACCTTTCAGATAAATCATGCCATGGGTTTCAGCAGTACATATCTGATGTATCTCAAAAAAGTCACTCTAAATACACAGCAGTGTAAATAAAAACAGATTTTGAATACTAAGAGACAGCCATCAAAACAATGATCAAGAAAATGAGTACACATAGCAGTCTGTTTTTCCGACTTTATACATATTTCATCATAAAACCTAGTTACCATTATGCACAGGTGGAGTTTTAAAAGAGTATTAAAATAATTGGCTGAAGAGGCAGCTGTAGAGTTAGAGAAGAGGTGTTGCTCTTCTTCGATATGGAAATGGGACCTGGGACCTTCTTTACTGGGCTTGAGACAGCAGTGGGAAGAAAAGTTTCCCTCACAGCAAGCAGTGGAAGTGCAGCTCCCAGCAAAAAGGATGGAGTTGGAAAGGAGCAGTCTGCAACAATCAGTTCTAACTGGAGTGCACCACTTCTATTCCTGCCCTGCCACTGTATGTGAAAGTATTAAATTAACTATAGTGCAATACAGTTGGAAAAAAACCCAGTCATAACATATTTATTGTAAAGCAGTTTTTCATTCAGCATTAAATTGGCAAATTTACTTCCTCTGCTTTTTCTGATAACTTGCCTAGCACTTCGTTGTCCAAAAAACCTGTAGTTTGTTAGCCTAAAGGGCACTGAGCATGGCAGGAAGCAGAATTGCTAGCTGTACTCCTCTGCCTTGGAGACCCATTCTAGTTAGACAAAGTCTCCTTTCCTGCTCTGACTAGCTGAATTCTTGTCAAAGAAGAAAATTGTTCTACAGAATTCTTTTTTTGTTGCCCTCCAAAACCCTTAATATTTTTTTTCTTTAGCAAAAGTATCAGGCAAAGATGTTGGCGACTGTTCTGCTACTCCTGGGACTGCAGTTGTTAAAGGCTTCTATGTCAGAAAAAATTCTCAGTGAAATCAGTTCATTATATTTGGTTGTTGGAATGCAGTTAGGTCACACAAGCATTTTTGAAAAACATACCAGTTCCTTGCAAAAGAACCCCAACCAACCAACAAACAAACAAAAACCCCCCAAACTGTAAGGTGGAATTTAATGAGTTTTCCCTGGGTGGGACATGTATTAATAGATATCCAATGGAGAAAAAGAAAATAAATATCAACAAAATAGGAAGGAAATGTATACAGAAAGCTTTCTTTTTTTAGCAGTAAGAAAAAAATAGTTATACTTTCTTCTTTATGTTAGCGATTCAAATTCTTTTCCTTTTTTCTTCCTGCACAGAAAGTAATGATAACTCAAAAGAGATTGTAATGCAAAATGTTTGGGATACAGAAACCCCAGTAAATCATTTTGAGATTTTATGGGTGTTCAGGGAAATATTTACATGCAATTAAAAATCCCAGACTACAAAATACTCAAAACCACATGACTTCTTCCCCTTTCATCCCCCCAAAACAAAAGGTAATTTTTTTTCCTGCTGTTGATTTCTTGTAGAAATTTTAAAATCCCATTGGCTTAATAAAACTTATATGTGTGATATATAATACTACAATATATTTCTGTTACATATACATGGACTTTTTGTAGGGTCATGTTGCATCAATATTTTTTCACATTTTACCGTAGACATTAAAGAGATTGAATCCTTATGACTCACTCGTCTAACAACCACTCCACCTGCTTTCAGTTGAACTCTCACTGAACTAAAGCTGCAGAGAAAAAACAAGTAGAATTTTGTTGAAGAACCTGAAAATTACACTTTACCTGGTCTTTTATATACAATGCTCAGGATTTTGCTTTGTAGGGCAACAACTAGCAAATGCATGTTCAAAATTAAATGCTTGCAAAAGTGCATTTGTGCACACATACTGGATGCTGAAACTTAGCAAGTATTCATTGTCTACTGCTGTTGCTCTTGAAGTTTTTCATTCTTGAGCAAAAGAGGGGACATCAATATTTCTTGAGGATACATACAAGTGGTTTGGTTATATCTGTGAGTGTAACAGTTACTGAGAAATCTGTAATAATTAACCTATATCTTAAAATCAAGTAAATATATCTCTTTGCCTAGCCCCCTCAATCCATACACATTCATACACAGCTTTTGCTGAGTTTAAGCTACCCATAACAAAACAATAACTCACAGAAGGCACCAGTATCACTTATGCAGAGAAACATATCATAAAAATGTGTGACAGGTTTCCTGTGTTCCTTCACAAAGAAAAGTCTGAACAAACTTCAAAAGGAAAGAAGGAGCTTGCCCTCAATTCTAGCAGGCACACAGGTTGAAGGATTACAAAATCTTGTAAGATGTTCTCATTGTAGTCCTGTTTGGTATGGAAAGACCTCTGAAACATATAACAGAATAGGCTAAGGCTTACACAGAATATAGCTTCAAGAGCAGATATATTTGCTTCAATAATATACTGTACTTACAGTCATTCTTATGGCACCCCAGAACTGTGGTGGACAATGATGACCCCCAGATATTTGTTTAAGGCATTGGAATTCTCTTAAAGTACTTTTATAGTCAATAACTATGCCTTCTTTTTCTATTTTTTCCACTTTCACTTCAACTGTCAAGTACAATGGTTACTCAATAAGGAAAAATAAAAATAAGAAAAATTACAAATATCAAACATTTTTTTCCTGATGCACTACTTCTTGCTAAAGACAAATAGACCTGCTAAAGTCAACAACTTATTTGACTGCATACAGAAGTCAATGCTATGTGCCACTGATTCCATTTTGAGAAAAAACAGTCTATTGCCATATTTTCTAATGAGTATGGGTACTCAACCTCTAGAATGAAAATAGTTCTTCAAACATAAAAGTTATCATATTCACCCCAGAGCCAGTGCTCTGTCACCCTCACAGTGAAAAAGTTTCTCCTTGTCTTCAAATGGAACCTCCTATGCTCCAGCTTGCACCCAGTGTCGCTTAGTCCTATCATTGGACATCAGTGAGAAGAGCCTGGCTCAGTCCTCCTGAAACTCGCCCTTTACATACTTATAGATATTAATGAGGCTGCTCCTCAGTCTCTTATTCTCCAGGCCAAAGAGACCCAACTCCCTCAGCCTATTTTCATTAGGAAGATGTTCCACTCCCTTAATCATCTTGGTGATCCTGCGCTGGACTCTTTCAAGTAGTTCCCTGTCCTTCAACAAACATTTAACCAATTTTGTCACAAAATATTTACAAATAGGATTGATATGAATCTGTTCCTTATTTTACTTAGCTAATGATATTTAGTAAATATTGCAAAAAATTTCTTTTTTTTTTTTTATTTTCTTAATACCATGTAATTTTTAACAATTACCAAAGTTTCTCTTTTTTCCCAATAGTTTACTAGAGATTGGGAGGTTCACAGGTAAAATATAACCTATAAATCTTGATTGATAGAATGTGTTAATACACATTCCACTTGTCTCTGTCAGACATCAGTCAGTGACAAAAGCAGGATCTCGATAAGGAATATAAACTTCTGGTTTGCTAAAAAAATCACGAGTTTATTGAAAGAAACTGTTTAGAAGGACAAGTTGCCCTAACAATTCACAAACACTTACTAGGATTTTTGTAAATGCTACGATTAATCTACACAAGTAATTATTTTGTTCTTTTCTTAAGATCTTACGACTTTAAGTAGTCCATAAATTAAATTAAATGTGCTTGTTTTAATTATTTCATGTAAGTTATTTAGGAGAAACTGAAATATTTTTCTTTACAAATATATACTAATATATGACTCGAAAAAAAAAAGTTGAAGTTAAACTTCCACAGAAATAGTTAAAAAATAAAATTTCCATTGCCTTGTACTCCCTTGTCCTCTTTACAATAGAGTACTGTAACATAGTTCCCATCACACTACTCATTGAGACCACACTTCATTTATTACAGTAAGTGGTTGACTGATTATCTCATGCTACCAGTACATTGTACGCACTGTTCTTAAACTGGAACTGGCGATTCACTTTCAGTTAGGAATCGAGGTTGTTCTAAATTGTCTGATATGTGTTCGTACACACAGAAATTACATCTGTCCTCAGCCTGAGTGTCTCAGTAAACTCTGCAGCCCTCTCAGTTTAAATGAGGAGAAAACTGCTAAATTATTCCTAAGAAAGATGTGCAGCTGCTTAGTTTGGAAATCATCTCCTTTCCCTCCAGGGCCTGCAAAGCCCAGCCGTGCTAGCCTAGGCACAGCTAACTGCTCCTCTGCTCTCACAAGGGAAAAAGTGCTCACCAAGGAGAGGGAGAATAGGTGTAGTGCTAATTGCTTTATAGTATAAAGGTGTCTCCCAGTTAAAATCCCTGGTGTGCTATATCTTCATTTAAAATGGGATAAATCATCCATGGCATCCTTGGACAGATCACAAGGACAACTAAAACCAAGATAGATATTTCCCTTAATATTAACAAACAAACAAACAAAAAACAAAAACAGCCAAAAAAATGGCCTGCTAAATTTAAAGTACATTTTTATCTGTAATGAAGAACGACAACTGACTTATGGCTCCGGAGATAACTGATTCTGGGTAATATTCACACAGGGGTTTTTTTCACTTAACACCACCAGACTTCAGTTTGAGAGTCATTTTCTAGATGGTAGTTCAATATTAAATGTATTTCTAAAGAATCCTTAAATATCTTTTTCTGTAGATAAATTTTCTACTGCTTCTGGAAACCTCTTGCTAACTATCCCCATTTTACATTAATTTACTTTAATTTACATCCCTTTATGACAAATCATATTTTTTCTCTATACTGTTTATAATCCTGTTTATAGATCTATACCGTTGATAATCCCTTCCAGCCAGCTGTATCTAGGAAGTGTAATGAAATATTAGCATTAAGTCGTACACACATAAACCATTTAGCTAGAAGACATACTTAATTAAATTTCCATTTTTATTTCCGTCAAAAAAGAATAAAGAAATCAGATACAACTGCATTATATACAGTAACATATACACTGAGAAATCTCTATTCCAACAACTCAAACTACTCAAACTAAACAAACAAAAAAAAATCATTCTTTTCTCTTTGAAGATCTGAACTCCTGCTCATCAGTTTATTATGCCCTAGAAGTAAACGGACCCAAGATAAAAGTGCAGTATATTGTAATGCTTGGAATTAAAAGGAAGTGGGCAAAAGAAACAGAAAATCTCAAAATGAGGCCACAGTTTCGAAGGAATATCTTTGCCTGTGGACCTATGCAAAACAAAGTTTGTTTCTTTTGGTTTTGGTGCATATCAGTAACAGCACTGAAGAATCAAGTACCAATATACTGTAACTTGGCATTTTCTCCAAGTACACAAAGCACTAAGATGCCGTCGTTTTTAGGTCATGAGCGAGTACATCTATTTATCTAATATTAATGGAGAAGTGTTTGGTCTTTTTTTCCACTTTACATTGCTGTTCTTTCAAATTTATGATCTGTTGTCCATTAGTCTTCGCTCATTAGGTTTTGTTTATTCTTTTTCTAACTTAGAGCATTCACATCAAATTAATGTTTCTTGTATGTTATGTTTGCTGGGCTACAGCATATGGGAGTTTACATCACAAAACCAAGCAAAGCTGAGGCATAATTCCTTGAAATACAACTCATATTCCAGGAACTACAACTCATATTTATCTTTTTTTCCTTCTATAGGTTTTTATTGTGTGTCCAAATCAAATGATCTCTGTGCTAGAACATGGTACTAATACAGTAGCAAAAGAAAAAATGCTATTCCCTGGCTGTTATCATCATGTTTATAACCTTCCCTCAGTATCTTGATGAGTATTTTCTCTACCAAATACAAAAAGGCTCCCCTTATATCTTAGCTCCATTCTGGTACTTGAAAAAACATATCTTTAGATACTCATTTTTTAGATTATAAACATTCAAAAAATCAGCAGTGCTCAATACAAACTTACATATCTGTGTAGATCAACTCTACATCAACTCTGAAATACCAGATAATGAAGCAGTGGGTGTATTACAAGCATTTCTGCAGGCAAGTCACTGGCCCACATTCTCCAAAAATAATAAAAGGTAGCTGTTTCATTTTGATGCCTTAATAAATCTGTCTTTCCTACTTCTAAACATATGATAGTCACTAGTAATTAATTCTAGTGAAAATTACAGAAGATACTATCTTTCTGTGCAACTGAAACTTTAGGATTAACCAATAAAGCAAATTATACATTCTGTTATTTGTGCCTCTTCTGGTGAATTTAGACTTTGAAAACTGCTTCTGAGCATACCAGGTGCCTTGGACATAACCTATGTGAATGGAAAAGCGGCATGAAATAACTAAGGCTAAAACCTGGGTCGAACTATTTCCACTTTTTGTGTGAGACTCATCTTTTAATACCATGGTCTGACAACACAAAACCATGGTAACTATTACTGGAAGGTATGCTATCTGTGCAACCGTTTTAACTACTAAAAAGCATAGCAGATGTAGCCATAAAAGCAATGGATCCTTCAGGAAGACTCCACAGGAGTTGCCTCTCAGAAACAGGACAAGGCAACAAGAAGACAAAGCCTTCTTTGGTTACAGGGAATTAAGTAGGAGCCTGGGTGATACCCCAAGAACTGCTACTGGAGCTCAACACTCTCATCCTCCTTCATCAGTGAGGACTCTGCACACAGACCTGGAACTTTACTGTGCCAACTGTAGAGGACTTCTTTCTCAGGAAGGATATGCATTTCCTGTATAAGAACTCAATCTCTTTCTAAATTAAATACGAGACAGCCTGGAATAAGTTTCTTTCCTTCTAAGACATATATAGAGAAGGGGAACAAATACTGCTGCATGCTTTTGTTCCTTTATGAAATTCTCTGATTTTCCATCTTGAAAAACTTAAATATCTGTATAGAGAAAACATAGATAAATTATCTATGGTAGATCACAAAACTTGAATGATATATATACATATTCCTGCACTGGATGCTTGTGAAAAACTTGTGTATGGAATTAAAAAAAAAAGAAAGAAGAGAAAAAAATAAAAATTAAAAGAGTATTTCCATTAGCTCTTGGAATTCTTTATAGCACACATAAACAACTTTTTCTAGTTGTGGTGTAGGCCATTGTCACAGTTAGGAACATATCTAGGTTGCTGAATATGTTACCAATATAAACAACATCCAGAAATTTCTTGTCATATTGATCTTGTATCTTATCATAGGAATTGTCATCCTTTATCAGAAATTGTGACGATTCATTGCAAAGGTTTTTCTAAAAGTTTATTGCATCTAGAAATAATGTGTCTATAAAAGTTGAGTATTCTTGGGGGAGTAGTAAAATTGGTCCCATTTTAGCAATATAGAGTATTCTAAATTCTTTAAAGTTGCTTATGCTAAGATTAATTATATAAAGGATATTTTAGACAAATTAGAAATACCTCTTTTCATAAGGGGAATGAATTAAAGAAATAAAGCTTTTAGGTTCCTATTCCAATAATGCTGTTCCTCTAGGACTGTAATTCCTGGATAAGTGCCACATCTGCCTTGTGTGGTTTAATTTACTGATAATTTTACCTTTTTCTCAGGAAAACATAGCATTTATTCATATAATATGACATGTCACAATATTACAATGATTATACAGTTGCTTTATGTATGGTCATAATACCATCTGGTATACAGCTAGCCTTCTTTTTGCATGTGTACCATCTGGAACATCTATCTATATTCTAATTATTGTACAGATGAGATTTTTGTTTTTACAGAAACACCATATTGGCTGTATCCTTCATTGATTGCTTAATTTAAAAAAACTCAACAAAACAAAACAAACAAAAACCTGCAAAACAATGTAAAAGAATGTAAAACAGAATCAAAAACTTGGCATGTTAAATTAGGTCTAACTGTCACATTTTCCCATGCATTTCTTCTAAGGAATTAAACAAAAAAGAAATCTAAATGTATTTACAACTACTTTGCTCTCCATTTTAGTAGAAACAGAGTAGATCAGATTATTTAGGTGAGGTAACACTTTTAGTCTAAAGCATTTTGGAAGCTACATATACACCAAAGTTTCACATGTTGAACTGAATTCACCCTGTACAAGTTAGAATATCTAAATCCTTCTTACAAGACTGCGTTGCATGACCACATAACAGCATGGTGCATTCAGTTATCACTGACAATTGTATGTACCTATCGTGGACCAAATTATGTAATTTTGGTTTAGGAATGAAGAAAAGCTTGTTAAACATGGTTTTATCCCAGGCTCTGCAAAGACATCCTAGTATTTTTGTCAAAAACAAAAGTTCAAAAGCTTCCTAAGACTCTCTTCCATTGATTGCTGAGCCGCTCTCTATCATCTTCAACAGGTCCTGGAGAACAGGAGAAGTGCCTGAGGACTGGAGGATAGCCAATGTCACTCCAGTCTTTAAAAAGGGCAAGAAGGAGGATCCCAGCAACTATAGGCCAGTCAGCCTCACCTCTGTCCCCGGAAAGGTAATGGAACAGCTTGCTCTGGATGCCATCTCCAAGCAATTGGAAGAGAAGAAGGTCATGAGGAGTAGTCAGCATGGATTCACCAAGGGGAAATCGTGCTCGACCAATCTCATAGCCTTCTACGATCTCATCACCGGCTGGGTAGATGGAGGGAGAACAGTGGATGTCATCTACCTTGACTTCAGCAAGGCTTTTGATACTGTCTCCCATGACATCCTGATAGCAAAGCTGAGAAAGCATGGGATTGATGAGTGGACAGTGAGGTGGGTTGAGAATTGGCTGTCGGACCGAGCCCAGAGGGTCGTGATTCGTGGAGTGGAATCTGACTGGAGGCCTGTGACTAGCGGTGTTCCCGAGGGCTCGGTGTTGGGTCCAGTCCTGTTTAACATCTTCATTGACGACCTTGATGAGGGAATAGCCTCGACCCTCAGCAAGTACGCCGATGACACAAAGCTGGGAGGAGTGGCTGACACGCAGGAACACTGCGCTGCCATCCAGCGAGACCTGGACAGGCTGGAGAGCTGGGCAGTAAGAAACCAGATGAGGTTTAACAAAAGCAAGTGTAAAGTCTTGCACCTGGGAAGGAACAACCGTTTCTATCAGTACAGGCTGGGGGATGACCTGCTGGAGAAGAGCTCTGTGGAGAAGGACCTGGGGGTCCTGGTGGATGACAGGTTGGCCATGAGCCAGCAGTGTGCCTCGGTGGCTAAGAGAGCCAATGGGATCCTGGGGTGCATCAGGAGGAGTGTAGCCAGCAGGTCAAGGGAGGTGATCCTCCCCCTCTACTCTGCCCTGGTCAGGCCCCACCTGGAGTATTGTGTCCAGTTCTGGGCTCCCTGGTATAAAAAGGACAGGGATCTCCTGGAGAGAGTCCAAAGAAGGGCTACGAAGATGATAAAGGGCCTGGAGCATCTCCCCTATGAGGAAAGGCTGATAAGATTGGGACTGTTCAGCCTTGAGAAGAGAAGACTAAGGGGGACCTAATTAATGTTTACAATTATCTTAAGCAGGGGATGCAGGGGAATCAGCCAGCCCCTTTTCAGTGCTCTGTGGAGACAGGACAAGGGGCAATGGCTGCAAGTTGGAGCATAGGAAGTTCCGCACCAACATGCGGAGAAACTTTTTCACAGTGAGGGTGACAGAGCCCTGGGACAGGCTGCCCAGGGAGGTGGTGGAGTCTCCTTCTCTGGAGATATTCAAGACCCGTCTGGATGCCTATCTCAGTGAAATGTCCTAGGGAGCCTGCTTTGGCAGGGGGTTGGACCCGATGATCTCTCGAGGTCCCTTCCAACCCCTACAATTCTATGATTCTATGATTTGCATACATTTTGATTATCTGCATCACCAACTCTTACACTGAAGGCTGATATCAAAAATACATTTAGGTTAAGACTCCATAATGTTTCAAAGGGTTTATGTGGGAAGGAGATTCAATAATAGCTCAGAGGCAGGGGCCGACAGTGACTCACTGCATTTCCTTCTGCTTCATTGAAGACAGAGACAAGTCAGTGGCATCCAGTCCAAAGCAGCTGTTAGGTCACGCCTTCCTAGGATAAGCCTGGACTTTATCCATAAATAACATTGCTGGCCTGTATCAACGAATAAGCCGAGTCTGCGCTTATTTCCCAGGAATGCTCCACAACATGTCTTGAAACCCTAATATCCAACTGTAGTATACATCAAATAGCTCCTTGACAACATTTCAATGAGGGACCAGTGTTTTACACTGGGGTGGGGGAGAAAGGGGAGCAAGAAAATGATGGAGCGGGGTTCTTTCTAGATCTCTAAAAGAAAGGCCTGACAAAGGGCATAATAAATACCAGTTTTAATAATGTAAAATGAAAGAGGAATATAGATGGAGAGCACATGCTATGTCCCTTTAGCTGCTGGGAACCCCGCTTTTGTGCAGTATTAGGTAGAGCCTGGGTGGATTTTCCCATGCTGCACAGATTCTGTCTGGGAAGAGCTTCCTCCTTGCTTTTTATTTTGTGTAAAAAGCAAAACCGCAAATCTTGTCCTAGCAAGCTGGAACATCATCTCTCTCCTAATATCCACCAGTGAGCAGCACAGACCAGCATGGGACACTCCAAGAGATACGTTTAAAGTGTTTAGTTGTGCTAATATAATGGCTTCAAGCCTTGAGTACAAGGCCCAAAAGAGCAGACAGGGTCTGTTCAAGCTAACTCCTTAAATGCAGTGTCTTCTGCACAGCTTTCAGTACAACTAGGTTGTACACCATTGCTTCAGTTTTTCCTTTCAAGAATCATCCATATGTTAGGGTAGAGCACCAGCTACTATTTATTTCATTCATTTCTCCTAAAATAGGGATGCCTGGCACTTCAGGAGTGTGAGATGCAACATATATCATCCCTTTTCTGTAGCTGGGATTTAACTGTGTGTAGGATGAGACCAGAGTATCTGGGTACAGCAGGAAGGCCCTGATTTCATGTAGAACTCAGCTGTTCAGTTTGTCATGGTTCACTCAGAGCTGGCAGCTGACCACCACATAGTTTTTGGTCACCCCTCCCACACCCCAGTTGGATGGGGAGGAGAACTGTAAGAAGATAAAGCCCATGGGTTGAAATAAGGACAGTTTACCAGGACAGCAAAGGAAGAGGAAAATAACAACGCTTATATTAAAAAATATACAAAGTGGGTGATGCACAATGCAATTTGCTTACTGCTTGGGACTTGATGCACAGCCTTTCCCCACCCGCAACATCTTCTCCCTGACCAGCTCTCCCCCTTATATACTGAGCATGCCATCATTTAGTATGAAATATCCCTTTGGCTAGTTTGAGTCAGCTATCCTGGTTATATCTCCTCCTTGTGAAATCTTGTGTATCTCTTGTCAAAATTAACTCTATCCCAGGCAAAAATCAGGACAAGTTTCAAGTATTACTATCACAAAGCTCCTGATTTTTTTTCTGTTTTGAAATTAAGCTATCTATTCATCCTTGTATTTCTTCTAAATGATTATGTATAAAGTGAAATCTAGTACACCTGAAGCACTTTGAGTTATGAAACACAAGTGCACCAACATACATGCACTGACATTTCCAGTGCTTAGCATGAGGAAATGAAAGAATTGGAAGCTATATACAAAATTCCATATGTAAAAACATTTAAATATGGTCAGTTTACACAGAAAGCCTATTTTCTTTCATATTTTATTGCAGTGAAAGATTATTTTGATATAGATACATTCTCTAGAAAATTACCTGGACAACAAAAGGTCTATTTTGTCTATAAAGGTTATGTCATAAGAACAACTTCAAATATTCCATGAAACATGCATCTCAAAAAAGGAAAAAGTCCAATATTAAAGCAAGCATCTGGTTCAAAAGAGCTAGGTTTCCAATTAGGACAATAGATTTTGGGTGTAGACTGGTAAATTTATCTCACATTGGAGCTTGCTTTTTTTTTTTTTATAAGTTGCTGGAAAAATAAAAATCAGTCTCCAGATTTGAATGTTTGTCTGTCTTCCTTTGCTGGAAAAATAAAATCTAGGCTGCAATACATTATAAATATTTCATTCTTGTCTCAGTTCTACCTTAAGTAACTTTAGGAACCCTCATTTGTGATAATTAAAAACTTTTCCTTTAGGGTAGAATATAGGGCTCAGGATTAATAATGATATGAAACGCATTGAAATGCTAAAATTGCTTAATAATAGGTCTAAGGCATACAGTCCATGAGTTCCATGTTCTAAATTTAGTTTACTCTCTCAAAGCTTTGACTTATTTTGTAGGCTATAGGCTTTCTAGCTTCAATTAGGGCAAATGCAAAAAGTTTATGACTGTCTCTTGCATTCATGCTTTTTCCGATGCCTAAGTAAGCGTCCCCCCAGAAATATCCTTGAAAGGTTCAGTTTACAGACAACCTGTGTCTGGCCTGTAACAGTTTCACTGGAAGAGCAGGGAGTTAAGCCTGCACTTGGCCATGCAAGGCATACTTGCAGAGTATACGTAAATGCACGGCAGAAGTGGTTTCACTACTGTCATCTATACAATGTACCGCTATATGTCACCAATTACACAGCTGTAGCAGAGGCTTCTCTTCTGCTAGCACACAGTAATTAACAAGAAAGAAGAGGGAGCAAGAGACACTTCTCAAGGAAAAGAACCATTTAAACCACATCTACAATCACTTTCACTATAATCAACATTTTTATCTAAAAGGTAACTTGCAGTTTGGAATAATCAGTGACCTTTAAGAATATCAATGTGAGTACATGTTTAAAATATGTATCAGCTTCAGTAGGATCTCTAATTTATTTATCCCATTTTGTAACATTGTACAAGATTTTTCTTTGCATTTGCAACCTATGGTTTGTTCTTTTTGCTTCTGAATTTAAATAGTAGTTGGACCTTAGATCAAACCATAAGAATGTAATACATTAGGTAAAAATCATATAAAACTGTCTTAAACTCAAATGCTGAAATACACTATCAAATATGCTAGGGGCTATTGCTTCCCCTCGTGTAATCTTGCTTGCTTTTAAATTGTTCTCTTCTGGCAAGAAATCAATAAAATACAGAATTCCTTTAATTAGCTGGAATTTCAAACTAAGCATCTTACCCTTTTAGATTTAAAATCATTATGAAGGTAGGAAAAAGCCTACAGAAATTAATTCAGTCAAGAAATTATATACAAATTGCAAGATGTTATTTAATTCTCCATTAATTAGGTACAATATTCTCTAAATGTTCTTCTAGACTGAATTGTACAAAGCAGTTGTAAAAATCCACAGTTTACATACCTCTTGAGTAAGAGTTGAGACCTAGATTCTATACAAAGAGAGGAAAGTTAAGCAGGCAAAACTAAATCTATAACTGAACTTAAAATAACTACAAGAGAATCAAGGATTCATGTACAACTTTTTTTAAAAGGTTCAGGGCAATGATACTAAGTTTTCATTATTTTGGTGTGGGGTTTTTTTTTAATGAGAACTTCTTTCATATGACTTTAGCTTATAACTTTTATGACTTATGATTTAATTAAGCTAGTGACTGCTTAAATTATAAACTGTTTCCTCCCTACACCTTTTTAGTACTCAGTCTCTGCTTCTTCCGTAATATATCCCTGTCATTCATAGCACTGAAAATAGAATTTAAATGGTTATTTATAGCCAGCGTTCTCCTATTTATGGAGAGATTAAGCAATATTTGAATAAAATGGAAGCATCTAAGAAACCAGGGCTTTCTCAAGAATTTGAAGTAGTAGTAAAAGCAGCCTCTAAGTCATCAGTGATTATTTCCCATCACTTGGAGTATAGATGATGTATCGCGGGCCACTAGAAGACAAAACATAGTCTTTGACTTTTAAAAGGAAAAAAAGAGTACAAGAAAATTATAGACCTGTCAGCCTCATTTCAGTATCCAGAAAGATACTGGACCAAATTAAACAATCCATTTACAAAGCCTTGAAAGAATAACAAAGTGACAAGAAACAAACTGTGCTAAGTCAATTGAATTTCCCTCTTTGACAGGCTAAGTGGATAAGGGGGAAAAAGTCATAAACTGTTTCACATGACATTCTCAGAGAAATGAGGAAAACATGCAGATGATATTATAATAAGCTGTGTACAGAGCTACAGGGGAAAAAAAGGGAGGGGGGGAAGAATAAAACCATCCCAAATTAATCAAAACATCACATGTAAGCAATCCTTTGGTAAATCTTCTCAGTTAGACATCAAACAGGGTTCTGCAAAGATCTACTCTGGGTTTAGTTCTTGTAAGTAGTTTATAACAAGACTTAGCACCAAATAGAGAACAAATGTTTCAGAGGTACAGATTATGCCATTAGTGGGGCATGAAATTTTGAAAACAAGGGAGAAAAATCTCATTCTGTGACCCGTTAGGTGTTTATTTCATGTACTAGATATACAAGTTCTACTGTCCTTATTTTCCATGACACTTCAGTTCCTCTGTCTTTTGGACATTGTACTTTAAAAATGTAGACAAATGGGAAGAAGCATAGAGAAAAAAACAGAAATAAGAGGTTTAAAACACAATACATTATAAAAGGTTCAAAAAAATAGATGTCTTTTATTCTTGAATAACATACTATTAGCGTTCTTGAAGACAGCAGAGATAGACAGACAGGGGATGGAAGAGGTGATTAATGATAGCACTGCTCTTTTGAGCAAAACGTTTTTATAGAGAGCATGAATAGTTCTTCCTTCAGATTCAGTGAGGTTTGGTCAAGGAGTAATGAGCTTTGATTCAAAGAGAATATATATTGCTAGAAAAACAGTTTTTCACACATATAATAATGACTTACCTAGAATGGTTGAGGAATGCCTGCCAATAAACAACTCTTTAAAATGGTTTGACATATTTGAGGCTGTGACATAATCTGGAAAGAGGTAAACACCAAAGAAGTAACCTTAGTAATAAAACCAATGCCCCCACCACCCACACCGGAGGAAAATTAAGTTGAACTGGGAGCTGATTTTATGGCAGGAATGAAATAAAGAGAAACATTTTCACTTGAGTCTCATCAGTTCCATATACAACTAAGAAAAGAAACTTCTTAAATGCAGTGTAACTATAGAAAGAGGGGAAATACTGATTTCTTCCCAATTTTGTCATTTCATGGAAGGGGATAAAAATATACATGTAATTGCACACATACTTACTTGAGAAATTCCTATTTGTCATCACAAGAAGGTTATAAATACCCTAGCTAAAAGAAGCTAAATGAATCGAAAAGGCTGAGAACGGTAACAATGAGGGAAGCTTATACTCTTAACTACTTCCCATCTTGAGTTAGTCACTTTACAGAAAATGTTTCAGCAAATGAAGCAATGGTAGGACTCAGGAGTCCAAGACCTGCCTATCACATTCATTGTCCATGAGGCATATAAAATAGAAGTGAATCACAAATACACCTTTGCGACACTTTTTCTGAATCAGTCTAAATTTTAAACAGACTTATATCAATGCCCTAACATTTTACTCTTGAAGATGTAGTCTCCTAGATAAAAATTAAAAGAAAAAAAACCCAAAACAACACAAAAAGGAAAAACACACCCAAAAGTAAAATACTGACCATTAAATGTTTTACAAAAAAAAAAAAAAAAGCAAGTCCGGAGTAACTAATTGTTGTCAGAAGCACATTTTTATCCTTAAGTACATTTTGCATCTGCTTTAATGTCTTCCACTGTTACAGTGAAATAAAGCTATATTCTTCTCTGTTAGTTCTGAATCAATTAAAAAAGAGAAACCGCACAACACACAGATCCAATTATGAGAAAAAAATCATTCAAATAGGAAATATGACACTTGCAAAAATCATTACCACAAAATAATAATCTTGGTTCTCTATTAAGGAAAATGTTCAAATGAAGACCAAATTTCTGCTTAAGGGACATAGTAAGCTCTCAATTACAACAACGACCAATCTCAAAGCAAATGTTTCTGGAAACAAATCAGAGCTAGAGGACAAATCAATGTTATCCACACCAGCATCTGGTGCTACTTGAGAAACCATAATTTATCCTATCTTACCTCCAGTTACTCCTATGAAAGGGCACAGATCATCTGTAGATCTGATGCTCTGAGACAACTGCCTGGGTCAAACAGTAACAAGAACATCTTTGTCGAGGAGCAGCAAGATCGGGGCTGCTCCACATGCAGAGAGCAAGCCAAGAGCGACCCCAGAACAGCTGCTGCCTCCTCAATCACTCACAGTATCTGAGCAGGTGGGGCAGAGCCACATGATGACAGAAAGCGATCCCACCAACAACCCAGCAAGCACCAGTCAAAGACCAGGGTTCAGCTCAGAGGGGACATAGACAAGGACAGCATCAGTAGAGCAAGACTTGGACATTGGCCTGAGCTGAAATGGGCCTATGGGTAGGGTGTAGGTGGCTGCCCTAGCTGGGGCTCATCACAGCCATTATTATTTTGGTTTATTATCTATATTAGAAAGTATTAATATTTTTAAAGACAGCATTTGATCTCACATTTCTTCCTTCTTTCCTTGCAACTGTAAAGGTACCACTGGCTATTTTTACTCTCAAACTTTCCAACTTCCACAGGTATAACTGGCTTATTTCTGATTTGATGCTCCCTCCCATGTCTTAAATAGATATTTCTTGTCTCACTTTAAAATTGAATTGCCAGAATATTTACTGACATTTACTGCATTGCATTTTCACACTTTTCTTTCCCTTTTAATTTAAGAAAATGTTTGTAATCACACAGATGCATCACTGTAACCTAAAATGGTTATTTTATATTTTAACAAAGGGATACAGAGAACAGTTGGCAAGCATTGTGTTCTGTGCATGCTACAATTCTCAGTAAGGATCATAGCTATTCACCACCAGCTGTTTATAGTGAGATGGTGATTGTGGACCAATTGACCAGGGATTATTGCTTCCTCCCTACTTAAGGTGAAGTGTTTACATATTCTATGAATATTGCTGATGAGGAGGGCTCTGGGAAAAGGCTGGAACTATGCTGTAATCAGATTGTTTGTGAAGTTCTTATCAAATATTTGTGATTTTGAGTTGTTTTGGTTTTTTTTTTGATTCTGACCTACATATTGTACTACCCTAAATCATTGAAAATATGCATCACAAGGTATTGCTTACATATTTAAAAGAGAATAAAAATAAAACAATATCTATCTGTCAAATAAGACCAAGGGGAATAGTCATCAAATTAAAATCAGTCTGAAAAGCTTCTGTCTTGTAAAAGATATTGGAACACATCTTCTGGTAACAACAGAATTGTGTTTTCTTAAGTGCGGTGTGGCATGGTGAAATCTACACTTTCCCTCCATGTAATTACCTACTGACCTCAGTGTGACTATTTTTAATTTACATCATTGAGAGAATTTATGTAACTATCTATAGAAAATCAAGAAAACCAAACCCCCACAAAAAAACCTCCAAACCAACCTACCCAAGTTATTGGAAAACCAATAACTGGAAATAAAAAATAAAACAAATAATTGGAAAATTAATAAGAAAAAATCCCAACCATTGGTAAGAAAAAGACACTGAAAAGATGAATTCAAACAAATCAAACTTTATCACAAGTGAATTAAATACAAAAAAGTCATATTAATAGAATATAAGAAACATACTATTGAGTCACCAGAAGTTGAAAATCTATTTCATCTCTAATGAAAATACTCCACATACTTTATGTGATACATTGTATACAGAACTAACTTATTAGAAAATATATTAAGTATAGAAACAGAATCAGTAAGACAGACAGAGTTTAGCAAAATCCACTGCCATTATGAAGAGATTTTTGTATTGGCTTTCTGATAACTAAGTCTGCAACTTAGTGCATTTTTAAAGAAAAAAACCCACAACTATTCAGGGTGCAAGTAGTATGTAAACTACAGCGCTATAAAAAGCAACTCATTTAGGAAGTATGTCTAACTGATCTGGTATCAGCTTTTTCTCAATTACCAAGAACAAAAAAATAGGTAATTATAACTGTAAAGAACCTGAGTATAAACATACACATAAAATTTGCTTATAATGAAATTCTCTGTGTGTGCCTCCCATATTCCTGCTGAGAAACATCTTATTTATAAAAGTTGAAGGTGTGCAGGGACAGAAATGCTTAAGAACTTTGTTATCTCTAGCTCTAAAAAAAAATCTGGGAGGAAGAGGCAATAAATAAGCAAAATTCTGTATGGATCAGCAGAAGGGCTATACTGGTTTACTCATCTCTAGATGTGATCCCCACCCCTTATATGGACTTTCATTTGTAGCTTGCAGAATATTTACTCCAATTCTTATATTCTTTATTTTTGCTACACAGACTCCAAGGAATATAATACACGGTTTAGGATACAATGATCAAAGCATGACATGAAGCCCCTGAACAAGCTCGTGTTCAGATTTGGTGCAAAGCAGACTAATGGTTCTGGCTCAGCGCTCCGGAAATGCAGAAGACAAGAGAAAATGAAACAGAAACGTCAGAGTTACTCCAAGTTTACTCTAGTTTCTGCTGGGTTTGCTGATTTTCTTTTAGCTGCATAAAGCTAAACCTAGCAGATAAATCCACAATGGAAAGAAGGAAAAGGAAGCAGTCGAATCTTCAGTGAAAAGGAAAAAGGAAGTAGCAGGGAAAGTGGAGGGTGAGAAGGTAGGAACAAAGGAGGCCAAAAGAGTACATTCCCTCCTTCCTCAAGAATACACACCACTTGTCAGGAAAAAACCCCACCAAACCAAACCAAACCAAAAAAAAACATGCACCATGCCATGGAATGGACAGTTTTATTATATCTGTTTCATTATTACATTTGTCAGAAAGTCAGTTTCAGAAATAAGATATTTTTTTTTTAAATCAAGGCTTCTCATCAACAATTCTACTGAGGAAAAGAACCCTAAAGCTGTGAATTCCAGACTTAGGTACTCACAATAAAATCCTGAATGGACACTATTATAGAAGGCACTGGAACTGTTCAGAGAGTCTGATACTACTTAGATTAGTAAAAGCATGTTGTAAGAGATAATCAATCTGCAGTAAGCAAGCTAACGCTCTTTTACAAGTACCAGATTGAAGAACTATTCCGAACCACTGCCATAACAAGCAGCTAATATTAGTCATTTCCAGGCAACTCATTTGCCATCTTTCACTAGTTGTATTTGCTTGCTTTCTTGCAATGCCTGCAATGCTTGGGGAGGCGATGTCCTTCAAATACATGCTTCCAAAGTTTCCCCATTATTTTGCATTAAAACCTTTCTCATTCTGTGAAGATTTTGCAGTGGGTTGGCTGTAGTACATTGCATTTATTGTCAGTCATAATGACTATGCTGTCTTTCTGTTTCCAGGTCTCATCTTGTATAGTCACTGGAGTTCAGGACTGTCAGCATCTCAACATTTCTACATCCTCATGTAACTGTGGATGCTTACAGGTTAGAGTGGACACAGAAATGGACTCTGTGGCACAGTCAACAAACCCTGTACCAGGAAAGAAAAAATGAATCAGGAACAAAGGTCAAGAACTGCTTAGGAATCCTTAAGGATACCTAAACCATGGGTTATTAGGCTACTGTAAAATAGTAAATTTCAGAATGATCTCTCTCAAACAACTGTTGATAAACCAGTGGTTGATTATGTGAGGTTATGTGGTCTATAAGTCTTCCATTCTTACATCTAATAAAATTAAGTAAAATTCTAACCCTGGTTGGGTTTGGTTTTTTAAATTAAATTACTGGTTGCAGTCCCAGGGAAGTTATAAGATTATTATTAAAAGGTGTGTTCTACTTTAGGCAAATGATTTAAAACACTTTTCTTTTTGAATAAGGTGCTAAACTAGACATATGGATTGTCAAAAAAAATTTTGTCCTCCCTGAAGGTAATGGAATTTTTCTTTTTTCTAAAACGACATTTATTATAAAGTATCATTGTCATTCTAAGAATATTTTATTTGCCATAACTGACTTGTTCAAGAAAGACACTTCACCTATCTAAACAACCTGTTCTTGAGCTGTAAAATAAGTATAATTATGACTTCTCTTTGTGAGGTATTTTTAAAATTATGATAAAAATCATCATAAGAATGCATTCTCAGTAATATAGGTTTTACTTTTACACATCAAAATTATAGCACCCGATTGCCTACAGTCTTCTCCAATAGAAGATTGGTTCTATACTAACGGTAAATTAAGAAATAAATTATATGATTATACTGAAGTTTTATAGTTCTGCATTCATTTGCAGTAGTTAATGCTCATCCATTTATCCTAGTGGTGAAATAGATATTGAAAAGTTCTATTAAGATGAGAATAGAATCTGGCTAACACAAATGACTGATCTTAACGTTACATTCATTTCTATCAAGGAGTGATATTTTTATGATCCATTCTCCCATTGACATTTTGGCAGGTGTCATAATGATAGCACTGAGCATCAAGGAATTCCCAAAGACTAGACTCTCGGCAGATGTAAATCAGCAGAGCTAAAATGCATTAGAGCCACAAGAAATTACACCACCTAAGAACCTGCTCTCAGGTATCTCCTGAAATACTTTTCAAATCAGCACTGTGCACAGTTACTGCTTTAATATCATGCTGTATTGAGTCCTAAAAGTCATATGCCAAGCCCGTGAATCAATGCAAAACCCAGCAGACTAGAATTGATTAAATTATTGTGATGGGTCTGCAAACTGCCTATAATATTTTGTATCCATTATATAACCAGATTTTTCATAGATTCTTGTAGTTGGCTCTGTGGCCTGTTTTGCTTTTAAGTAACAGAACATCTGTTGAGAGCTGGAGGGTGAAATTTTATGACAATGTACCCTCTTTTTGTCATGCTTTGCTCTTGTGATTTTGGAAATGTGGCAGTTTTGTTTTGAGTAGGCTGTTCTGGGTCACTGTATTCATAAACTAGTCAAAATTCCTGAAGAAAATATTTTGCTTATTTAGCAATCATTGCTGGTTTGCAGGATGTCTGGAATGTAGAAGAAGCAGACACATAGCAAAGTGCCAGGACTGGTGAAAACTAGAGATCTAACACAGAAGGAGAGTGCTCCAAGAGCTCAGCTAACTTAGAACTCCGACCTCTGTTTTTGTTGGAGTTCAACAACCAAGGATGCTTCATTTGTCCAAAACCAGATTTGGACTTTATCACTGTTTAATGAAATCAAATAATTACTCTTTTTCTTTTCTAGTTCATATAATTTTACATGTTATTTCCAGATGGGAAATAATATCAATCCAGTAAGAGCAACATGCCACATATGTGAGCATTTTTTAAACAGTAGAAAATATTGAGAAATTAAAAGCAAAAGACAGATGAATGTGGCGGTTTGAAGATGGAAAGGAAAACTTGTCAAAGAGAAATAATTCCACACTCTATTTTACAGAAAGCCAGAAATCTGTTTTTTCTGTGTGAAGCAGCCACTTTCTAAGTGTTTTGATAATTCCCCATGGAAAACTTGAGAAACTAGGATACCTAGAAATTCCTTGAGAAGTATTATGGCATTCCCATCTTCAACTACAGTGGAAAATTTTCATCTTCATAGCATTTGCTAAAGATTTTCTGTATTCTATCAAATGAAGATTACATGTTCAATATATCATATATACCAGTATGTAATTCGTACATAAAATAATAAAAATGCTAAAAATATTCTGGAACTTCAAGACTAGGAAAAGAAAGTACACTCAAGGCCTTAAGCACTATATCTGTGTCACTTCTATATCTGTAAGGGCTTGTCGTGTAATGAATGAACAGATCTTTTAGTGTTCAAGAAATTGTATCAAATTCCAAGCAAAAAAATGCCTTTTTCGAATACATTTTGGGTACAGCATAGACAATGTCACTTCTGAAGACAAACCAACAGAAGTTTCTTCTTTTATGCCTTCATGAGACGTATACATAGTTCAAGTACTTCTGAGCCTAAACGCTAATTCACTGAGATACAAAAAAGAATAAATAAATAAATTGCGCAGAATTACTTCAAGAAAGATAATCTTGTGTCTATAACCACACATACCAAATCAAAAGGAAGAGTTTCACACCTTGCTTCCCTCATCTACTCCCCTGTAGAGGCTCCAAAGAGCAACTTCATAGAATCACAAAGTGTTTGAGGTTGTAGAGACCTGTGGAGGTTGTCTTATCCAACTGCCTGTTGTGGGTTTACCCCAGCCAGCAGCTAAACACGATGCAGCCACTTCCTCACTCCCCTTCAGTGGGACAGGGTAGAGAATCAGACAAGCAAAATCTTGGGTTGGGATAAAGACATTATAATAGGCAAAGCAAAAGCCATATACACAAACAAGTAAAGCAAGACAAGGAATTAATTACCTACTTCCCATGGGCGGGCAGGTGTTCAGCCATCCCACAAAAAGCAGGACTCCAGCATATGTAATGGCTACTTGGGAAGACAGATGTCATCACATTGCTGGCCCATGGTCATCCTGCTCTCCACCAGGACCCTCACGTCCCTTTCCCCTATGCTGTTCTCCAATACATCTGTCTCCAACCTATGCAGGTACCTGGGGTTGTTCTTCTTCAGATGCAAGACTCTAGATGTGCCCTTGTTATATTTCATTAAATTTCTCCCCACCCAACTCTCTAGATCTTGCTGAATAGCTGTGTTCAAAGATTATTGAGAGTGGCTTCATGGAGAATTCAAGGAGAATTCATTCATGGAGGTATCCCTTCATGCCCTTGGATTTATGTATATCTAGTTTGCTTATGTGTTCCATGACCTGATATTCCTGAAGGGCAGTCTTGCTAGTAAAAACTACAGCAAAGAACAACTTTAGTACATCAACCTTTTCCAAGTTCTGTAACCAGGTCCCATGCTTATTCACCAGTGGGCCCATATTCTCCCTAGAGTTTCTTTTATTACCTGAGAACTTTTAGAAGCCTTTCTTACTGTCTTTGACATCCCTTGACAGACTCAACATGAGTTGGGTTTTGGCTTTACTAAAGCAAAAGCCAGCACAGGACCAATCCACCTGCTCCACAGAATTCACATAGGGTTCCCCACAGGCTGTGTGGCTATCTGTTCCAGCGTGGTCCTCTCCAGGGGCTGCAAAGGGACAACCTGCTTCACCATAGTCTTCTTCAAGAGCTACAAAGAAATCATTGCTCCAGTACCTAGAGCACCTCCTCTGTCTCTCCCCTTGGTGTTTGCAGGGCTGTTTCTCACACTTTTCCCTTCGCTTCTCACTGTTGAGCAGAGTTTTGCCATTTCTTCTTTGTGCCTGATGAAAATTCTTCAGGAATACATCCAAGCCACATCAATATGGTGTTCTTCCAGTGCCTGGAAGAATAACACCCTCTACCACCTCCTGGTGCCCCCGAGTCCTTCTCCTGACATACCCTGGGGAAAAGGCACAACAGACAAGTGCCACTAATGCAGAAGGTGTGTCCCATCACAGATAACCAAGGGATAGTGGAAATCTTCATGAGCACTTTGTAGTAGCCAGCACACTGAATAACTTTTCCCTGTTAGATTTCTAATGCCCTAGTACTTCCCTCCCTAATTAGTACTGCTCCTGTGTAATTAAACTTTTAGTTTCTAGAGAGAGATGTTATAGCTACGAAATACATAATTAAGAATATGTCACCAAACTGTATATTTTAGCTTCATTTAGTGTATCCCATAGCTTTGGCAGTATGCAATATGAACAGATTTTAGATGGAGAATGCCACAGAAGGTGAGAGAATAGAAAACTGCTTTGGTGTGGTAGATATAGCAGCAAAACAAAGCCCACCATTGCACAAAACACCAGATAAATGCTATAAACCATGCATTACAGCTCTTCTGTTGATATTCTGAAAATAATTATGATTGTGAACTGTCAGAAAGATTCACTGCACCAATTATGCTTATCACCAACTGACAACTTACCTAGGCAAACTCTTTTAAAATCTGAGCCTCATACAACACTAATGAGCATTAAAGAACAAAATATATAGCTCCCATGAGTTGAAGGCACAGCATCATAGCTTACCACTGCTATAAACAGTAAATCTTTACATATGCCTATTGGCAATGAGGTTCCACAAATGTCAGCATAGACTATAGTTTTCTAACTTCATCACTGATGCTCCTCTTCATTACATTTATAATGTGCAACCTAAAACTAACTGTACCAACATAAAGTATGTTTCACACAGCAAATAAGATCTCCTTTTGGATGGAAAGAAACAAGGTGCTGTGAAAAGAGCTTCATGAGACTTTAAAGAATTGAGAGGGCCCCTCACCCCCAAAGATTTCTGGGTCACTTTCTAAATACTATATCACAGTGACAGTTCAGTAGAGTCAAAAGACTATACTAAAGCTGTGAAAGCTTTTTGGTCTTTAGTTGGGTTGGGTTTTTTGGGGGGTGAGTTGTCTCTAAGCACTTTTGGCCATGGAACAGTGCCACAGTCTCTGTCAGTCTATTCTGCAATGTAGCTGTTTGTCACAATGTCATATGTGCTACGGGATCTCATTGCGGTGTCACGACCTCAAAAACCATTCCTGCTGCCAACAATGACACACAATAACACAGGAGTATATGCTACTAAAGAAAGAAATTGTTTTGTTTGTCATGAGTGTTGAGAGCAGTAACTTCACTTGGAAGAGCGCTCAGGTTATTTTTGCACAGTTGTCACATACACAGATAAACCCAGTGAAATAGAGTTTTCAGGATCATTATTTATATAGCATTTTGAAACAATTTCTCTTGACCTAATGCTTTCATAACTACAGGATACTTAGAACTCCTAGGTGCATCTGTAGGCCACCCCAAAACGGAAGCATAGATAAATGTAGCAATCAAATATGTACTACTGTATGTGGAATGCCATTTTATTAAAATAAAACCAAAAAAAAAAAGCAGCACATAACTGAGTAGAGAGTTCTAATAACATACCAGAAAAGGAACAGGAATAATGCTTTAAAGGCGAGAAACATTTCAGTTCCTTCCCTTAAAGGTTGAATTCCATTACACAGTCAAGTGTGAAAATACCTGGTAAAAGATGCACAAAGTCTGTATTCAGACGTCTATTTTCTTGCAGAGTCCCTATCAGTGCTCTTCAGGACAATTCCATGTGAGTCTGCATTATCAAAAGGAGATACAACCGGCATTCAGGCAGGAAAAATTTCAGGTGCATTCCTGAAGTGGGAAAACTTGAAGTGGTGGGAAAATCTTCCAGTATATAATGGAACACACTCACTTGCACCTTGGACCACCCTGAATCTATAAATATACAGCCCATAGTGATCTGTGGCCATTGTCCATCCCACATACACCATATCTCCTTTGTGTCAAATTTCTATGCCCTTGATTATACACACATAGCACTGAAGTAAGAACCAAATGATAAATGCAACCATTGAGTAAGAATTATACTGAGGAAGTGATCCTGCCCCCCAGAATTAGGCGTTTGGAAAGGCTCTTGGCAAGGACCTTCCCTAGTGATCAAAAGTATGATTTCATAAGTAATGGAGGGAGGTAAGAGAAAGAAAAACCAGTAGCTACTAAAAAGTGGAAGAGGAGAATTCAGGCCTCCAATTTAAGAGCTCTATAGGGAGAAAAAGGCAATGACTCATCCAGCATGTCCACACAGCCACAGGCTTCCTATTACCATGGACACATCATCTACACAAAAAGGTCTCAAACAGATAAGAATACAGTACTAGTCTTGGCAGGGGTGATATAAAAACCTTCAAGACACAACAACTGTCCCCTTTCAGCCGTCAACCCTTGGAGGTTGAGAGGTGAATTCTCTTTGTCCTTCCAATAGCTCATCTGGCAGCCAGGTTTGCCCTACCTAGCAATAAATCACAATTAGCAATATGGACACTGCTAATCCCACTCTTCTGGTTGGAAGGGGAGAAGCCCATTATGACCTACAATTGAAAAGAATGGAGCAGAGTAGTGTAACAGACCTCCACAGTAATGGCTGGAATGGACTTGCAATGCTCAATTTCTGTGATAAAACATGTAGAAATCAGGCAAGTTTGACAAGGCAATCTTCCAGAGAGGACTTTGCAAGCATTTGAGCAGTTACTGCAGTTAGCAGCTACTGCAAAACAGATGACAAACATGTTGGTTAGTTTGGTATAGAAGCTTGGTCATATATTTGAAATGAATTCAAGAAGCGATGAAAACAAATTGAACACAGCCTAGAAGTATTTCCTTTCACAGGTTTAACATTTTCTGAGCTTAATTTAATTAAATGCCTTCCTGCACTTCACCTGTTAAAAGCAGCTCATATTTTCCACTGTTGACTCCATTCATTCAAGTGAATAAGGTGAAAAGAAAGTCCAAATTCTGCTTCCAGGCAGGTTGAAGTCCAGTGCATCTCTATACTCAAAAAATACATATTGCTACCCAATAAATATGGGATAACATTTTTCATAAGTTTTTAGACCACTGTAATTATACAGTCCCCCTCCTGCATAACTTACCTTTCTGCAGACATATTACTAAAGTGATGCTTGTAGTAAGTTTTACCTACCATTCGCCCCGCTGAAATCTGTTAATTAAGACTTTCAGACACACACTATAACCCTACCTTTCTGTTCCTGGAGGACTATGCATATGCATGAGTGATCTCTGCAGCTGGAATGTTAACACTGCTGAGGGTAATATTCTATATATGGAACAGTAGCCATATGCCCACACATCACACCTTGGTCCTTTTAGATAAATATAATCTAAATCTACATTCTGGGATATACAGTGTTTCAGAAAAGATAGCCCGGGGAAAGAAGATTCACTAGGCAACAACTTTTCTTTAAGCCCAGGGAAAAAATAAAGTCAAAATAATAGTTCTGATGCTTTCCAAAAATGAAACACAGCTATCAGAACTCCCTGGATATTTGACATCTCTTTTTCTCTGCAGCGATAAATACATCTAAGGAGGCTTCTATTTTGATAGTCCCCTCTGAAAAACTCTACACCCCTTTCAACACAAGAGTTTAAGTATCTTTTAAGATAGTTGCAGTTATTTAATATTCCTTACTGTGTAATACACAAGAATGTATTTTCTGGCTGGGAAACAGTAGACCTTTTTAGAAAGCTATCCAAGCACATTACAGGATATAGGCTTCTTATGCAGTCCATCAGGAAGATAACACACCTTGAAAAGGGAGATATGAAGCACCTACACCTGTGTCAACAAGGTACAAAGTTTGTCTTAACATGTTATGTAGCATTCACTGAACAAGTGGAAGATCATAGCCTGATGCTCAAGTTGCTCTAGGGATACAGACCCCTATCACTCTCCTCCCATCATTGGCCTCTTGTAGAATTCAAATACTGTTCTCTAATAGGGATATGTGTCCCTTCAGTCTTTTCTATGCTCAAAGAAGCTCTATTTGGTAAATATCTATATGATATTTACCATAATACTTGTACACAGAAACATAATTACTGTTAGTGTAGCTGCAATAAACTGTGAATTTAAATATTTTCTTGCAATTTCCATTTTTAATGAAATGAAACCTTTTGCTCATGAGGAACTTGGCTGGCCTAAACAGATGCAGTCTACTTCCTGTTGTTTGCAGCACTACCAAAGGACCTGTGTTTCATCATATGGTTTCCCATTCTGAACAACAATGCCTTCGTTTCTCAAATAACAGGATCTGGAATTCACATCAGTACAACTAGAGCAACATCCTTACTCACACCAGAGGACATTTACTATTATCTCTGAGGCAAGGAGAATAATTTTTTTCCTGATATTGGAAGTTCAATAAGAAATGAGGGAGACAAGGCAAATACATTACAGCAATCCAAACTCATTATGGTAGCTCTACCAAATGAAAACATTTTAATGCAAAGTCAAAATATTCAAGTTTATGACTGTACAGGTTTGATTTAAAAAAACCAAACAAAACAACCACACAACAAAGCTATCCACAGATAGTTAATATCAGAAAAAGAAAACAAAACTTCAAAACTCTCAGACTTTGAAAATACTCCTTTTCCTGCTACACATTTGGACAGAATATTTTCAAGCATCTGTAATAAACTTTCCATAAATTATACATTTCACCCACAGATTCTACTAATTTGATAAAGATAATATTTTTAAATTTTTATTACACAGAAGCAATAAAAATCTTCATGTTAATCCGTACTTAGGTCATGATAAATGATAACAGCATTTGGCCACAAATTACCCAAGAGACAAAGTAAACAAAGTGGTTAAATTCTATCTTCTGTTCCCTAGAGATTCTAGGAGATCTTTCCTTAAAAGAAAAAGCAGAAAGATTTTGCTTGATGTGATGCAAAAAGAATAATATAATAATAAGAAAAAATACCTTCTTCAGTTGTGCCCAAAAACCTAGTTGATTCTAATAGGAATTGCACAGGTGAAGGAGACCGTAAATTCAACCTAAGCTATAAAATAAGAAATTTTGTTTTTATGAAACAAATCTTACTATACATTCTATTTTCTTTGTGTCTCTCATACATGAAGGTATATGAAAGCCAGCTTCAGTAACCCCAGAAATGTATTTAAATTAAGATGACAAATTTTTCATTGTGATACCTAAATGAACCCAGTATGCTACAGTTGTTACGCTGAGGTACTATTTGTGGAAATAACCCAGTTTAGCATCTGAAGCCTTCCACTTCCAGCAGCTACGCTCAAGAGTTTTGTGTTAGAATATGCCACTTGTGAAAACAGAATTGGTCCCATCCTTGAGTGCTTTTACAAGATTACTTAATTACTTAAACTGCTTTTATTTCTAATTGGCACCTTCATGGAATGGTTATGGTATCTAGTTGATTGAACATAAGCTCCATTTTACATTATGTCTGATGAGTTATTGATTGCCCTTTGCTTTCAGGACACTTAGGACTTTCCTGGTGAAGCACATACAAGAATAAATACTCCAGCCCTGCTGCATCAGGAACTTGTCCTAGCAGGACTGTTGCAGGCTTCCGTATAAAAGATTTCTACCATTGCCATGGTAGAAATGCATCTAACAGTGTATGATGCATTTCAATGTTGTAAACAGTTCCCGTGCCTTTTTGGTTTTTTGTTTTTGGGTTCATGTTGGGTTTTTTTTGTCTTTCATAGCTCCAGTCTTTGAAAGAAGTTCAAAACTGAAAGAATTGACCCTTTTTCTTTTTGGGGCATTCCAAACTAGAAACTTCCTACCATTTAGTTACAGTTACCGATCTCAGGGAAGTATACAAATCATACCTAAACTTTTCAAGAGCTTAAGAATTTTCCATAAGACTACATGGTGGCCTCTAAATCTTCTTACTGAGCTATTGTGCCTCAACTCAGTGGACAGTTTAACAGCTTTACAAACCACCTTTTCATTTCAATAATTTATTTTCCCTGCTGTCACTTTAGTTTTGTCAAATAAAGGTCAGCACATATTGCAGGGACCACTAAAAAAAATAAAAATTAAGATATTTGTTAAGCAAGTGAAAAAAGACTCTCTGAAATGGTTCAGTTCTGAGGGTACCTAATCAAGCAGAACAGATGTTTATTATATAATTAGGGAACACTTTGCCATCAGTATGAACAAATCATGAAATCAAATTGCTCCATAATACTTTCCATTATTTCACAGACACTTGCTGTGAAGAATTGAGGGTAAGCAAAAGCGCCAGATACTGTGTTATTCTCCAGCCCTAGGCACTATTTCATTACCCAGCAGGGGAAATAGTGCTCCCTGTTAGCATAAAGCCAGAAGACATAGAGCCTGCTTCATCTGCCAGCCTAGTTTAGAGGACTTGCAGAAGAGAGAAGGTTGTGTGTGAGGTGTGGCAGAATTCCTCTATACTGTGCTCATCCTTCACGAACACGTGGCAGAAAGGAGGTCATAAGCAGTAGAGCACTCAGGCATAGCTCCAGCAACTTTTAGAGTAAGTTTAGGCAGATTATTCTTCTGTTCTAGTATCAGCTATGAACTACATTTCTCCACTGAGGTTTGTACAGAGGCATGATGCCTTGCAGTAGACATCCAAGTTTTGAAAGCCAGACCTGTTCTGTGAGCACCTCTAGGCAGGGAGGCTATATCTATGACAGCAACCTGAACATTGCCAGGGCAGGGACCTCAATCCCAGCAAGCAATCACCCATACTAGAAAGTTATGGGTACCCTCTGGTCCAGGCCAGCAAGCACTGTCTTGGACAGAGCTCAGGCATGGTTCAGGTGTTTGCTTGGAGCAGTGAGTTCTCTCTCAGCAGCTCAAAAGTGGTTTCCCTGTTTTGAAAAGCAAAGAATTTAACTTCTTGAACAGAGTAGCTGCTGTGCTGCTCAGCCTGCGGGTTGAAGAACTGTTTCTAGCCCATCTCACTTCCTAGAAAAGACCACGGCCAGTGAGTCTATAATAGGTCTGCACTGTTTTTAAGGACCAAACAGGTATTCCGACATTCCACTCTGATTGTGCCAGATCAGTTAGTGCTTCCTTGGGAGGTTGACACCCAGTGGCACTGTGGATGGAGGTCAGGACATATAACTTGGGAAGAAGATGGGCAGAAATTCTGTCATGATTGCTCATTTGAAACTGCACAGGGAAAGAGGCAGAGAACAAGTGGTGAGTGTCTAGTGCCTGAAGCAGAGGAATACTCACTGGAAATCAGCTCCAGACTGGTCGTCTACCAAACTTGCAGTCTATCATATGAAGCAAACTACCTGAGAATAACCCAGTCAAAAAAGGAGGAAGCTATATCAGTGGATGGATCCACTGAGTGAGGTTACTTAAACTGGGCTCTTGTTACGAAGACTGGGGTTCTTGACTGGATACTTCCTGGAGGAAAGATCCCTCTTACAGAGCGAGTGGTGGGCATTCAGCACTCACTGTTAACATATTGATACCCCAGCTCACTACTCTGATGGTATTTCCCATAGCTTGTACTTGTGCATATGCAAACCAATTCAAATTCCAGATGTATCCACTGACATTCCTGAATTAGTTTAATTACAGTTTATAGAATCATGTAACAGATTGGGTTGGAAGGGACCTTTAAAGGTCATTGAGTCCAATTTTTTCTGCAGGGAGCAGGGACATCTTTCCATAGATCAGGTTGTTCAAAGCTCCATCCAACCTGACCTTAAATTTTTCCAGGAAGGGCATTTCTATTTCTCTGGGTAACCTGTTCCAGTGTTTCACCACCCTCACAGTAAAGAATTTATTCCTTGCACCTATTCTAAATCTAGCCTCTTTTAGTTTAAACCTGTTACCTGTAGTCATAGAGTCCCTCTCCAGCTTTTCTGTAGGTTCCTTTAGGTACTGGAAGGCTGCCATAATGTCTCTTTGGAGCCTTGTCTTCTGCAGGTTGAAGAAATCCAACTCTCTCAAGCCTGTCTTTAGATGAGAGGTGCTGCACAGGGAAGGTGGGGATGGGGGTTTCAGTCAGTTCCTCACAAGTTGTTTTCCTTCTTAGCTGGGGGGTGTGGTATTCCTCACACTTTTCCCCTGCTCCAGTGTGGGGTCCCACCCACAGGAGACAGTCCTCCATGAACTTGTCCAAAGTCGGTCCATTCCCACAGGGCTTCAGCTCTTCACCAGCTGCCACAATGTTGGTCACTGCTATGGGGTGGAGTCATAGAATCATAGAATGGCATGGATTGGAAGCAACCCCAAGAATCATAGAGTTCCAACCCCCCTGCCACAGGCAGGGCCACCAACATCAGGCCTGGATCTCTTTGTAGGGGAGGTGCTCCAGCCCTCTAATCATCTTCGTGGCCTCCTCTGAACCCTCTCCAACAGTTCTACATCTTTCTTGTATTGGGGCCCCAGCTCTGGACACAGCAGTCCAGATGGGGCCTCCCGAGGGCAGAGTAGAGAGGAACAATCAACTCCTTGTCCCTGCTGGCCACCCCTCTTCTGATGGAGCCCAGGATACCATTGGATACCTTCAGGACAAGACTGCTGCAACCTATTCCCCCATAGAGTCACAATTTCCCCCAGCAAACCTGCTCCAGATTGGACCTCACTATCCACAAATTGCAAGTCTTGCCAAGAGCTTGCTCCAACATGGGCTTCACACCATGTCATAGCATTCTTCCTGAGTCTCCACCTGCTCAAGGGTGGGGTCCTCCATGGGCTGTGGGTGGGATCTCTGCTTCTCATCATCTTCCATGGGTTGCAGGGGGACAACCTGCTCTACCACTGTCTTCTCCACAGGCTGCAGGGTAATCTCTCTCTCTCTGGCACCTGGAGCGCCTCCTCTTTCAGCACCTTCTTCACTGACCTTGGTGTTTGCACAGTTTCTTGCTGCCATGAAGGGGATTTGGAGCATTGCACCACAGCTCTTCCTGCAG